>CM075491.1:22665896-23926729 GCA_037950665.1 Hypophthalmichthys nobilis | reverse complement strand
TAAAAGGCAATGTGGATAAACATTCACAGCCACAATGTACAAAACATCACACAAAGATATAGAAGAAAATGAATAAAAACATTTTGGATCAATAAACCTTATATATATATATATATATATATATATATATATATATATATATAAAATAAGGTGCAGATAGATATGCATTTCACATGTCGGCAAATCAAATTAAATCGGCTAAATTGCCTGTGCCAGCAAGCTTTAACTAATCTACAGCGCAACATCGACGTACCGAAAAACAATCAAAAATTTACAGAATTGAATTAGATCAGAATATACCGTTCTAATAAATAAAAATAATTAGAAAAATGAAATGGTCATAATCAAGTGCAAAATGCCTGAAGTGCAGGGGAACATATATTTAAAACACAAGCCACAAATAGTTAAATCAGATAACCCAGAGTGATCAATAAATAAATACAAATTAAAGAAATTATTAAAATAACGAAAGTATAGCCAGAATTGCCAACTTTGTCTTTTTAACTGCAGAAACAATAAACGGTAAACTGGAGTGGCCGTCTTTTTAGCTAAACATTCACAGCATCCAAAAATCAAATAAGAACCGGCTGAAATGTTTTGAAATCACTTGTACCCTACCTGATCGAAATAAAAATCCAGTCTTTCACGCGATCTGCCCGTGTCCGTTTGAGTCTTTTCAAATAGCGCGCTATTCAACTCCTTAACGTTGGCCGGCAGAAGTGCGCCGCAATGTTTGTCGTTGTTGAGCGGTAGGACATGAGCTGTTGGCTTGCATATACGTTTTTTGGATCATCTTTTACTATTTCAAAGTGCATTAAAAGCTTCTTTCTTTTCACATTTTTATTTACAGCATTATCATAATAGGCTGTATATTAACCTATTGGGAGAGAACCGGTGCGTCTATGTAACATCAGATATTGAGCACCCCATATCTCGTTTCATAACACCTCTGCGAAGATTTGACTGTGAGATTGGTAGTCGAATCAGGCTGCTCTTATCGACGCTTCGAATCGTCTACTATTCGGGGTCACCCCTATATATATATATACATACACACACACACACACACACACTGGAGTGCTGAATTACAGAGCTGGTGCAAACATATCCACATCGCTATGATCAGATGCCTAACTTTTCTTTTTTTTTTTCCCCACCGCTGTCATTTTTAATTTGTTTATTTTGTTGTTGGAAAGAAAGCGCGCAGCACATTACATATTCATCTAAACGGTGCTTTCAGCAGCGTGGATGGTTGGATGTTCACTAACAGTATATCTCTGGTTATGTATTTTTAAACTTCTTTTTGTACATTTATATACTGTGAGTATATCAGGGCATTAAAATGCACTTTTGGCACCCCAATCAAAATCAAGAAAGATGTTAAAAATAGTGGTGGGGAAGAAAGAGTGGGAGAAGATTTTCTGATTCTCTCTTCCATGATTCTGAAACCTTCAGAATTTACGATTCAGCTCGATAAACTTCAAACAAAATCAAAGAATCAAAATCCTTTATTCTGTAAAAGATCTCCAGCTGGTAAAAAAGTGAACTACCTTTGAACTACCATTGGTCTGTGGTGATTACATAACAGGTAGGTGTGTCTCTGAGGCTCCATCTTCTGACATGGAAATCTTCTCCAGTTAATTTCTTCTGTTTAGCTCGTCAAGGTCAGACACAAGTAAATACGTGAATACACTGCAGTGGTGCTTTATAGTAGAAATTGAAGTTGTAATTCTAATCAAAATCGACACCAACACTGTCATGTTTAATACTGTAAAGCTGCTTGCTTTAAAGCAATCTACTGTATAAAGTGCTATATAAACTAATTTAACTAATCTTACATAATGTTTGGAAAGTGAATTACAAGGACAATCATGGTTTTCATTGTGTAGTATATGGGTGGTGAGAAACCCAGGTTTTTGCTTTGATGTTGCAGTGCTTACAATGTGCAGTTTTGCTGGCATTTCAGTATTTTTATTTTTTTTTTTTTCTGCCAAATGCTCTACAAAGACATTATTTATGCCATTTGGAATGCAGCATAGACGGCTGCTTTCAAATGCCTGTGTACTTTTTGTGATTGTTCTGAAGAGCCGTTAGCAGCATGAGGCTATACGGATTTTCAGGTAAGTGATTAGATTAATTTAGCATTATAAAAGCAATTTGAGAAAATTACTTGATTAACTGAAAGCAAATAGAGTAATTGTTGGGCTGAGCGATTTTTCTGATTTTTTCGATTAATTCGAATTTAATGTTACAATTAGACATGTTGACAATACAGCAATGATAACAGATAAGAGAAGATGATCCGACCACAAGATGGTGCTCTCGTGTGATGCTCTATGAACATAGAACACATTGCTAGTCTTAAAGGGATAGTTAACCCAAAAATTAAAATTATCCCAGGACTTGCTCACCCTCAAGCCATCCTAGGTGTATAGGACTATCTTCTTTCAGATGAACACAATTGGAAATAATATTTTAAAATATTCCTTAGTCCTCCAAGGTTTATAAGAGAAAAATTTTAAAAACAAAACAAAATGCATCCATCCATTAAAAAAAAAAAAAAAAAAAAAAAAAAAAAAGGAAGAAGAATCCATACGACTCCAGAGGGTTAATAAAGGCCTTTTGAAGCAAAAGGATGCGTTTTTGTAAGAAATATCAATTTTTAAAACTTTATAAATTCAAAAAGCTAGCTTCCGGTGGACGACCATATGCATACTCCGCACGTCGATTCGGGCGGAAGAGCAACCTTTGACCTGACACTTTGACGCAATGATAAACACAGAGGCGCAGAGGAGAGGGCAAAACAAAACACTGGTCACAAATTAGAAGTCTAAAATGAGAAATTTTAAAGAGAAATGTCGGAGGATTTCAATATAATAGAAGAGGAGCTCGAGTTTGTTGCACAATCCTATTTGTTTGAACCGTGAGAGGTGTCTAAGCTCACGATACTCCTACAGTTTCATGCGTCATACATCGCGTCACAGGTTACTCATTTGGCGCAAGTCAACTTGCACATTCTGTGTACATTCGCTTTAAATATGGATATTTTTCCTACAAAAACGCATCCCTTCGTTAACCCTCTGGAGTAGTATGGATTCATTTTTTTTTTTTTTTTTTTATGGATGGATGCATTTTTTTTGTTTTAAAATTTGGGTTCCCATTCACAACCATAATAAACCTTGGAGGAATAAGGATATTTTTAAATATATCTCCGACTGTGCTCGTCTGAAAGAAGATCATATACACCTAGAATGGCTTGAGGGTGAGTACATCATTGGATAATTTTAATTTTTCTGTGAACTATCCTTTTAAGCGGCTGTTCACTCAGAAATGCGTTATTGCGTTTAAAAAAAAATGAGACACAGGCAGTGGAATGGGGAAAAAAAGCCAAGTTATTAAATGCGAGTTGAACTTTTAACTTGACCACCGCGTTTTTAGAATGTCGTTTCATTGGGTGAGACACTGCAAATGTAGCTGAAATCACTCTGTTTATTCGTCACATTGAAAATGGAAGGCCAATTCAAGCACATTGAATTGTGGGACACATTATTGCACAGTGTGCTCTAGTTGTGTATTTTTCTGGCTATTGTCCAGTATACATTCTGAAGTATGTTATGTCAAACAGACCCTGTGTGTCTTTGAACACAGCAGAACGCACTGAGCTCTCAGATGAAAGCCTAATGCAGATTTTGGAAAGTGTGCACGTCTCTTCACCTCCTCCTGTCATCCTGCTGAATGAAGAGCTGCCCCTCTGTATTTATTCCTCAGTGCTCACAGATCCTCCGCAGCAGCACTGCAGTCTAACACACCACCTGCACCTCCTACAATAACACACTCAAGTAATGTCTCGCAGCCCGACAGCACAGACACACACAGTCATGCAAGGCCACTGAATGGAAAATGGTGCATGCAAAAATTTAAGCGTTTAAAGTCAACGTTTACCAGAAGTTGTGACTGACTACGTATTTTCAGAGTTAAACTGAATACTGAATGAGAAAAATAGTTCCTTGCTACACGTTAAACATGTGCCGATATTCAGTAATGCGATATATTACGATAATGAATATGCACAATATTGTTATCGTGGGCACTTCAAAATACCAATTATTAATTTTTATAATGCATTTAAGAATACTTTTGCCATCAACCGTATAAAATGCACAACACCGCGGTATTCTGCGTCAAAGGTTCACACGCTCAGATGTAAACAAGCCCAACCTGCTTGAGAAGCACATGGCGGAACGAGTGAAGGAGACGCGCTGAAAGTGCACATTCACTCTCTGACAGCAGAGGGCGCTGATGGAACAGCAGAATGCAGCGGTTATCCCGGAAACCCGGAAACAAAGCAACTGTGCAAGTGAAGTTTTTAAAATGCGTCAAACAGCCATTCATTTTTTTTTTAATCTCAATGTTGTTCATCACAGCACCAAATCCTTAATACTTAAAGACTTAATACTCTATTTATTTTCAAACTTAAATATTTTTATATTTTAATCTGGACTACAACATGGCCTAATGATTAGAAATGTTCTGATTATTTGTTATTGTTCAGTAAAACTTTGAGACAAACAGCTTCATTAGTTAACATGTTAATTCATTATTACCAAACTGACAATGAAAAATACTTATAAAGCATTAATTATTTTTAGTAATATTTTAATATTTTTATTATTTTTAATTTACTAAAATCAAAAGAACTTATTTAATGGACCTGAGATAAAACTAACAATGATCAGTTGTATTTATTAACTAACATTAACAAAGAAATAACACTTTTTGTAACAAATGTTATCTTAGTAGGTGTGTCAATGTCAATCTTAGGTAAGGCATTAAGTAATGAGACCTTATTGTAAAGTAGGGGTGGGAATCTTTAGTCACCTCATGATCTGATCCGATTCTGATTCTGGAATCACGATCCGATTCCAAAATGATTCTCGATCTACTTTTTTCTTATTAATTAATTAGTTTACTGACTTTAAAAACCTTAAAATCCTTACATTTATTTATGTTTAGATAAGTAATTATAAGTTGGCCTACTTTTTAAAATAATTACATATTGAAAAAGATAAAACAATTGTATGTTAAGAATTTTAAACTAATATAACTTCAAATCATAAGTAGCAAATAATAAAGAGGAGCAACTAAACATATTACAAGCAAGAAACAAAGAGTGCTTTCAGTATTTAAGATTGTCTGAACATTTTCTCTCTCATGTTTACCGTTGTTTGATTGTTACATCAGCGGGAAATCTAATAAGCTGCATTCACGCACGGATCGCTTTTGAAATATAATAAGCAATGCGGTTTGTCCTGTCCATTTAATCCCTTAAGACAAAACTGGCTGTGTTTACATTAATTTTGTATCATAAAACCATTTTGAGACGCAAGTACATTAAACCACTGACACAGAGTCATAGCCGCATGTGCGAGCGCTCTTCAAACAAAGCGTCAGCATTTGAAATCGAAAGCAGCCTTCTGTAAGTGAGTTTCTTATTTTAAAATGTATAAGTCCACTGCATTCCAAATGACATAAATGATGCCTTAGTAGAACATTTGTAAGGAAAATACTAGGGATGCACCGTTAGGATTTTTTGGGGCCGATACATAGGGCTGTGACGGTCGGCATGACAACCGCGCCACCGCAGTGGTGGAGCTGCCACCACGGTCGTGGAGTGTCACCGGTGGTAGTGTGAGGTATATATATATATATATATATATATATATATATATATATATATATATATATCTATCTATCTCTCTCAGAGGTCGCGTAAACCAAAGATTTTTTGTAGCAGTGACAGAAAAAATATGAAGCCCGTCTGTCATTTTGACAGATTACTGAGGCTGATGTAGCTTGTAAATGTAATTCCCACCACTGTCCAGTTGGTGGTGAGTGCGCTCCAGTGTGTCTGCAGAGCGCAAATTCAGTCTCCAGAATAAAACCTCTGGAGATATATAAACCACGACCGCAACACCGGCGGTTGTTGGCGATTTCCCACCGCGGTAGTAAAAAATTACCACCGTCACAGCCCTACCGATGCAGACACCGATTTTAACAAACATTTATTGGCCGATACCGATATTTGTCACTTCCTGTGTTTTGAATTTTGTCATCAAAATAGTATTTTGATCATGTTTTAAATCAACAAAGTTCAAAAACACCTGCATTAAATTATACTAGCAGGTTTATTGCTGCATCATCAAATAATTTCTAATGAACATGGATTGGATCCATTTAACATTCAGCAGGCCTACATAAATACAACAGAACAAAGATATATATGAAAAACAGTGCAGCAGCAGCGCTAGAATGACGCAACAGTCATAATACAGCTCAGTGCCTTCACACAGTTAATTAATAAACCATCGGTTTGTTATATCAGCCTTTTTCCTGCTACAGCCAATATGCCGGTGGTTGTAAATTGAGGGAGAGAAAAATAAAAAAAAAATAAAATTCAGCCGATACGTATCAGCGGCAGATACATTGGTGCATCCCTAAAAATACAGATGGGCGAGACCGCGCACAGCAACATCAAACAAAGCGCGTCTCTCACAGCGCATCCTGTACAGTGAAGCCTGCGAATGTCGTTGTAATTTGCTTCAACCTTTCCGAACTTTATGAAAGATTATTTTACTGAAGGTTCAAGTGGTGTATGTGTGTGAGGAATTGGAAGCAAGCAGAATCCGGGTGTTTCTAAAGCACACGCAGCGTCATCGCACATCTGAATAAAAACTAAGCTCAGAATCGATTTTTTGAAATTCTGAGAATCAATCCAGAATCGTTGGAGAGAGAAATCGCGATGCATCGGTGGATTGATTTTTTTCCTCCCACCCCTATTGTGAAGTGTTACCTGTTGTTCTTTATAGCCTAATTCTTTTGCACTTTAATCTGTTAGAAAATTTCACTTTATATATTTTTTTTGTGTATTGTATTATTGTATTTAAACATTCAGGTTTTTTTTGTTATTACAAAAAGAATTCTTAAACCTGTTATACTATGACAACACTTTTTTTTTTTTTGCAACTTATTTCAATATCGTGATAATACCGTATACCGTGATAAAGCTTCAGCAATTAATCGCAACATGAAAATCACATGCCTACTACACGTCAACTTCTGCTTTGACAATCCATAGAATATCATAAAATAAAAACTACTAACCAGAACATCTTAAAGCTAACCATAAAAATAATTGCAACAAAAAACAATCAGTACATACAAAAAGTAAACAAATGTTCCCATTTAAAAAAGCATAATAAATTGGACAGAGACATCACTTGTAAGACCTAAGCTTAGTCTGGTCATATTCATGAGTTTGATACTTTCAATTGGACAGGCAAAAACGCAAAACTACTTGCACAAGCTACAAACAGCATCCAATGAGAGAGACTAAACGGTTGAGAGCAGCCCTGACACATGCGAGAGCTTGACAGGCGACCTTGAGCTTCACCCTCTTTCTCCCTGAACACTTTTGACATGTTTAGCCTCAGTTCATTCTCCACTCTCTCCCTCTCCATCCAATTATCTGCCAAAATATCATCATTTATTCAACACACTTGAAAAGAAAGCAAAGAATCTGATGCAGCAATTCTGCAAACCCTTTCAAAGAGCTCATCTATATGCACAGGGAACTGAACACACACATAGTAATATAAACCTTGTTCAAGGAGAACCGCCGTTAAAGTTGTACCGCTCAGAGACGTAACATCATAAACCTACACAGTCTAAGGGCAATGGTTGCAGTCAGTAATGGGACTGCAGAGGTGAAAACACCAAAAAATAAACCGCCATTTAAAATATCTATTTGTAAAATTTAAGACAGACCTATCATGAGCTTGTTAAATGATGGCATTTGTTCCAATTAAAAAAAAAAAAAAAAAAAAAAAAAAAAATATTAATTATCTGATGAGGTTAAAAACCACACTACCCATAATCCTGAGAAGAGAACCACCAATAAGTGCTGTTACCATAGAAACAGGAATTGCAGCAATCGTCTCAGCATTGAGGATCTAGAAGTTAACCTTTTTGTTAGATGACTAGTAGAGGACTTGTGTTTAAGAGGCCACTCAAAAATGAAAATTCTGTCATTATTCACTTCTTTACTGTGTAAAGAAGCACCATATGTCAACGGATGCAGATAGTGGAAGGGAAAGATATAAAATTTAAGAACTAAAAGGCCCGTTCACACCAAGAACGAAAACTATAAAGATAACTATAACAATGACAGTATTAACGTTCACACCAACACACAATATCATTTTATCTTCTGCCGCTTTAAATGTCCGAGCTCTTTAAAGCAGGATGGATTTTGATTGGCTGTCAGTGTTATCATTCATCAGCCTTAAAAAAAAAAAAAAAAAAAAAAAAAAAAATTGTTCTGATATGGATTCCAAAGATATTGTTTCACTGTGCCGTTTTCATTATAGTTGTGGTATGTGGACTATTTTATATTTAGAATGATTTTTAGAACCATATCTTTATTGTTATCATTCTTGGTGTGAACGGCCTTTAACTTGTTTTTGACCACACCAAGTCATCGTAAAACTTGAAATACAGCCCAGGAGTTATGGACTTTGCATTTTTTTTTTAGGCGCTTGACAGCCCAATTCTCCATATAGTTCCATTATATGGAAACAAGCAGTCAATAGATTCTACAGCATTTCTTCTTTGGTGTTCCAAATAAAGAAAGAAACTGTGGGTTTAGAACAGCATGTGAGTAAGTCACAGTCTTATTTAGAACTATTCCTTTAATATGGAATGTTTTAGCATTAGAGTATTAAAAGACACAAGTGGTATTTTCTGATAAGAAAATGCCTTAAACCCAAACTGGTTCAATTACATTCACTGTGGTTCATAGTGGAATCAGTAGTTGCAGTAAAAGAGTCTTGCACCCTTGACTGTTTACTGATATTAAAAAACTTTTTTGCTCAAGACTTTGGTTCCACTCTTTATGTAAAACAAACATGGAGGAAATAAATGGAACAGGTAGCTCGCAACAGTATCTACACTTATTCAAAAGTTTGGGGTCAGTAAGATTAACATTTTTGTGAAATATTACAAATTTTAAAATAACTTTTCTATGTTAATGCTTCAAAATGTAATTACTCCTGTCTTCAGTGTCACACGATTCTTCAGAAATAATTCTAATATTTGCTGTTTGAGAAACATTTCTTATCAATATTGAAAACAGTTGTGTGTCTTCAAATTTTTATGAAAAGCGATACATTTTCCAGGATTCTTTGACAAACAAAGTTAAAAAGAACAGTATTTATATGAATGTATTAGAATTTATTTTCCTTAAAACACAATGTCTTTACTAGGGCTGTCATGATTCACAGGAGAATACATCAATGTGTTTCTAAATATGTGAACTGTTCCTCCCGATTTCAAAATAAAAGCTCTGAGTTTGCATGTTTTGTTGTCCACATATTCTTGTTCAAGACATTACAGTGACTGTAGCATTTCTATCATAAAGAAAGTGGCCAAATATTAAATGGACATTTAAACTAAATGTCATTTAATAGAAAAGAGTCATTGTCCAGCTTAAGTAAATTTAGTATTGATTAATTTCCATTGTAAAAAACATTATTCATTTAGTTCATCTATCTATACAGCAACTCTGGAGAAAACGATGTCACTGTCCAGCTCAGTTCAGTTCGCATACAATGGTGTCAGTGCAGGCAGATCAGTAATATCGTTGAGTATTAAGTGTCCCCGTTTACTGTATTTTAACAGTGTTGTTCTATAAAACCATATGGGTTCTTTCTTTTGATACTTTATTTGAATCAAATATTATTGCCTCATTGCTATTATATGTATTTAAAGTCTAAGATCTTCGCTTAGGTCTATTTTTAATACCACAAAAAAAAATCTGATTACTCGATTAATCGTCAAAATAATCAACTGATTACTCAATTAATTATTGACAGCCGTAGTCTTTACTGTGACATCTGATCAACTTCATGCATCCTTGCTGAATAAATAAATGACATCTTAGTTTTATAACTGTAGTTTAGGTGGCTGAAAAACTAGATGGTCACTGATGAGTTTTATGACCATTTTCTCAATATAAGAAAATAAACTATACCTTGGCTTTTTACTCCACAAAGGTCTCCTACTTATGCCACATTGGCATGTTCAGTAAAGTAAACTCAAGATAATAAAGACTGAATTCAGAATTCCATGTGATTTTCATCATAAAAATTCTTTAAAACTAGGAACACCTCTTCTCACTACAGGCCAGAGGACCTTAGTTTCAGGATTATATTGCAGAGCCTTACTGAAGACCTAATTTTGATTGAGCTAGAAAGTAAACTTACTTCATGATGTATTTGGCTCGGTCTACCGTTTGAGCCTTGATTTTCACCAGGAGGGGATGATTGCCATACGTCTCATTCTTCCACTGCCCATAGAGGCGATACCTAATTTCACAAAACAGAGATTCCTGTGTAAGGCAACGCAAATTATTATATATATTTGCATTGCCTTACTCATCAAGGCATTCTAACTGCATTTAGATGTGTGTATAAGGAGAGTATATGGGAATATCATTAAAAGAAATAGTGATGCAGCAGTAAAAACAGCCTCATTCTTCAGCTGATATATGATCACACACAACAATCATTTGATATAACTCCTATGATAAAACAGCACATAATGTTGCACATCTACGATCACATTTAACAGTTTCCAACAGATACAGTAAGCTGAAGACATCCTTTGACTTTATTTAGAATTAATACATTTTTCAGGTTTTTAAAAGCTTAAAGGTTTTAAAGCCAATACAGTCTATAAGAAAAAAAAGGAAAGACAGACAGACAGATAGATAGATAGATAGATAGATAGATAGATAGATAGACATGTTGCTAGGGTGCTTTTTTCGGCCGATTCGACATGTTGAATAGGTGTCGGAGCTCGGTCAGTTGAGTCATTCTGATTGGCTGTTCAGCTACTGCTACCTGCTGGTACGGAAAGGCATTGCTTCTTACTCAGGCACAGAACGGACGTGCTACTTTGGCCGTTGGGTGTGGAGCATCGGTTTGGTGTGTCAGGGGAGCCAACCCCGCAGTCTTTCGTCACCACTAGTTCGCTGGCGTCGGCTTGGTGTGTTCCGGGCTTTAGAATGATTTAGCATGTTTTAATCTGCATTATCACACTGCTAGCATGTTTCTAGCATGTTCTTAGTGCAGGGTTGCCAACTTTTGTGATTGTCAAAACATTTGGTAACTAAAAGTTTAATGACAACATGATACAATGTTTACATGGTACAATAAATGGTACCCTACTGTTTTTATTAGTGCTTGACACAAATTTCCCGATTTCAGTTCATAAGTTTACGATACAATTCGGATCTTGGTTCAATATAGATTAATTTGGATAAATATCAGGTACAATTGCTACATGTTCATTTTTCTCAAGGAAAAACTCAACCAATACTGTAAACATACAGGGATTATTATTAAAGGTTAAAATTAACAACTAAAATTAATTCTAGTTATATTAGACATGTAAATCTGCTTTGGATGCACAAATACTCCTTTCACAATGCCGCCTAAACACCTTCTGCGATCATCAAGCAGGTGGGGTCAGCAGCTTATATACAGTGACCTTGCACGGTGTGGGGAAAATGTGATTGGTACAGATTGGTCCAATCAAGAGGTTGCAGGTCTTTAGCGGTGCTTTCGAGTCGCTCTTGCAATTCTTGATATCATATGCCAAATGGTCTGCGCAGCACATTGGCTTTTTTTAATTTGGTGTGAGATTTACCTGGGCAGTGCCTGGACAGAGCCTGTAAGGATACGTCTCATACAAAATGCATTTTTATTTTTTGTTTTTGTTCATATATTTGCTTATATTATACACTGTCCAGAGCAGGCAGACCTACAGGTTAGGGGAACAGTGCTTTGTGATGAACAGACCATACCTGTGCTGGTAGGGGAAGAGTTTAAAGAAGCCCCAGATCTCTTCCGACATGCAGGCGTTGCACTCCATGAGTGTGAGAGATGGTAACAACACCTGATCAGCAATACTGAGAAAACAGCTCAGCAGAGAGTCCTGCCAAAGACACAGACAGATCCATCACTTCATATACCTCTATACAATCAGCTCTCACACAGGCTGGAGACTAGCAAACGCTCTCAGTCACTGCTTTAATCAAGGGCCTGAAAAAGAGATCTCTACAATATCTTGCCTGTATGGAATATCTTGGAACTGTTTAAAATCTCTCAAGAAAACTCATTTGGCCATTATAAGAACATCCAGCAATCCACTACAATTGCATACAAATAAAATTAGCAGCTGTTCAGTGTTAAAAATGATTAACATTATTTGTTTGGGAGAATATGTCAAGGGTTTAATCTGGTTTAAATTGGCACCAAAAAATGTCAAATACACTATACAGTCAGCACTGATCTTCCAGAATTTAGCAAACAAAAAAAGCGATAAACCGTTGCTGTTTTTATACAACTTTAGATTCCCACTTAGGACTTTCCATGACTCACCGTTTTGTCCTTGATGTCTTGTCTGCTTTCACTTTGGTACTGAGAGAGAGAGACACACAAATACACAGACAGACAGTGATCAATAGAGGCTAACCGACAATAAAGTGAGACTACACAACTCACACAGGTTATATTAAAGTGAGCCGAAAAGCTAATAACAGCCCTGATATAGAGCTCATCAACCTCAGGGACACACCATTACATTCTCTGACTCCGAAAAAAATACAAGGACAATTATGTAATAATACTGGAGGAAGTCCATCTATCCGGCTATTAAAGCATAATGTACAGTAGTGAGAAGTGGTGAATCATTTCTACATTTATGTGAGCTAACACTCACAACCATGTATAGCCAATATACAGTTGAGATATTTGTATTTATGAGGTGTTGTAATGACTGCAATTGTTTTTTTTTTTTTTTTTTTGTATCAGCACTAAACATCCAACCATCCATCACCCAAATCGCTTGTCCTATATTAGGGTCAGGGTAGTGTTGTCAAAAATAGTTATTTTGATATGTATCGATACTGAAATATCTGAAACGATTCCAATACTCCTTTCTGCAGTATCGATAAACCAATACCACATGCGCTTTCTTGCTCTCCTCTCCGACAGAGAGTTGATAGGCACCTGCCTCCTTTCATTCAGTCTCATTCACTCCGGTTAAATAGCGTTGGTGTGACCGGGTCTGAATTTCGGCAAGGGATTGCACATAATTCTACTCATTCCCGCAGATTGAGCTCACATCCGAAGCGCACACACATAATAAAGCCACCTCTAACATAAAAATGCCAAAATGAGCTCTTTTTCATGGCTTATTATTGGTCAAATACACTCAAAAATAATGTTACAATGCCTATCATATACATATCTATATAAATAGTTCCCTCTGATTGAGGGAAAAAAACCTTTTGAACCAATGCAAACCAAATTAATATTGAGAAATACTGAAGATATAATTGCAGCTATGTGTCATTCTTCACCTCTTTCATAAAACTCTTGCCGAGTCGCACAATCTTGGCAAACAGGATGGGGTCATGGGACAGGTGAGGGCCCAGGTAGCACAGCATGGTGAAGACATCCCTGGAGAGATCGTCAAAGCTTTCGGCCGGCCGCGGTGCCTGTTTGTTCCGCAGAGGCGTCATTAAACCGCCTTTGGCACCTTTAGGGACTCCGGCCCTAAAAATACAGCACATTCAAAGAGCTCAACACACAGCTCAGCCATATACAACTGCTGTATAATTTTCACTTGTGCTTCTATCTTAGCTCTAGAGCCTGACAATACTGCTCAAAGCACGTCTCATGTGGACTATGTTCTGATCGCTCTAGGGTGTGTATGGCCACGTACACACTGCAGGTAAATTCGGTGGTCAACTCACCTTTTAGTGCTTAAACCCAATTTGTACACACAGTTTAGTAATTTACGGGAGTGACAATGGCATTCTACAACCAAATTAACTCCAGAAAAATTCAGGTAGTGATGACCTCATTCACAAAAATTCTACACAGTGTACTAACTAGTGCTGCACCAGAGATGCGTTTCTCTTCTGTATGTGTACAGTGCAAGACACTCATTCGTGTTGCCAGATCTTGCTAGAAAAAAAAAAAAAGGAAAAAAAAAAAACAGCAAACAAGAACAAGCTCAAGCTCATAATAAATAAAAATCCAAATGCTTTATACAAAAAAAAAAAAACAACAAAAAACAAAAAGACCACAATAATGTGCCTGCACCTGCCCACTTTAATATTCCAGGAATTTTGCTACATTGAAAATATTTTGGTGGCTGCCTAAATTAATCTTCATCCCGCTAAAGATTTATTTTCACTTTTAATGTCATGATACCTACTATCTGCAGTACCGGTACCCGCTGATAGCCTGCTTTAAAACTCTCCCATAATTTTTTTTTTTTTGGATTGCGTTTTATAAAATTAATTAAATTGTTTAAGTTTAATGCATTCATTTGATTACCACCATTTTTGATATTTTATATTAAATCATAAAACACAGAATCCAGGAAAATTAAAATGTGTCTGGAAAAAAAAAAAGTAAAAAAATTAATACGGCACTATTATTGTTCATTTTAATTCTTAATATAACAATTATTGAAGTTTTATGAGTTAAATTGATTAGACATCCTTTTTGATTAAAATTTAAAGCAACCATTTAAACAGAAACCAGAAAAATTAAAATGATAAATCTGGAATTTGGGAAAAAATAAAACTTATTTCATAGAGCCTTAATCAGAGTAATGGTTCTCTGTTAATTTAGAGCTAAACATAAACTCTGGATCTGTGATTCAGTGAGGCAGTCAGGACGATTCAGTGACTGAGTAGATGGCTGTAAACTAACAAAGAACTTTGTTACAGGCCCAGGACAGAAGACGTGTCTGATAGCTGTACCTGCGGTAGAGCGGCTCCACGATCAGGTGAAGCAATTGGCACAGTGCGATGGCGATGGCCTTGTGGGAGGTGGCGTAGAAAGCTGGCATCTGATCCATGATGCTCTGAGCATGCTGCCAGTCACCGATCCTCAGCAGCGCCTCCAGCAGCCCCAGCTTCTGGTTATCAGGAGGCTGACATGAGAGGAAAAACAGATTAGAGGAGCGGAGGACACACCTCCACATACGGCATCATTACATGCTCTTCTGTTCATTATCTCGTCTGGTGAGGAGTCTAAGGGGATTCTTATCTTCAGAGACAGATGACACACACAACATCTGTGTTGTTTCATACACCTTACAAGTCATACTAGTGCAAAGTCTAATTACCCACAACTACTACTGCAAAACCTGTATTTTCATATATTCAGTTGGAATGGGGATAAAATGTTTAAACTAGGCTGCCACTAACAATATTTTAATAATTTGTGAATTTTGTTTTTTATTTATCCGATATTCCACATCATGCCCAATGCTCTGCATTGACTGCACAGTAAATACACTCTGTCAAAGCACAAGAAAATGAAACTATATTCACAACATAAACTTATAAACATGCTTTGAATGTCTTGTTATCCACTTGTCTTCCTTCATTTTTTAAGTACTGCAAAAAGTTTTCTATGCAAATTGTTCTAATTTCTCTTTAATTTAACATCCTTGAAATTGATAAAGGTTGCAAATGTTTTATTCAAAGTTACATGTGTGAGAGAAAAGGAGATGCTCTGATACTACTTTAAACCACACACTATATTAAATTCACTTTATTATTTGTATTAATCATTCAGACCTGGTTTACCATCTTCATTTGTCAATATGAAATGTGAACTTTTAAATGTCAATCAATAAAACATTCTCTAAATTGTCATTGAGCAGGAATTGAGGGGTCATATCATGGAAAACACAATATTCTTGCTCTGTTCATATAAAATAACTTTGTTGTAATATTTAGAAATAACTTACAGCTTTACCATGAATTTACCAGAGGTTGATGATTAATATATTTTTTTTTTTATATCAAGTTCAAAATCACAGCAAATGCCAATATGCTATTGAACACAATCCTTTATTAATTAGCTAAATATTAACAAAGGCTACAGACCATTGTTTTAATTTACTGAGTATTTCTTTTTCTTATCAACACTGTTTAAATTATAGATTTATTATTAATGCAATAATTGACAGCATCTAGGGTTGTGCCGATAAACAATAGTATTGTGTATCGACGATAGAGATATCACCAATGGCTGATGGCTTTGGCAATATCAAGGCGATAATTGGCTAGTTTTCCCATTAATCTCAGGCTAGTTTTATCAAATGAATATTAGGAACTACAATTAATTTGCCTTCCTTAAATTTGTAACATCACCACATAACCACACTTGCGACAACACGCGCATATTAGAATTGAGGACTCCTCATTAAAAATGGTTTTTAAAACACAACAAAACT
The DNA here is from genome assembly GCA_037950665.1 of Hypophthalmichthys nobilis. Lineage (NCBI taxonomy): Eukaryota > Metazoa > Chordata > Actinopteri > Cypriniformes > Xenocyprididae > Hypophthalmichthys > Hypophthalmichthys nobilis. The sequence continues at coordinate 23,910,343 of CM075491.1, read as the reverse complement.
AAACTGCAAGCTGATCTATTTACAAAATGTCAAAAGTGCTTGTTATAAATCTTTCTTTGGTTTGAGACTCCTTCACCGGCATAACTTTCATGCAAAGTTCGCAAATTGCATGTATGATACCCACGGAATATTCTACTATTTTACTTCAACAACTCAATCTTTGCTCGCAGAAAGATTCTCATTTCCATCAATAATTAAACAAAGTAAATAAATAAATAAACAAGTTAAACTACTGCACCCCTGAACCCCTCATGCGTTATTATTGTGTCCCAGTGATCTCAAAAACAAAAGTTCACAACACAACCAAATACAGAAACTCTCTGCAAATACTCACAATGCACATACAATGAGGATGTTAAAATAAACAAAAAACCTCACCTTTCAGGTAATCGATGACAACACTGGCATGTACACATTAAACAATAAGCATGTCCCATCCAGGTTCATCAATTGTTTGGGGTCCCCTTGAAACATTTCCTTTGTCGTCTGTGCTATTTGTAGTGTGTTTCTGTATTTGGTTGTGTTGTGAACTTTTGGATCAATTTTCTGTATTTGGTTGTGTTGTGAACTTCTGAAGCACGTTAATGTATTTGGGTACATTGCGAACTTTTGCAGCAAACTGTTGAAGACATTTTCTTAATTTGCTGGCGTTTTTTCTATTTGCATGCTTTGAGCTTTCTCGGCCACCATACTTATGCTCACCAAGGCTGCATTTATTTGACAAAAAACAAAATAATATTATTATGAAATATAATTTAAAACGGTTTTTTTATTGTAATATTAAAATATAATTTATTCCTGTGATCAAAACTGAATTTTCAGCATCATTACTCCAGTCTTTAGTGTCACATGATCCTTCAGAAATCATTCCAATATGCCGATTTGTTGCTCAAGAAACATTTCTGATTATCAATGTTAAAAACAATTGTGCTGAATCTGATTCTTCGATGAATGGCGAGTTCAAAAAACAATTTATTTGAAATAATTTTGTAAAACTTTATAGTAAATATAGCAATAGACAAACTAATATATATATATATATATATATATATATATATATATATATATATATATATATATATATATATATATATATTGCATGTACTTCTGAATAACTGAAGTAAACGTCATTAATGCCTATTGCACAGCATTTTAAAGTCCTGCATGCATTCTGTATGCATCTTGTCATTCTACAGTGAAGATTTAATTTAAAGTATTAACTTAGTACACAGCATGATTAAATTGCAGCTTATCTCTGTGTCTGTAAGTGCATTTTGTGAATGCCTGTCAAACAGAGTGTCCCTGAGAACACGCTGAGTGTCTGTACATGCGCTGCTGTAATCAAACACCTGATCAGCCAAGCAAAAGGCATTTATATAACGCTGACATTTACAAGGATTTATACCATTAAATGCTAAACTCTTCTGTGGTCTTTTGTCAACAACCTAATTTTCTGTCAATTTGGTGTTTTTTTTTTAATTTCATGAATAAATAGGATATATAGGAATTAATAGGAAGTTAATATTACCAACTGCTTCTTTGCATTTATTTTTGGATTTATTGTCAGTTCACATGGGTAGGGTACTGTGTGTGTGACCGAAGACCATTAATGACCCAGGAAAAACCCTGTAAAAGCATGCTGAGGGTCTCTCTGATGTGTGATGGAGCTGTACTGCACCTCTGAGCATATTCAGACTGGAGTCCTTCAATCACAATTGATGACAGCAACAAAGATGAACAACAAGATTATAAAGAGGTTTCTCCTGAAATTTTCTTCATGCCTTAAAATAGCTTGAATGTACCTCTACACCCTTGCTTCATTTAGTATACGCAGATGAACGCATTTAGTATACACGGATGAACATGCAAATTAGTCTCGGCCTCCACTCAATCACACCAGCTCGGACTACCTGATTCACTTACAGTAATGTTCAAGCACTTGGATTCGTCAGTAAGGCTTTGGAATGACATGACTGAACAATGACCATTTTTATTTGAGGATTACTATTCCTTTAATAGCAACATTGAACAGTCATTTTCGCATTTCTGTCTGGCGCCACTAGTGGTGCAGGAATGACACGCTTCAGTTTAAATTTACTGAATAAGCTATAACAAAGATAAATTACCTTCTCATTCTTCTCTTCTTCCTTCTCCTTTTCTTTCTCTTTGTCCTCCGTTTTTTCGGAGGGAACGACCACCATGGTGAGTTTGCGTGCGATCTGCTTGGCCTCCAGGATCTCTCTCTTGTGCTCTTCAACAATGCTGGAGTCCAGTGGAAGGAGCTGCGGAAAGAGACATAAGAGTGTTAACAAAAACAAAACAAAAAAACAAAAAAAACAGTACCCAGTTGCATAAAGCACCTTAAGTTTTTGCCTCAAGTGTGATACTTAAACCATGATTTCTTCTTAGCTAAGGGAATGATTTGAGGCTGTTGCAAATAATCCTTTAAACACTTCTTTAGGTAAAGCCAGGTTCACACTGTGCGATTTTGACCACAATTTGGCCGTCCGAGACAAATTTTGTAAATCCTAAAAGATTCCTCTCATCCTAGGCTAAAATCTAGGCTTGATCATTAGTTTGACATGTTCACCAACAGCCGATTAGTGCCCATTGCAATCAAATGGAATTCTGGCAGTGTCAGAAGATATGACACGCAGACCTACAGTGTGACTTCTCCTATGACGAATGCCAAATTGTTCTCGTTTTTCAAGACAAGCCATAATCAAAATTAACACTAGAGATTATTTTTGTTAGCCACCATTTCATGCCCATGTGTAATGCAGCTCACAGTCACCGTACATTTATGGGTTGATGTAAAACTCTGATGTCAACTTCGTTCATCTTTGAAACACAAAGATATTTATAATATTCTCTCCATTTCTGTCCAATCATTGAAATACATAAAAGTAATCCACATGTTGTTTCAAAGCTCAAACGTGCATGCTTGAAGTGCAACCAATGAGGTTTGTTTTCGCACCTAAATTAATATCTGTTTATCATATAAAGCAGCCAATCGTGTTTCGTTAGTAGATTTGGATTGAACCTGCTCGCTCCGTGTAACACTTAAGGTTTGGAAAACTTCACCTTATGTCATACTTTTTATTAAAAAATAAATAAATAAAAAATTTCAGTTATGCAACACTTATTTTTAAGGGATTACTCAAGTGAAATATACACACTTGAGGGAAATTCTAAGGGTTTATGACATTTCACCTAAAAAAACTCGTAAGGAACACTTGAGTGCTATTTTCTGCAACACTTGTAAGTTTAAGGGAAACCTAAGGACAATTTTAGGGGAAAATTCCACTTAAGCACAGGTCTGTTCAGATAGGGTCACTATTTGATACAAATCAGAGCAATGCACCATCAAGTTGTTAAGAACAAGCTCTGTTTGTCCAGGGCTAATTACACCTGTCATGTGTAGCTTAATGAATATTCTCCCATGGATTTAACCGTGGTATTAAAAACGAGTCTGCATATTGTGTATTTCTGTTGCAGATTTTGTAACTATTTTCCTCTCTGAATATGAAATGTGAATATCTAAATGGCATTACCCCAAGCATGACATTAAGCTGGCACTATGTTCTAAGCTGCTCTATTATGAGCGTGATGCTCCAGATACATGTAGGTCCCACATCAACAGCAAATATTCAATCTTGTCCACATGGACATTAATACCATGTGTAAATGGAGTCAAAGTGCATCTGCAATTCTAATAAGCAGAATTATGTTTTTAAACTAAATTTTTCTGCCTGTTCTGCTCAAAAGGAAGTTATTTGACAATACTGAATGGCTCAGTGAGGCCTCTATTGCCAGCAAGATTATTAACACTTTCATATGCCCAGAAAGCTACTAAAAACATATTTAAAACAGTTTATGTAACTACAGTGGTTCAAACTTAATGTTATGAAGTGACAAGAATACTTTTTGTGCGCCAAAAAAACAAAACGACTTTATTCAACAATATCTAGTAATGGGCAATTTCAAAACACTGCTTCATGCAGCTTCGAAGCTTTACGAATCTTTTGTTTTGAAACCGTGGTTCGGAACGTGTATCAAATTGCCAAAGTCACACCCCCCAGTGGTGAACCGTTAAAGTTTCAAAACACTTATGACGTAACAAAGCCTCGTTTACTGAAATCATGTGACTTTGGCAGTTAGATACACGCTCTGAACCACAAAGATTTTTAAAAATTCGAAGCTTCATGAAGCAGTGTTTTGAAATCGCCTGTCACCAGATATTGTTGAATAAAGTCGTTATTTTGTTTTTTGGTATGCAAAAAGTATTCTCGTCACTTCATAACATTAATGTTGAACCACTGTAGTCACATGAACCATTTCAAATATGTTTTTAGTACCTTTCTGGGCATTTGAAAGTGTTAATTATCTTGCTGGCAATGGAGGCCTCACTGAGCCATTGGATTTTATCAAAAATATCTTGATTTGTGTTCCGAAGATGAATGAAGGTGTGGAACAACATGAAGGTGACTAATTAATGACATCATTTTCATTTTTGGGTGAACTAACCCTTGAAGACCCACCAAGTATAGTAGGCCTGTAACAACTAATAAATAAAATCAATAAAATGAAAATAAATCGACAAATTTGGCAGTAACATCACTTTACAACACCGAATAACGCATTTATATGGACAAAACTACGGCAGCACGATATTGGAAAAAACTGACATTGTGATATTTTGTTTTACTGCTATTTATATTGCAATATGAAAATTTCACCAGATGACTTGAATAGCTCTGTTTGGAAACAAGTTAATCATTCTAGAATGATTGGGGTGACTTTACTTTGAAGACTTTTTTGAATGTGAACTAGGGCTGCACGATTATGGCAAAAATCATAACTGTCGATTATTTCTTTGATTTTGTAATTGCGATTATGCTGATTACTAGAATTAACATTAAAATACTCTTTTGTAGAAGGGGCAACTGCATGACATATGTGACCCGTGCTGGCAAAATGAGTCGAGATCTACCTTCCTGCAAAGTTCAGCTCCAACCCTGATCCAACACAACTGAAGCAGCTAATTAAGATCATCAGGAGCACTTGATAATCACAGACAGGTGTGTGTGATCAGGGCTGGGACTGAACTCTGCAGATAGGTAGACCTCCAGGAACAGGATTTGGCACTCCTGGGTTAAACTTCTTGTTCACAGCAAAAATGTTGCTATGATTACCACTATGTCAGTCATCGCAATTTTGTCAGTGACTCACACACAGAACTGCATTTAAATGCAGTTGTCACTCCTTAAACTTTGTAGTGTGTGCGTGGCCATTGCTCCTCTAAGCAGAATGAAAAACTGGCTTGGCACGGCACGACTACAAATAGCTCCAAAAGTCCAGTATCATCGCATTTTTACAGTTACAATACTGATGATGCTACTCTAAACAGCATCTTCCACTCACATGAACGTAGAGGTCTTCAAGAGCGATGAGGTTGTGTTGAAGAAGAGCTGCAGCGATGTGGTACAGAGATGATGGCGTTTCTCCATTAGGCTCCTGTGGACACAAAAACAGCAGATCAACATGACTACAGACAGGGATCTCCTTTAAGAGAAAGGTGAACAAATCCAACTGCGCAAAATAATTTTCACTACACTTCCAAGTATTTGATCACAGTGTATTCCTACTACTTTTGTACATATGAAAAAAGTTATAACAGAAAATTAAACTTGACACAGCAGTCATCTTGTATGAGTCAGTGAATATTACTTCACAATAACATGAACTAAAACTAAAGGCAGAGTTATCAGTATAGTTGCCATGCCAACTGATATATTCTGTACTGCAACGACAAACATTCAGATAAGACTGGAAATATTTCTAAAATTTTGCCCAACATTGGCTGTTTTAAAACCTGGTAATGTGCCAAACTAGAATGCATTTTTTTGACTCAAATGCACATAAAAATAACCAAGCAGGGTCAGAAATTTACTTTTCCACTAAGGGGCATGTGTTGTTGTTGTTTTTATCCAGCCCTTAAATTTAACCAATTACTTCAACCAGAACACTATAGACTGCTACCCATAAAATGATCAACTTCAGAGTCATCTTTACACTGCAAAGGTGGAAGAGCTGCATCTGACATGGCATTTATGTTTATTTACACAGACTGTTTAATGCTGCTAAAAGGTGGAATTTACAAAATATTAAAATACAGTAAAAAAAACAGCAACTCATTAAAGGGCAGGGCTGCACCATGACAAAAATCATTATTGTTTTTATATTAATGATGATTACTTTTGATTGTTTAATACTTTAACGTTTTTGTGTTTTCCTTTTTTTTGCCCCCTTATCTCTAATTTGGGGGGGGGGCATTTTGTACATTTTGATGGCATTTTTGCCCCAAGCTAGGGCTGCACGATATATTACCATCGATATCAAGAGCCACATCGCAGGATGTGCGATGTCAATTATAGGGATTGTAGTTGATCCATGATCTGTACAGGCCAGCTGCCCCCTGGTTCGGAACGCATGCGATTCACAGATTAATTGCAAAGTTTAACCATAATAGCGTAAAAGTTTAACATTTGCATGGGTTTTTAAGTCATGCCAGTTTAAACATCAAACGCAAAAAGACTGGAATTTACACGCTGTTTTCTGTACATGCAGAAAGAGCAGTACACACAGCATGTGAACACCAAATTCAGTTCTCTTTCTCTACTTTTTGAGCTTGAACGGTCACATGCACGCAAAAGTAAGTCAAAATGCCCATCTCAGCGAGTATCCTTGTTAACAGTCAGTTATGTGTTGTAAACAATTGAGAAAGAAACGGATGCGTATCATTATATTGGATCTGTGCATTCTTCTTAAACTGACAGCAGCCTAATATACCTGCAGCTGTTTGTCACCAATGTTAATCAAACAAAACAGAAAGAGAAAATCACTTGTGTAGCTTTAGCAAAGATAAATTGTATTACTTACGCCTCATTATATTTAATTTATACAGTGAAGACTATGCAGTTATTTTACATTTGATTATTCAACATCTGTACCTGAACACAGATTTACTTGAAAAACAAAGCAGTGTTTATTTCATTTGTATTTTTGTTCTATTGTATTTATCTATGCATGTTTATTTGCTTGCTATGCTTGTAATTTGTTTATTTTCTATGCAGATACACTACCCTACAAAATCACCCCAATCATCCTAAAACGATTAATTATTTTCAAATAGAGCTATTCAAATCATCTGCTGAAACTGTTTTCATGTCGCAATATACCAAATATTGCAGAAAACGAAATATCACAATGTCAGTTTTTCTTTTTTGTTTTTTCCAATATTGTGCAGCCCTACCCCAAGCCCCCATTAATTTCCAACTTGGGACCAAACAGGTGGTTTACCATTGCAAAAGCATTCAGTCACATGTATTTGACTGCAATGAAAACCAATATCTGATCTGTGTGGGTTTGCATTCAGGAAGCACGTGAAGAACTGCATGCTGAAGTAGATGTGGTGATGGACTGTACCTGGTGGAACTTGAACTTGAAGCCAAGCATGTGGCAGAGGGTCTGGTGCTCGCACATGTAGGACTTGATAAGAGGGATGAAGAACTCATCGTGGTCAGAGCGACACTCATACACCTCTAAGATGATGTCCAGCACGCGGTTTGGGTCCAGATTGAAACATCCTGTGGACAGAACACTGACTGAATCACCTCATAATCTCAATGACAGTTATGACACACAACAGCTGTAATTATGACAGCTGGTTTGAGCTCACTCAAGTGATCAAAAACTTTTGTTCTGGGCCGCTGCCCCAGTCATTCAACAGAGATGACCCAATGACCCGGGGCAAGTGTCAGAGTTTCATCTGTCATTTGCCCTACTGGTTCACACTACATGTGTTTTTATAAGGGATGGCTCAATATCACTTTTTTTGTCTGATACAGATACTGCAACCTTGACTGCAACAGCCTGATTTTTCTTTATCAGTTTAGAATACCCATTCTTCGTTACCTTGCTAACTACACACTGCTTCTTTATATATTAAGAGAAAACAGTACAAACAAACATAAAAATATAAAAATTTGTATATATAGCCAAAAAAATTATATTTAAGGTCCAGGTATGCTTCATTTTCCACATTCCGCTCCGTCTAGAGCAAAGTCTTGTCCGCGCACCTTTTTTAAAAATTTACACAACTGCAGACGAGCGCGTTAGACACATGCACAGTACAATTGCTTTTTTATACTCTACCAGACATCAGAGGGCAGCACTGAGTCATATTAGGATTGAAGAAGAAAGGTAACGGGTCTGCCATCTCATGCAAAGTTCAGAATGAGAACCAAGACAAAAACGATGGAGAAGGATATGCTGCTTTGTTTACGATTTTGTATCGCTCCTTCCGCACTCTTCTTTGACTCATGCACAGTACATCACAACTGTGCGTACTGCCACCTAGTGGACTCTTCTGTCTCAACATTCACCTGCCACATGCACTGTTGTGCTGCACTTGGATGGTGCACGCGGATGTCAGATGTATACTTTGGGCTTTAGGCTAAAATTAAACAATAATTCCAGGGAAAATATTGAATTCAACAATGTTGTAAAAATAAAAAAAATAAAATATATTAATTATGAAGTGAATATGAATGTAGATCTCTCATAGCTACACCCGGTAAAATCTTAAACAAATCACAAATTACTATTTGTGTTACATTTACTACTACATAAATGTATACACACAGTGTAAATAGATTTTCTTTAGAATGTATGGCACTTTTTTTTTTTTTTTTTTTTTTTTTTTTAAATAGAACAACAGACATGACAGAAAAACAGACTAAACAGTAATCATCTTTGTGAAAACAGCATGAAAGGCTCTAACACAGAGAGGCACAAAGTGCTTATGCACATTTTGGGAAAAACAAAGTGTGGGGGCAGAAATAGGATTTCAGCTTACATCTTGATTGTATGTTTTTTTTTTTTTTTAACTTTTAATTCTGAAAGAATATTTTAATATATTAAATTATAATTAAATAGTTATAAATTCTATTAATACAACTATATGTGTTTAAATGATCATTCTGCAGCCACCTTGAAGGTTTGCTGAGGCTCCCTGGTTGAGAAGCACTGAACTTCAAGAAGATCTACTGTTAGAAATCATCATCATCATACATCAGGAAGTGTACAGTGATCATTTAATAATGAAGTTTAGCTCATGGGTCATTATGAAAAGTGATGCAATGCATACTGTACCTATTAATGACTTGATGCTCTCCAGAACGATGTGGCTGGTGAGATTCCCGGACAGGTCCTGCCCAAGCTCCGTGATCAGCTTAGCGTAACCTTCATTCTCCTCACGCAACAAATTGAACTTCTGCTGTTTGTAACTAGAGTGAAGGATGGAAAGTTACACCGTGACCGAACAATAACTTCATGCAGTCATCTCAAAATAATGAAGCACATCAGAGCTGAGGTCTGGTGGTCACAGGCAGCAGTGTGAGGCTAATGCCGCCCTCAGACATATGCCAGGCATTTCAGAAGATGACATGAAACCTATTACTTCATTCGAACATGCTTAAGTTAATGAAACGACTGTTAGATGGCATGTAAAGAACTGTGTTATGGGTAGAGAGAGGGCTTTCAGGGCAGAGTGTGCTGTAATCTTGATAAAACTCATTAAGAAAGACCTACACAAAGGCATGAAATTAATCATTATCAGGGGAGTCCAGGCTATGCCTTTCATTTACAGCAAAATGAGGCTGGGGACATTTTATAGATTCACAACAACAACATGCTGAATGTGCAGAAAGCAGTGACCTGTGCCTGAAAGAGAACAACACGGCACATTTCAGCACATGAACTCAAGGTGTTTTATACCCAGTGACTAAATCTAAAAGCTCAACTGTCATCTGAACTCATCACACCAAGCAGTTCAACAGAGGTCAAACTCTGTGCTTCAGATGTAAATGATCACGTACAAAAGAAGTTTCAATTAAATTTGTTTTAATGCGAGCCTCTAAAACCAACTATGCTGCCCCATTTCTGGGAAAGAACTACAATCCCATGTAGCATTGTGATATATTCAAACTAAAAAAGATGGGTAAATATAAAGAAATATTAAATGTAAATGTTGATTATGTGCATAGAAACAGTATATTTTAGTTTGATAGCACAGGGAAACTAACTTTTACACTATTCACAGTGCATCATTGGAGTGGACAAGTGTTGTCAAAAGTACTGGATTTCGGTACCAAGTCGGTACTGAAATTATAAAAATGTGACGATACCAGCCTTTCCCCCTAGCATTTTGAGCGCTGTTGAGTGGATTCGTAAACACCTCCGTTTGGCCATTGTGTTCACGCGCTCAACAGATATGATCGGTTACAATGAACAATGCAACGGGAGCCAAATTGCACGAACATAATTTTTGGTCAGGCTGTCGAATAAAGAAATTATGAACAATTGAGAACCAACAAAATATTAATAACTGATTATGTTGCTGTAGTTTACACATTTTTTGTTAAATATTTTGTCAGATAAATACCTTAACGAAGTTTAGCATTTTGTTCTTCCCTCATTTTTTAAAATATAAACAATTTTTCCTCATATTTCGACGGTTTAATTGAACTTGTAGGGACATTAAAAACAATTATCCCCAAACCAGCCCCCTCTGGACATCACTTTTGGCCACTACTGTATATTTCTTTTATAACCTAAAGCTAAACTGAACGTTTATTTTGATGGGTTGTCATGAAGACCTTTGAGTTTCTGTGTGTGTCGGATTGCTGAAACAGACAAATGCTGAAATGCTGGTGAAGAGACTCTGCAGATGAAGTTCATGCCCTCATATAGTGGGACGGCAGACTCTGAAAACACCATGAACGTTTACGAAACCGTGCCATTGATTCAGACAGGCAGACTTCATATTTTAAACATTTTTCTGGTTTAATACTCACGGACACTAGTTCATAACATGATTTGATTAGGTGTATAGCCCTACTTTTGACTTATCCAAAATTTGCCAAATTCTATGAGATTCCAGGTTATATAGAAAATTAAATTATCATCACTGGATTCAGTCCGCATTTTCCACATTGCAGAAATCATAGGGCCCTACATTTGGCTGTCTCTCAAAACCTTGCAAGTTTCCTATCTAGACAGCATTTTTTGAAACATACAGGCTAAAAACCCTAAGGAGGCAGCTCAATAGAGTTTGAGAGGATTGAGGCTGCAATGCCCAAATGTTGTCTTGGTAGGTAGCACATTCAGACTGTGATGCCCGTGCTTGCTGCACAGCCAGGCCACATACTAGGTTGAGACCATGATTCAGCAGCCATATCACCCTGTAGCCCAAGACTGGTTGCCCACTGAAGCTAAGCAGGGCTGAGCCTTGTTAGTACCTGGATGGGACACCTCCTGGGAAAACTAGGTTGCTGCTGGAAGAGGTGTTAGTGAGGCCAGCAGGGGGTGCTCACCCTGTGGTCTGTGTGGGTCCTAACGCCCCAGTATAGTGATGGGGACACTATACTAAAAAGCACCGTCCTTCGGATGAGATTTTAAACCGAGGTCCTGACTCTCTGTGGTCATTAAAAATCCCAGGATGTCCTTCGAAAAGAGTAGGGGTGTAACCCCGGCATCCTGGCCATATTTGTTCATTGGCCTCTGTCCATCATGGCCTCCTAATCATCCCCATATACTGATTGGCTTAATCACTGTGTCTCCTCTCCACCAATAAGCTGGTGTGTGGTGAGTGTTCTGGCGCAATATGGCTGCCGTCGCATCATCCAGGTGGATGCTGCACATTGGTGGTGGTTGAGGAGATTCCCCCTTTCATATGTAAAGCGCTTTGAGTGCCCAGAAAAGCACTAAATAACTAACAAATTATTATGATTCCTTAAAATGGTCTCAGTAGGTAGCACATTAAAGGGTAATGCCCTTGCTGATGGTATAGGCAAGCCAAACATTACTTTGAGTCAATAAATGGTGTCTAGCTAGGTGACATTAGGTTCTTAGATTTTACATTCACAGGGAAAGATTCAATCAATCGTGTTTAGCACAGTCAGAACAGCAGGAAAAATGACTTACAATAGTTTGGTCTTGATTTTGACAATCTTCTGGTTAAACTGCTGAGCCTGTTTGATCAGTCCCAGAGATTCAAGCGTTTCTGGATCTAATCTCTCTTTTAGCACACCATCAGGAACACAGATCTGAAAACAACAGACAACAATGCCTTTAATTAGACACTCTTCACCAAAACAGCTGTGGAAGCTCTATCATGAGGATAAGAACAGTATTAAATTCATCAAAACACTAGAATAGTATCTCTGCATCCATCAGTATTGCACTGCCCACATCCAACCTCAATGGCCTTCAGCTAGACTTACATAAGACACTAATAACACTGCATAACAAGCCTGTATTTGCATATTAATCAGGCATACAGTGGTTTAAATGAAAATAGAAGAGCAGGCGCACTGCAGGTCTCGATGAGTCACCCGACTGCCATTACAAAGCGATCCCTTCACAGACTCATTGTGTTCTGCCGCAATAAAGATGTGAAACATGCTCTAGTTTGGGCCTTGCTCAAAAACCCAGAGATGCTGTGAAAGTGTCTCGTATAATTCCAGCACAGTGCTGAAGGTTTGCTCATGGAAGGAGAGCAGCCCTTTGTGAGTACAGTTTAATTTTTCACTAGAGGAAAGAATTTGGGCCACTCAATACTCTAATGCAGCTAATCTTCAGAGTCAGGGGATCGGCCACCCACTTACGTATGCACAGACTAAAGAAAAAAAAAAACATTTCCTCAACTGCAGCAATGCGTTTCAAAGCGCATTACTGCCACACTGTGGCCATGAAGACCATCACATGGTGTTCGACTCACCAAACAGGCTCCAACCAACTGGGTAAAATGATCTCGTTTGTGTTTCTCCTCCAAACAGCCAGTCTCAATATCTGCAAAAACAACAATTACACATGCAGGTCAAGTGTTTTTTCAGGTCAAGCGAATTTATATGAAGTCAGTCATACATATAAATTAATTCTTAATGTTACATCGACTGCCATTTTAATTGATGGTTAAAACAATTATTTGAAAAAGAAAAACAGTTCTTTTAGACAGCCCATTAAATAGGATTTGTAGCAAGAACTGAACCCAATAATACATCATCAGTGTAGACAGGAATAGACAGTCTTCACAATGAAATGCAATGTATAAAGAATCTAAATCACGCCATTTTCAAAACTCAAACTGTTTTTTGGAGTTGGTCTACTGTTTGTTTTTTTTTTGTTTTTTAAATGTTTCATCAGCTGAATAACTGGCATATTGTTTAACTTCCAATATTCATGATTTCTAACTATACCTTGAAAAAGAAAAAAAAAAAAGAAATCAATATTCAATAGCATTTTTGATCCACAGGGTAAAATTGCCACAGCAATTAAGGGCTTAAAATTTGAACAGAATCTAAGTTTAACAACATAGTCATTACCATACTTTACCATAGTCTTTTAATAATTCTTCTATCAAAGCATTTTCTTATCTGAAACTCTGCTCACTGAGATTCCTCCAGCCTGATGATAATACTAATTATTATTAATAAAAATAATTAGACAAACATATTACTATCATTTATATGTGTGGACCGCATCTCAAACTCCATATCTGAATATACTGTGAGTTTGGGTTGCTTATAACGTTCATCTGGGAACAAGATGTGCGCCATTTCACCAGATTTGTAAGGTAAATCATTTATAAATTTACGCCAACACAGGAGAATACATTAATGTGTTTCTAAATATGCAAACTGTTCATGGTGATTTCAAAATGATGTCCACGTTCTTGTTCAAGAAATTGGCTGTAACAGTGGCTGTAACATTTCTATCAAAGAAGTGGCCAAATATTAAATATTAAATATTAATATTAACAAGGATTTGATCGAACTGAAAAGTGTAAAAATAGTCGTCACGCCGCTGGCGCCCTCTGCAGACATTTGTTATATTACATAATGCACATAAGTTATGATTATATTGTGTATATTACATTATGTATTTTAACAGTTTTGTTCAATAAAATCATATGATACATTTTTATAATTTATTTAAACCAATTATTTCCTCATTGCTATTACATATGTTTTTTAAGTCAATTTAAAGGCTATTGTTCGCTTAGGTCTATTTTCATTGCCAAAAAAATTTACCCGATTACTCGATTACCAAAATAATTGTTAGTGGCAGCCCTAGTTTGAACAAAGCATTTATCTGTAATAAATTCGCAAGCATTCTGTGTAGGCTTCAAGAACTTTAATGTCTACATATAACATTAAATTAACATTTAAGTCAATCACACTGGGCCTGACAAACGAACAGCAGGGAATTTGATGAGAGCTTCATTAGAATAAGTTTAGTAAGACTCTTCAGCTCCATCAAATTCAGCAGCTGATTTATGCAAACATCTGTCAGAACAGCGATCTATGTGGACATACGACTGCAGTTTAATAAGCACGTTCACTCGTGCGAGTAACAAAACTGTCTCTCAATGCAAATGCATCCTGGCTCTACTTCACCAGGACAAATGAGTTGACACTTAAATTAACTGTTTGGCACACATTCTTTAATCAGCATTAGCAGGTATAGACATACAGCAAGACTTACCTAATATACAGAAAACATCAGCTAAAATAGAAGGCATATCGTCCCGCAGCTCCTGAAAGACAAACATGATTGCTTTCAATGACACATTCCACAAATGTTTAGAGCTTTTCAATTTCATGGAATTTCAACATCTTTATTTGCTGGAGATTCCAGTTCACTGGAGGATGGTGGACAACAGACTAGATGTAACAGAAGTAGAGATGTGAAGTGGGTGATCTATCATTGGTACATCTCAGCTGTGTTTAGAAGGCTAGTTTCATCTCGCTGGATGAGATGTCACAGCAACAGCAGCAAAGCAATCTGTGTCCACGCTCCATAGATCAAACACCACTACTGCTGTGAAAGAGCACACGTAACGTCTGATTTGAAAGTTTAGGGAAAATCTAAGCGAGACACAAATGCGACAGCAAACTTAACATCTCAGTAGGACAGAGTTTCTGAAGGTGCTGCAAGGCTCGAAATTGCGACCATTTTAGTCGCATATGCTCCCTAGATTTAACGTGGGCGACCTCAAAATGTATTTGGGAGCATTTGTGCGAGTGCAAATAATTGTTGAGATGCGACCTGTTTTCATTTCTCTACAAAACGTTCGCTAATCACTGCACAATATGTGCCTGCTGTGAGCTGATACAGTGACCGGTTCACTGTTCTATCACACAACCAATTAAACTTCATCTTTAGTTTAAAGCAGATTTTAAGTTGGTTAATATTAGCCTCAATCACTCCCTTTCACTTGCGCTTCGTTGTCACGTGACAGGGAGCTAGCGTGCAAAATATAAAGAGCTGAAGAGAGATGATGAAAAGAACACTGTTACACACAGGCTCGACATTAATACTTGAATTATTATATTTAAAACATATAATACAGTTAAGCAACATTACACGACCAAGAGTACAGTTTTCCTGAATAATAGTGTTATTTCCACGACTGAAAATAACACTAATTTCATACAACAGTTCAATGAACTGTAAAAAGTAGCTAGTTAAAATTAAATCACTTACATTTTAGATGCAATAGTGACTGTTTTTGTTCTGTTTTAACAGCGAAAATAGTTCCAAACAAAGATCATAGCAGAACCATGCGCATTTCATGACAACACAATCGTGTTTTCTTTCATTACTGAATGATTCAGCATTTTGAACGAATCAGTTGAGTCAAAGAATCAATGAGCCATTCAGAAACAACTGCATCATTATTGAATGAATCATCCGTTTGAACAAATCGTTTGAATGAATGACTCACTGACTCACTCATTAAGACGGCACTTGCCGCCACCTACTGGCGGTTTAGTTTCATGTTTAAAAGGATCATTCTATCCAACATTTCTTATTTGTATATTCAGAAAAAATTAAAACAATCTCATAACATTATTTAAAGCAGTTGTAATTTTTCAGTGTAAATTATTTAATTTGACTGGTAAAAGCCCTATAGTATCTTATTGCTCTAATTGAATTTATTGATCAAATTTAAGAATTTAAAATGAAAGATGTAGCATTTAATAAGATTAGAGGTAAAGGACCTTTATAAAAGGTAAAAAAAAAAAAAAACAGGGTAAATACCACAAATATGTAGATTTAAATGTCTAAGCTGAATGAACACTAATGAGAATATTGCTTCAGAATAAATTATATTTACAACACAAAAATCCTATTTTTTTTCCCAGACAAGCAGCTTTTTTTTTTTATTTGGACAAGCGAATGACAAGGCTTTTTTAGTTATGATGCTCCTAAATTTTGCTGGTGCTCATAACTTTTTGAAGTTGGGAGCACCAGTGCTACCAAGTAAAAAAAGTTAATTTCGAGCCCTGGTGCGGAGTAGGGCTGCAACAACTAACCAATCAAATCAATTATTATCGATAATACTCTTCCACCTAGTGGACTCTTCTGTCCTGCTTGTGCATGCGCTGTTGTGCTTTTCGTCATGCGGATGGTGCACGAACGCGGACGGCCGAAGTATACCCGGGGCTTTAAGAGCCCATCCTCAAGTTTACATGCGTCACCTGTGACCACTTGGGACCCTCCCGTCTTACTTTATTACACCCTGCATCACTTTTGAGAGAGGGCAGAACGCAACAGAACGAGCTGAGTGTAACAGCAATTGTAATCAGTGCGTTTTATTACAATGCAGTAAAGCTGTGAATTTGAGTGCAGAATGGATGTAATTTGAGTGCAACATCCTGTTTTGTGTGCAGTTGTAAAGGGATAGTTCACCCAAAAATGAAACATTTGTCATTTATTTCACCCTGATATCATATCACCCATATGAATTTAAGTTCTTACACAGAACAAAGTAATAATTTAAGGTTGCTAGTTGTACTTTTTCAACCTATCACAATGAATGGGGGATGAGGCATTCAAATTTCAAAAGGACACAAGAGCCCAATATTGTAGCATTAAAGCATCTCATGAGCTACAAAGTTTTTGAAGTTTTTGGTGAAATTTTGGTGATTGAGAGTCTACATCGTCATTGACTTCTTATTGCAAAAAAAAAAAAAAAAATCATATAGGTTTAATATAACATGTGGGTGAGTAAATGACAGACTGTTCATTCTTGGGTAAACTATCACTTTAAGACTAGCAAACAGTGTATAGCAGTAAAACAGCTAACACACAAAACAATGTTTACTTTTCCCCTCACATCATGGTGTTTACACATGTGAAACAAACCCAAACAATCAATCCTAAAGGCTCCGATATACTCATGGCCAAGTTTTCATTCTTCATTTAGGGGTAAAAAGTTTACAATACCTTTTCAGCGGTATACTGTTAGCGAGCATCCCACTGAGAGTGGCATTTAGAGGAATATGTAAATATATGTCTCTGCAATTCGGCTCTCCAGTCAAGTCACGTCATGTTTATTTATATAACACTTTATACAATGTATTTCTTTAAAGCAGGGGTGTCCAAACTCAGTCCTGGAGGGTCAATGTCCTGCAGAGTTTAGCTCCAACATGCCTCAACACACCTGCCTGGAAGTTTCTAGTATGCCTAGTGAGACCTTGATTAGCTGGTTCAGGTGTGTTTAATTGAGTTTGAAGCTAAACGTTGCAAGACAGTGGCCCTCCAAGAGCAGGATTGGACACCTCTGCTTTAAAGCATGCAGCTTTACAGTTTTAAACATAAAAAAAAAAAGTGTCTCTTTACAATTAGAAGTACAACTTCAATTTCTACTATAAAGCAGCTCACCAACATGTTTTTACTAGCAGACATCTGATCTTGACGGACTGAACTGAACAAATGAGAGACAACACAGAACTTTTCCACATCATAGAACTTACTCGTTATATCATCACCATGGACCAATGGCAGTTCAAAGATGTTTACCAGCGAGTGCGAACTTTTACATAAGTTCGCTTTGGTAAGCTGTTTCAAACTCCCGAAAAAAACATCCAAACGATCTTTGTTTTGGCCTAATTTTGTTCAAAATTACGTCACACCAGTTCACTCGTCGATTTTAATTGAAGTATTTCAGGGCCTTAACAGTCTCATTGTAAGTGAGAAAGAGGTTGAACGTTGCTATGGGACCAGCACTCACCATAACATCAGCCAGGAGACCGGCAGCCACATCCACCTTCAGATTGCCCTGGATAACATGCCAGCAGAGCTCATACAGGCCTGACTGCAGATCTACAAGACAAAACACACACATGGTAGACTCAATAACAGCTTTCAGTTAATACAGGCATACTGATAACACCTGTACAATATTAAACAGTTTCTCACCACCGTCCTGTCAAGAAAAAAAAACACCAGGGCGTACCAGCAAGAATGAGTAAGAGTGTTCAAGCAGTTGACCGAACCATCTCTTGCCCTGTGGGGCCAGTGCTTATGTTCTTCTGTTTGTCATTCATATGCATGACATGTTTCAATGTCTTATAAACTTTTCTTCCCTATATAATGCATTGATGTTCAGTTTAATAAAATGTTACCAAGGTATGTTAAGCTGGTTGCAATAAATTGTTAAAATTGCAAAAGTGACCTGTGATAGTCTGTGTAATTTCATTTAAATAGTTAACAATAAATCAGTAAGTTTTGCCCCATATGTTTTAACATTTCCCACTGACACTTTATAGTTTTTAGTTCTCATATAGTTACATTAGTAGTCGGAAATGAACAAAAAACAAACAGAAATACCTATCTTGTCATTACACTCCCCAAATGTGTGAATTGGGATGAAAGCGTCATGGTAAAGATGTGAAAACATTGTTACAAGCAGCTGCCAAGCAAAACGGTGTGTCACAGTAAACTGAAGCATCTCTAGCGGACATGTCAGGTACAAGGACCATTCATAGCTAGATTATTAAATCCATTATACAGAATATAATGTGTGCTATTTATACATGTAGTATGTTAGTACGTGTGGGATTTCAGAAGATAACATCTGCAATAATTACACTCTGAATAAAGACCACAACAAAAATCCCAAGAGCAAATAAAAGAGGTGGCATCTGTAAAGCTTGGAGCAGAAGTGAACAGTACATTTCAAAAAGAAAGTAGGCCCCTGACAACAGCCACTACTGTGGTGGCACACATTATATAAAAAAAAAAAAAAACTTTTTGCTGTGTGACCGTACCAAAATCATAAAAACATGATGTGAGCATGTGCAATTTTTAAACACTGTCCAATCAGAATCAGAATGTAGTGTGCCTGAACATAGGGGGTTTACCGTTCTGTAAGAAATCACAGAAACAGGGAAACAAATTCAGGGCAGGATAAGGACTTGGTGCCAAAAAAAGGAATAAACATCTGTGGTTTGGGAATATTCTGGATACAGGAGAAATGACATATCACAGAACTAGGTAATTTGCAAGAGCTATTGTTGCAGCAAAACACAGTAACACATCAAATCTGTTCCAACACCTGAGGTAGCACCATAAAGAGCTCTACAAGCAATGTATGGCAAAAAAAATAAAAAAATAAAAACCTGGTCATGAACAAAAGTACATCAAACATTCCGAACCAAATGAAAAAAAAAAAAAAACAATACAGGCATTTGTGAACCACACATCATATGAAAGGATCTCAAAAAGGCATAAAAACAAACAAAAAAAAACAACTAGGGCTGCACAATTAATCAAAATAAAACCGAAATTGCTATTTGACTTCATTATGAAATCGCAAAGACAGCATTTTTTTTTTTTTTTTTTTTTAATTAAACAAACATGAACAGTGTGTAAGTGAAGAGCAGCTCTGTGATCAGTAGTAAAAGCTGCCCCATCTCTGAAAGCAATGCGAGTTTGATTCGCTATCAGCCGATAAACGCTTTGGGAAGTTTGATTGACGATCTCTATAAAGGCCGATCTCATAAACCAGGGGTCGCAATTAAGTTTGGCATCGGGCCAAAAACAATTTTCACCACTAGATGGCGGACCAGAACACAGTCAAAGGATAATTTGAATTAATTAATGAAAAATGCAACTAGAATTGCCTGTGACAGACTGTTGCAGTGTCTTTTGTAACTGGTAGTGAGCTGTTACTCTGTGTTAAGTTCTGTAGTAGGACAGTCATTAACAAAAAGTCACATTTGTGTGGCGGTGTCCGGGTTTTACACTGGATAAATTAATAAAGCGGAGTAGTGACCTGGCAAGGATCTTCATTCACCAACTTGCAACACAGACCGCCTTGCTAAAACACACATATGTGGGAGATGCGGAATGGATAAAAATAACTCAAAAACTAAAAGAGGACTTGAATAAGCCCATTAATGGCATGTTTGAGTCACGCTCTTAACGAACTATGTTTTATTTCCTCTTTCCATATTGTGAATAATAAATGTGTATCATTTTAATTTGCTTGTTACACTATGGAGCCTAACTTATTGTAATAATTATTTGACATTTAAATAGTTTGCGTGCTGGAGGTACGCTATTACATCATGTGCAGACTGATGTTAACATTTAAGCTAACTGGTGAGAGAAAATGGCACTATCAAAGAGTATAAAGAGGAAAGTTGACAGCGAAAATAGGGCATACAAAGAAGAATGGAAAGACAACTATGCGTTCATCTTACCTAGTTTTGTGAATGCAAGGCCGGTGTGTCTTATCTGCAACAAAGTTGTCGCTGTTTTCAAAGAATATTACACCGACGCGAGCAGTGCGATGCGACACATCAAAAGATAATAGAACCCATTATTATCAGTGATATTGACTATACACTGGATACGCAACAACACATTCCCGACAGTAAACGGATTCCCCATTCTGTTTCTGTGGTAGTCCAAGTGCTTTGCAACGGTTGGTTTGTCGCG
Organism: Hypophthalmichthys nobilis; assembly: GCA_037950665.1. Taxonomy (NCBI): domain Eukaryota; kingdom Metazoa; phylum Chordata; class Actinopteri; order Cypriniformes; family Xenocyprididae; genus Hypophthalmichthys; species Hypophthalmichthys nobilis. The sequence goes on along the minus strand of CM075491.1, from coordinate 23,889,484 downwards.
TTCAGTGTAGACAGCTTTTAGCTGTTGCGGCGCAACGTGACGCGAAAAAAGTCGCGTCTGTGTTATTGTCACTCTAAATCTTGCTTTTAACCCCATGTAAATGAATGTTTCACAATTGAAATTTAGAAGCGGGGTTATGAAATCCTGCTCTGGAGCAGGGTTAGCAGTGCTTTTGTGCCAAATGTGTGCATATGTGAAATGATGCAATGTTGTGACTACATGTTTAGCAACAGACAGCCAATCGCGTGCCTCATTTTCATGTGCTTTGGCCAGTCACGGAAAAACTGCACGTTGTATAAACAGTCGTTCAGTGCCTGATGAGGAAAAATGTCAAACGGTGATGGAAAACGTGTCAATTGTAGTGAAGAAGAGAACGGTTCATCCTTACTTTTATAGTTAAAAAAAAAAAAGTCCATTTGGGAAAAATTTGAAAGCAGTTGGCAATATAATAAGGATCCGCAATGCTTTTTGTATACCGTTCACATGTGCCGTTCGTCCACAAATATGCAAATAAGGATGTTAACCCAGGGTTTAGGAATGTAGAGTGTGAAATGTCAGCTTATGAATACCCAGAAATAATTGTTAAGCACAGAAAAAATATGAGCAGTATGAAAACCGAAGCAAGATAACCCAGGATTCCCTTTACCCAATTATTAGTCAAGGTAAGGGCACATAAAATTTATTTGTACAGTGAATTTCACACTCACTGGTAAATCAGTTTCACTTTCCCTGTCAAAAAAAAAAAATTCAGTTCTGCTCATAAGTTTACATATCACTTGCAGAATAAGCTAAATGTTAATCATTTTAACAAATCATTAAGATTGCAGGTTATTTTTTATTTTTAATAGTTGTTCACGAGTCCCTTGTTTGTCGTTAGCAGTTAACCTGTCCGCTGTTCTTCAGAAAAATGTAAAAGCATGTACAAGCAAAGAATGGGCTTGTTTTTCTAAAGAACAAGAGACTCATAAACCACAAAATAAAATAAAATAAAATAAAAAAACAGTAGTAGATCATTCAGGTAACAACACATAGTGTTAAGATTCAAGGGTATGTAAACTTTTGAACTGGTTCATTTTTGTAAATTCAGGTATTATTTTGTCTTGTTGACCAAGTAAAAATCTTAAGGCAAACAGCTTATTCAGGACAGTACTAAATAAAAATATCATGCAATTTGATTCCTCTTATTTTGTGAAAACTATTAACATCTTGCATATTCTGCAAGGGGTATGTAAACTTGTGGGTAGAACGGTGTATAAATATAAATTGCAATGCAACATAAGCCCAAAGTATACTAGTATATACAATATATATACACACACAAGTATATACAGAGTCTGTGTAATGCACTAATTGATTTGTCCACAAAGTGGCAACAGTGATCCAGTGCCACTGATTCACAAGGTAGTCAAAGAAAAAACTGAATAGGAACAAAGAGAAACATGTGCAAGCTAGAGGAGGTTTGAAAGTACCTGCATTTGTGCAAAACAAATCGCTTGAGCCAACTCACCACACAGACAAGGAAATTATGTTTTGAAAAAAAAAAAACGTTATGTAATTTTATTTCAATACATCGCTACACAGGTAATGAACATAACCTAGTTAAGATTAATAATTAATTTATGGCTAAATTACTGCACATATATGTAACAATCAAAGTATTTATCATATCACGGAATCCAGTCACAAATAGAACTTACTGAACATCACAGAATGTGGCAATTTTTGGATGAATAAATTAAACGTAGGGCTGTACAATATAAATCAGATATCGATAGGGACTAGTCTCTGTGAATATTAAAGCTAAAAAAGACTGCTATTAAAATCTGAAGTCTGTATGAATGAGCGCCGCATTTTCCTCTACTACTACACATACTGAAGCACGCATCACGCTCGCGATGATTTCAGTGTCTGCTGTCTCACTCACATGAACTTCTTCTGCAGAGCTGCTCTCAGAGTCACTTTATGAATATTTCACCATTTAATTTGATAAAACTATTGACATTTGTCGTACCATATACACAGGAAGTCAAACGTCTTCATGACCCTGTCAAAATAAATGTTCAGTATAACTTGAAATAACTGAAATATACTATTGTATAATCGAGTGTACTTCAATTAAGAGAGATAATAATAATAATAATAATAACATTGTTTATTAAAACAAACTTAAAGGTCTAAAGGTTACATTTATCTTAGTGGGAAAATATAAATAAACTTGGCTTAGTTTTTTTTTTTTTTTTGCTTTCCATGTTCTATGATGTTGTATTGTTTGCATTTGAATGCAGTTTTAAAGTTTGATTTACATTAAAGATGTAATTTGCACAATGTGAATTATTTGTGCAAATAATAATTATATATACAGCCAAAAAAACAAACAAACAAAAAACAAATGTACCACTAACAGCCCTAAGATATAAGTAATAAGAATCAAACTTACCTTTAACAAACTCCTGACCACTGGGTTTTCCTGCAAGGTCCTGGAAAAACTGTAAACTAGAAACAGAAAAAAACATAAGTTAATGGTGACCTTCAGGTATTAATAACATGATGAGCAACAAAGATGACTCCATTTACAATGGATTAATTACATATAAAAGTTTGAGCATAACAGATCAACATTACGTAGAGTTTACCACTGACCACCACATTTACCTCTCACTATACAGCTTGTTTATATCACACAACTACAGTCTGTTATTCCAGCACCATAATCACCTCTGTCAGACAAACATGATGGCGCTGAACAAAGTTAACACACTCCATCTACAAGTTCATATACCAAGTTCAATATCAGCTGAACATCTGCAAACAATTGCCACTTATTTATATGTGTCCCTTCAGCCTCACAAACATCCACACAGGTGAAACTACCCGTAAAACAGAGGTGCATGTAAATATGCATCAGGCAGTGCTCAAATCCTAGTAAGCTACCTAAAAATGAACATGAAACCTCACTAAATTTTGACAATGCTGAATACAAATGCAGCTTATTGGGTTTGGGAACAGATGCCAAACAGCACTGCCTAGACCAAAACAAAAAAAACACTAAGTTTAAGATACACAGGGATCCCACATGATCAGACATGCTGTCTACATAAGTAGCTCACATGGTCTTGACACTATACTGCACTGATGCTATATGATGACCACAATGCAGCCTAAGTAGGCAGCTCACTAAGTGTCAACAATTAGACCGCTGACTCAGTTTGTTTTAAACTGTGCAGCTCATAATGCTGTCTGTGTAGGGCAGATCACTAGATTTCAAGACAACCAATATTTAACAAAATTGAACTCTTTAGCACAGATACATCTAAATATTTCATCAGGGTTACGCAACCTCTTAACATTCCATGTTATTTACTTCAGGCTTGCTCAGGGTGTATAAGATCATGTTCACCTGCATGAAACATGTAACACATTACACATACTGTAACACACACTGATAAGAAGACACATGCTAATGCTAACCCAGCTAACTATTAGCTCCCTGACGTTACAGTCATGAAAATTACCGATAAAGTGTCTTACATATACATTTAAAGAAACTACAGACTTTATATTCTTTATATGGTTAACAGTATATTAAAGTTTATAGGCCATTTTATTGAACTTTTAAGTAATTAGTTTTTAACGCGCACAAGCTGTGGACATCGACAATGAAGAGAATATGATTTATGCTTTCGACAATAACCCGCGGTAATAACGCCCAAAAAAATGTATATAACTTTATTCCCATCCACACTTTCAACCTGATTACTAAACTCCTACTCACAAATCATTTTTGCCGGATTTGTCCCAGTTTTTTATCCAGTCAGACGGGAGGATAAGCGCCGCCATCTTCCTCCAAACACACTCACTCACAGCAGCGGCGGCTCGCGCCGGATGTTTAGCTCACACTCTCGCGCGCGCGTCAATGCATCTCGGGATGTCGGAGTGTTTATTTTTATTTTCATTCCATTTGCAAGTAATTTAATATCTACATTTTCATTTTATTTTAAACCGTATAGAAGCCAACAATAGCAATATTATGAATAAACATTTTGAGAAATGAGGAGATAATAAATGTTTTAGAGACATCCTTGAGCACGTAGCTTCTGCTTACTTCTTTCATCTGAACGGCCTTGTTGCTTATTATAATTTTGTCTTTTGATTGTACAGACAGTTGTGTATGCAAGCTTTAACTGTATGTGAATTATTAAATATGATCAATAAAACATTAGAAACGTTGGTGTATCTTACTGGGCATCTAGGAGGAAATAGCTAAAAGACTGGATTTTTAAACAACTTGCTACCATCAGAAAGTACAAAATTGATAATTAACTTAGAGAGAAAAAATGAGATATATACGTGTTTGCAAAAATATATAAAATAATATACTGTAAGAAGTCCACATTTTTCATATAGGCCTATATAATAATTTGTCTGGGGCTAAAATAACTTTATATGGTATAGATATAGGCCTATATAAAATAACTTTATACGGTATAGATACATATGGACAGTGGGAAAAACGGGAAATTCCCGTCTTTTTTTCCCACAGACATGTTCCTCATTTCTTTATTTGCTTCAGTATATTTATTTATTTTCTATGTTGTATTATATGAGGACTGTGGGTTCTTTATCAGCAATCAGGCCAGTGTATACCTTTTGTTGACTTTGACTTTATAATCTTACTTTTACTACACGAAGCCATCTTTACCCCGTTCTACATACACGATCAGATTTGTGTGTGTGTGCGCGCGCGAGTGTGTATTTAGTTTGTTTGTTTGTTTTAAATGAAAGTCACCAACAGCTTGAGGCTTTTATTTTGAAAATACTAAAGTATTTTCGAGCTTTAGTTTTGTCGCTTGAGACTTTTATTTTAAAACTCTTCCTCTTCCGCTGAGCTCCACCAATAGGAAGCGGACAGGAGTTTCTTCCTGCAGAACTGTCGTGGCCGCAGAGTGGCAGCTTCAGAAATGTTTTATAAACTTTTGATAGTTGTTTTCCTCGCTGTTAGTTTACATGGCACGCCATCAAATGGGCAGAAAAAGAAAGAGGTCAGTGGATTCTATTGGTTTGTTATTAAGTGTTTTTTTTTACCCCTCGTATGCACTGAACTGACTGGTTTCTCAAAGGCTCTGATAGATTCTTTCTCTCAACAGCACATTGGATTAAATCGCACATTAATGTTAACATTTGTAAGAACACTGTGATCCATCTGTAAATCACTTCGAATGAATTATTGGCCTCGGTTTTATTCGATGTATAAAACTGCTGTCATACTTGGCCCTGTATGCAAACCAAGCTAAGCTTCCTGTCGCACAGCAGCCTATGAACTGATCTGACTGCTTCTGAATGAAACTTTTGTTTGTGTTGTTCATGTTAGTATGCATGTAAGACCATAAACATGAGTTATTTCGTGAGGACTAAACCTGTGCTGAATGTACTGCGAGATTCTGTGAATGAGTGGTTGGTTAATATCTGTGTTTCCAGACCCTGCTGTCAGAGAAGGTCAGTCAGTTGATGGAGTGGGCCAGTAAGCGTGCAGTGATCCGGCTGAACGGAGAAAAGTTCAGGAGGCTGATCCGAGCTCCTCCACGCAACTACTCTGTCATTATCATGTTTACAGCTCTGCAGCCACAGAGACAGTGTGCTGTCTGCAAGTAAGTGCACTGATGAGAGAGCATCCACTACAAACACTTCATTCTGCTGTGTGTGCAGCAGTGTTATTATTGTTTACTAAAACTATTACAAATCATTTTAGGTGAAATAAAGCTGAAATAAAATAAAATGGATATATATGTGATCTTAAAGATCTAGTTCACCCCAAAATGAAAATTTGCTGTTAATTTACTCACTCTCAGGTTATCCAAGATGTAGATTTTTTTTTTTTTCTTCAGTAGAACAGTACAGAAGATTTTTAGCTGAAACCGTAGTCCTTGGTGATTCATTTAATGCAAGTCATTGGCTACCATCACTTTGAGAGTCAAAAAACATATACAGGCAAAACAAAATATAATACCTTTGGCTCCTGATGATACATTGAGGTCTTATGAAGCAAAACGATCGGTCTGTTCAAGAAACTGAACGTTATTTACAACATTATTACCTGTAATCCACAGCCTCTGCAAATGGTCCTGACCACGTTCACGACAGTCTGGAGCAACCTATATAAAAAATTACGATTATGTTCACCTGTGTCATGTCATTTAGGAAGATTGACTTTTCCCGGTTTCCAAACTTTTGACTCTCAAAGTGTCGATAGCCATTGACTTCCATTGTATGAATCACCAAGGACCACGGTTTCAGCTAAAAATCTTCTTTACTGTTCTACTGAAGAAAAAAAAGTCACCTACATCTTGGATGGCCTGAGGGTGAGTAAATTAAGAGCAAATTTTCGTTTTTGGGTGAACTATACCTTTAAACTGAACAAAATTTTAAATGTTGCTGTGTCAACAAACTGAAAAAAGTTTGAGTTGAAGTACTAAAATGACAAAAACTTTGTATTTCACTAAAAATGAAAAAAGCTAAATAGAACTATAAAAATGACAGAAGCACATGACAAAATTACTAAAACTTAAACTAAACTTAAAAACTGAAAAAAAAACTTTTAATAAATACTATATTACTATGGCCCGGTTAGACTAAGCCAGGATTAGGCCTTAGTTCAATTAGGACATTTAAGTACCTTTAATAAATGTACCCTAGAAAAAAACATTACTGGTGTTCATCTTAAGACAAAACAATGGCTCTGACATACACTATATTGCCAAAAGTTTTGGGACGCCTGCCTTTATGTGCACATGAACTTTAATGACATCCCATTTTTAATCTGTAGGGTTTAATATGGAGTTGGCCCACCCTTTGCAGCTATAACGGCCTCAACTCTTCTGGGAAGGCTTTCCATAAGGTTTAGGAGTGTGTTTATGGGAATTTTTGACCATTCTTCTAGAAGCACATTTGTGAGGTCAGGCACTGATGTTAGACGAGAAGGCCTGACTCGCAGTCTCCGCTCTAATTCATCCCAAAGGTGTCCTATCGGGTTGAGGTCAGGACTCTGTGCAGTTCCTTCACACCAAACTTGCTCATCCATGTCTTTATGGACCTTGCTTTGTGCACTGGTGCACAGTCATGTTGGAACAGGAATCCCCAAACTGTTCCCATAAATTTAGGAGCATGAAATTGTCCAAAATGTCTTGGTATGCATTAAGGGTGTTTTCACACTTGGTTTGATTGCCTGGACCGAACCAGAGTTTGATTGCTTCCCCCCTCCCCCTGCCCCCACTGTACTGTGTTCACATTATATTATTTGAGTCCGACCCGCAGTTCGTTTGCGTCATCAAACCAGCAGCTGTTTACTCCGTTGCTTGGTAACAACGGCGCAAGAGAAGGCGGCAAAATGCATAACTCTCCTCACTTTTATATTTTTGTTTTTGAACCGTTGGTTTTATAACGGCACTTGCGCCTATCTGCCGCTAATGTAGAACACTGAAGGCGAGCAGAAATGAGAAAGGCTAAACTACAGCTCTCTGCTTGCCACGTCAGTCACGCTCATCGGGAAAGTGAGTGAAACACACACACAAACACACTTTTTTTTAATCAAATTTTTTTACGGCATTAATAGCGGTTCACTTCCACAATTTGGTACATTTGCGTTCATATCAGAAGCGAACCGTAACAGAGTTCACTTGAACCGCACCCCAGACCACCCTTTTTAAGCGGACTCAGGTACGGTTCGCTGGTGCGCACCCGAGTTCAGAAGACAGTGTTCACATCATCCAAACGTACTGAACTCTGACGTCAATCAAACCCGGGTGCGCACCAAAAGTGCTAATGTGAAAGCACCCAAAGAGTTCCTTTCACTGGAACTAAGGGGCCAAGCCCAACCCCTGAAAAACAACCCCACACCATAATCCCCCCTCCACCAAACTTTACACTTGGCACAATGCAGTCAGGCAAGTACCATTCTCCTGGTAATTGCCAAACCGAGACTCATCCATCGGATTGCCAGACAGAGAAGCATGATTCGTCACTCCAGAGAACACGTCTCTGCTCTAGAGTCCAGTGGCGGTGTGCTTTACACCGCTGCATCCGACGCTTTGCATTGCACTTGGTGATGTAAGGCCCGGGTGCAGCTGCTCGGCCATGGAAACCCATTCCATGAAGCTCTCTACACACTGTTCTTGAGCTAATCTGAAGGCCACACGAAGTTTGGAGGTCTGTAGTTATTGACTCTGCAGAAAGTTGGCGACTTCTGCGCACTGTACGCCTCAGTATGCGCTGACCCCTCTCTGTGATTTAACGTGGCCTACCACTTTGTGGCTGAGTTGCTGTTGTTCTCAATTGCTTCCACTTTGTTATGATACCACTAACGGTTGACTGTGGAATATTTAGTAGTGAGGGAATTTCAGGAATGGACTTATTGCAACCTATCACGATACCATGCTTGAATTCACTGAGCTCCTGAGAGCGACCCATTCTTTCACAAATGTTTGTAGAAGCAGTCTGCATGCCTAGGTGCTTGATTTTATACACCTGTGGCCATAGAAGTGATTGGAACACCTGAATTCAATGATTTGGAGGGGTGTCCCAATACTTTTGGCAATATAGTGTATTTTAAGATATGTCAGTGCAAGTTGTTGTCAGTTTAAACTGCTCAAACATGCATTTTAGTCTAGGACTAGTTTAAGCCTTGTCTGTGAAACTGGGGGTTTATAAATAATACTAAACCAACACGGCTTTGTAGTGTAAGTTATAATATATATTCTTGATCAACTAATAAATGAATTTTTCAGTGGCTATTATTTTAAGCATGGAGTGGCCAAATGACAATATTAAATTTGATGGTCACACTTTATATTAGGTGTCTTTAACTATGTACCTACAGAAGGTATTTTTTAAATGTACAGTGTAAAAACATGCATGTACACAATAAGTGTATTACATCAAATGATTCATTTAAATGTTAGTACATAGTAGCTAAATGAGAAATGGAATCTTCAAGTCAAGTGGATGTGCACATGATCGCCATTTTAAGTCCACAAGAGTGCAAGTGCAAATGAAGTGTCATTTACTCAATGTATTTCCAACCAATGGCAGACAAGGTGAGAATTTGAAAACCAAAATTAGAATTTATTTTTGCATTTATTGCTGCTGCACAAAAATGACATACTTCACATTGAAACCTAAAACCTTTACACGGCTACGTTCAGACTTTCAGTGCAAATCCGATTTTTGTGCATATCCGATTGATATCCAATCAGATTTAGCGAGTGTGAACGGCCAATAATCATATGAAATGCGATTTTTACAAATCCATTTCGAGCTACATACATAAGTGGTTTAAAATCCTATAAGTGGTTATAAAATCCTATTTTGTGTGACTACACACAAATCTAATCTGAACAGTTGCGATACACAGTGTGGACGTCAATAATTTGAGATCTGGTTCCAGTCAGATACACAAATAATCAGATTTGGACTAACAGTGTGAACGTAGCCTAAATTTTATATAAAAAACTGTGGAAAACAAAATCTCCTTTTCTTTTCTTTTTTTCAGACAGGCAGATGAAGAGTACCAGATCCTTGCGAATTCTTGGCGTTATTCGAGTGCATTTACTAACCGTATATTCTTTGCAATGGTGGATTTTGATGAAGGTTTAGATGTTTTCCAGATGGTAAATGTCCTGAATTAAATTTACCTTTGTACTCCATCTCATACCTTTAGTCTGTTAAAGTGAACATGAAGTGGCATTTGTGATGTGACATATTTGCAAGTGCAAAAAAAAAAAACAAAAAAAAAAAAACTCTTGGACAGACTTGATTTTTATATTGGAAATTGATTGGATGTACATTTATGTATCTGAATAGAGCCAGACCTAAATGTGATTACTATAGCTATACAACTGTTGCTTAACATAAACCAGTTGCTCGCAAGGACTAAGTGATGTCATTGTAAAAGTAAAGTTGTTTTAGAGGCAAAGCAAGATGTTACATCAATAAGACAAGTAAAAGAAAATAAATGGATTCATGTTGACATTAAGAAGCATTAGTTATAATAGTTAAATAATTTCTTATTTCATTCTGTTTATGTCCTCTACAGCTCAACATGAACTCAGCTCCGACATTCATCAACTTCCCGGCCAAAGGCAAACCTAAACGAGCGGACACATACGAGCTACAGGTCCGAGGCTTCGCAGCCGAGCAGTTAGCCCGATGGGTGGCGGACCGAACAGATGTCCATGTAAGACTAGAGCACACACATTCAGCTTCAGAAGGGTCACGTCAGTGTTTAACGTGTCGTTGTGTGCCATTCAGATTCGGGTGATCAGGCCTCCGAACTACGCTGGGCCACTGATGCTGGGTTTGCTGCTGGCATTCATCGGCAGTCTGGCTTACTTGCGCCGAAACAACCTGGAGTTCCTGTTCAATAAGAACGTCTGGGCTTTCTCTGCACTGGTGGGCACTTGACCTTTTATATTTTATAATGAAAAGATGGGATTTTAGTACTTGTACTCCCCTATAGTTTTTATTATATGTTGATATTTATTTTATGTTTAATTAGAGATGCACAATATACATCGCCCACCATATCGGTATTGGCCAGTATATATGTTATCCTTATCGACCCAATAATAAAATTTGGCTGATATATTAAAGCCGATAAATAATGGATTATTTCCTTGAGCTGAGACACTTCAGATGCGCACTGTTAACCATGATGGTTTTGAATTGCTTGAAATATGAAAATCACTTCGAAAAGGAAAATACAGTTAAGTGCAGCATGCAGCGCAAGTCTGTCATATAGACTACATAAAATTATTAAAAAAAAAAAAAATACTACTGCAAAAAGAATGTTGTGAATTCTTTTGTGCTGTTTTATTTTTCTCGTATCATTTTCATCAACAGTATGGTTTAATTAAAATCATTTCATTACTGTCCGTGCATAGGCTATTCCATTTTGATTCTTTATACCAAGTAATGTTGTCCAGTGACTTGTTTGCATTATTAAGGGATTATTTTATTTATTTGTAAGGCAATAGATTTTTATTTATTATGAATGATAAAGAAAGTTAGCCATAGGAGTGTAAAATTAATTTCAAAAACTTACACTGGTTCAAACTAGGCTACTGTACTGTATATGTTTGATTTATGTTGTGCTTGGGACAATTACTAAGTGCTTGGGACATGGCTTTTAAAGTTGTGAGAGTTTTGTTTTTGAAATCAGGCTCTTAAAAATTCGGATTTGGATTTAGATTTTGATTTAAAGGCCAAAATATCAGTTATCGGCTTTCAAATATAAAGCGTTTTATCGGTATCGGCCAACATTTTCGTATCGGTGCATCCCTAGTTTTAAAAGAAAAATTAAGTTTTAGATTTGAGGAAAAATGGGTCTTAAACATCTAATTTAGTTGTTCCACAAAATAGGAAAGAAATGTTTTATGTCTCCCAGTCTGTGCCAGAAATAAAATATGAAATAAATTAAAATAAAATAAATGGCATCTTCTTTATTCCTTATTTAATCCTTACTACTTTTTTTTTTCTTTTTTTTTTTGTATGAAGACTTCCTTAATTAAACATAGCAACATGCTAACAACTGCACAGAACACCTTAGCCACTACCTAGCAATATCTTAAGTTGCGTCCTAAATGACACTAGCAACTGCATAGCAAGCAATGCATTAAGAACTATTCTGAAAACTTTAGAAACTGCATAGCAACACCCTAGTAACATAGTGGTGAGTTTTACATAGGGAAGCATTTTTTTTTAATTTTGTTTAGAACGTAAAAATATAGTTAACATGAACGACCTTCTCTCTCTCTCTCTCTCTCTCTCTCTCTAGTGTTTTGTTTTGATCATGACATCGGGTCAAATGTGGAACCACATCCGAGGACCTCCATACGCTCACAAGAACCCAAACACTGGCCAAGTGGTTCGTTACACTCTTTACCTCACATTTGGTTTTATTTGTTTGGTTTTTTTATATTTCACAGACCCCATGAAACAGCTTGACAATCCCAGTTTTCTTTGCTGTGTTGATGTATTTCATTTTGAGAGTTTGTCTCTTTTGTATAGCAGATTTTGTCACCTGTTTTAATTCATTCTAGAGAGTGTTAGAGTCATCAGTATTTTGCTCCAGTTTCCTGGAAGAGAAAGACTGTAAAATCTTAAATGTGTGCATTTGATGAAAGTTTATTTTGTCATCTTGCATAAAGCTAACATCCATAAACTAAAAGCCACAAAACTCTTCAATTTCTTGTGGTCTTTAAATGGGTAATGATTTTTTAATCTTTTTAATTTTTCTTGAGGATCACTTTATGATGTTAATAGTTTTTGCACAAAAACAGTCCTATATTTTCCACCCTCAGTCAGAAAGGCCTGGTTTTGGTGTTTGTCTGTAAACATTCACTATTATGATTGATAACATCCCTGCATCACCTCACTGCACTGAACATTTGATTCCTCTTGTCACAATCACTTCAAGTTCTCAAGTGTTCAGATTTTTATGTCAAATGATAATCCACAGTAATATGTCTCTTTCATTTCAGAGTTACATCCACGGCAGCAGTCAGGCTCAGTTTGTGGCAGAGACTCACATTGTTCTTCTCTTCAGTATCCTTCACAGCCACTGCACCCAGATCATTTACACTGCGTCCTGACCAGACACAATGTCTGCTACACGGCAAGCAACAAACATTTTGTTGGTCACTTGGTTTCTTTTTTGTTGCATTGTGCCGTGAAGCCCCGCCCACACTAAAATCTCATTGGTGCTCATACACATTCATTCAAAAGTTTGGAGTCAGTAGGATTTTTATGTTTTTGAAGGAAGTCTCTTCTGCTCACCAAGGCTGCATTTATGTGATCAAAAGTAAACAGTAATATTTTGAAATATTATAATTTACAATAACTGTTTTCTATTTGAAAATATTGTAAAAAGTAATTTATTCCTGTGGAAAAAAAAAAAAAAAAATTCTCTTCAGTACTCTTTATTGCACTACCACTCCTCAGTGTCACATGATCCTTCAGAAATCATTCGAATATGCTGATTTGCTGCACAAGAAATATTTCTGATTATTATCAAAATGTTGAAAACAGTTGTACTGATTCATATTTTTGTTGAAACCGTAATACTTTTTCAGAATTTTTTTTTTTTTTTTTTTTTTTTTGATGAATGGAAAACAGCATTTATTTGAAATAGAAAGCTTTTGTAACATTGTAAAGTTCTTTACTGTCACTATTGATTAATTTAATGCGTCCTTGCTGAATAAAAGTATTACTTTCTTAAAAAAAAAATCTTACCGACCCCAAACGTTTGAACAGTAGTGTAGCTCCACAGACTGCTGTATATTATCCATCAGATATGTTCTGATTGGCTGTGGCTTTATGTCTGGTTAGCACACAGTGTTACAGTCTTTCATGTCAGTCATTCAGGCGTAACAAACGTGTTCCTGAACTCTGATTCAGATGCTGCCGTGACTCTGGGAATGGTGCTGCTCCATGAGGCTGCGACCTCTGACCTGGATGTCGGGAAGAGGAAAAGTATGCTGTCAAACGACCTGTGCTCTATAGACTTAAGTGAGAACAGGTTTAATTTTTTATTTTGTTTCCTCTCCAGTCATGTGTGTGGCAGGAATCGGGCTGGTGGTGCTGTTCTTCAGTTGGCTGCTCTCAGTCTTTAGGGCCAAATATCACGGATATCCTTACAGGTGAGCTCATTAGACCATCATTAGTCTAATAAGCAGATTGAAATATCAGTGCAAAGAAAGTCTGGGAGCACTAATGAAAATACTTCTGTAATGCAGGGTTTTTTGTTTTTTTTTGCACTAAAAAAATTTATTACAAATTATAATTTGAGTGAAAAGTTTATTTGAAAAATGTATATGAGTTTGATGTCTTGGTATTTGATGATCATGTTCTCAGCATGATTTGAGATGTTCATAAGAGCATCTCAACCTTCAGTGGAAGAGACAATCGCTGCATTCGAAATTGAATACTTTTCTACTATATAGCATGAGAAAAACAGTACGCCAACAGAGTAGTATGTCCTAATACATAGTATTCGAAAAACAGTAGGCGAAAAGTCCCTGGATGACCTGCTATTTCCTCTGATATTCTGAAGTGTGCATCTGATGGACACTTTACTATCCCATGAGGCCACAAGAGAGGATTTATGAATGGCAGTGAAGCGGCCGTAGGTCACATGACCGTAGGTCACAACATGGCAGATGTAGTACGTCCGGATTACATTCATACTACACACACTTATACTATATAGAACGTACTTTTTTAACAGTCGTGAAATACGTTCAAATTCAAATGTAGTACCTACTCAGACAGCACAATTTTATCTGATTTCAGATGCACCAAATCTGATGTCCGTGCAAAGTGTCAGATGATTATTGTCACTAGTTCACTTACATTTGATTAGTGACCCAGAAATGGTGCCGAATCTTAAAATCATGAAAACTACTGATTGTACTTCTGCATTTTTGTGTCCCTGCCGATGGACCGTCTGACTGACAGAGGATTATTACGGCAGTTTCTTTCAGTTTTTCCCCTTCCATTTGGCCTAAAACACTTTGTTCGTGGTCATACAGTTTGAAATGTTGATTACAAACATAAAGGTTTTTCAGATATTCTTTCCCCGTGCTCTCTCTGTATTTACAATTCTTTGCGGCATTTAGCCGCTGCCTACAACGCGCTGGATCCTTCACTGGAAACCAAATATAACTCACTCCCGCAAAACGTTTACTCTTTGAATTCTTGCACCTGGGAAGTGGGAACAATACAAGTCGAAACCATTATGACTAAAAGTTTGCTAAGAAGTATTTCCTACTAAAGCAAGGCAGTATTTCACTCTGTTAAGCGTATCCATAGCAGACTGGTGGGGGTGGCCTTGGACGGCAACATGCCCAGTGCATTATGGGTGTGGAAGTTTTCCTACCTATAGAGTGGTGCAGGTATGAACCCGGAATAGTAATTCGCCGATGGTTCCTTCATAATTCTCCTATGGGGTTTTATAATGGGTTTTTTCAATTTATGTGTAAAATAAAGCCTGTGGTAAACATAACTTAACAATACTTTGATGCTTTGATCTACAACATAAATTCCACACACCCATAGCAAAAACACAAATTTTGAATCTTCATTTTTGAAAATGTATGTTTTTAATACGTATCTAGATAAAACAGCTTGGGGCATGAGTGTGTGCAGTGTACATTGTTGAACAAAACACCAAAGTATCACCAAATCTCGAATGAACCAGCAGCGAATTAGACTTCCAAGTTTGGATATCATACCAGCACCACTCTATTTGGCAAATGGGAGACAACAACCTTTTTTCTGTTTTCTCTAGTCAGGTAGCACCAATAAAAATAAAAAAACAGTAGAAAAACCTTTCTGCTGTTAAGGCAGCCATGTTTTATTGAAAACCCATTTTGCCAGTGGTGAAGTACCCCTATAAATTGACAGTAAAAACATTTATAATGTTACAAAAGATTTCTGTTTAAAATGAATTATGCTCATTTGAACATTCCATTCATCAAAGAATCCTGAAAAAATTTATCACAGTTTCCACAAAAATATTAGGCAGCACAACTGTTTTCAACTTTGATAATAAGTATAAATGTTTCTGAAAATTCAGCTTTGCCATCACAAGAATAAATTACATTTTGTATTGTAATATATTACAAAAGAAAACAGTCATTTTAAAGGTGGGGTCGGTAGAATTTCAAAAACACTGTTTGGAAGTTAGTCGCGCCGACACCAACAACAAATGTGTAACCAATCAGCATTAGGGAGCATATGACGGTCGAGGAGAGAGAATGAGCAAATGGGAGTTTTGAAGAAGAAGAAGAAACTGCAGAACGAGAGATGGGACAAAACAAAAGAGCTCAAAAGAATATCACTGGAATGAAGGTTTATGACTGGGCAAGCGCTTTAGGACCCGCGTTTATATTAGAAAAGCTTTCCAGCGCTGGAGAGAGCTAAGAAGGAAGGCCTGAAAACAGAGGCGGAGGCTGCTTTGATTCCACTTCACATGTGAGTAACACTGGGTTTGATTGTCTGGAGCTGCTGTGCTGTTGGCGACTAACAACGAACACTTTGTATTTACTCGTGTACTGTACGTTCATTTTTTGTGTAGTGTTCGTTCATCAACTGCACTTTATTTTTCGTTACGCATTTTGTTGCGCGTCAGCTGTGATAAACAGACATCCACTTGCATTGCAAATTGCTCTAGTGGCCAGATAGTGAGAGTTTTGCAGTTAAACTACTGCACTCTGACTACCGCTAGAGAATGTGGTGTTTAGCGTCATTGTCAGTGCACTCGCCTCGCCTGCCAGCAGCAATCGGGCCGAAGTTCGAGACCGACTCAGAGCAGGGTGGTTAGGATTGGAAGTGTGAGTTTTGGAAACGGAGCAATGAAGAGAGGGGTGGGTTTGTTTGGGTTGATTTCAAATATCAACAATGTCCAACAGCGTTTTTCAAAATCTACTGATCCCACCTTTGAATTGTAATAATATTTAATGTTCAATATTAATTCAATATTACTGTTTTTACTGTATTTTTGAACAAATAAATGCAGCCTTGGTGAACATAAAACACTTCTTTCAAAAACATTTTTAAAAATCTTACTGACCCCAAACATTTAAACTATAGTTTATTTAATAAGTGTTATAATTTAGAAATGTATTCATACCAATGATGACTTCATTTCCTTTCTAACATAAATGCATTTTGTTTTTGTGCAGCTTCCTGTTTGGCTAAATGAGGACCGTTGGAGGAGCTGTGGCAAATATTAATGCGCAAAGTGCCTTAATGTTTAAAATGAGTTGTTGATTTGGTAAAGTTCTGCTTGACCCTGTATGTGCCTTCTTTCTTTTCTTTTTTTTATATTGCGGATTACATTTTAAAATTTTTACTGAAAGTTTGTTAAATTCATTGGATTTTCTCCCTGAGTGGTCTAGTCTAGGGTAACGTGGTGTGGGTTACATGTGAACACAGAGGTTAAACTCAAGCAGATAGGCTGTATGGCATCGCTTGCCAATGAGGTTTTATTGCTAATCAAATGTACAGTTTTATATTGAATTTGGTTGGGTCAAAATGCATAGATTTGGAAGATGCACAAAGGCAAGCAAGGTGTTTTCAATTCTACCTCATAAATGTGCATATCAAGTGTCCAAAGTCAACTCAAAGTGATTCTGAGGTTTCTGAGGTAGTTCAGAATGAGATGAGGAAACCTCGGGGTGAATGAAAGTGTCTTAAATGCGGAGAGTGTTTGCTCTTGTCCTGCCTCAGGTGATGATTTATGCCATTAAAAGTGCCTTGATTGCTAGTTGCATTGTATTTCTTTTGATTGATTACTCTTCCGGTTGTATATCTCTTTCTGCTTTGAGTCACTCAGTTGGTCTCTTCAAATTGAAATAATACAATAAAAGTAATTATTGGTTTTTGGCAAAGTTTGGAACATTGTACCCTTCTACCTACTAATACTGCAGTATTCCTATTACTATATGACTATTTCTGTATTACGAATATTGTGCACAATTTTTAAAACATGGTACAGCTGCCAAAACTTTCAGTATACAACAGAGCTATCTGCATTAAATACAATATCCCACAGTGCTACCTGCTCAACTTGGCCTTCTATTCCTGTGTGATAAATAATCTGAATGTGGACACATCATTTGATCAGACTGCTAAAGTTAAAGATAAAAATGTAAAAAGATAACCAAAACATGATTGACTTGAGCTGATTCAACCAATGGTGTGAGTTTGGGGTTGTTACCTGTTGAACCAACCAATTGCAGATGAGGGGTGTGTTAGAAAACGTAATTATATGTAAATAAGAGGTTGAAAAATTATTCTTCTTGCACTTGTATGGTGTATATTGTGTATACACAGAGCTCTTTTAATAAATATGCAAAATAACCGCATTTACTTCTGAGATCTGAGAAGTCAGTTCCACTCATGGAATGTTATGTAGTGTGTACTGTTTCACACAGTAGTAGCACTTGTTTTCTAGCACGTCTGCTGGTCGTCTCATCTGTGGTTCTAAAACATTTTTGCAAGTTCCTCTGGGTTTGCAAAATTGCTTTGAATGTAATTGTTTTCTTTAAATGATATTTTCATGGCTGATGTCTGGCCAGTAGGGAGCAGTGCTGCGTCTCTGAACATCTCCATATTGAATTTGAACAACATTTAAGAAACGATGAGTCATGGAATAGAAAAAGACCTTTCTGAATTTTTTCCCTTCTTAGTTTCACCAACCATAATTCTTGATGTAAATTTAACCAAGTTAGCTTATATTTAACTACTATTATAACATAATGAAGAGAAAATGGATGTTTAAATAAGATGCTGAACTCGAAAAGTCGGAACAACGAAAATATAAGCTTTACCACTCCTGTCAAGAACACGAAGGGATAAAGCTGATGTTGAAATTACAAATCATTAAAATATATATGCATATTTGTGAGTATAATCACATAGTTAGAGAAACTACATGAGCTTTCATATATTTTTATTGTTATTTTGCTTACATTCATAGACATCCCCAGTCTTTCACTATTTTCTCCTTTTCTGGACTTGTCATGTTTATCAGAACTAATCAATGATGTAATTAAATGACTTGAATTACACAACTGAAGCAATCCTCTTTTATTGTGTTGTCCTCTTTGATTTACATGTCTTAACAGGTGCTTTCAGGTAAATTGCCGCTGCAAATCCACATGTTCTGGTTTAGATGTCAGGGAGCCAATCACGCCAGACGTTGTCTTTAGCTCCATATAAGGACAACCTTGAGTGCTCTCGGTAGGGAGCAGCGGGTGTTTCCCGTGCTGAAGGCACACATTGTTCCTCACAGCCTGGGCTAAATGTGTGTAGCTCTCTAAATAAATAACAACTATATAGTTATAGCATCAAAATATGCTTTCTACAGAAGCCCTAAGAGTCCATGCATTATCTTTCTTGTCTCATGACCACAACTTAAATTTCTTGTGATCTTGACTAAATTTTTCTGTGTACTTGACATAATAGCATGTATTTATTGTTCTGGCGCCAGCAAAGCTTCCATCAGCATTGATCAGGGACTCACTTAAGCAAATTGCTCTGTGTCTGGCAGTGATTGACAACTTCTTCATTACCTTCCAACACTTGAGAAGGAGGCTCTCAGGTCTACAGGTTTATCATCAAAGACAATATTTTGCTTTAGTGCAGTAATAATCAATAATAATCCATCATAGACATTTCCCCGATATTCAGAACGGTGATCAATATCAATATCGTTTTTTTATTATTATTATTAAATATTTGGACCCCCTCATGTCAAAAACTTGGCATAAAGTGTTAAAAACGTTTACAGACTCTGCAATGCGCCAATGTGGTTTTCCAGTAAAAAAAAAAATTGAAAAATCCCTACTCTGTCATAAGTTTACTTGACTTGTGTTAAGATAACTTTTTTTCTTACCCCATTGGTATCTTGTTTTTTAAGCATAAATGTATCAACAATAAAAATTCTTTGAAGGCAAAATCAATTGAAAACAGTTCTTATTATATTGCGAAATTTTACTTTGCAAATAAATTCAACTTATTTTAGCGTTGTTTATTGGCTGCATCCAAAAGCTGAAGAATTCTGCCTCCTCAGGCAGCATAAGGAGGTAGGAAGGCAACAAGGCACATCTAAAGCCAATGGCCGTGTCACTTCCTGTCTCCGATACCTTCATCTGATTGATTTTTTTAAGGCTGCCTATGATGTCCCATAATCCTGTGCATTTCATTCTGTGACAGTTGAGCTAAAAAAATAAAGATGGCATTTGAAAGTTGGTGGTCAGTTTGTGTGTAAATGTACGTTTTATCCAACTTTTTCTATTTTTTTTTTGTGTGTGTGTAATTTCTAGCGAGAAATTACCACTGTAGTACAACCCGAATTCTGGAAATTTTGGGACGTTTTTTAAATTTGAATAAAATGAAAACTAAAAGACTTTCAAATTACATGAGCCAATATTTTATTCACAATAGAACATAGATAACATAAAAAGTTTAAACTGAGAAATTTTACACTTTTATCCACTAAATAAGCTCATTTCAAATTTGATGCCTGCTACAGGTCTCAAAAAAGTTGGCACGGGGGCAACAAATGGCTGAAAAAGCAAGAAATTTTGAAATGATTCAGCTGGGAGAACATCTAGCAACTAGCTAAGTTAATTGATATCAGGTCTGTAACATGATTAGCTATAAAAGGGATATCTTAGAAAGGTAGAGTCTCTCAGAAGTAAAGATGGGCAGAGCTGTGAAAGAGTGCGTAAAAAGATTGTGGAATACTTTAAAAACAATGTCTCATCATCTGCAGTGCATAGCATCATCAAAAGATTCAGAGAAACTGGAGAAATCTCTGTGTGTAAGGGACAAGGCCAAAGACCTTTATTGGATGCCCGTGGTCTTCGAGCCCTCAGACGACACTGCATCACTCATCGGCATCACTCAATGACATTACTAAATGGGCCCAGGAATACTTCCAGAAACCACTATCGGTAAACACAATCCGCCGTGCCATCTGCAGATGCCAACTAAAGTTCTGTCATGCAAAAAGGAAGCCATATGTGAACATGTTCCAGAAGCGCCATCGTGTCCTGTGGGCCAAGGCTCATTTAAAATGGACTGTTTCAAAGTGTCCAAATTTGACATTCTTGTTGGAAATCACAGACGCCGTGTCCTCCTGGCTAAAGAGGAGGGAGACCTTCCAACATGTTATCAGCGTTCAGTTCAAAAACCAACATCTCTGCTGGTATGGGGGGGAGCATAAGTGCATACAGTATGGCTTGCATGTTTTGGAAGGCACTATGAATGCTGAAAGGTATATAAAGCTTTCCAGACAACGTCTATTTCAGGAAAGGCCTTGTGTATTTCAGCAGGACAATGCAAAACCACATACTACAGCTATTACAACAGCATGGCTTCGTCATAAAAGAGTCCGGGTGCTGAATTGGCCTGCCTGCAGTCCAAATCTTTCACCTATAGAGAACATTTGGCGCATCATTAAATGAAAGATGACCACGAACTCTTCAACAGCTGGAGACCCATATCAGGCAAGAATGGGACCAAATTCCAACACCAAAACTCCAGAAACTCATAACCTCGATGCCCAGACGTCTTCAAACTGTTTTGAACAGAAGAGGAGATGCTACACCATGGTAAACATGCCCTCGTCCCAACTATTTTTAGACCTGTAGCAGGCATCAAATTTGAAATGAGCTCATTCTGTGCATAAAGTTGTAAAATTTCTCAGTTTAAACATTTGTAATGTTATCTATGTTCTATTGTGAATAAAATACTGGCTCATGTGATTTGGCAGTCTTTTAGTTTTCATTTTATTCAAATTTAAAAACCGTCCCAACATTTCTGGAATTTGGGTTGTAATTTAATATTTGCTTAGTTATCACCAAAGCTTGCTCTGTTGTTGTAGATCAAACCTTTATGCTGCCTCAGAAGTCTGTCTGAAATCAGTTTTGTGAGGTACCTTCGTGCACAAACTCTGCCTGCAAACAAGTCAACAAGTAGTTGCCTAAGCTTTCCGATGCAGCTACTGTTACTTGAAATCAAGACTGATTAAGAAAATAATTTCCAGGTGGGCGTGTCCAAATGGCTGAAGGCCGAGGCTGTACAGACTCTCCTGTTGTCTGAAACAAGCCCGCAGGATCTGGGTTGGCGTTTAAAATCTTGCCTACATTGTTGAGAAGTGCGGAAAAGCTCTTTTTAAGGTAACACTTTCTGAGAGCTTTTCCTGTATGACATAATTTCTTCCAGGCTTTCCTTTAGCCGCGAGTACAGTGTCTTGAATTGGTGCTTGTTCAGAAGTTAGTGAAACATACCAGCACATTTTGTGAGGAAGAAAAAAATTTGTGCAAAAGCTTCTAGCTGGTTTGTGTACAAAACTGGAGTCAAACCGTTAACAGGAGAATTCACAAATCCCACTATACACCATTTAACCCACTCAAACCACAGGAAATACAGCAGATAACATTAACACAACACTAAGGCACGTCCAGAGTAATTAAAGGTATCTCATATCCTGAAAATCAGGTCTTGTAGTGAACACACCCCCTTCAGGACACCTGTCAAATGAGGGCAGAGGCATACTCGGACTATAAAAGACACATGATTTGCAAAAAAAAACAAGTCTAGTTCAGTTTGAATTAATTGCAGTGTCACACCCTTGTCTGTTTTGTGTTGTCTTGGTGTCTACAGATGGTCCCTCTGTGTATATTATTGTTGTAAATCCCTACCATGTGCACTTTTAGTTTTATGGCCGACAGAGACTGTTTTTTTTTTTTTATAAATGATCCACGGCCTAACTGGGTGGGTCAAAAGACACACAGCTTACCACAGTTTATAAGTCTTTGCGAATACCACAAAACCAAACCAACCCCTTTTGATCCAGTTATTGTTAGATTTAATTTATTCCGCTTCATGTTACCCATCAATTTAATGCTGCATGTACAGTGTCAAAGTAAATGAGATTTGACTGAATGAGGAACTACACCCTGATCAGGCATGTCAAGTAAGATGTCAATCAAGTCTGCCTCACCTCAAAGAAGGGTTTACATCTATCAGGTGAGAAGCCTCTAGCAAGGGCTGAGATTACAGTTGAACGCTGACTTTTAGTAAGTGGTACTGGATATTGTACCAATTACTAAAATATGAAAATAACTTTAAAAGTCATAAATATCAGTGCATGAGATAATACAGATAGGGCTAGTGATTGCTGCGAAATGAAATTCTGAATAATTCATAAAAGGTAACTAATTAATAACATATATCAATATTTGTTGAGAAATACCCCACACTTCCACGTTTGACAAGTGGGAGCTTCAAATAGTGTAAAATAACTTCTGCTGTAGCTTGTATCAGTGGAAGTGTCACAGATGCCATGCGGTTGAATCCAAAAGGAGATGCGTGACAGAATGATCGAGGAATACAAAGACTGTAATAAACACAGAGAAGAAATGAAAAACTAGAAACACTAGAAAAATGACATATCTACCATTAACGACAACGAACAGAAGAAACTGAGGGCTTAAATATACTGAGAAAGATCATTATTCAACAAACAACAGGTGTGAGACTAATTAGAAACTATAGCAACAAACAATGAACTATAACTCAGGCTAAAATAGTGACAAAGAAAACAAAATTAAACGGCATAATTACAACAGGCAGTACCCATAGAACAGGATTGTGATTTATAGATGTACAGATCATCACAGATATGTCATCTTAACACATCAACCACAGTTTACAATCATTAATAGGGTGTGATGAAACAAAGAAACATGGTGTCATGTAATTCCGGCACATATTTCATGATTTAAAGGGAGTGCACAAGTGTGTATGTGTATGTGAAATACTTCAGAGTCTGACCACCTTTTTATTAAAGAAATGCAAGAATAGAATACATAATACATATCACGTTAGATCATTAGAATTAGACATGGTTATACATCCCATAAAATATTAATTATGAGTAAAGACTTTACAGTTTACAATAATAATGTTCACAATAGTTTCATGCACTTACATTATTTTCTGATACAATTAAGTTTTAGATCAAATTGAAGTTGTTCAAATAAAGGAATATTTCCAACCCAAAGTTGATTGTTCAAAAATAACTGGTTTGATCATTTTAAGCATGTCATATCATCTGGGTTTGAGCTCACTGATTGGATAGCATTATATTCTAGACAAGACTAAAGATTAATCATAATAAATATGCCGCAACAAAAAAGCAATAATATTAAAAATCTTCATTTTAATATTATATCAATCATGCAGATCTTCATTTATCTCATGACAACACCGGCAGTGCTGACAATCGCCTCACTCAGATAATGTTGCATATTACAATGTAAGATTACACATACTGTAGTACGTAGTATCATTTAAGGCTAAATAAACCGTTGACACATTTAAGTTTATTGTCAAGTTCAACTAGTTTCATTTTCTTGGTGACCAACTATTGACAATAATGCAGGCGAAAATTAGATTACGCTACTTATTGGAGCTGGATGTGACAACACACAGACTGTGATAAAGGCCTATTAGCTGGTTCAGATGTATTTGATTGGGGTTGGAGCTGAACTCTGCAGGACGTTAGCTGTTTAGGGCAGGGTTGGATACCATTGTTTTACATGTGAATACATTGTCCCTTTTTATTTCCATACCATTAAACATAAGAATACAGTGCACAGCAATCCAAGGAAGGCAATCCTTTGCTTAATCTCTAGAACACACATGCATATTAACCGGACCAGTCTGGAAAATTCATTTTTTAGTGCAATTTCAGCAAAAACAAAATGTATGACAGAGTATGATTGTTGTCTGATTTTAAATATGTTACTGAAACATAAACTTCGCAATTTCGAAACCCAAGTGGACTTCATTGGGTAGTCAGACATTTTAAAGGTATGGTTGAGAAAATATAAATTCTGTCATCATTTACTTACCCTTATGTCATTTCAAACCTCTAGACATCTTCTTCAGAATGTTTTGAAGGATGTTTCTAGTGGTTTTGCCCATACAGTATACAATGAAAGTTTGTTAGTTTGTGTGTGTGTGTGTGTGTGTGTGTGTGTCACAAATGAACACAACTTTTATGGGTTTTGAAGCCTAAATACAATCAACAGTAGTAAAAGGCTAAATATTTTAAAGCTTTAACTTGTTTTGAACAACATAGCAATGTGAATTTCAATTCCTAAGGGCAATGTAAATGGCATAGCGATCAAGTATACATATATCACTTCACAGGAAGTGAAGATGAAAATTTGTGCTAGTAAACCTCAATCCCCTGGCCTCAAGAGGTGTGCTAGCAACTGACGCTGGAGGCTGCAGTCTTTAGCATCCTTGTTAGCACCCACCTACCATGTCAGAGATGCCAATTCAGGTCCCGCTCTGGGGTACGTTTCCCAAAGTGAACTATGGTCACAAGTTTCATCGTTACCAATCGAGTTAAATGGGACTTACGACCATAGTTGGTTAACGATGTTTTCGGGAAATGCACCCCTGAGTGGGGCGAGTAGGACCGGAGGGGTTACACACAGAAGAATCAGTCTTGATAAGACTGTTGAGAAATTTCATTTACTACTACTTAAGCGTTACATATTGTGCATTACATGGTAAAGCATATATTTCATAGCCCCTAAAAAGAAAAGAAAAAAAAAAAAAAAACTTCTTTAAGATCCTTTATTCTATAAAAATTCATTCACAGTGCAATATCCTCCTAACTGTTGACACAATACAGATATACACATGCTGTTCACACAAATACCAACAAAACAACTGGAATGGTAGAAGTAGCTATAAAAGTGGGTAGTTTCATGAGTTTTGTCACAGTGCATGTCACCTGTTGTCATTCTAGCTCTATTGTGCATGTCACATCTTCAACCTTGACCCAGGACTGCTGTAGAATGCTATAGATGACAATAAACATCCAGCACAAAGTACAAAAATTGTCACAGTGAGCAGGGAAGAGAGGCCAGGGTCTAATTGCATAAGTATTCATTAAACAAACACACAACCAAAGTTCCAAACAGGGAAAGCAGATGACAATAATTCAAACATAAAAACATAAATCCAAACAGAAAGATAATAATCCAATGGAGAACAGGAAACACAACAGGTATGTAATGTAAATGTAACAACTGACAAACAAAGACTGAAACACAGGAGTATGAATACACAGGAAAACAATAGGCTAAAGGCTCATTCACACGAAGGACAACTATAAAGATAACTATAATGACATTTATATTAGTATTCACACCAGCTGACAATATCGTTCTGTTTAATATAAGCTTGTGCTGCAGTTTTGTCGTCTGCCACTTTAAATGCTCGAGCTCTTTAAAGCAGGATGGATTCTGAGTGGCTGTCAGTGTTTTTGTCGCTCATCAGATGGAAAAAAACTTTTTGAAAATGGTTCCAACAATATAATTTCTCTGTGCCGTTATTGCTGTAATTGTGGCATGAACTCTGCTATTCTTTTACATTTTAGATTTTTTTTTTTTAACTATATTGTTATCCTTGGTCCTTGGTGTGAACGAGCCTTAACGAGAAACAGGTATGGGTAATGGGTTACTATGGAGACTAACAAGGCAAACAGGAACTAAACACAGGACCCGCAAGAGTCCTTGAACACAAAACACTGAGGAAATCGTGACACAAAAACTTTGCTTTTAGGTTATACATTATAATTTTACTATTTTATTCTCACTGTAAACCTTAATAAATTGGCAAAACTCAAAATTTGAGTCAATCAGAAATTCAAAGTTTAAACAGAACTAGCCGATTTTTATTTACATACATTGTAATTGTTTTACTTAAAATATTTATGTACACTAATTCATACATTTAACTTAAAATAATAATCATGTAATCTCAACGTAAACATTATTAGTGTAAACTTAGCTATAACAAGCTAATTCAGAAAATGCTAACTTGCTAATTTGCTAACATGTTAACAATAGCATGGTAAAGCACTTGCTGAATGAGTAAAGCAATATAAAACATTTAACATACCTTCTCTCAAACCTAAACAACTCTCTCCAAAACACCCACATTAACAGAAATTCTTCTAAATTAGCATAACAAAACATTAATCACTACTAAATCTTGCACACACACAAAAAAAACCATTATATAATCACTTAATTTTTATCTTGCAAAAAAACATTATGTAACACTTCATTTTTAGCATTTACTCTCCCTTTAGAGTGCCATGGGCAAAGCATGCTGGGAAATAGAAATCCCAGCCCAGTTTCAGTTAAACTTAAGTTTGTCTAAATTAAAAGAAATGAGATGAAACAATGAAACAGTTCAGTGTACATAAAATGTGTTCTGTGAACTCGAAAGAAAAAAAGTGCTAAATACTCAAAAGTTATTTGACTGAACTAATTTGTTTAAGTTTGTCCTACTCAAACCAACTGAAAAAGTACTTAGCGTTAGGGTTTAAAGTGATACACTATCAAAAATTAGGAATCATAACTATTGTAATGATTAAACAAACAGCTAAGCATGTCAACCTTTTCCATATTTAAATGATTCTGCTTTGTCCAGTAAATCCTTAAAAATGGGAGGATACTTTAACCTCACAGTTGTGGTTTCAAATGAAGTTAAATGCGCTTGAGCACAGAGCTTAAACTATAAAACCCCCTCAGATTCAGCAACAAAAACTGTGCAGGTCATACCAACAAAGCTTTCTGTTGATCATTTACTTTAAACCAATATTTTGAAAATGACAGTTTATGTAGTGCTACAGGAAAAGGAATTTCTTCAATCTTCAATGTAATTTTTACAACTGTTTCCCAAATCTGTTTATATCATTGTGCTCTGTTTGAACCTCTTTTTTTAATATATAGTTTTATGAGATATTACGTAATCTTCAAACCACAATTTTTAACAGCTGAAAACCCCGAACTTTTAGAAACTGTTCAATTATTGTCACTTTCCACAAACAAGTTAAGGCACAAATCATTTTCTCTGCCAACAATTAAATATAATTTTTTAAATAAATTATAGTGTTGACAACATTCAACACTGTCCTTGTAACGTGCTGGTTGAGAGGAAACACACGAAGAGGTTAAACTCACAATAAAGTACTTGAATCCAACGGGAAAGATACAGATACAGGCAGGATAAACAACACAATGAACATATGAGACCTGACGGAGGGCGGAGCTAGCCGGACCTGTAGGAGTGGAGGGCCGGAGAGCAACGGACGGCCCACAAGTCCGTGGCGAAGGTGACGCGACATCGGACTCTGGTGAAGCCAATGGTCCGAGGGAGCTTAGCGAAGCCGAACGCTCGAAGGTCCCTGCAGACGTCGAGGGAGGGAGGAGCACAGGTGGAGGAGTCGGGCAACGGGTCGAGGTGGAATGACACGGTCAGAAGCTGGAGGCGGAGCCACGGGATCCTCACGCCCTGAGGGAGGTGGCTCACAGTAGGCCCGCGGTGTAACCACGTCACTGAGAGGAGACAACGATGGTACAACGATGCTTCTGACCAACCTCTTGACCGACACCTACTCCCCTCGGCGCAGGATGGGACAGCCGACTCAGACCCCTCCTCAGATGGACTCCCCTCAGGCTCCGGTGTGATGTCATGCTCGGTCGCTCCTTGTGCGGGCTCTAACATCGCGGCAGAGTCGTTCACTCCATCTGCGGTGGGTTGTAGCTGTCTTTCCTCGCCGTCTGTGGGTTTCAGGCTGGGCACTGGGCTTTACTGGGTTCTGGATCGGGGCCGCTTGCTCTCCAGACACTTCAACACGGTTTCCCTCCAATTCAAGCCGGTGGTGTCTGGGAGGTTGCTGGGGTTGTGAAAGTTCGCCCCGATCCAGAACAAGGTCCTAAGGGCTTCATCCTCCAGCAGGCTGGTGATGGCAAGACGGGAAAACTCAAACGTAAACGAATAAAAATCATGGCTCTCCTGAGCCACGGTGATGAATTTTACCCATTCATCCATTGGGTGGTCGGGTCTTCTGTAACATGCTGGTTGAGAGGAAACACACAACGAAGAAGATAACTCACAATAAAGTCTTTACTTGAATCCAACGGGAAACACAACACAACACAACACAACACAACACAACACAACACAACACAACACAACACAACACAACACAACACAACACAACACAACACAACACAACACAACACAACACAACACAACACAACACAACACAACACAACACAACACAGTGAACATACGAGACCCAACAATGAACTGAGGGAACACAGGAACTTAAATACACAGACGATTAACTCAAATGACAGACAGCTGTGATGATCTGGTTAATGTCCATGGTGACAGATTGTGGCGGGAAAATGGAACAAAGGAGCACATGTTACAGATGACAAACCCAAACAAACAGAACGTGATGGTGACCGTGACAGTCCTTCATTTTAACCAAAGTTATTGAAAGTAAATGATCGGACTAAACAATGTTATGCAAAATATAACAACAAAGCAACAGTTTGTCCCAAATGAGCTTTTCCTTAGTGAATGTCAGCTTAATTTAAACCAAATAAATCTGCAACTCTGTTGCATACAACCCTCTTACTCTTTCTGGCGAATTTTTATTTATTTATTTTTAATGTTTGTAGCTAGATGTGTGATTACACATTACAAAATAACACAGATCAGTAAACAAATCTGTATGCAGGAATGTCCCAAATTTTGGTAACAGGGTTGAAAAAAATATGAAGAAATTTTGGTGATTTCGTGAAAACGCTGCTAAAATTTCTCATGAAAAAAATGCAAACATTACATAAATAAATATTTTTTAAAATAATATTTTGATCTATTTTGTAACCTATTCATGGAAAGTGCTACAGTTGTGGTCAGAATTATTGGCACCCTTGATAAATATGATCAAAGATGACTGTAAAAATAAATCTGCATTGTTTATCCTTTTGATCTTTCATTCATAAAATTAGCAAAAATCTAACCTTTCATTGAGGGAAAAGAATTGAAAATAGGGGGAAAATCACATTAGGAAACAAATGTTTTTCTCCAAAACACGTTGGCCACAATTATTGGCACACTTTTATTCTATACTTTTTGCAACCTCCTTTTGCCAAGATAACAGCTCTGAGTCTTCACCTATAATGCTTGATGAGTTTGGAGAACATCTGACAAATATCAGAGACCATTCCTTCATACAGAATCTCTACAGATCCTTCAGATTCCCAGCTCCATGTTGGTGCTTCTTCTCTTCAGTTCACTCTACTCATTTTCTTTAGGGTTCAGGTCAGGAGACTGGGATGGCCATGGCAGAAGCTTCATTTTGTGCTCAGTGACACATTTTTGTGTTGGTTTTGATGTTTGTTTTGGATCATTGTCCTGATGGAAGATCCAACCATGGCCCATTATTGGATTTCTAGCAGAAGTGGTCAGGTTTTGATTTTTTATCTTTTGATAGAATCCATGATGCCATGTATCTGAACAAGATGTCCAAGACCTCCAGCAGAAAAATAGGCCCACAACATTAAAGATCCAGCAGTATATTTAACCGTGGGCATGGGGTACTTTTTATCCATGTGTGCACCAAACCCATCTGGTGGGTCTGCTGCCAAAAAGTTCTTTTTTTAGTTTTATCTGACCATAGAAGCAGGTCCCATTTGAAGTTCCAGTCTTGTCTGACAACTGAATATGCTGGAGATTGTTTCTGGATGAGAGCAGAGGATTTTTTCTTGAAATCCTCCCGAACAACTTGTGGGGATGTAGGTGCTGTTTGATCATTTTTTTAGGCTTTTTAAGACTCAACTAATCTCTGCAATTCTCCAGCTGTGATCCCTGGAGAGTGTTTGGCCACTCAAACTTTCCTCCTCAACGTGCATTAGGACGATTTAGACACACATTCTCTTCCAGGCAGATCTGTAACATCTTTGGTTGATTGGAACTTCTTAATTATTGCCCTGATAGTGGAAATGGGGATTTTCAATGCTTTAGCTATTTTCTTATAGCCACTTTCTATTTTGTGAAGCTCAACAATCTTTTGCTGCACATTAGAACTATATTCTTTGGTTTTACTCATTGTGATGAATGATTTAGGGAATTTGGCCTTTGTGTCTCCTTATGTTTATATTCCTGTGGAACAGGAAGTCATGGCTGGACAATCTCATGTTCATGATCACCCTGGTGTGCTTAAAAAAATATAAATATGAATGGGAATATACTTCAGAGATATTTTACTTATAAAAAATTCTAGGGGTGCCAATAATTGTGGCCAACGTGTTTTGGAGAAAAACATTTATTTTATAATGTTTTTGTTTAATGTTGATTTTCCCTCCACTTTCCATTCTTTTCCTTTATTGAAAGGTTAGATTTTTGCTAATTTTATGAATTAAAGATCAAAAGGATAAACAATGCAGATTTATTTTTATAGTCATCTTTGATCATATTTACCAAGGGTGCCAATAATTCTGACCACAACTGTATATGCAAGTATTATATGTGAGTGCATTGAAACGTCTCTGTAATGTAAAGGAAGGTTTATTTAGCATTTACTCACAGGACAGGCGTCTCAATTTGTTCTTCCTCCTGACGCCGGGTACATCTGCTATTCTCTGTCACTCATTACATGAAATGGCCACAGCTGACAAAACACATTGCTATGAAGTAAACATTGTGGATGATTTCTCTGGCAATATTGTTTTATTTATTTATTTGTGCAGTGAAATATTGGTAACTCTGCACAGATATGAATGTTGCCTCAAATTGTGTGGATGTCAAAGTAACTGGACTATTTTGCTTGGTGGATGATTGAAGTCTTTTGTTCTGTATGTAACCACCCAAAACAACATCTTGACAACAGTTCACACAGTGGCAGTTTTTCACAAGCAAATACCTCTCCCATTTTCTTAATAAGAGCTGATGAGGTTTGAATAATCAAGGTTTGAGTATCATTCACGTTCTTTCCAGTGCAGTGTGACTATTAGTCACTCACACACTGCCTCTCCAGCCAGCTGCTCAATATTGCATTACACAACTGCACTGTCTAGATATGTATGTATATTGTTAAGTCTGAACAAAAGGCTTGTTATTATAACCCTTAAACTTTTTATATGCCATTTATGTGCTCAACAGCTCAATGTTTTCTTACCCAGCTTGTCTGATTATATTGTTTTCCCCTCAACTTTATGATGTTATTCATGCATTTCCATAAGGAAACACCCTGCGTGATGATGAAAGACGTGAAATATATGATGAAACATACAGCAATATGTTCTCTAAAATAGGCCATTTTAAACAATAAACCTGGAACATGACCATTGTCCAAAACCACTTGTCCTGTAGAGTCATGGGTGCTGGAGAGAATATCCCAGCATCTGTTATATTATATCATGAAATAACACTTTATTTCGATAGTCCACTTTAGACATTCTACTAACTATATAATTTTGCAACTACATGCCAACTAGCAGTCAATAGAGTATTAGTAGAGTGTCTGCTTAAAGGGTTAGTTCACCCAAAAATGAAAATTATGTCATTTATTACTCACCCTCATGCCGTTCCACACCCGTAACACCTTCGTTAATCTTCGGAACACAAATTAAGATATTTTTTTGAAATCCGATGACTCAGTGAGGCCTCCATAGCCAGCAATGACATTTCCTCTCTCAAGATCCATTAATGTACTAAAAACATATTTAAATCAGTTCATGTGAGTACAGTGGTTCAATATTAATATTATAAAGCGACGAGAATATTTTTGGTGCACCAAAAAAAAACAAAATAATGACTTATTTAGTGATGGCCGATTTCAAAACACTGCTTCAGAAAGCTTCGGAGCATAATGAATCAGCGTAATGAATCATGATTAACGAAGATTAACGAAGGTCTTACGGGTGTGGAACGGCATGAGGGTGAGTAATAAATGACAGAATTTTCATTTTTGGGTGAACTAACCCTTTAATATCTGCTAACAATTTATTTTGATGCTTCCAACCGACTATTAGTAACTTTGCAACTACATGTCAACTTATTCTACTAACCCGAACCCTAGCCTTAACCTAACAGTCTACTAACAGTCGACTGCAGTCTACTAATACTCCAATGAGAGTTAGTTGACATGTAGTTGCAAAGTTACTTATAGTTAGAATGTCTAAAGTGGACCATCAAAAGCTTATTTGAGTGTAACCTACAGTATATAATATATATTCAATTATGAATAAATGCCTGATTGGAACTTTTTAATGTAAAGGCTTTATGTTACATTTCCAGCAGCTTGTGTGATGTTGAAATGGAATGTGCTTTCTGTTAATAGTTTTGATTAGTTGATTGTGTACATATGTGTACATATTATTACCATCAGAACATGAAACACGTTTAAAGAATAAACCAGAGCCTGGAAGGAAATTCCAGGAAATACAGCAGCTTTTCTCAGAGCAGGACAGTTATGCTGTTAATAATAACTTTTGCTCCTCACCTTGGTATTTCCTCCTATTCTGGAATATGAGTCTGTAATTATGATCCAGAAAACCGCTGTGACCTGAAAAACAGACTGCTGTGACTCAGAACTAGATGTAGGGAAGAGGAAAAAACTCTTGTCAGTAGCATTAGCCTGAAGAAAAAGTATCAATAGTTTTATTTTTATGATGATCATAATCATATCAAAATGCAGCTATGAATGAATGAATTTATATAGAATTGTTCTATAGTCGATACAATATTTAATGCAATTACATTAATTAACTGTAATTAAGTTACAGAAAAAATAAGAGTAGTCCCTTACTTTACTTTTTCATGGGAAAATAAATAAATTACAGTAATTAATTACATCCAACAGTAATACAATATTGTTTTGGGCATACACCACACAGTACCATATTCTTCGAAGTACTGTTGAGTGTCATCTAAAAACAATGGCATGTGAATACGGTAATCAATTCCATGATGTGTGTGTGTGTGTGTGTATATGGTTTCACCATGACCACTTCCTCTCCTTGGTCTTTAAAAAGCTGACATTAAATTTAGTGATCAAATGTAACACCCTAATGGAAATATGTTAATATTTTGTTATTATCATTTACATCTGACTAATTTTCAAATTGTTTGTCATAAATCAACATCTCAGGAAAATGTTATGGGGTTTCAAATCAAAATATGACTTTCTGTTATGATGCAGGACATCGACTTTATGCATGTCCACTGTAGAGGACAACAGGACTTAAATCATGTTTATCAGGCATTTTGGGAGACACAACAAGTGAATAGCAAAATAAATTATATCCTTCTGAGACCCAGAAAAAAAAGTTGTTTAGAGCATAAGAAACAAATGAGAGAGAGAGAGAGAGAAAATTATATTTTATTCATACGTTATGCTATGTCGTCTGTAGTGGACACCAGGACTAAGTTGTTTAAAAAATAAAATGACATGACATGTATAGGCAAAAACAAAGTTTTTTAATTTTATTATTCGCCAATCAGTTTTTAGGCTTCAGGATTTTTTTTTTTTTTTTTTTTTTTACCAACACTTGTTTAAAGATGATTCTCAACTATGTTATGAAAGATATAATGGAATCAATTGATATACCATTTTACTTTATGCAATATGTGGGTAAAATAGCCATAGATGGGTTTTCCCATTCAATATAATGCATCTATACACTGTATCTAATTTGCATATTAATGTGTTCTTGGGGCAACATAATGAAAAAAGAAGTGTAATAATGGGAGTAATAATTGGCAACATTTCCATAATAATATCTAATAATTATTAGGAATATATATATATATATATATATATATATATATATATATATATATATATATATATATAGCCTAACATCACTGTACCATAGTACTGCAACAAGGGAAGTGGGCTGGACATCATGCATCATTTCAGTAGGCTATCATTGATATACTAGTAAAGTTTTTGTTAATAGTTTTATTTTTTATGTTTTCATTTTAGATTTATGTTTAGTTTAAATATTATTGTATTAAAAAAAAAAAAATGGCCAAATAAAATCCCAATCACATCAGCTTGTCGTGTTTGGTAGAAAGTTCAATGTGTTTGTGAGTTCAATTCTCGTAAATTATGTGTAGTTAGGCTGCCGTCTGTGCTGCCACAGAAGGCTGTAGGCAGCTCTCTGTGTGTTGAGACGTAGCCAGTGAGTTCAGCGTGATTCTGTGAGTGTGCGCGAGTGAAACGCCAGCAGGGCAACAAACACAAGGGCGGACGCAGTAAGTTAATAAACTTATTAAACTTTGTAGAGCACTTTTGTTTTTCAGATTGTGTTGTTTTCTTCATACAAACACTGAGGCATTAGGTTATAATTTATTGTAACTACAATTATATGGAGTTACAAACAGTCTCGCGAGCCTCACTGGAAGTTGGAACTGTTTGATTCTATCACTGCATTGGCAGAAGTAGTTTACATTTACATTTCGATATCCTGCTATAAAACGTTTTTTGTTTTTTTTTTTCCCCTGAACGAGTAAGATTGAGTTAATACTCAGTGTTCATTATTTGGTGTTTAGAGACGGTTAGTCATGTGATGTGTGTTTATTTGCAGTCGGAAGCATGGTTTTTGTTATAAATGAATATAGCTGTGATTTGATGATGAATGGATAATATAGGCGACGTTCTAAATGAACTCGTTTCACATGAAACGCCCTTTGTGATATTTTACTATATTAACTTGCGATAAATGATCGGAACACAGCTAAAGACTTGAGTCTGTTTTATCAGTATTGTGCTTCATAAGTCTATAATTAACAGTCTATTAAATCTTGAACGCCTGCAAACTTGTTCATGTTTGAAATAGCATGCTACTCATACTTGGAATGTAGTGTGCAGTGTTTAAAGCATGGAAAACTGTCCTTAACCAGACCCTACTTTTTGAGGATGAACCACTGATGTCAACCGCAGTCTTAAATGGTTAGTTTACCCAAAAATGAAATTTCTGTCATTAATTACTCACCCTCAAGTTCCAAACCCGCAAACCTTCGTTCATCTTCGGTACACAAATTAAGATATTTTTGATGAAATCCGAGAGTTTTTTTTTTTTTCCCTGCGTCAGCATCACACGTATGCGTCATGCTGCTCACGTGTACAGCCAATACTGAGCCGGCGTTCGGACATAAACAAGGAAGCCTGCACTGCCTTTACTGTCAACTGCATGTGACAACAGTTAAAATAGTTAAATAAAGTTGTTATTTTTGTTTTGTTTTTGCGCACAAAAGTATTTGCGTCGCTTCATAACATTAAGGTTGAACCACTGTAGTCACGTTGACTATTTTAACAATGTCTTTACTGCTTCTCTGGACCTTAAATATGGTAATTTAGTTGCTTTCTATGGGAGATAAAAAAAACCTCTCAAAAATATCTTAATTTGTGTTTTGATGATGTACGAAGGTCTTACAGGTTTGGAACAACATGAGGGTGAGTACATAATCACAGAAATTAAATTTTTGGGTGAACTAACCCTTTAATTGTTTGATTGCTTGATTGAACTACTGCAATTTAGGAAAATGTGAGATCACTTAAAGAGTGTATGTTTTTTTTTTGTTTTTTTTTGCTGTTTATATATCAGAATATTTAAAGTGTACTGTGCAGTATGCATTTTGTTTAAAAGTCTCTTAAAGTCCGCATTGAAATGGAAGTTGTGATCTTTTCTTACCTATTGTGACATATAGTGAAACAGCTTCTCAAATGAGAACAAATGTAGGGCGGGGCTTGATTTTGTCTATGAGCAGTTGGTTGGTTGGTTGGCTGGTTGTGGTTTGCTATTGATGGATCTCATGTGAGTGACAGGTTGCCCCACCCTCGCACTAGTAAACACATCAGAGAAGAGATGTTAGGGAGGGAAGTTATTTTGATTAAAAATTACGAGGCACATGAATTAAAAAACAAAACAGTGATGTGCGGTGCACGGATAAATCTTTTATAATATACACTGTAATATTCTATAAAAATAATATTTGATTTTGATTTCATGGTGACTTTAACTTATAATAGTTCAAATGAGTAATAATTAGATGTCGAAATTGTGGTTTATATTAATTCCAGCTCATTCATCACTGTCAAAAAATTAAAGTCAATTCAAACACATTGCATCATGGGATACAGTATTCCATGCATATTTCTAGAATATACTGCATACTTTGACAGATGACTTTAATCTTTCCAGTATCTAATTTGTTCAGAAAATTAGCTTTCTGTACAAACTATGCCTACTGCATTCCAAGTAAGTATGCTAGCATGCAATTCCAAACATCCTTTCAAAATGCGTCGCGATTGACAGGGTCCCTATGCAGCGTTCACATGGATCTGCGACTAAAATTGCTGTATGCTGCTAGACCAGTAGTTGGCAATGTCACTCTGTAAAGAAACACGACATGACTGAACATGTAATACACATGCGCATGATGTCACTGTTTTCACAAATTCACTTTTTTGTAGTTTATAAAAACTTGCACTTTGAAACCCATTTTCAAAAGCTTGCGTTTTCAGGCCCCCAAAATGCAGTTGTCGTGTAAATTAACAGCCAAAACACATAAAAAGTTTTTTTTGGTTGAAAATGGTGTTG
Organism: Hypophthalmichthys nobilis; assembly: GCA_037950665.1. Lineage (NCBI taxonomy): Eukaryota > Metazoa > Chordata > Actinopteri > Cypriniformes > Xenocyprididae > Hypophthalmichthys > Hypophthalmichthys nobilis. Next base: position 23,852,420 of record CM075491.1, on the reverse strand, counting down.
TGTAAATGGCCCCTTAGATGTGTATTTTATCTATTTTAACTGTAATCATGATAGTTGCGCTGTAATAATAATCTCTGCACCACGCTATTGTCACATCTATCACAATTCATACCTGCATACAAAACACTCTTGTTAAATGTATTAAAAACGCTGTAGCCTCAAATCATTTTTACTGCATTTATTTATTTACCTTATTCCCTGTTCTCAGTGCCATTTGAATTAAACATGTACGCTCCTTCGGATTGGAATCTCATTTGGTGGAATACACTGTGATGTTCACTTCGCAGGGCATTTATTGTCAAATGGAACACGCTTCCAGACTGTGCTGAAGTAAGCGATGTGATTATGTACTGGATGCGAACTGTATTGCATATTTTAGCAGCCAGTAGTGTGAGTTGTTGTGGTGCACAGCCCTAGACTCTGAGGCAATTCCCTGCCCGCACTGCTGGGCTAGATAGGAATGTGTGGCTTTGATTTTTTTGCACGACAGACAACCTTTGAAAAGGCCGTAACAAAAACTGAGAACTCAGATATCTTACATTGCTTTCCCAAAGCTGTGATCGGTTCAGGAAGGTGAATTTGTCTGCATTCCTGATCATAACAAAGCCAGCGTGTTAAGTGATGTCTGCCTTTGTCCTTGAAACACTGCTCATACTAAGTTCTGTCGTGTTGTGGTTATATTCTTCCTCCAAGAGCTGTCTCACATTCTCCAAGCCCTTCATTCTTCAGCTGTAAGTGTTACTTGCAGCCGGCTCACAAGAGCATGTTCTCGGTCAGAGCCATTCCTGGAGAACCGTGTGGTTTGGATGCCATTGTCAAAACTGAGGTTAAAATGATGTCAGAACAAAAATGCCTCAGCAATGTCTGTGGGAGGCTGTTTGCTCATGACCTCCAAACATTTGGCCATATCATGCTGAATGAATCTTGATTATTTTACATGATACCCATCTACATGATGGTGCCATGACTCTTAGGATAGTTACAGAAAATAGTCAGTGCTGTACTGAACCCACCACAGATGTGACGGTTTCTACTGATGCTACAGACTGAAGTATCTCAAGGTTGGCTTCTATTTTGATTCCCTAACTAATATTCCACAGGCCTGTTGTGTCTCTCTGTCTCTTCTAGTGGGCATATCACTAATAGTCTTGAGTGATTATGAAAAAAAATGAAAATTTCATTTTCGTCTGTCAACTGTCTTCATCTGTTGGGCTCAGTGTTTTGGGAAGTCTAGATGGTTCCACCCCAGTTCTGCCATATTTTCCCCTCATAAAATACACCAAACTTTGAGTCTTGTCATGCAACAGCACTCCAATAAAAGTCAGTAAAAACAGGGCCCAGTGAACTTTGTTAATATGACAGAATTTTCCATATTGATTTTTTTTTTTTACATATGTATTTTGAATTACGCATTGCGTTGTGTTTTAGGGTTAAAAGAAATGTCTGTAAACTTGGCAGAAAATTAGTAGTACCTTTTCTGTTTTTCAACAATTTTTTTCTTATAAGAGCTTTTTCCACAAAGAAGTATAAAATGCAGTTTTAGTTTGTTCTAAAGATATTGGCTGCATCTGAAATCGCATACTCTCTTTAGAATAAGTAGTTTGCATGCGCTAAAAAGTATGTTCTATATAGTATGAATGTGTGTGTAATATAAGGGGCTTTCGCACTGCATAGTTATAGGAACTAGCCACTAGGGGTAGTTCCCCGAGAACCAATTTCCCCTGTGCCATTTTCCTGGTTGTAATCGCACTGGCAATAGGAACTCTGAAGCGATTGATAGTGGTGTCATTTAAGCCCGGAATTCACAAATGTCAACAACTGGTGGTCACTTAAAGAGTATGCCGTGATCAGAGCTGTGTTTTTTGTGTCGTGGGTTTCGTGGTAACGGAGATGGAATGTAAAAGCATAATTTATGTGACTGAAAGAGCAAAAAGTTGGGCTAAAGAGCCATGACAACTTGCAGTGTTACATATCATCAAGGCTGAGAAAAGAACGCAACATCGCAGACAACAGGTAAATGCTGTTAACTCTGTTTTCCATGTTCATGAAGTAAATATGTTTACACAGCTTTTTAAAAATGCCGGGTGCCGGTGTTTCGCGTACGTGTGACCAATCAACGTACAGTATACTTACGTCACTGATAGTTCCTATAGCGCTGGTTTAGACCCTACTCTGAAATAGGAGCTAATTTAGTTCCCCCAAATGGAGTTCCTTGAACTAAAATCGTTCCTAGTTCCTGCGCTGCGAACACAGCAAAATCCGGGTACTTCCGCCAGTAGTTCTAGGAACTATGACCATTTTCCTCCGGTTCAAAAGCCCCTATAAATGTAATCTGGTCATACTACATTCGCCATGTTGACATTATCACGTGACTTACCAGCGTCAGCTGCGTTGCTTCACTGCCATTCACAAATCCTCTCCTGTGGCCTCATGGGATAGTAAAGTGTCCATCATATGCACACTTCAGAATCTCGCCAGAAGTAGTAGGTCATCTGGGTACTTTTTGCCTACTCTTTTATGAGTACTGTGAGTTTGGACATATTTCTTTTGCCACATACTGTTTTTCTCTAACCAATCCTGTCAAGGGTGGGCGGGCGGGGCTTTTCTCCACTGACTTGCTATGATGTTCAAAGCATTTCTAAGGATGCTGATTTTTAGAAGGCAGCTGTCTGACTCTGAGATGGCGAAAGGGAACATGGTTTGTGTAACATTAGCAACACATTATTATCTGTTAAGCAAAATGCTACTGTTGTGTCCAACGTTGCAGAGAATGATACATAAAACGCATTGCCATTCTGATACATGGACTTGTAAACGACCCTGTATAATTCGCTCTACCTCTTCTTCTGAAGAATCAGCTTCTGTCTGAATTAAACCAATATTTCCACTTGCCTTTGTGTAGTGTTCGCTACAGTTGAGCGAGTGGATCAGGTATCAGGTCCGAGATGCTGTGATTGGTCCGAGGCAGGGGCTAATTTACATATTCATGAATGCGTGTATACTAAATGAAGAAAAAGTTACATTTCAAGCTATTTTAAGGCATGAAGACATTTTCACAGGACAAAAAAAAAAAAAACATTTAAATATGTCATTTTGGTTATCAGAGATGAGGTTTAAGGGACAAAATTATTGACTGCAGGGGGACTTTAATGCAAAACCTGCTGGATCCAGTGAGAACTACATGTTACAGATCCTGCTGTTGCTCAAACTTACAGTTAGACTAGATGTAAAAAAAAAAAAAAAAAAAAAAAAAATTGAACATGAACATTTTGCTAAAGTAAACATCTGCCTTTGTGTTCCATATAAGAAAGAGAGTTGTACAGGTTTGGAACTACTTGACGACAACATTTTCAAACCGGTAGTCTGTCTTTTTTATGTGGTTTTGTAGTACTTCACTGGTTTATTCATGCTTTATGATCTATGATAAACCAGTGGAGGCTGTAGACTAAACACTCCTGCTCTGACTACACAAACCTGCATTCACCTCAAATGTCCACTTTTGTGAATCTGAATGTTGTGAATATTGTTGCTATTCTCTTGGCTGGACTTCATGTTCCTTGCTTTTCTTCAGTGTTTAAATTCTTTCTCTATTAAATGCTGGGAAGGGGTCATATCAACAATCAGCTATTTCTTCCTACTAATTTGTTGTCTGACTCTGAATCACATTTGGATTGCTCTAAATATACTGCAAAGTACAGTATTGTTTTGATATGTCTTCATGTTGTTTTGAAACAGTAAATTTCACATCACTATGTTGGTTGATTTCATCACTTTTATTTTGAATGGGTCTGATTAAAAGATCATGTTACGTAGAACCGTTAGGAATGAACATGTTTGCTTGAAGTGTCAGGTTTACTGTGGCATTCAAGTTCCTCCATACTGAATTTATTTGAGAGAATTTCCTGTTTAAATATCTTTTGCATAAAGAATTGTGAAAGAGTTGTGATGATTTCATGTTAGTTAAGAACATTTCACTCACAAATTAAATTCTTTTTACTGTAATGCATGTTTTTTTTTTTATATTAATAAGTAGTAGTTACTATTATTCTCTATGGTGATCCTTATTTTCATTACTGTAATCATTACAGTATTTTTTTTTTTTTTTTTTTTTCCAAAATACTATTGTACAATGTTTTTGATTCAAATCTGCATAAATTAAACAGTCCACAAATTAGGTCAGGGATCATATTTGTATATATCATGGAATGAGTAATTTATTAATCACAGTAACAATATATATACAATATAAAAGTAATAAAATAGAAATAAATAATAAAATCCATTTATAGGTATTTTACAATGTTTTAAATACATACTTGAAATACTACACAATACTACTAAAAAGCTAACATAAGATTTAAAATTTTAAAAATATATATTTTTGGCATAATGAGATTTTTCTAAGATGTTATTTCTTGTTTCATATAAAATCATTCTCTCTCTCTCTCTCTCTCTCTCTCTCTCTCTCTCTCTCTCTCTCTCTCTCTCTCTCTCTTTTTCTCTCTCTCTCAAATTTAAATTTCAAATTCAAATTTGCTTTATTGCCATGACTTACACAGTATTGCCAAAGTAGTGGCCATTACATAAGCAATGAACAAATAATGATTATATAATGCATAAACAAAATAAGAATTAACACATAAATATATATATACACAAGAAATAACAACCAAAAAAAAAACTACATACATTTAGACGTTAAGAATATTTCTGACTCTAGTTCTCTCTCTCTCTCTCTCTCTCTCTCTCTCTCTCTCTCTCTCTCTCTCTCTCTCTCTCTCGCTTCAGTAAATGTCCTGTGTGCAATGCGGGTTGAGTTTACAAAAGCATCTGTAAGTGAACACCTGTCTTCATGGTTTGCACTGAAGGAGACCTTTGTACTGCTCCTTTACTCTCCACACTATTGTTCCTCAGGGCTCAGGCAACAAAATACCAGCAAGTTTCAGCAACAGAGATGAGAGACCTTTAAAGTCAGATTTATTGTTTTGCAATGGTGGAATTTGAAGAACCAACCAAACTGTGTTCTCCAGCTGTTAGGTGGATTTTTCTACTACAATTCTGCCTCTTGAAACTGAATGTTCCTGATCTTCAGGATCTGACTTGTTTAACAGGTGATGTGTTGTAACCTGAGCTTCAGGAATGTCAAAATTCCTCTGTGGACTGGTAACACATTTAGACATTCAAAATGAAAGGAACCATTCACTTGTGTCTAGAAATATATGCAATGTGTGCAAAGCTCCTGTAAAACCTTACATTTTTTAATAATGTTAGTCATGGTTTCTTGCTCCAACATAGTTTTTGGTAGTGTGTAATTTCTGTGCAGCTAGCATCACCAAACGACATTGAAAACATAATGATTGTTTTCAAACAGGTTTTATAAATGCGTTCCTGTATCATCCATTGGTTATGATTAGACAAACAGATAGTTCCGCCCCCAGTTCATGCCATTGGTTGAGCAGTTGTTGCTGTGTCAGGCTGATCTAGAGCTATGTTTTGTGCCACAATGATTTGCTTGTTTCTTAAGCTGGGATAAGAATTTTTTTTTTTTTTTAATCCTTAAAAATTACACTCATATCTACATATAGAATATATTCAACCTAGGCTTATTAGAAAAAAACATGCCTGTGTGACAACATTTCTGCAAAATTATATAAGATTGCTTCCTCATTGTTTTGCCACACATTCAAAGTCAAATTCAGTTTGTTTATTTTTTTTTATTTTTAATTTTTCTGAAATAGATGAATGTGAATCTGGGAATGTTTTATTACGTTGGTTGTTGTACATATCACAGCAGTTCAGAAATAAAATGTTTGGTGAGTGGCGCTACAAGGTTAATGCTCCCGTTTGAAAATAATGTAGCACCTAAACTAAACCTGACCCTAAACCTAACTGATAGTGTTAACAAAAGCAAACATAATAATTGCATTTGCCAAAGAAACAATGCCATTTTAGCTTGCTTCTACAAGTCTTTGAGCTCTTTTATCGTGACTCATGTTTCACAAGACTCGTACCCGAGTGCAATATTGTACCAGGTGAGCTGCCGAGCAAGTTTACTACCGTAGACAAGATACATATGGAGCTGGTTATGTGACGCAAATGTCAAAATGTATTAGTTTACAAATTATACACTATAGTAAAATGCCATAACATAGTATTTTACAAAGAAATAAAATAGGTCTATTAATCAATAATCTGCTCCTGTGATCATAGCTCTTGTGAAAATGAATTGACGTTGTTAGTGTTTTATTGTCTGTACTGTTCATTTTAGCTGGAAACTGCAGTGAATTGTATGTATGGATACATTTTTTGAGTTTTGTAAAAATGTAGGTAGAGGCATGTTTTTCCAATGGTTGTATAGATCTCTATATACAAATAAGATATGTTATGATTAGCTAACCTTATAATGCACGTGAAATACAACATAATTCACACTTCTTCATCAGGGTGCGGCCAAGTTTCTGTTGAATAAGCTTTGAAATGTAAATGTGAGTGGTTATATGTTAATGAGCTTATGTTTGTCCTTTTATGCAATTTGTCCCAGATGACAAGAGTTGTACTTTTACTTTTCATAGAGACTTTTGTTTTCACAAAATGGGCAAAACCGGAAGGACGAGACAAATCTGGGGGCCACAATAGGTGAAGGTAGGCTATTTTAACTTTGGGTTTTAGCAGTTCACTAAAACCCAGGCCCATTTATAACCCACTTTGCCAACAACTTGTGCTTTAGGCTATGGGAAATAAGATTATGATGCAGACTCCAAATTTGATCAGTTTAATTCTGAATTGAAACAGTAAGGGTGTGTTTTGAGGTCATCATGCCCTCATTTAAGGTCTGTCTCTGGGAATGTACTGTTATTTCTCATGTGGCCTGTTTCCTTAGCAAATGAATGAGTCTTTGTTACGTACCCGCTCAACCGTCCTTGAAATTAGTTTGCCATTGATAGATTGGGAGGATATTACAAAATGTTTTATTTTTGTAGCCAAATGGCAGCAGTTTTTGCGCTGACACTGTGTTAACTACATAAAAGCACAATCTGTTTATTTGAACTGTCTTTCTGCTTGAACATGCAAAGATATCACATGTTCAGCATGTGTTTCCAAGTGATTCAGTGGAGTTTCAAGTGATTCAGCATATGTCTGTCCACGGTGTTATTTTTTCCGTCCAGTAGCGACTTTTTAAAGCAACAGGATGTTTTAAGGTGAGTGACGGTATGTGGATTTAAGAGATGCATTGAGCTTTTCCCTGCCCCTTTTCTCTCTCGTGACTTTATTGCTTTAGTCAGTACATCTGGGATGGAAACGTTAGTAGTAAAGAAAAAAGAAAAGCATGCATTTCCCCTCCCCCTCTCCTTCTCCGTCTGTGCCTGCCTATCCCTCCTCCCTCTCCGACGGACACGCCGACCGCGACTCCCATAGCCTGTCAGGAAGTGTTATGACTTGCTGCCATAGGTCTTTGTGAGGCAGGCAGGAATGCTGGTGTTTCAGATTAGCCTTGAAGGGTGTGGAGCGAGCACTGCCTGTACTGCTGCAACCGCTGCTGCCTACAGCCCCATTCTCAGTACGCATCGGGACGGTTTGTCTCTCTTTTTCTCTTTTTTTGCTTCTTCTCATCTCCTCTACATCCCACATTCTCTCATTAACGTTATACACTGGGCAAAAGCGTTCTCTGTCTGTCTGACTATTTTCCCAGCTGCTCTGCTAACGGCACAGCATCTGTGAAAGACTCCTGTTGTTTGAGTTCACATTTGTTGCATCTGTTTGCAGTTTGGAGTGAAGGAAGCAGTTTTGGGGTAACTGGTTGCATTAACTGAGATTTCCTTCTCATTATTTTCCTTCTCGTCAGACTGGTAAATCCATTTTTTTTTTTTGTGGTGGAGCACATGCTCAACTTTGTTTTTCAATCAAAGCCCCAAGAAAGCAATTCTGTGGCAGTTTTGTTCTTTGCTTTTGCTTTGTAACTTAACACTGCATAATGGTTTTGACTTTGTTCAATCACTCGTGCAGTGTTGGCAGTCCTTAGAGACACTGAAAATCTAGCGACTAGACAGGATTCTCTGGTTGCTTAGATTTGTGCATGACTCAGTCCCAGGAGGTTAAACTACTCTTTACTCATTTGGGAAGTAAACAAACCTTAGTCAAATTAGACTGGATCTATGCTTGGATTGTGAAGAAGCTTATTAAAGCGTGAATTGTGGAAGAATCGATTCCAACTGGTGATTCAATAAAGGTATGTAGCACAATTCTCAGTGAAAGGGATCCCACAAGGGTGGAGATTTGGCCCATTTGTGTTTTGTCTTTTTCTTAAAAATTCCAGCAATGTTTCCATGTTGGCCTTCTGAATAGCTGAAGGATGACATCAAATGTAGACCTTGAGAAAATATTGCCCAATAACTGTAGTCCGGTGCTGTCTTTAAGAGTTATTTACACAATAAACATTTTAACCATTATGTAACATTGGCAGGACGTTGACTCATTTTACAGCATTTTTAGAAGTCTTTAACTTTATGCTGTCCCACCAGGGTGTGGTTGGACAGCTGGCACCGCTAATGACATAACTGATGACAAAAAAAACAAGCTGGAGTGACGACTATGGGAATGGAGATGTTGACATGTGCTGCGGGTGTGTCCTGAATCATCATGTGCTCTTGTAAGGTAGTAGCTGCTAACAGGAAGATACATCTTGGGCTCCTTGTAGTGCTGCAGTGTCTTGATCGCTGCCTGTAAGAGCAGATCTCAGGTCAGTTTGTACAGCAGAGCATGATTGAGGCTAGAGCTCTCCATCTGTTCTCGGTTCAGCTGCTGTGGGTGGACTCTGCTTAACAGTTTTTATTTAGTTCTGGCCTCGATTCAAACGGTACGCCACCATAGTGTTCATTGCTGCTCAATGACACGTTGGGCCAATGCCATAATATTGCAATTAAATTGACTATATTAATTATTGTGGTAACCTGGACAAATATTTACTTTTGGTTTTAGTGTATTGTGCTTAGTGTAGGCTACTGCTTATTCTGTATGGGTGATAAGGTTTTTGCTACACTCTTAAATGTGAAGGTGCTTTATTGGCATTGATGACTCCATGAAGAACCTTTAATATCCATGGAACCTTTGCATTGCGCAAAAGGCTCTATATAGTGGAAAAGTGTTCTTTAGATTAACAAAATGATCTTCACACTAAGAAAAAATGGTTCTTTTAAGAACTGTTTACTGAAATATTCTTTGGGGAACTCATTTGGTTCTTCTATGGCATGACATTGGAACCTTTATATTTAAGATGGTAGTTAGGTAACTTTCACAATTAAACAAAAGCAGACTGACTGTTGGACAGTTCAGTATAGACTGCATCTGGTGTTCAGATTTGTACGCATCTATCATAACTCGGAGATAAAATAACACACTGATCTTCCAAAGAAACATGTCCAGACTTTGACTTTTGGCTGTGGATTGGACGCTTTCCTTTGGTTGATCTTTTTTTCTGTTCTACCATTTTCAATGTGCAATAACTGGATATGTGACTATTTGCTAGGCTTTTGCTAGCCTCGATTTCCAGTCAACTCTGCTGTTGACAAAACATAATAACTAGTCCTTTAAATGGATGAAGTAGTTTTTCAATCATTGTCATGGCAAAGAAGAATCATGTGGTTGCATTGCTTGCATTACAATGAGGTTGCATTCAAAAGGACCTGCCTTGACACGCCCTCTCGAACATACATTTTGCCCAAATATAGTCTACTCTGTTGCATGCTTGATAGACGTTTGCATGTCATTTGCATGTCTTATCATCTTACTGTACAATTCCACTTCCAGGTTTCTCTCTCAGAAGACAGGCACCAATGTGCATATACCACAATTTGAAAGTCCACACAATAAAGTTTTGTGTTCTCTCCACAGAAGGACTCATTTTATTCGACTGAGAGAGCTTCAGGTTGTTCTTCGGGGAGATGGCAGCAAAGATATCCAAAGAAGAGCTGGAGGAGTTACGGGAGGCCTTCGGGAAAGTCGGTGAGTGTTCTTCCTGTCCAACCAGTTTTGTCTACTCTAATCACAACTTGGCATGCCGCCCATAGAGGTGTCCTTTTTCCTTTAAGTATCTTGTGATTTCTGATTTGTCTTCATTTTCTTTGCATAGATGAAAACAGCTACATCACTGTGCAAAGCCTAAAATTAGGATCTATTTTCAAATGTCTCATTTGGCTTCTGGTTTTAAATGTCATTGATTAGGAAACTCTAGATTTGTGTGTGTGTGTGTGTGTGCTATGTAATTGTTTTGTAATGTTGTTATCTGTCCTCCTAACTTCATGCGCAGCGTGTTTCCTGACAGTCTGCACTGTTTTGTTCAGAAAAACCATCTGCACTCTCAAAAAGGATGTGTTATTAATAACACATTTTTTGTGTTATTTTTTGTGACACATTTTGTGTCATTTTGTGTACATAATTGACACAAATTGTGTAAATATAACACATTAGTATGTAGAAAATGAGCAGGAATAACACGTTTGAGTTAAAAGTAACACAAAATGTGTTGTCCTTAACTAGACACATGGGTGTTTTAAGATCTAACACAGGTTGTGTTGTTTTTAACACATCTCTTTTAAGAGTGTGGGTTTTTCATTTGATTCCATAAAGTTTTTGGCATAACCTGTTGCCTGGCTTTTTAAACTGTCCTTGTGGACGTTTGTCTCCAAACCAGCAACTGTTTACGGTCATATGTGTGTATATATATTCTCCTCGTTTCTCCAAAAGATTCAGTTTGAATAGGACTTGGATCTTTTAATTTATTTGTAGTGTACTGTGTACTGAATATTTGCCATATTTTGCATGCTCAGCTGCAAATGAAGTCTCTTTTGTTCATCTTCAAAACACAAATGAAGATATTTAAAATGATATCTTGAGAGATTTCTGTCCCTCTACTGAAAGTTCATTCACCCAAAACTTTGACGCTTCATAAAGAGATCGTAAATCAAACGATTAAAGCAGACATAAAGCACGACAAATATGGTCAACGGAAGGAGAACAAAAATGTTTTTCACATGTCAAGCAAGTACAGATAAGATTTTCAGAAATTATTAGATATTCTTAGAATTCAAATATGGAAAAATACGAATACCAATTTTTATAACAGTGCTGAACTTTTTTTAAAAAAAAAAGTACTGAACCATGAAAATGTGCTAAATGAAATAAATCTAATATGAATATATTAATTATATGAATACATATTGAAGTAAACAAAAGGCATTCAAACTGAAACAAAAAGTAACACTGAAAATGTATTAGTAAATGTTAAAATTAACAAACTATAAATGAACAATACTTCTACAGCATTTATTACCCCTAAGTGTTTCCATTTCAACAGTCATGCTTAAAGATGATCATCTTTAAATATCTACAGAGAGAACTGAAATATTATAAATGTATATGTAGCCTATAGTCTCTTACTTTGTTTGCCTCTATTTTAGAACGCGATGATCATCTAATCCAAAAACCAAAATATGTATTGCAGTGATGATAAAGAAATGAAATCGGATACTTTTCTGATTTGTTTATGTTTCTGTCGGCTGCATGAACTTACTTTCTTACACATGTCACTTTAAATATACAACTTTGCTGGCTAATGAAAGCATAAAAGTTATCAGATGAATATACACTAGTGCAAATAGATGAAAACAGTAGTGATGTTAAACATTTGGGTCGGATTTGCATGCATTTTGTCATATTGTTTCAAACGCTTGAGGTGCTACTAATGTTAGCGTCCTCTCAGCCTGATCACAAACATAGATTAGCCTAGTACAGCTGTTCTTTCTCTGCTAATGCAGCAGATTAGTCAGCAAATTAATTACTTTATAATGATATGACAACATGTACTGTAGTTTACTATATCATACCATTTTGCTGTCTGTGTTTTAAATGCGTATCTGAAGTGTCAGCGATCTCCTGCCGCGCATGCTCTGAGCAGCGCACAGCCTCACGTGTCAAAGTAAACAACAGCGCAGTGTTAGTATTTATTTGGCCACTAGAGGCTGCTGTTCTACTGTATGATGACGAGCAGACCCTTTTCAGCCACTCCAGTCTCCCAATATTGCCCTTGCAACAGACGCAACCCAGAAAAACTATCGGCAAGGATTTCTGCCAATAACTGATTGTTCCACCAATCAACTATCGGTGCCGATTAATCGGCAAACCCGATAAATCAGTCGACCTCTAGCTAACATCTTTCTGTATGAAATAAGTATTACATGTGGAACTCTCTCTTTTACTGCGTTTTTACTATTAGGCTGCAGCTGTCAAGATTAACTAATTATGAAAATGTTATAGCGTTATATTTAGATCTACTCCTGTCGCATGAAAGGTTGCAGTGATGAGCATGTAGCCGATGACAGACATGTCTGTTGAGTGCATGAATGCAGTGATCTCGTCATTGCAACTAGATTTCTGCACGCTCACTAATGCTTTCATCATAACAGTGCAAACATACTGTAAATAAGAGATTTATTGTGCAGTGTAGACAGATTGATTATAATAGGAGTTTTGGAGAAAGTCACTGATAAACTCATGCTATGTGATTGACTGCTCCAGCGATTTATAGGGAGCGTTCTTTGATTTTGTTCTGTATAAAATTTTATCACAATTTAAAAAAAAGATTATTTTCATGCTACTAAGAGAATCAATGTGAAGTTGACCGTTTAGTCACTGATTTACTGACGCACAGCAAGAAACTATTTTGACTGTACATGAATCATTACATATCAAAAATCACTGAACACAGATAAGGCATTACAATTAACACGGTTATTGACATGTTCTGGCATTACTGTCGGGTCCATATCTTACTGCGCCAAAATTGCGACTGATTTACCAAAGAATCCACAGTGAAATGTACCGAACAAACAAATAATGCTCTACTGAGACATTCACATAGTTGAAAATATATAAGCTCTTTCCTAGCATTAGGAAACTTTGTCAGGTAATGTTATTTTTAGTCCAGGGATCCTGTATCTCTCTTCTTTTCATCTCACTAATGCACTAGTGGGCGGGGCCAAAGATGCGATGATGCAGAAGAAGACATTGATCTGATTCTGCAGAGGCAGTCTTTCATCGCATTATTAAGTCATAATGTGACAAAATCCAAAAGGAGCTTGGTTTAAATAAAAGCTGTTTTAGGGCTAACATGGACGTTTTGAGTTCTGAAATTTACAGAGTGTCACCTCTTACATGTCAAAAGATCAAGGAAAAATTTATTCCTCAGTTCATGACCCTACTGCGACTTCGGCGTACAGGTCTGGGTTTTGAAGTTTGTGGTATTTTATTTCATTTATTTATTTATTTTTAATGGTCCGTGACAAGAATGTGCTTCAGATTGCATTCCCCCATTTATCTGATTTCTCTAGCAGACTGGGCAGAACATTGAAGCCTAAATTGTTGCCCATTTTTCTGCATACTAGAAAAAACCCAGTGGTCAGATCCTATAACACAACAGCTCTGTTTCAAACCAAGTGAACAGCCTATCTTGATTTTGTGGATAAGACAATACCAGAATGCTTTGCTTGAAGCTCAGTAAAAATGTTCTGCATGAACCGCTGCTTGTTAAAATGTTGCCTATGTTTTAGTCTTAAAAATTATTTAGAGAATTTATCCTTTTCTTACATTTTTGTAGTTTCATTTAAGTGTGCCGATGTATTTGTTTTTGTATTCAAATGTTACATCTTTAATCTGCTTAAAACCTGAGAGATGTTTTCACATTTTCATGTTTTATTTTACATGCATATGCAGTAAAATGGTTTTTCTTGAAGTTGCAGTTTGCTGCTGATAATTTTGGCTAATCAAACTATTTCAATTGCATGTCCTCACATTTTTTTTATTTTTATTTTTTATTTTTTACTGTCGTTGTGGTTTCTTAATATTTTTAAGCAGTTGAATTGCAATGTTACCTAATTGCATCCTAAATGTTTTGTGCTTGTTGGAGCCAAACCAATAGTTTTCATTTCTCTCCATAGATTTGAACGGCAATGGCTTTATCTCTGACTATGAGCTCCATGACCTGTTCAAAGAGGCCAATCTGCCCCTGCCAGGGTACAAAGTCCGAGAGATCATCCAGAAACTGATGGAAGATGGTGACAAAGACAAGGACAACAGGATCAGCTTTGAAGAGTTTGTGTCTGTAAGTGTCTACGAACTGTTCTTTTCCTCATGGACACGGGATTCCTTAATATCCAAAAATAATTATAAACCTCTACTTACTCATCCTAACTACGCTTTAAACTTGTACATCACTTTTCTTTGCAGTGCTTTGGAAAATGTAGTCCAGTGAATCAATGCTTTGTTCAGTCTATAGACTTCATTTGCAAATCAAATGTTATTGTCGTGAGAAAAACATTTACATGATCACCTACATTGATATTGTACTGTGATATTCTGATATTGTACTGTGCAAGCATGAGATTTTAATGGGTGAACACAAAGTGCATCTTTTAGAGTAGGGGTCAAATCCCTGATTTGCATATCCAGCAGTAGCTTTCAGCAAATATGGACAATAGACAATACTTTGAGATTAGTTTCAGCGCTGAATCCAGATGGCCTGTTCACCATTTCATAATTTTTAGTAATTAGTGGCACTAAAAGAATGATGAAATAATTAGTATTAAACACTGTTTGTGGATCTCATCTCATGTGCTACAGATATGATACGATAAACTGTGCAGGCTGGTTGAGGAGAGTTGTGCTGTTACTTTTCTAGATGATCAGATAATAAAATAGGCCAAAAAAAATACCAAAAGTTTAGAATAATTAATAATAATTAAAAGATTTTTAATGTTTCGTATACTTACTAAGGCTGCATTGATCAATAATAAAGTAAAAAACATTAATATTATGAAATATTATGCAATTTCAAATAACTGTTTTCTATTTTAATATATTTTAAAAATGTAATGCAAAGCTGAATTTTCAGCATCATTAATCCGGTCCTCAGTATCACATAATATTTCAGAAAACATTCTAATATACTAATTTGATGCTCAGTTATTATCTGTGCTAATTTATTAATAATGGGTCGTCTTATTATAATACATAGTTATGTGATACATTTTTTTCAGGATTCTTTGATAAATTCATGTTCATAAATGATTTGAATTTTTTTTTTTTTTTTTTTTGTAACAATGTAAAAGTCCCTCATTTTTCAATCAATTTAAGGTGTCCTTGCTGAATAATTCTTCAGTCCAGAATTTTACAGAGACTCTTTTACAGTCATTAAATGTTGATAGATAAAACTAATACTGCAAATGGAGCATATCATCCCATTGAATGGTTGTTTGTTTGCACTGCTGTGAGGAAGTTATAAGCAGCTGCTAGCAGAATCCGTTCACTAGATGTTCCACTTGGCACTGGCAATCATGGTTTAATTACCCACACATGCCACATGTCATAAAATATGTGCATCTGTTTAGTTTCAAGGACCTCATGTGTGTTTATGTATTTTTAGATTAGTAATATATATTTTCTTTTTTATGTGTGGATGAGTTGGTGGGTGTGTATTTAAGCAGTAAGTACTATATTGTGATATCCCAGGCTAAAAGGTGCTGTTAGGCATGACACACTGCGCAGTGATATTTCACAATGCAGCATGGCGTCGAGTAACAGTTTTTACATAATAAAAGTATTAAGGACAAACATTTTATTTAAAACATTATTTTAAAGTATCACCCATCTTATAAGTACACTAAGGTTAATAGTTTGCTCTATGGTTGCTGTACAGTAATATGGTGAACGGGTGTTGTAGCAGTTTTCTGTATCATGTATTTAAGCATGACTGAAACTCTGTGTTAATCAGTCTACATCTATTTTATAATTAATTTTATGGTCCCATGTGTATGCACAGATCTTTCAGGAGTTAAAGAGCAGTGACATTGCAAAGAGCTTTCGGAAGGCCATCAACAGGAAAGAGGGTATCTTGGCTATTGGTGGCACATCCGAGCTGTCCAGTGCAGGCACACAGCACTCCTTCTCAGGTAAAAATGCCTCTGATTTCACCGCATCAGACAAACCACTGTTTCCTTTTGCTGTAATTACTTTTGCACCACTTCCCACTGACTTGGAATATAGTGCTGTGGCATAACCAAGGTAAAGTAATGGTATCAGATGGTAATAATATATTCTTTGCATGGAGATCTGCATACTACTCTAAAGTACTTCAAACAATTCCATAGTAATACCAGGTCCTAAATCCCATAACAATATAATGGTAACATATACTTTTTAGTATTTTTAAGTTTTTAGTGGTTAATGGTATGTCATCTTTTTTTTTCTGTATCTTTATCCAGAGGAGGAGAGGTTTGCTTTCGTGAACTGGATCAACACAGCGCTGGAACACGACCCTGACTGTAAACATGTGCTGCCCATGAATCCAAATACAGATGCTCTCTTCAAGGCTGTAGGTGACGGTATTGTGCTGTGGTAAGTCAGACAGACTTTTCCACGTCTTGCCTGTGATTTAATAATTTTGTATCTTTTAATAAACCTCTTCATTGCATATGTCATTGTTTCCTTTTAGTAAAATGATCAACCTGTCGGTACCTGATACTATTGATGAGAGGACCATTAACAAGAAGAAACTAACACCATTCACAATACAGGTTTGGTTTTGATGATTTTCTTTTTGCTGCACTCTCTGTTTGAAGATTATTCTTTAAAATATTACTCTGAATCACTTGCATAGTCTTAAAGGATTAGTTCACTTTCAAATAAAATTTTCCTGATAATTTACCTGCCCCCATGTCATCCAAGATGTCCATGTCCTTCTTTCTTCAGTCGAAAAGAAATTAAGGTTTTTGATGAAAACATTCCAGGATTATTCTCCTTATAATGGACTTCAATGGCCTCCAAACGGTTGAAGGTCAAAATTACAGTTTCAGTGCAGCTTCAAAGGGCTTTAAACGATATCAGACGAGGAATAAGGGTCTTATCTAGCGAAACGATCGGTCATTTTCGAAAAAAATGTAAATATATATGCTTTATATAAACAAATGATCGCCTTCTAAGTGCTTCCGCCAAAACCGCACTTTCGTATTCTTAAAAAAAGCTTACGCTCAATGTCCTACGCCTTCCCTATTCAACTTACGGAACGAACGCAGCGCCAGTTCCATTTTTTCCATAAGTAGAATAGGGAAGGTGTACGAAGTACAGCGTAAGCTTTTTGAAGAATACGAAAATGCGGTTTTGGCGGAAGCACTTGGATTTCTTTTCGACTGAAGAAAGAAAGACATGAACATTTTGGATGACATGGGGGTGAGTAAATTATCAGGAAAATTTTATTTGAAAGTGAACTAATCCTTTAACCCTTTTTTCTCCTAAAATGCATTAAAGCGCATGTGTGTTGGAGAGAGAGAGAGAGATTTGGGTTTAACAAAGATTATTGCTTCTGTATTGCAGGAGAATCTTAACCTGGCTCTTAACTCTGCCTCTGCCATTGGCTGTCACGTGGTTAACATCGGAGCTCTGGACCTTCGGGAAGGCAAACCTCATCTGGTTTTGGGCCTTTTGTGGCAGATCATTAAGATCGGCCTGTTTGCTGACATTGAGCTGAGCAGAAACGAGGGTACGTATCTCTGTTGCACAAATACGATCTAGTTCAAACAGTGCTGGCATTGCCACAGCTGATGACAACATCCAGGAATCCTTACAAACAGATATAGCGTCACTTTTATAGTTAAATGTTAACCTGACTGATTGATTTGACTGTTGTGGCAGACTTGAGCTCTTAGATCTGACCTCATTACTAGACTGGACAGTTTGTTTTCTCCCAAATTGAACTTAAGTTTAGTTAAAGTTTAGGTCTGTCCCAAAGGCCCTGTGCCTTAACCGATCTATAGAGAGCGTCGTCTAGCCTCAGATGAACCTTCTTCATAATGAATAAGAAACATGCCTAAAGGATCAATAAACAAGTTATTTTATTACATAAATTTTCATCCAACACACTGCCAGGAATGATTAGTTACAAAGCAGGTTTGAGATGATAAATTATAAACAAATAAAATATTTGCTTTGGCTTGACATTAAAAATCCAATGGCGGTTTTATATGCAAGCATCATCAGTGGCTTAAACTGCGAGCAACAACTGTCAGCAAGTAAAAGTGAGAAAGAAAAGTGTAACATGCACTGTCCAGAGGTTTGAATGCATAAACAGGAAGTCTAAGATGGTTCCAGTCTAAAGATGGTTTTATCATTGACGAGTATTGCTAAACAGTGATTTTATGGTGAATTGAAGGGGGAGTTCCTTCATCCATGCCAGACAGGCTTGAGATCTGTGCAAGTACTTACTAGAGATGTGTGTCATTAGTGCAGCACTTAGTGTAGCATTATTGTAGCACATTAGTGTATCAGGAAAATCCATGTGAATATATGGTAGCTACCAGCAATATTGTGTAAATCAAGAAAGGAAATGGACCCAGCACCGAAACTTGAGCTACTCTGGTGGTTTGTTAATATGTCTTAGAGTTAAAATGTTAAAATGTCTTAGAGTTAAAAACCAGTGGAGTGTTGTTCCTGTAATGCACTGTAAGAAGAAGTTAGATAAAAGGATTTGGTAATTTGATGTGTCACAATCTACAGTAAAATCCAGCAGAACGAGGACACATGATCTGGAGGCTGCTTTTAATACCTGACTGTTGCATAGAAATGTGTTCTGTGAAAGTAAGGAAGAGACCTGGTGTTTTTATCATGAACAAGTTAATATAGACTGGTCTGTAATTTTCTAAAAGTGTAGGGTTTTTAAAGTTGTAGGATTACCTTCTTGAATGTGGTGGGAAAAGTATGGGCACCTACAGGATACACTAGAGCAAGGATGGGCAACTCCGGTCCTGGAGGGCCACTGTCCTGCAGAGTTTAGCTTCATCTCTAATAAACACATCTGTGGGATAGAATTAAACACTGCAGGATGGTGAACCTCCAGGACCAGAGTTGCCCATCCCCACACTAGAGAAACCTCAGACCTCAGAGCATTTGACACAGAAAATGAGTTGTGGTGTACTATGAGGTCGACCTCAACTCGACCTGTCTGCCTGAAATTGTCAGTGAGCAGAGGATGCCTATGTCTCAGTGGGTAATAGCCATTAAAATCAACAGGTTCACATCATTCTCCAATGCAAAATCTAGGTTAAAACTGTGTGATTTAATGTCACTGTGTTCTTTTTTCAGCTCTTGCAGCACTGTTGAGGGATGGAGAGACACTTGAGGATCTGATGAAACTGTCTCCAGAGGAACTGTTGCTCCGCTGGGCCAACTTCCACCTGGAGAATGCCGGATGGAGCAAGATCAACAACTTCAGCCATGATATAAAGGTCAGCCTTAATGTGTCCATTTACTGTACTTGCCTGTGTGTCTGTGTGCTGATGAAGTATCAGATCTCTGTCCATGCTGTTATCATGAGGATATTGAGCATGAGAATTGTGGTTGTAGTCCTCTCTATCTTTTATATTAATTTAGTTGTAAAATATGAAAGCTGCTCTGAGATCCTATATAGTAAAGTTTTAAATGTATAGTTTTAACGCATAACCACTCTAATATCAGGGCTTTTAATCTTCATCAAGATAACTGATATAAAATTTCCTCCTTATTGAAGTACCCAGTCAGTGCAACAGAGGATGAACAGTCAGTGATAAAGTTGTTGTCATTAGTGGTGTTAATTTTGCTAGGACCGGAGAACAACTACACTACAGATTGGTTATGAATGATGCCTTAAATGGGGCTTACATAGAAGAGGCCATTACTTTTCTATGCAAAATCCGAGCCATATATAGATATTATAGTGACGTGGGAGTGGGCTCTTTTGAATTCTTAACACCATAAAATCTGCATTAACACTAGAAAGAACCACTCTGAAAATGTGAACATGTAGCTTTTTATTATATGCAGATGACTTATATTTTTATATATATATATATATATATATAAAACAACACATAGCCGCTATAATTATTGCATTATTGCATAGGAAAGTTTTGCATAGATGTTTTGCATATTTTAAATCTCTTGAAGAAATAATGGATTGATGTCCGATAGATAGCTTTACTTTAAAGGTGAAATAATTCTCAGTATCAAATGAATGGAATCATGCTTCCAAATTTATCCAAATTAGAATTTACATAACAGCTAGCTCCATTTTCTGTTCCATAAAGGCAGTTCACCAGAGTGGAAGTGCAGTTACTTTGACTTTCAAATGCTCTGAAAGGCAAACCACGAAAAACATGTGAAAACATTTGTAAAACATGTGAGGGATCATTCATTGTCTAATAAAAGATGTGTGACCCAATCTGTTAGGTAATTGCCCTCTTGACTCGTGTCATTTATTTTCATAAAAAAGTAATTTGGTGATAAAGACAAAGATGAAAAAGCTCAGTGAATGAATTAACTAATATCTCTCTCTATCTCCCTCTGTGCTGCAGTTAACAGATTTTTCAAAGTGTGTAAAGGTACTTTTCCAAATGTACTGTGACATCAGTTATGCCTGTTTTGTTTTGTTCATTCATTCACATCTATCACAGTCATGTTCTCAGGAATTCATGCATGATTGTCTGCTTCTCATATTTTCATACATTTCTCTGGATTGTGTCCCATGTAAATATAATTCACAGTGTAAATATCTTTTGATGCTTTCAATTTTTTTGGTCAGATTTTGTGATTTTTGGACAGAATAAAATGGACGTGTTGGACCATTATAGTACTGGAGTTGCACAAGTCTGTTGCCTCATAGTAGTTTTGACAGGCTTTATTGTTATTCTTTAACGACTGTACACAAAAATGTATATAAACTAAGTTGTACCATCAATATTCTCAATAAGATTAAAAGGTTAGTCATTAATTACTCACTCTCATGTGGTTTCAAACACGTAAGACCTTCGTTCATCTTTGGAACACAAATTAAGACCTTAATATCTTATATATAAAACCTTAATATCTTAATTTGTGTTCCAAAGATGAACGAAGGTTTTACGTGGGTGAGTAATTAATGAAAGAAATTTAATTTTTGGGTAAACTAACCCTTTAATACCAGCTGACATGATTCTTTTACCCTATAAAGCTTACTGTATGATATTTGATATAGCCTCTAAATTATCAACATGGTTAAAACTTTGCAGAAAAACCGGTTGTACAGGATGTACTTTGTGCCTTCTGTCATCAGATTGATAGTTTATACTTTTAGCAAGTAAAAGGCCTTATAGTACAATTGTACAAACGATCACCTTCAGCTCGTAGTTCACGTGTCTTTTTGCTCTGAAATGTGAGCTGATTTTTTATAAAGTAAACGTAAGAATAACTTTAATATTGTTACTAGTAATATTTCAAGATGAACACTTACTGGACTGAAGTGACTTCGGTTTACTTGATTTATCCATACATCATTTTTATCAACATCATGAGTATCAAATATGATCATCAGGCTTTTGAGGAAGGTTTATTTGTTCATCTTTCAATCATCATTGTATTGCATGATTGAGATATTAGAGTGACGACTGATATTTATATACATTTTATGTAAGTATCTGATCTAATTGATTTACATTACAATTTGTATATGGACTTTTTGTCCATATAAATATCAGCATCTGCACCAAATTGTATATTTTTGCTCAGTTTGGGCCTCTGAATAAAATTAAGCTAAGGTAAAATTGTTTTTTCCTCCATATTCTCACTACATCAGACTAAATGAGCCATAAAAACCTGATGTATCAAATATGATACTCACAAAAAACACACATTCAAACTTTGTTTTTAGATTTTTTTTTTTTTTTTAAGATTTTGTCTAAAGGTTTTCCATTTAAAATGATATATATATATATATATATATATATATATATATATATATATATTTCAGAATATTATTTCATATGTCAGGCTTTACATGGTTTAAACTGATACACCTCAGCTCAGAAAGTCTAGGCTCAAAGAAAATCCCACCAGTATTCTGTAGAGATTGTTTTTAAGTGTCTGATAATCGATGATTTTATTTAGTCTTTTAACACAAAAATAACTCTCGATTGTTTTTTGTTGAAGGCAGTGGCATGATGGTGTTGAGTCTGAGAGTCTGTCTCTAGTTATTACAACATTATGATGTTCATGTGCTCTCAGCTCATTAATACAGTCTTGCTGACTTGACTTGAAGGCAGCATTACGCTACACATTTTACTGAAAGATTTGTTTTTCTGTTCTCACTCTTGAATCTGCAGGACTCGAGGGCTTATTTCCACCTGCTCAACCAGATCGCACCAAAAGGTCAGAAGGAGGGCGAAAGTCACATTGACATTGACATGTCTGGCTTCAGCGTGAGTTCACATTATACACTTTCACTTTTACAGTGCACATCTTTCATTATGCATTTCTGTATCATAAACCAGTACACAAATAGGAGACAGAACCATAAGTTGTTATTGAATTGGCCTCAAAATGTATAAGGTCTTATGATGCATCCGGTAGTGTGCTGCTCTCAGTAGAGGTGGGTGGCTTTCGTAAAAATATCAAAGCTTCATTCACTGTAGCAGCTTATTGTAAGTCAGGAGGACAGAGACAGTTCATTTCAGATTTGACCAGTAGCTTCCTGCTTTATGGAGAGCAGTCAAGCATCAGCAGTTCAAACGCAAGCGTTTCTCTAGGGGTCTGAAGTTGGCACAGGAGGGTGAAAGTTTATCCACACCTGGGATTGGTTCTTCTTATAATCATTGCCAAAATGAAGAACTGCAAATTTTAAGCAGGATGTGTTTTCACAGAGTGTTCTTTACGATAATGAGAAAAAAAAAATCAGCAAAAAGCCACTGTTTATTGCACATCGTGTTCCAGTCTGTCCCCCAGTGGCAGTCACAACACAAGAACAGCCACCACGGATGCCAGATTCCACCCCCAGTATGCCATGATTCAAGTCATTCACTGCTTTGGTTTATGACAGTAACAATGTTGCCCATTTCCCAGCGGTATCTAAAACAGCCGGAGCTATGAGTCATGTGAGCGTATTTAACCCCACACTCTGGTCAGAGACACTTTTAGTGACTGTGTGCTGAATGAGACTGCTGTGGCTGGGACACGGTCAGGGTCGTTTCACCATCAACATCACTGTGTTTCAGCTTTCTGCTGCCTTCTGGTCCCAGATAATACATAATGTTTTCTTTAAGTGTCTGACACTCTTTTCCAAGCCCTAGTGAGCTGCATCTAGGTCTGTTCTCAACATATGCAGTTCTTTTCCAAGAAAAACTGGGCAAGATGGCTAAAAAAAATAAACATGATATTTTTCATGCTTTTTAACAATGTTCATTGTGTATGTCGAAATGTATATACACTACCGTTCAAAATTTTGGAGTCAGTGAGAGTTGTTTTTGAAAGAAGTCTCTTATACTCACCAAGGCTGCATTTATTTGATCAAAAATATGGTAAAAACAGAAATATTGTGAAATATTATTACAATTTAAAATAACTATTTTCTGTGTGAATATATTTTAAAATGTAATTTATTCCTATGATGCAAAATTGAATATTCAGCATTATTACTCCAGTCTTCAGTGTCCCCCTGATCCTTCAGAAATAATTCTAATATGCTGATTTGCTTAGTCATTATTGGTTATGTATCAATTATTATTGGTGCTCAATTATTAATAATTGTTAATATTATTTTCAATAATGAATAATGTGCTGCTTTATATTTTTTCAGGAGTCTTTGATGAATATAAAGTTTAAAAAAAAAAATCAATCTTTTGTAACTTTTGATCAATTTAGTGCATCCATGCAGATTAAAATTATTTATTTAAAAAAAAAAACAACATTCTGACACACACACACACACACACAGGTTTGTTTTTGTGAATTGTGGGGACATTCCATAGGCGTAATGGTTTTTATACTGTACAAACTGTATTTTTTATCGCCCTACACCTAAACCTACCCCTAAACCAACCCATCACAGAAAATTTTTACTTTCTCAAAAAAACTCATTCTGTATGATTTGTAAGCCTTTTGAAAAATGGGGACATGGGGTAATGTCCTCATAAGTCACCCTCTCCTTGTAATACCTATGTCATACCCATGTCATTATACAAATTTGTGTCCTGATATGTCACAAAAACACGCGCACACACACACTTTCGAGCATCATAGCTGCTTATTGCTTGCTTGCTTGTCTTCTATTCTTTGCTTGAGTTGGGAGCCCTAAAATTGCTACCTAGGTAGATGACTGTCTAGGGTTTGGGACAAAGCCTTGAAGGATTAGTTCACTTTAAAATGAAAATTACCCCAAGCTTTACTCACCCTCAAGCCATCCTAGGTGTATATGACTTTCTTCTTCCTGATGAACACAGTCAGAGTTATATTAATAAATATCCTGACACATCCCAGCTTTATAATGGTAGTGAATGGGACCAACGAGTGAAACTTAAGAAAGTGCATCCATCCATCATAAACGTACTCCACATGGGTTAATAAAAGCCTTCTGAAGTGAAGCGATACGTTTGTGTAAGAAAAATATCCATATTTAACAAGTTACAAAGTAAAATATCTAGCTGCCGCTAGACTGCCTTCCATATTCAGCTTACGAAGAAAGTGTCTTGCAGTTCAAAACACGTACACTACATCCTACGTCTTCCGTATTCAATTTACGGAAAAAGCGTAACTGACGCGTAAGCTAGATATTTTACTTTATAACGTGTTAAATATGGATTTTTTTCTGACACAAACGCATCGCTTCACTTCAGAAGGCCTTTATTAACCCCCCAGAGCCGTGTGGAGTATGTTTTTGATGGATGGAAGCACTTTCTTGAGCTTCATACTCGTTGGTCCTGTTCACTGCCATTATAAAGCTCGGACGCGTTAGGATATTTATTAATATAACTATAAATCTGATTGTGTTCATCAGAAAGAAGAAAGTCAAATACACCTAGGATGGCTTGAGGGTGAGTAAAGCCTGGGGTAATTTTCATTTTGAAGTAAACTAATCCTTTAATGTACATTGCATCAGATTTTGATCAGATTTCTGCACTTTAAAAAAAAAAAAAAAAATGTTTTTCTGAAATATTTCATCTCAAATTAATCTGGCTCAAGTAATGTTTAAGCACTTGTGCAATTGTTCTTGATTCGGTTCATATTTGTCTTATTTTCTTACTGACCCATGGGACAGAAGAATGCTTTGCATCTGAGGCTTAAGCAAATTTGGCCCACTGAAGCAGAGAGGGAAAGATTAGTTAATTTGTCAGCAGCTGAATGCACTAAATTCTATTTGGTAACGAATCCTGTTTTAACTGGTGTGCATCTTGCAGGAGAAAGATGACCTGAAGAGAGCTGAGTGTATGCTGCAGCAGGCAGACAGGCTGGGCTGCAGACAGTTTGTCACGTCTACTGACGTCGTGTCTGGCAACCCTAAACTCAACTTGGCCTTTGTGGCCAATCTCTTCAACAAGTACCCAGCACTGACCAAACCCGAGAATCAAGACATCAACTGGGGCCTTCTGGAGGGTGGGTATTTTGCATCTGATTGTTGCTCTTTTTGGTCTCCTTTTACCATTTTAGCATTTGCTAAATGCACGTGCCACGTAATGACTCATGAAAATGGCTGACACTGCCTCTAAACACTTGCTTCTAAAAATATGCTTCATGGCATCACAAATAAGACATTCAGGATTTTTTTTTTTTTTTTTTTTTGTGGAAACTGGTGAAGCGCGTCAGCCAGAGATTCAAAGGGAGGGACTGGCTCATTTCCTGAGGCCTGAACAGTTTACGCCCTTTTGGTGAAGGTTGCGCCCTCTTGTGGTAGAAAACATCTGCTTTCAGGCCTAATCCTCGATTTATAGATTTAGGCCTGGTTTCACAGACAAGACTTAAAGGGATAGTTCACCCTAAAATTAAAATTCTGTCATCACTTACTCACCCTGTCAAACTTGAATGAGTTTCTTTCTACTGTTGAACACAAAAGAAGATATTTTAAAGAATGACAGTTGACGGTAGCCAATGACTTCCTCCTTTGATTCCTACTGTTTTCTACATTGTTTTGTCTCAAGATGCAACCGGTAATGATTTTTTTTTTTTTCCTAAGGCATGTTGATAGAAGATACTTAAATGTCCTGATTGAACTAATGCTGCGTACACACTAAAAGATTTTTGAAAACTTATAAGATTTTCAAAGTGTGAAAGACCACACACATGAGGACAATAAATCCTAGATTTAACTGTTTTGCTCCTATAGTGTGTGGTGTGCCATGATATGACAAACACAGCACACCACACACAAACAGATTTTCAGCCCGAGTCCCAACTGTGAACATGGGAAATCTCGCAAAATCTCTCGAGACATCAGAATAAACATAATGGACGATAGGCAGGAAGAAATTGCATTGACAGTGTTTGGAATGATTTTGGTATGTTTTACAAGACACTTTTTATAAATACTCGTGCTGTTGCCACAAATCGTCAAGTTGATCCTCCATCTCCGCTGTCCAAATCCATTTAACTTTGTGTTGCACCATAACTGCGTTTGTTATGCTTCTGTCTTCTGTCAGCTCGCGTTCTGATTGGATATTGTTTCACGTCATAATCTCCATAGCATGCGCGCTTTTGTCCTCGGGGTTCCCCCCACACTTCAGGATTTCTGATCGTAAATATTCAACATGTTGAATATTTACAATTCGCGATCGGGGCGCCTCCGACGTTCTTCCGAGCGGATTCAGCCACTCTTAACAGACCTCACACCACAGGAAAATGTGATAAGATAATCTGTAGAACCATCAAGATCGACATACCTAGGATTGTCGGAAGGGGAGAAATCGTCCCAAAATCAGCACGATTATCTTGTAGTGTGTACCCAGCATTAGGCGTAATCCTGGCTTAATCTAAGCCCTGTCTATGAAACAACATATGTAACTAATGTGGTCTATACCATTTGAATGTATGGTTATTTATATATAGATTATAAGTTTGCTTATTATTAACTTCATGCATACTCTTATGGTGGTCAAGAGATATTGATAACAATTTACAATAAGATTCCATTTGTTAGGCTAACATTAGTTAACCACAATAATTAAGATGAACTAACAATGAAAAACACTTATAAAGCATTTATAATCTCAGTTAATGCTAATTTCGTTTACTAACACATTATTAAAATCAAAAGTTGTATCTGTTAATATTATTTAATTGACCTGATGTTAAATAATGGATTATGGTTGAATAACCTTATTGTAAAGTGTTGCTGAAATGTTCTCTGTGGACTAAAAATGCAGTTAGTAATTCTTGTGATAGTGAACAGTGATTAACACCTGCTTTTGCTTGATTTCTGTAGGAGAGACCAGAGAGGAGAGGACTTTCAGAAACTGGATGAATTCTTTGGGTGTCAACCCTCATGTCAATCATTTATACGGGTAAATAACACGCTCTCGTAAAGGGATAGTTCACCCAAAAATAAAAAATTACCCCATAATTTACTTACCCTCAAGCCATCCTAGGTGTATATGACTTTCTTCTTTCAGCTAAGAGCCCCTGGCTCTTCCAAGCTTTATAATGGGAGTGATTGGAGAATGAGATTTTGAAGTCCAAAAATGTGCAACCATAATTGCTAAAGTTAACACTTTTTAGACGCAAGTCGAATGTGTATGGCTGTTGCGCCGGAAGCTCATTATTTTACTTTATACATTTTTAAATGTATAAAGGATATTTGTCTTACACAAACACATCAATTCACTTCAGAAGGCCTTTATTAACCCCAGAGCCATGTGGAGTATGTTTTATGATTGATGGATTCACTTTTTTGGGCTTAAAAATCTCATCCTCCAATCACTCCCATTATAAAGTTTAGAAGATATTTCCAGGATATTTTTAATGTAACTCGGATTGTGTTTGGCTGAAAGAAGAAAGTCATATACACCTAGGATGGCTTGAGGGTGAGTAAATTATGGGGTAATTTACATTTCTGGGGGAACTATCCCTTTAATCTGTTTCATGAAAACCAAATTTTCTCATATATTGGATGTGTATTTCAGTTAATTTTATGGGATCTTTATGGAATCAGTGAATGAATGGCATCTCATTTATATTGTTTATATACAGTGCACAGCATAAATGAGTACACCCCCTCTGAAACTTCTGAAAGTCAGCAATTACTCAGTTACTTAGAAGACATGTTAGGGTTCTTTAGAGAAATAATGTTCCAGCAAGTTTGCTTAATCAATTACCAAAGAAGCATGTCAAAATTATTCAGGAAAGTAAGATTTTCTTAAAAAAGGTGATAAAATATTGTGTAGCAAAAACACCCTCCTTAAAGTTATTAAATAAAATGAAATAAAAATGTTCTGGTGTAAGTTTAAGGCAATGTTTGATCAACAGGTAAATATGTCGAACCAAAACATTTAAAGAGAAGTCATTTCTTGACAGTTAAAAGTGTTATATAGCCCAATGAATCATTCTCAGACTTAATGCTGACAACAATGGAACCACTTGGGAGAAAACTGTCAGGAGACTTATTTCTTAGCACAAAAGAGGACAGTGGTACAAGAGGATTACCAAATCATTGTTTTAAGTGTGAAAATATAGCAAAAGTAACACAGAAATTCAAAAACAGTGAACTTGTGACAAGGCCCCTGAAATATCCAGGCCTTCATTTTAAGTTTTCATTTAGTGATGAGGGATTTTTTTGCTAGACAAAGAGCAGGAGAAATACCAAGCGAGTGTCTCAGAGCCAGCAAAAGCTATGAAAAGAGTGACTGTTTATATCACAGAGTAAGATGCAGCCTGCAGAAATGACATGCATGGTTGTGGTTGTACCTACTGTAGCCAAAGCACAATAAAGTCAGTTAGCCATTTCCAAAGCCCATATTTACAAAATATAGATTCTGGGAATTAGTACTCTGGTCTCATGAGACCAAATCAATCATTTTGGATCTAAAAGCATCCAAAATGTTATGGTGTTACTAGAGGAGGAGTACAGTGAGAAGTGCATGGTTCCCACAGTAAAGTTCAGTGGTAGTAAAGCTCTTATACAGGGATGTATGAGTGCTGAAGGTGTGAGGGAATTGTGCTTTATCAATGCTGTCATGAATTCCCACACCACTGCGTAATTTAATACACAAACTTGAAACAGAACATGTTACCCTTTCCTCATTCCCTGCATTGTTGGGCATTTTTTCAACATGACAATGAGGATATGCATTCTCCCAAGGTGAAAACCCTTCTGTGGACATGTATTGCACTCAATCTTAACACTCTTGAGTGCCTGTGGGGGATTCTGTAGAGACGAGTTGAGCAACACTCCCCATTAAAGATTAGGGCATTTAAGGAGCTCATCATCCAGGAATTAAACAGGACAGATGTGACAATTTGTCATGAAATTGTACACTCCGTGCCAAGAAGGGTCAGAGCAGTATATTCAAAATTATGGAGGGCATAATAAGTACTAGAATATTATACATTTGTTTAATTAAATCTAGGGTGTACTCATTTCTGCAATCCTTAATTTAAACAAAATTGCCTAATTTACTTATTTTATTAATGACATATATTTCTCAGTTTTTATTATGTATATGTTTAATACATTTTAGTTTTGCCATCTATCCATGAATTGTATTAGTGATCATAAAGAAAATACATCTTTTGTATTTGTTCAGAGGGGGTGTACTCATTTATGCTGTGCACTGTAATGTTACACTTGAGGTTAAGTGTTACATTTAAATCAGTTTTGATCTTTTCCTACCTTCTCAGTGACCTCCAAGATGCTCTGGTCATCCTGCAACTTTATGAAAAGATCAAGGTTCCTGTCGACTGGAACAACAAAGTCAACAAGCCTCCATATCCCAAACTAGGAGCCAACATGAAAAAGGTATGAATTCTACACTCATTACCTTTTCTCCAAAACACCACCCTCTGAGTTCATGTCAGCCAATCCAAATCTGCAAAATGAGTGACAATTTTCTGTTTGGATAAAGTGCTGTTCCGTCCTCACCTACGTGTGTGTGTGTGTTCAGCTGGAGAACTGTAACTACGCTGTGGAACTGGGGAAGACCAAAGCCAATTTCTCACTGGTGGGCATTGGGGGGCAAGACTTGAATGATGGGAACCCGACTCTCACTCTCGCCCTGGTCTGGCAGCTCATGAGGAGGTATGATCATGGTATCATGGTTTTCACAAAAATCTAAGCAGCACAACAGTTTTCAACATTGATAATAATAAATGTTCCTTGAACAGCAAATCAGCATATTAGAATGATCATGTCACACTGAAAACTGGACTAATGTAAATAATGTTTCACAATATTACTCTTTTTACTGTATTTCGATCAAATAAATGCAGCCTTGGTGAGCAGTAGAGACTTCTTTCAAAAAGCAAAAAATCCGATCCCCATACTTTTTCAACAGTAGTTTATATGAGAATGAACAATAGCATATTATTAAATGGACAATAACCGTGATCAATAAATGCTATTTTTTTTTCATTATATGGTCTTGATGCCTGATGCATTAACTAATGTTAACAAATTTAACCTTGTTGTAAAACTGTTATGCAAATGCTGTTAAATTCAAATTTAATTTAAATACAAACACCAACATTAATAACCAACAAATTAATTTTATAATAAACATTTATGTCCATGAACAAAGATTGTTTTTATTTTATTTGCTTATTATAGCATGTATATAAAGCTTAAGTAGTTTGGAGGAAACGTCATGTTGCTGAGTCTTTGCTGTGTTCTCTTCTAGATACACTCTGAACGTACTAGAGAACCTGGGTGACGGGCAGAAGGTCAACGATGACATCATTGTCAACTGGGTTAACAAGACCTTGTCGCAGGCAGGAAAATCAACCAAAATATCAAGTTTCAAGGTGCACACCCCTTAATTTATCCAACTAACAAATACATATGCTTCATGCAGCAGCCAGTATTGATGTATATGCGTTGGCTGAAAATCAAAAGTAAGTGTTGTGTTTTGAACTACAGGACAAAGAGATCAGCTCCAGTCTGGCAGTGCTGGACCTGATTGATGCCATCCAGCCTGGCTGTGTCAACTATGACCTCGTGAAGAGAGGAAGCCTTAGCGACGGAGACAAACTGGACAATGCAAAGTAAGATTTCAAAAGGTGTTCATTAGATAATGTGTATCAAGCATTAAAGGTAAGGTAGGCTATTTTGGCAAGGCTAGCAATAGCAAGCTAGTTTTGAAAGCATAAGATCCCCTCCCTCCCTTCACAGCGCTCTCCAAAGCCACGCCTCCTTCAAAACACATGAAAGGACACAGCCAGAGCAGAGTCTGCAAAGCGCCACAAGAGACAGCGTTAAATTACCTCATGCCTCAAAGCACATTACATTACAAATAATTCCGAGTCTGAAGACCTGAACAGCTCCAAGTACAAACATCACATCACATTTTTTAGTCCTGAGACTTCAACAGAAGATATATGTACATTTTTAATATTTAGACCACTTCTATTACTGATTTTTATCAGGATGTGAAGAGAGATTCAACCAGTTTTTTTTTTTTTTTTTTTTACATTGCCTACCCTACCTTTAAAGGGGCTATATGTAGAATTCAGAAACCCTTGTTATAAGTGACACCGGTGGCTGTTAAGTGAACTGCAGCCAGCAGCTTATTGCTCATGCTCGCACTCGCGCACACATAACTACAAGAGACTGAAGGTACCCGAATATGGGTGTATGAAGAAAAATATATATATGCTGTCAGAACCATTAATTAGGGATATTATTATAGGAACCTTTTCATAGTTCCTAGAACTACTGGCTGAAGTACCCGGATTTTACTGTGTTCGCACCACAGGAACTAGGAACGATTTTAGTTCTAGGAACTCCTTTTGGGGGAACTAAATTAGCTCCTACTTTAGAGTAGGGTCTAAACCAGCACTATAGGAACTATCAGTGATGTAAGTGTACGTTGATTGGTCGAACACATGTCAAACACTGGCACCTGACATTTTTAAAAAGCATATTTACTTCACGAATATGGAAAACAGCAATAACGGCATTTACCTGTTGTCTGCAGGGTTGTGTTCTTTTCTTCGCTTCGATGGTATAATACTAAAAGTTGTCATAAGAGATTTTGTCTCTTAGCCCTACTTTTTATTCTTTTTAGTCACTCTTTCATTTTTATTCCATGTCCGTTATCACAAAACTCACGACACACAACAAACACAGCTCTGGTCACGGCATCCTCCATCCAACGGTTTTTAGCGTTTGTAAATGCCGCGCTTAAAGACGCCGCTCTTGACCGCTTCACAATTCCTATTCCCGGTGCGAATGCAACCAGGAACATGGCCCGGGGGAGAAATTAGTTCTTGGGAAACTATCCTAGTAGCTAGTACCTATAACTGAGTTCCTAGAA
This sequence comes from Hypophthalmichthys nobilis, assembly GCA_037950665.1. Lineage (NCBI taxonomy): Eukaryota > Metazoa > Chordata > Actinopteri > Cypriniformes > Xenocyprididae > Hypophthalmichthys > Hypophthalmichthys nobilis. The sequence goes on along the minus strand of CM075491.1, from coordinate 23,820,084 downwards.
CTATTCGTTGTGAAAGCCCCTTATTGACACACATGAACAAGTCTTCAGGTCTGTGTATTACTTCCCAGTATAGTAAGGTTATGTCTGTGCGTCTCTTGCAGGTATGCTGTGTCCATGGCCAGGAAGATTGGCGCTCGTGTCTACGCCCTGCCTGATGATCTAGTGGAGGTCAAACCCAAAATGGTCATGACCGTGTTCGCGTGTCTAATGGGCAGAGGGATGAAGAGGGCGTAAATCAGGACCCTGCGGACAATCAAGCGCTGATGTCCTACCCAAAAGCCATTTTGCTGGTTGAAAGGCTTCTGGTTCAGTAAATTTATTACAACCACAATAAAAATGGCAACAGATGTTAAAGAATCATGCTTAAGTTTGGCAGGACTACAAAGTTGAAATGGGCTTGAAGTTTATGGAAAGGGAGGGTTGATTCTAGACCAAAACAAATATGATTCCATCTGCAAAAGGGACAAATTTATACCAAATTTTATTGTCAGTGAAATGCAAGATGACTAAAGCATATCTGTGTTGGATCTAAACCATGACGGACACTGCTTTGCAATACTTTATTTACATAATCAATAAAGGAAGAATGTACGAGTGATAGCTGTAGGTCTCATTTGGACAGCTTTGGACATTTAGAGTCACGACTGGCCTTACTAGATGCAGTATTGCCTCTATGCAGAACATGATTGTGTTCGAATCATCATTGAATTGGACCGCTTATTTTCCTTCTGTTTTATACGTTACGGAATTTGCCAGAAACTTTTCAGTGAAACACTTTAACACATTCCATTCTTGTGTACTATTTGTCTTATGTATATTCAAAACGGCTTTTTACATACAAGAGGCATCCAAACAGAATGAACTCTGCATGATCTATATTTTTTATTTAAAACAATACACTCCTTGAAAAATGTCTTTAAAAGCTTTAAGCATTAACCAATCCATGCTGTATGTTCAATATGAAGTTGACAAATAAACGCTGACGCAGGAAGGTCATCACGTGGGCAGTGTCAAACCTGTTACCGTTGGTTAATGGTGAGTGACTGTGTTGCCGGGAATGAAACTGGAATTATCTGGTCATACGGCAGCATGTTATCTGTGGACCGAAGCAGCTGACACCAAATGTCTGTAACGCAACAACATCATTAAAATAAAGCAAAAAATGCAACTGTGCATAGCATCACTGTTCTGTATTCCTTCCTTTTCTTTTTCCCATAAACAAATCAAATGTCTGTTATTTTAGAATGTTAAGAAAAAATGAAAACAGTATTATGATTTTAAATTAAACATTTTACAGTTATTTACAATAGAATGCAACAGTGCCCATCCAATTTTTCAGCGGCACTGGTTCCAGAAGTATTTTTTGGAAAAAAAAAAAAAAGTCTTACAACGTTATAAGCCATGAACTAAGCCAATTAGCTACGAGGTGAATCACAACACTACAAACTTTGATTTGAAGCAATTTGATTTGAAGTTTTTGTGTACTTAACGGCTTTACTGAGGGAAAGAACTACAATCTTGTAAAGCATTGCGAAGAGCAGAATCGAATTGAAAACAATGGAGATATATAAATCTACTCATTTATATACATACAGGTGCTGGTCATTTAAATAGAATATCATCAAATCATCATATCATCACTAATTCCATTCAAAAAGTGAAACTTGTATATTATATTCATTCATTACACACAGACTGATATATTTTAAATGTTTATTTCTTTTAATTTTGATGATTATAACTGACAACTAAGGAAAATCCCAAATTCAGTATCTCAGAAAATTAGAATATTACTTAAGACCAATACAAAGAGAAATCTTGGCCAACTGAAAAGTATGAACATGAAAACTATGAGCATGTACAGCACTCAATACATAGTTGGGGCTCCTTTTGCCTGAATTACTGCAGCAATGCGGCGTGGCATGGAGTCGATCAGTCTGTGGCACTGCTCAGGTGTTATAAGAGCCCAGGTTGCTCTGATAGTGACCTTCAGCTTCTGCATTGTTGGGTCTGGCATATCGCATCTTCCTCTTCACAATACGCCATAGATTTTCTATGGGGTTAAGGTCAGGCGAGTTTGCTGGCCAATTAAGAACAGGGATACCATGGTCCTTAAACCAGGTACTGGTAGCTTTGGCACTGTGTGCAGGTGCCAAGTCCTGTTGGAAAATGAAATCTGCATCTCCATAAAGTTGGTCAGCAGCAGGAAGCATGAAGTGCTCTAAAACTTCCTGGTATATGGCTGCGTTGACCTTGGACCTCAGAAAACACAGTGGACCAACACCAGCAGATGACATGGCACCCCAAACCATCACTGACTGTGGAAACTTTACACTGGACCTCAAGCAACGTGGATTGTGTGCCTCTCCTCTCTTCCTCCAGACTCTGGGACCCTGATTTCCAAAGGAAATGCAAAATTTACTTTCATCAGAGAACATAACTTTGGACCACTCAGCAGCAGTCCAGTCCTTTTTGTCTTTAGCCCAGGCAAGACGCTTCTGACGCTGTCTGTTGTTCAAGAGTGGCTTGACACAAGGAATGCGACAGCTGAAACCCATGTCTTGCAAACGTCTGTGCGTAGTGGTTCTTGAAGCACTGACTCCAGCTGCAGTCCACTCTTTGTGAATCTCCCCCACATTTTTGAATGGGTTTTGTTTCACAATCCTCTCCAGGGTGCGGTTATTCCTATTGCTTGTACACTTTTTTCTACCACATCTTTTCCTTCCCTTTGCCTCTCTATTAATGTGCTTGGACACAGAGCTCTGTGAACAGCCAGCCTCTTTTGCAATGACCTTTTGTGTCTTGCCCTCCTTGTGCAAGGTGTCAATGGTCGTCTTTTGGACAACTGTCAAGTCAGCAGTTTTCCCCATGATTGTGTAGCCTACAGAACTAGACTGAGAGACCATTTAAAGGCCTTTGCAGGTGTTTTGAGTTAATTAGTGTGGCACCAGGTGTCTTCAATATTGAACCTTTTCACAATATTCTAATTTTCTGAGATACTGAATTTGGGATTTTCCTTAGTTGTCAGTTATAATCATCAACATTAAAAGAAATAAACATTTGAAATATATCAGTCTGTGTGTAATGAATGAATATAATATACAAGTTTCACTTTTTGAATGGAATTAGTGAAATAAATCAACTTTTTGATGATATTCTAATTATATGACCAGCACCTGTATATAAAGTTTATTGCAAAATATGCACATATATACAAATATTTAAATATTTTAAGAGCATAGGGAGACCCACTTAATTGTGTCATTTGCAGACCTTCATGAGAGTGGGCGAATCTAAAGAGCTATTTTGGCGCATTTTGATTGTGGCGACTCTTTGATTGGTGTAATTTTCTGTACAGCATCATGGGTAATGTAGTTTTTCACTGCAAATTCTGCTATTAAACAATTATTGTAAGAGTAAGTTGAAATAATACTAATAATCGATTAACTTTAAATTATTGGCACCCCTAGAAATTCATAAAGTAAAATATCTCTGAAGTATATTCTGATTCATATTTACATTTTTTAAGCACACCAGGGTGACTAGGAACATGAAATTGTCCATCCACTACGTACATCACCACAAGTTTCAAGGAGGGTTTCAAGAAAAAAAAATCCTCTGCTCATCCAAAAACAAACTATTCATATTGTCATATTCAGTTGCCAGACAATACTGGAACTTCAAATGGGACCAGGTTATACGGTCAGATGAAACTAAAAAGAGAGCTTTTTGGCAGCAAACCCACAAGATGGGTTTGGTGCACACAGGATAAAAAAAAAAAAAAAAAAAAAAAAAATCCCCATGTGTACGATACAATACAATATAATGCTTGATCTTTGAAATTGTGGGCCTATCTGCCAGAAGTCCTGGACATCTTATTCAGATAAAAAAATCAAAACTTGATTGTGACAGTGCAGTAAACTATACGGCAGTGTTTACTTCCACTTTCACCGGAAAGGGTGGAGTGCCAATTAACAGCGGAAATTGAAATAGGGGCGAGGTCTATTTCACCTGTGTGGTAAAAAGAGGACACGTCGCCAATGCATGTTGGCTTGGTTCGGTCTCGTTTGTTGGTTACCGTGAAGTGGAAAGACGGCCGCTTGTTCATCTAATGCTTTCCGGCCACTCTGTCTGGTGCGACGCGGAGTCTGCTGATTCTACAGCGATGCACTTCTAAGACCGGCTGTTCTTGGTGAGCTGTTCACAAGACGAAATCAAGGCCTGTTAATATCCATCCTGGAGCCGAACGAAGTCCCACTAAACCTTCCAGTCACGCCAAATTGTTTGGCGAGAAGTTGGACACACGAATCTGCCAGTGTGGAACCCAAGTTTCAGTGTGACCAGTATGGGATTTATTTCATTTTTTTTTATGTTCGTGATTGTGTGGATAACACATACTGTTATTTTTTCCGGTCTTGGTTGATTTCTTTTATGTTTTCTTGTTGGATTTTTGGTGTTTCCTTTCTCTATTTAAACAAGTTTTTTTTTTTTTTTTTATTGTTTATGGACATTAAGGAATACATTTTTGTTAAATTGAAGCCTTTTTTGGAATTTGTTTTTCTTTGTGTAATTGGTGGTTTTCTTTGCTATCTCGGTTGTTAATTTTTGGTTTTACTTCTATACTTTGTTGAATATTTGTGAAAAATTGTATATTGTTTTTTTTTTTTGTTTTTGTTTTTTTTTTTTGTAAAAAGTTCTGGTGAACAAAAATACTGACACACACACATTTGTTATTTATTCATCTCATTTACTGATATTTTTTTTATTTTTCACACCCAACATCCAACATTCTTGCACTCAAACAAACACAGCAAACATGGCGTCCACCCCTCCTCCCCAATCTACTTTTGTGGAAATAGAGCCTCAACCAGACATCTCTACCCCAGTATGGCCACCTCTACTGCGACCGCTGATGCCTCCAGTAGCACCTCCTCCATATGCTCCTGTCTTCTACAATACTTCCACTCCACTCAGCCCTGTTCATCCTGGAACCCATGTGCACATATCCTCTCCGACTTTGGCTGGCAGCACCCCCGTGCAAACTCTCACCTGGGCACCACATGTGGATAACATGCAACTTTGCACTTCATCTGAAGGTGAAACTTCTTCAGTGGCACAACATGACCTGCCCAGCATTTTACCAACTCCTGAAAGGGAAATACAACAATTCACTTCTCAGGTACAAGGGAACTGGGATACATTGGTTGACTTGATAAAAAAACAAGAGAAAACAGTGAATGAACTTACCCAGGACGTGAAAGATACTACTTCTCACCACAAGAGCCAGATTGCTGATCTTGCTGCAAAAGTGGACGAGAACAAAAATCAAGTTATTACCCTGTTTACTGCCATTAAGCAACAAGAGGAGTCTGAAGCAGATAAACTGACTAAAGCAATTAAATTAATGATCACAGGTGAACTCCAAAAGGTGGAATCTACCTTGGTGTCTGAAGTATGTTCCATGGTTGATCAGCTCCAGAAAGAGGTTCAGCAGGACATCAAAGATGTTCAACACGGATTTCAAACAAGCCATGGTCAGATAACTTCAAACCTCCAGAGATATGTTACCCAAACTGACAAATTTCTCCCCAGTTTAAAAGAGTTGAAAAGTGATGTGGAGAAAGGATTTCAAAGTGTCAAGAAAGATATTGTGGATCAACAACAAAGTGACCATTTCAAATTAACTTTCCCCACATTTGGAAGGCCGTCAGATGATGCAGACCCATTACTTTACTTAACTAGATGTCAGGACTTTTTGGCCCTACATCCCCTGTCAGATGCAGATATCCTGGCTACTTTCGGCACTGTCTTATATGGAACAGCACGTGACTGGTGGGAAGTCAGACTGTCCAACATAACCACCTGGAATGAGTTTGAGGCTGCCTTCCTGTCTGCTTTCCTTGCTGAGGATTATGAGGACGAACTGGCTGAACGGATCCGTACTAGAATTCAAGGTGAAAGAGACTCTATTAGAGACTTCGCATTTTCCTACAGAGTTCTCTGTAGAAGATGGAAGACAGACCTAACAGAAGATGACATTGTAAAAATGATACTTAAGAACATTAAGCCTTACCTTACCAGCCAATTGCGTAGCCAAGTGAATACTGTGGAGGAGCTTGTCAAATTAGGACATCAGCTAGAAAAGGATTACGAACAACAGCTTCAGTATGAAGGTCGAACGGGCTCTAAATATCTATCCATGCCACAAAAAACCCCAGTGAACCGATCTGTTGAGAAAGCCCCAGTTCAGTGTTGGAGATGTAGGGGACAGCATCCACCAGGCAAGTGTCCACACTATGCATTTCCACAGTCACCTCAGTCATCTGGACCACAATATTCCACCAGTGGCAAACATTCTTACCATCCTAAGTCAAGCGGTCAACATTCCAACAACTGTTTCTGCAACAACACTGCATAAATCACAATCAGCCACCAAGAAAATCTCTTCTCCCACAAGCTCTAATGAACATGTGGCAGTACCTCAGCAACTAGTTGTCCCCATCCGTATCAATGCCTGGTCAGGAAAGGCCATTATGGATACTGGTGCCAGCTACACACTCATCCATAAGAGTCTCATGAGGCATCTTATATCGCCTGACCAGCTTCAACCATGGTCCCGTGGTCCTCTTTATCTAGCAAATGGAGAAGCAGAGATTCCGTTAGGATGGCTGAATACCACAATACACCTACATGACCAATCCTTTCCTTTACCTGCTGCTGTACTTTCTTCCCAAGCCCTAGCCTATGCTGTAGTCTTAGGGCTAGACTTTATTTTTTTCAGTGGGCTGCAACTCAATGTCAACGATCAGAAATATTCTTTCAAGCTTGATCCAACAAAAGAGTATCCGTTTCAACCAGGAAATCCAAGTGTGCCAATTTCAAATCCACAAAAAGAAAGAAAACCACTTAAAACCACACAAAACCTTTCCTTGTTAACTTCTGTTCCTCCTCCGTCATCTCCATTACTAATTCAACAACTTGACAGTGTGGATGAAAAGACATTGATAAAAAAATTCTGTGGAAGCTGCTCATTTACCCTTTGATGGGAAGTGACAGTTGCTCCAAATCCTGGAAGGTAGCCCTCAGGTATGTACTCTCCATATGGGACGTACTGAGGTTCTCCAACACCGCATCTATACCACTAACCAAGTACCCATTAAACAATGGCCATACTGTTTGTCTCCTACAAAGCAACTTGCACTGGACGAGCAGCTTAAGGAGATGCTGCAGGAGGGAATTGTTGAGCCATCTCACTCTGGTTGGGCCTCACCAGTGGTCCTGGTCCCTAAAAAAGATGGAAAGTTCAGATTTTGTGTGGATTACCGAAAAATTAATGCTTTAACAGAAAGTGACGCTTACCCTCTTCCAAAGATAACGGAAATCCTGGAATCCCTATCTGGAGCAGCCATCTTTAGCACCATTGATCTCAATAGTGGATACTGGCAGGTAACCATGGACCCTGACAGCAAAAACAAGACTGCCTTTATCACCCCTGCAGGCCTATACCATTTCAATGTCATGCCGTTTGGGCTCAAAAATGGTCCCGCAACTTTTCAAAGGCTCATGGAGACAGTTCTGGGAGAACTAAGGAGAAAAATCTGCTTTGTGTATATCGACGACATCATTGTGTATTCACCTTCAATTACCCAGCATTTCCACGACCTCCAGATGGTTCTCTGTAGATTGGAAATTGCTGGGCTAACTATTAACTTGAAAAAAAGCTAGAAATGCATATACACACAGTGGTGTTTGAGTGTCTTCAGACACTCACCCATCACGGCATAGGGGTTTCTGTGTACAGAAGATCCCAGAAAGACTGCTTTGCACTTTCCTTAAAAATACCCAGACCAGAACAAAAGGATTGTAAATATTTACTACACCAACACCTGTTTTGGAGAGAGAGGAGTGGGTTATCAGATATCTTGAAAAGACAACACCCAATAATCCTCATAATCCTCATCCTCATAATACCAGTGACTGTGAAATTGAGACCATTTTACCAATCACACTGAGACATTTAAAATGATACCAAACATGAAAGTAAGATACACAAGATACATCATACATAGAATATGCATTCGTAGAGAACTTTCAGTGACTTGAGTCAGGGGGAAAGGAAGGAGGGTATGTGTGTGTGTGTGTGTGTGTGTGTGAGGAGAGTTTTGAGCAAGGCGTTGTCCTATGCTATTTCTTTGAGATCTTCTCTCCAGATGAGTTTTATTGCTTTATTGCAGGGTGCTTGATCTCAGCTTTTGTCTTAGCAGGAAAATCAAGTCTTACATTAATATTATAAAAACATTCAATTTTATTGGTTTAAACAAAATAAATAAATAAATAAAATTAATAAATAATAATAATAATAATGAAAAACAGGTGATGTCCATTCCAATGGATGCAGGGTCTGAATGGGTTAGAGGACTGTTAGGTCTATGTTTTATTTTGGAAATGACTATACTAACATTCTAGCTCTAAGATGTACATAGTGTCAAAAGTGGAAAGTGGAGGGATGGCGGGCCAGGCCAGTGAGGTGGTGGAGGTGGGCCTGTAAACGAAGGTGTTGCCCATTTTGAGCCCATACAATCATTTCCCATTACTGACCCAACTTGTATCCACAATAAGGGGACCACATGGGTTTGCCCATGTGGGAACAACATGGTTGACCCAAGTAAGCCCCAGATAAAATACCCATTTTAGGACCATGTAGCCCAAGAATAACCCATGTGGGGCCAACATACACATGTTGGCTGGGAGGTCGGAGCTGCAGACGGTGGAGCCAGCAGGACTGGAATCCACCATGGTGGAGCCAGTGGAGCAGGTGAGTTCAGGGTTGGCCTCCGTCACCGTAATAGAGCTGACAGGGGGCACAGAGAGTTCAGAGTCAGCCTCCTTAGCCATGGTGGATGTCGCCGCCTCAGGGGGAAGTGTGTGCAGCTCAGACACACCAAATGGTGGTTGGCATCACTGGGAGCACAGAGGACAGAGGAAAGACCTCATAGCGCCAAAACCACCGGGCATGAAAGCCCCGAGACTGCCAGGCTAGAGAGCACTAAGACGGTCAGGTTTGGGATGCTGACCACATGAACCAGTATCAGTGGTGGATGCCAGTCTTGTCTGCCATGAGACAGATCCAGAGGCCAGGATGGTGTAATGACCAAGGTTAGAATTAGGATGTGAGGGCTGAATGGAGTCAAATTTATTATTTTGGGGCAGTTGTGTCTAATGGTTAGAGAAGTCAGACTGGTAACCTGAAGGTTGCAGTTTCCATTCTCAGTACTGGCAGGAAATGATTGAGATGCCCTTGAGCAAGGCACCTAACTCCTAATCGCTCCCCGGGCACCACAGCAAATATGGCTTCTCACTGCTCTGTGTGTGTTTGTGTGTTCATTACTCACTACTCCTAATGTGTGTACACTAACTTGGATGGGTTAAACGCAGAGGACAAATCTGAGTATGGGTTACCATACTTACCTTTCACATGCCATTTTCTCAGGTTTAGCCTATAAACCAAATACTCACTTTTTTTCTTGTTTTCTGCTTCTGTGTGTTATTGAACAATTGGATAAATGATGCAGCTATAATTGTGTGGGTGTGGATGTCAGAGAGTGGTTTGCATGCATGTAATAAAAAATGAGATTTAGTTGACATGTAGTTGCGAAGTTACTTATAGTCAACAGAATGTTCAAAAGGGACCATTAAAATAAAATGTTACCGTCACCTCAGCTGTACATAGCCTTTTCTATGAATCTCAAAACAGTTAAGTTTTAACAGCTGAGAATATCTGATTGTTAACACTGGGAAGCGTCCTCTATCTCTAATGAGAAAGGAACACTACGGAGACCACATCCAACCCAAAGGGGAGGTAAACATGTGGAAATACATCCTATGGACTTACCGATGGGAAGTACTATATAGGGAAGTCTCTGTGTGGGCTCCACCTACTAGATGAGAGACTGCCATACAGAGAAACTGGTGACAGAGCAGAGCTCTGTCCAGGGAAAGAGACAGGGTTCACAAAAGGGAAACCGAACAGTGGAAGAATACACATATGGGACCGCCATTAGGGGGTCAATACATATGAAGAGTTAACCCAATACGAGGGCTCACCTGAAAGGGGCATACCACAGGTAATGAGTCTGATAAAGAGTTCCTCTGCCAAACTCATCTACCGTAATGTGCTTAGTGAAGGAGAAGGTTGGTTCAGGGTTCACCACTCAAGGGAAAGTTTATCTGGACCTTAATAGTGCAAGTTATGGCCTCAGAGAGGGGAAAGGCACTAGATGCAAGATCTACACCCTACCAGTCATCTGAATTAATCTGTTGGTACCCAGAACTTGAGATTATAAAATCTGGCGAAGGTATTGGGTGTAGCCTAGCCCACAGCTCTGCAAACGTCTGCTAGCAAGGCACCGCCCCTGGTCGAGTGCGCACTCACGGTACACTTGAGCTTGTTCTGCTAGGAGAATTGCATCCACAATCCAGTGGGACATGCTCTGTTTGGAGACAGCGTTCCACTTCTGCTGTCCTCCAAAGCAGACAAAGAGTTGTTCAGATAACCTGAAACTCTGTGTGTGATCCAGATGTATGTGCAAAGCACGCACTGGGCACAACAGAGACAAGGCTGAGTCTCCCTCATCAGGAGGGATTGCTTACAAGGTTACCTTTTTATCCCTGAAAGGGGTAGTAGGAACCTTAGGCACATATCCAACTCTAGGCATGTCTCGTTAGCAGCGAGGGCTTGTAGATCCCCCACCCTCTTGACAAAGGTGAGCACAATCAGGAGGGCCTTTTTCATGGAGAGGGCACTAAGCTTGAGGCTCAAACGGATCTCTCTGTTGGGCCTAACCACTGATACCCCTTTTCCACTGACTGGTTCTCTGGTGTGGGTTCCCGGCCTGTGTCCATTCTTGAGCCGTTACGTGCATTTCCACTGCAGAAAAGTTAGTTCAACTCTGGCTCTAAAAGTTCTCTCGAATGGAGCTGGGAAGTGAGGGTGGATGGCAGAGAAATGTTGTCGCTGTCAACGGCAGTCTCGTTGAGCAATGTAATAACTTCGCACTACAGGCAACGCTCTTTGGGCCAGATTTACTAAACTGGGCAAATTAGCGTGAGAGCACAACTCTACAAATGCGCAGATAGGAGTGGCAAGTTTTGATCTGAGAACTGGCTGAGAGCCGGATTCAGCACAGGAATATGAACCGTGGCGGTGGAAAAGGAGAATCAGAGATCCCAAGAGGGGCTGAGGTGTGGTCTTTTAGGATTTAATCTCTGCTCTGTAATGAGAATCTAATAATAACCATCTCTCATTATATGCAGCTCCCCGCCTCAGAGCAGTGATCTGTCATGTATAGAATACAAAGTGTTCCAGCCACTCACTTGCTTGTGCAATATAAGCAGCCCCCCGTCTCAAAGCGGCAGTCTGTCCTATATAAAATGCTCTGGCCATTCGCTTCCGTTGTTGAACACCGGCTTCTGTATTGAACACCGGCTTTGCCACTGTTTACTCATATGGGTGTAAAGTATTGCTTACACTAACCATAATGCATGCTGGTGTGGCTGCCATTCATCGCCTCCTGTGATAAGCACCGGTGGCGCAGCAGTTGTTCACGTGTGGGTGTAGTGCTGCGTACGTTTGTTACTGTGTACGCTGGCTCAGGCACTGTTCATTGCTTTCCATGATAAGCACTGGCTGTGCTGCTGCTTTTTTGAGGAAGTGTGTTGCATACACTACTGCTATTCTTTGCCTTCCTATGTTAAACACCAGTTAGCAGTTATGTACAAAAAGGGGTGTAGTGTCGCTTACACTAGTCACTGTACACTCTGGCGCTGATGCAGGCCATAGCCCTCATATGATGATGCATTGGCTATATCAGGGGTTTACAAATCTGTCCTGGAGGACCCTCAGCCCTGCACATTTTGTACGCCCCTCTCTGGCGCTTTTCATCTAGGTCGTTTAGGCCATTGTGCAGTGCCATTGCGCACACTAATAGCTATTGCATATGGAAATATGATGCAATTATGACACAGCCTACTGTGTTCTATTATTTCAGTAGTATTCAGGTGCTACAGCTGTAGCTATATATCTGCCCTGTTTTTGTGCTCATGAACTTGGTTCTTCCCACAGAACCATCTGTTTATGAAAACTAGGTCATAAACGGTGAAGTCCGTGGTGGACCAAGGTCCGCAGCTGTCGAAGCTTGGGCCGTGCTTGGGATATGCTTTGATCCATTGCAAATCAGCATTTAAAATGATTTCTGAATGCCTGAAGTAATGATGAAATTCAGCATTGATCATAGGAATAAATTACATAAAATATATGTCAACAATTTGGCCTCTGTGGCTCCCTCCGATCACCACCAGAGGGCTCTCTCACCTGAGTACTATTTCCATCACGGACTTCATTTTCCATAACCCCATACCTGGTCCTGATTACCCATACACTGATTCCCATCTCCTGGACTATAAAACACACACTCACACTCTCACCCATTTTGAAGTCTTGTTTTGCCCCGGCTGACATTACTGAGCGGTTTCCCTGTGAACTGTATTCTTGTGTTTGACCTTGGACTGTTTATTCTCATCGTGATTGTTTGCTGCCTGCCATGTTGATTCTCTGCCTGGATATCTGGATTTACTCTGCCTTGTCTGCCACCTGCCCTGACCCTTTGACTGTCCCTGGTTACGATTTTGCTCTGTCTTGGATATTGTTATTGCTGGTGATTGACCTCTGCCTATTTGATTACGATTGTTTAATAAAGCTGCACATGGATCCTATCACATCTGACTCTTCGTTACAACATATTTAGATAGAAAACAGTTTCATGAATAGAAAACAATTTAAATCTGTAATAATATCTCACAATATTACTGTTTTGACTGTATTAATGCAGTCATGGTGAGCATAAGAGACATCTTCCAAAACATTAAAAAAACTTTTAACTGGTAGTGTATATCCTCCTCTATGACTATATCTTGCCCAGGTGCATTTTGGCTCATGCCTTTATATTAATAAAAACGAACTTTGTATTGTATAATATTGTTGTATAATATATAGAATCATTTAAAGTATTAATGCACATATTTGAAAGGCACTATTTTTTTCCCTTAAGATGAGCCTTTAGACCTTTATTATATACATCTATACAGAAAAAGTATTTAAGCCTATATATTTCTGTCATCATTTCTCTTGTGTAGGGAATCAAACAGACAGCATCAGTAAAACCACTGATGACATGGTTGAGAAATACAGCAGCAAACAGTGCTTGTGTGTGTAATCAAGTGCTTGCCAGAGCAAAGGTTGAGCATCAAAAACACAGCGCTGCAATCAGCGCACTTCAAACGCACAAGCATCTGCTGGAATAACAATAAGCCTCTCTGCTTTCACAAAACCACAGGAGCACCTTTGAATCAAACAACTGTGCTGGACATACAAACAGATCAGAGTTTCGAGAAAAAGAGGATGGACAAAAAGACATTGAGATTGATGTTGCTCCGCTGGGAGAAATGGAGTGAGATGTGAAGAGGCGGTGGAGAGGTGTGTGATGTCTGGAGAGCTGTATGGTAATGTGTCTCACGTCCCCCTCCCTGCCTCCAGACACTCATCTGTCCTCTCAGCCTCATTTCAATCACAACACAGCCCTTCATTTGAGATTTCTCTGGAATAAACGCAGCAAATCCATGAACCAGACAGATAAAACATCACTGCGCTGAAGTCAGAGGAAGAATCTTCAGAGCTCAGGAGAGGAAGGATGTTTGAACACTTCAGAAGCAACTTCTTCAAAGTTATGGAGAATTAATACACAGCATCACTTCAAAAACCTGAAACAGCCCAAAATACAAGCAGGTGAGTGATTAAACACAACACTTCTGTTCCTTAATTATCAAGGTACGGTTATGCTATCACACGGTCATAAGGAATAATATTAATTAATTACTTAAATTTTATGTGTGAATATTACCTTTTCAGATCTTAATAAGTTACTGAAAAAGCCACTGACGTTCAGTGCTAATCACAGCAATGTCTTCAAATGCAGTCATAATAATCTCTATTCTAAGGTCACTTCTAGTCATCTCAAGATCACAATGTTTTTAAAAGCTGTGAACAGCTCTACCATTTTAACAGTTTTAACCATTTTCATTTCTAAATTGTGGTCAAAAGTTTACATATACCTTACAGAATCTGCAAAATGTTAATTATTTTAACAAAATAAGAGGGATCATAAAATCATAAAAAGACTTATCTTAAAATCATACAGTAAATTCTGGAAAGGGTTTAAATATGAAAAAGAATTTGCAGGACCTGTAAGATTTTTCTGAAAAACAGTGCTCAAATTAACAGGGCAAGCAAGGGACTCACAAAAAACTGTCACAAAAACAAACAAACAAACAAAAAAACAGTTTTATCTAGGTTACAACACAGTATTTAGATTCAAGGGGTCATTTTTATAGGGTCAGTTTTATAAATTCAGCTATCATTTTGTCTTGTGGATTATATGTAAACATCTTTTATGTAAAATATCTTATTCAGGGTGCTATAAAGTACTGTTTTTCCACTTTTGTGGAATAGGAAGGTTTCATGGATGTTAAAGCTTCTTCATGGAATTATAGATGGCTGTATATTATTAAGACATCCCCCTTTCACAACATATTTTGTGCAACATTTCAACCCTGTTAAAAAAAGAGAGAGAGAGAGATTTCGGGGTTGTTTGTTAACAATAGGGTGGTTGATAGTCAGTGTAAAAAACTGCAAATGTCATCATACTACACAACATTACAGACAAAACACAGTAGAAAAAAATCATACATAAAAGAAGAAAAAAAAAAAAAACATAACACAGCTGAATATATTATAATAATGAGCTTGTTTTTTAAGGGCATAGCCTAAGACGGCTGAGCATAATTCTCAAAATTGATGTATTACACATATAGACCAAAATCTATCAAAAGTAATTTATTTCCAATTAGTAACTGATGTGAATGAATCCAATCCAGGTGACTGCCCTGAATAATAAGAGCCTCCCTATGATTACATCAGATTTTTACAGAATGTCATGCATAGTTGTCCTTTTTGAACTTTGAACACCATACACATACATTTGTGGTCAGAATTATTGGCACCCTTGGTAAATATGATCAAAGACGACTATAAAAATAAGTCTGCATTGTTTATCCTTTTGATCTTTAATTCATAAAATTAGCAAAAATCTAACCTTTCATTAAAGGAAAATAATTAAAAGTGGGGGGAAAATCACATGATGAATCACATATTTCACATATTTTCACACAGGGCTTGAAAATCACATATTTTACTCATTTTTTCTGAGTAAAATATCTCTGAAGTATATTCCCATATTTACATTTTTTAGCACACCAGGGTGATCATGAACATGAAATTGTCCAGCCATGACTTCCTGTTCCACAGGAGTATAAACATGAGGAAACACAAAGGCCAAATTCCCTTAATCATTCATCACAATGAGTAAAACCAAAGAATATAGTTCTGGGGCCGTATTCACAAAACATCTTAAGGCTAAAAGTAGCTCCTAACTTGCTGATTTAGGAAAAACTCGTAAAAATAATGGGCGTGCCAGTCTTTTTAGGACTCCTAAATTTTTGCTCTAAGAGTATTTCACAAAGCTTTTTAGCGCTAAAACTAGCTCCTAAATCTGTGAAACATTAGGAGTAGTCAAGAGGACTCCTAAGTCACTAAGACCAAATCACAAACAGTCCTAATCCACCCAAAGACACTGTACACCATTGAGGCAATAGCGATAGAGCCTTAGGTGCTGAACTTTTTCTTCATAAATGCAATACATACTTTGATTTATAGATTTAAATCTACGATAAGATGCCAAAAATAAATCTTTAATAAATAAATAAATAAATAAATAATGTCTGATTACCTGTGGCGGTTGTTTTAACGAGTTCACACTTACAAATGTTCGAATAGAGTAAAAAAACATATATTAGGCATATTTGGTGTGCTGTCCAAGGGGATCGAGGGCTCAGAGCTTGGAATTTAGCCCAAACCCAGAGTTCCGAGAGTGAGGGACGGGGTGGTGGAGGGATGCAGAAAACTGTCGAGGTAACTATAGGTGAGTCGGCTCTCGTCTGTCTATATATACCTCCTCTCGAGCCGATTAGATAGACCGTTTGAACGTGCTCCTCCCAAACTTTGTTTATAAAACATAATTTGTCGCTTGAATTCTGCAATTTCTCAAGATGCAGACATGTAAGAGGCTGACAATTAACTGAACATATACTAGTTTAATTAGTGACAGTCTACATTTTAAAACCTTTATTTGAATATGGAAATATTTTTATTAAAAAACCTTTATTTTAAATATGGAAACATTCTACAATATTTCTATGATTAATTTGCTGACAGAGACTCCTCCCCCATCAGCCAATCACTGCTCAGCAGCTTTGTGAATAGGTTTTAAGAGAAAACTCTTAACTAAGAACTTTTACTGCCATTTAGAAGAACTCTTTATGGTAAGATAAAATGTTTTGTGAATACGGCCCCTGATGTGCAGCAAGAGATTGTTGAGCTTCACAAAATAGAAACTGGCTGTAAGAAAATAGCTAAAGCATTGAAAATCCCCATTTCCACTATCAGGGCAATAATTAAGAAGTTCCAATCAACTAAAGATGTTACAAATCTGCCTGGAAGAGGACGCGTGTCTAAATCGTCCTAATGCACGGTGAGGAGAAAAGTTTGAGTGGCCAAACACTCTCCAAGGATCACAGCTGGAGAATTGCAGAGATTAGTTGAGTCTTGAGTCTCAGAAAGCCTAAAAAAAATGATCAAACAGCACCTACATCCCCACAAGCTGTTTGGGGTGGTTTCAAGAAAAATCCTCTGCTCTCATCCAGAAACAATCTCCAGCATTATTCAGTTGTCAGACAAGACTGGAACTTCAAACGGGACCTGCTTCTAGTGTCAGATGAAAAAAAAAAAAAGCTTTTTGGCAGCAAACCCACCAGATGGGTTTGGTGCACACATGGATAATTTACCCACGGTTAAATACACTGCTAGAAATCCAATAATGGGCCGTGGTTGGATCTTCCATCAGGACAATGATCCAAAACAAACATCAACACCAGCACAAAAATGTGTCACTGAGCACAAAATGAAGCTTCTGCCATGGCCATCCCAGTCCCCTGACCTGAACCCTAAAGAAAATGAGTGGAGTGAAGTGAAGAGAAGAAGCACCAACATGGAGCTGGGAATCTGAAGGATCTGTAGAGACTCTGTATGAAGGAATGGTCTCTGATCTCTTGTCAGGTGTTCTCCAAACTCATCAGGCATTATAGGTGAACACTCAGAGCTCTTATCTTGGCAAAAGAAGGTTGCAAAAAGTATTGAATAAAAGGTTGCCAATAATTTTGGCCAACGTGTTTTGGAGAAAAACATTTATTTCATAATGTGATTTTCCCCTCCTCTTTCAATTCTTTTCCTTCAATGAAAGGTTAGATTTTTGCTAATTTAATGAATTAAAGATCAAAAGGATAAACAAGGCAGATTGATTTTTACAGTCATTTTTGATTATATTTATCAAGGGTGCCAATAATTCTGACCACAACTGTAATTTACAGCTATAGAATTAAAAGGGCCTGTGCTGATCTTGTGTTAATGTCTTCATTTATTAAGTAAAAATCTACAATTAACACAACCATGTCCTGTCATCAGCAAACCTTTGAAATGCTTATAGATCATTAAATGTTAATTTAACTTTCATATATTCCAATAATATTAAAAACCTATTTGTCAAGATGCATGTTATTATTAAATATATTGCTGTCCATTTTAACATGAAATTATGTGAAATTTTCTCTTCTAAGATAATATAATAGTATAACCTTTCTATAAATTATTTAGTGTTATGGTATGAATAATGTGTTATTAAACTGCAAGCATAAGTAATCATAGAGACAGCACACACTCATATAACCAGACACCAGCTGAGAAGCACCTGCACCTCACAAAATTATTTGAGTTATTTACCTTTTCTAACTTGTTGTCTTCAGTAATATGACAATTGTTCCATGTAGTATTTTTGCATTGCAGTATTACTATAGTATCATTTGTACAAATTATATTTTGTGTTATCAGTGTACAAATACACAGAAGCTGGGTATGCTTTTGAGCTGATAATATATCTATTAAAGTGTTTAATTAGCTGTAGATTCAGTTCTACAAAACTCTTTTACAGAATGACCGGACAAGTGTTGGTGGAGAGCATGGATTTATCAGCCCACAGACTGTCTGTGAAGACTTCTGTTGAAGATGAGTCAGAGCGTGCCGATAGCACTCTCAGCCGGTGAGATATTTTAAAACTCAACAATTACCATCAGTTGTCTAATGGTCATAAACAGTCGTAGTCTGTATTAATCCCTGTTTGACTCTTCTGCCAATGTAGTGGTCAGTCCATATGTGATGACACTTCATCAGAATTACAGCGAGTTGCCACCCTCGAACCACGTGGACTGAACTCACAGAACTCTTTTCGTGGCAGAGGGGCGCTTTCGAGGTGAGTATCACGGATAGTTTCTTCAGTTCATTTGGGTTTATTCAAGTATGGCCTGCTTTGGAATTTGAATTTGAAATTGGATAAAGGTACCAATTTCAGTTAATGTGGGTTTATTCAAGTACGACCTGCTTTGGAATTTGAAATTGGTTAAAGGTACACTATTGCCCTCCTTTATTTAAAAGACAAAACTGCATGCATTTTGTGGAAGAACATTGTTTTGGTTGTGCTTTGGTT
This sequence comes from Hypophthalmichthys nobilis, assembly GCA_037950665.1. Taxonomy (NCBI): domain Eukaryota; kingdom Metazoa; phylum Chordata; class Actinopteri; order Cypriniformes; family Xenocyprididae; genus Hypophthalmichthys; species Hypophthalmichthys nobilis. The sequence continues at coordinate 23,801,320 of CM075491.1, read as the reverse complement.
CTGTGTGATTGTGCGGATGAATATGGTTCTTTCTCAAAACTAAAAAAAGAGAGAGAGATTATCCTACTGCTCATAAAACATTCACTAATAGGCTTGAGAGATATAACCAGTTTAGATAAAAAGGATCTCAAGCTGAGTCTCCTTCATCGTCACTCATTAACCAGGGGCTTTTGTGTTGTGCATGCTGTAGCTCTGCGTGAGAGATCTCTCTTCTGGATTGCGAATAGCAAAAAAAGCATCACAGACAAATGGTTTAATATTATCGTAAATAGAAACGGCTTGCAAGATAGAATTTGCAAGATAACGTCTGTATAGCAATAATAAATAGTATGTGTATTTTCTTAATTTCTCTAGTACCGACAGCAGAACTGGTAATGTCAAGCTTATCGATACTGCGGTCTTTCATAATTTAGCCCCAGGGCTCATTTAATACCGGGTTGCGGGTTACCCATCCCTACTGCCCACAGTGTCATGATTTGCTGCTATCACAGCCACGTATACCTTAAATGTTGGAAGCGGATAACCACTTCTCTAGGCCCTCCTGAAGGAAGGAAAGCACTGATCCAATGCCACATATCAGTGGATCTTCACCTCAGAAGGTGCCACTCAAGGCATATAGCCACCTAGTAGAGGGGGCTCTTGTCTGAGTGATTGTGTCCATCACTGCTCGCAGTGGACAGTGGGAGGATTCCCAGAAACCAAACAGATCTATCTGTGCCTCACCGTATTTACTCAAAATCAGCTGAACCACCTGGGATGGAGTCTCCACTCCCTGTAGAGCTTAGCCTGTCTGCGCGATTGAGGTCGCCCGGGATATGAGTAGCTTGCAGTAACTTCAGTCGCTGCTGACTCCACAGGAGATGGTGGGCGAATTGTGAGATGTGACGAAAGTGGATACGTCACAGTGTTGTCCCACTAGATCAACATGTGCTTGCCCTGGATCAGTGGCCGCAACCTCCTTAAGGCCAACAGTACAGCCAACAACTCAAGGCAGTTGATGTGCCAATGCAGTCTGCAGGCCATTGTATACAGCACCCCAGCCTGTCTTGGACGTGTCTGTTGTGACAACAGTACGTCTGGACTCCTCCCCATAAAAATACAAGGTCTGTCCAAGGGCGGAAAGTGTGGTGACAGATCAACGTGATGGCCATGCGATGTGTGCCGTGGTGCCATACCTATCTCGAGACTCGAGCCTGAAGTCAGTGCTGACGTGGTCTCATATGCATCAACCCAAGCAGCATTTCCATGCCTGAGGATGCCATATGCCCCAGGAGTGAAAATATTTCAGCGGTACCGCTGTCTTGTTCTTGAACAGGTTCAAGAAGTTCAGCCCTGACCAATCATGGTCTTGTGAGAGACGTGCTGTAATGGTGATCGAGTCCAACTCCACACTGAGAAAAGAGATGCTTTACACGGAGCTTGCTCTTTTCCCAGTTGACCTGAAGTTCCTGTTGGGCTGGGTGCTCGAGGACCAGGTCTATGTACGCACACAACAACTCTTGAGAGTGGGCTAGGATTAGCCAGTTTAGGATGCAATGGCCAACTTCCCTTAATGGGGCATGGGTAGCCTCTGCAAGTTTTTTGAAGATGATGAAGGATCGTGACATAAAAGTACACATCCTTCGGGTCTATTTCCGTGAACCATTGTTGGTGTCTGACACATGACAGCATGTGTTTCTGCGTAAGCATCTTCAACGGGAGCTTGGACAAGCCCCATTCAAAATGCACAGATCTAAGACTGGTCGCAACCCACCAACTTTTATAACTCGTTATAATTAATTATAAATATTTGGATCAGTTAATCAAATTAACTTAATGTAGCTAAAATAATATTAAAATCAATTAATTTGTAAATCCAGCAAACACAGTATTGATCGTCTATCAACTCTTCAGAAAGGATATTTCTGGAAAGGAAAAATAACTCTTTCTTAGCATGTAGCTGTGATCACAATCGTTAAATTTATAAGCAGACCAGAATCAGTTTGCAAGAATGTGCACAAAAGTTTTATTTAATTAAATCATGAGCATATAACTAATCTAAACAAACACATACACACAATCACGCATACATGGGAAATGAGAAAGTGGAAGTAAACAAAACTGTCACATAAAATGGAATTATGAAGAGTCATTTAACCACCTGAAAGAACCATCAGTTTCATGTTACAAAGCACCTTTGTTGACAAAAGGGTTCACAACTTAAGTCACTATTTAGTGTTCAAATGTACGATACTTGCAATTGCCTTAGCTGTTGAAAGTGTCCGGACATGCAGTCTCGGAAGAAATTCTTGATGGTTCCATTCAACTGGCTGAAGTTGCAATCGATCTCTTCCGTGTTGAATGAAGAAACAATTGTGAACTCGCAGTGTTATTTTTACTGTTATGGTCGAGGAAGGGACACATGGATTGCTGTTTTAAGGCCTCTGAGCTGGGTGAGGTCTCACGCGAACAGCAATCATGAGAAAAAGCAAGCAAGAGCAATGAGGGAACTTTGTGTTGGCTTTTAAGTTTAATAGAGGTCACACCCCTGGAGTTTTGGCTTGAACAATGAGAAAGGTGAAATTTCCAACCTTTGTTTGGAAACTGACTCATTTGCATGATCACAGAGTTCTGGTAGTTTGCGTGCCTATGAGCTCTGATTAATGTAACAAGCATGCAGTGCAATTCAACAAGATGGTGATGTCCACCAAAGTGTGGGTCATTCAATTATTTTGACAGGAGACACCACATAGATGGGACTACATTACCTATCATCAAGCATGCATAACACTATACAATATAAAAACACAGTATACAAACTGTAATAACACACAAAATGTCCTGGGGGAAATGCATGTTCATTCATCAGACAGATTTGTCAATGAATTAGTGAATTCCATTTCTATGGGTCTGTTTCTTGTAGCCTGTACTTTTATGAGCAGGCACTATCTCCCAAGTGTCTTTGAAGTCTATGAGGAGAGCAAAAGGGTGATAATTCTCAGTGGGGAAACCAGACATCACGGAGTCTGCAAGGGTGAGGGGTTGTGAAGATTAACTGCAAGCAACAATTGTGTTTTGGATTGGTTAAGTCGTTACAAGGGACAGGCTCTATCACGTCCTTTGCTATAATGACTGCAATCTCCACCCGAAGGACATCAGTGTCTTTGCCTTGCACTGAGGTAAAAAGAACTCCACTGACAATAGAACGTGAGGAGTCAAAGTGTTCACGTGCACCAAGGTTCTGGTGCAAATGTTAGATGCATGGCTGCTGTGATGACGGAGGCCATAAGCATCAGGTGTTGAGAATGGCCTAGGGGAAGAGGAAACTCCTCTTTTTTTCACCTGTGTCTCCATTTTGGTGGCTGCATCTCCATCAGTTAACCCCCTTCGTCCTGGCTTTCCTCTGGCCTAACATCTGAGTCCTCCTGCTCCTGGCTTCGCCTTGGCTCCTCCCACCCTCCACTCCCCCATGGACTTATTATTTGGACTTATTTTGGTTTTGCCCCTCTCCTGCTCCACGCCCCCCTCTGGAGCCCCCACCCTCCCTCCTCAGTTTTTTTCCCTTTTTTTGCGCAAGGGCGCGCCTTCCTGGAGGGGGACGATCTGTAACATGTATGGCCTTTTGTGTTCTCTGTGACCCTGTTTTTCTGTTCTGATTAGTTCATTTGATTCCACCTGTGTTCTGTTAATTATCTCATTAGTTTCTTTGTTGGGTTCCTGCTTATAAATCCTCAGTTGTCTCTCAGTGTTCGTCTGTTGTCATTTATGTTTGAGCGTAAGTATTTCCTGTCTCCTGTATTTTTGTTATTAAAATATATTATATAGTCTTTATCTTCGTCTTTGTGAGCTTTATCTACAAGAAATGTTACAGTACCTTTAATATCAAAATAGGAAAATACAATTTATTTATTTATTTATAATTTTTAAAATTATTTTTTTTTTTTTTTTTTTTTTGTCCATTCCACATTTTTAAACACAAAAATTAGTTTAAAAATTAGTCTGAACGGCCTCTTAGGTGTACAGAATATTTGTCTATAGAGCAATTGGCACTTTTCAGATTTGTTATGTGTGTAAAAGATTAAAGAAATAAGGCATATAGTATGATTGACTGAATTTGTCTTTCTCTTTAAGCTGTCATTATTATTGTCTGGACCATCCTTTTAAAATTACTTAATTCAATTTATATTTATGATGACATTGATGACTTACCAAAGCATTTTGGAAGTATTGTGAATCATACGTCACTAACCTAAAAAAAGGGAGAACTCTAAATCTGCTATCATATTCACTGAATCAAAACAGAATAGATTAAGTTAATAGTGATCAAGTGAGAATGAGACTGCTCAGAGAATTATAATTATCTCCATATTATATGGTTTTGCTTTTTATTATATATGGTTTTGCTTTTTATTATATAGTTTAATTTCAGAATTTCAGGGGCTATATTTCCAGCTTCCAGTTTTCAAATTAAAATTGGGTCAGCGTCACAGGATCATAATTATGAATGAGACTGTGTAATTTTTCTAAGAAAAAAGCTTCATATCCTTCTGTAAGTTGAAACTGTATTTAGGAACCCTGATAAAGTACAGAGTGTTTAAACCAAATTAATCAGGCAATATCTGAACTATACAGGACTTCCCAGAACAAAAGTATAGAGCTCTCTTGTTGAGATCCTTTGAGAAGTTGCAGTACCCTTCAAAGTTCTCTGTATCTGAACTCAGGGAACATTCAGAAGGCTATTTAGTTTATTTCAATTTAGACTTGTATGGAAGGTGAACTCTTGAAATTAAATTCTGGTCAGTTTCTTACTTTGGGTATTTCAACATTGATTAATTAGTTACCTTTGTTTACAAGGTTGGTGAGTATGGTGGTCACTCTTAGAGACTGGGCCCATAAGAGCCTTCAGGAAGAGGAAGAAAGGCCAGATTCTTTCTTAGAGCGCTTCAGAGGACCTGAACTTCAAGTTGCTCCCAGTCGGATAAGCATCAGTAGATCTGATGCTCATGATGGGAACAGCAGCGCCAAAACCAAGTGAGTTGTCCTCTCACACCATTATCTCACAACTGTATGAAATCTCCATTGTCTTTTTTTTAACACTCATGCAACCACATAAAATTATGAAATGCATTTCCTTATCAGGAAAAAGTCTGATGTTTTCATACTGGCACCTGCTGATGACCTGTACTACCGCTGGCTGTTTGTTATTGCCACAGCTGTATTGTACAACTGGTGCTTTGTGGTGGCTAGGTAAGAAATGTCAGTTTATCTACACATTTATCTTTATCTTTTTTTTTTTTTTTTTTTTTTTTTGGAGTATAAAGCTGAGATACTGAGCACCAAATGCTTTTCTGAGCTAAGATCCTGATATGATTCCAATGATCCAATGGAATCCTATAATACACATGTCAGCAAATTATACAGTAAATTAATCTGAATAATGTAAGTGGAAGAAAGAATAAACCTACTAATTTTATATACTGAACTCAGCATGTACGGCCTGTGGAGAAGGTATTTGTAGCAGCTGTTCTTCCATTAAATCCAAGTGGTATAATTAGACCACACGAGCAAGAGTGTGTGATGTAGGCTCTCATTTTGATGATGATTCATGTAAATAAGTGTTATTGTGCCATATGTGAAAGGGTTAGTCCTGACTCAGGCTGATAGTGTTTCATTATTCATATCCTAAACACAGGGGCTGCTTTGATGAGCTTCAAACAAGGAACTTCATTCTGTGGCTGGTTTTGGATTATCTTTCTGATGTCATATATATCCTGGACACCTGTGTGAGACTGAGAACAGGTCAGAATCTTCTAGCATCTATCATGTGTTTGGAAGAGTTGTTGTGACGCTTTACACTATTGATTATAGGTGCTTCAATGCAAAAATCAAGTGTATATGAGTAATCATTAAAAATTGACAATGTATATCTTCACTATAGGTTTCCTTGAGCAAGGTCTTCTAGTGAAGGACCTTACCAAGTTAAGAGAAAGCTACTTTCATACTTTGCAGTTCAAGCTAGACCTGCTATCCATACTACCCACGGATCTAGCCTACATCGTCATTGGCATTCACGTACCAGAGCTGCGTTTCAATCGACTGATGCGCTTCTCCCGTCTGTTTGAGTTCTTTGATCGCACCGAGACCCGCACAAGTTACCCCAACATTTTCCGCATTTGCATCTTGGTGCTCTATATCCTAGTCATCATACACTGGAATGCCTGCATCTACTTTGCCATCTCCAAGTCTCTGGGCTTTGGATCTGACCAGTGGGTCTACCCAAACATTTCTGACCCTGAGTTTGGGACACTCACACGAGGATACGTCTACTGCCTCTATTGGTCAACTCTCACGTTGACAACCATTGGGGAAATGCCGGCTCCGGTGCGGGATGAGGAGTATCTTTTTGTTGTTTTTGATTTCCTTGTTGGTGTTCTCATTTTCGCCACCATTGTTGGTAATGTAGGAGCCATGATATCAAACATGAATGCCACACGGACCGAGTTCCAAGCTCACATCGACGCCATCAAACACTACATGCAGTTCAGAAAGGTCAGCAAAGAGCTAGAAGCTAGAGTCATCAAATGGTTTGACTACTTGTGGACCAATAAGAAAGCAATTGATGAGCAGGATGTCCTAAAGAATCTGCCCAATAAACTGCGGGCTGAGATTGCTATAAATGTGCACTTAGAAACGTTGAAGAAAGTCCGTATCTTCCAGGACTGTGAGGCAGGGCTTTTGGTGGAACTGGTGCTCAAGCTGCGGCCACAGGTCTTCAGCCCCGGAGACTACATCTGCCGAAAGGGAGACATAGGAAAAGAGATGTACATCATAAAAGAGGGTCGCCTTGCTGTTGTGGCTGATGATGGGGTGACCCAATATGCACACTTGACGGGCGGCAGCTGTTTTGGTGAGATTAGCATCCTCAACATCAAAGGGAGCAAAATGGGCAACCGCCGCACAGCTAACATCCGTAGCATTGGCTACTCTGACCTCTTTTGTTTGTCAAAGGATGACCTGATGGAGGCTGTAATGGAGTATCCAGATGCTAAGAAAGTTCTGGAAGAGAGAGGAAGACAGATTCTTCTGAAAGAGGGTCTACTGGAGGAGTTGGAGGCTGGTGGATTGGGAGAAGAACGGGTTGAGGAGAAAGTGGAGAGATTGGAAGCTTCTCTTGAAATACTTCAGACTCGGTTTGCTCGGTTACTGGCTGAGTACACAGCTACTCAACAGCGGCTAAAGCAGAGACTTGCAGCATTGGAATGCAGGACACATCACTCTGGCAGTGGATTCCTATCAGATGGCAATGAAAGCACTATTGATGGTGATGGTACACACAGTGAGGTCAACATCCAACTCTGAACACTTGCTTTTAAGAGAGAACCTTGTCTTAATGATCACTCAATAGCAATAATATATGAACACTTTACAACAATTATATAAGTCAAAACAGTTAGTATGCTTGTGGAATTGTCTCATTTATATTTATAAATGTCATTTAACCCTTGCACACGTAAGTTTAAAATATTCTGGCTGAGCCCCCAGCGTGAGTTTTTCAAGGCGACCGTTATTTAGAACGTATCACTTTATTGTTTTCATGGTGTATTTAAATGTCTAAAACCTAAAATAAACATTATGTCATTGAAAACACTGCATATTTGTGATATATGAAAAGCACTGAGCACGTCCGTCTCTGGTTTAGCGCCAGCCAAAGCACATTTCAATTTGGCAGTTGATCACGTGATGCACTTAACGTTCTAATCACACCGGTGTGATCGTACTCTCGAGGGACCAGCCAAGACTGATCACACCGATGTGATCGTACTCGTCAAAGGGTTAACAAACCTCAGTTAAACATAAAATAATTTCTTGTTTCCTTTCTAATTTCCTTTGTTTGCTTATGATGTTTTGCTAATTAAAAAAGTTCCCCACATAAAAATGAACAGCGTAAATTCCATTAAACTTAAAAACTAAGAAAAAAAAAAGCCTTCTAAAAGATTTTTATTTATTTAATTATTTTTTATTCTTCATGGAGTGGGACCCCCGGTACCATGCAATTTACAAAGAGTTACAAATAATACTGATTAGGGGTAGTGACATTGCTAAAATAAACCTATATTAAGAAATATGTTCACTGGTATACATTTTTGAGTAACATTTTCTTCGCAGTAATGCCAGTGTTAGCTGCATTACTTTTTTCCTAATTTTACTGATTTATGGTAATATCGTGGAAATATTTACCTGATTTGTGAATGTAATTTTGTAATCTGAATATGATGAGATAAAAAGCATGCACATGACCTGTCCTAGCAAGCAATAACAAATGGCTTGTTCGAGATGCATTGGCGCTGTGCAGACCGTTCGGCATCAAAGTACCGCGAGAGCGATTGGAGAGCATAATACTCCTTATTCTTTTGAATTCCTCTCGCAGTACTTTGATGTCATACGCCAATCGGTCTGCACAGCGCCGATGCATCTTGAACAAGCCTAAACAGTGTCCGATTCACAAATGAATCATTTGAGCATTTTCTTTTAATGATTCATTTTCACACACGTTACTGGTTTTAATCAGTTTGACTAAACAAATTCAGTACTGTGTTTTGGGGCAGAAATGTCCTGCAGTAGTGTCTAGTGCCATTCAGTTGTAATATTGTATTGATATTTAAATAAAAAGTATGTTAAAATGTTTTAAATTTAATTGATTACTTGCGGGCTGTTACAAACATTCAGTTGTGTTTGTTCTTAGTTTAGTTTTCATGGACTTTTAGTTTGTATTCATTAGTTTCCTGTGTTACTTTGTTCTTTTCCCCCTTCTCTTGTGTTGTCATGCTTACTAATGTCATTAGTTCGTTTAGTTTAGCTGTGTTACATTGATTACCCTGTTTGTCAGTATACTTATAAGTTTGTCAACTTACTTAAGTATACTTAAGCCTTTTAGTGTCCAGTCTTGTTTGCATTAGTGTCTGTGTAAGTTGCGTTAATTCCGAGGCTGTTGTGGATTACTTTGTGAACTTTTATTAAACTCTGTGTTTTGAAACTTCTACATCTTCATTGTCTGTCTGTGCAACACTTGCTAACAGGCTAAGTTACTGTGTAAATAAAACTTATTATTATTATTATTATGCGTCTGTGAACTGACTTTTTGCGTAGACTGGTAAGTCTGCCTAGGTGAGTCCAACAATTTATTTCTTTTTTTTTATTTTAAAAAGAAATTTCAAAATAAAATGAAATTGAAATTAAATGAAATTACTGTCACTCAACCTTCAATCCATTTTTTGTAATATATTATCCTTCAGGTCAGCTGGGCAACATTTTAGAGGAACTGGATGTGTTGCTATCCTTTTTCTGTGAGGATAGCAGCCTGCTTGTGGTCCTTGGCAAATACAATATTCACTAAGATAACCCTCAATTATTAGTGGTCATGTGACAACAATGTAGCACACATTTATCATTGCATAAGGCATATTGTTTCAAATATTGATACATTTTCTTTTAAATTGTAGGCCTAAGCAGTTACAGCATATAACAAGTAAATGTTTGTATCATTCTAAACATATGCTGCCTCCTGAAATGTTTGTTATTAAATTATGTTGTGACGTGCATTCAGGTGATAAAATGAAACACAACTCTTTTAACAAACACACTGTAAGAAAAAAAACAAAAAAAAAAAAACAGAAAAGGTGCTGGTAATTTTATGCCAGGACAATATCTGTTAAATTTGTGGACATCCTTTAAAGCCACAATATGTCAATTTTCGCCACTAGAGGTCGCTTATTCAAAACAAAGGCGTAGATGACGCTTTGATTTCGCGGAATCATGGGATGTGTTGTCTTCATGTCTACAGCCGGTGGAAAAGAATCAGGATGGGACTCATGGTCAGAAATCATGTTCATGGATGAGACCATTAACGTTACTGTAGTATGAAGCAGAGCAGAGGCGAGTGCTGTGGGAGCAGAAATGAGGCTACTGGAGCAATTGCTAATGAGAGACAAGAGCGACAAACATCTCGAGAGCAGCAGAACTTTTATTATGCCACAGTCGCCACCTCCGCTTTTCCGGTCATTTGTATGTGAGGTAAAGAAGTGCTGTTTTCATATAAGTGGTACTCGCTGTAAATCAAGAAAACGAGATTTAAACAATAAGACTGTGTTCAGTTATATAACATGATTAGTTTTCTGTTGATTAATGTATCCACCCAAACAGTTGCTCACTTGCTAATAAAACACATAATATATTAAAGTGTCTTTGGTGATTCCATGGTTTCTACAATATAAAACCAGAAACTGAGGGTAACGCGGGTATGATGTCACTGATAGGTGGCGCATGGACACGGTTCGATTCTGTCCATGTCCAAAAAATCAATTCTGCTGTTTTCCACATGAAAATTCAGGCTGATCACCGGCAGTCGAGTTCACTTGCAATTTTGCTTGGCTCATTATAAAAATAGTATATTATATCAGGATTTTAACCCAGCCCCCATGCATACTTTATAATAACACTACTAGACTGCAATGGTAATGTAAGAATCCGTTTAGATTCTATTAGTAATAGAGAGTGACATGTCTGTATGCGACATGTAAATACAGGTACTGCAGATAGAGCTTTGACACATATAACAAAGTGTCCATGTTGTTTTGCCATTCAAGAGTTGAAAAGGCAGAAATTATTCAGCTCATGTGCCGCCTCATCTTTATGAGCCATTCTAACATTATCATTATTTCTTGTTTCACAGTATAGGATGAAGTGCCAGAACTGTGACTGGTGCCCCTCAAAAAAAAAAAAAAAAAACAAGTTACATGACATTCCTATACTTTGGCTGTACACGATTTTGAACACAGCTCTGAAGTGTTTACTAACAAGCTGATGAGTTGCATTATGAAGAGTTAAAAATGTTTGTGCACCTCCAGGAACAGGGTTGGGAAATACTGTGTTACAGCGTCCTCCCCTACACTACATGAGCCTGTCCAGACACACACACACACACACACACACACACACAAACAGAGTGCCTTTTCCTATAAGGTGTCCCACTCTACTTTCTAGTGAAGAGTTTAGCTCCCTATGCTAATCAAACTCACCTAACCTAAATGTTCAGGGTTTCTTGAAAATTACAGGTATAGGTGTATTGCAGCAGGTTGGAGCTGAACTCTCCAGAAAGGTAGTTCTTCAGGAGCAGGGTTGAACAACCCTGACCAATAATTAGGCTATGTGTTGAATCATGGGTTTGACAACAACACTGTTAATACTTATAAGGATATAAGGACATTTAATAAAGGGCTAGTTCAACCCAAAATGAAAATTCTGTAGTTAATTACCCTCATGTCGTTCTAAACCTGTAAGACTTTTGTTCATCTTTGGAACACAAATGAAGATCTTTTTGATGAAATCGGAGAGATGTCTATCCCTCCATTGACTGCCTTTGCAACTACCAGAGATTTCTTCTTGTGCATCATTCAGGTTCGGTTGAGCTTCTGCTTATGTTCGTTGATCAATGTAAAAGCCTAAATTAAATCTGTTCATCATATAAAGCGATCGAGTCTCTTCAGAAAATTTGGAATAAACCACTCGATTCATATGGATTAGTTTTACCATCTCTTTATGAACTTTCTGAAGCGTCAAAGTGATAGTTGCAAAGGCAGTCAGTGGAGGAACAGAAATCTCTCAGATTTCATCAAAAATGACTAAAGGATGACTTCTGAGGATGAATGAAAGTCTTACGAGTTTGGAACAACATGAGGGGTGAGTAATTAATGATATTTTCATTTTGGGGTGAACTAACCCTTTAAATGTCCTAATATCCTTATCTTTTGGCTATATTGTAAAGAAAATCCTACAGCTGACTCTTGATATGAGAAGCGTATCATCGTAACCAGGGAGCAACAGTACAAGTTATAACTAGTTTTATAACTTATTTTTAGTTTTCTAACTGGCTAACCAAGGGCAGGCTGCTCCCAGTGGCTCTTTATTTGCTGTTTTCAGAGTCTAGTGCACTGGCTATTTCACAACTATTTTACTGATGATAATATAAAATGGTTTAATGAGCACAGTTTCTCTTTCTGTGTTGACATATTTTCTCACAAGAAGTTAATTAACTACTGTAATTTTACTTTTATTTTTGTAAAATTAAATTTACACAATTATTGTGACCAATGCATATAAAAGTAAAAAATTTAAGTGAAATTTACAAGCAGTTGGAATTAAATGAAATTCACTATTTTGTAAAAGCACAGATCTTACTGTGAATGGTTCATCCATGTACACATTTTTTTTTTTTAATTTAATCCTTGTAATATTTAATCCAATCATTTAGTCTGCTTAAACTATCTTTACAACAATGTCATTGTTCAGCTGAAATCAATTCAGTGTTCATTCAGTTCAGTTCAATAACTGTGTAAAGTTCATCAACTATGAAACGAGTTCAATTCAGCTATAAAGCAGCTCTACAGAAAATAATAATGTTGTTATTCACTTTGAGTCAGTTCAGCATTGATTCGGTTAAATAACAGTGTCGATGTTATTGTTACTGTCTCCAAAACCCAGCACCGCAGACACTGGTGCTGAGAACGGTCCTGTTACATCATCAATGGTCATGTTTTGTCTTATACATGGTTGTAGGCTACTTGATATCAATGTGAGTGCATCATTTTGCATCTGGTGTGGTGCTATCCAACTCTTAAAACTACAGTTCATGGTACAACAAGGGTAGTATTTGTAAAAAAAAAAAAAAAAAAATACAATAGATTTGCGGTAGCTTTGGAGTAAAGACTTAAGTTTGGTCCCATTTTCAAGAACACCCTTGGCAGATTATTGTTGAAGAGTAAAAAAAATATATATATGAATGAATGAAAAAATTAATGATGAATGGGACCCTTTGATCCCCTCTCTCTTTTATAAACATTATATTATATATATAAAATGTATATTTACATGTCAAACTCAAAAACTGCCATAAAATCAAAGCCATGAATCTAAACAAGTTGTGTTCCAAATTTGAGGTTGATATCTCAAAAAATGAGCTTTCAGTAAGATTTTGTATGGGCGTAGTACCATACTTTTTCCATTAAATGCCAGCAAAGCTCCACTGGTACACAGTGCTGGGATTTGTAGTACAGTATAATTTGTCTGTATGAAATATTAAATGCAATCACACAATTTTTTTTAGTACATACATCTAAACCATACTCTGACATCCACACCAACACAACCACACGATTATAGCTGCATCATTTATCCAGTTGGCTCAATAACACACAGAAGCAGAAAACAGGGAAAAAAGAGAGTATTTGCTTTATAGGCCAAACCTGAGAAAATGCCACCATCTTGTAAAAAACAATAACAATTTTAATTGTGAAACCTTTCTAACAGAATAAAAGAATATTAACAAAGACTGCATCGTTTTTAGTTAAATGGCACTGGGAAAAGAAAAAAAGAAATTGCAGCTTTAACGGGTTTCAATGGGGAAATTTTCGTACTTAAGGTCCTGAGTTTAACTCTTTTGTGTTACTAGTGTCAAAAAGATTCATTAAAGGAAATGAGGGTGAAACAGTAAAAAAAAAAAGGCCCGTCCTCAGATTTGCCCTCTGCATTTAACCCATCCAAGTTAGTGCACACACATTAGGAGTAGTGAGTAGTGAACACACACAGAGCAGTGGGCAGCCATTTTTGTTGTGTCACCCTAGGAGTGATGAGGGGTTAGGTGCCTTGCTCAAGGGCACCTCAGTCATTTCCTGCTAGTATTAAGAATCAAACCCGCAACCTTCGGGTTACCAGTCTGACTCTCTAACCATTAGACCGCCCTAAAATAGTAAAATTCCATAAAAAGACAATTGTGCCAAAATTGATGCAGTTGGTATTAAAATATGCAAAATGATCAAAAAAAAAAAAAAAAAGTCACAAAGACAAAAATGTCCTTAAAGGACACAGAAGGGTTAGGTTGACTCTAAATTTTAAATTCAAGTGTGATTGATGAATTGTTATTTAAGCATAATTTGCAAAACAATGATAATTCTTGTGCCTTAACTGAATTAATCTAGAAGCAGAATCAGACGTAACTGTGATTTTCTGCTGTTACAAACAGTTTAACTGGTAAGATCCTCAGAGGGGAAGTTGTGCAGCGATTATATATGAGTGGAAAGACAGTCTCTCTGAAGGTGGTTGTGAATGTGAGTAAATGTGTGTTAGTTACAGGATCAGAGTATGACACCATTCCTCTCTCATAGTCCAGCTTAACTCTCACATGCTGAAGCTTCTCTTTAACAGTAAAGACAGTGTAGGGTTGCTCTGGGGATTTTGAGCTGTATTTGCTGTCCATGTACCACACACACCAGATATTAGAGTTGAAGAAAACTTTTCCCTTCCTTTGGTTTGATGCTGTGGTTATTCCAAGAATCCAGTTTGTATTGTCACCAACTTCCACATCCCAGCAGTGTGTTCCTGAGTTAAAGCCCTCAGATCCCAAGACACATGGAAAAAAGTCAAACCTCTCTGGATTACGAGGAAACTTTTTATATACAGTACTGTACGACACACTGGTCAGATCAGTAGAGAGTGTGAGACAAGGATGTGCTGTGTTTGGATCAAGAATCAACTGAGCTGCAAAAAGAGAATAACATCAGATTAGAGGATAAAATATGATGGTATTAGAAATTAATGTAAAACACACATAAAGATACGTTGAAAGAAATCATAAATCATGCTATCATAACAATGGTCTCACACTGTCAGAATGGATTGAGGCTTCAGGTTTAATATCAGCATTCAATAAACACTACTGAATCCTAATACATAAGCATAGACCATGAGGAATAGATTTTGTAGTCATTATGAGTTCACTGTATGATCTGATGAAATACAGTTCAGATTCACTAAGAAATTCAAGTGATTATTAAATATATTTCTATCAAATGTTAATTTTGTTTGTTTTTATATCTGAACTAAAATCTTTTGCACTGGTGTTAAATCTGCTGAGACTTACTGTGCTGGACAGTTTCCTGCATCTTCTTCCAGACTCTGAATGACAGGTTACCCAGGTAACATGGAACATGAATCAAAGCTCCAGAACTCATCTGTGGATCCGGCTGTGAGATCGAGACTCTGGAGGAACATTCAGGAGTCAGATCTGCAGTGAATTTGAGTTCAGAGCCGTTGAGAGAAGAGATATGAGCAGCTCACTTACCTTTTCATTGTGATGTCAAAGTTCTGAAAAAAACAAAACATTTTAATATCTTATCAAAAACTCTCATTGTCTCTCTACAACACTGACAAGTTGTTTTATGCACAAAGAATGAAGCCAGATTCATTTGTCACCTTGAGAAATGAGACGTCACTGGCTTTCATCATCTCCTCCATGTTTTTGACTGTGTGTGAAAGAGATGTGTCTGTTCATCTCCTCCAGCTTTTCCTTCATCATCTGCTTCTTCTGCTCCTCTTCCTTCCTCAGTTTAGTGATTATAGCTTCTTCTTCATCTCTGAGAAACCGATGAAGTTTCTCAAACTCTTCTTTAATCTGACACTCTGTGTGCTCAGTTTGAGCCTGAAATCAAATCACATTCACTTTAGTCAGCTCTGTATTAACACACACTCCACTAATGTCAATAATAAACTCTGTGTGAATGATGAATATTTAACTCTTTATACATCCTTACCTTGATGTGTTGAATTGTTTTATCACACTCTTCTTTCATTGTTTCTCCATGCTTGAGCTTGTTTTGTAAGGACATCAGTGCTGTATTCAATTCCTCCTACAGGTTAAGGTGAAAATCTGTGAAACTTATGAGGCTTAAACATTTGGATGTTTTTATTGTTATATTATTTATATGCTGAATGGGTCATTCTCAGGAAGCATTTGTCCCTGAAAATTGCAGGACATATATTTTTAATTATTTAATTTGTAAAGGATGAACATTAAGAAATTAGGTTTTTACCATACAAATGTGGTTTAATTATTATATTCATGCAGTTATAAATTTGTGGTTGTGCAAATACAAATACAGAAAGTGAAAGAATGTTAGTATCAATCACTTTTTGGTCTTGTTATAAATCACATACTATTATTGAAAAAATATTAATAAACCATGACATTTCTATTTTTTCAAAACATGTTTTGTGGCAATGCTCTAACATTCAAGAAGATTTGAACATCAGAGGCTGAAGCTTAATGCAGAATTTTATATCAGTAGTAAGTCATAGAGATTTATATTTATGGCAGAAATTAATGATTATATTCATATTAGAAATACTGTTGTATACACAAATAATACTGTAATGAGAGACATTTGTCTTACCTTGTAAGATGAAACCACTTCACTGATGGGTCTGAATGTATGATTGGCGTGTTTCTGCACACGAAACACGCAGACTGTTTGTCCTCCAGACAGAAGAGTTTGAGTTTCTCACGGTGTAAACTGCAGATCTCCTCAGACCCTGATGAACGGCACTCATTTCTGTCCTTCAGGAATGACTCACACAAGTTTTTTAATGTGAGATTAACTGGAGGTTCAACTTTTGAGGATCTTCTCCTGCAGACAGGACACTTCTGAGTTTTCTTAGTTTTCCAGAACTGTTGTAGACACTCTTTACAAATACTGTGACTACAGGACAGAATAACAGGAACCTTGAAGATTTCACAGCAAATAGGACAATAAAGATCTTCAACAGATTTTGAATCAATTTCCTCTTTTTGTAAAAGATCCAAATTTACTTACACTTTCTGAACTTTGGTTTAAAAGTAAATAACCATTACAATCAAACTCTAATGGGTTACTTCAGAAATACACAAAAATTCTAATATAATGTGTCCTCCTCTGTTCTTCAAAACACTGACTTGTTTTAGCTTTCAGTAAAAATGAAAGGTAGAAATAATAAGAAATAATAATAATTTTGTATAAGGGTGGAGTTTCTGATGACCTTTTAGAGCTTCTGAAAACAGACTGGATGTATATTTTTATATTTTATTTGTGTTTTCAAGCATATTCAGACTCAATGAACTGAATAAAGAATAAAGTGAGAACCTGTAAAATAAAAGAACATTATAGGCCTAAGTATAATGATTATTTTATAATTGTTATATAAATATTGGTTCTGGTCCTTAGTCCCTAATGCTTATGAGCAGTCCGAACACTGATAATAACACTTTTTTTAGGTTAAAGTTTTAAAACTTTGCTTCAGCATCTTTGGTGCCAGCAGTCATTATTGTCTATTAAATGTATGAATAAAATTCAAATCCGTAATTTTAATATTACTGTGTGTAACCGATTCAAATGCAACACTGACTTTAAAAAACAACAACAACAACAACAACAACAACAACAACAGTATTATGGTAGCCACATAGGCTCTTTTTGTCAATGTAATCGTAATTAAACTAAATACTGCAATAAATAAAAAGAATAAAACATATTTGGTGCAGCAGTTTATTTTGTCTTTGTAGTTTGATGTAGGACCAATTTGCAGTAGCATATTGTGTGATATGAGATCTGTAATTTCGATCAGGCAGTATTTTAGACAGTTGACGTAGAGGTCCTCAGAAGGGAAGCGCATGGAATGTGACGAACATTGCGCGCGAGCTGCAGAGAAGTGCTGTACGTACGACGTAAGTTTTAATTGTATTTTTTTTCCCGATATGAAGTTTTATTCCACCTTATAACACATAATTTAGTGAGTCTATCTTAGTTTTAAAGAGCGTGGGCGATGTGATGGTGCAGAAGAGGGCGTTCAGTGAACTTAATGTGAGGAACTGTCAGCTAGCTGTATTATCACTGACGTTAAACAATATCAGTTCTTTTATCATATTCATCAGTTTTAAAGAACTGATAATAATAATGTTCATCTCTAAAGAAGCATATAAGCTGCTCTGCTGCTTTAGTTTGTTATCAGTTGATTTTAATATCATGTTATCACTGAATATGAAAGAGAAGCTAGTTGGACACCAAAACATTGCTTTCGACAAACCTAGTAAGTTGCCTTCATAGACCGTATGATTTAGTTACAAAGCCTAATGAAACTAAAAGACATTTTTGGACCTCGTCGCAAAACCTTGTAAAAATCCTACTTCGCCATTTTTTTTCGAGCCGCTGTAGTAGTGTCAAGTGTAGCAGATGCATTTTGGTGCGTAGTATCAGCCTAATAAGCCGCCTAAGTTACATAGATAACATTTTTTTGGGCATCATAGTCTAAATTAATGAAATATTAGTTCACTCAGCACACACCTACAGTACTATGGCCAAAACAAACATTCGGTCTAGATAGGCAGCTAAGTAGGTTTTGAGACACTCTCTAATATATCACAAAATATTTCACATTTAGCTTTCTATTAGACTTAAATATGTTCATACTGCCTTAGCTGCTTAGCATATAGTTGTGTTTAACCACTATTCTTAAAATTGAGAAAAATAGATACAATAGATCATAGATTTAGAATCAAATCTGGTGGATTTTTCCTAAGAAACAAGTGGCCCATAAACAGGCATTAAAGTATAAAAAATTCTTCTGAATGGAAACTCTTTCAGGCTGCGTCTTATTCACTATATTTAAATAACCGAGACTAATAGACATTTAGTAACAACACGATATTAAAATATTGGTAATATTCGTATCTTGAATTTAAGGAGCATTTTTGTTCATTTTGGTGGCAGTTTTGCCCCAAGACCCTGATCTGCACTGATCTCCTACATATCTTCTCTGCAATTAATTTGATGGAAATTCATTGTACCAATCCCAGCATATAATCATTACAGGTCCACTGTTGGAAAAGCAAGGACCATTAAAGTTATCTAAAACAGTTATTTCACACATTTTTCCCCCTCCTGCCATCATTTACAGGGTCTTTTGCGGCACTATGGCATTTAACTTCGGACAGGCGGGCACTGGGGGCTTCACCTTTGGACCACCCAAAACTACGGCGGCTGCAGCAGCGGCCACCACAGGCTTTGGGCTGCAGACCAGCACTCCTGCAGGAGGGGGCTTTTCTTTTGGGTCCAGCCAACCCCAGACTCAAACCTTTGGAAACCCCCCACAGTCTCAGATTGCAGGACTGCTCGCACAGCCAACACAGAATAATGGAAGCACACAAGGTGGATTCAGCTTTGGAGCCCAGACTCAGAGCAGCACCTCAAGTGGAGGCTTCTCTTTTGGGTGAGACGTTATCTTGGGTGAAGTGTGTTTTTTTTTTGTTTTTTTTTGGGTGAATTATCCCTTTTAATAAAGTGATAAAGCAATAATATTCCAAGGAAGAGAGTGGAGCAGCAGAAGTAAAAATTAGTTTTCTCCAAAGGGGGATTCATTGAACTTAAAAACCTTTAAAGACAGATTTACTGTGAGCTACAAGTTGTTAATCGATGGTATATGGTTTTATTAAAGCCGTCTGTTTGCATTATTTCAAATTATTTTTTAAAACGGCAGAATTCCTGTTGAAAAATGACATCGTTTTTTATTTCTCCATCGTTTTTAATTCTATTATTTCATTCTCAATGCTTTATTTGATTGTAGTTATTTCTTTCACTAAAGCCTATAAGTTGTACCTTTTGTCTTTTTAATGATTTTCAAATACTTTTGTTTCAAATCAAAGTTTGTAATGTAATTCGCCTTGTAGTTGGTTGCCTTGTTCATGGTTTATAATGCTTTAATGACTAAAAAAAAATCCCTATGAGAAAAATAAATGAGAGAAATTCTTCTGAAACCACGGCAGCTGTAAAAGTGGACAGTTTCACTCTGTATAATTATTAATCTGAATGTCATCTATTTAGCAACTTGACACATTAGGACGAGTTGGCTATATAATCAATAAGAATTTCAGACAGGTGGTTTTATTTGTGCTTTTGGACTTTTTGTGTATTCCTGCTTGATTTCAAAGTAAACTGGCTGTTTCTAAACCTTCAAAATGCATCCTATCTATTTCCTATCTATCCAATGCTCTAACTCTTTTGAAGAAGTTTTTAACAAAGTTAAACCAAATATAGTTTGTGAGTTTTTACAAAAAATAAATTGTAAACACCTAATATAGTTTTACCATACATTTTTCTTGCCATGAACATTGCCACAGAAGCTGGTATGGCATTAAAAACAAACAAACAGCAAACAAACTATCCAATGCTCTAGTGTGTACGTGTTTTTAATGTAGCATTCACCACGTGTGCAGTCAAAGATATTTTATAATGACTTTGAACGTGCCTCATCCAGTCAGATTTTAGAGTTGGAAATGTACATTGTATAACTGAAAAATGACAGTGGAACAGCAGGATTTGAAACAATAACATGTCTGTTACATTTAAACTAAATGATATATTTAATATTTATATATTCTGTTCATGTCTTTGCATCCAGTGCCTCCCTTCCAAAACTCAGCACACCTGCAGCATCTCAACCTGCGACTACAGGTGTGACTCTGGGGGCTTCAACTGCCGGGACAGGCTTCACTCTCGGAGGTCTAGCCACTCAGACTACAGCGGCCCAGCAGCCTATGGGAGGGTTCAGCTTTGGGGCATCCAAAGTACAGGCAGCCTCAGTTGCCCCGGCACAGCCCACCCCTGCGCTCTCACTGGGGGCTCAACCCACAGGTCATACAGAGTAGCATGTCTTTACACCCACTTCAGAATTAGAGCTTTGTGGCCTTTAGTCCATGTCTGTTAGCTTTGAGATCTATTTTTTCCCCCATGCTCCTGAAAGCAGACAACGATATAGTCCATTATAGTGTGTTACACTTTATCACACTGGTCCTTATGAAGGAAAGATACTAATATGTTTTTTTTTTATGTCTATGTATTAATTTGTTCTGCTGCTGATTTATAGGTCTCACTCTTGGCGCTTCTACCACCTCCACAGCCTCAACAACTGCTATTAACTTTGGAATCAAAACTTCAGGCATGTAATATGTAGTGTGACTATTCTAATATTAGAAAAACTAGCTGTATATATATATATATGAAAAAAAAAAAAAAAAAAAAAAAAAATAGTTGTATAATATTTTTTTTTTGTTCTTGTTTAGCCACCCCAGCCCCCACCAGCTCTGCTGTATCAAGTCAGTCCATGACGGCTCCAGTATCCTCTCTGTTTGCGAATCCTATAGCCTCAACACCAGCCACAGGATTCACATGTGAGTTCTTCTTCCTCCTCTTGTCATGAAGAAATTTCCAGTTCAGTCAACTTCCCAAATGTGCATGCGTGTGTGTGTGTATATACCTTTTTTCCTGCCGGTGCGACTAAATTTTGTAGAGGTTGCGCTGGTGTGACTGCCACAATTGATAAGAGCTGCCATTTCTGTTTCATATGAGAAACATCAAATAGAAAACAAAACGAAAGTATTCAAGCCTAAATTCAATATTAAATATTGCCCAATTTTAATGTTTTTTTTTTTTTTTTTATGTGATGATTTGTAAAACTAAAAGATGAAGGAAAACTAACACTTCTAAGCAAACAAACACTTGAAACATGACAGCAAGACATGAAATTACCACTAGTTGGTGGCAGAGCACTTACTGATTCCCTAATATTTGGAAAAGTCATAAAGTCTCATGAAAAACAAACTTCAAATTGTGGCTGAATTAAACAAAGCAAGTAAATAGTGCTCCTTTTATAGTCACTGAAGCTGTCGGTCTGTTCAGTATGGTACATTTAATAAGAGTAGAATATTTAAATTTTTCTCTATAAAAATGTTTTTGCACGTTACTGTTAATAAGTTAATTTTATCTGCATCTCAATCCAAACTCATTGCTTTACTGTCAAATTTCCAATGTAATAATATTAGTAACTGCACTTATTAAAGCAAAACAATAGTAATATGATTAAATTACCTTTTATGATTAAAAAAAAAAACCCAGCACCACCAAATCAGTAGAACTTCTGTAGAACTTAGTGACGCCAGTTGGAAACCTGATAATGAATGTAAACAACTTGCAGAACTCTTACTTGTACCACCTGACTTATGCAGATTAATTTAGGCTTTAATAGTGTTGACAGAATGCAAAAATCTTAGTCTGAGGACGTGAACACAGCTAAACAAGATGAAGCATAGCTGCTTTTGCAAAATCTCTCAAAGAGCCTGGCTAGTATCAAAAATATTTTCTTCACACGGTGTTAAGGCCTGATCACACCATGTCCAATGCAACTAGATGACACAAAAATATAAAACATTTACTGCTCAAGTTTCTCTTCAAGTTCAAGTTTCTTTTTTTGAAACTCAGATAAAGTCAGAACTTTGGCATCCAAACAATTGAACTAACTGTAACAAACAAACACAACAATAGTCTTAAGTCATGCAACTTTATATAGTTTATTTATTTATAGGTGTCATTTTTCTTTTTATGGTAAAATCTCAAATGTTAGTTAAATAATTTAAATTAAATCTGTTAAAATTACTTGGTAACACTTATAAGGTTCCACACAATAAGGTTTTATTTGCTAGCATTAGTAAAATGAACAACATACAACATTGTTCATAATAACAATGAACAATACTTTTACAGCATTTAATAATCTTTAAAGTTCATTTTTACACATTTAATACATTTATAATCAAAAGTTCTGTAAACATGACTCTGCACTGTAAACTAACATGAACAATAGTATTTTAACTAACATTAACAATGATTAATAATAGGCCTGCCGTGATAGTCAATATATCGACTTATCGTATGATATATGAACATGACCTCTAATTTTTGGTGATGCGATATATTGCCCATTATGTTTACACAAAAATAGCGGCATCTCTTGCATGACGCGGTGCTAAAATGCCTCTAGAAAAACAGATACCTCAACAGGCCATATCTGACTGCTAAATCTGTGTCTTTGTTCATATGGACATCTGACAAAAGTGTGCACCCTTACTTTACTGAGAAAATAAGGTCAGGGAAAAACTTATAGATGGAAAATCTCCATATAAGTGCCTTTTGTGCATTTGAAAGTGTTTATTTTCTACTTGCTATTTTGCAGTTTTTGTTAGCAAAGGTTTATTTATTATTTATTCAACATTATTATTATTTTACGCTTCAATTCCAGTAGCCTAAATATAGTCTAAATATTCTTAGGAGTTAAGTTCATTGTCATTTGAAAGTGTGTAAGCCTACTTGCATTATTATGCTATTATATTATGATTATATATTCAGTGGCATAAAATGGTCTTAAAATGACAATAATATTGCATATCACAATTATTTCTGGGGCAATATATCGCACAACAAAAAGTAGTTATCGTGACAGGCCTAATTAATAAATGCTCTAAAACACACATTGTTTGTTCATGTCAGTTGATGCATTAATTCATGTTAACAAATGAGACCTTATTGTAAAGTGTTACCAATTTCCTTTTTCTTTTTAAATATTTATTCATCCATCACAAACATTTGGAAAAGTAATGTAAGTTCACTGGACCAAAGGTGCCAGAGCTCTGTTGCCATCATTTTGGATTGTTCTAGAGGAATCAGCATGAGATCACATGGGTTTTTTCTGTGCTTTGTCAGTGGGCTCGTCGATGGCCTCCGTGGCACCTGTGATGACCTCAGCATCCATCGCTCCCACAAGCCTGTCCCTTAAGCCTCTAGGAGCTGCTCCTACTGTAACGTCAGGTGCCCTTACTTACTTTCACACTCAGGCTCTGCTCAATAATGCACGCTCAACAAATAATTGAGGCCAAAGTACAACTATTAAGAGGTCTCATTATAGCTATTTTCCTCTGTTATTTGTATTAATTGTGTGTGTGTGTTGTGTAGCTGCTGCTAGCACTGGAGTTACTACTGGCTTTTCTCTGGGGCTGAAGACTGCAGCATCTACTGCACCAGCCACCACCACCGCCACCTCGACTTCAATCGTCACAACCAGGTACAAAGCTTTTCACATGTGAGATGTTTCCTTCTGTCAAGTTGCAGAATGAAATTCTTTTGTTGTCTCTTGTCAGCACTGCTCCAGTGATGTCATATGCTCAACTGGAGGCTTTGATTAACAAGTGGAGCTCAGAATTGGAAGACCAAGAACGACACTTTCTTCAACAGGCCACTCAGGTCAATGCCTGGGACCGTATGCTGGTGGAGAATGGAGAAAAGGTAGAGAAATACAAAAAGCCACCTTTGAACTCATGAAAGGAACTCTTTCAATGTCTCTCTCTCTCTCTCTCTCTGGACTAATAAAAGGAACTCTCTTTCTCTTTCTCTGTCCGCTTATATGTATGTATGCATGTGTGTGAGAGAGAGAGAGAAAGAGAAAAAAAGAGTTCCTTTCACGAGTCTTTCAAAGAGTTGTCGCCACCTCCTGGCTAAAGAGATAAACAACACAATAATTAAAAAAGTGTCAAAACAATCACACAAAAGGTGATTTACTCTGTTTTGATAGCTAGGCTTATAGCATGAAAAAGGCTGGTATAACAAACCAACAGTTTATTAATTAATTGTGTGAAGGCACTGAGTTAGATAAATTCTGTTGCATAATCCATTGTTTGCTAAAACAAAATGTAATCTGTACAAAATACAGCAGGGCTCGACAATAAAGACTGGCCAGTACTTTTCTTGGGACAATTGAATTGTGCAGCACTGTCACTGTCCGATCGGACCAGTGCTGCATCTTCAAGAAAGTTTATCCTTTGCAAGTGTTTTTAAGCCTTTAAAAACCGAATTTAAATATTCAAGGTCAAGAAGATGCGAAAGAACTCAATTCTACTCACTCTGAGAAGTTTACACACATCCAGAGCGCGCATGCCCAGAAAGCTGCATTGGTTCATTGGTACGTTGGGTCGGATTGCTTTCACACCACAAGCAAACCGCCTCAGAGTTCGTTTGCAATCGGGCCGAGACCACCTCGTTCAGGCGATCTCGGAGCAATTGTTTTGGTGGAGGTCCGAGTGCGATTGGCGTGTTCGCATATGCCTGAACGAACCCGAGCCAAGGGAGAAAACGCACCAGGTTCCGAAACAAACGCTCAGGTGTGAAAACACCCTTAGACAGCGTGCAAATACGGAATCGAGTTCTATTTCACTTCTTCTAATTCACACAAAATTATATCAAATGCCCGTCTTGGTGAGTATCCTTATCTTCTTAAATGAATGTTAAGAGTTCTAGAAATAAAAATCAAACAACAAAAGACCAAAAAATGCTCACTACTTTTGGTTAACTTTTGTAACTTTAATAAGGATTAATGTATATTTAATTTATACAATGAATATATTTTACATTTGATTACTTTATTTCTGTACCTGAAAACCACTGTTAGAACTACCAGAAAAGCACTGTTTATTTCATATGGATCTTTGTTCTGTTGTATTTATGTCGGCCTGCTGAATGTTAAATGGATCCAATTGATGTTCAATAGAAATTATTTGATGACGGAGCAATAAATTAGCTAGTATACCTTAATGCATGTGTTTTTGAACTTTGCTCATTTAAAACATCATCAAAATACTTATCTATTTTAATGACAGAAGTTCAAATAAGAGAACTGAAAAATATTGTTATTGGAATTGGCCAATAGTTTGTTAAAATTGGTATTGGCCGAAAAAAAAATCCTATTTTATCCCCGAACTATAAGACAATATACAAATGTAAGCTTTTCTAAAGATCCAGAGTTTTAAAAAAAAATACATACATAACACTTCAGTGTCATAATAAAATTGATAATGTCAACTGATAATGTAAAATTTGAGTTTTAGGATTTTTTTTTTTCATAATACAGCTGTCATAATTGTTCAACCTCTATTGTTGTTTTTTTACTGAGCCCCTCAAGGGATATTGTGGTGGAAAAAAAAAAGAGATGTGAGGAAAAATAAGTCAATGCTTTTGAGTTAGCTTGAGCATGTAGTTAGCTTATCCAACTGTAAATCCAAACCTAGTGTTGATGAGACACTGACTGAAACCATGTTGCAACATGTTTCCGTTCACAAGTCAAGTCAATTTTCTATTTTTTTTTTTTCTTTTAGATAACTGCTTTACATAAAGATATGGAGAAAGTGAAACTGGACCAGCGAAGGTAATCAATGTT
The DNA here is from genome assembly GCA_037950665.1 of Hypophthalmichthys nobilis. Lineage (NCBI taxonomy): Eukaryota > Metazoa > Chordata > Actinopteri > Cypriniformes > Xenocyprididae > Hypophthalmichthys > Hypophthalmichthys nobilis. The sequence continues at coordinate 23,775,388 of CM075491.1, read as the reverse complement.
TTACTTGAATTAAAATGTTGTATGTATATTGAAACTGCATTTTAAAGTAATTCACTAAAGCTTAATTTGGTGGTGGAAGAGCGTTAATAGGCAAGAGATAATGTACTATCATCTGGTCCTTAGTACAAAAAAAAATCCCAAAAGGGTGATCAGGACCACAACACAAAGCTGAAGGTAAAGAGTAAAATCGAAGTGTTTATTTTCATTTATTTATTGCAGTGACTGGCTAACTGTACATTATTATACTTCTTACATTGCTACTTGAGATTATTTTTAGTTGAGATCATTTCTTGTGAGAAGGAACAGAGTGCTATCAGAGAAACTAGCACAGCAGAAAATCAGAATCAGAATGAGCTTTAATGCCAAGTATGTTTACACACACAAGGAATCTGTTTTGGTAACAGGAACTTCCAGTTCAGACAAAAAAGTACAGACATACATGGAGATAAGGAATATAAAAGGAATATAAGACAATAAAATTAGATTTAATACTATACAAGACAGTAATAAAAATATAGAAAATACACAATAGACAGAATTACATATAGATAGATAGATAGAATAGATAGAATTACACATGCTATTTACAAATATACAGTTATATGCAAATTTAAGTGTGTGAATGTACGGCGATACATAATAAGAATGTATATAAAATGATTATATTATTGTCACACAATATGCACAATGAAGAGACCCTGTTGGCAATATCCTATTACTTGTTCAGGTGGGAGATTGCTTGAGGGAAAAGCTGTTCTGGTGCTCAGTGCTCTATGGCGCCGACCAGAGGCAACAGTTATACAGTTTATAATACAGTTTAATGTTCATTATACAAAAATATAGCAATTGACTCATCGCAATCAAGTGTTCCAGAGAGCCGTGTGATAAGTCGTGCTAATCAAGTTGCATGAAACGGTCTAAGATATCACCAGACAGCATGCATTGCATACTGTCTGTTGCTGTGTTTGATGTAAACTGTGTTACTCATATTTCGTTGCTTTTGCCACAGGCTAGATCAAGAGCTAGACTTCATCCTGTCGCAGCAGAAAGAACTGGAGGATCTTCTCGGTCCATTAGAGGAGTCTGTGAAAGAGCAAAGCGGAACCATTTACATGCAGAATGCAGATGAAGAACGAGAAAGAACGTAAGGACAAAAACAGTCAGGACTCTCACAGCCATCTGAGGAGCTCATGTTTCCTGCAAGTACTGTGACGTCACTGTATTTCAATGATCTCTTTTGTCTAGGTACAAGTTGGCAGAAAATGTGGATGCCCAGCTCAAAAGAATGTCCCAAGATCTGAAAGAGATTATTGAACACCTCAACACATCCAGCGGACCTGGTGACACAACTGACCCTGTATGCAAAACATGTTCCATATTTGATACAGAAATGCTCTTTATGATTTGTGGTGTGATCTGGGCTAAGAATGACTGGTGGTGTTTTTCAGCTTCAGCAGATCTGCAAAATCCTCAATGCACATATGGACTCTCTACAGTGGGTAGAACAAAACTCTGGTTGGTATCTTTTTGGATTTAAAACCTTTTCATGGACTCTTTTAGACAATAAAAATAAATTGTCAGTCCATTATGAAATGTTCATACCTCCAAACTAGTCGTTCTTTGACGAAATTTGCTGTTTTGAATCAAAATATTTACATTTATATGTACATCCCAAGAGTTTTTTTTTTTTTCTATGGGGTCGGGATCGGGGGTCGGTCGGAGTGAAATTGCAAGAGACAATAAACCTCACAAGAATTGAAAATCGGCTAATTTCCCATAGACTGGAGTGAGACCTTAGACGTCTCTCCAGGTGTCGTAATTTTTTTTGGCGCTCTGTGGCGTGACAGATTACTGTAGCACTTGAGTTCAAGCAGAGCACATGAACCGATCAACTCTTCCACTTTGCTAGTTACAACATGAAATAAACATAAATGAATAAACATCCTCAGGTATGTTAAAAGATGCAGTACAATTTGCCGAAATCCGTATCATGTCACATGTAATCGATCAATCAGTGTTCCAACCGTAGAAAGGCGTCAATAAAACAGCTTATAAAAATGTCACATTTACTGTCACATTTACACGAAAGCCGTTCAATGTCCAAAAACTCATTAGTCAGCTACAAAAATTAACTTGGAGATGAGCATTTGATAAATATATGCACTATAGGCTATTGCATATTCATTGTATTTGTACTTAACATGTGCTTCAATATTGAATGTATAAATCCGTTTTATGACAGCCACCATTTAAATGTTTAGGCCTATATTAAAAAACGAGTTGAGACATAATTATAATTGTCATTAAAAATGTATTATGTTATTATAAAACCTTCCTTATGTATAATTTATATGAAAGTAGCTTAGAAATTAATTTTAACCTTTAATATTATAATGATGTACTAACTGTGATTCCCTGTATAGTTTACAGCATTAGTTGAGATTTTTTTTTTTTTTTTTAAGGAAATTTACCATGTACTGTACCTGATAGGCCCCAAATGAATCAATATTGAATCGATGGTAATCAAATTGCAAGCTTCTGAATCAAAATTGAATCCAATTGTCAATAAAGGTTTTTTTTTTTTTTTCATTTATTTTCTTGTCAGAGTTCACCAGAATGCTTTGTTTACTCCAGACCCCCCTACAATACTTTACTTTGTAAACATGTTACCTTTTTTGAGTTTGCAGGTATGAATGTTACCTCAAATGTTTAACGTATACTTTCTTTGTGCAGTTTTACTCCAGAGGAGAGTGGAGGAGGTCTCAAAGTTGTGTGAAAACCGCAGCAAGGAACAAGAGAAGAGCTTTCGTTTAAACTTCCAGTGATCAAGCATAAAAAGTTTCAATCAGATGTAAATGAATGTCATTGTTTTTGTTACTTACTTCAAAATAAAATCATTTCTTTTACCTGATTCCCTATTAATAAGTTTCTTTTTGTGTTCATATTGATTGTAATTTGCAAAAAAAAAAAAAAATCACAGATGACAATGAAACTAAAATGAATACATCTATAAATCTAGGAGTTTCTCTTCCTGGTTTACACTTATGGGATAAAACGAGCCAATCAGCTGCATGGAGCTCCACCATAGCAACATGGATCCTGGCATTGTTTAATATTATCAAGCAATCTAAGTCTGCATCTAGGGGGGAGAATATTTAAAAAAAAAAAAAAATAAATAAAATAAATAAGAAGCATATTTTAAACGAGGTCGCAGGTTTATAAAGGGGACAAAATGACCACCGACATTTGCAGGTATGTGCACTGCTGAGGATGCGACTCCATGCATGTGCCGGAGAACACAGGCTCTTCTCCACATGCATGTAGTCTGGATGTAGCATGAACTACGAGTCTTGTCTGAAGTGCAGTGTCTGCATTGTGATGCTTGTACAACAAACTGCATTTGCGCGGATGCTAGGCATATTGGGGTCATAACGTGAAACAAAACACATGCCGTGATTTCTGCACATTTATTATAGTACGCGCCGGTAACAGCAAGCATGTGTCCGGAATGCATCATAGAACTCATGCCCTAGTTTCCCTTCTATTTATTTGCATTACATGCATTCTCCCATGCATTATATATGATCTTTCTGTGCATTTTAAAAATGTATTCAGTGACACGTATTCGTGTATTCAGAAAGAGGACGCGGACTGTCTTGTTGAAGTGAATTGCGCTGGTGCATGTGTCTATTTGCGTTCAGTGTTCACAGAGCGCGCGCGCAGATGAGAGGAGTCTCGCGTGCGCCATTTTAGCGCGTCTCAAGCCATCCGGCAAGATGGCGCTCTCGCTTTGTCTGCCCTGAGCGGCGTAAAACACAATTTACTTTTACTACACACATGAAAATTGACCGGATCGAATGAAAAAACAGCTTTCCTCACGGGGCCAAACCGGTGACGTCTCAAAGATCTGCGCGTGAAATGAGCACAGAGATCTTAAGGTAGGTGTAGGGATGTAGCCGGGTATTACGCGCATGCATTTGTGCACTTTACATCTATGCGTAAGTGTTGCACATAGTTAGGGGGCGTCATAAGGATATTTTATGGGAATTGAAATCCTAATGGAGTGCCTTGCTTTTCTTTTACAAGTAGTTTTTATAATTCATCCTATTGTGCAGATATAGGTGCATTGGTCATATGCTAGAACTAGGCCTTTCTCCACCAAATTCTCAGCACTTCAATAAAATGGGTGTTTTAGTATAGAATTAAGTAGATTTAGGAAATGTGTGTATTGTTTTTGTGTCGCTCTCTTGTGTTTTCTTATAACCATCGGCTCGTGTATTGAAAATGAATCAGTGGATAACAGTCTGTGTCAAACAAGTTGCCAAAACATCATGAACAGTCATGAATGAGACGATTTGTTTTATTTTTTCACTCCTCTTGTCCCATTCATGTATTTGGTTTCGTGGCATGCTCCTGACTCTTAATGAGAGGCACGAGCTGATCAGTTTGTTTATGTTCGCTCTTATCAGTGCGTGTCTTCCGTCCTGTTACCGGCTGTTGTGTTCGCGCTAATAGGAGACGGGCTCAGTGATGACGCCACCTGCCAATCAACAGAGACCGCTAAAAAGTCTCCTCACATTAACAACGGCTTTCTTTTTAGGTCATTATTAGTGTTGCGTTGTCATTTCAGCAATTCATGTTTATTTAGACCTAAATTTACGTTTCCGCGAAGTCACTTTTGTTTGCTGTTTTCTGAGGGTTTTTTTTTTTTTTTTTTTTTTGTCAGGGGACGTCAAATAAATCAGTGGATAGTTTAAATTTTGCTTCATGTAAGTTAAGTTACTATCATTTTGTTATTGTTGTATTACGAGTTGTCTTTATAAAATGTACCGTATTTTCTGCCACAAAGCTACTACAGCAAACAGTATTAATCTCCACTGTGATGTCCTTTTTTGTCTAACAACAACAACAAAAAAGATTTTCTTAAACTGAAATTCATATTCAATTCAGTCTGGTTACTATTGTTTGTAAAGATGGCTATTGACTTCCTATGTCTTTGTTTCATATCTTTATACATTCTATATCTTGTGTTTTCTTTCAGGTCCAGTAAGCTGAATACATTGGTGACTAAACTTCATGAGTTCTTGGGTAATTCTCCGGACGACGAAAGCATTGATTCTCAAGACATTTCCAATGGTGAGGATAAGTGATGAAATCAACTCCAAAGGAGCCGATTCCTAGACTCTGAATAGCCCTAGAGTTGGGGTTGACTCCATCACAGGAATTGACCTTCATTGTTGACTCTTTTGCTGTGTTGCTGGCAGTTGAGTGCACTATATTAGCAAGTAGTGAATGAAATGAAGCGAGGAATTCAGACACTGACGTATTACACTGTGCAAGAGGAGCTGCTGCAGGAACAACTGTCACATACTTTTATCCTGCATGTAGCTAATTTAAAAAATAAATAGCAGTCATATTAACTTTAGTTTGTAATTATACATATATCTGCACCAGATTTGTAGAGTGATAATTGCTATATTAATGCAATAAATATAAATTTGAATTTTCGTGTTAATTTAATTTGTATTCATAATAATTACACTAGCCATAAATCATTAATAACTCACATCAAGCATAAATGCATTAATAAGTGTACATTATTTTTGTATCTATTACTTTTACTCTCCTGTCCAAGCAACTTTTAGCCTAAGACGTAAGATAATCATGGGCATTTAGCGCCATTACCCATCCGTTATAACACGATTAATTCATTAAAGAATACATTACCTTCTTTCTCATTTAATTCTGACATAATATTCGACCGATCAATCAGGTATCGTCAGCAGCTAGGTAAGACGTTGATAGGCTTATCATTTTGAGGTATAATGTCATTGCTAAATTCGACTAATTTGGACAGTCTGTAATAAAAGTTTAGTGTGTAATAACGACTGCAATCTTGTATTAGTCCTTAGTTTTGATGTAAAGTAAATGGAGTTGAGGAATCGAGAGTCAGAGTCGACTCCGAAACACCTGGAATCGAACACCCCTAGTGAGGATCACTTCTGTCATCCCAACTGACTTCACTTCAGTTCAAACTTTTCAAAGGTTACAAATAATAAATAAGGCTAAATATTTATACATATATACTTTTAAAATACATAAATACTTTTAAAATGCATACATGCTTTCTTATTTCCCAATAATTTATTGCATTTTAATCTGCAACTATATTTGAAAATGATACAGATATAATATAACTTTTGTTTGTATGCTTTTCTCATGTTGCAGGTAAAATGGCAACCAGTGACTTAAACATCCCTGTTGAGAAAATGAATGAGGTATGTGTGTCTACAGAGCCTGTTTTTGCGTTGTTTCTCTGCAGTTTACGGTAACACTGGGTCCTATCGTGACAAGTTTCCAGCATCAGGTCATGTTTTTGTACTCACTAAGTGCATTTAAATGCACTTAAAACAGTAATTTTCAGACTAAAGCAATAGTTAGTCTATTTAAAATGGCAAGTCGCACCTACGTCTGTAGATAATGTAATTGTAGCTCAGCTAATTTACGAGACAAGAGCGTACGAAGAGCACCACAGTGTCACGTATGTGTTAAAGAATGACGATAATGCTTGCCATTTAACAACAGGCTTTCCTGAATAAACAGCTTTTCCCATCATTCTCTGTAATAGTATGAGAATGATACAGTGCATAGATAAAGCATCCATTATACAACTGATGCACATGCTTAGTTTGTTGGACTGGTGCTTTCTGTCTTTTTCAGCAAGTGTATAAAAGACATGGAAATATTAAACTGAAATCCAGCACATACATTTTGTTCCAAGTCCAAAATCACCTGAACGCTCATTACACCATTGTTATGATTTCTGAATTGGTGTTAAAATATACAGGAATGTGCACCAGGATTGTTGACCAATGAGATGTCCCTGTGGGCCTTGTGGTTAGGACCCTTTTATGCAACACTAATATGAGGCTAATGTTGCTTGAATAATTTCTTAGTGGACACAATTTATTCAGGAAATATTTCTGTGATCGTCTATTCACTATGTGATGGTTTACCAAGCTGCTTATTAAACATTTGGAGAATTGAGTTAGTGATGTGGATTTAACATCACTAAAAATTATTTTTTTTTAATGTTTTCTTTTTTCTTTTCTTTTTTTCAGCCCGGTTGCTCCTCAGAAATGACCAAACCTTCATCTTCACGCTCAAAGAGGTGAGTTGGGTTGCACTCATTGCTCTGGCTCTTATCCAGCAAAATAGCTGGACTGAACAGATATCTTCTATTTTGATTTATGCTGGGTTCAGTTCAAAATCAGATTCATATTCCCCAGGGTTCCCGTGTCTGTAATTTGAATCTGATTTTAAGGCCAGTAAGTCTATTTTTTTTTTTTTTTTTTTTTGGCTAGGTCTTAAATCTGATCAAAATATATAGCCGGTTAGGCTGAAATAAACATTGTTACTTAGTCTTGTTTACTAGAATTGCTGCGCTGGTCGGTGTTACATGGTGTTCGGCCGTACATGATTGCATTACTTGCCCACTGCAGCAGACAACGGACCCTACAGTTATAAACTGAAAGCGTCTGCAGAGTCGCAGCAGGAGTCGGATTTCTTTTAGGAGATGACAGTAAGGAGAGATGACTGACAAGATGATGGCGGAGGATTTGAGCATCATTGACAAAAATCTTATCATGAAAAAGTGCGAAAGTGAAAAGCGAGCCCACATTCATAATATCATAGTTGTTGACATTATCGAATGCCACTCACTTTATAAAAACCAAAAACATGCATTGATAGTTTATGTATTCACTGTGTGATGTAGCTTAGAATGCCTCCATAATTTAAGATATACATTGTGAGTTACATTTTTAGACACAATATGTATATGTATATGTAATGTATATTGGAACAAACTGTTGACCTCTTTTCCCCTTTTTTTTTAATAAAGAAAACCTTCATTTGTGACCAAGCACACTGCTGTTGATGAACCTGAATGTGCAAATGAGAGTGGAGGTGAACACTGTGCAGATGACAGCATGCAGAGCAGTCTGGATATAAACAAGTTACCACAAGGTTAGTCCTCTGTTATGATGCTTTAGAGCCTTCTGAAGATGTAGTTTAAGAGACACACTGAACCTCCTGGCTTCACGTCTTGCAGGCACAGTGGTGGTGAAGCCGGAACCGGTTGCTAATGAAGCTAAAGATGAATTCCGAGGTCCGGAGTTCCGTATTAGAGGAAGCAAAGTGAAAGAGGACAGTACACGTAAACGCCCAGGTGAGTGAGCTCATGTCTACTGTAAATGATCTCAAGCCCCAATAAAGTTGAATTGAATTATCAGAAATCAATAATAAAATTTTGGCTGGCAATTCATTTGTTATATAACACTTGTAGCAGTAAGTAATGCAGTAGTCCTTAGAGAGATTCCCTTGAATATAAAGATTGCAGCCCAAAATAGCAACCAATAGTGCCATTTTTTTTTTTTAGTGTAGTGTAACTTGTTTTGCCAAACAATGGAAAAATGGTAGGATTTTGAAAGCTGTTATGTTTTGTGATAAGTGTTTCCCACAGGATTTTGTGAAACTAGTGGATAAACCTCGGTCCCTCTGAAACTTTCATAATTAGTTTTGTCCTGATTTCTATACTTGCAAGAGATAAAGTGAGCTTTTATTTTGGCAGAAAACAAGTTTACAAATGCTTCTCATTACAAATGTAGTGAAATGCTGTAATTGTCAACTGAAAATAATGCGTAACTACGTTCCCAAATGCATGCTAAACTCAGTACATTCAGAGATGGAGTTCACTGCATTCATTCACTGTGAACTGAGGCGCGGAGCTGATAACTTGAGCGAAGCGCAGACAGACAGTCTTTTGCAATTAAAAGCCTTATCACGCTTTCGGTTTTAGTTTATTTTACAACAGTGGTGCAAAATACAACATTAAAGACCTTTTATGTTATTATGAGAAGTAAATATATTTCCAGGCCGCCACAGTCTAGTTAATGAACGGGACACACTGAAATCTATTTGTGGCGGTCAATGTTGATATTGTGGTGGGCTGCCACAAATAAATCAATGTATGGGAAACACTGGTGATCATAATGACACCTTCACCTTTACAATTTATTGCATTTCCTCTGTATATTTGCAAAAATTCACTTATTTGGATGGCTTTATGTGTTTGGTTATCTCAAATAATCACAATTAGGTCAAGTACTGTGATTATCGCTATATATCAGCCTAATGCTGAATATGCATTTAATCAAAAATCCAGATTCTCTTCTCTCAGAGAAGATAAAAACTGTGTTGCCCAGTCCTGGTACTGAATTACATCTAATCATTCTTCCCGCTGGTCACAGTGGTGCAACGAACTCTCTCAGTTGGTTGCACCGTCTTACAGTTTGGTCGCACCATTTTTTTTTTTATATTAATTAGAATGATCTTGCATGTTGATGAATAGTTCTCTTAATTTGTATATGCTGGTTTTGCATTGATGTAAAGATTGACAGTGACTAAAATCTTGATATTTGCAAAATATTTTATCTCCATTATTTTTTTTATCTGTATTATTTCCATGGTGACGTGTCATGCTTGTCACGTGACACACCGCAGCCACAGTAGTGCTGTATGACAGATGTATCGCTTTTATTTTATTTTTCCTTTTTTATTCAAAATATTCACAAAATTGTTGGCAATGTCATCAACTACCTGAAATTCCTATTCTCAAATACATGTAAGTGAATGTGTTTTGTTGTTGAAAATCTTTATAATGATCATCTTAGTTGATCTATAATGTGTGATGGGTGCCGCCATGTTAGTTTGAGCCACAGTTCAAAAAATCGACATGGATAATACACCTTGTCAATTTATATTTGAATGGATTGTTATTGCCACTTCCATAGACATCACTGTGTATTTTACAAACTATAAATCAGGGTTCCCAAGGGTTATGGAATTTCTGGAATATCATGGAATTTTAAAAGGTCTATTCCAGACATTGAAAGTCAGGGAATTTTATATTTTTTTGTTTAAGTCATGGAATATTAGGGATTTGTTTGTCGCTTTAAATTTTAGTTTCCATTTATCAAAATGTAATTTCTCTATACCGTATTTTTTTATCACGTTTCACGCATTTGCGTATTGTTATAGTTAGGCTATTTTTCGGTGGCATTTTATTCCCTTCCCACTCGTCAGCTGGCAATCACTTAAGTCAAATGCAGTCACCTGTACCTGTTAACTAAGGCAAACATGCCAGGAAAATTTTGAGCTTTGGCTACAAAATGACCACTTCAAAGACTGTCCTAACCAGCCACGACACGACAAAGGATTCTATTTTTTGAAATGGTTTCTATATTTTTGGTATTTTGCAACTAATAGTTCAGTTCATACAAGGACATAAATGCACTATGAAAAGTATTTATTGCTTACAGTTTGAACGTTCTTATTTCCTTTAATTTCAATTATCCATTGTTGCTCTCATAGTGGCTATTAAAGTCATGCAAAATGATATTCAAGCTCAAACCATTTTAATATTATGCAAAGCTCAAACAAGTGTATTTCATGACAAAGATTGTCAGTCATTGAGTATGTATTTTGAATAATGTTTTATGGTTTAATTTAGTTTGATTTTCGTGTTTAACTGTGAACAGAGCCCGCCCACACTGTTATGATTGGCTGTGATTTGTAATTGATTTTGTTGTCTTGTAGCTTTGTCATGTCTGGTTAGGATCTTAGGACACGGTAAGCTAAAAAAAAAAAAAAAAAAAAAAAAAAAAGGACACGGTAAGCCGCCTTTTCACCGCACACAACACTAGGATACGATTGTCGCATTTCGTCCCCTGGTGGTAGTCGCACAGAATTTTCAATTTGGTTGTGCGTAGCCGTTACCGTCGTTTATTCACCATGGTAGAATGAATAAATATGAATAAAAAATCAACATTGCTTCTGAAGGAAAAATATTATGGGTTTTTCTAGGATTTAAATAATTAATAATTATTAAATAATTATTTCAGACTTACATAATCATAACCATTTTACAGAAATAGCCTAGTGTCAAACAGTCTAAAAAGGTTAAAAACACTGAGTAGTTTTCGTATATCTCAAGCGATGAGAGCATCCGTCTCTGGCTCAGCTCCAGCCAAAGCACGAAAGCACATTTGAATTGAGCAGTCGATCGTTCTAATCACACCGGTGTGATCGTATGCTCCAGGCACCAGCCAAGACTGATTACACCGGTGTGATCGTATGCATCAAAGGGTTAATGGAGTACATGTGCCAGCCAGGTACCAAAACAACCTGAACATTATGCACTCGTGACTCGCACCAAAGCGAACGTGTGAAATTTTAACTCGCACATTTTCACATTTTCAATTGGTCGCAGTCTAGAGCCCTGTACTGACCTGATCATCAATAGTGCACTCAAGAACTGCATTGCGTTTCAACTAACAGACGCATACAAAATGTGCAGTGTTGGGACTGCTCCAGGACCAGGATTGAGAGAAACTGCTAAAATATTAAAGAGTCTAAGACGGCGTTGCAGTATGACTGTTTTATTATCTTCATTTATTTTTTAATCTTTCACAGACGAGCAGCTCCAGGAGATATTTAATTGCACAGCATGTGGACAACAAGTCAATCATTTTCAGAGGGATTCCATCTTTCAACATCCTGCACTGCATGTTCTTATCTGCAAGGTAGAAACCAGATTTACTTGTTACAGCCAATTATGCCCTTGTATCTCTGTCATTAACATGCGTACCTTTTTCCTACAGTCATGTTTCAAATATTATATGAGTGACGATATCAGCAAGGATGATGAAGGGATGGATGAACAATGCAGGTTGGTGCATAACATTTATTGTTATTTATTTATAACATTATAACTGTGACGATACCAACATATTAGTAGTCAATACCAATACCAGTGTAAGTTCACGTTTACCACAGCAAAAACTAAAACATCCTAAAGAATGCAATGCAATGCTAAATTAAAAAAAAAAAAAAAAAGTTAAATGAAGTGAAAACACTGTTGTGAAACTTTAAGAATTTCAATTAAATAAATATTGCTTAAATTTTTCATGTAATTATTGAAGTAAACAGAAATAAATTACAATGAAGCAATATATCAAATAAAAACTACAGCGCAATGAAACAGAAAAACATTGTTTTTCAGGTTTCTAAAAGCAGTATCAAGTTAACAATCAGAAATAAATAAATAAATAAAATAAAATAGTGTGGCTGTTTTTGCTGTACTGATTCAAACAGTACAGTAAAACTACTGTAGAAAAATTGCTTCTTTTTTTTTTTGTGTAAAAGTTTCTGTTAACTGGAAAGTCCAGGTGGTTTTAAAATTCTTAGATAATGCAATTTCATTTTCCCCAAATTAATTTAATGATTGGATGTTCTGTTTCTTTTTAGGTGGTGTGCAGAGGGTGGTAATCTGATTTGCTGTGACTACTGCAGCAATGCCTTCTGCAAAAAATGCATTTTGCGCAACCTTGGGCGAAAAGAGCTGTCTGAAATCATGAGTGAAGAAAGCAAATGGCACTGCTATGTGTGTTGTCCAGAGCCGCTGAAGGACTTTGTTAAAACCTGTGAAAAAGTTTTGCTCAATTTGGAATCTTCTTACAAAAAGCCCAGGGGAGACAATGACAAGACGAAGCGTGAAGACCGCAAACACAAGCATACCAAACGAGAAAAAACTGCTGTAAACGGACAGGATTATGTATCAGACGGAACGGGAACGTTAACCTTTTCCTGTAAGACGTTGAAGGTTCCGAAAGAGCTAGTCAAAAAGACCAAAAAACTAATTGAGACCACAAACGGTTTGAATCGTACTTTTGTACAATTCCTCCAGCACAAATCAAAAGGCCCTGACGTTAGTGCAGTAAGTTATAGACACTTAAAGGCCTTCAAATCAGTTTTGGCTGATCTGAAAAAGGCCCATGCTGCTCTGGAGGATTCTCTTGAAAAAGAATTTGAAGAGAAAGGCCTCAAGTTTCAGAATGGAGAGGAGCAAAGACCACCAGACAGTCAAACTGCAGGTAAAACAGTTGTTAACTCGCATCATGCTGACCCCACTACTGTCAGAGAAGATGGTTTGGATTGCCCTACCAAGGACCATATTCCTTTGGTAGAAGAGGAAAACAAACAGAACAGTTATTCAGCTGATGTTGAAATGAAGGAGAGCCTTCCACTCTCACCAGAAAAAGCTCAGGACTGGTCTGAAGAAAGGTCTGAAGAAAGTGAGGCTAAAGATCAGGAAATGACAGATAATCCTGACTTTGAGGAAAGCTCTGTCCCAGCTGGTGAAGTGTCTCTTGATAAAGACATTGTGTCTGTTCCACCATCTGTCCCAGAGGAACTCTTTGAGATGGTAGAGAGTCTTGCTGTAAAGAAAGAAGATGATGCTGGCAACTCGACTGATTCTAGTGATGGGAAATCGACGTCCAACGCTGATGTTGTGGAATCCAATAAGAGCCTTACAAAACTGGGTAAAAAGCTTGTTGTCAAACTAACACCTGTTCCTCTTAAAATTACCATAAAACGAGATAAGAGCAATGAACGGTCTCCTTCAGAAGACATGGATGGTGAGACATTACAAAAGGAGGGTCAAGATAGCAGACGCTCCCCCAGGATGAAGACCACACCCTTACGTAAGTCACCAGAGGCAAAGAGCAAACGTGAACCAAGGTCGTCAACGACAAAGGAAGAGCGCAGCGATGCAGTCGAGGAGCAGTGTGATTCAGATTCAGATGAAGTCCCTGAGGTCCTGCAGACTGCAGCTTTGAAGGCCAGCTCTGATGAGAGTGAACCCGAAAACTGTGGAAACGCTTCTGGCAAACGTACCAAGAAGAAGAAATTGGATTCCCGCTCAACTGAGAAAGCGAAGCCAAAACGCAAACTCGATATGGGCTCCTCAGATTCGGACCAGAGCAACAAGTCGTCAACAGCAAAAAAAAGAAGTGCCAAAAAGAAGAAGGGCAGGGAATCGGACTCCTCAAACCACAACTCTGATCTTGAGAAAGAGATGAAAAACCTGGCCAAGTTTGGTAGTGGAAAAAAAAAATCCAAAGGCGTCAAAAAGGAAGAGAATGAATGCAGTAAAGAGGGCAAAAAAGGCCCTAAAAGGTCATTCGAGCGAAAACGAAGGTCACAGAAAGAAAAGGCAAAGACCAAGGAAGAGTTTTCCTCCAGTGACGAAGAGGAGGAGGAGGAGAAGGAGGAAAAGCAGGCTGATAACTCAGATGAAGACAGTGATCAGCAGAAGATTAAACCAATACTTGAGTCCGTTATGGCTAGTATTGATGGTTTCCATCAGTCATCAGGTCAGTCAACAAAATGATTAAAGGGTTAGTTTCACCCAAAAATGAAATTTCAGTCATTAATTTCTCACCCTCATGTCGTTCCAAACCCACAAGACCTTTGTTCATCTTCGGAACACAAATTAAGATATTTTTGATGAAATCTGAGAGGTTTTTTTTATCTCCCATAGAAAGCAATGAAATTACCACATTCAAGGTCCAGAAAAGACATTGTTAAAATAGTCAACGTGACTACAGTGGTTCAACCTTAATGTTATGAAGTGACAAGAATACTTTGTGTGCAAAAACAAAACAAAAATAACTTTATTCAACAATTTCTTCTCTACCCTGTCAGTCTCCTACGCAGTTGATGCAGTGAACACAGTGCAGAGCTTCCGTGTTTACGTCCGAATGCCAGCTCAGTAGTGGCCGATGCTGTTCACGTGAGCACCACGATGCATGTGTGTGATGCTGATGCAGGAGCCGGTCAATACCGAGTCGGCCTTCTGACGTAGAACACAGAAGCTCTGCAGTGTGTCTTCAACGAAAACTGCATAGGAGGAGAATGACAGGGTAGAGAGGAAATTGTTGAATAAAATCGTTATTTTTGTTTTTTTTTTTGCGCACAATTTTTCTTGTCACTTCATAACATTAAGGTTAAACCACTGTAGTCACGTTGACTATTTTAACGATGTCTTTACTACTTTTCTGGACCTTGAATGTGGTAATTCTGTTGCTTTCTATGCGAGTTTAAAAAAAAAAACCCTTGGATTTCATAAAAAATATTGTAATTTGTGTTCTGAAGATGAACGAAGGTCTTACGGGTTTGGAACGACATGAGGCTGAGTACTTGATGACAATTTCATTTTTGGGTGAACTAAACCTTTCAAATTAAGCTATATTTTATGGCAGAAAGTATTAGCTGCCTATTAGGGTTGCGCGGTATACCGGTACTGGAAAATACTTATTGTATTTCAAACGGTACACTATCTTGATTTTGCTCATTTCGGTACTTGATACGCTGCTGTTCCGAAGTTCACCGCTATGCGGAAATGTTACCCAAACTGATGCCAAACCGGCAAATGTGACAACAGAGGAACAAGATGGATCAAACAGATAAAGCTCACTTTACACAATAATTTTGCTGATGATATAAAATAAGAGAATATAGTAAATAACCATATGTTAATGCTCATATGTGCAAGCGCTCTGTGAAGAGCGTCAAAGGTTTCTATTTACAACATGTTTTTGCAGTGTTGAGCATTATAGCCAATCATGGACATGTCTGTTGAGCATGTGAAAGTAATGGCCAATCAGATGTGTTTAAGTTGCTCTGAATCCACTCAACACTACTGAAAATGGTGGAGTTTGTTTAGAGCAAGATCAGAGTACAGCTAAAGCACATTCATTTATCCTTTCATTATAAAAATAAACAATGTAAATAAGAGCATTCTTTGTGCAGTGTTGTCAGATTCATTGATTATAATGGGAGTTTTCACTCAGTAAGGTGGCAGTGCTGAGCTTCAGTGATTATAATGGGAGCGCTTTTTGCTTGCTTTTTACATATACGTTTGTCATGCTGCTTAACTGCACATTTCAAAGTTTCTGGATTGACAACCTTATTTAAATGGTGGATTGAATCCAAAACTGTGATGATTGACAGTGATAACCATAGCAACGGGAGACAAAAAAAACCTGATACTGTATGTAAAAACAGATATGTGCATTAAGTCTTGGAGCGTAAATGCAAACTAATAGATCTGCCAGTGTAATGTTACTTTTATAGGAAGATTGCACTTTTTGTATAATTCAATAATTGTAATTCAATAATAGTTCAATAATAATAATAATTAATAGTATCACTTAAGTTTTACTGATTATGGAACACTGAGAAGTGCTGTTTATGTTGTTTATATATTGAAGCTTGAAAACAAGTAACACATCTGTTACTGCAGATTAGTAACATAAGTGTACGTTGATGCCCATATGTGCCGTACGAAACACCGGCACCCGCCATTTTAACAAAAGCTGTGTGTAACAGGCACATACAAAAACATGTTTCTTAGCCCTCCTTTTTGCTCTTTCAAGCGCTTGACTTATACCTATATATTTCATCTCCATTATCACAAAACGTTTTACAGTTTCTCGCAAATCCTTAAAAATTCTTTAAAAGTATTAAATTAGATTAAGAAAAAAGAATTAAGGCCATAAGTCTTAGTCTTATTTTTACTTATGAGAGGTCTTAAATTTTAGATGACACTTTTACTTGGACATATCTAAATCATTTACCAAATTAAAACGATCTAATTAGCGTACGTATTATTTTTATTCTTTGTGGATTTGCTTGTTCACGTGACAATTCGCGGCATTTACGACAGCGTATTACGTACCGTCTCCTCAGTGCAGGCGAAAGGAAGAGAGAAGCAGAAGAAAATGGGTACATATCAATTCATTTGTAAATTTATTCTTTGTGCTTAGGGGTGTGTGATGTATGTCTACGATGATATTGTAAGGTGTGTTTTTTTTTTTTTTTTTTTAAATATATAAATGATGTGCGAGCTGACATCGAGTTTGTCGCACGCTTTCACCTCGTGATGCATGCAGTTAACGTTAGGCCTATATGCCATCAAAATTCAAGATACACGGGCATTTTTGCCCCGGTGAGTTTTTGTATTATATTCATATCATATGATGTGGTTATATTACAATATCACACGAGCAAGACACGCGTGTCGTTTTCGCTAAATTGCAAGATTGCAAATGTGATATTGCTTATTTAACGGTTGTATAAAATAATTAAGTTACCATTGTGAGTTACATTTTAGACTATATTGTCAATAGGGTTTGTTTTTTTCTTTATTTCGCCGAAAATTTTAAAATGAAACTAGAGCAGAACAGATTCTCCATGCAACAGACAGCGACACGATTTTTTTTTTTTTTTTTTTTTTTTTTTTTTTAAACTTACTGAATCTGCGTTTTGAACGAATCAGTTTAACTAATGATTCAATGACCCATTCAATAAAGACGGGCTGTGTCCGAAATCGCCCCCTATACCCTCATTCACTATTCCCTACATTACTCTACTAATATAGTCCACTGAAGGAGTGAATGAAAACAAGTGAGTGAATTCGGACACTGAGTGCACCGGAAGGGCTGTCGTTTTTGCATAGTTTGTGCTTGCTGTTTAACATTTTAGCAAACTGGCAGCCCCAGTAGTAAAGTGAAAAGAGTAATATTGAACTCTGTCATGGAAACTAGCATGCATTATCCGTAATTAAACAATTTAATAATCAATTAAAAAGGAATTTATACCTGTATGGATATCACTCTGTAGCCACATTGGATCAGCACTTTGGAAAATGTATGCGGGCGCCATCTTCAGCCGAGACGAGGGAATTCATTCAAGTTCAACACGTGCCTCTCACAGTGCATTATGGGTATTCTCTAGCCGTTGAGGGTACATCAGTTGTACACTCGTTATTGAGGTGGATTGTGGGATTGAATGAGTGCACTCAGTAACGTCCACTATGGTTTCGGACACCACTACAAATGGCTGTACCCTCAAATAGTGCCCTATTTAAGGGTATAGGGGGCGATTTCGGACACAGCCACGGTCATTTGCTTCATTCCTGAATGAATCAGCCATTTGAACAAATTGGTTGAGTGAATGACTCCCTCATTAAGATTAAGACAGTGACTTGCTGCCACCTACTGGCGGTTTAGTTTCATATTTAAAGTACAATATAATTAAAGAGTTAAAATTAGAAATTATTTAATATTTAAAAATTGAATTAAATTTATGTAGACTAATTGTAAATGCAGTGTAAATTTATCAATGCCACTTCTGTTGCTGCTTCTGTGTTACCTCTGCATTGCTAAGATGGATTTTGTTGGTAATGATTTCATTTGGTATCAGCCCTATACTGTGTAATTATTCTAATTAAATTGAATTTGAATGTTAGAATTTTACACAAAAGGTGATGCATATATATAATAAGTTAATTAGTAAATATGAAAACATGTCCTTATATAGCTAAAAATCCCCCTGGAAATCAATTTAAGGTGGCAAATATTGCACCTTAATAAAAACGTTAATTTCTGTTACTGCTGGGAACTAACTGCCACATAGAATATGAATAATATGAATGTCTTCGTGAGTCAGCTGTCCACAACAGGCCTAAACCATCCATGGTAGCAACATAGAAACACACTCAGTAAAAAGCCGCACTTCTGCTTATTAGAGCTTTTTACTTGTGTACTACACTACTTCAATGATGTCTTTAATAACATCCATAATTTATGAAATGGTTTTGGGAGACGGTAAATGAGGACTACTACTAACTTAATCATGAAATAGTATGCACCGGTTTTTCCAGAAAAACAAACAACTCTCAACTAACTATTGGTCGTGCTGGGCCAAAATTGCGTTGTTGAGAGGGGAAAAAACTGTGTAAGACACATTTTATTGTGTACATCACATTTTTATCTAGAAATAATGAAAAATTCTGGTAAATTGAAATGTTTACAAACTTAATTCCTTTACATTGAATGGTATTCAGAACAGGAATGAGAAATAGAAGTATAACAAACATTAATTATATAGTGGCATTTGTTATAAACAAAATTTATTATAAACACCAAACCTAAATTAATTTATTTAAAGCAAAACTGAAACAGTGAGGTATGTAAGCCCAAATTTATTTGTATATCACATTTCCCATAATTCAGCACAAATCCAAATGCATTATATAAGTTGCTTTGGAATATAAGGCGCAGTACTTTTCAGATGCTAAAAAAAATGTGACTTATTAATATTCTGGAAAATACAGTATATATGAGGACCAAATTTACATCACAATTGATAATCATTTACAGAGACCCCCAACCTGCAGACTGTTGGCTACTGTCATCTGCATTCAGAGTTCAGATGTTTTTGACCTGCTTTCGTGTAGTTTCTGTTCTCCTGATTTTTGTTTTCTAAAGGAAAGATAGGCGCAGAAATGTGACGCCTTGTAGCTCTCCTCTTAATAAGGGTTCCTAGATAAAAATGAACTGCTCAGGCCCTGCGCACACACTATATGTGAAACATCACTGATCGGAGGCATCAGTCGATATATTGCTAGCTACGCATTGATAGAACATTTGAGAGAAATTAAGATGGACCTGTTTTTGAATAGAACATGCAGTCGCTTACTTAAAAACAAATAATATCGGGTAGACTAGCTATTAACAATTGTGATTATATGAGATATTGAATGCTGTAAAAGTTTGAGAAGCACTGAAATACAGTCTCTCAGGTCAGAAAGTTCATTATCAGCACTATAGAACTATAACATTTTGGGCTTGTGTTTTTTGAATTTCATGGCTTTTATAAGTGTTTTTCTTGTTCATCAAGGTGATGAAGTTGAATTAAAGGCTGAATCCTCTCAGGTTGTGGATGATGACGATGACCCTGAGAATAGGTATAATTTATATTTGCTGTGAATATTTTTTTTTAATGTTTCTGCCCGTTTAATCACAGACTGTGGGTTTTAAAAATATTATCTAGTGAAAAGTATTAAAGTACTCCTATTATGCTTTTTCAGGTATGACTTTTCATGTTGTGCGCTATATAGCTGTTTGTAAATGTAAATGATCTGCAAAGTTTCAAAGATCAAAGTGTTTCAGGATCTGAGATAGTCTCTCCGATCAGAAAGTTCATGATCAGTGTTCTGTCAAGCTATAACATACACATAGACACTGAATAATACTATACTATAAATGTACACAGATAATGTAAACTTTAACCGCCAAGTGCTATGCACTTACGGCCTCAGATGCAGCTGTTCTAATAACGGACAAAACTCTGGTATTCACTCTATTTGAGCTTGATTTTAGTAAAATGTTAATAATATGATGACACATGCAAGTGTCTGACAATATAAAGCTACAATACAACTTTGTATTTTTTAAATAATTCAACACCAAGTTGTCAGAGTTTTTTTAATTCCTGAAAAATAAAAGTTTTGGACATACAAGGTTTCTGCCCGACAGCGACTCCTTCTGCATTAAAAAACTGTAACTGTTGGACTTCCTGTTAAGCAGAATCCACATTTGTTTTTTCAGTTTTTATTGTTTCCTGGAAATTGAACCCATGATGTTGACATTTGTAGTTACATTGAAGCACATCATTCTGCATCTGATTAAGATAATCAAACTAGTTACTTTAAAAATAAAAATATCTTAGACTGGACAGTCACAAGTTAAAATAAGTTGAGTTTTTATGGACTTTTGGCCTAATCTTGTTTCTGTCTCTTCTAAAAGAATTGCCAAGAGGATGCTTTTGGCGCAGATCAAAGCCAACTATTCATCTGGAGCTGATAGTTCATCGGATGATGAAAACGCAGACAAAGAGGATGGGGATTCGGCAAAGAAAGGAAAAGATTGTGCAAAGAAGCAAGAAGGAAGTGGTGAGTTCAGAGTTGGTTCAGATTTAATGCAGTTTGAAGCAGATGTGTTCTTGTCATGTGTAAAGTATTGATGTTCCCTGCAGAAGAAGAGGAAGAGGATGAAACTTCAGACTCGGGCTCAGATGTTGACGTGAAGAAAGGTGGACGCAGGCACCGTTTGTTGCGTAAGAAGTTGACTCTAAGTGAGGGTGACTCTGATGACGAGACCCCAGTCAAAAACAAGAAAGAAACCAAAAAGAGAGGCAGGCGGAAAGGTTGGTGTCAAGTCTAAACAAGCTGGCACTTCTGATTCCTCTGAATGTTGTTGTTGAATGGTTTTATTGATGTGCGATTGTGTAGTAGACAGCGATGATTCGGCAGACTCGGACTTTGAGCAGTCGCACTCGGGCTCCAGTGATGCGTCAGCGCTCAGTGAGGCTGTGAGTGAAGACGCGGATGAAAACAAGAGCAATAAACGCAAAACACGGTAAGGATAGCAGCAGTTCTGTGGTTTGGTTTTTCAACCGTGTTGAATTTGAAATGAAATGTCAGTGCAGTGTCAGCTTTAATTTGAAAGACTGTGCATCCATCACCAGCTACGTTTACATAGACACCTTTTGTTATCTGATGAATCCGAACGTAGTGTTTACATGAACGCTAAATAAAGTGATCGGGTTAATGTGCATGTTTATATGTCACAAGCTTCAGATCGGAATTGATTTTTTGATGTGCTTACACTGCACGAATATACAGAGTTTGCTGCTGTTTGTGCATACCATTCTCCTACATTGCTGCTTTTCTTTGTTTTAAAGAGCAGACTTAATAATTATATATTTCGGATCGTAATTAGGAGATGATGAGCTCGTAAACCATTGTGCCGTGCTACTTTTATTTATCAAGCAGTAAAAATGCCCAGTCATTTTTAAGAGGTTTGTAGTAAGTACTATAGTAGTAAGATATTAAAAGACCAAATTCAGTATACACCTTATTGATGATACATACTTTGTACAGGGAAGCAGATGAACACAGAATATAAAAGCAACACGAGGTTTCTCGTCAAGCGGTTTTTCCATCAAATACCATTATAAAGAAAACTCATTGCATTCATATGCTGGGCATTTCTGCTTGCCTTTATATACAGTAGTCAACATTTGAAGTGGATCAAAAAAGTGCATCAAAGTTGTCCTAAGAACTAAGTTGTCCTGAAAAGAAGGTTTTAGGGCAACTTTGATGAAAGGTTTTGATCCGCTTTAATGTGGACTATTATTGTATGCATCATCAAAAAGGTGAAAACTGAATTACATGTTTAATCTATCCACCTTATTTTTCAATGCGGAAATAAGGTAAACATACCCTTAATATCACTGTTTTAGTACATTAAGGCACTTTAAGGGTGGGTTGCACCAATAAGGATTAAGCATCTTTAGCCTGGCATCGTTCACTCTCCGCCTATGCTGCTTGATCAGCCCTTTAATTCTAATGGTCTTTCTACGTAGTTAATCTGTGTTTAAAGTTTTAAGTCTTAAAGTTTTAAGTGGTGCAACACATCTTGATTTAAAATAAAACCCAGTTCAACAAGTCCTTGATTAGCGTTAAAATTTGCTTGCTAATCTTTATTGGTTCAACCCACCCTAAGTGTTTTTCACATTAAGCGTTTTAGAACATCCTGCTGATTTTATTGATTGAAATACTGCAGCAGGTGCTGTAGGCTGTATGGATCACAAGTGCCCAAAACTTGCATCTTGTTCACACATTTTTGTTTTTAAGATGGAAAAGTGACAGGCTTATGCTGCAGTTCTATGGCTCTTTTGCCCTCCAGGGCTCTGCGACAGTCACATGACTGAAAACTATGATGGGTTACATTTGACTTTTTTTTTTTTTATTCTGACTGTGCTACTAGTCTGATTACAATCAGATTGTTAGGGTCCATGTAAGTGCAGCTAATTTTCAACGCTATTAGAAAACCATTCTTTTGTTAGCCATGGCTATCGAGACATTGTTTCTCCCAGGGGTGCATGTTAGGGGTGCTTGTCCCATATTAATGAACTAATACAGAAAACAAAGTGGCATCCAGAATTCTCTTCCATGAGGCTATTGTGCACATTACACTGCAGCAACACCATCTATATGATAAATGGATAGTTCACCCAAAAATAAAAAATTCTGTCATTTACTCTTCTGTCATCATCTTACTTTGGTTGGGTAACCAGTCGACGGTTGTACTTCTATAATATTTATACAATCTTCAAAATTTCTTCTTCTGTGTTCAGCAGAAGAAAGAAATTCATACAAGTTTGGAACAACTTGAGGGTGAGTAAATGATGACAGAATTTTAATTTTTGGGTAAACCATCCCCTTAATGTTTGTCACCTGACCCCAATGCAGCTGAAACAAAGAGGAACTCAGTATTTCTGCAGGCCTGGCAGAGCATCACGAGGGAAACGCTCCCCTTTTGACGACATCTATGTTTTACAGTCACCAGACAGTCAGTTAGTGCACAAGACTTACGACCCAGACCTAGATATGTTCACTGAATGCATTTATTATTGTGTATATTTAGACCTACACTAAAATAAATACCTGGTCATTGTGCATTTGAAATTCTACTAACATATTTCCATCTACATTTTTTGTTTCTCGTAGTGGTGCAGTGTTGTTGTGGGTAGCATTTTATTTCGACAGTCCACTTTAGACATTCTACTAACTATAAGTAACTTTGCAACTATAAGTCAACTAGCAGTCAATAAAGTATTACACTGTCAGCTAAATATCTGCTAACACTTTATTTTGATGCTCCCAACATTCTACTGACTATAAGTAACTTTGCAACAAACAATGTCATCTTATTTTACTGACCCGAACCTTAACCTAACTACTGATACTCTAATAAGAGTTAGTTGACCTGTTGTTGCAAAGTTACTGATAGTTAGTAGAATGTCTAGAGTAAACTAGTGAAAGTGATAGCTGTATTGAGTTCATGGCTCTGACCTTTTGTAAGAACCCTCTACAACTCACAATTCAAACTAGCAGTTTGGGATCTTTTTTTATTCAGCAAGGGTCTTTAAATTGATCAAATGACAGTAAATACAATCATGATGTTACAAAAG
This sequence comes from Hypophthalmichthys nobilis, assembly GCA_037950665.1. Classification (NCBI taxonomy): domain Eukaryota; kingdom Metazoa; phylum Chordata; class Actinopteri; order Cypriniformes; family Xenocyprididae; genus Hypophthalmichthys; species Hypophthalmichthys nobilis. The sequence goes on along the minus strand of CM075491.1, from coordinate 23,751,598 downwards.
ATTTCGGTAACATTTTACAATAAGGTCTCAATAGCTAATGTTAACAACAAGCAATACTTTTGTTACAGTATTTAATAATCGTTGTTCTTGTTCGTTAATTAAAATACATTTTTTTGTTAGTTCATGTCAGCTCAGGTCCATTAAAAAAATATTAACAGATACAACTTTTTATTTTAAAAATATATTAGTAAATGTTGAAATTATCATTACCTAAAGTTAATAAATGCTTTAGTTAGAACTAACAATGAACAATGAAAAATACTTTGAATGTAGTGAAGTAATGTTAACAAATAAAACCTTACCAAGTGTTACCAAGATTTCTATTTAAAATAAATGCTGTTTTTTTTTTTTTAGTTTTTTTTTTTTTTTTACTTGTTTATAAAATATCCTGAAAAAATAAATCTGTTTTCAACATTGATAATAATAAGAATTTTTGCTTTAGCAGCAAATCAGCATATTAGAATGATTTCTGAAGGATCATGTGAAACTGAAGACTGGAGTAATGATCCTGAGCATTCAGCTTTGATCACAGGAATAAATTGCATGTTAAAATATATTACAGTAGAAAAGTTATTTTAAATTCTTATAATATTGCACCATATTACAGTTTTTACTGTGTTTTTGATCAAATAAATACAGCCTTGGTGTGCAGAAGAGACATTGTTCAAAAACATAAAAATCTTATTGACCCCAAACATTTAATGGTAATGTACGTTTTAAAGGGGACCTATTATGCAAAATTTACTTTTGCATGGTTTTTGGACATAAATGTGTGTTGGTAGTGTGTGTACACAACCACCCTATAGTGATAAAAATCCACCCACTCCTTTTTTTTTTTTTTTAATCCCCATAAATCATAAGCAGTGCCTCAGAACAAGCCGTTTCCAGATCCCTGGCAATGTGACGTCACTTTAGCCACAGGCCCCGCCCACGAATGTTGACAGACACTGATGTTTGAACATAGAACCGTCCTGAGCGTGTTCACAGCGAGTCCGCCATTGCTGCACTGACGAGAATGTCTCCCAAGCGTTTTAGGTGTTCTGTAGATGAATGGATTAATTCACATAGCTCTCACCATTTACTCCCTAAATATGAGCCGCTGAAAACGAGGTGGATTAACTTGGTTTTCCAGGAAAATGCTCCCTCAGTTCTGCCGAAATTCGTTTATGTCTGCGCGAATCATTTCACACCGGACTGCTTAGTGAACGAATATCAATACAAAGGGACAACACAAAACAGAGGTTGTGCTAAAAATGTGCTACTCAAAGATATCCAGTATCACTCATACTTGTATACGGCAGTAATGAAGGTGAGAGCACTTTATTACAGTTCATCGGAGTTGATTTATGGATATAAAATGTACCAGTTTATTAAGCACCACCCGAAAAGGCATAAGGTCTTTTATATATTTGTTTGCCGTTAGTTGTAACGAGTGTTTCTGTGTACTTCGCTATGTATGTTGGTGATAATACAAGGGAAAGAAAGAGAGTTTATGGATAATATTTTAATACACACTTGCACTGTTTTTTATTAAGCACAGTGATTTTACAGTGATCTTACAGTGATTTTTCTAGAGTGAAAACGGACGCTTCATCTTTTGTGTGAAGTACAATAAACGTCAAAACTCATCTGTATAGTTTTGGCCATCATTCGGACGGTACAACAGTCTTGTAGTAATATAGTGGATAAAAACAAGAAGACAATATAAGTTATAACTGTAATTAAACTAAACTATACCGGTTCTATTCTCCATTCAGCATATATTCGCAGTTTATGACATTATAGTGCGTTCTGACTGAATCCTGACAGGGGAGAACGAGCTCTTGAAGCTCCGCCCTCTTAGGCCAGCACAGCAGCTCATTTGCATTTAAAGGGACCACACTGAAACGGTGCGTTTTTGCTCAACCACTAAAAGTGGGCAATTTTAACATGCTATAAAACATTATCTGTGGGGTATTTTGAGCTAAAACTTCACATACACACTGGGGACATCAGAGACTCATTTTACATCTTGTAAAATGGGGCATAATGGGTCCCCTTTAAGTGTTAAGTCTTAAATCAAATGTGCAAAGAAAAAATGGTATCTCTGGCCACATTCCCCTTTCATATAATCTTCTGCTTCATTATTATGGATTATTAATCATGGTTTTTAATGCATATTTTTTAAGACAAATGAATCTATTACTGTTCTCTGGGTTAAACAAAACTTACCGAACATGTTCTGGTAACACATGTAGGTCGTCCAGAAAAGCAGCCAAAGACAGTGAGAGAAGTTACCAGAAAGAGAAGAAAAAACGACGTCGCATTAAGGTTCAAGACTCCTCATCCAGTGGCAAGGTACTATATAGGACAGATCTATTTCATCACGATGAATAAAGTGTTGATGTCTTTGTGAAGTATGTTTGGATTTTTTGTTCTACAGAGTGGAGAGGAAGAGGATGGAGATGGTGATGGTGAAGGGGATGACAAAGGAACACCCAAAAATCGCAAGAAGATCCGCAAGATCATTAAAGATGACAATCTGCGGACAGAGACCCGAGATGCTCTGAAGGAGGAAGAGGAGAGGAGGAAACGCATTGCTGAGAGGGAGCGGTTGAGGGAGAAACTACGAGAGGTAAAAATCTAAGATGGAAATGTTTAGAGCTCAGCATCGTGAAACTGTTCTGCTGTATTGTAGTTTTCATCTTGTATAGAAAACTCAAAGCTGGTGCTCTTTGGTTTCAGACTATTGTGGTGGAGGAGTCATCACAGGTCACGTGTCCCATCACCACAAAACTGGTGCTCGATGAGGACGAGGAGACCAAGGAGCCACTAGTGCAGGTTCACAGGAACCTGGTGACCAAACTCAAACCCCATCAGGTGGATGGTGAGTCAGCAGTCGCCTTTTTTTTTGTTTGTTTGTTTTTCAGTACCAGAAATCAGTAACCAGAAAATTATGCATTACGTGTGTGTGTGTGTGTGTGTGTGTGTGTGTGTGTGTGTGTGTGTATATATATATATATATATTTTTTTTTTTCAGTACCAGAAATAAGTAACCAGAAAATTATGCATTACGTATGTGTGTGTGTGTGTGTGTATATATATATATATATATATATATATATATATATATATATATATATATATACATTTTAATTTTCAGTACCAGAAATAAGTAACCAGAAAATTATGCATCTCACACACACACACACACACACGTATATATAATATTTCTAGTATGTCCCTGAAAAGGGTTAGCTGAAGTAAATCAATGTTTCAAGTCATCATAAAATAAAAATTGACCTCATTTCTTTCTTATTAAATGTTTATGGTCTTTTTTAAAATGATTTTTTAATAAGAAGATAACTTTCTGCACTAAAACTCTTTTTTTTGTTGATGAAACCAAGGCTGCAGTGGGCCCCGAAAAATTATATACCAAAATGTCAAAAAAAAGGCAACGGCTATTTGCACTGTGTAAATAGCAACTACATTCTGTTTACACTAAGTGAAAATAGTGGTGAAATTCTATTTACACTATGTTAAAATAGCATTATTTTCTTATAAATAGTGACAGATAGCCTACTATTTTCACCTCTGTGTTGTACATTAAACGGTATGCAATAATAACAAAGTAAATTATTATATTTATTAAAAATATTAAATGGATGCTGGATTGTTGAGACAATAAAGCCCTCCCTTCACCTACCCCTAATTCCTGTCCAATCTGATATGTGATGGGAAAAGGGAGTAGAGCGAGTTCAGCAAAAGGCGGTTTCGAACTCTGGTTGATTTGCGTCAAAACTTACTGTCGTGTGCCTTATCCCTACACTTTTGCTACTGTTGATAATCTAGCAACTTCCATAATTTTGTCTGGCCCAACCAGACGTCAGTGGGTGGAGTTAGTGTAAATAGCCTCTGCCAACAAGGCAGTCTATTTGCACTTAGTGTAAATAGACATTCTGAAAAAAGGAAGAAAAAAAAATAAACTCCATAAATCTTTACCCAGAAATGTGTCTTGTTTCAGAAGTTAAATGTGTCAACTAGTAATTTTATTTATTCATTTCATTTTACTCATTTTATTTTTGGGGGTTAATTTTTTTCTTTCAAATGTCATGCATTCATTAGTTTTCAAAATATAAAAAACAAAAGAAGGAATCTGCACACCAAGATCCATTGAGAAAATGTTTTAATGAAGATTCTCATTTAAAGTAACAGCAAAGGTTTACTTCCGCATAGTTATATTGCTAATTGGTGCAGGACTTTTTCATATTTAATTGGTTTTAGTCCATCATAGTGTTCTTTTCTAAGTGGAGGAAACATGGAAAAACACACACACCAAGTGATGTCTTGTGTTTGTTCTGTTTGCAGGTGTGCAGTTTGTGTGGGACTGCTGCTGTGAGTCAGTGAAGAAAGTAGAGAAGTCTTCTGGTTCTGGCTGTATTCTGGCCCACTGCATGGGTCTGGGCAAAACCCTCCAGGTAAATGTGTTATTTATTTATATAATATTATAATTATTTCTTTGAAACCAACTTGTTATAATACCATGTTATGAGCAGCTGTAAATGATATTTGTTTTTTTTATTATGCTGTGGCTGCATTGCAAATGTGACTCTGCCATTCTCTCTGCGTCCTGCAGGTGGTGACGTTTCTCCACACTGTGCTTCTGTGCGAGAAACTGAACTTCAGCACAGCTCTGGTGGTGTGTCCACTCAACACTGTGCTCAACTGGCTTAATGAGTTTGAGAAGTGGCAAGAAGGCTTGAAGGACGAGGAGAGTTTAGAGGTAGAGATTTGGTATTGTATCATGTAGATCTTTCCATTTGAAACTCCACACAAAGTATGCTGAAGTATAGCATTTGAAGTATTGCAGTGCTCAATGCTAAGGATTTTTCTACTGGTCCGGTCGTGCTAGTGGTTCAAATTTTTACTTGCCCTGCCAAAATTTTCACTGGGCCTACCACAAAAAGTAATAAATAAATAAAATAAAATAGGCCTAGTTATTGTTTTAGTTGTTTTTGATCTATGTAACCTTTAATAAATAAGGTCATGACACCAAACATTACTAGACTAACTTCGTATAAATTTTAAATATTGTTAAAGACAGTCAGTAATAAAAAAGAGCAAATAATCAAATTATGAGCGCTAGCTAGGGGTGGGAATCTTTAGTCACCTAACGTGAAATTCTCAGAATCGATCCAGAATCGTTGGAGAGAGAATCGCGATGCATCAATTTTTTTTTTTTTCTCCCACCCCTAGCGCTTGTACAAATAAATACAACTGAACAAACATATACAAATGGAATAAACAGTTCTTTTCAGGTTTTTAATGTAGGTCTAAACTAGATTTTCAGGTACAGAAATGGTAATTAAATGTAAAACATCTCTGCATAGTCTTCACTGTATAAATAGAATAACCCTTATTAAAGTTACTCAGTCGAGCAGTGAGCGATTTCTTTTCTGTCTTTTGTTTGATTAACATTAAAAACTGACAGCAGTACTGGCCCGAACGATGCAGCACTGGCCCGAGCAAGCAAGTGATAGTTCTGTCAATTGGCCTGAGTGTCTTTCATGCTGGTCCTGGACCATCAGGCAATCCTTATTGTTGAGCCCTGTATTGTATAATGAATGTTACAAATAAATACAAATTTATATTGAAGTGGCAATATTGTATGTAATATGTGGACTTTAGGAAAGTAAAAAAAAAAAAAAAGGGAAAAATGTTTTAATTAAATAAGGTGTTTTTGCTGCTGGTCCTTTAAGATATGTGCAAATGAACTTTTGCGATTGGCTGACCTCAGTGTGCTGGCGTAATTAACATTATAATTCATCGGGGTGTAGTGCACATGCATTATTAAATTATAATTCAAATAAACATGTTTAAAAGTATACAAAGTAACTTTTGTCCCTCTAACTGCATGCATTTTGCTCAGTGCCTTTTCCTCTGGATTTCAGGTGACAGAGCTGGCCACAGTGAAGAGACCTCAGGAGAGAGCGTACGCTTTACAGCGCTGGCAAGAAGATGGTGGCGTTATGATCATAGGCTACGAGATGTACCGCAACCTCACGCAAGGACGAAACATTAAGAGCAAGAAGCTGAAAGAAACCTTTCAGAAAACTCTAGTTGATCCAGGTGAAGTTACTGCATTAGCTAAGTGCTACAATGCATGTGATTATGATAAACTTGGAAATATCAGCTGGTAGAAATGTTCAAATTGTGATTTGCAGTCCTGGAAAAAAAAAAACATTGAAGTGAATAAAACTGACACGCTGCTGTAAAATGTTTAATTTACTAGAATTTTTTTCTTTATGAAGGAATTCTCTAAAAAATACTTTTAGAAATCCTTATCCAGCAAGCATGAACAATTGGCAAACCATTGTAAATGTGTTGGTCAGAAGCTGTGGCAGCACTGCCTGTGACCACCACACATATTTAGATGATGGAAATTAGCTGAATTGGCTAATGTTTTGATGCACAGGTCCGGATTTTGTCATCTGTGATGAGGGTCACATCCTGAAGAACGAAGCATCTGCTGTTTCCAAAGCCATGAACTCCATCAAGACTCGTCGGCGGGTGGTGCTGACGGGAACTCCATTGCAGAACAACCTGATTGAGTGTAAGTCACTCTTATTGGTAATGCTTAGGGATGTGATGGTACACAAAAATGACGGTTCGGTACATACCTTTGAAGTCACATTTTTGCATGTTTTCAGTACAGCTGGGTAAAATTGAAACACAAAATTGCTTCTTTTTTACTTTTGTGGCGGGAGGAGCCAACGACAGACACAGTGGGTGGCGTCAGGCCTTGGAGAGGCTTTTATTTAACAGAAATAAAACAAAACGTTCAAAAACAGAATAAAGTGTCCAAATAAACAGGGGATCTGGTGTCCTCATCATGCCAGGGAAACGTGAAGGAAGGGTAGTGAGCAGATAGGATGGGTCCAGGTAAGGGGCGGTCTCTCGAGGAGAGGTGCGCTGAGCATTTAACAGCGGCGGAGACGAGGCTTCATTATCTTCAGGTGTGCCTCATCACACGCCGCCAAACCGGGTCGTTTCAGAGCCCCTCCTCTCTCTCACACCCACTCCAGTCGGGAACCTGGTGAAGGGCGGCGATTTAAAGGATGGGGTGGCGCAGATAATAAGGGAGAGGCAGCCGTTCCGTCACACTTTGTAATAAACAGTGGATCACTGAAAAAAACTATGGTTCTATCTTTACATAAAATATCTGTCAATACTGCTGCAACACTCTTCATACTGCAGTTTATGGTGCTGTTGTAAATGGGGAGAGAAACTGTGAGTTTCAAATGATGTTGATCACACACAGAAATTACGTACAAGCAATGGTTAATTTAATGCTGTATTCATTTGGTACACATGCCAAACCCGAAAGGCCCATACCGAATATTTGACACTTTTATTTATTTATTTATTTATTTAAGTGTCTGTGGTTTTCAGCCAATGCCATGATCTCAAAATTGCCAGATATCAGCTAACATATCGGTAGATCATTAGTTCATTTAGTAAAAGCATTAATATTTTTATAGATTGAGCTTCCAAATGGCCCTAAAAATTCAGTGCTCCTTGACTCCCAGAAATTGTGATGCAACTAGCCAATCAAATTGGAACCTGTGATTTCAACCAGCTCCTGAGTACTTGAGTGTGCATTATACCTCAGGTAGTCAGTGGATGGTTCATGGTTGTGAAATCTGATGTGGAAAGTGTCATTCTGAATTTGGAAAGACATCTTTAAACACTTAAATTATGACAGAAATAATTTTTGGGAGTGAAAGTGTCATTTTCTGCCCTCAGATCACTGTATGGTGAACTTCATTAAGGAGAACCTGCTGGGATCAGTGAAAGAGTTCAGAAACCGCTTCATCAACCCCATTCAGAACGGTCAGTGTGCCGACTCCACACTCGCTGACGTCCGTGTCATGAAGAAACGAGCACACATCCTCTACGAGATGCTGGCAGGATGTGTCCAAGTAAGCCAAATCACCACAGCCAATGATGGCTTGAATGTTGTACTTTTATTTATCTCATGTAAAATGATTTTACAGAATACCTGTCTATAAATGATGAGTGAAATATTCAGTGCTTGTTTATGATGAACAGACTTTTAAAAATCTGTTGTTGTTGTTGTTGTTGTTGTTTTGTCCCACAGAGAAGAGATTACACTGCCCTTACAAAATTCCTGCCACCAAAACATGAGTATGTGTTAGCAGTCCGGTTAACACCCATTCAATGCAAGCTTTATCGATACTATCTGGATCACTTTACAGGTACGACTCTATGTCTTTCTGTTTATTGCATGTTTGCTCTTTGTTGTTAAAAGCAACTTGAAATCTAAATTTTCCCTATTATCATAATAAATGTCTCTGGATTCTTTAGTGCAAATATTCATAATCTTTTATCAACATGAAATGATTTTCCCACCTCTGAAATGACATTTCTGTTGATGTAACAGACCACGTGAAGAGGAAAAAATTAGTGTCTCAGCACACATTTCACAATCCATTTAGGTTTTGATGAATAAAATCAATCTCGCCTATATCTATTTCACTCAGAAATGTTACATTACCAAAGTTAAATGCTGTTTCATGTTGAGTTTTAATCAAATCAAATGTGTGATACACCTCATGAAGTCTATCAGCTAACCCCTGATGTCTCCTGAGATGAAACCAGCTTTTACCCACCGGCTCTTCTTTTTCAATTAAGTGGTTTAGAGGTGTTTAGTATAAGTGGTTTAGCTCAGGCCGCGATTGTTCTGAAGCAGCTTTGCAGCTGGGAGAGAAAGAATGGCAGCTGGCACCAGGCCGTGGGGCTATCTGAACAAATTCCCACGTCCTTATCTAATGAAGAGCTTTGGGAGAATTTTCCAGCCAGAGGCTCATTAGGCCGGCTTTCCTTTGAGCCGCTGCTATGCTACTGCACTGCTGTTGTGACTGTGGGTGCAGACCCCCAGAGACCACCAACCAGACACTGTCTTTCCTTTAATGCTTGTGCTTTTGTCCCGGTGGCCTGCTTTACCCAAACCCTGATCCAATTTCATGCTGCATTTAGGTGAACTCACATTCAGCATATTACACACACTGCAGTGATAACTACACTTCAGTCTGTGACATTTTTTTGCTAAAATACAGTCTTCTGTCACAGCTTTGTATGCAGCAATGACTATATACCTGAAAATGTAGTCACTCTAGACTGTCACATGGTGGTGTCTTTTTTTAAAAAACATATTTCAACATGTAATCAGAACCCTGTAAATTCCATTTTTGTAATTTTAATTCTTCTGGATTTTGTTTGAATGGTTTGAATTCATTTTTATTTGTCAAAATAACATCCAATTAATTGAAATATAAAGCTTATACAATTATTACATTTTTTTAGGGCCCTATGAAATCTGTTTTATTTTTTCACTAATTTAATTTTTCTGTATTCAGTTTTAATGGTTTAATTAAATATTAATAATCAAAAGGCATGTCTAGGCATTTTTATTGTAATTTTTACAATAGTAGGGCTCTATGAAATTATTTTTATTCCAATAATTTTTTCCCGAAATTCTGTTGTCAGTTTTAACTTCTAGATTTATGATTTAATACAAATTTATAATCAAAAACAGTGAGAAGCAAATGAAGCCATAAAACAATTTAATTATTCTTTTAAATTTATTCAAATGAAAATGTAACAATTGTTTATTTTTTGGCAAACAATGGGATGCAACAGAAGTTCACTGTTAATATTAAAACATTGAAGAAATTTTTTTGGTAAATGATTTTGTGATAATCATTTTTATTATTATTATTGTTGTTATTATTTTTACTTTTAGAAATACACTCTACTTTGCAGAGTGAATTAGCACCAGTAAACTGAAATGCTTTGCTACCAGGTTAATTAACTCAACCGAACACATCCTATATGAGAATAATCAGATATGTATATGCAGACAAAATATTACAACTTGCATCTGCACAAAATGACACAAATGCATAAGTAAATTTGACTGTGCTAGACAGAATGCGTAACTCCTGTTGTGGGTGCTCTCTTCCGGTAACAACACACTGAAATACGAGCAACTAACACACAAAGAATTTACAAATTGTATTACAATAGTGTTCTCATTATAATAACAAAGTGATTCCAGGCATCACTGCATGCTTTCAAAGCCATTGCTTCACTTTAGTTCTCCGGCCTGGACGGCATGCTGTCCTAACGGTAACTGATCAGACCTCAAGGTACCGCACAAAATGCTGCTATGACTAATCAGAAAAGGAAAAATTGATTTTTGTTTTCATGAACAATCATCACTGGTACTCGTGCCCATCCCTTGTAGACTGGCTTCAGGCTCTGTGCGATATACAGTATGCTAGTGTTTATTTTTGAACACAGCAGTCATTTGTTTGGCAATCCACTTGGTGAATTGCAGAAATTACACACAGTGGTTTTAAGATGTTTGTAGTAAAGCCTTTCTTGTGAAGACTTTTTTTTTTTTTCTTGTGGTTTTTGAGTGGAGGACTTTTTTGCCTTATTTTTCCAAGTATCAGTGTGAAAACAGGCAGTATGAGCCTCTCACAGTCCTAAGAGCTTGTTTACCTGCTCAGTTAATCCTCTGGGCTAATCTGAATGCAGGATTTAGGACGCAGCAGTGCTCCATGCTCTGGCACGCTGGGCTAGAGACTGTGCCAGCGGCGGGCACTAAATATCTCTCTCTGAACAGGTGTCGGTTCTGCCTTGGAGAGTGGAAGAGGTCGTGCGGGAACTAAACTCTTCCAGGATTTCCAGATGCTCAGCAGAATCTGGACCCATCCGTGGTGCCTCCAGCTGGACTATATCAGTAAAGAAAACAAGGTGAGGGAATAAAGACAGCGGACTGCAGACTTCTCTGGAAACACAATACAAGGGAATTTAGGATCTTTCCTTGAAGTCATCACTTTCTGTGCACATGCTCCAAACCCAAAAAATGACTAGGGAGCCACATGATGTTCTTTAGGCCGCATTTACATTACATGGTTTAAGTGACCCAATTCCTTTTTTTTTTTTTTTTTTCCCCTCCCATGTGCCACAGAATGTGTAAGCAGCTAGATATTATAGTTAATAAAGTTTTAAATATGGATATGGATATTTTTGCTCAGAAAAACCCATCGCTTTGCTTCAGAAGGCCTTATGGATTACTTTTGTTATGGATGGATTTTTTTTTTTTTTTTTCTTCGCTTCAAAATGTGGCCACCTCATTCACAACCATTATATAGCTTGGAGGAGCAAGAATATTTCTAAATATATCTCCGATTGTGTTTGTCTAAAACAAGATAGTCATATACACCTAGGATGGCTTGAGGGTGAGTAAATCATGGGATAATTTTCATTTTTGGGTGAACTATCCCTTTAAGAGACCAATGTTTTGCTAACCTTTTAAGAAAGCAAGAGCTTGTATTATTTCGTCTGCGTCTATTGCAAATCGCAACTTTTTGCTTGCTTTTCAGTTTTTCTGGGTTAGTACATCTACCTTGGGTTGTTTCGCCAAGTGTACAGTGTAAATGCAGATATTAGATATGGGTCACTTTTAAAAGATGTAAGCTGGTTATTAAAAAAAAAAAAAAAATTCAGATATAGTCAACAAATCGGAATTAGGCATCAAGACCTGCTTTGTAAATGCGGCCTTAGTTGCCAAAGAAGCACTTTTGTACATGCTGTACATGCTTATCTATCTAAAATTTAGATAATCGGTTAGTTTTACAACATTTAAAGAGAGAATTCACCCAAAAATGCCCTCATCACGATACATAAGGCTTTTGTTAATCTTCAAAACATAAATTGATATTTACACAATATAAGAGTTTTTAATGAAACCTGGACTATTTCTGTCCCCCCATTGAAAGTCCAGGTAACCAAAACTTAGAAGATCCAAAAAGGTCATAAAGGTGAAGAGACACAATCGTTTTATATGATGAACAGATTTAATCAGGCTTTTATTTACATAAACAATGATCGACACACACAGAGCATACAAATCATACATCATACAAAATATGATGAACACAGAAGCTCAAACATGCATGTTGCTTGAGAACCAGTGATGCTTGTTCTAGAGCATGACACAAGAACATCCATGTTTACCATATGTGATTTGCACTATGTATCTGTGTTAATGTGTGAATAAAAGACTAAATTACATCTGTTCATCATATAAAGTGATCCGCTTCATAAGACTTGAATTAAACTGCTTCATTTATATGGATTCGTTTTATAACACCTTTTTGGATCTTCTAAGTTCTGGTTACCTTTATTTTCAGTAGAGAGACAAATCTCTTGGGTTTCATTAATGTTTTTCGAAAATAACAAAAGTGAGTAAATGATGACAGAATATTTATTATCTCTATCTCTTTAACTCTGCTGATTACAGTAGCAGCAGCTTTACTGCTTTTTTTCCTCCATGCCAACAGGGATACTTCGACGAGGACAGTATGGAGGAGTTCATAGCCTCAGAGACGGAGGAGTCCTCCATGAGTTTGACCTCTGAAGATGAGAAGCCCAAAAGGTTTTAGATGAGCCCTTACTCTACCTTAGCAGTTGTCCTGTTTCCTACCTCAATTATGACTGATCTGGTTCCCTAAACCCCCATACAGGAAGAAGAAACGAGGCAAAGGAAAAGAGCAGAGCTCAGACAAGTCTGACAGTGATGACCTGGAAGTGATTAAGGAGTGGAACACCAGCTCTCGTGGTGGAAACCCTGAGGGGAGGAATAGAGCAGAGCCTGTGGAAGAGGGTATGACTGAGCTTACTGACACAATCACTTCCACAGATAGGAGTTAGGCAGTGTTGTTATTACTAATAGTGGTTGATTGACCTTATCACTGACTGATACTAATGACCCAGATGATGTAATTTTGTATAGTTAGATAGTATAGGTCACATCTATTAAATTAACACTTACTTTTTAAACTATTTACAATTCACAATTTTGGGGAAAAAATTTGTTATTAATATGATGTTGGTAGATTTTTCACCTGACACTAGTCACAATAACTTCTGCTTCCTTTTTATGGTTTTTGTGTGCTGAAAATTTGGATCCAAGATCCCTGCTGTGCATGTCTTCTTCAAATATAGGCACAACAGTGTGTATTTGTGTGTTTTCCTTAGTTCGGGCCTCGTCCAACTCTGGTCCTGGCAGCCCGTCACCGGACTGGTACAAAGAGTTTGTGGTCGAGGCAGATTCTGAGGTACTGGAACATTCTGGGAAAATGGTTCTTCTTTTTGAGATCCTCCGCATGGCTGAAGAAGTGGAAGATAAAGTGTGAGTTAAGTTTTGTCATAGTAGCATCAGCTCAGAATTCATTGTCTTCAGTGTCATATGATCATTTATGTGATGGTCATGTGTCTTGTGTACTCAGGTTGGTGTTCAGCCAGTCTCTCATTTCTCTGGACCTCATCGAGGATTTTCTGGAGTTGGCAGGCAGAGCCAAAGAGGAAGGGAAACTTTCGCCATACAAAGGTGAGACATGCTGGTATTTAGTCAATTATTGTACTTTTAGCAGTATTTTCCCTCAGCCTTGAGCACACTGCTTTACGAACTCTTTTGTTTTTGGGGTTAGTCTGACATTTTTTGCCACTCAAAGTCTGCATGCTTTTCATTCTTGATTTTCATTCTCATTCAGAGAATATGTTCTCTTGCAGTTAATGAGAGTATATTGTATTTACTGTTTTGCACAGTGTACATCATTTTAAATTCTTTTTGTGTCAACATGAAATGGTCAATGAGTCAGTCCATGTTTCCAAAGAAATAAATTCTTCAAAATGTAATGAGTGTCTCTGCCTCTTAAACGACTTTCCCTTTTGGCTGCCTTCACATGCATAGGCTGTTAGTTATTTTCAACCATTAGTCAACTAGCCATTTAATCATCATGCCAGCATTTTAATAATGCCAGTATTTCATATATTTAAATATACAGAAATAGATGTAAAAATAAATAAATGAAATAATCAAAAAAAAAAAAAAAAAAAACACCTTTGGAATTTGTCTTGCCCGTGGGTTTATAATATGTGACCCTGGACCACAAAACCAGTCATAAGTCACACGGGTATATTTGTAGCAATAGCCAACAATACAATGTATGGGTCAAAATTATCGATTTTTTTTTTTTTATGCCAAAAATCATTAGGATATTAAGTAAAGATAATATCTTCCATCAAGATATTTTGTAAATTTCCTACCGTAAATGTATCAATTTGGACTTAGGACTTTTAAAGGCAATTTTCTCAATATTTTGATTTTTTGCACCCTCAGATTTTTAAATAGTTGTATCTCGGCCAAATATTGTCATATCATAACAAACCATACATCAATAGAAAGATTATTTATTCGGCTTTCAGATAATGTATAAATCTCAATTTAAAAAAAATTGACCCTTGTGACTGGTTTTGTGGTCCAGGGTCACATATAATCCTGTAATAATGTTTATTTTCCCCCTTTCTCTTTGACTTCATATGGTTTGTGCAGTGGCCCATGTGTTTATTATGAGTGTTATGTTGTATGTTTATGGCCAATCCTGTTGTTTTTATTTGAATTATATTTGCTGTAAATTTAACATTGATTTTAGCAAATAAAAAAGCAAAGTGAGCACTGATCCAGTGAGTGCAAACTGTGGTTACATGTGAAAACACATCTTATATTTGCACACACATCTGACACAGATCTGGGTTAAGTGTCTACAGAAACACGCAAATATGCGCATGTAAACATAAAGCCTCTGGAATAAGGTCATGGTCCTAATTAAAGCCTCACAGCTGTTTTTACTTTCATTTTGAAAATGATTAGGCCTTTTTTATTTTACAAAAAATGTTTGCTTAAGGCTTTGCAATTTGAAATGAAAAGATCACAGAGAAATAATTGGAAACATATTGAAATGTTAGTTTTGAACAAGAGTGTGGGAGACCACAATATTAAATGCTGAACACGAGTTCTCTAGGCTTTGCCACCTATATAGGTTGCATACTTACCCCAGAACTCTTCATATACAGCACACACCCTACACAGCTGTAGAAATCCTTTGCTAGAAATGGCTTGTTGATTGGCTATGCTGTTGTTCTGCAAGGTGAGGGCAAGTGGTTCAGAAACATTGACTACTACCGCCTGGATGGTTCCACGAACGCCATGACCAGGAAGAAGTGGGCAGAGGAGTTCAATGACACCAGTAATGTTCGGTAAAAACAATTTTCCCTTTGGAGTAGCAAACAGTGGAGCCTTTCCTCATTTTTCCAAGAGTGTCAAGCACTTGTGTTCTTGTTCTCCACAGGGGTCGATTGTTCCTCATCTCAACCAGAGCTGGTTCTCTTGGGATCAACTTGGTAGCTGCAAATAGAGTCATAATTTTTGATGCCTCATGGAACCCATCCTACGACATTCAGAGTATTTTCAGAGTCTATCGCTTCGGTCAAGTGAAGACTGTGTTTGTCTACAGGTTTTTGGCTCAGGTGAGAAATTTAGTTCTGATGTTTGGATGAATTTATTTGTTTTGTTCATTTCTATGTAGAAATTCACACGTTTATTCACAGACGGGGATTATGAATAAAGAGTTAGTTGAGAGACTCAACTAACACCAGCTGGATGATAACACATGTTGCTAGTAATACTTTTATATGCACTTGCTTTCTGATTCTGCAACAAGCTCGACTTATATTTTCATCCAAGAGAGCATACAACATACTTGGATTGCTTTATCTGCAAAGCAGGACTGCTTCTATAATAGCTAAAAATGTTGCTTAATTGGGCCAGTTACTAGGTCAGTGATCAGATCTGTAATGTTTTTTGGCCTGTTTCTTTCTAAAGGGAACCATGGAGGAGAAGATCTATGACCGGCAGGTCACCAAACAGTCGCTGTCCTTCAGAGTTGTTGACCAACAGCAGATTGAGCGTCACTTTACGATGAACGAACTGACGGAGCTCTACACATTTGAGCCCGACCAGCTGGATGATCCCTCTGAGAAGAAGAGCAAGCGGGCCACACCCATGCTGCCCAAGGTGAAAACCACTTCATTGCACCTGTGTGTGTCTCTTTCTCAGAAAACATATAGGTGTTTTGTCTCAATTTGTCAAGTCAAGTCAAATTTATTTGTATAGTGCTTCTCACAATACACATTTTTTAAAGCAGGTTAATAGAAAATCATGATGTTAATGTGTATAATATATTAATATCTTAATGCTGCATTTAGCAGATTCAAGCTGGCTGATAATATAGTTTACATTTTGTGACGAAACAAGCAATCAAGCAGTTGAGATTTACTGTATGGCTTTACATCAGTGTACTGAATGAATGCAAATAAAGTTGGATATAATATCCAACTTTATATATAGAGCTGGGCAATAATACAGTTTACATTGTGCGACAATATAAACAATCAAGCAGTTTGCAGTTGTTGTAACCCCAGTAAGATCTTGGGTGAAAAATTACTAAATGGTTTTCATGTCAGTCTGTGCTATATACATCTTAGCCAGTCAATGTTTTAAAGTGTGACCAAAGTTTTTAAGTCATCGGTAAACATCCACCCTGACATTGCCATTTAGACACAAAATTAAAATGATACAGCACATCTCAATTTAGACTTGGACTACCTGTTCTGAGCAAACTCGAGGATAATTTTGGTAGTATGATTATAATGTGACAAAAACAGTAGAAATCAGTATATTTTCCTATATATTGGAAAATATATCATAGACATGATAGTGTCAATTTTTATCTGAACATCTTTCACACATACCTTTGTGTTTCAATTTCTGTGCTCCTGTTGGGTCTTCATTAGTCTGTTGTCTGAGCTTGTAGTCTCTGTCTTGAGCTTGAAGCATGACGCGATCGAAGACTAGGGACGAAAGAAATCCTTCTACGATCCCCACAATCAGAAGCATGTGTGCACCTAGCTGAAGTTGAATGCTCCTGGCCTTTGTTTTGTTCTGTGCACGTTTCCTTTTGATGTTCACAAGGGATGAGACTGTTATTTACTCGTGCGCCTGGCTTCCAAACCATGCAGTGTTTCTAGAGGGATGAGGACTGGAAGAAAAGTGCTCTGCTCTTGTCTTAATAGTTTTGTCCCCTTTATCGTTTCTAAGCACAGGTGCGCAATCACAGGAGAGAACCCTGAAGGTTTTACAAGACCACATTGGCCTTCGATTGTGCATCTAATCATTCACAACAGCAGGCAGCTGCACACAGCTACCTCTGTGACCCTTGTTTACTGAAGAGCTTTATATTGCAGAACCGGTGATGCTGGGATCCTCTAATTGGTGGCAAAGACATCTAGAACACATAAACTGTGTACAAAACACACAGCAGCATACCACAGAAGGGTTATGTTGGTGATACAGCCCTATCATCTCTCTTCTGAAGTCTCATTGTTCTATCCTGAGCTGCTATCTTTGGAGTTGATATTTGAGAAGCTTGTTGTTCTTTATCAAGCTTTTAATTGGAGATGGAGCCCAACCTTTGCACTCACCAGATGACCACATTTGGCCATATGTGCACCAGAATGTAGCAGGTCATCTGTAATGGATGGAATCTGCTGCCTGTAATCGTCTGAAGATGAGTCAGACATCCCTCAAAGCCTGTAGTCATATCTCTATTTCTCACAATGCCCTCGCCAAGTTTACGGAACACAGGAAATATTTCTAAACTTGGCAGACCTCTACCCATCGTACTTTTCCTTACCTTGTGTATGTCTGTCAATACCTTGATCCTTTTTTAGTAAGCAAAAAGAATATGACACTTGCACTTTTATTGTAACCACAAATCTCATGTTCTTTGGAATGAGAACTTAGAGGTGTTGAACTATTAGCTAATATAATTAAAATGGCTAGGCTACAATTCTTTTTGTACCTTCTCAATTAAACAATTAAAATCTTACAGCAGCATCATAATTTTGACAATCTTCAATTTATTGTACAACAACAACTTATTAATTACCAAAAATATAATATTTAGCTGCTGCATTTGCATGCAACCCTGTTACTTCATGAATCCCCTCCATTAAATTATAATTAATAAAATTGTAACGCATCATTTGGACCCTTTTTTACAACCCAGTGGAAAGACAAGTAAATTCATTCTATTCTCCCAAATTTTAAATGCATTGTAGTTTTTATGCATTTAAGCTCAACCATTCAACCCCATTACCAAAAAAAGTTTACCAAAACCAAAACGTTTTTGAAAGAAAAATGACCTTGCGTGTACAATTTTAGTATTTAACCTAGGAGGTTGTTAATATATTTCATTTGTTTATTTAATGGTTTTAAAAAGTATTCTGGCATGTCCTACATTTTTATAAAAGGGTTGAGGGGGGAAAAAAAAAAACTCATGAAATAAACATAAAACGATTAACCACATATAATGTTTAGCTTGCCTGAGGTGGACATTTACTTGCCCACTGCTAATACAATTTTGTTTGTATGTATAAATATAACATATTACAATTCAAATGAAACCTGATCGTTAAATTAACATCTCCTTAAAAGCCTCCAGGATACAGAGTATGAGCAATTCCCTCTGTAATAGTACACTGTAAACTTACTCTGATCTACCGATTGCAAAGCTCCCCCCCAAGTTACTTTGCCTAGTGTTTCTGTGAAGACTCCCTCTCCATCTAAAGCACACATCCTGCTTCTGAACCTGTGTGCCGTTTCAGCTCACCCAAACATCATGCCATCACGAAGGCCATCTGTTACGCTGATTCACTATTTAGTCTCTGAAGTTTTCAAAGGAACGCTGTAAACCTCCCCCGACCTGATGAACAGTCATTATTCCAAACCCCTTTTAGGATGTTCTTGTGCTTTTCAGAGAAACTAATTGGAGACAAAGGAAGCTAGCGGACTTCCACTCTAATGACAAAGAGGAGTGTTGTGGCCCAGACACAAGAGCCACCCAGCTTGGGGTCTGGCCCTGCCTCAGGCTCTTCTGAGGCCCTTTATAGAGCTGAGACCCGTGGGCAGACTTGACTGACACGGTCGGGTCGGTGTGTACACTTCCTGACAGTGGTCCATCGGTGGGAAAGTGGTAATTTGCTTTCGCTCAGGCTCCCCTGCTGACTGGGTCTCGTTGAGCAAAGGAACAGACTTTAGTTGGGGTAATTAGGTGCAGGAACCAGTCTTAATAAGTCCCCCAGATGTTCCTTAAATGAGTGGTTGGTTGCCTTCAACCCTCCCATTTTTAGATATTTGCCCCAACTTGGATGAAAGAGCTGAAGGTGTGAACTGCAATGCATTGTAGAAGTTCTCACCTAAAGTCCTCCAGTTAGTAAATAGTACAAAGGATTGTATTGAATGATAGTTGATACAGGCCTGATAGACACCTGACATCCGGTTCTGTGCCAAACAGCAAGAGCTCTGCAGACCCAGACTGTTTATATCAGGGCACTGAGGTTATGTGTATAATTTGTGTGCAGCTGTAGAGTGCGTTTTGCCTGGCTAAGGTTAGGTATTACAAATATCTCAATCCTTCACATTCCTTGAGTCTCTTGCCCTGGACCCCTTGGTTTCTTTGGTTTGTGCACCTGCATGTCAAATGTAGTGTCTTGTGAAATCTGAGGCAAGCATTAGGCTCTTCATTTTAAACCACTAGATAAGATTTTTGTTCAGAGGGATGCCCATTTTTAGGTCATAAAGGTCAAGTTGCACAAAACATGACATGTATATTTTAACAAAAAACAAAAATTCTTCCACACTTTTCCAAAGCACCTGTTTCTTTACCTTCTTTTTATGGCTGTAGTCTGTCACACTTCCATTTTCCCACAGCAGAAGTTTATAGCTGTAGTAATGAGCGAAATAAAATGGAGTTTGTGAATATGGATTGCATTTAATATAAGGTGGCATGATGAAAAACCTTGAGAGGCAATTGGGCTGAAATAGCTGTAAATGTGCTGAAAATTTTTCAGTAGGAAGCCAAATGGCAAGAAAAAAGACCTTAAATCTTTGAACCTGATTGCGTTTTTCACACCAGCAGCGTTCATCTGGGACCGTGTCTTAAGTAAATTGGCTTTGTTTGCCAAGTCGTAAATGTATGTAGTTGAGCAGAGCTCTTCAAGTTTATTTGAATGTTCTGTTTCACCAGCAGTGATTTGGGAGCCGTGTCTTTGTGTCAGCTTTCTATTTTAGGAAAACTTAAAAAATACTTACTGCTGTCAGCCGTTAATTGATAGTTTTTTAAAGCCAATTTAAAAAATGTCATGCAGAGAGCGAACAAGCTGTCAAATAATGCATTAAGAGTGCCACTGTTCAGGCAAAACTTAAGACAATTTTGCCTGAAAGGTCTTTGCATAACAGTCTTGATAGATGAGTAGAGCTGGCCAACATGTACGACTGAAATGGTGCACAGTTCAGTTCAGTTCAGTTCATTTATTTATAAAGCACATTTAAAACAGCCTCAAGACTGACCAAAGTGCTGTATAAGAACAAAGTAAACAAATGCAAACATTTAAAACATACCAAGGAGCAACATTACCGTATTAAATGCTAAGAAAAACACAAGTTTTCAGAAGAGATTTAAAGACTGATAAGGAAGGTGCTACTCTGAGTTGCACTGGCAAGCTATTCCAGAATCTAGGCCCCACCACCGAAAAGGCTCTATCTTCTCTGTTAGGCATATGTTGCAAGTTGCGCAACAAAAGGTCAGTTTTCTTGAAAAATGTTTGAAACAACCAGTTCTGTCAGTAATATTGATTTGCACTGCTTAGGGAATGTTACAGGGAATGTCTGTGATTAGTGCATCTTCTAACATTGCTCAATGTATCTATATAGAATTTTTTTTTTTTTTTTTTTCTCGCTTCAAAACTGGGTAGGACACAGTGTATCATTCACAGCATAAAGACTTTTTCCAGCTAGTGAGAAAATTACAGTGGGAAAACGCACATTAATAGTTCAAAAGGAACTTGTATGTCAGTCAAACTCAAGCTTAACAGAGATTGTTATGGGGGTCTACAATCTATTTTCAAAAAGATGCATGGGCAACAGCAAAAAAAAAAATACAAAGACTCACAAGGAAATAATTTCTGTGGTTGTGAAGTGAAAGAGCGCTGTGTTCAGACACGGGCAGATCGACTACTCCTCACCTGGGGCTGTATTTATCCTTGCAGCAGTCTGGCTCAAGCACCTCCATGCTTTGATCAAAAGCAAAAAGCTTCCTCCCCCCGTTTCACTTCCTGTGGGATCCCAACTCCCAATTTCCCTGAGAAAAGAAAAAAAAACCCTGCAGTGTGCTGATTCCCCCATTCCCCCACCCAACCTATTCCACATCCATGCATAGAGTAAAACGATATCCTTTTCCTAAGCCGTCATTATGCGTGGGGTTAGCTCACATTATGACAATGCAGGAGTTCTTGTTACCGTCATTAGTGCCTTTGGTCGAGATGCACATGTAGGGCAGGTTACGGAGACAGACGAGACCACCCGCGGAGCTCCAGCCTGGAGATTAATCAGGAATCCCAGAATTCCCTGCTCCCCTGGACGGCTTCACTGTCATTTGACCCAGTGGCTCTGTGACCCATTTACCCGGCTTAAAATTGGACAATGTTCAGATAAACTCAGACCCAGGTCGGCCCTCTCATGATGGCGAGTGTTTGAAATGTGCTCAAACAACAGCTTCATCATCGAATTGTCTTTCGCTCCAGAGACACTTTAGCTCTGCACACTTTCACCAAGAGGTCATCTTTTTTTTCTATGGAGTCTTTTTCATGGTTGTGATGTAGAAGGGGTTCCTCACATGGCAGCATCCAGCCATGTTTTAATTTAGCCACTTAGCCAGAAATTACCATCACTCTTCCATTCGAGTTTGTGGAGGGTATAAGCCAGGTCTGGCGTGATTGTACTTGCTTTCGCCACATGTTTTTATTTTCCAGCTATCAAAGCCATTTACTGAAAAGCCTTGATGTGGACGGATCTGTAGCTGTGCTCTCCATTACACTCTGCTGTAATGCAGAAAGCATGGCTCTGTTATTGGTACCTGTCTTACTGCTGTTATCTTTCTTTTTTGAAATAAACCTTGATCTGGTTGGAGGATGATTGAGGTTTTCTCACTTCATTCCTTAGATTCAGTTTATCCAAACCTTTTCTGAAGCAATTTAGTAATCAGTCCTAAATTTGGAAACATGAGGGTTTTTCTCTTTGAACGTTAGTCACGATTATGATTAATTTTGTTTTTGTTTTATTTTGTTTGTTGTTGCTGCTCAATTGAGTGATGACGTAACTATAACGCGTTTTATGTTCATAGGGTTGGGATCCAGCAGTACACTGGAGATGTTTCCAGTTCTTGAGGACCTTTTTTAATGTAAAGTGCAGGCAAGACAAAGAAAAGCAAACAATAGCTGTAGAGTAATTTTAAACCATGTTTGTAAGAGGCCTGGATGTGAATTGTGCGCCGCTCAGGTATTGTTTTTAATAACAGTGTAGTCATGGATACCAGAGTTGCATGAAAGCATCTGAAGTTATTTTAAATGTCCTCTTGTGAACACTTGGCTGGAGGCTGTTTCTTTTTTATTTTTAGCTTTGTAGTGCAAACTAACTGCTATTTATTTATATAAAGGAGTGTGTTATGAACACATACTGTAGCCTTAAGAACTCAAAACTTGTCCAAAACTAGACACACAAACGATGCAAAAAAAAAAAAAAGACTCATTCTGAACCTTTGTAACTTTTTGACATCAAGTAGATGAATATGTCCCCATGTACTCTTAGGCCGTCCAGTCACAGTGAGGTAGTGACAAAGAAAAGGAAGTAGTGACCCTTTTCGTCCATATTGTGACATACATCTGAGAGTAACGAGTTATCGGAAAAGAAGAAATTTAGGGCGGAACATGGTTCTGTGTTTGTGTTGTTAGTTAAATGGTAAGATGTTGGCATGAAACTCAAAAGAGATACACTACCAGTCAAAAGTTTGGAATCGGTAAGATTTTTAATGTTTTTAAAAGAAGTTTCATCTGCTCACCAAGGCTGCATTTATTTAATTATAAATACAGTAAAAACAGTAATATTGTGAAATATTATTACAATTTAAAATAACTGTTTTCTGTTTGAATATATTTTTATAAAGTAATTTATTCCTGTGATCAAAGCTGAATTTTCAGCATCATTACTCCAGTCTTCAGTGTCACATGATCCTTCAGAAATCATTCTAATATGCTGATCTGCTGCTCAAGAAACATTTATTGTGTACAATTGTACAAAATATTTGTGTACAATATTTTTTTTTTTTCAGGATTCTTTGATGAATAGAAAGTTCAAAAGAACAGCATTTATTTGAAATATAATCTTTTGTAACATTATAAATGTCTTTACTGTCACTTTTGGTCGACTTAGTGCATCCTTGCTGAATAAAAGTATTAATTTCTTTAATTTCTTTTCAAAAAAAAATTCTTACTTACTTACTTACTGTAGTGTATAATGTTACAAAAGTTTTGTATTTCAGATAAATGCTGTTCTTTTGAACTTTCTATTCATCAAGGAATCCTGAGGAAAAAAAAAAAAAAAAAAGTACACAACTGTTTTCAACATTGATAATAATCATAAGTGTTTCTTGAGCAGCAAATCAGCATATTAGAATATTAGAATATATGTATATATGGATGAACCATTCACAATAATTTTATGCAGACTTCAAAAGATTAGGGTTTTTTCTGCTTGGTAGGCCACAGAAATGTTTGTTGATTTTGATCAATAATCATCATGGTAATTTATTAGAGGGTCACATCTTTGTGTATATGTGTGTGTGTGTTGATGTAGGATGTTAACTGGTTAACTCTCAGAGTATTAGTAGACTGCTAGGTTATCATACTAATACTACTAAAAGTGGACCATCAAAGTTGTGTTGTCTGTTAACTTTTTTTTTTTCTCTCTTCTCCCTTCCTTCCTCTCTCTCCCCTGTCCCAGGATCCTGTCCTGGCAGAACTGCTTCACAGTTACAAAGATCAGATCGTCGGCTACCACGAGCATGACTCTTTGCTGGACCACAAAGAGGAAGAGGCCCTGAGTGAGGAAGATCGCAAGGCAGCCTGGGCTGAATACGAGGCCGAGAAGAAGGTGTGTAGCCTCAAAAATCCTTTACTGTTATATAATTGTAATGATAAAAATATTATCTAATACCTGCATATCAGTCAGCAAATATGTTTGTTACAAGTGTTCTATAAGCATTTTTTTTTTTTTCTGTATCTGTCCATTACTGATAGCTGTTTGTGAAATCTTGGTGAGGTATTATTTCTGTAGTTATGCACTGCATTTCACAAATAATATTGTGGAGTGATATAAGAAATGAACAAAAAAGGCCCATTTTAGTTATGGACACATGACCATGAGATTGGTCTAACTGTATACATATGTGCTTCCATAAAATCCAAATTTTTTTTTTTTTTTTTTTTTTTGAGTTACATAAAAACATTGAGAACTACTAAAAAGCCTTGTTGCTTGCAAGAGGGTTCTTTAAGTGGTAACTGTTCAAACTGGACCCATCGAAGCACACCTTTTCTGAAGTGTCTAGTTAGGGATGTGCTTCTCCATAACTGAGGCTGATGCAATACGCATCTTGAAGCATAGCCAACAATACGATACATTAAAGATGCATATGAAGCAGCTACCGATGCAATGCGATACGATTCGCCCCCATTACGATGCAGTGCGATTTCGTTTTAATTCAACACAATGTGATTCAATGCAATACGGTGCAATGGAAAAAAATATGATGCTATGCAATTCAATATGTAGGGTTCTAAACTTTTTATTTTCCTCAAATTCCCAAATTAAAACATGGATGAAAAATTGTGATTATTCCTTCAAAAATCTTAATTATTGTAGTAGTAGTAGTAGTAGTAGTAGTAGTAGTAGTATTACATTAAGACTAGGGCTGGACGATTATGACCTAAAATCAAAACCTCGATTAATTGAACATTTTACCTCGATTACGATTAATGAACGATTATTTTGTTTGTTTGTTTGTTTTTTGCCCTCATAGTTCACTTACAAGGTTTGTACTGTAAATATGCTTGACTATTAAAGGTGGTCTATTTTTTCCTTTTGAAAGAGTGATCTGACATAACAGCTCACTTTCAGCAGTTATTTTATCTATGGTTTGTAACATTTCTTACAGATTTCTGCTCATAGTAAATCAGATAAAGATAAATTAGCAAAGTACCAGTACATAATGAGAGCGATTGCGTGTGTGAATTAGTCATACCGTCTCTATAATTGTGAAGCTGTGGGTTGTACATTGTTACATCAAAAGTAGAAAAATATATGCTATAATAAGTTTTGAGTTTCTAAGCTACTTTAGTGATAAATCACAGGACAGCGCTGACAACTAGTTTCTGCTCCTCAGTGCACGCGATCTTCATGTTTTGTGCAGCTACTGTTTGTATGAGTGTTCGTGCCACAATGCAGCTGCGTGAGCACGGTAGCTCGATATAATAATGCACATCCGATGAATTTCGGTTTCGATTAATCGTCCAGCCCTAATTAAGACGTACATTATACTATACAATAGTAGTACATAGTACTACAATAGTAATAGGGCTAGATTACTGTTACAAGTTAAACCAAACTTTTATTTTGACTGGTTGCCGTGATCTTGAAGTTTCTGTGTATATGATATGACAAAAGTTTTTTTTCTCAAATTTAACAGTAAAATGCTCATGAAGTGACCCTCAGAGCAGCTCTGGAGATGAAGTTTGTGTGTTCATGTCGTCATATAGTCAGATGAAAACACTGGAAAAAACAGCGAGCATCATGCGTACTTCAGTATGTGTAGTAAACGTATTCACGCGTCTGCGGCATTCACACAGAACATGCAGGAATCATATTCATGTAGTCTTTTTGCGGTTTAATATTCACAGACACTAGTCCATATCGCGATTTGATTTAAGTGTACCCACCTACTTTTGATTTACTCATCCAAAATTTGACAAATTCTGTGACATTCCATGTTATACAGTAAATTACATTTTTATGAATGGATTCCATCAGTGTTTTCTGCATCACGGAAATCATAGGGCCCTGAATATGGTACAGATAGTTCGCTTTTATTTCTTTGGTTCAGACAGACATCAAATCATAAATTAACTTAAGTGCCTTCTGACTTCTAACGCATGGCCCTTTCACAAACAGGCTTTGTATTGCCATGTTAATCTATATTCTATGTGACTCACGACATGCCTCGGTCTCTGTAGTGTTGTGATCTTATTATGCCGATGCACCGATGCGAATCGGTGAATCTTACCAGCCCTATGTCTAGTAGTTCAGAGGGTTAAATCATCCCCTTACATAAACACAGTAAAACCTGCATGTCTGTGGGTGCAGATGATGGCTGAGTGCCTGTGTCCTTTTATATCCAGTCCTGGGATCCTTTGTAGTATTCAAACAATCTGAGTCATTGTCTTCAGATTAGAGGCTCTTCAACCTCTTGGTCAGCAGCTCATTAGTGGAGAAATCACTTGTTGCCATGTGGGACTCTGACTCTGGAGTTGAATTATATCACAAGTGCTTTCTCTCCATTCAGATTCACTGTAATGATTTCTTTTCCAATCAGAACAGCATCTAGACTGATTCCCAGCAGTCAGCTAAACCCTACTTCAAAGATAAATCTTTAATGGTGTTGAACTACTTCAAACTAAAAAAAAAAAAAAAGCTTTTCTCCTGAAAAAAGTGAGATGCGATGTAATCGCAAACATTGTCCGTCTGACATAAATGCACATAGACCTACTGTTAAATAAAGCACAGATTGAATCTACTTTCCCTGAGTACTTAAGCAGTAAAAATGACCAAAATACACATCCCAAGTATTGCAATAAAAAGACCACATGGAAACCGCATACATGGGAAAATATCACTGTAATTTTTGTGCCCAACACAGGAGCTGTATTTGTAGGCAGGAGTTATACCTGCTGGCTCTCAGTTGTTACACTGAGCATTGAGACAGTGCAGACATATGTTTTGATTTGTGTGTGTGTGTGTGTAATTCTTACCATATTGACACACAAATTCTGCAATACATGTAATCTGTCTCCTAAATTTCATGTTATTTTTTGGCAAGATGTTTTAAATATTATGCTTAAATCAGAGTAATTTCATCAGTGAATCACTTGGCCAGAGCTATTTTATGCAACAAAAATAATTCACCTGCTTTTGATCATCTCACTACAGTCATTTGTGTATTTTGAGATTGAAGAGTTTTGTCTAATTTGGTTGCTGAAAATCATTAACAATGTCAGACCCATTAAGGTGGATTTTAAGCAGTCATTTGCAGTGATTAGAGAACCCTATCGAGTTCTGCTCATGATTTAGTTGAAAACAGCCATGCAGTGAGCACCACATTTTGAAAAAGCAGTTTGAAAGAGCATCCATTTAGATTGTCCCACGGCTGCGGTCTGTGGCGCAGCTGTGATCCACGCCGCCGTCTCTGCCGAACACCTGCTTGTGCCAGGTCTGAACACCGGACATTCAGCTGTGGAGTGTGTTTACGAGCTGCGTGCACCAAAGACCCAATTAGAGGGCGGGATTGGCCGCATCTGCTTCGGTAGTTAATTTACACACAAACACAGCCATCCTGCTGACCTTCGCGAGGGGAACGCTCTGTTTAGAGCCATAAGACAAACACAGCTTGGGCAGGACCCTAACAGAGGTTCACATGGGTGCACATCAGGATTTTTTGGATCCTCCAGTGATTTGTTGGCTGTGAATAATAGTTCGCAGTGTGTCTTTGCCAAATCGAAGACAAATCACGTCAAAGTCGCAAATCGAGTGGAAAACACAGTCCGAAAGCAATGCTTTGATTAACCTACAGCGGGCGCTAGTGTGATGGAAGACTGACTCATCTGTCAGGCCGAACTTGATTTGAAGATTATTTATAATTGGGCTCTTTCTGTGTGACCTCATCTTATTAAATTAAGTTTGTCTGGTTCTGTTTGACTGATGGACCTGCTCTGCTGTTGTTTCAGGGTCTGTCCATGCGTTTCAACCAGCCGTCCTATTCTCAAATGGGCGTGGGATCAGCACCAAACTCCTACTTCCCCTTCAACGTGGCTGCATTAGCCTCCATGAGCAACCAACAGTTGGAGGTAAGTAATGAGCTCCACATGCACGTTTCACATTCCTTCAGCCGGCAGCTAATTGTGACATACGTCCTCAGGCAGCGACATTTGGTGTCGGCCAGCTGCTATTTATGTATGCTAGTTATCTCTGTGAAAATATCAAATTCAGCGTTTTTTTTTTTTTTTTTTCCTGGATTTGTTTTAATCTTGTCTAGTGTGTTCTTTGTTTCTTCTCACACTTTATTCTTTCACTCTACATTCAAGGATTTGATTAACCAGGGCAGGCAGAAAGTGTTGGAGGCCACTAGCGCTCTGAAGTCGGTGCCTAGGGAACCACTGGAGGACATCATCGCACAGGTGGTGAGTGACGGGAGGAGGGCGATTCCCTACATTGAGGCAGTTAATCGGAAAGGCTACACATAAAGGATCCGATATACTCGTGGCAAAGTTATTTTTCGTTCCTCACTCAGGGGTAAAAGAAAGTATGGATGTACAGCGTTTAGATGTAAATATGCGCTTGCCACTTTCTTCTCAATAAAAAAAATAAAAACACAAGAAAAATGACAGAAATGGGAAAGCATCTGATCATAGTGATGTGAAATTTTTGCATGATCTCTGCAATTCAGCACTAGATTGCTTTAAAGTAAGCAGCTTTACGGTATTAAACATGAAAAAACAGTGTCATGTGTCTCTTTCAATTGGAAGTGCAACTTATTCGCATCTTACCTCGACAGACTGAACAGAAGAAATAAACTGAATAATATTTTCAATGTCAAAGAAGGCAGAGCCTCAGAGCCACACCTACCTGTTATATAATCTCCACTGATCAATGGTAGTTCAAAGTTGTTTACCAGCTGGAGCAACCTTTTTGGGAGAGTTCACTTTGGAAAGCCATTTCAAACTCCAGAAATGAACTCCAAACAAACTTCATTTTTGCCTGATTTTGTTTGAAATGACATCACTGCAGTTCGTTCTTCGATTTAGTACATCTGCCCCTAGTTATACTATACTGCCCCCAATTAAACTGACGCAAAGCTACAGACATGAATGACCCCCAAAAAAAAAACTGCCTGGCAACCAACCACTCTGAACACCTTAGCAACTGCATAACAACGAGCCTCAACACCCTAAAGTCATGGTGCAAGTCTTGTAGGGGTACGAGGGTAAGTTGCACTTATAAAGCCTACACTTATGAGGGTGTACTGTTTGACTCTGTGGTTTGCTGTGTCATCAGTATTAAGCTTGTTTTGGACTGATTTCCGAACAACTGCTAAATGTGTTTGTATGCGTGATGAGCATGTAATTGTTTGTTTGTTGAGGTCTACAGGATGTAACAGGTGTGTTGTTTTTGGCAGTGGAAGGAGAATCCGAGTTTACCGGAGGCCCAGGTTCAGTCCATGGCTCTTGGGAGGCAGGCCGGCTTCGAGCTGGAAATCAAACACAGGGAGGCTGTTTACCGTGATGTCCTCAGCAAGCAACAAACTGTACGTTTGCTCATCTCTCACTGTTTCCATGACATCTTGTGCTCTTCTTGTGTTTAAGTGACATGAACATTTTAAACTAAATAGAATAAAAGGGACTTTTACTACTGGGAAGCTGTTGCACCATTTACCCAGCATATTTCGCATTGCACAGGCAACTTGTTTTCCCCATTCTGCAAAAATAGTTAAATATGATGTGTGAATTAATCATATTTAACTATCCTGCGAATCCTTAAATCTTAATGTCTTATTCTCATTGTCTCAATGTTTGATCAAATTAAAGGCAATAAAAAGTCTAAAATATCTTAAATGGTATAACAAAAGTCTATTATAAATGCCCTGTCCCAAATGAAACCCTAAGCCCTGCTGATCTTCCTCAGCGTCCACACTTTTGTGACATAATTAGGGATGCACCGATACCGATACCAGGGGGTTGCCAATACCAAGCTCATGTAGTACTTGTACTCGTACTCGTAAAAATACCCCCGATACCAAAGACCGATACCTCACGTGACGTCACTGACAGAAATTTCCGTGCACAGAGACGGCGGCAGCAGCAGAAACAATGTCAGCCTCAAGGGAGTGGAAATGCTTCAAATTAATGATGACAACACACACATTGTGAACTGCATGCTAATCACAATTCATTATCGATTAGTGAAGGCGGGATAGGCGGAATCGCGCTGAATGACACAGACCAGAAGCGCTCTCTCTTTCTTGCGCGCGATCCCAGTCTTCTCAGACAGCACGCGATCAGTTCTCCTCGTTCCTGAATGGTCAAATGCACACATAGTTGTCAAAATGTCCATCGTGTGGAGTATCTCACATAAATACAGTCGGTTATGGACATTTGGGTGAAAACAGGATGTGTGTCAGTATCCATGGATTCAGTCTTAAAGGGACCGTAGCCTATATTTGTAATTAATGTTAATAAAACAACAAAATATGTTAAATAAATGTATACATGGTAAATAAACCTACTGTATCTGAAAAACAAGTTTATTTAATAGTATTTGTTGTATTGTTTGTAAATTTCTTTTTATATAACAACAATTATATATATTGGTAATTATGCCCTTTGAAGGTTATTGGACACTGTGACATTTTTGTTCTTTAAGTTTGTGACAAGCACATAAAAATTATTACTTTTTTCATTAGAGTAATAATAAAGAAGCTGTCCTACATTCATTAGTCTCACTGTGTTGTGCTTGGAAAACTGCAACATCAAAAAAAAAAAAAAAAAGAGAGAGAGAAATTAATAAATGTATAGGCATCGGTATCAGCGAGTACTAGGAAAAAAGTATCGGTGCTCGTACTCGGTTCTTAAAAAATGGTATCGGTGCATCCCTAGACATAATGCCAAAAATACCAAATACCAAAAGTGAGGATGCATATCGGCCGCTCGCTCGCCCCCTTTCGGTCTTGTGGACGCGCACGTGGCAGCCATTGTAAGTACACAAGACCGCAAGGGCACATGATGTGTACCATTTGGGACAGGACCTAAATTATCATACATAAATGGTTGTATTTTATCTCCCTCACCTTTTTGAATGAGCAGCTGGCAGTAGTAAAGCATAGACATTTCAAAATAAGAGTACTGTTCTATTTCTGGCTTATTTATAATCACAAGTCCTGAATTATGCATAAAATATTTCCTCTAGTTTTTTGGTATTTTGGTGAAATAATAAACTGTATTTGGCATTTAAAAATTCAACAATATATTCAATAAATTTATTTTATTATAGTATCAGCAAAATCTTATACCGATTTATCTTTAATCCATATGTGTTGATAGATTAGTACATAAACCAATTTCAGTACATACTGTATTAACAGAATCTGAGATAAAAAAAATATATCTCAAATGTAATCAAAGAACGTGCTGCTGCACGTTGTTTGTTTGTGGACAGGTAATGTAGCATGGTCATCGTTCAGCTTAGAAGAAAAGCACCAGTTCCGTTTGAAAAGGGGTATCAGAAACCTTGATATAGCTTGGCTTTCTGAAGCAACATAAAAGAATAACATCCAATCTCTGTCTCCTCTCCAGCTGATGATGTACGTGCAGAAGGTGATCGCCAACCGGAAGGTCCAGGAGCAGCAGATGGCCCTGGCGAGACAGGGTATGCTGCTCAACCAGTTGGCCATGCAGAACGGTCTCGCGGCTCCCATGAATCAGATGGACCTGCTCGGGTTGTACCAGCAGCTTGGGGCGCTCCAGGGCCTCCCTCATCACAGCTGGGCAAGAACCCGGGCCCTTCTAAGGGACTGTAGATGCCTCCGCCCCTCAGTGTACACACAGCTGGACTGACACAGCCAGGACACCTACTTGAGCTCCTCGGTCATGAGAGGGCATCCTGGGACTTTGTTAATGGGGGTTTTGGCAGTGCAGTTTGTCATTTTTGTGTATATAGCCTTAATGTTATTCAAGATCTTTTTTTTTTCTCACGTATTTAAGATTAAAGAAGATATTCTCCCCAAATGCTTTTAGGCATTGCAAGTTTCTTTCCCCTTGAATAAGGGCTGTGCATATATGAATAATTATATTGCAAGGAAAACAGCGTGATTGAAGAGGGACCATAGCGTTTCTGTTCTATAACCATAGAGAAGATTTCACCTCGTAAATACTCTCTGCATTAATATCTTCCTAGTAGTGGATTGTCATCGGTACTGTGATAGCCAGTGTGCCAGAGACACTGCAGCGGACACCTTAAATGTAATGTCAAATCAAATGGCCTTATAACAAGCAGCTAGATCTCTTCTAATGTTTTAAAACCCCCTTTTCTAATCTGCTTTTAGGTATTTAAACTCGTTGTTGCTAATCATGCTATGGAATGTCTGTGTTGTTAAAACTGCTTGCTGAATTCCTCTGGACTTTTGTAACATCAAACTTCTCGTTGTAGTGTTGCCTAGCATATTGTTGTTAGTACTGTTCATATTTTATCTTTCTGTTGTTGTTTTTTTTTTCTGTTTCTTTTCCCCACTTGCTCTGGGTTTGTGCCCGAGTTGGCGTCTGGCAGGTGTTGGGTACATGTTTGTGTGGTTTAACCGAAGTTCAACCTCTTCTGATGATGATATAATAATGCTAACACTTTCCTTATCAGGTCAGTGCTCAGGCTGTATTGTTCTGTTCTTGGGCACATCTCCACTTCGGATGCTAAATTAGATGTTTTTCATTGGCAACCAAAAGCCCTTTGATATCCACAGGGTGTCATTCAGAAATGTAGAGGAACTTTTTCCCCTTCTGAAAATGTTCTAATGTTAGCATATACACCAACAATTTCTGCCATTAATATGATCTGCTACTTAGTATTTAATATCACATTTAAATAAAGTGACCAAAAGGATGTTACATTCAGGTCTTGCTTGGGGGTGTTTTTTTTTTTTTTTTTTTTTTTTTTTTTGCTTCACTGTGCAATTTCTGCACTACCTTCTTCACAATGAGTTTGCAAAAATTATGATCGGCGCAAACCTAATTAATAAATGTTAAAGGTGCAATATGTAATATTTCTATCCGCTAGAGGCCTATTCAAAACAAAGGCGTAGCTTGATGACTGCAAGTTTGAGAGCGGAATCTTGGGACATGTGGTCTTCACTTCACAGCCGGTGCAAAAGAATAGGGATAGGCTTCGGGAAGAAATCATGTTCATGGATGCGATTATTAACGTTACTGTAGTATGAAGCACAGCAGGACCGAGTGTTGTGGGAGCTGAATGAGGCCGCTGGAGCGATTGCGCAACATATGCCTCACGAGCAGCAAAACATTTATTCAGTCGCCGGCGCCGCTTCCGCTTTTCCAGTCATGAGTATGAGGTAACGCAGCTCTGTTTATCATATTAGATACATTTGAGAGTGTTGAAAATGATGTTATAACGTTACTCTGTGTGTTCTATCGGTCGCTGCTGCGAGACACTTGTTTGAGACGCACTGCAGTAAGCTAGATCGATTTTAGAATATCATATTAAATACTGGATGGCTTGTGTTGATAAATGGCATGCAATTAATTTTAAAACGTATTGTATGATGGAGAAAATTCTGTATTTAAAATCTGATTATGCTATGTTAGCTACTTGACAAAATAGTGTTTTTCTCTGAGGCATGGTAAAGCATGGTACTCAAAAAAAATCAAGAAAATTAGATTTAAACAATAAGACTAAACGTGTTGAGCTATATAGCAACAATTAGTTTTCTGCCTATAAACGTAACCAAACAGTTGTTCCCTTGCCTATTAAAACATGTAATATATTAAAGCGTCTTTGGTGTTTCCATGGTTTTTACAAAATAAAACTGAGGAAACTGAGGGTAACGCGGGTATGACGCAATTGACAGATGTCCCGGAGCCTTGATTAAAATTGCAATTTTCTCACGATTTACAAATAGTTGGAAACATTTGGGATATTGTAAGTACTCAAGTGAACAAAATATATAACACTGGCCTAGTGGTTTTTGGATATTTTACTGCAAAAATCTTACATATTGCACCTTTAATACGTTTCTAAGGTTGAATATAAATCATTCTAGTTATGTTCAGTTGTAAGATATTTTGTCAGGAAGAAATTTATCTCTATAAGTGCAATAGCTATTATTAAAACATCAATCATGACAACGAAAGTCATGAAAATGTGTAGGTCAAAAGATGTGGGAACTCTGAAATATTTTAACATTTTAAACTTTTAAATGAGTATTTATATTTTTTGACATTTATATAAGATATTAATCTTCAATTTCAGCAATTGATAATTTTCGAAAATTCAATTTTGTTCCATCTGCTCTCAGATGGCTTCATATCTATATGTATAAGAAGATGCCACATTCGACCACTCCAAACAGGTCGACGCATCCGCCATCTTAGGATGGTTAACATGATGCTGTTCATCACTCACACTAACAAATCAATTCATTTTAATTGAAAACTTCACAGAATTGTGCAGCCTATGGCTGTAAAATCCACAGAGCTGATGAAATGGGATAACTTTTCAGAGGTGAGAATGTGCTGGTTTGTGTTTTTATGTATAACTCAAGATACAATATACATATGCAGAATTACCCCGTTAATGATAAACTAGCAGATGATTTTCACAGCATTTAATGTCTATTGCGGATAATAGTTCTCGAGTGGTCATGGACCTGATTTGAGTGTCCCAGTATGGCGGATGGCTCGCTAGCGCCCCCTTTGCGGCTGCTATGCACCCTTGATGCACACTTTTCCTGAGCCCGCACTGGTGCAAGCCTCGCAACAGACTTCTTCCCGACAGTCAAAGCGGCGTTATGTCACGAAAGTGCGGACTCGTAGGAAGACACAAGGGTTTAGGGTGCCATTTGGGACAGGGCCTTTAGCTCCAACCTCAATTAAACACACCTGAACAAGCTGATCTAGGTCTTTGGGATTACTAGAAAGTTACAGGCAGGTGAGTTTGATCAGAGTTGCAGCTAAACTCTACAGGACTGCAGTTGAAGAGCCCTGCACTAGATGTTCATGCATGTTAAAATGTGCCACACCCGTCCCATGATTGCAGCAATGCAGTTGACAGTCAGATGAGGTCTCCAGAAGACAACAAAAACTTGTGCCCCTGGTTTGCACTCATACCAGTTAGTTCTAATTATTTTTGCATTAAAGAACTATTGAGTACTGAAATATTTTCTGTAAATGAGTAAACAAATGAGGCCATTGTCCATGACTACAATAGCAAACTTCAGATGTGCTTTCTCTAGACAGCTCTGTTTTCACACCCTGAGAATCTATCTCCTCCTGTACACCCTAATCCACCCTTTCAGTCTTTCATCTGCTATGTCTTTTCTACTGCTTGCTATTATTTTCATTTCTTTAGCAGCCAGGGTTTTTCTCCCCCTCTTTTCCATTCGCCCCCTCAAGCCCACATCTCCCTCCTGAGGGGAGCTTGCATTCACAGCTTGCAGAAAGCTGCCAAAAGAGAAACATTACAACTATTGCAGATGTTGAAATGTTGATCCCATCCTTGGTATGCCCAGATTACCACTCGGCTAACTCTGCAGCACCGAGCAGCTGTTCCCTCATCTGTCCCCCAATGTTAAAACCTGCTTCCGTTCACATGAATATGCAGTATACACTTCGTATCTGAAAGTATTTGAGCGTGTTGGCTGCAAAGCTAACAATTGATCATCTGTACGGAGCCCAGCCAAGGATGTTGTCAGGCAACGGTGATGGGTGGGGTTGTGAATGTTTGTAAATCTGGATTGTTCTATCCAAATTGTTCATTTCTGATTATGAGGGTTAACTGAAACAGTATAACTCAGAGTCCATTCAGGGCAACATCAGCGCTGGTCCAAATCTTCATTCAATCACCATGGGAGTTTTGTGTTGCTGTGATTTACAACACATTGGATTTATAAAACAACAATAGTTCTATGTATGTTATTACTATTATATAGGTAATTAATATTGTTGTGGTGCCGACTTTTCAAAAGGTTTGACGCTCACCAAAGCAACACATTCTCTTGTATTGTTTCGCTTTCTGTAGGGCGTTGATTTATGCCTCTACAGACTGCTTAGGGAGAACTTTCCCACAGGTTCCCTGAGCCAAGAGCTGTCTTTTTACATCATCAGCTAACATCCACATCTCTAGAGAGCTGGATTATTCTGTGAATGCTGCTGCTGTGATGTTCTGGAATTTACGCTGTACTAGATAAACAACATTTCACAGATTGATTGTCTCCTGCTAGTGTGGTGAACATGAAGATTTTCTGAAAGTGTATCAGATGTGTTGTACTTTGAAGACAACATGAAATTCACTCTACCTACTTGACCATACTATTCCAAAGACAAAAATGCTTGTCTTTGTAATCTTTCATCGAAACATAATTTGCTCTGCCTCTGATGAAGTGCCACACACCGTTTTACTTGCAAATAGTTGACGTAATAGACAGAAGTACAATAGTTTGTGAATGCCGTATCATGTTCACTTAAACAACTAGTGCTTTCACCGTGTCTTGTGTTCCTTAAAACTGTGAGAAAAGTGTTTTATTGCAAAAATGACCATTCAAACTATATGTTCTGTTTAGCAGTACCTTGCCCTCCTTTAATGCTAAACTATCACAGAAGTCAAACTCAATCAGCTCAGTGTTTCTCAGATTTTAATTGGTACAGAGAATCCTTTGCAAATATGGTCAATGACAATAAACAATAGCAGGACAATTTAATTGTCAGTCATTCAGGTCAAATGGTTTAGCCCTTCTGTATATTTCAGTAGAATCTACAGTTCCAATAACTTCAAGTTCATTACAAAATAGAGCCTTTGAAATAAATAAATATATTTATATATAGATTTAATAATTATACTTTATATGTAGAAAATAAATATATTGTACATCTTATAAATAGGTTTGTCCATATTTACATGTCTTTCACTTACATTTTAATAATGTTCCTGACAACCTGAACATTATAAGTCACTCTTTGTCAAATGACCAAAGCCTCTACCGAACCCTTCAGGAAGCACCATACATTTTCTCCGCTTGCTTTGAAAGTGATAAGTTGGTATTTGCTGTTTCTACAAAAATTCTAAGGTTTGAACCTCTGCTGAACCTTCAAAAGAAGGTTGACAGAATCTGACAGAAGACATAAAGAATATGATCTATGTAAACCTCTCTAATGTTTTACATGAAGAAAGGGGTGTTTGTTTCCATTAGTGTAAAGCCTTGTTACTTTTTCCACAATCTCAGAATATTTCTGTTCAAAATTAATATTGTTTCAGTAGAAGCTGGTCATTATTCTTCAAAGCATCTTTCTCCTTTTAAGTGCCCTCAAAGGTATATTTAATTGGAAAAGCTCTTGCTTTGCATTTGTCCTACAGGAAGGTTGGGTATTCTCCCCATGTCCATCTTCTTGCTAAGTGCTGCGTCATGACCTTTCAACATGAGATCTGCCCCCGAGTCACCAGAATTGGCATGTTAATTTTTATCTTTACAGTCAGAGGCAGTTTTACTTCCTATGCTCAGGTGAAAAGTTGCTCAATAAATTTAGACCCTTGTTTTTGTTTTGTTTTTTCCAGTGCCCAAAATGTGGTCCACTTTACAAAAAGTGTGGCTCACACAATGACTGTCTGAAGAAAGGTTGATTGTATGACACAATGTCATGAGGCCCTGAAGTCAACACCTCTTCCTCAAGACATCTTTTGGCACCAGCTTTGGATACAGGAATGTTCCCTCTTCTCTGTGGTTTAAAACCCATTAAGGAGAGGAAACGGAGCCATCCAGGACACACACGTACTGTTTATCTCAATCACCATTGGAGAGGGCCTCCTCATTTTGGACCAGAACCCAAATATAAACAGCTGTGAGGCGAGAGAAGTAGGGTCTTGTATTTCTTAATGTTCTTCAGAGTCCGTCTTTCACATCAAGCACTTCTACTACGCCTCTCCAACACAGCAACTCCGATGGATGCTCTTGTCACCTATGCTGGAACAAGTCTCTGTAAGCTTGGGGTATCTTCTCTATCTCAACAGGTCTGGGCAGGAAGTGAGTCAACTTCTGATGCTTTTTAGTCCTGCCGCCTTCTCGAGGCGAGCCGTCCTTGTTCAGAGCCACGTAATAGTATCTCCCAGTGTCAGCATGCTTGTAGAGTGTAGATGCATATGTGTTGTACCAGTTCTCCTCAAATTGCTCTCGGAACACACACTCTGCTGTCAGCTTCTTCTGCAAGGCAGCCAGAAAGAGACAAAAACATTGTTTCGATTATCTGTTTATGGTCAGTTACAGCAGCATTGTTGGAAAGATCTTGTGTCCTACAATGATAAACAAGCTTCACCTAAACCAGCGGTGTCCAGTCCTGAAGGGCCACCTGCATGCAGAGCTTAGCTTCTACCCCAATTAAACACATCTGAACCAATTAATCAAGGTCTTTGGGATTACTAGAAACTTCCAGGCAGCAAGTTGAAGCTAAACTCTGCAGGAAGGTGGCTCCTTTAGGAGCAGGATTGGACACCCCTGATCTACAAGAACTGTTGGAGACGAGGATTAAGATATGGATTAAAATCCTGAATTAAAATTTCCTGTCCTGAGCCAATCAGAAATATTCTAACCAAAGCATCATATGGTGTGATATCTTGCTGGTAATCTATGCTCTGTCCATCAATTGTTGAATGTAAGTGCGTTTGACCACATGTTTAAGAACTAACATGCGCCTCCCATTTCCAGACCTCCAGATGCGCTGGAAATCATGAGGGTGTGAAGACGTGGTACTGTTTCTTTCTCACAGTGCACAGTTTACACTTTTCACCATCGCAAAATGTGTGGAGTGGAAACTATCGTGAGGCCAGACAGCAGGTGCTCGCTGCACCAGAGAAGGGAAAGTCATTATGGGCAAGCTTTGCAGTTTACACCCAAAATCATTCTTCAAAACTGCTAACCTTTTTGTCTGCTTCCCCCATGATGCAACAAGCTCTCTCACACAAACACAGCAGCTTGAGAGAGTCTGTGTGGGCTGCTACTACTACACCACTGACAGAACTCCATGAGCAATGACTTCGGGTTAAGCAGGTGAACATTTGCTGGCTGACTACACTGCTGAGAACAATAGAAGACACTGGGGCTACATCATGTTTCCTGCCAAAGAACAGTC
Source organism: Hypophthalmichthys nobilis (assembly GCA_037950665.1). Taxonomy (NCBI): domain Eukaryota; kingdom Metazoa; phylum Chordata; class Actinopteri; order Cypriniformes; family Xenocyprididae; genus Hypophthalmichthys; species Hypophthalmichthys nobilis. The sequence continues at coordinate 23,712,508 of CM075491.1, read as the reverse complement.
ATGGAATGGGCCAGGTTCAAGTCTTGGTGTCAAGACAATACATTTAAAATTAGTTTTTAAGATAAAGTCAACTTTAAAAGTTCTGTTAAATCGTTTAAACCATTGGTCATGCGAATAGAATAAACAAGTTTGAGAAAAAAAAAGAAAAAAAAAGGTAAAAATTGAAATAATTAATATATGGCTGCTTAATTTTAGGAGTAAATCCATTTGGAGTAAATACTGCTCCATGCATGGGATTTACAAAATGTCTTAATGCTAATCACCAGTGAAGATAATTCTCTCCTTGATCTTACTGCAACAGAAATGGACCATTTCAATCTGTGCAATGAACCTAGAGTCTTCAGGTGATTTGCAGTGCGATTGCATGCTGACATGCATTTACAGTCTGATTTAATGGGATGTTTATCGCATTACATGTGAAGTCATCTCTTCTTGCTTTAAATAGGTTTGTTTTAACTCAGGGTCCACAGAAACTTACTGGGGCCCCCGCTTATTGTCTGTGGAAATCTGATAGCTTGTTTCTCCTGCAAGCATGGCAAAGTCTGCAGAGGGGGAGGCCAGGCACATTTTCCTATATATGGTTCTCTATGCTAGCATACAAAAAGTCAGTCAAATCCCGCTACTTGCTTTTATCTCTTGGTCTCCGTTACAATTAGCACTCCAGCAGAGAAAAGCGTGGTCCTCGCAAAACTTGCAGATATGCAAGAGACCAAGAGCTCTCAGCTCGTATATCCACGATATGTGGGTGTGTATATATTCCTGGAAAATATGTAAATATTTTAAGTATGGAGCGAAATGAAGAGGCAGTTTTTCTTCTTTGAGATTGAACGCTCTGTCTGAGAGCTTGTTCTTGTGTGGAAAGTTACAAAGACAAAAAACAAGGTGAGCCACGCAGGCTATGCACAGACCTTGCTGTTACCTACTGATCAGAGGTCAGGGCTTGCAGCAGTGGAAACACTGCTTGTTTTGTCTGGTTAAGTGATTTTTTTTATTGAACATCTACATCATATGGGGAACAGACTGAAGCTGAGCTGGTGGGTGGGTTGTCGTTTGCTCCTCATTCCAGCTTTGACTGCATTCCTATTGAAACACTTCATAGAGCAGAACCTTCTGTTGGTGGATGTTGTTTGGAGTGTGTGTGAGCACTACAGGGGTTTGACTTACCGACCCATAGAGTTCACCTTTCTCATTCATCCCCAGATAAAGACCAGCATCCACGCCTCGTATGCTCACCAGCCCGACGGCCAGACTGATAAACTCCAGAATACCTGCCAGACAACAACACTCGTCAGACATTGACCAGACACCTTTACAACTGTAGCACAGCTGTACATCAACAGTGCTGTATCGGCAAGATTCTTTTTAAGTAAGATGATTAATCTTACCCCCTTTTCCCAGCTGAAAGAAGCAACATAAACCAGCCTAAGGTGGTTCGTTGGTTGTAGCTGCTATAAGCGGATCTAGTTGGTATTCCAGCCTGGCCAAGCTGGTGGTTAGCTGGTTAGCCAACTGGTCTCTCAGTCTGACGAGCTGACAAATGCCCAAAACCCCTCTTTAACCACCAAAGCACACCAGCCTAACCAACCTGGCCAGGCTACCAGCTATGCTATCACCTTTGACTGGTTTATGTTTTTGCTTTTATTATTTTCCACCAAGAATAACTGATGTTTAAACTCATCTCTGTATTCTATTGTGATTTGTCTATAAAAAAGAGTCTACTTTGAGAATTTGGTATTTAAAAGATGGGGATTTTCTCACCTGTGCCCTTCCAAGTAAGCTTTCAGCAGACTACCATCTAAAAATGTGGCACAATCTATAAATAACCTGAAGGACAGGATATTAAAGTCTTGTTACTAACACTTTGATCATAGAGCGTGTGCACAACACAAAAGTCAATAGTCTCTGAAATGTTTGGTTAAGCCTCTTGTAGCAACTCTTGCTTGACTTTGATTAACATCTCACTTTATTTTGCTAACTTTTAAAATATATTTTCTTATACAAATCAATATTGTAAGTTATCTGCATCATGGTGCATTCGTGTCAATTTTCAGGATACGAGCCCAATCTTGGCCCAAACCAGCTGTTCACACTCTCTTGATTAAAGACTAAAGCAAAAACTACACCTTTGTGGCCTTTTACCACCACCTGGACCAAGTATGTTATGATTTGGATGCCAAACGACGACACAGAAAACTCTCTGAAGCTGGGTTAAGCAGAAGCACATTTCATATGCGTTTAATCAAAGACACTGCCAGCTTGCAACATTACCGACAAACGGTTCGCATTTGCCAGAAGGATGCCAGAAACATGACCGCGGACCACCCAATCCAGTAAAGCCTAAAAACAAGCATTACCACTGGATTCCACAGTGGTCATGCTTTAATTTAGAGCTATTCCTGTTTTCTAAGCGAGGGCTGCACCTGCACAATGATTACGGATCAGAGCAATGTAAAAAATTCTCATGTCTGGGCTCTGCTATCATTTGTTTATCATTGTAATACCAAGCACTCCTTGACTGATTTATTAGTGCTGTAATTAGTAGTGTCTGTGCCTGCGTCGGCCGGGGTCCTTTGAACACGTTTTCAGAGAAAAACAGCCTCATGCTGTGAGCTTGTTTTCCACTGCAGAGGAGCACCTGCGTCCCTTGACCCTGCGCTGGAGTTCGCCAAGGGCAATTCGAGTGTAAGACTGAGAGATATGCTGCTCTTGTCTAATGGGTGGATTTATATACAAAATTTCAAAGTGTTATTTGCTCTCAAATGCTCTTAGAGCTTTTCTAATTAGCAATTTCTGAGGCATTTTGCAATCATTTTTAATTAACTGGTGTTTTGGTGATTTTTAGTGGTTTCACAACCACAAATTTCTGTTTTAATTTTCAGCACTGTGGCCCGGTTTCACAGATAGAGCTTAGACTAAGCCAGGATTAGGCCTTAGTTCAATTAGGGTATTTAAGTAGCTTTTATATAACGTACCCAAGAAAAAAAAAACATTACTGGTGTGCATCTTGAGACAAAACAAAGGCTCTGACATATTTTTAGATATGTCAGTGCAAGTTCCTTTCAGTTAAAACAGCTCAAACATGCATTTTAGTCTAGGACTAGCTTAAGCCTTGTCTGTGAAACCAGGTAATATCTGATTTATTATTTTAACTCTAACAAACCTCTTCTTCTGCTTTTAATGATTTGTGTTAAAAGGGTTCTTGTGCTATATTTCCTTACTATAAATGGCCCTTGTGTATTTTATGTAATGCTCTGGCATTCATAAAATAAGTGTGCCTTAACTGTCCAAGCACTTTTGGGGGACACTATATATGGGGTGTAGATTATGACATGGGACGCACGACCCCCAAAGCATTATCAGTATTGTAAAGAAACCCCCATCAGCTTCACTTGAAATCTACACCGCTGTATTCTGCCCAAGTTATGCATACAAGTTTTGTCTTGTGCATGCAAAATGACAACCAGATCTGCCAAACTGAACATTTTAAAATGTTTGTTCTTAACTTTATAGTGAAGAAGCAAATTTTACTATTACAGATTTCCCACAAGGTGTTTTAATTTCCTTTCCTTTAATTTTCCTTTCCTTCTCAATGACTGACAGCAAACTGATAGATTGGCTGATTGTGCACTCACTGAATCAACAGGGACATGCAGCATTTTTTGTACACTATAAACAGGTGCGTTTATGTCACAAATTAAAAGTAAGTACTGACTTTAATGATGAATATTTGACAACATGTTTAACTGTTACAGTATTGGCATTTTTGTGAACTGTGTATGAGTGTGTGTGTGTCTATTTAACCATATTTTGGGACACATTTGTATCCAGAAGTGATCTAAACCTGACAAAATCTCTCAAAACTTCCTTTTTGGGACATCCTCATTTGTAAAATAATATAATATAAAGTAAATAGAGTTTTTTAAAATTGTAAAAATGCAGAAACTTTTCGGTTAGGGTTAGGTCATATTTTTAAATTGTGTGTATATATATATAGTAACAAGGATGAAAGTTTACATGTAGCATAAGTCTTGCTACAAGATCAGAACACTGCAATGTGTTTATTAGGGAAAAGTATTGATGATATTTACACACACACGCTATCTAGATGGGGACTTCTGTTGTTTATATATATATATATATATATATATATGTGCGTGTGTGTATTATATATATATAAACAACAGAAGTCCATGAAATTTCCCCATTTAGATAGCGTGTGTGTGTAAATATCATCAATACTTTTCCCTATTAAACACATTGCAGTGTTCTGATCTTGTAGCAAGACTTGTAACCTACTACATGTAAACTTTCATCCTTGTTAATATATCACATTCCAAACACATATTAATGTTTTTAATTCAGCTTGAGATGACACGATGCAAATTATAAACACTTAAAGGCAATATTTGTCTGACAAAACGTTTTAATCCTTCAGGACTCTCCATAAAAAATTGGAATGGATAAGGCAAAAATTTCCCAGAGAGACCCAGGTAGGCTACTTTAACACACACATATGATGCTAAAAACTGCTGATTGACGGATGGCTGAATTGACGAATGGATGAAAGGGTGGATGGAGTTCTCACCGAATCTACTGTGGTCCTGTCTGGTTCCGTGTACCGTCCCGTTGGGAAATATCTCCAGCTGGAAGCCGGTGCGGCAGTAGAGCTGCCTCCTGCGCAGGATGCCCTTCAGGTGGCCAAAATCCGTGAGCGATCCGCGCTGCAGTCTGCCCTCAATCAGACCCAATCTCTCATTCAAACCATCCGACAGAGGCACATTCCCTAATGCTGGAAAAGCCTGCAAATCCAGATCGATGCTCCCGAGAAATCCAGCAACCTCTGCCATGACGAGGAACTTTGGACTTTGGATGTTTAGAGAGCGAAGAGGAGAGAGACGCTCTTTTCATCTGTGATCAGACTGAGTCATTTATATAGACATCCATATCCTCCCCGAGCCACGCCTGGATGACATCCCTGCTGCTTCACCTTCAGCATGTCAACGTAGAGCTTCTGCTCCAACTTTCATAACTGATGCTGCTGTCTGTGTCGGATCTTTCTGTCTGTCTTTCGGAGCGCAAGTGAGTCTGTGTGCGCGCGTGAAATAACACTCAGCCCGCAAAAAGTCCTGAAAAAGAGAAGACCAGTGACAAGCTATCAAACCCACGCAGTGCGGAAAGTTCTCAAGACTGTGTGTCTGTGTTTTATTCGTCTAATCGTAGCACGAGTTGCGTGACTGGAGTCTGACAGAGGATCAGTCTCTCTCACTGCAGCGCGCTGCGAGTCACTAGAGGAGTTCCAGGCTGCGTTTCAAACTCTAATGAGCAGCCTCCCTAGATTGCATTTTTGGCCGTTCCGCAGTTCTGGGCATCACAGGCACTTGCAGCAACTTGTAACATAGTAAACTGCGTACCAAGACTTTATTTTTGGTATCACAGGTACATGCAGCAACCTGTAACAGTGAGCTACCTACCTAAGTGTCTGCAACATTTTTGGACATGTCAGGTGGGTCCAACAGTTTGGGTCATCATAACATTTAAAACATAGTAAACTACCTAACTAGACAACATAACTGAACATTATTGGTACAGTTATACAACAATTCTTCCTAACCCTAACCCAACATTTCATTTTTAGCATTACAGGCACTTTCTGAGTTAGTATGGTATATAGTATGTGAGAATATAAAGCTCATTTTCAAGGAGGAAAAAAACACCTTAGTTTTATTCAGAGGCCCAAACTGAGCAAAATTATGGAATTTGGTGCAGTTACTGATATTTATAAAGGAAATTCTAAGTGTAATGTAAATCAATGAGACTTTTATTACAGTATAACAGACTACTTAAATAAAATGCATAAAAATATCATTATTTATGCATAATGAAGTAAACCTTGATTTATGGGTAGCCTATCATAAGTTGGTGTATACTAAAATTTATGGCAATTAAAGACTTTTTTGAAAACTGCATGAACACCTGAACTGCCTACTTAAATATAATTTGGGGCATATAAAAATACTATAGTAATTTATAGTAAATCCTATAGTGTTTTTGAACCATACTATAGTAAATTGTAGTATACTGTATATATTATAGTATTTACAACACTTTGTTAATGAATGCTACAGCCTACTGTAGTATTAACTATAGTGAACTGATAAACTGTAATAAATACTGTAGTAGGTTTTACTACAATAAACTGTAGTATACTGGAGTATAATATACCCTGTAGTTGTAGAAAACTTAGTTCAGTATTGGGTAATTTTTTTTTTATATTACTATAGTTGTTATATTTCCACAGCAACTATAGAATTACCACGAGTACTTTACTATAGCATGGTCCAAAAACACTATAGTATTTACTATAAATTACTATAATATTTTTGGTAACACTTTAGTATAGGGAACACATATTCACTATTAACTACGACTTTTCCCTTAATAAACTCCTAATTTACTGCTTATTAATAGTTAGTAAGTTAGTTGTTAAGTTTAGGTATTGGGTAGGATTAAGATTGTAGAATAAGGTCATGTAGAATAAGGCATTAATATGTGCTTAATAAGTACTAATAAATAGCCAATATTCTAGTAATATGCATGGTAATAAGCAACTAGTTAAAACACCCTAAAATAAAGTGTTACCATATTTTTTGCTGCACATGTCTGTGATTCCTTAAATAGCTGTCTAATTAGTAAACTTCGAAGATGTCAAAAACTGATGCCAAAAAATGCTGTCTAGTTAGGCAGCTCTGTAGGTATTGACACACAGCCTCAGTCTGAGGTTTTCATAGAGTTCATTTCTCCACCTTCCCTGTGTAAGCAGGTGTTTCCTCCTCCTCTCCAGACCAGCTGTTGGATATCTACTGCAGAAATTAAAGGAGCAAAGAAATACAAAAGGTTGATGACGTATTTTATTAAAGCTGAGCAGTACAGGGAATGCATGGCAGGCGGAATTTCATAAAATGTGAAATGCATGCGTCACATGAAATAGCAATGAGAAATATACCAGATGACCACAAACTTCATATGGGTTCTTCTGTAGGAAATGATGCATGCTGAGTGCTGCCAGAGGCAACCAGCAAATGTGCACCTCACAAATCAAGGGCAGGGTTGCATCTATAAAACATGTCTCTGATATGTCCAATGCACTCATAAAGATAGGGCTTGTCAAATATGTGCTCTGTGTTTCATGTCTGAATAGTTAAAGGTCAGTGTTGTTCCTATATGTAGCTTGGTGTTTCCTTCACAACAGGTATGTTTGTTTATATAATAGGTACAAAATAAGGACTGTTGATGGTTATGTCTTTTATTAATCAAATGGAATGCTAGATTAATTTACAGTGTATTTGTGAATTTACAGTGTCAAATTAGTGAACCACAGTTTTGAAGCATTGTTACATGTGAAGAATTTCCACTTTTTTATAGGAAACCTGTGCTCAGATTTTTTTTTTTTTTAAGAATTTGATAAAGGACATTTTATAAGTAAGTAATAAGGTACGAGTGGCTGTGCTGTATCGTGAATAAGCCGCTCCGCTTCACGTCGTGCCTAACAACGCCCTTCAGCCGTGACTTATTCACGATACAGCACTAGCCTTGAGTACCTTATTGCTTTTATAAAACGGTTACCACACAATATTAAAGCAAAAAATGTGTATCAATGCAACTTTAATGAAGTAAACTTTCAATAAAAGCCTTCCTTCCACCAGAAAAAATAATCCCTGACCGTGAACAGCAACAGAAGTTACATTATTACGCCATTAGATGGCGGCAAAAGCTGTCTTTATGAGTGTGTCAGTCAGTAGCGAAGACTTTTACTTTGGGTGCATCTCAATCAGCTCCCTAGTTCAGTAGTCAGGGCACTGATCAGGGAATCAGCCACATTCATTTACATGATATAGGCCTACTGATTCACGACCTAGGGAGCTAGGGAGCTGATTGAGACGCAGGGATTGAAAAGACTGAATTGTTGTGAACACGGAACAAGACGCAACTGACAAATGCTTTGACTAGCGCTGTCAGTCACGGGAAAACCCCTTAACTGTTAAAAGGACAAGATAATACATTGGACATTTGAACAGATTTTTTATTATGAACATAGGACTGACCTGAAAGAAAATGCTAAATTTCTTAAATCTCTTTCTCACAATACTCTTCTACATAATACAGTAAGCTTCAATGAATAATATCAATTGAGAACATACAGTTTACGTTGCTAAAAGTGGTTGCTAAGGGTGTTGTGTAGTGATACACAGAACCCTTGGGTGAAGCAGTCATAGCCGTGTTTTATCATGAATAAAACACAGCTATTGACCAATCAGAATCAAGGACAGGAACTAACTGTTTCATAAAGCACAGTCTGACACTTGAAAAAGACGAAATGTGTTTTGTTGTGTGTTGTGACATGCAAAATTAGTTACTTACATGTCTTGTTAACCTCAGCTTAGTTTAAATACCTTACATATATTTATATGAAACAAAAGGAGAAACTATATGTGGACTTAGACTAACACAAAAAACACATATAAGTAACACTTAAAAAATTGAAGATGGATTTCTGCAATACATGCCACCATCACGTGATGCTTGTATAAAGCACACATTTCTTATACATTTCTCGCTGATTTACACTCAGTTGCCATCTGAATCAAAAGTCTTAAGTATCCTGTCAAAAATGTAATGGAGAATGCATTAGCTCATCAAAAATCAGTTCTTAGAAGTGGTTCCAGTCTCACATACAGTAAAAAACAAAACAAAAACAAAAACGCCATACTAGTGAATGAACCCTGTGTGAGAGACCTCCAGTTCATCTTCAGTCCAGAGGGTGTGATAACTGAAGGTGGTCTATGGGGTGAGTTTTCACTTGCACACCTCATCCAGCGATTTGCACAGGAACTATTTGCGAGAACTCAGCAGGTTGCATTCTTGGTGTTAGCTGTAAAATTTAGAACTAGTAAAAATTTAGATGAGGGTTTTTCTTTTCTTTTCTTTTAAAAAAAAATCTATAACGACATCTGTTGTTGGTCAGCTATATTTTATAGTTGACATGGTTGATTTATGAGTGAGTGTAGAAAATGTTCCCACATGCTCCAGGGACATATAGTGAAGATAACGACCTCAAGATCATGGCTCATGCTCCAGTGCCTTGCTCACTCTCCACAGAGAATAAAACCTCACAAGTTAATCAGATTTGGGCCATGAATTGGGGTCATTATCTTACCTGTTCATTTGGAATTTCATATCTCAGATATTTTCAATTCAGCAGCTCTCGCTCTAAAAGGTTGCACCGCAATGCTCTTGTTAATAAAACACCAGCTTGTTATTAAATTTTTATTTGTTCGGCCTGTTAGATATAAACAAAGGCAAGTCATTTCATCTTTGAAACGCCTCTCGGGCAGCTATTTCAGTCATGCAAGTGCAGCTCCTATCTCTTTGAATTGGGAACCATCAAATTCTCCAAAGCTGTTGACCAAGCTTACGATTAAATTTCATATTTGAAATCACCAACTAAATCTGACAATTGTCTCATAAATGTTGCTCAAATAATGTTTCAGGCTGGACCAGCCAATGCTCTTGTGCAGTCATAAGCGCAATTTTTTGGTGTTAGGAGGTCTGTTAGTGGTCAAAGTCTTGGTCTGGATTTGGGTTTCAAGTGGTCTAGAGTTGGTCTGGGATGTAGTGGCTCTGATGTTGGTCTGGTTTTGTCTTTTGGAAGGTCCACTCTTGACACCAACTCTGGGCTGGTGACACCACATCGGGCACTTCGCATAGCGTTTAAATCAGACAAAGCGAAAGGACCTCTGTTCCTGTGTATGATATCATCTGTTCTTATTTTACTCTCGTGTCCAGCGCAGCGCAGAAAAATGATCCGTGCAGCGAGCTGTTTGCAGAGCTGGATTCTGTGTTATTTTTTTCCATCACTGAGACATAACAGGCTGGGTCTCTTCTTTCATGCAGGTGGTCCTCAAACTTCAGTCAAGGGCGAGAGGCACGTAGAGCCAGAGGGAAGACATGGATAGATGTATGCGAATTTAGGTAATGGTGTTGTGTTTCGGGGTTTGCTTGGCTTGGCCATCCCTAGTAAAGATAGTGTTAATTAATTTGTTTGCTTTGCCTTAAGCTCTAACGAATGGGGACTCCAGGCCTTGAGGAGCCATCAGTGGGTGAGGAATGCCGCCTAAAACCAACATTTGTTATACAAATTAGTTTCATATGCTCCAGGTACAAGGCCGGGGTGAGGGGGGGTTTACCCCCCGCATATTTCTGCCCCTCGACCACTGTTACCACTCATACTCCTTTATCCACTTGAGCCTTTTTATATGCTATGGCTGCTTAACAATTTGGGTTTGTAGGTTAATTTTTCTGTGCCTAACTTGCGGTTTGCCCCATTTCCTTCAATGTCAAGACAAATTTAAGCGAATGAACTTACATTGAACCAGACACTGAAGCTGATTGGCAGATTTAAGTGATCACCAGTCTCCCAAATTGATGGCCTCATGACCACAATGTATTTCAATCAGGTTGATAAATTATGAGGTCTGCATTTTCCATGGCGTATCAACACCTTACATCACGGAATGTTCAATATTCATGGAATGACTGGTAAAACATAAATTCAGAGATGTGAAAAACAACAGACTGGATCGGCTTCAGAGTTTTCCTCCATAGTGTTCCTGGAAGCACCAACGTGTCCTTTAAAATATTCCGGCCAGTGTGTGACTGTGTTACTCCGGAGCTGCTTGTTTTTGATGCGACTGTCTCTATGCATGATCATGTGCAAGCGACTCATTCCAAGCAAGAGTGTTTTTCTTGCTCAAACACAGAGCAGAAATGTGCCGTCAAACAGATGTTAGGAGCCCTTTGTAGAGTCCTGGCACACATCCAGACTCTACCTATCTTCACAACTATTTACATGGTAATCCAGCTGGTCACTCCCTCTGTTTCTCTCTCTCTCTCTCTCTCTGTATGTCTTATTCAGGCTCTTGCATCAATTGTAATACATTTCTGTTTCAGAACGGTCAAATATTACATAAAGCCCTATCAATCTATCAGCATGTTATTCAATAATTAGTACTAGGTCCAGACAGAATCTGTAGATTGGATTTAAAGGAACAGTTCACTGCAAAATGTCATTATTTATGACATGTGGTTTAAAACTTATATGCTATATATATATATTTTTTTTTCTGTGGAACACAAAAGGAGCATTTTTCAAGAATGTTCACACTTTGTGAGACATAGGCTGTGTTTTTGGGACTGAAAACCACATTTACTTGCAGGTGTGAGTCTCAAAATGTCCCGTTCACACAGCAACTTACAGTAGCGTCTGGAACACTGTCTGTATGAACGTGCAATGAGAGTCAAGCCCGTATTCTCTTAGTAGTAACCATAACGACAGTGACCAATGTAATATTAAAGATGGCGACGTCCATAAAACTGAAAAGTCTCATCACTTTTTGACATGACAAGAGACCAATTGAACCGCAAGTTCATCCATTCAAACTTCATTAACCAACAGCAGCATCAATGTAAACACCCGCTAGCCGGAGTCTTTAAACGCTGCACTCGCGTGTCACTTACTTTGCGCATAACACGGCATTTGAATTTCAAAAAGAAACACAAAACTGACAGGAGCCACTCTGGTGGAGAACAGTGACTGGATCTAACACCTTAAGATGATGCACAGCTCATATCTCTGTCACTGTAAGTTACTGAAAGCAAAACTACACACAAAACACGTTAGAAGAGCGGCTCTCTCGCACTGTATGACGTGACAGACAACTAGTTGTCCAGTCCTGTTTCATTCACACAGCGCAGAATTTTTGAGAATGCGGTTGTGAGTCCTGAGGATTTACGGGTGTGAGTTTGGTTATAGAATGCGGTTGTCACTCCCGTAAATAACTGTACTGCGTGTGAACGTAACCGTATTAAGGACTCAAATACAGGACTGACAAACGTATTCTGCTGCTGTGTGAACGTGGCCATACAGACCGAAATAAATTTAATGGTTGGTTTACCCAAAATGTAAATTCTGTCCTCATTTTCTCTCCATCATGTTGTTTAAACCCTTATGACTTGAAACATAAATTGAGATATTTTTAATGAAACCTGAGAAATTTCTGTCCCTCTATTCCACCAAAATATTGACGTTCAAAAAGTTTGTAAAAGAAAACAATTTGAATCAAGCGGTTTATTCCAAGTCTTCTGAAGAGACATGATTGTTTTATATGAGTTATTTTATTTGGCTTTTATTCACATACATTCACATAAAACTATCATATGATATATGGACTACTTTTGACATTTTGTTATTTTTAAAAGCTTGTCTGAATTGATTAATTAATTATGTATACAGAAGATCTGGATGAAAATCCTTCAGATATTCTCATTTTGTGTTATATTAAAAAAGACGTGAGGCGGCATAAATAATGACAATCAAATTAGGCAATATATATATTAGTACAAAAGTTGATTTGTAGAACATCGTGTAGCACAGATTCCATGTAGACATGATAATTAGTGATGTCTATATCAATATCTATTGACATAATCTGGGATATTTTGCACCTCTTTTTTCCCATCCCAAAAAATAAAAAAAATATTTCTGTCATCTTGTCCATGTTTTGGTGGGTGACTGTTTTTGAACTAGAATTCATTTTTGTAGTCTTATGGGAATGAAAATATGCTGCAAAGCTATTTCACATGTCACTACTCCATGCTTATGAAAAGCATATTTAACAAGTTTTTCTTTTATGGTAAGTGACTTCAATCCAAGTAAACTTAGTAAAATTTTCCTTGTTACATGTAATAGCATATGTTCTGAGCACTCACTCTACCTTATATGGGCTCAACCTGCGTGACACTTGACTCTCAAACACTAGAGGGTGCAAATTATCTCAGGACTTGTACAAAAATAAATCAAATTCTCAAGATGCCCAAAAAACATGAACTGTCAACGTTTGACAAATAGAGACTCGTTAGTTAATTCCACTTGAATGTTTTCTGTGTTTCAGGGTGATGCAAGTCTGTTTTTTTTTTCATGTTGCCTTTTATTTTTAGAGAATTCAAAGTTCCACAATACTGAAAGAGAGCCAAGGTCAATCTACGGCATCCTGCCTCTGCTTGGATGACTTCTCTTTCAGCATTTTTAACCACAGCCTACAACCTGATTCGGGCAGCTGTTTCTTCATTTGATCTAAGTAGATGCCTCACCATCTAGCTCCATATCCGAGCTAAATTCATATGTTCTTCATTGCTTTGTGAGTACAAATGCTTAAAGGCACAATATGTAAGATGAAAATATCCAAAAACCACTAGAACAATGTTATATATTTTGTTGACCTGTGTACTGTACATTATCTCAAAGGTTTCCAACAATGTTTAAATCCAGAGAAATAAACAATTTTAACCAGGACACGGTCCGTGTAACTGTGTCACTTGTCTCTGTTTTACTTTCATAGAAACCATGGAAACAACAAAGACACTTCAATATATTGTGTTTTATTATGCACCAAACTGATCATTGTTATACAGCTTAACACAGTCTTGCTGTTTGATTTTTTATTTTATTTTTGATTTACCGCGAGTAGGCTACCATGTTTTACCACGCCTCAAGACAACACTATTTTATCAAGTGGCTAACATAGCATAATCAGATAGAGCTTTCTCCATCATACATTTTAAAATTTATTGCATGTCATTTAGCATCAGTCATTCAGTCATCCAGCTTTTATTAATATGATATTCTAATATCGATCTAGCTTACTGCAATGTGCAACGAATGTCTTATCCAGCCACTGAGTGAACGCACAGAGTCACGTTAACACAACTTTCAAAACGCTCAAATATATTTTGTATGATTGTTTTAACCATGTAAAATATAGCGCTGCGTTACCCCACATATGCAACGGAAACAGCAGAAGCGGCCGACTGCAGCATAAGAAAAGCTCCACTTTTCTTGAGACCGAATTGCAGGTGTCTTGCATTTGCTCCCACGGGCCACGGCTCTCGGAGCGTCCTGCTTTATACCACCATGATGATAATAAAACTTTAATACATTTGCTCATCCATGAACATGATTTCTACCAGAGTCTGTCGAATTGCTTTCCATCGGCTGAGGTAAAGACAGCAAGTCCCATGATTCCACGCTCATTCACGGCGTCACCCCTTTTGTTTTGAATATAAGCAACCTAATGTAAAGTTTATTAGTGGGTTTTGCTAAGACAAGCATCTCAAATTCTGTAAAGCATTGTTTTGTGTGCTATTACTCTTCCAAGCAATTATACTTCAAACTGATGCTAACAAGCACCTAGAACACCCTTAAACACATAAAAATATAAAGTAAAAACCCCTTAGCAACAGCATCAACCACTCAAGTTAGAGCATCAAAAAATCAAATTAGAGCATATTTTTTGTGAAAAAAGTATTTTTAGGAAACGTGACATCCACATGAATGTCTTTTTGGCTGATAGTCAATTCACGAGTCCGCCTGCCCATTCGGTCTTAATAGTTAATGGTAAACAAACTTGGCTTGCTGTCCTAGAAAGAGGCTCGAACCCGAGGCTCGGCTCGAGCTCCAGCTCCGAGCTAAACCCCCAATTAACAGTACTGTGCAGAGGGAGAATAAGAAAAATAGAGGAGGAGATGGGGAGGAGGAGGGATGCTGGAAGAATGTCACTGGGATGACGCAGTAACTGCTGCTTATATACGCTCGTAATGATGATTAACAGGACTGAATGTTTAGGCTCCTCCCAACCTATGTTTGGATCTACGTAGCTACTGATATCACTCACAAAAGTACTGTGGTGGTACCATAGTAAAGTGACAATATACCATATTGCTTTAATACAGTATTATATACCATGATACTGAATGATTAATACGTATTCCATGAATATGAACTTAAATGTGCAATATGTAAGATTTTCTGTCCGCTAGAGGCCTATTCAAAACAAAGGCGTAGCTTGATGACGCCAAGTTTGAGCGCGGAATCTTGGGACATGTGGTCTTCACCTCACAGCCTGTGGAAAATAATCGGGATAGGACTCGGGAAGAAATCATGTTCATGGATGCGATTATTAACGTTACTGTAGTATGAAGCAGAGCAGGACCGAGTGTTGTGGGAGCTGAACGAGGCCGCTGGAGCGATTGCGCAACACATGCCTGACGAGCAGCGGAACTTTTATTATGTCACAGTCGCCGGCGTCGCTTCCGCTTTTCCGGTCATGAGTATGAGGTAACGCAGCTCTGTTTATCATATTAGATATATTTGAGTGTGTTGAAAATGATGTTATAACGTTACTCTGTGCGTTCGCTCGGCGGCTGCTGTGAGACACTTTGTTGCACACTGCAGTAAGATAGATCGATTTTAGAATATCATATTAAATGCTGGATGGCTTGTGCTGATAAATGGCATGCAATTAATTTTAAAACGTATTATATGATGGAGAAAATTCTCTATTACTGTTACTAAAAACAAAGCTGCATCTGATTATGCTATGCTAGCTACTTCACAAAATAGTGTTTTTCTCTGAGGCATGGTAAAGCATGGTAATTGTTACTCACAAAAAACAAAACAAAACAAAACAAAACAAAAAAGAATAGATTTAAACAATAAGACTAAACGTGTTGAGCTATATAACAATAATTAGTTTTCTGTCTATGAATATATCAAAACAGTTGTTCCCTTGTCTGTTGAAAAACATGTAATATATTAGAACATCTTTGGTGTTTCCATGGTTCACAAAATAAAACTGGAAACCGAGGGTAACGCGGGTATGACGCAATTGACAGGCGACTCCTCACACGTCCCGGAGCCTTGGTTAAAATTGCAATTTTCTCATGATTTACAAATAGTTAGAAACATTTGGGTTATATTGTAAGTACTCAAGTGAACAAAATATATAACACTGGCCTAGTGGTTTTTGGATATTTTACTGCAAAATTCTTACATATTGCACCTTTAAGGTGAAGGTGAATATATTCCATAAGTGTAATTCTTTCCCGATTGTAGCGCTGTACCAGTGCATTATGATAACACTCAGCATCAAAAACAGACATTACTTCATAGTGTGTCGTAACATACCATGTTGCTTCTTGTTTAGAGGTTTTACAAGTGTGGCTCTTCTGCAAGTCTAAGCATTTCCTTATTTTGTGCCTTAGCTAATTGAGAGGTATTAAAGTGAAGTGTTAATACATTGCTGTGTAGATGAAAAGATTTCAAGTATTTAAAGGCAGGTGGTGGATATTAAAGGTTGCTCCTTATGTAATGGATGCCATGGATCATTGCAGCAGGTGTCGGGATGTCAGATGGTGAGTGGAAAGGAGGTGGTCTTATTGTTCTGCATGTACTGGTAGTTCTCATTAACAGATGTCAGAGGGAACTGAAAACTCACACTCCATTGTGTTAGATAAGGAGGAAATAATCTTGTAATTGCAACAGAATTCTTTGTTTTCCTGAGGCCGGATATTGGTGAGGGATTTTAAATTGATGGACACTGGTTTAAAAAAACATCTGGAGTCTGTGCTTTGTGCACCATGCTTCCACATAAAAATCTGCGGATGGCAAAGTAACCACAGGTGTAGTACATCACATTCACTTTGAACATGTTCCACTAATGTTTCAAAACCACAAAGTGTCACAACATGTTTTGTCTTCATTTTCAGCTCTAGGTCTATTATATCAATGTGTTTAAAATGTTTTGCTTGAAAACTTCTTTTCATGCAGATAAAACTGCTTCAGTTTGAAGTCATTTTTATCTGATGTTACACGTCATAGTTCATTCTCTGGTGCATGTTTGAGTGTATCACACACAAGTCTCATATAAGGTCAAACAGTCACAGCTGCCATTCATGTGATGGTTTCACCGTGTGAAAGTTGCAATAATAAGGTTAATCGGGTGAAAAGCTAATGGAAACATATTTTCAGAAGATTCAGTGCTTTTAAAGTTTGCTGGATTACTGTCTTCAGGACCTAACCTTGATCCTCTGACTTCTTGTCTAACAAGCTGTGATGTAATCATTGATTGTAGTCCTTTCTGGCAGATCGTGTACCTTCCTCTCTCTGTTCAGTGGAATAAAATCACTCTTTAAAAAACTTTTTAAAAGCCAGAGAAACCTGTCAGCCAGATGTTTTTGCTGTAAGAAACAAAGTGTATGGTGAGGTAAGCGAAAAAAGAAAAAAAAATTAATCATAGACATGACTTTCCATGACCAAAGCAATTGTTTTTCATGCCAGTGATTAATGTCCCAGTTTATTCACTTGTGTCCTTTCAGTAGTACCATATTAATGAAATTTATGTTTTCACCTAATTTGTGGTCTAAATCAAGCACCTCATATTTTTCAAAGTCATTCACGCTGTCTCGTCTCTACCAATAAATGGGATATATATATAAATAAATAAATATATATATATATATATATATATATATATATATATCAGTGGCATGTGGTCCATATAAGCTGCGAATGTTCTGCATACCCAAGCCATTCGTGGACTCTGCAACTAATGTTAACATTATAAATTACTATTAAATCCCTTGTTTGAGGTGTCCCATAAAGCCTACATGCTTGGAAATGCGTATGTAACTGTCCGTAATTTATTTATTTGACAAACGACGGTAATTTTCTTTAAATCTGCCAGTTATGGAGACTTCCGGGTAAGCTGATCTACAGCAGCTTTTGCGCCTTCGCGCTTTTGTTATGGAGCGTCGTCATTGTCGTGCGTTCTCATTGGTTTGCTGGTCTATGGGAATTTTCACGGCAGGATAAGCTGTGAGCGGACCACTCGCCCAAGAGGAAAAATGAGCTTCTGATGCCAGATCTTGATCACCAAAAATCACATTGTATTTGATACAAAACTAACTGGACTTAGCCAAATGGGGGAAAAAAAATCATAACTAAAACTATTTTTATAGTATTTCATTTTCTCCATAGAGAATTATTTTATGAAAACTTGTCAAAACATTTTATTTTTTATTTATAATAGGCTGCTAATACTTATTATGTTATACTTATTTTTAATTATTAGTTTAAAAAATACTTTTGGCATACATTTAAATTGACGCAATGGTGTTTTTTATTTGTCGTGTCTGATTTAGATCTGTGTCCGTAAACTGATACATTTAAAGGTGAAGTATGTTGTTTGTGTGACACTAGCGGCACCTAGCGGAATACAAAAATACAGCATATTTTGCAAATGCACCTTTCGCATGTCACGCCTTCATCGACTCAGACATCACAAAAGCTCTTACAGGTGCTTGTAAAGGCACGTCTCAACAGGTAAATATGGGCTACTCTCAAAAAAAGGTCCAACATATTAGAAATACTTTTTGCTGTGTTGCTATTTGTCATGAGCAAGCAAATGAGTAAACTAACACTGAGAACACGAGCATCTCGCATATTAGCTATCAACCACACACATTTTTTTACATGACGCACCACCCAGCATACCTGGTTAAAAAAGTCACCACTTGCTACTGATATATATATATATATATATATATACGACAAAAAGCAAACAGAACCCATTATAATCAGTGATGCTGTCTATGCTAAGTTCCAACTGTAAACTGATGCTGTTCTATTTCTAATGTATGTTCGCACATCTTCTGACATGAAGGACTGATAGGCTTGCAACGTTCGCTTTGTCACTTCGAGTGTTGACAGCCTCAAGACAAGAAAATATGACAAGGCATATCTCGCCATCGGATTCACTAGTACAATGGAGGGTAATGAAGAAAGACCACAGTGTATTCTGTCCCTCAAAATTTTAGATTCTGACAGTGTGAAGCCAAATAAGTTAAAGGTCCAGTGTATAATATTTAGGAGGATATATTGACAGAAATGCAATATAATATACATAACTATGTTTTCAGTGGTGTATAAAGACTTTATATAATGAACTGTTGCGTTTTTATTACCTTAGAATGAGCCATTTCTATTTACACACACTGCGGCTGTCGGAATGGCTGCCGTGGCCATGACGAAGGGGCAAGGAGCGGCCTCCATGGCCATGACAGTTTTGAGGATGTAACACTGTCCGAGGCAGGCATTAATGTGGGCTCGGGGTCCATGATAGGCAAAGTGGCCATGACAAGGAACTCTGAAGCGAACTCTGGAAGTTGCTGCAGGTAGGGCTGGGCGATATGGCAAAAAAATAAAATCTCGATTTCTTCAGAATGATTGACCGATTCACGATTTCTATTTCAATTTTTTTTTTTTTTTTTACTGTTTAACTAGTCAACTTAAAAACTTAACTACAATATGATTTAAGTAACATTCTCTTTATTAACAATCTGGTTAAAAAAAGTTCCATTCCAAGTGCACCACAAATGGAGTGATCAACATGGTGTAAATGTAAAACAATTTGTTAAATATCTTTGTAGAAATATGCCTGAAATATGAAGACAAATGTTGTACAAACTTATCTTAAACACATCCTATATACTCAGAAATAATATAAAATAAGAAAATGCGAAATATTTCTTAGCCAAAAAGTAATAGCAATAAATGACACCAGTAATAGGCTATTATTAAGCAAATGTTTTGTAAAAACAGAAAACAACAGCGGCTTTCAGCCTGTCATCATCATGCAAACATGAAATATCAAACAAGTTTACAGGTTTTTGCATTCCATTGCGCTATTTGTCTTTTTGTTTTTATGTTTGGTGGACATGTTTAGGTGTTGCGCTTGTGTCTCGCGTCTTTTGCAGCGTCTCACCCATGAAACGGCATTTCTAAAAACACGGCGGTCAAGTTAAAAAAAAAGAGCTCAACTCACGTTTAATAACTTTTTTTCCTCATTCCACTGCCTGCATCTCAGTGGACAATGGACTGAGCTCCGAGGCTGGTGTGGACAATGGACTGAGCTCCGAGGCTGGTGTGGACAATGGACTGAGCTCCAAGTCTGGCGCGGACAACGGACTGAGCTCCGGGGATGGTGTGGACAATGAACTGAGCTCCGAGTCTGGTGCAGACAACGGACTGAGCTTCGAGGCTGGTGTGGACAATGGACTGAGCTCTGAGTCTGGTGCGAACAACGGACTGAGCTCCAAGGCTGGTGTGGACAATGGACTGAGCTCCAAGTCTGGCGCGGACAACGGACTGAGCTCCAGGGATGGTGTGGACAACGGACTGAGCTCCGAGGCTGATGCGGACAATGGACTGAGCTCCGAGTCTGGTGCGGACAACAGACTGAGCTCTGAGGCTGGTGCGGACAATGGACTGAGCTCCGAGGGTGGTGTGGACAACAGACTGAGCTCCGAGGGTGGTGCGGACAATGAACTGAGCTCTGAGGGTGGTGCGGACAATGGACTGAGCTCCGAGGGTGGTGCGGACAATGGACTGAGCTCCGAGGGTGGTGTGGACAACAGACTGAGCTCCGAGTCTGGTGCGGACAATGAACTGAGCTCTGAGGCTGGTGCGGACGACAGACTGAGCTCCGAGGCTGGTGCGGACAATGGACTGAGCTCCGAGGGTGGTGCGGACAATGGACTGAGCTCTGAGGGTGGTGTGGACAACAGACTGAGCTCCGAGTCTGGTGCGGACAATGGACTGAGCTCTGAGGCTGGTACGGACAATGGACTGAGCTCAGGCACTTGTGTGGACTCCAGAGCTTCAGGGAGGACTGGGGTAAATACGCTCAGCACTAGGAGTATAGTAATTCATTGTGGAGGTTCTAGATAGAATGGGGAGAGACTGGTAAGGCTGTGATGACTCTGGACTGACAGGGTAGCAATCTTCCTTAAGTTCACCCACCATAAAAGAGGAGCCATCTAATAGAAGGGCAAAGGAAATGTAATTGGCTAAGGACTTGGAGGTGTTTCTACAGGCATCTGAACAAAAAGGGAATCCTTCAGTCCACACCTAATGTGCAACTAAGACCTTCATTCTCCCATCAGTCCATGTAGTTAGGTTACTGTTCTAATGGGTGTCCACTCAGTGAGAAGGGTAAGTCTTGTCTGGTCTTCTGTAACAAAGAGACCAAGGAGAGTGATTCCAATATTTGGGAGTTAATTTACAGAATGGTGATACACAGGTAAGTGACAGTTCCATAAAACAAAGAAGTCATAGCTGGTGAGTGATGGTAATGTCCTTTCAGGTATGTCAGCATTGGGACTATTGAGGATAAACACACGAGGAGAACAAATGATGAAGAAAAATTGGGAAGACAATGAAGGAGCTCCACTGTAGTATAACAACAATGGAGAAATTATAATAACTCTACAGGAAAGTGAAGATGAGTTTGTGTAGTCCTTATAACATGCAGTCCTTAAGGCCCCAATATACTTAAAGTGAAATCGAAGAATGAACTGATGTGACTTCAAAATCTGGCCAAAACAAACTTCGTTTGGAGTTCGTTTTTGGAGTTCGAAACAGCTTGGCAAAGCGAACTTTCTGGAAAAGTCTGCTTCGGCTGGTAAACACCTTGGTGGTGATTACGTAAGGTGCTCACGTGGAAATCTTTTCAGCTTCATTCTCCTGTATAATTCGTGGAGGTCGGACGTGATCCACGAGTGAAAACATGAACACACTGGAGAGCTGCTTTATAGTAGAAAATTAAGTTGTACTTCTGATGAAACGAGACACTGACACTGTTTTTCATGTTCAGTACGGTAAAGCTGCTTGATTTTAAGCAATCTGTTAAACAAAGTGCTATATAAATAAACGTGACATGACTTTACTAAAGTGCCAAATTGCAGAGCTCATGCAAACAAACATATCCACGTTGCTATGATCAGATGCTTTTCTTATGCTTTATTAAAATTCTTGATGTTTTCTAAATTTTGTTGTGTTTATTTTGTTATTGACATCTGACGCTGCCCAGACTTCTGAGAGCGCCATTTAGATGAATGTGCTATCTAAATGGCGCTCTTAGAAGTATGGGCAGCATCAGATGTTCGATTACAGTATATAGCTGAGGTGATGGGGGTCAGGTGTTATGATAATTAGTCCAGGAGTTGGATTAGCTGAAAGGAAGATGACTGGGTGTGGCTGGGATATGACAGTAAGCCTAGAATAACGATTTATATTCAGAGCTGTCAGATTGATTTGGTGGGAAAATTCACGCAACTGTCATTTATCATAGAATGTTTCATCAAGGTTCAAGGTTGTTTTATTTATATAGCACATTTAAAAACAGCAAGTATGGCCAAAGTGCTGAACAAAAACATAAAATGAAGAAAAAAGAAAGCACAAAACGAGCCATACATTCACACCAGACACTCATACTGAATTAAAAACTACGGAAAAAAAGATAAGTTTTAAGAGAAGATTTAAAAACAGTTAGAGACTGTTGCTGACCTGATATAGGCCGGGAGACTTCCACAGCCTAGGGCCGGCAATAGCAAAGGCTCTATCACCTCTATGCTTTAATCGCGATCTGGGTACACAGAGAATTCTCTTATCACCAGATCTCAGATTTCGTGTGGATTGTAGGGGTGGAGTAGCTCAGACAAATAAACAACAGCAGATCTATTGGCAAGACATATGTACTGCTGCTGCTCCGAAGAGCCTTGAGAATCACATATTTGCTATATCTACACTGTAAAAAATAAAAACAGAAAATGTAATTTTCTGCCAGGACATTTTCCGTAATTTTACGGAATTTTCCGTAAATCATTAAAACAAAACCTAATGCAAACCTTAATTCAAAATACAGGTAAATCACCCGTAAAATACAAATACGGAAAATTCCTTCATATTTATACAGTACATTGTGCCTTATTTTTACGGACTTTTTTTACAGTGTAGCTTTGCCGAATGGCTTAATAACTAGTGGCTTGACTTGTGTGTATCTTGGCTATCGAAGCCCAGCATTATTTAACCAGTGACTTAAATAATGTGTGCCTGGATGCCATACATTTAGGTTTGATAAACTATTGACCTAAACCAAGCTATGCACCTGAGCCAATATGGCTCAAACTTATCTAGAGCACACACTATGTGTGACTTCAACAAATTATATCATGTTGATAGAGATGGAAACGAACCATGCAATTATACATGTTTTGCCATGATTTAACAGGGTCCAAAAAAACATGCAGCAAACCGCAGGGTAACATGCATATATCAACATTCTTCTTGAAAAATACCTAATTTCACTTAAAATGTGTTCTCATGCAAGCTATGAACACTAACAACAACAGCAACAAAAATTATTTCAACCACATGTCAAAAAAGAGCTTATAATTCCATTGTGTGCCATAAAAAATTTGTGGCTCCTTAATAGTTTTAATGTAGACATAGTGAAGGTTTTCTAGTTGTTTTGTCTTAGATTAGAGGCACATTATTTAATTATTTATTTAGATGGTGTTTATTATATTCTTTTTTAAAACAGTAAATTCTAGATGAAATCTAATGAATCATAACCCCAAATAATTCCTCCTAAGATGCTGCTTCTAGAACCACAACTGTACTTTTTTTTATATTAGCACTATTTTGTTCAGACAAACCAAACATTTATTTTCTGTATACAGTTGCCACATAGTGACTTGACTGCATATGGAAAATATTGGACATAAATGGGAGCTCTCTAACTACATAATGCACCACTGCCCTGTGCATGGTTCACTGTAAATGGTGTAAAGGTTCCCCTAGGAGCCTGTAGGGCCAGAGTTGAAAATGCCACAGTCATTCGTCACCAATGGAAGTTCACTTTACAAGCCAGTGGAATGAGAGCATCTTGGCCGACTGCAGAATCAGGCTGGGACAATAGACTCACGCCCTTCAGCTCACCACAGTCCCTCTAGCGCACATCTCAGACGAACCCAGTGAACACTAACCAAAAACATTATCCATGCCAGTGGATGAGGCTAAAGTCTGCCATTGCTCAAAATTCCATAAAAAATGTCTTGATGAAAAATTTAGAATTAAGATGCCCATGCTGATACATGCATTTACAATGATTTGTTCTGCGTTGGATGTGTGTATTTTTATTTCCCTAGCTCAAGAGGGGAGTATGTCATGTGCAAATGAATGACTTCCTCAGAGTGGGGTCATGATGTGCGGGAGTAAGTATTGTGAAAGCCCGTCTACTCCCGCTTTAAGTGCTGAGAGTTGGGTGGTCTGTCCTTCAGCACTACATTCAGAGGGGGAGACGTACGGCCCGTATCATTTTCAAAGAGTGAAACTCTAAGCCCTGCTGCCTCTTTCTAACCCTTAAATTTTGACAAAGGCACCTGTTGTTTGACTCTGATGGACTGACTGGCCTGTTTCAAGACCGCTAACAAAAAGATTAGGATATTTTTACATAAACGCTTGTGATAACAAGGATGGTGGTGCATGCTTTGTCAATAGTGTCTTAATAAGCTTTATATTTACTAGACTAAAGACTAAAGCTACATTCCTCAATGTCAGTCAATGGGTGGTTACTATAGAACATCACAGAAAAGAAGCTATTTGACACTCGAACCAAGTTTTTTTTTTTTCATCTAAATTCTGTTTTATACCAGTGCTCTTCTGTGCTGTCCGCACTCAAGCACAACATAGTAAGAGAATATATGGCGAAAGATAGTGTGGCCTTTTGATGAGAGTAGTCAAAATGTTTTAATGGTAATTTCAGTTCATAACTGGACTGATAAATTGTAATACTGAAATTGAAGGAACTGGGAAAAACAGTTCTCAGAAAACGGTGCCATGCCTTATTAAACAGTGCCACGGTGCTATAACTTTTCAACAATATACCTAGAGGATACTGAACTTAGTCACACTATTTAATACATTTAACAATGTTTAGTATGCAATGCAAAGGAAGTTTCAAAATTAAACACAAAGTTTGTTATTTGCATGGTCCTATTCATCACCATTGCATTGTTTTTATGGAAAAAATAGTAGGCTATTTGTAATACTGCTTAAATCTTTCGAAATTTAATGTAATTTAAGTTTTATTGAAATTTGCCCATATCGGAGTGTCTATTTACACTAAGTGCAAATAGCGTACTTTGTTGGCAAATGCCATTTACACTAGCTCCACCCACCAATGTCTGGTTGGGCAACTCAAGTTTTAAAAAAGACGCATGGAATTCAATGTCTTCAGTGGTGCAGCAGTAGTAAGACTCACAGACCTGGCTTTTAACGTGATCAACGCGGGTTCGAATCCGCTTTGCCGAGCAAAAATGTAAATAATGTTCTAAAAGTGGAAATAATCTGTGAATGAGTGTTTAATAATATTAAAAGTGTTTATTGGGTAGGGTTAGGGGAAGGTGTAGGAGGGTTTTTATTCTTCCAATAAGGCAGCATCCATTTAATAATCTTAATAATATATTAATAATATTAATTAATATTAATAATATTCTTGTGTAATCTTAATAATCTCTATGATATTATTGCATCCTGTTAATTTACAAAAATACAGAGGTGCAAATAGTATCTGCCAACATAAAGTATAGATAGCATCTTTACTCTTTACTATCCATTTTTAGTTTGGACTGACCATAAGAACTTAGAATATATTCGTTCCGCAAAAAGACTAAATTCTCAACAGGCTCACTGGGCACTATTCTTCAGCCGATTTAACTTTAACATCTCGTATTGCCCGGGTAGTAAGAACCCGATGCGCTCTCACAGATTTTTGAGGCTGAGGCTATTCCCACCTCTCCAGTGACCATCGTGCCTCCCAACCGGGTGGTCGCGGTGGTCAAGTCCAAGGTCCGTGAGGCGTTACACGGCGTCACTGTCCTTGCGAGGTGCCCAGATGGTCTGTTATTCGTGCCGGAGTCTGTCCGAACAAGTGTTCTTCAGTGGGGCCACTCATCCGGCCTGGCTTGTCATCCAGGAGTGGCTCGAACATGTTCGTTAATTAAGCAGCGGTTCTGGTGGCCGTCAGTGGCTCAGGATGCTCGAGAGTTCGTATCGGCCTGTCCAGTGTGTGTGGTGGGTAAGGGCTCCAATTGACCCTCAGCAGGGCTACTCTGGCCACTGTCAATTCCTTCGAGACCCTGGTCACACATAGCCATGGACTTTGTCACAGGCCTACCCCCGTCTAGCGGCAATACTGTTGTCCTCACTGTGGTGGACAGGTTCTCGAAGGCCGTTCACTTCATCCCCCTCCCCAAATTACCTTCAGCGAGGGAGACAGCGACTATCGTCTTAGATCACGTCTTTCACATTTATGGCCTCCCGGTGGACGTGGTTTCTGACAGGGGTCCCCAGTTTGTGTCTAGGTTTTGGACAGAATTCTGTCGACAGCTGGGGGACGACTGCGAGTTTATCCTCTGGTTACCATCCACAGACTAATGGTCAGGCCGAGCGTGCTAATCAGGACTTGGAGAGGGTCCTGCGCTGCGTGGCGTCAGCAGAACCGTCGACTTGGAGTTCTAGATTAACCATGGTCGAGTATGCACATAACTCACTCCTGGTCTCATCTACGGGTTTATCACCCTTCCAGTGCTGTTTAGGCCACCAGCCCTCGTTATTTCCCTCACAAGAATCCGATGCCATTGTTCCATCCGTGCATGCGTTCATTCAGAGGTGCCTTCGTACGTGGAGGCTCGCCAGAGAAGCCCTTTCTCAGATTGGCGAAAGGAACAAGGCATCAGTGGACTGTCACCGTTCTAAGCCCCCACTTTACGTGTGTGGTCAGAAAGTTTGGTTATCTGCCCAAGACATTCCCGCATGTAAACTGGGACCCAAATTCATTGGACTGTATATTGTAACCAAAGTGCTTAACCCTGTGACGGTTCGACTCAAATTACCCCCTCAGTTTAAAAGGATTCACCCGGTGTTTCATGTTTCCAAGATCAAGCCCGTTTTTCGCTCCACCCTTCAGCCCCAGACCTCTGCTCCACCGCCTCCCAGACTCATTGAGGGGTTGCCTGCCTATACGGTACAACAACTTCTTGATATGAGGCGGAGGGGTAGAGGTCATCAGTATCTGGTAGACTGGGAGGGTTATGGTCCGGAGGAGAGATGCTGGATTCCGGCTCGCGACGTGCTGGACCGCGCTCTCATTGACCAATTCCATCGGAGGCGTCCCTGAGGGGGGGATTCTGTCACGGGTCAGGGTGTGTCACCGGTTCTTCTCTGTTGTTTGTTATGGTCCTGTCATTTTCTGCAGCCTGTGATTTGAGCAATCAGCGTTGCCTAGCAGTACTGTGTGCACAATCACGAGCTGATCTCCCACACCTGTTGCTCGTTCCCTTTACCCTATTTATTCCCAGTTGTGTCTACCCCTTGTTGTCAGTTGATCACTATGTTTGTGTCACGTGGATGTTTCTTGTCTGTGCTCTCATTCTTGTGTTATTTGCTTTCGTGACTCAGCTGCTTGATTACTATTGTGCTCAGGACCCAAAGACGAGGAGTTTGTAGCAGGCCTTTATCTCTTGCTGGATTCTGGCCTGTCATCTCTTGGTTGTCCTGCTTGTGTTTACTCTCAGTGGTCTCCTCAGTCTTGGTGTCCGCTTATGGTGTGCGGAGAACACAGGAGCCACCATACAGAGCTTCTACATCTTCACTGTGTCACATTGACTGTTCATGTTTGTTCCCCAAGTTTTCCTAATAAACTTTTCATGTTTGTTCACTGCATTTGAGTCCTCCATTTATCTGACATTCCTGACACACTTAGTGTAAATAGCATATCTTTAAGAAAATGCTGCTATTGTCACTTAGTGTAAATAGAATATATTGCTATTTTCACTTAGTGTAAATAGCATCTACAGCTATTTGCACTTAGTGTAAATAGCATCTATCACTAAGAAAATATGCTATTTTCACTTAGTGTAAATAGCATCTATCACTTTTTGCACTTAGTGTAAATAACATGCCTTTAAATATACAGGTTTTACAGTCTAGTTATTTTCTAAGTGTATCAGGGCTGACGCTATAACGTTTGTTTTGCAAGTTATTTATTTCTTCCCCATTATTATGTTTGAATTATTAAATAATAATAATTCAAACATCATAATGGGGAAGAAATAACTTGCAAAACAAAAGTTTTTTTAATTAAAATAAAAATTAAAATAAAAAAAGATTTTTTTTACATTTACAATGTGTATTGTCAAAGGTGTTATATAGATAAGTTGACTTGGCTTGGCCTAAGCAGACAGGTCAAAAAAGGATGAGGAAACATGAAAAATTAGATTTTACATAAACAATAAACATATTTGCTCAAATAAATAGAAAGGAAAAATGACACCTGCTATGAATTAATTTAAACCCAACAGATTTCACTGCTGTCATCAATTTCGGTGCTCCAAAACTCTTAACACTGGAACATATAAATTCATCTAATTTTATATATATATATATATATATATATATATATATATATAACTTTTTTTTTTTTTTTTTTTTTTTACTATTTTTGTGCTATTTTGGATTGGACATTGGGCTACTTTTGTTGCGCAGACCTGGCAACCCTGCATCAAGGGCACTGAGTTATGCAATAGTTCTGCCTCACACTCCTGCTATAAAGCACTGCACAATTAAGAGTGACTATCTCAGCCGAGGATAGACAGGATTCTCTTTTGGCTCTGTCTGTCCGGTAACTGTGGGTAACATGATCAGCCGCTCACTATGGATGATTTGGAAATAACAGAGAATGGCCTTTGTTTAACTGCCAAAGTGAATTATAGAATCCTGGAGAAATTTTCATACCCATGTTTGAGGCAATGTTTATAAAATTCAGATAAAGATGCAGTAAGAGATAAGATACCTCTAGTGAACCAGGGAACTGCATGGAATGTTGCCTCTTTTTTTTGACATAAGGTCTCCTCTCACAAAATGTAAAAATCAGACACTAATCATACTGTGGCACAATATGAGTCAGATGAGGCATCCATCCAGTTTTATTACGCAAAACATACGTCAATGCTACATATTTACTCTTTCATTTTTCATATCGTCAAATTGCACTCAAATAAAAAATGTGGAGATATCTGCATCAAAATTTTACTTTCTTTCCAGTGTTGATTGTAGAAACAACAAATGATGTCTGTTGACCTAAGTTAGTCTTTTTTTAAAACCAAAAAAGATGCTGTGATTAATCAGCTATGATGAAAGGTTAATTTTCCGTAAGCTGCCAAGCAATGATGTGTTCTATAATTAATATTCCATTTGCTTTTTGTCTGGTTTATTATTGCATGCATGCAGCGTATTCCAGTCTGCTGTCTATTAATATCTCTTTCCATGTGCGTAAGGAGCTCTCATCAGTGTTTATATGCCGGCAGCAATCTTTCATGTGGCCGTACCAGCAGTTTTTAAATGTTGTCGTCATGTTTAGTCGAACTAACCCCTTTCCTCCTTTTTGTCGAGCTGTTGTCATTTTTCCACCTGTTCCCAGTTTTTTTATTCCTTCCATTTCATTTTATTTTGAGAAACCCAGACCTGCTTTTAGAGATGTTTAAATGGAAGCCTAGATAAGTTCACCTATTTAATTAACTACAGAACAAGTAGAAACCCTCAGAATCTAGTTTCACTTGCATATTTGGTGAGCAACAACTAACGATTTGTCAAAGACTCTTGTGTCAAGCTCCATGATGCCACAGGAAAGTGCAACACAAATAAGAAAACACAAAGCAGGATTCTACAACCCTATTCACCCTTCGTAAGTTCTCCAGCTCTGCCAAAATCTGCTCAAAATCATCCACTCCTGCTGCTCATAGCTGTGGCTTCACAGCTGTTTCAGAAAGGTGCAATAAATTAATAGGCCTGCGTTACAAAGTACACAATGGAAGCTGCCAGCCACCCCTGTGAGAACGTCCACAGCCAGCTCTAACTCTCACTTGTCAAAGCTCACTGACCTGATGGATGAAAAAGAGGAATGTTTATCATGGCCACACATGTATTTTTAGTAGGAGTGTGCTCTTGTCAGCTTGCGAGTTTCGTGCTAAAGTTATTAATGATGTCCCTGTCTCCACTGAAAGAAACGGTAGATTTAATGCGCTGCAGACGGTCACCACAAAACATCAGCCAAGAATGGCAGTGGCTCTTCTCAGCTAACCGCTGCTCTTCAGGAGTACTGTGGTGTAAGTGGCTCTGACAGAGTGCTGGGTATAGTCATTTATACAAATGTAGCGCTTATCGCTTTCATTTTCTTTCTGATATTTAAAAAATGGTTTTAGGATCAATGACAAGACACATTTCTTTGGCTCAGATCTAATATTTTGTTATACACACATGACTTGAACACACCTCTTCTATGTTGAACATGCTTTTAATTTCTGATTTGAAATTCATGTTGATATTTTCTGGGGGATGGATACAATTATTAGGATGCGATTCTTAAAAAGAAAACATTTTACATGCATGGACTCATTGAATTTAAATTTGTAAAAATACATTTTCAAAACCACACAAAACCAAAATGAATACAAATTAACATTTTAAAAACTTGACACATGTATTCCTTTATCAGATTTTCCATTTCTTTTATGTTTTCCATACACTTTTATTTGTCATTGATCCTTTATATTTATGCTACCTTCACATGCTATTGGAATTATCATAAATACGAGTGACATGAATACCCTCTCAAGTCATATTTATCACCGTGAAGCTCTGGGATAATTTTGATAGCCAAATTCCAGAGTTAGTTGCGTCATAAACTTTAAACATGGCAGAGGGGAGAACGATTGCTGCTCTGACTGCTTTTCTTTATTAGATTTACACATCGCCTTGTCTTCTTGTTAAAGTAGTGCATATTGACATATGAATAATCATTTGAAGTGTACTGTATTTTTTATACACAGCAAAAATAGCCTGTATTTGACCAAAATTCCAGAATTGTTAGCAAGCTGACAATCTAGATAGCGTGGTGAATGTTTATTTGGTTGACAATGAATGGGACACTAAATATCATTTTGGTTTTAATAAGATTTCCCCAATACATTGGCAAAAATAAACCTGGTGTCCTCCATGATTCCTGTTCTTTCCAACAACAAAGCACTTGAACGCGACAAGCTCGTATTCACAACCTCTGAAGTGGAAAGTAGGACATTTCCAGTAGCACATGAAGGCAGCATTAAAGGGTTAACTGAAATTTCTGTCATTAAGTACTCACCCTCATGTCGTTTCACACCCGTAAGACCTTCGTTCATCTTCGGAACTCAAATTTAGATATTTTTGATGAAATCCGAGGGTATCTGATCCACACATAGGCATCAACATCATTGCACCTTTTGACTTACAGAAAGGTAGTTGAAAACATGGTTAAAACAGTCAACGTGACTGCAGTGGTTCAACCTTAATGTTATGAAGTGACGGGAATACTTTTTGTGTGCAAAAACAAAAATAATGACTTTATTCAACAATTTGAACCGTTGTCATACGTAGTGAACTCAGTGCAGGCTTCCTTGTTTACGTCCGAACACCAACTCCGAAGCTGAACACGTGAGCAGCACAACGCATGCATGTGATGCTGACACAGGATCCGGCCAATAATGAGCCGGCATTCGGACGTAAACAAGGAAGCCTGCACTGAGTTCACTACATATGACAACGGTTCAAATTGTTGTTTTTGCGCACAAAAACTATTCTCGTCGCTTCATAACATTAAGGTTGAACCACTGCAGTCACGTCGACTATTTTAACTATGTTTTTAACTACCTTTCTGGACGTCAAAAGGTGCAATAATGTTGCTGCCTATGTGTGGATCAGACACCCTTGGATTTCATCAAAAATATTTTAATTTGTGTTCCGAAGATGAACAAAGGTCTTAAAGGTGTGGAACAACATGAGGGTGAGTAATTAATGACAGAAATTTCATTTTTGGATGAACTAAGCCTTTAATAAACATTTGAACTGTCTCAGGATGCAGGTGGGGGAAAGAGCCTGGAAAGATGGCCAGTCCATTACAGAGAATCAAATTCTTTTACTTTTATTTATTGTACAAATATGCAGTGCTGCACAGTAGTCATTTACCACACACTGTCCTCCAGAATTGATGTCAAGTACACAATAGTACAGGGACGTTACTCCAGGGGCAATCTGAGGTGTCTCGATCAAGGGCACAATGGAGAAAGTTCATAACATTTAGGTTTCCAGCACTGAGCATTCACCGTGACACCACAAAATAAAACCAAACATTTATTTTTTAATAGTATGGCACTCTCTTTCTTATTTTCTTCTTTCTGAAGTATATCACAAACTTATGAGACTAATGACTTAGCCTGACTGACTAACTGGAGTGAGTTGGATCTTGGATTGTCTTCACTGCTCTGGGAAACAACAGTGTTTCTGCAGACCCACGAATGAGCTCACTTTTCCCAGCTGTATCATCTGTGAATGGTCTGGTGTAGCTTTGCAGGGGAAAATTTCCTTGAGTGCCCATAGCAGGTGTCCATCTGAACTGTTCACCTTGAGCTAACATCACTCAGTTTGACCTCCAGAATGACCTCCTCTGTCTCTCTCTTACTTCACTTGTAGATTGTTGATGCAAGAGGTTTTCTGAATATGCTTCCATGTAATTAATGGATTCAAGGAACAGGGTTAGGAAACACTGTTCTGTGTCATTCCACTAAATCACTTCAGCCTAATCAACACCATCTAACATCTGATAGGAATATTCTCCAGGTCTTGTCTATGGATGAGTGACACCAGGAGTTTGTGGTTTGTGGTCTGTCAGAAGTCTAGAACTTCCAAAGCCAAAATATTTCTTGAAATGTTCCTGGGCCCACACATGTGCAAGACGCTCTACGTTGTGTTTGTGCATACCTTGTCTACACATCTGTCAGTAGTCTGGAGTAGTGTGAAACGGGTGGCTCGCCTCTGCTGTTACTGCTTGCATCAGCTGACACTGCGGTGGGCGTATGGTGTCTTAGCACACAGTGATGAGTGACTAGCTCTTTTGCAATATCGAAGTTTTAGAGTTGACTGCAAAAACATTTATTGAATTAACCCTTATAAGCTATTTGTTTGGAAAGTACACTCAGGATGTTGTTGTCTCCAGAGACCCCAGACTATAAAATGTGATTTTGTAAAATAATAATGTATTTTTTAAAACAAATGTAATATCACTCACTGTATTAAATGTTTTTACTCCACATTTGTACAGTGTTGGGGGGATTTAAGGAATTTTTAAAAATATATATAAATAGTTTTAATAGTTTTTTTAATATATAAAAAAAGCAACTTTTTATGTAAAATTCACTTTAAAAAAGATCCACATTTCTCATTTTCATTCATGGAGATAACATGGACAATGTGCCATGGTATAATGGACGATTGCTGTCATCAACTGGAGAACAAACACTTGTAAAATTAAAATTTCATGAAATCACCGTCAGTATATGGCTTTAAATCATTACTCAATAGCTCATTTGCCATTTCCCCATGGGTATACATCTTTTCACAAGTTTTTTTAATTATTATTTAGATTTTTGTTTCGACATTATAAAATAATTATTATAACAATAAAAATGACTCTTTTTCAAAGTTCAGCATTTTTTGTACTGAAGAATCTTTTTTTGTTGTTGCAATTTTGAAACATTATTACAGTCAAACCTGTACAGTGTTATGTATGTTTTATGTGTGTTATATGTGTATGTTGTGTTTGACTGCTTTTTTCTCCATCGTGGATGTGCATCATGGCGTCACTCTATCATTTCTGCATTGTAGCTGATTTATCTTTGACAAATTATGTAACAGAAAGCAACTTATGGCAGCCCATTTTTCATTCCTTATGAGTGATTTTGTGGGTTTGGATGGGGGAGTTGTGGGGTGGGGTTGTTGTGTGTGTTTAATCCATCAGGGATGTGTTGTGGTATCTCCCCTTGATTTTTTGTGTTTTCTGCGTTTTTCTCTCTCTCTCTCTCTCTCTTTTTGTTAAATAATTCGTCAAAAAAAAAAAAAAAAAAAAAAAAAGCAATTTTTTATAGTCTCCCATTGATGTCTTGGGGTGTAATTTAAGTCTCAGGTGTCCCCAGAATGTGTCTGTGAAGTTTCAGCTCAAAATATCTCACAGGTCATTTATTATACAATGTCATTTTTGAGTGGAAGGAAAAACATGCTGTTTTTGTGCATATATCTTTAAATGCAAATGAGCTGCTGCTCCCTGCCCTATCCAGAATTGGAAACTCTGCCAAATACTAACAAAACTAACTTGGTATTGATTATCATCTATATCGCGATCACACTCAGGGACATTGCAGTTCTTCTTCATCATGAAAGTTTATTATCTGGATGCGTTTTAAAGCTATATCAGTTTAAACTTCTAATTTTTCATTTTCTGAGCACACACATCTGAAGCACACGCACAGAAAGCTAGCTGTCAGATGGAAGAATTTTCATTTTTGGGTGAGCTAACCCTTTAAACCCTTTATTTCAAATTATGCTGCGCTATATTCATTTGGCCACTGTGTCATATTCATGTCATTTACACTGTGTGCTGTATGTATAATTTATCTAGTCTTTATTTGAAATATATATATATATATATTTCAAATAAAGACTAGATAAATTATATACTATATATATATATATATATATATATATATATACTTGTGAAAAATACTATAATGGGATTATAGAATCAAGAAGTTGCCATCTAAAGTATGTCTGTTTATTTTACAGATTTCTTCAATTATTCAATTATCAAGTTCAAATTATTTTGTCATATAATTCATTTTCAAATTATTTATTTCTATTTTAGTAAATGAATAAATTTAATTTTAGCAATTGTTATGCATGTGTTTTTGCTATCTTTAAATTAATGTGATACAGCAGGCTATATGTATCATCCACTTCTAGTTCATTTAGCTGTACAAAAACTGTCATTATGCTGCTTGAAATTGCTAACTGTTACTTGTCATATTATTATAATTTATTATCGTAATCATAAACACTGGTTTGTAGTGCAAATTATTTTAGTAATTACACCATTTCATAACCCTGCGTAAAAAGTGGTGCTAATCCAGCTTCTAAATTACAATTGTGTAAACAAACAAACAAACAAACAAACAAAAAACATTTAAAAAGTAAAGTGCATGTAATTGCATCTGCAATTAATTTCTGTAATTTCAGTGACCACTGTTGACCCATTAACTCACCCTTAAACCTAACCATACCACCAAACCTGCCCTTAACCTTATCCCACCCCAATAGCTGCACAAGTGTTTTGCAATGCAACATAAATGCAATAAGTACATTGTACATAATAATAATAATATTTTGTTTTTGATGTAAATGCATAGTACATAAGTACATAAAGACACCTAATATAAAGTATGACCTTTTTGTCAGATAAAACCATTCATAGTTTGACGTGTGTGGAACATTGAGGAGCTTTCAAACAATTCTGTGTTTGTCTAAATGGTCTGACATGTCAACTTCTGATTCAACCACTGGCACAAATTTGGGGTGAGACTAGCTGTTTTATTGATGATAACAGATCAGGCACAGTCATTACAATCAATCATCATTTTTGCAATTCCATTGGGTGTTTCTAGAGATTTAGAGTTTCTAGAGAAATTATCCAGTTCACAGTTGCTATAAACATCCTACAGATTTTTAGGAAAAGTGCATTATGCTGGCTTTGAGCAATAGCATTACAGTATAATGCACCATGAGATGGCTTTGACCTTTTTTTGGTCTAAAAGGCAGACTTTGTTTTTGCACTCCACCTCCAGACCTGCTGAATCCATCACCATTAGCACCTTGTCCAAGATGATGACTTTTTACTGAACCATTTCATTCGACTCATGAAGTGTCTTCATTATCAACCTCTGAAAGATTCTTAGTGAACTTCTCCAACTGAAACAGTATCCTCTGAATGACTTAATAAATAAATATGATAAATATGGTTAATTTTGTGCTTTCTTTACAGATCTATTGATGTGAACATCATAACTCTTTTGAAACAATCCCCTCCATTACGGGAAAAACTAACTTCCCATGTCTTACAGACTGGTGTTATCTTTTAGGTCAACCTTTGTTGTAATTCTGGAGTGGTCTGATGTCACTTTTATTAAAACAACCTGAACAGAAAAAGCAGGCATGTGAGCTTAATAGTCATCATCTGTAACCTTTCCATGCCTTAAGCTCATGTCTGCTCTCTCTCTCTCTCTCTCCCTGTTCTGGTTCAAATCGTGCAGACGGCTTTGTTTTCATTCCCAGGTTTAGTTATTAATTTACTTCCTCACTTCTCAGACCTTGGGTTTGTTGTATTGAGGAGCTATGTATGATTTGGATTTAGCTGTCAAGCTTTAGACAGTAAAACACTGCTAATTTTATGATTCTCACTTATTTCAAGTAATGTACATGATGCTAAATCAGTGCTCACCTCAAGTTAAAAAGTGAATGTCGTAACACTTTATTTTGATGGTCCCCTTTAGACATTCTTTTGACTATAAGTAATGTTGTACCTTCATGTCAACTAACTCTCATTAGAGTACTATTAGACTGACTGCTTAATATTTCAATATTTCAATGCTTATTACACTTTATTTTGATGGTCCCCCAACAGACATTCTACTGACTATATGTAACTTTGCATGTGCATGTCAACTTATTCTACTAATCCTACCCCTAACAGTCTACTTATACTCAAGTAGAGTTACTACTGAGAGTTAGTTGACAAGTAGATGCAACATTACTTAAAGTTAACAGAATGTCTAAAGGAATGTTTCTTATGTAAAAGGACATTATTTGCTAACTTTGTTCATTGGCTCCACTCTGTTGGCTTTATAGTCACATGAGCTCTGCTTTCTCATAAGATATTGCAATTACCGAGGTCATTTACATCATGTTCCTCATTATCCATGTCATTAGGTTAAGACAAATTCCTTCTCAATTGATTATGTATATCAGGATCAACTTTACACATTATAATGACAGTTCTAACTCTTATAAAATACCCATAAATGCACACCTGTGACACATTTTATAGTATTGTAAAGTTGCTATACTGCTTGGCAAATGAAAACAGCTGTATAATTAAAAATAAATTATTGTTACTATAAATAAATCCCTTAATTATTGGTTGACAATATTGCCCCTTTTTTGTAATTGCCTGAGGGAAATTGAAATATTCAGGAAAAAAAAAAAAAAGAAGTTAGTTTAGTTCCCTTTCGAAAGGGAACTCTACACTACGTTTGAACACATGTAAGATTTAAAATATCTAAAAGATATTTTCAATGAAAAAAGACATTTGCTTTACTGTTTCAACCCCCTCTCTCTTGCTACAAGGGGCATTTGGAAGGCTCAAAGGTGTTGATAGTGATCAAGCCCTGTAGGCCAAAATGTATATACATGGGGGGTCTACGAATTGTCACAGTGGGGGAAGTTTTAATTTCCTGATTGGTCAGTTTGAATGTCTCATATTTGGGTTTTAGTCACATGGTCAAGGAAGGGATAAAAAGAAGATTGTAACTGTTGCTCTGTCTCTTTTTATTCTCTGCCTCTTTTCTTGGGCACTCTCTAGCCCCCTCTCTCTCTCTCTCTGTCCTTCTCTTTCACACTCTCTCTCTAACTATCTCTCAGGTAACTTTTTACATACATGCTGGGTATGATTAATGGTATATGATTTTATCATCTCATACATCTCTTTTGTAACTATTTTAAGTGTAACCATAACCAGATATTGTCATTAAACCCTTTCTATTACAAATGATGTGCTAACTAGTTTTGATTTGGTATTAACATTAATGTGCTCCCTATTGCAATATAATATCGTCACCCTATAGCAACGCTCTCCCACATATTTTGCTATTATAACTGCGCTTATTTCCGTCATTGGTATAAGTTGCAGTAGGTGGTAATAGACAAGAAATGTACAGTTTTCTACCATCTTGCTGATAACGATTCTTTAGTCGCTCGGCAACCCTACAGCCTGAACCCCTGTAGGAGTTCCACCCTTACAGATGGTGCCGAAACCCGGGATCCCTTGCAGTGAGTTTTCTGAAATCTACTTTGATCGGTCATCAGAATGAGGACATTTTTTCCACAGTTGATCTTGTGAATGGATTAAATCTGACGTTCTCACCAAGGAATGGGTAAGTCTATTTTAATTGTTTAATGGTATGATATTCAGATCCCCTCAGGGATGGAAGGGAAAATTTCTGAAAAGAGTGACATATTGTTTGCTTTATGGAGCAAAAAAGTTGAGCCTACCTTGTGCAAACTCAAGAAACAATATATTGGGATTAAATGTTCAGATGATGAAATGCTCAAATGGTGGGACATAATTGGCAAACATCAAAAGAAATCAAAATGTGGTGAAATAATTGAGGCTTTAAACTTCAAAAGTTGTGCGCGGTTGCGTGATGTGACCACACATCTACTTTCAAGTATAGATGCTAAATGTAAAGAAGTGCATTCTAAAAATGCAGAAGTACAAAAGTCAGAGTTAAAGATTCAGGATCTTCAATCACAGCTAGATAATTTATTAGCTGAGCAGTTAGCCCTGACTGAAAAGTGTAAAAAACACAAAGAGACCATTGGAGATCTCAAGGCTAAGCTAAATGCTCAAAAGTCTCCCAAAACGCTTAACAGCGATGGGACTAAAAAGCATGTTCACTTCTTAAGATGAGGTGAATTGCTCTGATGAATCTGGAGTGTTTTGTTCAGAGAAACTGCTCAAGAAAACGTGCCTATTTCAGTTCTTAAGGTGATGCGGCACCGGAATAGCGCAGAGTCATGTACCAGAACACATGGTGTACAAGCATTAGAGAGTCATGAAAATCCTCGAATTCCAGGAGAACACAGAAAACAACCTTGTGGCAAAGAGAGCAGGTTTTGCAGTTCTTGTCAGAAAATAGGCCATACAGAGGAAAAATGCTGGTTACTGGGTAGGGGTAGACTTCCACCTTATTTTCAGAAAAAAAGGAAACCACAACGCTCATTTGCAGGTAAACCTCTAAGTGAGTTAACTGCATTGTTCATGCAAGGCCTCCAACTATTAACTTCACTTGCTAGTGGATTAGCAGCCCGATAGCAATAAGTTTAATCGTTAAACATCCAAATTGCTATGATCCTGTTTGTATTTTCAAATTTGTAATTGTGCTAAACGCATTGTGCGCATTGAACACACATTAAAGTTGTTTGCGATACTATATGTACACATAGACTAGCTGAGTTTATTCTTTAAAACACACGATTGCTTTACTGTAAGTGTTGTATGAAACACTTAGGTTAAAGGTTGTAGATGCTATGCATTCTAGGCCATGTGTCTTGTGTAAGTTGGAATAATAAGTGTAGTACTGGAATTGTATTGCAATTTCTAGTTGCATGTGTGACTATGTTGAATTTGTTTGCCTCCTAAGTGGAAAACTCTTCTATTTTCCATATAGCTGCAGTAAAACCATGTACAGGAGCACAGAATTGCCATGTGGCTACAATGTGATTCATAATTGTATTAACCATGAAAATGCTTTCCTCACAACAGGATTCAGTAACTCTGAACTTTGCACTTTATCATGCTCTTTAACAAAAACACTGGTGTTAAAAGATTTTGAGCCAGATCGCACCGCATTCCTACATTTTCAAGCTGGCTCCCTGTTACAACAACAGGACCAAATTTGCATCACAATTGTAAAACCTCCTCACCTTTGTTTGGAGCATGATTGAATTTACACTTAGCCACAGCAAAATGCAGCCGCATAGATTTAATCTTCACACACAAAGTCAAATCTACATCTACATATGCCTCACAAAATGTATGCATATAATGTTATTTAAGTCTTTACATCTAGACTGCACTATAACTGTGAATTTCATCCAGTTATTGTTTTTGTTTTTCTTTGGATTTAGTAAATCACTTAGGTATCATTTGTCCCACCAAGTTAAATATCAAAATGTATGTTAGTATTTCACATTCTTACCTAAGCACAAAATTTGTATTATCATTAATGCCTTTGAAACATTTCTGAAACTTATTTGTTTTGTTTCTTTGTATTTTGTCCATTTGAATTGTAACAATGTTTTTGGATATCAATCCAATTGAATCTCTGTATTTGATTACACTGAATATTTTGCTGATACTCTTCATGATAAAGGGGGTTTAAAACCAACAATTGTTGTTTTGTTATAATGCAATTTATTTCAATGTTTCCAGAAACAGTGTAAGAGCTTGTAAGATCTTCTTTTATT
Source organism: Hypophthalmichthys nobilis (assembly GCA_037950665.1). NCBI lineage: Eukaryota > Metazoa > Chordata > Actinopteri > Cypriniformes > Xenocyprididae > Hypophthalmichthys > Hypophthalmichthys nobilis. Next base: position 23,672,493 of record CM075491.1, on the reverse strand, counting down.
CTCGCCTTGACCACTTTATCAAGTACATCGATTTAAGGGCTTATTGCCAGAGACAAATTTAATCTGACCACATCAAACCTCTGACCAATGACAAATGCTGTGTGTATGCTTTTGCTGTTTGTTGTGCTATATGCTCTTTTAAATCTCAGGATCCCTGCTGCCAAAGTTCAAATCCTGTGTCTTGTCTCAAAAGAGGGACAACTTTCTTCTATCATCAGTGCCTGATTCTTGTGGAGGTGTGAAGTGTTCGATGGATGATTTGCATATCTATGAACGGTGCAACACCATTTGATGGACCTTCTCATGCAGGACTGAAAGGAGAACAAAGACTGAAGACTGACCAACTGCTATTGCAACAAATCTGGACAAGAAGTCTGAAGATGACATCTACACACAACAGAAAGCATGTCTTCATGGACTGTGCCACCTTTGGACTCCATGAGTGTGGCCAACGGTACCAAGGAGGGATTTGTAAGATTGAAAATATCTAAAAGATATTTTCAGTGAACAAAGACATTTGCTTTACTGTTTCAACCCCCTCTCTCTTGCTGCAAGGGGCATTTGGAAGGCTCAAAGGTGTTGATAGTGATCAAGCCCTGTAGGCCAAAATGTATATACATTGGGGGTCTACGAATTGTCACAGTGGGGGAAGTTTTAATTTCCTGATTGGTCAGTTTGAATGTCTCATATTTGGGTTTTAGTCACATGGTCAAGGAAGGGATAAAAAGAAGATTGTAACTGTTGCTCTGTCTCTTTTTATTCTCTGCCTCTTTTCTTGGGCACTCTCTAGCCCCCTCTCTCTCTCTCTCTGTCCTTCTCTTTCACACTCTCTCTCTAACTATTTCTCAGGTAACTTTTTACATACATGCTGGGTATGATTAATGGTATATGATTTTATCATCTCATACATCTCTTTTGTAACTATTTTAAGTGTAACCATAACCAGATATTGTCATTAAACCCTTTCTATTACAAATGAGGTGCTAACTAGTTTTGATTTGGTATTAACATTAATGTGCTCCCTATTGCAATATAATATCGTCACCCTATAGCAACGCTCTCCCACATATTTTGCTATTATAACTGCGCTTATTTCCGTCGTTGGTATAAGTTGCAGTGGGTGGTAATAGACAAGAAATGTAGTTTTCTACCATCTTGCTGATAACGTTTCTGTAGTCACTTGGCAACCCTACAGCCTGAACCCCTGTAGGAGTTCCACCCTTACATGCATATGGGGAACGTCATCACGTGAACTGGTGTCTGAAAGCAATTATCAAATCTCACCAATCCTATTGGCCGGCGACAACCTATGACATCATAATAGACACGACCCGGAAGTATAAAAGGAGCGCCTAGAGAAGCAGTCAGTATCTTTTCGTCTTCAGGGACTGTTTTGTCTGTAAGAATATTTACTATGTCTAACAAACGTTTCAGGAAGTGTGTGGATCCATGTCCCAGGTTTTTGACACCTGATGACACACACAATCTGTGCGTTTTCTGTCTGGGAGAGGAGCATGCATGGACAGTGCTCGAGGGCGCTGTCTGTGCAAACTGTGAGCGTCTGCCTATTAGGACGCTCCGCTCTCGTTTGGCCCTCCTTTCAAGGGAAGAGCAGCCAGCATCTGTGCCCGGTGGTTCTGGTCCCACCCGTGCTGAGGCGGAGCGGCGACTGAAATCATGAGGCTCACAGATGGAGCTTGCTGAGGAATTTGAGAGAGGTGTAAATCTCCCGCAACCCCCAGCGGCTGATGAGGGTAAGCTGCTGAATGATGATGATGTTCTTTCTTTGACATCATCTGATCCAGCAGCGAGTGCCCTTCTGGCTACAAGCCCAAGAGAGCAGGAGATGGCTGTTTAAGAGGAAGAAGGCGAGCCTTCTGAAACTTCAAAGCCTCCTTGCCCCGCGTATGCGGAGCTGCTCGAGGTTATTGAGCGCGCTTCTGGCAGGCTGCAGCTGCCATGAGAGCGTGTTAAGAAAGGGGCCGCAAGCTGACGGCTCGACGTACGGTTCCATTCTGACCATAATTTGGCAGCCCCTGTGAGCCTTCCATTCCTTCCTGATCGAGATCGAGAAGGCATGGAAGAACCCGTACTCGGCTCATATTCACCGACATCAGCAAGCTAATTTCGCTGATGTTGAGAGAATGAGCCAGCATGGGTATTTGTCGATGCGCCCTATTGACGAGATGTTTGCTAACTATCTCATCACAGGGCGGGCACAGACATTGAAAGCTCCGTTCCTGCCTTCGAAGCTCCTTAAGATTACATCTCGCTTGAATGGCAGGGTTACAGGCTTACCAGGCTAATATGCTGAAGGATCTGGATCAACGGCAGCGTTTAAAACCTGCATACCGCTCAGATCCAATTCTTGGCCCAGACAGACAGGAGGTCCTGGCCCGTCCCGATCTGAGGATCAAAGACAGGGCCAGAAGTCCAGTATCGCCTCTCGGGCACCTCCTCCTCCTCGGAGCAGGTCCCAGAGAAGGCGGGACTCTAGAAAGAAGAAAGATTTGAGGGCAGTAATCAATTACAGACGCCAGCAGCGTCAGTGATTGATTTCCTCTCCATGAGGGTAGTTACATCTACCCTCTCCTTTCTTCTTCCACCTCCTGAGTAATGATATTTTACCCAGGCGCTTCTTACAATCAGGCCAAGGGCTGGGCCCATGATAAAAAAAAATTCTGTTGGCTCGTCTTTTGGCTTGATAGGGAAGGGGCTCTGTCAGGCTTGAAAGAACCTTAGATTCCATCCTTCTATGATGGTAAGTCTCTGTTCTTCGAGCCGCAGGGAGTAAGCTTGGTCTATATTTATATATTTAAATATATTGACCTTAGTTTTTCTGTATAGTTTTTTCCTGGGTGTGTAAAAAGAAATAGAAGGGGAAAATTAGGGCCCTGAAGTTCCCATTAGATTGGTTATCCTTGTGTTGGCTATATGGCCACCATATGGTAGAGTAGCTATTCTCCTCTGGTCATAGCTAGAGTTTGTATTAGAGATTGGCACTCTTTACTTCAGATAGATCTATGTTAAGCGTCGGCCTTCGGGGCCGCCTGACATTGTTTGGGTTGGGTTGAGCATCATTCCTCTGAGCTCTTGTTTTTTAGAGTTTATTTCGGAGTTGCCTCCTCTCTATTGAGAGTTTTAGAGGCTGAGTTTAAGCCCCAGGCCGATCTTTGCTTATGTGTGGCCCTATAGGCCCACAGCTATAGCTGGCCTAGGCTAGAACTAGGGTTTAGATGATATACTGAAGCATTTCACCCTTTTATTATTACCCCTGTCAGGAGAGTGTAGTTTTTCCTAGTTCTGGCCTCCTCTTATCAGAGTTGTCAGGCCAAGGCCCATTACCCCTTTGGTGTAGGTGCAAGATAGATAGCAGCTAAGGTAGTAGACTATTGCTAAGTCTCCCTGGTGCCGTTATCTCAGGTGGTAGGCCCCTTATTGCTATGTGAATAAGAAAATACTAGTGTTGCTGTGGCCCCACTTTTCTAGAGCTTTTCATTCTATACTTTGTTTAGTCTTTTCCCCTGAACCCCTTGAATTAAGATTCAAGCTTGAGTGAAACAGTGTTAGCTTTCTTTAAGCTCCTGTTCCCTAGGGTTCAGTACAGATGTCTAATCTGTCTTTGGTGAAAAGCGCCCACCCTTGAAATTCACAATTTCAGGGTAGTATGAATGAAAAGTGAAGCATTTCCCTGTTTCTCAGGGCTGTTAATGCTCTAGTTCTATTTTGCCCTACACAATGTGAGCCAAATAACTCTATTGCTGCCACAGGTTAGCACCTGTTTTCTGTAGTAGTAGGCTTTGTTCTGGCCTCCTTCAGAGCATGGTGACTAAGTTTGTACTCCCCTTGCTAATAAGGGTAAAAAGTGTTTTTTTACTGAGTATATGGCCTGTTGGAATGCACAGCTTAGGTTGAGTTTGTTTAGTGAACCTCACTATTCAATTTGGTTCTCATGTAGCTCCCTTTTAGAGTTTGAACACTGCCACAAGATGTTGATTCTGTTGTTTGGAGTAGAAGGCTTTGTTTTGGGCCTTCAGAGCACAATAGCTTGTTGTGTCACAAGTTTTGTTGGTAGATGTTTAGTCAGAGTTTTGCTCACTTAGTACTAGCACTGCCACAGATTTATGCCTGTGTTTATTTGAAGTAGTAGGCCGGTTCTGGCCTCCTTCAGAGCATGGCAGCATATATTCTTTGTGCTCCCCTTACTGTAGGGTAAAAAGTGTTGTTACTGAGTACATTGCCTGTTGGAATGTATAAGCTCAGGTTGAGTTAAGTTAGGTAACCTCACTTGATAGTTTGGTTCTCAGATTACGCTCCCTTAGAGCTTAGACAATGCCACCGGCTGATGCCTGTATCTTTCTGGAGTAGTAGGCCCTGTTTGGGCCTCCTTCAAGAACATGATGGCGTAGGTTTGTACTCCTCTTGCTTAAAGAGTAAAAAGTGTTTTTACTGAGTACATTGCCTGGTGGAAATTAGCTCAGGTCAAGTTAAATTAGTTAACCTCACTGGATAGTTTGGTTCTCAGGTTTGGCCTCCTTAGAGCTTAGACACTGCCACTGGCTGACGCCTGTGTCTTTCTGGAATAGTAGGCCCTGTTCGGGCCTCTTTTCAAAGCAGAATGGCGTAGTTTGTACTCCTCTTGCTTAGAGAGTAAAACGTGTTTTACTGAGTATATTGCCTGTTGGAATGTGTTGAATTTGAATTAAGCTCAGGTTGAGTAGTTAACCTCACTGGAGAGTTTGGTTATCATATATGGCTCCTTTAGAGCTTAGACACTGCCACGAGCTGACGCCACGTGTCTTTCTGGAGTCGTAGGCCCTCTTTTGGTCCTCCTTCAGAGCATGATGGCGTAAGTCTGTACTCCTCTTGCTTAAAGAGTAAAAAGTGTCTGAGTACACTGCTTGTCGGATTGTGTTGAGGTAGACTGTTATGTGGACACTCTACAGTCTTATCTGCTAGTTTAACTCGTTTTCAATCTGAACGAGTTCCCATGTTTGTGGGTTCTTGCTTTATTAGCAAGTGAGCTGCTTTAGGTGTGTGGCCTTCACAGGCTGCCCTTTAAGCTTTTCCCCCCACATCTGGGTATCTTTTAAGCAGATTAAGCATGTAGTTTCACATGTTTTGCCTTTTGCAAGGCTGCTGTGATATATTTCTACACAATGTAGAATTACGTCATGTTGCATTCCCCTTCTTGGGCCTCCATGATTTTGTGCCTACAGTACGGTTTATCTGTTAGGTTGAACCCAGTACTCCCCTCGTTTGAGGGTCGTTCTGCATATTACTTAGCTCCCTAAGTCTGGTCAGTGGTTGAAGGCCTATCTGAGGCCTCCCTATTCAAGATCAGCCCCTAGGCTGCTTGTACTCCCCTTGTTTGGGTCCCTCTAGAGTGCACAGCCTCCTCAGTGCAAATAATCAGGCGCTGAGTAGATCCTAGGATTGAGCAGAGTGTTACTCCCCTCATTGGTAAGGGTAAAAAGCGCTAAGCTGAGTCCTGCTCTCCAGGATGCCCGTCTCTACGTTCTGGTCTGAGTTGGTTACTGCCTCTTGCAGTCACTCTTACTGGATATCTTCTCTGAAGAATGTGAATTGAGACTCTGTGATCAGACAGGTTGTTGGCCAAGACTAGGTTGTTTTTAGACCAGGTTGGCCTCCCTGGTGGCATTCAGGGTTGATGTTGTTCCCCTGACAAGTGACTGGCTGGGGTTCCTTCGGGCCCCCTGGCTACATTTCCTTAGAGGTACCCTCTTTTCTCTGAAAAGAAATTTGGTCCCAGAACCCTTTGAGTGGCCTTGGTAGGCCTTCTGTGGAAGGCCTCTTTGAGGCTTATAGCTTGGGCTGTTGGCCATAGGGAATGTTGTCACTGACAGCCTATGTATGACCCGTAGGGGGAGTGGTTCTGGCATTTCAGTTGAAACTGCTAGTTCTGACATTTGTCTAGCCATCTTTGGCGTGCACTCCCCTCAAGCGTTCAAACGCAATGTAGAGTTCCCTTTCGAAAGGGAACGTCTCAGGTTATGTATGGAACCATGGTTCCCTGAGAACAAGGAACGAGATGCTGCGTTACCTGCCATGCATCGGGGCTGCCTGCTGAACAGTCCCTTCAGACAATAAGGTACTGACTGCTTCTCTAGGCGCTCCTTTTATACTTCCGGGTCGCATCTATTTTGACGTCATAGGCTGTCGCCGGCCAATAGGATTGGTGAGATTTGATAATTGCTTTCAGACACCGGTTCACGTGATGACGTTCCCCATATGCGTTCAAATGTAGTGTCTCGTTCCCTGTTCTCAGGGAACCATGGTTACATACGTAACCTGAGACATTTTAGGGCTTAGTTAAGTATGTCTATATATGTAATTTCATAATTACTTTGAAATACAGTTAAAGTGTATTGCCAATTGTATTGACAAGCATTTATGGTAACCTACAGATAATTTACAAAAAAGTATTATAAAATTATTAAGTACTTTACATGTGCTTTAATATGTTAGTCAACGCATCACAATTAGGGTACCTCCTTAAAGCATAACAAAATGTTATTAAAATATGATGATTTAAAATGCACTTTAAAGTAAAACTAAACAAAAGTAAAATTTGACATAATTACAAAGTGCACTTTTTAAAAGTGTACTTAAGTGTGTTAAGAAACAGTCATGATACTGTCACAAATCATAAACATTGGGACATAATTAAGAGAACCCCAACAAATATTGAAAATATTTTATTAATATTATTGAACATTATCTGCCTACAAAAAATCATATAGCACATATTTACAGAAAGTTAATGCAGGACCAATCTGAGGACACATGCCATCAGATTGTTTTGACATGATGACACATGTGAAAACAATCAGATTGCTTTGATCGCTACTTTTTATCCAACTTTCCGACCATCCGCTACTAGCTTTAGCCTGCTAGCATCACTAGCGTGGTCTCGCCTATCGCTCGTCTTGTTTACACTCTTATCATTCAATAAATTACAGTTCACTTTCTCTAATGGCAAATGTATTGGATGTGTGTCTACCTTTGAGTGCAGGTGAGGACACATTCGAGCACACCACGGACGCTGGGTGCTTTAGCAGCGAAAGGCACGACCCGTTTTTGAGATCTCCACCCAGAACCGCTTCTCCCCTCTTTGTGAGATGAAATGCGATGCTGTGGTCATTGGAGACTCCATTGTCTGGCACGTCCACGCTACCTCATCTAAGGACCTGTTTACACCCGGTCACTTCATGCGTTTTCTCTGATTGGATAGCTATCCGATCGTGAAAAGACCAGGTCTAAATGCCCCCCGAAACGTATTTGAGCCGGTTTTAAATCCGATCACCCAAACCACTTCAGGAGGTGGTCTGGGACACGTTCCAGTCAAAACTGAACAAGTCTGAATGCATCTGGTTGTTGAAACCACATATGTACATTTTACTCATAAAAATGCTAAAAAATAAAAATACAAGTGTAAATGGAATCGTTTTGATAAATCAGATGAAACAGGACATCAGAAGCCTGATCGAGACGGTATGCAGCACATCGCCCAAAACAAGGATCATTGTGTCAGGCAGCTACCTGTGAGGATATGAAAGGTTCAGTAGATTATTTGCTTTAAATAAATGGTTAATGTCTTGGTGTAATGAACAGAAGCTGCTCTTTGTAAATGACCTAGGCTCTTCTGTGCTGATGGCCTGCACCCCAGCAGAATTGGAGCGGATCTTCTGTCGGACAACATATCCAAGAAAAATTATTGTCTTATTTTCAGAAAAAATATAAGTGAAAATTAAGTGAGTTTTTCCTTAAAACAAGCAAAATAATCTGCCAATGGGGTAAGCAAAATAATCTTATTTCAGACCGAAAACAAGAATATTTTGCTTACCCCATTGGCAGATTATTTTGCTTGTTTTAAGAAAAATCTTATTTTTTCTGACAACAAGACAATAATTTTTACTTGTATAGAAAATGCTTCTTGATTTAAGAATTTTTAGATATTTGGACTGGAAACAAGACAAAAAATGTCCATCTTGGCGAGTATACACGTAAGCACAGTCGGTTGTCTTCAGTGAATGTGAACAGCATGTGTAATAGTATATTCCTTTAGGTCTTAAAGACCCACTCACCATTTTAATCATACACTAGATTTAATTATATCGCATGAAACCAATCCTACCAATATAGATATTCTACCTCAAAGTGATGATGTCACTGATCACTACCTTGTAACATGCATACTGCTAACTGCTGATATTTGCGCCGCGTTATCGACTAGGTTGAACAATTCTCCCAACAACTATAGATTCACAAATAATCTGCCTAATATATCTCAGCTGCTCAGTGTACCCAAACACACAAATGAACTTGAGGAAATGACTATCAGTATGGGCACCATTTTCTCTAGTACATTAAAAAAGGTTAGAGAAAAAGTGATGTTGAAAAAATATCACTTTGTAATGTTGAATCAATGATATTATTGTTGATTTTTTGTTGAAATCTCAACATTACTTCATTAACTGAGGGTGCAAGACTGATACGGAAGCAACATCACTTTGTAACGTTAATTCAGTGCAATTAGAGTTGATGCATCAACACTGACTCAACATTGTTTCAGTGATTACATGCTACTATCTGCAATATTTGCTTTAAAGGAAATAACTAATATATGTTAATATATGAACAATGCAGATAATGTAGCGGAATGTGGTGTATTCACTTAAGTGTATTCTATATATAATTTATCTGTTTATTTTTTTCTCATACTTTTTTCCTTTAATGCTCTAGTCAGACACTAATGTCAACATTTATTTATATATTATGCATTTATTTATAGTAATTTTCTTTATTTTATTTTTTCTATCCTTTTTTATTTTAAAGTTTAATTATTTATTCAGTTTCTTTTATCAGTAGTATTTTTAGCAAATGTTATTTAACAATGTTTCATTTATATAAAAAAGAAAAAATGTTCATTAAAAAACAAACAGTTTTATAAAGAAAGTTTACTCCAAGTACACTTTAGTGGCCTTTTATTTCCTTCATATTATATTATCTGCAAGTCATTTTTTTTAGATATACGTTTAAGGGTTTATGTACACTATATGCACAATCAATACAATTAAGCACACTTCTTTTTCACAAGGGTTTGTGTAAGTGGTTATAGTTTGGACTGGGTCCATGCATCTATTAACATCACAATGAGTCTGCAGTTTTGCTCAAGGGTGATTAAACTTCATACTGGCGTGCAAGATCACATAAATTCAGACTCAAGGTTCATGTTTAGATACAGTGTTGAGTGAGGCGTGAGGTGCATGTCTGCAGCACAGTCTGTTGGCTAGAATGGCAGATAAGGCATGAAAGATGGAGCAGATGTTGAGAGCTGTTTTCTAGCGAGCGCTCAATAGATTGAGCAGGTCTGGGCTTCACATAACCTCCCCAAACGCTTCCTCTCATGTCAGACTGTGGGGATTCTAGTGAAATGTGGCCTGTAGCAGGGTATGTCCAGGGCTGGGTATGCGTGTGAATTTATCAACTTCTGAAATTACATTTGCCATTTGCTTTTAAGTCTTTGGACATGGATGTCCCAGAAGAGCAACACCTGAGCATTTCACCCTGGGATTGGAAAAGTGATCATAGTGCTTTTGCTCTTGACATAAATATTGTGCAATGTTGTTTGCAGGAGCAGAGAATAAACCACAATTTCAATGAACTATAGTTTATTTGTTAAAATATTTAAATTATTATAAAAGAATAGTTTAACCAGGTATGCTCTAAGCATTGTTTGATTTCTTTCTTCTGTGAAATGTTTGACCCAGTTTTGTTTGAATCTTCATCTTTGTGTAATTCCTAGCAGCACCTGTGACAGAAGACAGGACCAAAACAGTGTTTATTTTGCGGCGTTTTCTTTTGTTTGTTTATTCCCTCCATCACCATGGACCTTCTTGCAGTCCAGTTATTGAAGAGCCAGTGAGTCCTGCTGAGCCGTGTTCTGCCCCGGAGCCTGAGCCCAATTTAATGTCTGACCAGGTGCGTGAGTCGGCAACAATGCCTGTCGCAGAGGGAGTACTTGTGGAGTTTGAGGGCATGGATGGAAGCCCCACCCATACTCTCGGCGTGAGGTGAATATAGACTCTAGGGACTTATTGGATTTTTTAGAGGAGGACTTAATAGGCTGGTTTACAGAGGTTATAACTGAAAATTCCCCTATTTCATTGACATTGCCAAGTTAAATTGTTCCTGTATCTCCAGTGCCCTCTGTATCTCCTGTGCTTCCTGAATCTCCAGCACCCCCTGTATCTCCTGTGCTTCCTGCATCTCCAGCGCCCTCTGTATCTCCTGTGCTTCCTGAATCTCAAGCACTCCCTGTATCTCCTGTGCTTCCTGTATCTTCTGCGCCCCCTGTATCTATTGTACTTTCATGTATCTCTAGCGTCCCCTGTATCTATTGTGCTTCCTGTATCTCCAGCACCCTCTATATCTTCAGATTGCCCGCCCAGCCTCCCTCTCTTGCCTCCTCTACCAAACCTGAATAGTTCAACAGCCCTTACTCCTCTGGTCCCTATCTGCCCCTCGGCTCATCCACAGCTGTTTCCCTGCAGTTCTACTAATTCACCTCAGGTTTTCCATTCCCCAGCATCCCCTTGGTATGAGGATCCCCTGTCTCCACCTCCATCCACAGAGCCCTGGACTCCACCTCAGTCTTTCGACCCATCGACTCCACCTTGGCTCAATGCTCCCTCAACTCCACTGTGGTACATCATCCTACCAGCTCCACCAGGCTCCCTCATGCCACCAGCTCTGCTTTGGTCAGACATCACCCTGGTTCCACCTCAGGATTACTGACTAACAGTTGCAGCTCTACCTTCCACCAGCTCCACCTTGGCCCTCCGGATCTTCTATGTCACCCTGGCTCCATGTCTCCTCGGCTCTGTCTGGGTCTTCATCATGGACGGCTACGTCACAAGAGTTCGTACCTCTGGTTACATCTTCCAAGTTTCCACCATGGCTACTCCCTCCTGCTGGGTCTGGGTATACATCAGGCTTCTCTTGCTTCCCCCATGGACTTTTGCTTTGGACTTTGTTTTATTTGGCCCCTCTTCTGTTCCTCGCCCTCCTCCAGAACCCCTTCCTTCCTTCCTCTGGACTGTCTACAGCGTGAGGATACGCCTTCACGGGAGGGAGACATCTGTCATGTTCTATGTATTGTTTGATTTCTTTCTTCTGTGAAATGTTTGACCCAGTTTCCCAGTGTGTGATTAATTGTATTCAGTTCACCTGTTGTCTAATTAGCTTATTAGTCCTTGTTTGGTTTAATATATACCCACGGTTTCACACACAAGGCTTAAGTCTAGTCCTAGACTAAAATGCATGTTTGAGCTGTTTTAACTGAAAGCAACTTGCAGTAGCATATCTTAAAATATGTCAGAGCCATTGTTTTGTCTCAAGATGCACACTAGTAATGTTTTTTTCTAAGGCATGTTTATAAAAGCTACTTAAATGTCCTAATTGAGCTAAGGCCTAATCCTGGCTTAATCTAAGCCCTGTCTGTGAAACCAGGCCATAGTCCCATATTTCCTGAGTTCTTTGTCCTGTCTTAATGTCGTGTTTGGGAAGTGTTGCAAGCCTGTTTCTCTGAATTGGATTAAAGACTGTTTTGTTTGAATCGTCATCTTCGTGCGCTTCCTAGCAGCACCCGTGTATGAACATTGAACTGAGTATGAACATTCTGTCATTATTTACTCATCCTCATGTTTTCTTTCCCAGCACCTTTTTTTTTTTTTCATGGACCACAAAAGGAGAACTTTTGAAAAACTTTCATACAGCTCTTTTCCACACAATGACACTTTGTAGTTTTTAGTCAATCTCCATTAAGGACCAAAAGGCACTATAGAAATGCCATAAACAGTAGAAGTCCATACAACTTTCGTGCTATATTCCTGAGTCATCCAAAGTCAAATGAGAGTCAACAGATAATCTTCCCTTCCATTTCAGCTTTAAAACCTCATTCTCTATTCTGCATATTCAAACTGGTGTGTGTCACCATGAACTGTCACTGTATTCTCAAGGATGTTTTTGGTTGTGCACAGATGGTCAAATTTGATTATGTCTTCCCATTCTTACTCTTTTATGACCTTTATAAAAAGAACTTGGCTCATTTGTACATTCTTTTGTTTCTTTTGTTTAGTCACTGTCTCACCTTAGCTGACCTTCAATTCTCCATCCAGCACATAAAATTATGTGATGACCACAACCATTTGCTTTCATTTACCTCAACCATTGTAAATGTGTCTACCAGCTTGTTTTATAGTGTCTTCATTTTCCCAGGAAACAGTAAAATCCCTCGGTATCATTGCAATTGGGAAGTTGCACATACATCAGCTGATGCAAGAAAGATGCAAGGTTCTCTATGAGTAATAATTTGTAAGTATAAGAATCATAAGATGAAATGATGTCTAGAAAAACAAGTGTTCTGAAAAAAATGACATCATCAGGATTTCCCCTACCTTTCACTCAAATAATAATATGGCCTTTTCCTCTTATCAGGATTCATGCAAACCAGCTAGATGAAGAGCTTTTACGATCGCTGAACTCAACCTTTTCAAAAGGCTCCACACCCTCACCATGTTACGATCTTCTGCACATGTTGCTATTTTAACAGCACAATCAAATCAGATCCTGAACAATGATCAGTTGGGTTTTCTTGGCAACGGGTTCAAGTGTTGGAAACACCTGTTAATGCTAATGGTTTTCCAAAATATGATCCAATAATGCCATCAGGAATAGATTTTAATGGCATTTGATGGCAAAAAAGGATAAATATCAGCCTTACTTGTACCATGGATTTGATCTGGAAAGTATGCAGAGAGTATTTATGTAATTGTTTGTCTTGTAGTTGCTGAGATCCAAGATTATTTTTATATTGTGATAGATGTGGGACAAAGTTGTATTATTCTTTGGTACATTTTATAAGCCAATATTCAGGCTGATGGTTGAAAAAGATATGGGCCTCTATTGTTTGGTTGACATAGAAACGTGCCTTTATTTATGTGACGTGTGTCTGACATGAAAATGGTCTTTTTTCATCTTGCATTAGAATTGAAATTCAACCCATTTCCAAGACTCTTTGATCTTTGAGAAAACACTGAACAGCTAAAGCATTTTTTCAAGCTATTGCAGCAATTGTGTAATCAGTAGTACCTTTGAAAGACAATTCATTTTTACACAAATGAAAAAGTCCTTTTCGGACTTTGAAACATGCTTAGTAACACATGAATTTGCTGCTAGGCATGATTCAGTGGTCATCAGTCATGTTATTAATGTCTAACACCATGTGTTATCTGCTGAATGAGGCAGATGTGACACTGGCTGGAAAGCTAGATGAACTTTTGACAGTTCAGAAAGAATGTAAGCTGCCATTATCTGTGTTCAGTGTAATGGTTAAAGGTGTCAGCAATTTCTTAAAAACGCTGTTGAAAGTGGATTGGACCGACCACCACAACAAACTTGTAGCCAATCAGCAGTAGGGGGTGTATCCACTCATGATGAGGGAGGAAAGAGAGTGAGCAAGAGAGAGATTTGAAGAAAGACTGTAGAAATAGAGATGGAAAAGGTCAGAGGAATATCACTGGAAAAAGAAGGCTTATGATCAGGCAAGAATTTTAGGACAAGTGTTTATATTACCCCAGGGTCAGCAAGCGTGCCGGTGCGTTTTGCTGGATTTTTTTCACATAGCAGCAAAATCTTTTTGTCATACAGATAAAAGTAATACATCAATTGACACTACAGAATATGTGCACTCATAATAACTGCAAAACGTGCTTTTGTAAAATAAAGAAAATAAACAGGGTGCGCTGTCTGCTAAGTCTCTGTGGATTTCTTTCAGAAATGCGTTTCAAAAACAATCCAAAACTCAGCGAATACTTGAGAAACATGTCTCTAGAAAGCTTAAAATGTCTACTTTTAAATTATTTAAGTCGAGTAGAAAACAAATGTTCTCTCTTTATGTAAACTGTATGAAATGAGCGAGAGGTACATTCTTTCCCATCTGAACTAATTATAATATATTATATGTTCCACTCCCACTGCTAATCATACCTTAATCATGGACACGATCCTGTAAACGCCCCCATTCTCAATGAGACTTCATCAGTCTCTTCGAGTTTTCATTAAGTTTGGAAGACAAACACACAATGTGTAATAAGCCTCAAATTTGCCTCAGAAGAACACGACGCAAGGCTTGATCCAGCAGAGGCATCGTTTAGCAAGTAAGTTGATCTATTGTTTCACTTTAATTTTTATATTAATATGTACAAGTACTAGTTGGGCTTTTCCCAGACTATATGTGCCAGACTGAAATGTGTGAAATCGAGTGAAATGTTGAAATATGAAATATATAGATAATATTTCAATGCATGTAAATGTCAGATGACACAAGGATGTTTCTATTTCACTGTTCCAGACCGCCAGAGACAGTAAGTACATGGTGGAAGTTATCGCAGTACCATATTCAGCTCTGTTAATTAACCCATTGGTTACCAAGGTTTATTTTCTCAATGTGTTGGTGTTATGGCTGCCTCATGTTCCACATGTTCAGGTCCTGTGGATCTTATGGATGCCCATATACAATGTCCTGCCTGTCTAGGCATCGAACATCTAAGGGATGCCTTAGTTGATCCTTGCTCAGAATGTAATTTGATGTATTTTGAGGTTAGGCAACAAAGACTGGCAATATTTGAACCTGAAGTTCAAAATTCACCAGCACCGGCCAGAGCCAAGGTTCATACAGCTAGCAAAACTGAAGGGCTTCCAAGAAAGAAACGGACCAATTACACAACAATTCTACAACACTATCCCACCAAGTGGCTATCTAATGCTGTGCAGGACATTCAAGCTCTATTGGCGATGTCATGTCCTTCTTCCACTCAGAACGTAAATGACGGGATCTGTATCTACCTCCTCATTCCCAAGGTTCAATCCAGCAGTTGAATGTTCCAGGGAAGAGACACTCTGTCTCTAGCAGCCTCAGATTAATTAATTGCTTATGAGCAGTAGCATTTTGCACCTATAGAGGAGATTTCATCTTTACATTCTCAGTCTCAACATTCTCATAGTGATGATGGCTCAGTTCTTCAAGGTGCTGGGTCTTCAGTAGTGTTCTCGTTGCAGAACACAATCAAAATAGCCTTTGCTAGGCTGAATTTGGACCCACCTCTTCCTGTGTTGGGTCCTACAAACATCTTGTGTCACCCAGTTGCACGGCCAGAGAAGTGGTCTTCTCTGTGTTTCGCTCAGCTCCGTCATCCAGGCTGGATCAAATAGCGCGCACACCATCCTGGACCTCAGATGCTTAAACAAGAGCCTCAGGCGTCTTCCTTTCCACATGTTACAGATTGTAGATGTCCGACATGTGATTGAACTTGGAATGTGGTTCACCTTGGTGGACGCATATTTTCATATTTCCATTGCCCCACACCACAGAAGATTCCTTCGGCTCACGTTTCAGCGCAGGACATATCAGTTCACAGTCCTTCCATTCAGCCTCTCTCTTTTTCACTGGGTCTTCACATGGTTCATTCAGGCAGCACTGGAACCACTTAAACAAGAGGGCATGCTGATCCTTCCATACTTGGAAGACTGGCTGTTGTGCACCAGATTGCCTCAACAAGTGGCCAACAACTCACAGCATCTGTTACGTCATGTCACTACCTTGGGCTTGAGGGGAAACCTTCAGAGAAGCTGCCTAACCCCAAACCAGTCAGTGTGCTTTCTGGGCATGCACTTGAACTCCACGTCAATGAGAGCCACTCTCACAGATGGCAGAAGGCAGGTATTGCGGAGGACCTTAGCGAGGTTCCAGGTTCATTGCAAACTGCCCTTTATCAGCTTCCTACGACTGGCAGGCCTTCTCACAGCAGCTTCACCAGTTATCCAGCTGGGCCTTTTGCATCTTTGTCCATTCTAATGCTGGTTGATAGCCAGGCATCTTTTGCCGATTCACAATTGGCGCATGCTTGTTCAGATCACGACCAGCTGTGCTGCCTCTCTGACTCTGGACACATTTCTTCAGGGAGGTGTACCAATTGGGCCACCCCCACTGGGAGGTGGTAAGCTTGGATGCTTCCCTCAGTGGGTGGGGAGGCCTTTGGCAACACCAAGGTCTATGGGGCAGTTGGGACCCACAGTTGGGGGCATCTCACATCAACCTCCTGGAGCTGTGGGCAGTACTCTTTACCCTGAGACATTTCAGGCAGGAACTCTCAAGGAGACATATTCTGGTAAGAACAGACAATACCACAGTCCCCAGTTGACAAGAGTACTTCCATTGTTGGCAAACAAACATTTCCTGTCAGTCAGAGCAGCACACATTCCCTGTTGCTGCAACAGTGTGGCAAACTCACTTTCCCATTCAGGACCAAAACCAGGGGAGTGGTGTCTGCACCAGGAGGCTGTCCGGTCAATCTGGAGAATTTACGGAACAGCAGCCATGGACCTATATATATATATATATATATGTCTGCTCACCAAGGCTGCATTTATTTAATTAATAATACAGTAAATACAGTAATATTGTGAAATATTATTACAATTTCTTGAGCAGCAAATCAGCATATTAGAATGATTTCTGAAGGATCATGTGATGTAATAATATTTCACAATATTACTGTTTTTACTGTATTTTTAATTAAATAAATGCAGCCTTGGTGAGTAGACGAAACTTCTTTTAAAAACATTAAAAATCTTACCAATTCCAAACTTTTGACTGGTAGTGTATGTATGTATATATATATTATAGTGTTAATTAAATACAATCAAAAAGTCTTTCTGACACAAAATGTGTCTTACAAATTTTAAATAAATGTATTGTTTTATGTGAATGAATGCTCAAGATGATTTTTACATAATTTTGGAGAAAAAATTCTAGTCAAGAGCCGGTTCTCAAAAGTCTTGTGAAAATAGGTTCAGTCTGTGTTTTATGGCTTTATTTCAGTGACTAAAAAATAGTATTTTTCACTAACCATGCATAAACATAATTTTCTCATATATAACTCATACATGCATGATACTTAGATATTACTGTAGCAGAGTTTGTGCTGGACATAGTGTAGGAATATATAAAGCCATGAAAATATTAACTTATTGAGTAAAGCACAAATGTCAGGGCATGTCAAAACATCTCCAGGGCCCCAAAAACACCTCAGACCCCAGAGGGTTAAAAAGCTTTCCAGAGCTGGAGAGATCTCAGGGTGAAGGCCTGAAAATGGACAGCTAGGTTGCGTTGTTTCTGCTCTATACATGAGTAACATTGGTTTTGAGTGTGTGCTGCTGGCGACTAACAACAAACTCTTGCTTGTACTTGTGTACTGTATGTTAATTTTTTGTTCTTCCTTGACGTTCGTTCGTCATCTTTGCTTTATTTTTCATGAAGCTATATTTTGCTTCGCTTCTACTACAATAAAGAGACAACCACTCTTGCATTATGTGCTTGTGCATTTTGTGAGTGGAACAATGAAGGGAGAGGTGTGTTTCTTTGGGTTGATTTCAAATATCAACAGTGTTCAACAATGATTCTCAGAAATCACTTACTGCACCTTTAAAGATCTGGAATAGTAACCAATCAGATATAGGTTTAAACCCTGAATAGGTTAATCCAATTATGATGACTATGAATTAATCAAGACACTTAACCTCAGGTCAAGAAAAAGTACTAACTCACACACAAATTTAATGTTTCATTCTCGCTTGTAGCACACTGTTAGGTTTGGTCAAATCACAACCCCTAAAGGTGTCATGAATTGCATTTTTTAATTTTATAATGTTCCCTAATGGTCCACTTATAATGTGGGTCATTTTTACATTTCTGCAAATTTTTGATCCTCTGGTTTGGGTGGCATGATCACATAATTTTCATTTTGGGGTGAACAATTCCTATAAGAAAGAGAATAGTATGAAAAAGCCACCAGCGAAGAATTATTTGTATCCCTGGGGATGTTCTGAAAGAAATGAAAGGCATGCTGGGAGAATATGTGTCAGTGTCAGTTTACTGCTTCCACTAGGATACAGCTTGTTATGTTCTGGCCTCTTTGCTTACTCAGTGTTTATACTGTCTCCTTAGCTTTCCAAGACAGGCCTAATATCATCTGTCAGTGAGCCACTTGGAGGTATTTTCTCACTGTTTTATCGCTTTTGTTCTCTTTTGACAGGTGATGCTATTGAGGTTGGGAAAATATTCTTGTAGTCACTAAGAGAGTGTGTTGACAGTGCCTTGGGCAAAGCAAGTGGAAGGACTCAACTCAAGAACGCCAGGGTTCTGGGTTCAAATACCTGTTATAATGAGACACTTTCAGCGGGGTTTGAGGTCAGCCAATTTTTTATACAGTAGAAATAACAAATTACCATATTATTTCTTGGCTCTTCCAATATAGAGGCTGTATGTTGCAAATGATCTGAGCTGCATGTCAGCTACCTTAAGGAGAAATGCTCATTTCCACTATCTGGGCAATAATTAGGAAGTTGGTGTCATCAAACAACTCATGCACCTATCTGCACCTATCACGGTATCTGCTCCTTTGTGCAAGGAGGAACAGGATTAGCACTGCTAGAGCCCTACAAAATGACCTCCAGCAGGTCACTGGTGTGAATGTCTCTGACCAAACAATCAGAAACAGACTTCATGAGGGTGGCCTGAGGACCCGACGTCCTCTAGTGGGCCCTGTGCTCACCGCCCGGCACCATGGAGCTCGATTGGCATTTGCCACTGAACACTAGAATTGGTAGGTCTGCCACTGGCACCCTGTGCTTTTCACAGATGAGAGCAGGTTCACCCTGAGCACATGTGACAGACGTGAAAGGGTCTGGAGAAGTCGTGGAGAACGTTATGCTGCCTGTAACATCGTTCAGCATGACCAGTTTGGTGGTGGGTCAGTGATGGTCTGGGGAGGCATATCTATGGAAGGACGCACAGACCTCTACAGGCTAGACAATGGCACCCTGACTGCCATTAGGTATTGGGATGAAATCCTTAAACCCATTGTCAGACCCTACGCTGGTGCAGTGGGTCCTGGGTTCCTCCTGGTGCACGACAATGCCCGGCCTCATGTGTCGAGAGTATGCAGGCAGTTCCTGGAGGATAAAGGAATTGATACCATTGAATGGCCCCCACGCTCGCCTGACCTAAATCCAATAGAACACCTATGGGACATTATGTTTCGGTCCATCCAATGCCGCCAGATTGCACCTCAGACTGTCCAGGAGCTCAGTGATGCCCTGGTCCAGATCTGGGAGGAAATACCCCAGGACACCATCTGTCATCTCATTAGGAGCATGCCCCGATGTTGTCAGGCATGCATACAAGCACGTGGGGGCCATACAAACTACTGAAAACCATTTTGAGTTGCTGCAATGAAATTTTAGCAAAATGGACTAGCTTGCTGCATAATTTTTTCACTTTTTTCACATTACCCAGTCCATATCAGTATAGATATCCAGCATGATATTTTTCCCCATTGAGATTTGATGTTTTTTTCAAAGTGTTCCTTTAATTTTTTGAGCAGTGTGAAGTTCTAATTACTAACTAAGCTTAATTATTGTCTACAGTATACAATGTGTGTAGTTTTGGCAAAATAAAATGACTTTAATCAATAAAATGTCCGTCATAATTATGTAAATTCATTGGCTGTTGCCAGCTATGAGGTCGAGGTCTGGACCTCGGTATTTTTCCGAGGTGTAGCCTATATAATACGGTTGTGAAATAATTGCACAATATTGTATTAACTTTACTTTAGTGCTGCAAGAATATTGCACAGCACAAAGCTCTTCTTCTCATCTGAGCTGCCTCTCGCTCGTCAATGTCAAAAATTTAGATGACCAATCAAATCAAAGTAGGTGGGTTTTATGTTCCTAGAAGCTGCTGAGCACGAATTCCAGCACGCAACTCGATGCTTCAGTAAACGGTCATAAAGTGCGAGATAAGATGTAGCTAAACTAAACATTTAATTTTGACAGCTTTAAGATAGAAATGACTGACAAAAATAATCAGGGATACAAATTAATAAAGTTTTGTCTAATTTTGTCATTTTGAATTGAAAATAGGACTATCATTTATGTAATTCATGTATTAATTAGTAACTGTCAATTTGAGGGGACAAGAAGCATTAACAAAGCTGTTTTCAGGTTAATAATGAATTCGCACATATTGTGAATGAATTTAATAAGCTTAGTTACCTTTCCTGGTAGCCTTCAGTAAACTAACTTAAGAAAATGATTCATAAAACATATAAATATCAGTTGACCCTGTTTACTTTCTTCACTGACAGATGAAAATGAAAAGACTATCAGTCAAAGCTCAGCTTTAGGAGGGGAAGAGACAGGGCAAGATAAGGAGAAAGAGTGATGGAGATGAGGAGAGAGCAGGTATTGACAAATTATCTACTGCCCACTGATATGGTTTTAAAGAGATAGTTCACCCAAAAATGAAAATTACCCTATGATTTACTCACCCACAAGCCATCCTAGGTGTATGACTTTCTTCTTTCAGACGAGTCACAAATCACAATATAAATATTCTGATTTTATTTCTTTTTCATTATTATTTTCTTTTTCTCAGTAGTCTGTTTTATTCAAACAATTATGAGCAGTTTTGTATTCAGATACAGAAAACTAAAGAACTTTGCATGTTGGATATTAAAAACAAATGAACAAACAACAACTCTGGATCTCCATGTCTGCATGGGAGTAAACTGAGCCTGATCATCACCACACTGGATCTCTTCTCATCACTTTCCTTAATAGCAGATTCAATTATTGGACCTATCAGCATTAATGTTTTTATTATTCTTACTTGGATCAATCTAAAAGTATTAACTGGCATGTACTCACCATTCAATGAGAGAAGTGACAGCGACAGGCTGAAGCAATACCTCTGATGTTGGGGCTATATTGTAGCAATTTTGAGACACTGATCAAGATGCACACTGGACAGTCTGTTTCTATTCTGGTTCTTGATGATGTTCATTATAGAAAACGATCACTCACAGATGTAAGTGGATGGGAACATTGAAAGAAGGAACATTGCAAATGATTCTGCTGTTCTTGAATTTAGCTTTAGAAACCACTTTTGTCCAAAAGTCGCTCACACTAGCCTCCTTGTGTTGCTCTCTGAGCAAATCAGACTTTGACATTTCCAAAATCTCCAGCTGCAAAGATGCTTCATCTAAAGATGAAACCAGGCGTTTGGCCTCAGCAGTCCATTGCCCATCTGCTGGGACTGAAAATGGCTGTCTTAGGAAGAGAAGGAGTTCACTTGACAGGTTAAAGCTCTCAAATCACTCCTTGAAATTATCTGCCAGTCTCGTCACAAAGTCGCACATTAAAGGGTCCTCTCGCATCTGGTGTTTCTCGCAATGCTGTTGCAAATACGCAAAGTGCAGCTTTCTCCCTTGAAGATCCCGCTCAAAAAGCATCAGCTTTAAATGAAAAGCTTCAACAGTTTTGTACATGTCAACAATAGTGTGGTTCTTGCCTTTCAGTATCAAATGAAGCTGATGTAGGTGAGATAAAATATTGAACAAAAAATGCATGTATGCCATCTCTGTGTTGTTGTTCAAAAACCTCAGAAATTTCTCTGCCTTTCGGCCCATCAGTGACAACTGACACAACTTTGCTTAAATCCAACCCAGTTTATTTAAGTGTGCTATTAGTATACTTCTTTTAAACTAAAAATAAGAAAGTATACTTTCAGTCTACTTTTTATATACTTCTCAGAAATATACTTTATGTACTTCTGAGAAATATACTTAAAATTGCACTTAAGTATACTTGACTTATACTGACAGAAAAGTCTAAGTATATTTGGCCTATACTTGGACTCAGTCTTTTGATCGAGATATACTTAAAAGTATATTTATAAAAGTATAGTATAAAAGTACATTGTTTGAAAATATTAATTTATATATATATAAAAAAAAAACATATTCTAATTCTGAGTATCTGAATTTTTGTGCAGGATAGTCCACTGGTAGTGTACATAGGAATTTACTTCAAATGTACTTTACGCTTTCCTCGCCATTGACCGAATTTTCAGGCTATACGGTAGGGGGCGCTGTTACGCATCTTCTGAAAGAGTACAGACTCTCCGGATCAAAATGCGGGAGAAGAAGAAGCTGAAACAAGCGATAGAAGATGACTCACGCAAATATAAAATAAAGCGATCATAAAACATTAAACAGCATATAAAACAAAACTGTCTAATGTTACTGAATGAGGACTATGAAGCTTTGAGGGTGTTTATGGATTCGATCTACTTCACCGGTGTTTGATTATCGTTCTGAATCCCATCTGGACAAATGCAATTTTCTCAGCTTTTTGTTTAAAATGTTTCTTCTTTTTTTTTTTTTTTTTTTATATGAAACTTACCCACATTTAAGTGTTGATAAAAAAAAGTATTCATGAAGCTAGAATAAAATGTTTTTAAAATGGAAAGAGTTAAAGTACAGTCAAAGATATTTCAAGTATAAAAAATAATACCTAAATAGGAACATAGTAATATATTTAAAGTGCAAAAATAATATATAAAAAGTAAACTATAAGTGTGATGTTATGTTCACTTAAAGAAAACTTACAAGTATATACTTGCACTAAACTAGTAGTTATTGAGAGTATATTTCAAAGTGTACTTTCATATACTAAAAATGTACTACTAGTATTAAAATAGTAAACTACTAGTATACTTATAAGTTAACTTGTAATACAGATGCAGTACAAATGAGTTGTGTAACTACTGTTACACTTATAGTACACTTAAACGTATACTTCAATTGGGCCAATTTAGTCCCAAGCGATATTAAAATAGTACACTTACAAGTTTACTACTAGTACATTTATACTAGTATACTTACAACATAAAGTATACTTAAAAAATATATTTGAACATTACTTAAGTATACTTGATAAAATGAACTTGAAGTATATTTCTTTTTCGTAAGGGTTTTCAAAGAATTGCATCAGTTAAAAAAAAAAAAAAGATTTCTCCGGTTGATATTAAAACTTGGACATTATTTAATATAACTCTGATTGTATTCATCTGAAAGAAGAAAGTCATATACACCTAATGGCTTGAGGGTGAGTAAATCATGGGGTAATATTCATTTTGGGGTGAACTAACCATTTAAAGCTATTGCTATCCTTTTTTTTTTTTTTTTTGTCTTCAAATGTCTTAAAATTCACATATGTAGATAAGAGAAATCAAAAGTTTCTCGGGGGAGCATGCCCCCCAACCCCTTCTAATTAGAACAACTTTGGGACCTCAATGATTATATGGTTTTTGGCATTCAAGGCATACAGGGCCTTGAACGCACAATGATGGTGACAATCAACACAACATTAAGGGGGGTTGTGCAGAGAGATGATGAAAGAAAATGTCATAAAGGCTGCCAACCCTGGTGTAGAATATGGCCTTTTAAAAGTGTTTTAATCACACACAAATCTGCAGCAGTCGTTAAAGGGTGTATATCAGTATAACATCACTCAGTTCCTCTGGAACGATGCCTTCTCATCCCACACACCTGCAGTATACATTACTGAGTGGATATACAGGGACCAGAACTGTGTGTGAAAATTGCTAATCTTTCCAGACAGTGAGGGAGCACATGAGTGTGTAGTTGTGTTTGGTGCATTATTAGCTGCAAGCCACAGTGGTGCAGGGCTGCTTGGGGCGAGACTGTATGTTCAGCTGGCTGTGCAGGATGTTTATGCTGTGGCAAGCACAGCCTTCCAGCTCCCTGTGGCAGAAAAGCCAACTGCTGCTAATGTTAACCCAGTATTCACACCCCTGACCCATATGATTAGGAATACCCAGCTGTCCCATGATTTCCCAGAGGTCTCTGCTGGTACTGGTTTTAGTCAGCTGTCTGTCTGTGTGTAGCCACTGCTGGGCTGGAGTGTAAAGTCAAAAAGTTAATTGACTTGACAGTAGCTGTGTTGACTGTGCTATGGTAATTAAAACCTCAATACATAACCTGTAAGTTAAAGCCCCGATAGATGGAAAATGAACAGGTGTGGCCAACACTATTATTTTTTTTGTGTGTGTGTTTAGAAACAGCTTACCTTCACCACAGCGACCTTCATACCAGGATATTGATTCCAGATGAAGACCCACCAGATGGAGTGATCTTCACCTGCTTTTACGTAAATATCTTTTCCGGTTCCTTTCTTCACACAATGCCTCACGCCAAATTCACAAATATGTGAGCGGGCTGTGAGTGACACAGTAACTTATACAACATAGTAGAAAAAAAAAAGGACTGCAGTCTTGGTTATTTAAGACCTGGATACTAATGGACAAATTTCAAAATTATTAACAGTATGCGTATTACTGGTTCCATTCATGAAAACGTTCCTCACTAAAGGATAGAGCAGATCACTCCTTGCTGGGCTCAAACTAGTTTAAAATGGCTGCCTAACATTGCGTTAATTGTTTACACAAATCATCCCATGATATAGAAGAGGAAAAAAGAGCAGAAATGAGTGCTACGATAGATGCTGACTTATGCCATCCAGACAGCATGGTCTTGCAAATTAAGCCTTTTGTCCAGTCATTTTTCTCCAGGTTCACTGAATGACCAAAACTCTCCTATCTGACTTCATGTCCCATCTGTGAAGCCCATCATATGAACCCATGCCATTTATTCCAGGAGTTTCCTATCTATTTATGAAAAATCCATCACAGTTCACGCTTCTTAATCCCTAGGCTTTCATTATTCCTGGGAAGCTTGCAGTCGCCATAGAAATCAAGAGAACGAAACAGTAAAACAAAACAAGAAAAGGGCAATCATCACAGAAGGGAAAAAGTGGACAAAGAAAAAAAGAAATACAAAGAAGGGAACAATTGGGAAAATTCTCCAAAGGTCAAAGCGCTGGTTCGAAGAAAAAAAAAAAAGGCAGCCATGAAAGTGTCAATGTGTAGTGTGTGACGCACTGCTGAAGCTGGGTTCGCCTGCTGTAGCAAATGGGTCTCAGGGGCTCTTTATTTCTGAAGCTTGACTGCAATTTGGAGAACAAATACAGTGGTCCCGCGCAACGATGTGCCAAAGTTGACAGCCTGCTGGAGGAGTGATACAGGGGTGGACCTGTACGCCCCATCCTATGAGTTGATCTCCAGAGGTGTGCATCCAACCCATGCTGCTTGATGTCACCGCCGCCCATGTTGGGGGCCCGTCCGAGCTGAGTTTAATTGCAGCGACACTCTCTTTCCATCGGCTCGGCTCTGACAGCTGATTTATTCCCAGGCAGGGTCTGGTCCCCATTGATAGACCAGTAAATGCTTTGACAAGAAAAGTGTTTCTAATGAATTGTGGCCATAGAAACCAACAAATCAAAGCAAGGACTGAAAGCAAATTGGTTTTGGGGGACATCAAAAAGGATCCAAAGCGCTGAGACACTTTCCCCCTATTGCTATGGTTGTTCGGTGCGTATTAAGAAACGATTTACCAGAATGGTGCTGTAAAATCATAATCTGCTTAATGTGAAGTGTTAATGGGTGAAACAGAGGGCAAAAATGTGGCATGTTTATGAAACAGCCAACAGTCTTTGTTCTCTCACAGTCGTAAACCTTATACATCCATTGGGTGACTAAGTGAAAAGATCCACAATTACTCATCTCTCAAATGTCAGGTTGGGAAATGCCAAGCGCCTCTCTAATGAGATTAATGTATTTTCCATAACTTGATTCTTTCCTACTAACATGTGTATCTGGTGCAACTAGGTAATCTCTATCTCTAACTAAAGTTGATTCAAACCAATGGCCCTTTTACCCTTTGTAGCATTTTTCTTGAATCTCATGCTTTAGGTTATAGGAGAAGTGTTGCAGGTGTGTCTAAGGCCCAAAAGTCTTACATTCTTCGAAGCCTTCCAAGATCCTCCATTTTAGTCTAAAGTCTAAAGCAGCATCGCATGAACAGTATTATCCACAGATAAGACAATACCAAAATTGTGATAAGCTTGGTGATAAAAACTCCAAGATGACAGACTAGAGAGAAATTTTGGTTTTGCAGTGTGTAATATGCTCCTTTTGTCTGAATATTGTGTTGTTAGCTTAACAACATGCTAACATCAAACTCTTCTGAAATAATTTTTGAGACGTCACATTAATAGTACTATTTATGTAGTGAGCAGAGTTGCTGCTTATGTAGTATTTGACGTCATGACCAGGAAACTATAAACATGCTCAAACAGTGCAGCGCTAGTTTCTAAAAGTCTGAAGTCACTGACAAGCATGCTGGAAGTATGGCAAGGTGACGCAGCGTCTCATTCTCTCTTCAGGGAACTAAGGTTACAGTCATAACCTAAACGTTCCCTTTCAAGGGAACCCGCGCTGCGTCAGAGACGCTGTGGGAACGCTTATACCCACGCCACCATATTGACAAGTGCCTCTCTAGTGTGAAATCATAAAAGCACTGAGGTCCAGGAGTTTAAAGCGAAACTCCTGACAAGAGAGCTTTAGAGGCAGCCATACTCCTAGTAGAGTGGGCCCGGACTGACATAGGGGAAGGTTGTCCAGCCGACTCATAAGCAAGCAAGATAGCCTCGACTATCCACTTACTTTCCTTAAATGCTGGGGACCCTTTGCTAGTAGACCCAAAACAGATGAACAGTTGTTCAGATTAACACCACAGGGCAGCTCTGTGAACGTAAGCATCCAACGCCTGAACAGGGCACAGCAGATTATTTTGTTCCTGCTCTGGATCCCTGAAGGGAGGAGGACAGAAGGCTTGCAGCAGAATAGCTTGCAGCTTCACCACCAAGTTGAGACTACGGGGCGAAGCAGTGTGCATGGCAGATTTTTAAAGTTTCAACACAAGCCACCATGTTTGCTGCACCATTAGTGACCATGCAGCTCATTTTTCCAGAATTCCCCCATTCCCCCATTAGAGTGTGTCTGCAGTGTCAGCTGCTGTGTGGGTCTTGGGGAACTTGACCATGCCCAGAAGGATGGATGAGAGCTTCCACTCTAAGGTCACATAGTGGCATGTTGCCATCATGTATGCATCAGTGTTAATTGATGTCCACATGTCAGATGTCAGGCTCACTGCTGCAACTTTCCACACCTCAGCCTGGGCCTTCTCCTTCAGCTCTATCTGCTTCTTGGCTCCTACTGGGGAGGATGTAGGTAGGGTCCAGCAGGCTAACAAAAGCTCTGAAGCCTTCATCCTCAACCACAGAAAATGGCTGAGTGTCCTTCACAACCATCTGGACAAGGGCCTTATCCAGGTCTTGTTGTCTGGACCTTATTAAAACATTAGCATTGGTTGAGGGGTGTAGGGCTATCTGCATGCTTAGTCCTAAGTTGCCTCAACATTGAGGATGTATTGTTGTATGGCAATTGTTAAGTAAGTCTCCTAAAACAATTTATTTGCTCATACATATACAACACATCATGACCAGTATACAATAATAATAAGAAGAAGGAGAATAAGAAGAAGAAGAATTATTGCATTAGCCTACCTTAGTAGAAGATTCCACGTCGAAATGCTCCCAAACTATGGATAGACCTCTCTTTCCTTCTTGTGTACCACCTTTCTCCATTGCTTGCTCACTCTCTCTATAATATAGAGATATATAAATTAATATAATTTCTGCCTCACTCTGTAATAAGAAGCCACAGCAGTTTACAGAAGGAAGTTATTTCAAACACTCGATTGACACTATAACACGACTTTGGAGTAAAAATATGTTATTCTCATATATTGTTGTACTTTGACACTTAATACTAAGTAGTGATGGAAGACATGAACCTTTTCAAAGCTTTGAATCAATTGAACTAATTGTTTTGCAAAATGATTCACTGTTTCAAAGTGCTCAAAACACTACATGTGACGCCTG
Organism: Hypophthalmichthys nobilis; assembly: GCA_037950665.1. Taxonomy (NCBI): domain Eukaryota; kingdom Metazoa; phylum Chordata; class Actinopteri; order Cypriniformes; family Xenocyprididae; genus Hypophthalmichthys; species Hypophthalmichthys nobilis. Next base: position 23,644,641 of record CM075491.1, on the reverse strand, counting down.
CTGTTCAATGCAACAACAACAACAACAAAAAACTCCTGCCAAAACATGCATAAAAACAGCTTTTTAAACACATTGCAAATGTTTTATTCAGACGCAGCCCTTGTTACTCTCTACCACACCCCCTTGTTTAGTCCTAGTTTTAGTAATTGTGCTCACCTTTTTTTGTGCCACAGGCTCTAGCCTAGCTACTCTAGTTATTTGATGTGTGTTGTCTAATCCTGTCGTGTTATGTCTGTTGTACCCAGCCAAGTCATGTCTATTGCTCCAGAACTCTGTCCAGTACATTTTTGCAGTCTTTTTTTTCTCCACCCTGGCCTGTCTATTTCAGCCCAGCTTGAGGTTCCACTAGCTGGGGCCACCTCTATTTACATCTGCCCTACATCTGACCTCCCTGCTTCATCCTGACCAATGTCTGTCTTCATCCTGACCCTGCTACTCTGCCTGCTCAGCCTGATTTCTGATAACATCACCTTACCTGGCTGTGGCCCCTTCTGTGTGTTTGCTATTGGACTGTCTGCATTCTCTGGACTTTTCTCCCCGGGTCTGGCACCCACCTGGCACCCACCTACCTAGCTGGCTGAAGTTCGTCCCAGGACTTCATGGCATGCTGGCTAATGTTTGTTTCACTAATAAAGTCTCTTGTGTGTAAATGTGTAAGCTTATGTGTCAGATGTCACTATTAAGACCAATGACACAAGTTGCAAACTTGGTGCTTGTTATTAGCAGGTGAAATTCTTTAGTCACAGTCAAACCAAAGTACATCCTTCAGTTATTCAATGCAAACAGTAACCTCTAACATGGAATTTACTGTTGCATGAGACAATGCAACCCCTTCAGTTCTCAAGGGAATACATCTGCGATGAACACATCAGTAATAACTCTTCAAATGGAAAGCCACAGGGTTAGTGGGGCAACACTTGCTGAGAAATCATGCTAAAATTAGCTTACTGAGTTTTAAGGAGAATTAGCTGGTGGCTGAACTTATGGTGATTCCCAGACTGCCACTATAAAAACTGTGGAAATTACCCTAATATGTTTAACATAATTCAGTGGAAAAAAATCATATAATCGCTGGCAAAAGTTAGAAACAGGTGGGATATCATGTCTAGATTCATCATTAGCTTGATGGTTTGATTCTGTGTAATCCAGCACTTTCCAGGGTCATGGGAGACACACAGTTATAGCCAAAGGTGGATTCTCTCTTGCTTTCTGACCCACATTTCTTAAAAATCTATTTTTTATTTAATCTATTTTATATTTATATAGTAATAAAGCAGTCTGAGGTTTGCTATATTATATAAAACATTTCAAGCTATAGCCTTTCCCTATTTTATGGAGGTTTATGTACATACTGTATGGGATTTTAAGAGTAGAGGAATATGAGCGGACGAATTAAGTTTTTTTTATGTTTTATGTTTTTATGTTTTTTAAGTTTTTTATGTTGCTTGTTGAACATATCACAGCAGCTCAGAAATGAAATATCCGGTGCGTGTCGCTTTACTGCCATTTTCATCTATTTTCATGAAATGGAAAACAGCAGCTTAGACATTCTTTTAAATAACTTCTTTGTGGGAAAAAATAGCAACCAGCTTGTCAGCTGATCAGAGTGGGAGCTAGGGGTGCCATGAAAACACATAATCATACATAATCATTTTCTGACAACCTACTGTATGTTTTGACAAAATTCTTATTTATGAGTGAACTGTTCTTTTAAGCACACATACAGTATGTACTGATTGTCTCCCAACCAACTGAAAGAAGTGCTAACAGTTAAAACATGTAAAGGCAACAGCACATGCTGTGTAACACACAGTGGTCCTTTAAATAAAGCTGGCCTCAAAACTACAGCCTTGATGTCCATCAAAGACATTATTAAGCTTATGTTGAACAGAAAACACCAGAAAATATATGAAACATAATGACTGCCTTTAAGTTTATGGCCTGTTTTAGTATTGCACATGAATCTAATGCATGACTGAGGCAATGCAAGCACTGGAGGCTCAGGAATCCAAATGAACTTTGAAGTACACACAAATGTAATAAATGTGGCTGTATGCCAGGCTGTTAAAATGTGGGAACTGTGGTCAGATTCAAATTCATGAGGCCAATCTAGCCATCAGAGGTGTTCTCTGACTCATGGCACATGGATTCTATATGTTGCTGCAGACGGGATTATGTCCACTGCTACAGTCACATCCATAGTTCACAGTTAGATTTTTGACAATATTCAAAATGATGTACCACCATTTTCTCAGCATATTGTGTAATTTATGATTGCTGTTGTTTTCATGAAAATTCAAAGAAAAATATGCTGTCCGTATCAGTGTAGGTGTGTCCACTCTCTCATACGTATCCTAAAAAGCATTAAATGGCTCTTGCAGGAGTTTGCTCTCCTCTCTGCCTATCACCCCATTACCAACATAACAATTTTTCAATCTGCACAACAGCTGCAGACCTTTATTTTCATGAAAATATCCCTTTAGAAATGTGTTACCGCTTCTTTGTATCAGAAATATAAAATACCCACCCACTTTTGTCATGTTCGATTCGTTCTTCTCCAAGTATGACATGATACACCTCATCTGGTTCTAGTTAGGGTGGGGTACCCTGTGGAGAAGAAATGTTATTACACAATCAAGAAAGCCGGCACATGATAAAACCCTGTTAGTTGATTGGACGCAACTAGTTGACTGATTAGTTGACTGGCCATGCTGCAACATACCTGCTTAATATGCTATCTAAATCTAATATTTGCCCACCACTTTCATTTCTGGTTTAAAACATATTGCACAAATGTCCGCAATATTGAAGTACTTTCCACATCCACTCAAATATAGATCATTGAAGATGAAGAGGTCTGAAGGATCTAGCAAGCAGACCTCATAGAAAGAAAATTAACAAATGAAATATATAATATTAGTATTTTTGCAACAGTTGTTTTAAAATGGCTGGACATCAAGACTTGACCAGTCATGAAAACCGAAAGGTTCACAAGGTCTGGCAGAAAACTTCTAAGAGGTACTAAGCTAGTTTATAATGAGACTCATTTTTGTCATCTTGCTGTTTGTGGTATATGTCAGGAGTTATTAACAAAATAAAGCACACGAGACAGGAGTAGCAAACTTCATCCTTCTTGTTTACTTATCACTGGGGCACAATATACCACCCCCGGCCAGAGCTGTGGAAACTGCGGGTCTGCATTCCATTTTCAATCCATTGTCATTCCATTTCATCACTTCAATTATATAGTAGTCACAATATAATTCACGCATGAACACAACACTGTTGTTCTTCCAGATCAGTTTAACTCAGTGCTTGGGTCAAGCAGTTGACGTTTCAATGCACATGAAGAGTTTTTTTAAAATCATACAAAGTAGATGTCTTCTAAATTTAGATTTTAACCTTGCCATCTCTTAGATTTAGCATCAGCTATACTATCATTTATTCATGCTGAAAAGACCAGCACAGGTCACCAGCATATGTTGTGGTTTGGATACTGGTATCCCAATCAGGCTCCTTATTTCTGTCATGAGTTAGGTTTGTTTTTTTCTCTCTCTCTTTCCCCTGTTTTGTTCCTTCACTTGGCCCACCTGTTCGCAATCGCAATCAGTGCGCTCGCTGATTGTTATTGCACCTGTTTCTCTTTGTTCTCTTCTCCTGTGCTATTTAATGTCGCCGTTTCTGGCCTCTTTGCCAGTTTATTGTTGGACGCCTTATGCTCACGGAATTATCTGTTAATCTACATTTCAAGAAGTCCGTTTGTCAAGTCGAGTCTAGTTTGCCTTGCCGAGTGTGTCTCACCTGTTTTCCTGCCCAGTAAACTGCTGCCCACGTGTTCCTGTCGGGACGCGGACCGAGGTGCTGTGTGTCTCAGCTGGGGCTGTCCGCTCGCTACGACCTGTCTGCTGTGAGTTCTTGTTCGCTGTCTGGGACAAGAGACGTTTTCCTGAGTTACCAAGCCTTTTCCTGAGTTAACTACCAGATCTGTGTCCAGCTACATCTTTCCTGCCTTTGGACGGCAGACTGCCTGAGTTTATTATTGAACTAAATAAACCTTGTTTTCTGTACCTTTGCGTTTGGGTCCTCTGTCCGTTTCGTGACAGAATAAACTGGCCAAGAATGGACTCAGCAAGGGAAACGGCAATTCGTTCTGCGGTGGAGATGCAGGGAGCTGTGCTGGGCAAGCATGAGGAGGAGCTTTCCATCACCAGACAGGCTGTGAAGAGTCTGGCAGCCCAGGTCACTGATCTCACGAGCCAGCTGCATCATCTCCGGCAGGACCAAGCGATTTCATCCCTACCTCGTAACTCCTCTGAGCCCAGGATTAATAATCCCCCTTGTTATTCGGGCGAGCCCTCAGGATGTCAGGCCTTTAAACCCAATGTGAACTTGTTTTTTTATCTTCAGCCGACCACCTATGCCGAGGAACGCTCCGGGTTGCTTTTGTGGTTTCTCTTCTCAATGGACGAGCACGCGAGTGGGGAACTGCCGTCTGGGAGGCTAATTCTGAGTGCTGTCAGCAGTTCGCGTCTTTCAAGGAGGAGATGATTAGAGTGTTTGATCGCTCTGTTTTTGGTCGGGAGGCTTCTCGTCAACTCGCCACTTTACATCAGGGTAAGCGCTCTGCGGCTGACTTTGCGATAGAGTTTCAGACTTTGGCTGCTACCTGTGAGTGGAACGAGCTGGCTCTTACTGCACGGTTTTTGGATGAGTTGAGCAACGAACTCAAGGGCGAGATTTTTGCTCGAGAGATTCCCTTACGCCTTGATCTTCTGGTGGAGCTGGCGATCCAGCTTGACAAGCGCTTAGATCTATGTCGCCGTACATGAGAGAGCAGTCACAAACAACAGAGATATCCTTCCGTCATTCACACTGTTCCTGAACACGAGCCCATGCAAGTGGGAAGAATCCGAATTTCTTCCACCGAGCGTCAACATCGCATCCAGGAGGGGCTTTGCCTGTACTGCGGCGGTGTTGGTCATTTTGCTGCTACCTGTACATTAAAAGCGAGGGCTCGTCAGTAGTCAGGGAAGTACTGGCGAGCACGACATCTATCTCCCCTCCGCTTAAGACCCGCACCATATATGAAGCTGTTGTGCGCTGGCAACATTCATCGTTCACCTGTTCTGTCCTTATTGACTCTGGTGCTGAAGGGAACTTCATGGATGAGGGGTGGGCCATAGAACATGGCATATCTCTATGTGAACTGACTGATCCTCCCACCACCTTTGCCCTGGATGGCTGTGTTCTATCTAATATACATTGAGCCACAGAAGTGGTTAGTTTCACTATCTCTGGAAATCACCAAGAGACTATTTCTTTTTTTGTTTTTCATTCCCCCTTGGTTCCCATTGTTTTGGGCCATCCATGGTTAGTACTACATAATCCCCAGATTAACTGGGTAGAGGGGACAATTTTATCTTGGAGTTTACCGAGTCATGTCAAATGTCTAGTGTCTGCTGTTCCTGCTGTCTCGTCTGTCCCTGTTTTTCAGGTGGAGTCTATTGATCTGTCTAATGTACCCGAGGAGTACCATGATCTGCGGGCTGTGTTCAGTCGGTTACGGGCCACTTCTTTCCCTCCCCATCACCCCTATGATTGTGGCATCGATTTTCACCCGGGCACGACCCCTCCTTGCGGGAGATTATATTTCTTGTCTGCGCCCGCGCAAAGCGCTTGAAAGGTATTTGTCTGAGTCGTTAGTGGCCGGTTCTATTGTCCAGTCCTCCTCTCCCGCCGGAGCAGGGTTCTTTTTCGTGAAGAAGAAGGACGGCTCCTTGCGTCCCTGCATAGATTATCGAGGGTTGAACGACATAACTATTAAGAACCGGTATCCTTTGCCGTTGATGTCGTCAGCCCTTGAGATCTTGCAGAGAGCGGGGATCTTCACGAAATTGGATCTGCGCAATGTGTACCTTTTAGTGCGCATAAAGGAGGGAGATGAGTGGAAGACGGCGTTCAATACCCCTCTCGGTCACTTTGAATACTGGGTTTTACCGTTCGGGCTGGTAAATGCTCCGGCGGTTTTCCAGATGTTAATTAACGACGTTCTAAGGGATATGCTCAACATATTCATCTTCGTGTACTTAGATGACATACTCATATTCTCGCCCTCGCTCCAGGAGTATGTTCAACACGTACGACGTGTTACAGTGCCTTTTAGAGAATCGTCTCTTTGTCAAGGCTGAGAAATGCGAATTTCACTCAGAGTCTGTGACGTTTCTCGGTTCTGTCATGTCAGCTAACGTAATTAGTATGGATCCGGCCAAGGTGCAGGCTATCACTGATTGGCACGTTTCTCCGTAACTTCAGTCAGATAGTAGCCTTGTTAACGAGCCTCACTTCCATCAAGTCCCGCTTTGTCTGGTCCGACTCAGCCCAGCGTGTCTTCGCGCGTCTGAAGCAACTGTTTTCCTCCGCACCAATTCTTGTCACCCCTGATCCTCAAAGACAATTTATCGTAGAAGTAGATGCTTCAGATGTGGGGGTGGGAATGATTTTGTCGCAGCGCTCGTCTCGTGATAATAAGATCGATCCGTGCGCGTTCTTCTCTCACCGGCTCTCACCCACAAAACGTAATTACAACATGGGTGACCGCAAACTTTTGGCTATTCAGTTGGCGCTGGGGGAGTGGCGCCATTGGCTTGAGGGGGATGTCCATCTGTTTATCGTGTGGACCGACCACAGAAACCTTGAATATATTCGTTCACCTAAAAGATTTAATTCGCGTCAGGCTCGTTGGTCGCTTTTTTTTGCCCGTTTTGATTTTACTATTTTTATTCAGACCTGGTTCCAAGAACCTTAAACCCGATGCACTATCTCGGCTGTTTGGTTCTTCAGAGGAGGGTTCCTCCACCAAGCCTATTTTTCGTCAGGGTTGTCGAGCAGTCAGTAAAGAAAGCACTCGCTCACATTACGGCCCCTAAGGGGTGTCCGGAGGATAAACTGTTCGTTTCTGAGTGTCGTTCTCCGCTGGGGTCACGCCTCTAAGCTCGCCGCTCATCCGGGTGTAAGGGGTACCCTGGCTTATGTTCGTCAGTGTTTTTGGTGTCCTATTATGGCTCGCAATATTCGTAGTTTTGTGGCAGCTTGTCCGGTCTGCGCTCAAGCCAAGTCCAGTAATTCACCTCCTGCAGGTCTGCTTCAACCCCTCTCAATTCCTTCTCGCCCTTGGTCCCATATTGCCCTGGATTTCGTAACGGGGCTTCCCCCGTCCTGTGGCAATACGGCTGTTCTCACGGTTGTTGATCGTTTCTCAAAGGCGGTTCATTTTGTTCCTCTACCTAAGCTTCCTTCCGCTAAGGAGATGGCGCGACTGGTCTTTGATCATGTTTTTAACCCTTTCACACATAAGTTTAAAATATTCTGGCTAACCCCCCAGCATGAGTTTTTCAAGGTGACCGTTATTTAGAATGTATCACTTTATGGTTTCCATGGTGATGCAAATTGCTTGTCACATAACACACCACAGCGCTGTATGACTGATGATCTGCTTTTATTTCTTTTTTCCTTTATTATTCAAAATATTCACGAATTTGTTAACTATAGCATGAAATATCTGATATTCCGATTGTCAAATATGTGCAAGTGGACATGTTTTGCTGTTTAAACACCTTTATAATGACCGCGTTAGTCGAGCTATACTTGCAATGGGCGCCGCCATGTTAGTTTGCGCCGCACAGAGAATCAGATCTGTTGGATTTACAACATGCGAATTTATCCACTTCTCCCGAAATACATGAAAGTAAGTGAGCCGGTGAACTGGGGAAGAATAGAGTAAACTTTAAAGTTTAAACACATTGTGTATCTGATATTAATAAAACGTGTCGTCTAATTACAATGGAAAACGCTGCATATTTGTGATATATGAAAAGCCGTCTCTGGTTTAGCGCCAGCCAAAGCGCGCACACACATTTGAATTTGGCAGTTGATCACGTGATGCGCTGAATGTTGTAATCACACCGGTGTCATCGTACACTCCAGGGACCAGCCAAGACTGATCACACCGGTGTGATCGTGCGCGTCAAAGGGTTAAGATTCAACCCTTGAGGGAAATGATAGATGAATAACACTGATGTAGAAGCACCAATTCATGATTTAAGCCTAAACCTGACATAATCTGTAAACTTGTCCCTCAAATCTGATTGGTTGATTTGAATGCTGTTCCAGGATCAACAAAGATGTTGACCCAGGAACATGTTGAACTCGGCAAAATCAGATTCTGCCCCTCGCTGCGAAACTGACACCTCGTTTTATCGGTCCTTTTCCTATTGTTAAAGTGCTCAGTCCAGCGGCAGTGCGTCTTCGAATATCATGCTCTCCCGTCTATAGGGTTAAAAGATTGTTGGATGTCCGACCTCGGGGATGGGGACATCAGTATTTAGTCGATTGGGAGGGTTACAGGCGGGAGGAGAGAAGCTGGGTCCCAGCCCGGGACATGCTGGACCGCTCACTCATTGAGGACTTCCTCCTTTCTCTTTGTTCTTTTCTCCTGTGCTATTAAATGTCGCCCTGTTTCTGGCCTCTTTGCCAGTTTATTGTTGGACACATTATGCTCACGGAATTATCTGTTAATCTACATTTCAAGGAGTCCGTTTGTCAAGTCGAGTCTAGTTTGCCTTGCCGAGTGTGTCTCATCTGTTTTCCTGTCCAGTAACCTGCTGCCCACGTGTTCCTGTCAGGACGTAGACCGAGGTGCTGTGTGTCTCAGCTGGGGCTGTCTGCTCGCTACGACCTGTCTGCTGCGAGTTCTTGTTCGCTGTCTGCGACAAGAGACATTTTCCTGAGCTACCAAGCCTTTTCCTAAATTAACTACCAGATCTGCATCCAGCTACATCTTTCCTGCCTTTGGACAGCAGACTGCCTGAGTTTATTATTGAACTAAATAAACCTTGTTTTCTGTACCTTTGCGTTTGGGTCCTCTGTCCATTCAGTGACAATTTCCTGGTAAACCAGAAAGATATTTTAATAATGTACTGTTGCTCTTTTCAATGCATCTTCAATGAATGGGGATGCAAAAGCACTGTAAAAGTATCATAAAAGTGATACATACAACTTGTGCAATATATTGAGTCTTCTCTTGAAGCTATATAATAGCTTTGTGTAAAGAACAGAACCAAAATATGAATAGTGTTATTCACTGATAATCTTCCAGTCTAGTGAGCACTTAACTTTTCTGGATTAACTTTTCTGCTCTTAACTTTTCTGCTTACAAACTGGATCAGTCCGGTTTGTAAGCAAATCATTCAGACCAGTTTTGTCAACTGGATCAACTCATTCATTCATTCATTGAAAAGATTTGACTCAAGAGAATAAGTAATTTACAAATCATCCATCTCTATAGGTGTTTCTCAATAGCAAGTACACCAAGTTCAGACTTGTGAACCTAGTGTCTTTAGTATTTAGAACTTGGCAAGATCGGCATGTACAAACTCCTGAGGATGGTAGTCATTCTGTGAATTGAACAGCAGCAATGCTTGATACAGTCCTTCAGCTCTTATCTTCATTGTAATGTACTTTTACAATAAAACAAAGTATCATTTTGTTTTTTATTTTAAAAATATAAAAAATGTATGTCATTCTGGGAACACATCTTCTCTTATTATATTCAGTGTATTTATGAATGATATAAAACACGACCCTGCTTCTGTTTGTTAAAGGGGTGGTATAATGCCACTTTTACAAGATGTAAAATAAGTCTCTGATGTCTACAGAGTGTGTATGTGAAGTTTTAGTTTAAAATACCCCACAGATCATTTTTTTAAATCATATTAAATTTGTCACTTTTTGAGGGTGAGCAAAAAAGCTCAGTTCTTGTGTGTGTCCTTTTAAATGCAAATGAGCTCCTGCTCATTGAGTTGCTGAGTTTCAAGAGCTTGTGTTAGCACATAGTGTTAGCTGTGCCGATTACCTCAAGCAGACTTACTGGAAATGTCAGAAACCGTTCAGCCTTTTATCTTCAAACCGAAGTCGGACAATGATGGAGAGACTCAAGAAGAAGTGACAACATGTAGAATGCAACAGGATGTTTCTGAATGGTTAGTTGATGAATTTATGTAGCTGATGTGAGATATCTTAAAGTCATTGATTAGCATATTCTGTCATCATGATAATTTATAAATTGCTTGTGTGGGAACTGTTGTAAGATGCATACAGAGCCAGAGAATATATGCTGCATGAAGATAGAAGAGGTATAGTTTAGTTTAATTACGGTTATAATTTGTGATGTTGTTATCTTGCTTTTATGACATGCTATTGCATTTGCGTTACATACTATATTGCAATAACATGGGCTCACCCTTTTGTTGCGTGTTCTTGAGGGCAGGGTTTATGTAAATTTTAGGGTTAGTGATGTCACCAACCCGGGAAAAAGCTCGTTGTAGTCCATACCAGCCATTTGTTGTAGTCCTTAAACAGAGAATTCTTTAAAATAAAATATCTCCCTTTGCATTGAACTTTGAGCGTCGTAATTTTGCAGATGTTGTTTATGCTCAAACAGCAACATTACACACTAACTAAAGTTAAAAAAGTGAAATCGCAATGAACCACCCCTTTAAACAATAATAGCCATAACAGAAGTTTTAAAATAGGAAATCAGGAAAGGCATACAATTCAAAATTACTAAGTGTACTATTACAAAGTTAAAGTTAAATAAAAATATAAAATTATGAAACTTAAATTTGCCCCAGCCAAAACCATTTCTTTGGGAATTGGACATCACAACTCCTAAAAGATCTAAGCAAATTTTCAAATAGGCACTATCTTAATAAATAATCACAAATTTGATTTTAACAACAACTTTTAACAACATTCTCAGCTTAAAACAACAGTAGTATTTAGAAAATGATGTGGGTTTTCTCTGATTGCCTCTAGCTGGTTGATGCGAGATGCTTTCTTGGATACTTGGTTTTCTAAAGTCTAAAAAATTTGCATCCTTGATAAAAGAAGCTGAGCAAGAAATGTGGCTAGATGTGAACTTTGAATTGGAACAGTACTTGGGTAGCAACTGATGATGTATAAAAATAGACACAAGAACACATGTACAGACAAGAATGCACACTGAGAAATGTTTCTCAAGCAAGCACAGCTAGGTACTGGATACAGTACTTTCATCAATAACTTTCATTGTTCTTTGTGTAAATTTCAAAACTACCATTAGTCCCAGAATTTTTGGGTGTACTATTTATTTTACTGCAGCTAGAATAATGTCATTAATTTACCTGCTATGCAAGTACATCTTGGCTAAAGAGAGATGGACTGTGAAGCACAAGCGATTAGCTCAAGGTTAAGCATGGGGTAAATGCCACCTACAATATACACATTTGCATTTGAGATAACTCTATTACGTTTGTGTGAGTCAAACATTGATAAAGAGTGTTGTTTTTTTTTCATTGTGCTTCATCTAATAGTTCCGTTTCAGGCTGGGTTATCAGTTTTTACAACTTAGTGGGCTAACCTTTCCTGTTTGCAGTGATATTTACACTGCAGAGCTTTTACATGAAGGGTTTTCACTGAAACAGATGAAGATGTACGTCCAGCTGGGGTTGTTAGCAGCTTGTTGTTGTTGTTTTTTTTGTTTTTTTATCCATGTAATCATTTATACTTGCCGACATTGAGGCATTATTTGAATAGTTGACATTTTCCATCCATCCCTTCTGATTATGTACAAAGGCTAATGAGAGACATCAGACTTGTTTTTCTGTCGTCCAAGTACGCAAGTTCCAATGTGAGATACATTCTCCCAGCGTCCTTTGATGCCAGCAGTGAGCAATCATTCTAATTGGCCATGGCAATACCGATGAAACTTTCAGAACTGGGGAAAACATGGGATTGGAAAATTGAATCAATATCATTAATCACACACAGGAATCTCATATTAATTATGTCTGCTTTCTATTAGGGTCCACGCACACATGGAAGTTAGCAAGACCGTTACTAAAATTCACAACGCTCGGGACAAAGTTTTTTTTTTTCCCTTTCCCTTTAGCCCAATAACTATATTATACAGCTGTGGTTTTGAATTGGTGGATATGTACCATGTACACCCTTTCATGGAAACGGTATTCCCTGGTGGCCGTGGCCTCTTTTAGCATGATAATGCGCCCTGCCACAAAGCAAAAATGGTTCAGGAATGGTTTGAGGAGCACAACAACAAGTTTGAGGTGTTGACTTGGCCTCCAAATTCCCCAGATCTCAATCCAATCAAGCATCTGTGGGATGTGCTGAACAAACAAATCCGATCCATGATGGCTCCACCTCACAACTTACAGGACTTGAAAGACCTGCTACTAACATCTTGGTGCCAGATACCACAACACACCTTCAGGGGTCTAGTGGAGTCTATGCCTCGACTGGTCAGGGCTGTTTTGGAAACAAAAAAGGGGACCGACACAATATTAGGGACGTGGTCATAATGTTATACCTGATCGGTGTATATAAGAATATACAAATCTAAGAATGGGATGTCATTAAAGTTCATGTGCATGTAAAGGCAGACGTCCCAAAACTTTTGGCTATATATATATATATATATATATATATATTACAGCTTCAACTCTTCTGGGAAGGCTTTCCACAAGGTTTAGGAGTATGTCTATGGGAATTTTTGACCGCTCTTCAAGAAGCACATTTGTGAGGTCAGGCAGTGATGTTGGACAAGAAGGCCTGGCTCACAGTCTCCGCTCTAATTCATCCCAAAGGTGTTCTATCGGGTTGAGGTCAGGACTCTGTGCAGGCCAGTCAAGTTCCTCCACACCAAGCTCACTCATCCATGGACCTTTATGGACCTTGCTTTGTGCACTGGTGCACAGTCATGTTGGAACAGGAAGGGGCCATCCCCAAACTGTTCCCACAAAGTTGGGAACATGAAATTATCCAAAATGTCTTGGTATGCTGAAGCATTAAGAGTTCCTTTCACTGGAACTAAGCCCAACCCCTGAAAAACAACCCCACACCATAATCCCCCTTCACAAAAAATTACATTTGGCACAATGCAGTCAGGCAAGTACTGTTCTCCTGGCAGCCGCCAAACCCAGACTCGTCCATCGGATTGCCAGACAGAGAAGCATGATTCGTCGCTCCAGAGAACACGTCTCCACTGCTCTAGACCGTGCTTTACACCACTGTATCCGACGCTTTGCATTGCACTTGATGATGTAAGGCTTGGATGCAGCTGCTCGGCCATGGAAACCCATTCCATGAAGCTCTCTACACACTGTTCATGAGCTAATCTGAAGGCCGCACGAAGTTTGGAGTTCTGTAGCTACTGGCTTTTCAGAAAGTTGCCGACTTCTGTGCACTGTGTGCCTCAGCATACGCTGACCCCGCTCTGTGATTTTACAAGGCCTATCACTTTGTGGCTGAGTTGCTGTTGTTCCCAATTGCTTGAACTTTTTTATAATACCACTAACAGTTGACTGTGGAATATTTAGTAGTGAGGGAATTTCACAAATGAACTTCACAGTACCCATCACAATACCACACTTGAATTCACTGAGCTCCTGAGAGTGACCCATTCTTTCACAAATGTTTGTAGAAGCAGTCTCAATACTTTTGGCTATATATATATATATATATATATATATGGTTAATTCAGGTTGATTGGGACACTTTTTCCTGGTCATCTCAATGGCAAAAAGTGTCCCAATCACCCTGAATTCACACTATATATATATATATATATATATATATATATATACACACACTATATTGCCAAAAGTATTGGGACACCCCTCCAAATCACTGAATTCAGGTGTTCCAATCACTTCCATGGCCACTGGTGTATAAAATCAAGCACCTAGGCATGCAGACTGCTTCTACAAACATTTGTGAAAGAATGGGTCGCTCTCAGGAGCTCAGTGAATTCAAGCGTGGTACCATGATAGGTTTCCTCCTGTGCAATAAGTCCATTCATGAAATTTCCTCACTACTAAATATTCCACGGTTAACTGTTTGTGGTATCATAGCAAAGTGGAAGCAATTGGGAACAACAGCAACTCAGCCACGAAATAGTAGGCCACATAAAATCACAGAGCATGGTCAGCACATGCTGAGGCGCACAGTGCGCAGAAGTCGCCAACTTTCTGCAGAGTCAATAACTACAGACCTCCAAACTTTGTGTGGCCTTTAGATTAGCTCAAGAACAGTGTGTAGAGAGCTTCATGGAATGGGTTTCCATGGCCGAGCAGCTGCATCCAAGCCTTACATCACCAAGTGCAATGCAAGGTGTTGGATGCAGCGATGTAAAGCATGCCGCCACTGGACTCTAGAGCAGTGGAGACGTGTTCTCTGGAGTGACGAATCATGCTTCTCTGTCTGGCAATCCGATGGAGGAGTCTGGTGTTGGCAGTTGCCAGGAGAACGGTACTTGCCTGACTGCATTGTGCCAAGTGTAAAGTTTGGTGGAGGGGGGATTATGGTGTGGGGTTGTTTTTCAGGGGTTGGGCTTGGCCCCTTAGTTCCAGTGAAAGGAACTCTTAATGCTTCAGCATACCAAGACATTTTGGACAATTTCATGCTCCCAACTTTGTGGGAAAAGTATGGGGATGGCCCCATCCTGTTCCAACATGACTGCGCACCAGTGCACAAAGCAAGGTCCATAAAGACATGGATGAGCGAGTTTCGTGTGGAGGAACTTGACTGGCCTGCACAGAGTCCTGACCTCAATCCGATAGAACACCTTTGGGATGAATACAAGTGGAGATTGCGAGCCAGGCCTTCTCACCAACATCAGTGCCTTGTGGAAAGCCTTTCCAGAAGAGTTGAGGCTGTTATAGCTGCAAAGGGTGGGCCAACTCCATATTAAACCCTACGGATTAAGAATGGGATGTCATTAAAGTTCATGTGCACGTAAAGACAGGCGTCCCAAAACTTTTGGCAATATAGTGTGTGTATATATATATATATATATATATATATATATATATATATAGCATGATTTATAAAAAAAAAAGGCCCCACGTTATATTAGGTGTCTTTGACTTCTATGTACTAATATTTAATTATTTGATATGCACTTAATGCACTTATTGTGTACATGCATGTATTTACATCGTATTTATATATTTAAAAAAAAAAAATTCCTGCATGTACTTACAGCTGTAATGAATATCTGTAGTTACATCTATAATTACACTATTGACAATTTAACCCAAACTTAAACCTAACCATACCACCAAACCTGTCCCTAACCTTAACCATATCCACCTCAATAGCAGCAATACAAAAGTGTTTTGCAATACAACATTGTGGCAAGCAGGACGAGGCCGAGAGCCGTGAGAATGAGCACCACCTCACCTTATTTTGAACATTATTAAAGTATGTAAAACGTTCACCAGTTCCCGCCTCCTTCTTCCCTCGCTACAAACATCAACACAATAAGTACATTGTACTTATTTTTTTTTATGTAAGAACACCTAATATAAAGTGTGAACAAAAGTGAACAAAAATGTGACTCATGTTAATCAATTTGTTTTCAATTTGTAGTCAAATTAAATCATACTAAAATGAATAAACATTTTGGTTACCTTTCAATGCTAAACCTTAGTGGGCTCCTCTCATCACAGGGCCCAGGACAACTTATTCAGTCCTCCACACTGGAAGTTAGTATTAGGCCTAGATATGCTTCAAGCAAAACCGACGAATGAACTGGTGTGACATTATTTTGAACAAAATCAGGCAAAAACGAAGTTCATCTGGAGTTTGCTCTGGATTTTATGTCAGTGCGAATTATTTCACACCGGACTGCTTTGTGAACAAATGTCAATACAAAGGGACAATACAAAACAGAGGTTGTGCTAAAAATATGTTACTTAAGAATAGATCAGGAAACTGTTCGTGATCCAGCTTACAGTCTCCAGAGTGATACTAGATATGGCAGTAATGAAGGTGAGAGCACTTTATCACAGTTCATCGGAGTCGATTTACAGATATAAAGTTTACCAGTTTAACCACCACCCGAAAAGGCATAAGGTCTTTATGTATTTGTTTACTGTTAGTTGTAACAAGTGTTTCTGTGTACTTCGCTATGTATGTTGATGATAATGCAAGGGAGAGAGAGTTTATGGGTAATATTTTAAGGCACACTTGCACTGTGTTTTATTAAGCTCTTACAGTGATTTTCTAGAGTGAAAACAGATGCTTCATATTTTGTGTGAAGTACAATAAACGTTATAAAACTCATCAGTAAACTGGCTTGTACTAATATAGTGGATAAAAACAAGACAATAGAACCGCAATTAAACTAAACTATACCTGTTCTATCTCCATGCAGCATATATTCGCACTTTCTGACATTATAGTGCTTCCTGACTGACTCCTGACACTGGAGAACAAGCTCTTGAAGCTCCGCCCTCTTAAGCCGAGCGCAGCAGCTCATTTGCATTTAAAGGGCACACACTGAAACAGCGCGTTTTTGCTCACCCCCAAAAAGTGGCAATTTTAACATGCTATAAAAAATTATCTGTGGGGTATTTTGAGCTAAAACTTCACATACACACTCTGGGGACATCAGAGACTTATTTTACATCTTGTAAAAGGGGGCATAATAGGTCCCCTTTAAAGCCAGACTACGTACCATTAGAGTAGCATTACACATAAGGAAAGCTGGAATTATGGAAGTTATATGACATATTTGGTCATCTTTTGTGGGGAGGATGAGTCTTTAGGTAATATTTTGAAATGAGTTTGTCACGGTTGTGCTCTTTCACACCAAGTGCTTCCTTCTCTCCTCCGCTACAGACATGACACAACATTGATTTTGGAAGTCAGACCATGCAGTGGTTTATCAGATCCTAAACAGGTGTGGTCGTCCTTCCTTTTCATAATCTTTGTGTAAAATGGTTGGGTTCTTGCCTTTGGGTTGGGTTGTCTTTGAGTTGTTATTTCAGTAGTTTGTTTGAGTTATAATGCTTCACATTTCATCAGGTTTATGTAAAATGTTGACCTAAATGATCCAAATGATACCTCATCATTGGGGATGCACTGTAAAAACAGACATATCTTCTGAATACGGAAGCGTCTGAGATAGCAACTCTCGCAAATCATCCTCATTGGATAAGCCACCCAATTTCATCTCTAACGCAAGAAATCACACAGAGCCAGAGCGATTGATTATGAAGAATAAATTGAACATGGCAGATTTTGGGTAAGGCGGAGAGAAATGAAACAAAAAAGCATGTGTTAAAGTTTTGTGCATGTGTTTTGGCTCAAGGCTGGGTGACCTCGTCCAAAGTGACACAAAGCTAGTCCTGCGAGGCACTAATAAATACTTGAATTTGTCTCTGAGCTGATGCCAAGCACAAAGGTGGAGAAGTTGTCCAACGTTCACAAGATGCCAGTCACATTGTTTTTCTCGCTAGATTAATTCTGCCTGAAAAACTCGCTCAAGCGGAAAATTGTTATGCAAATGTAGCACGAGACAAATGCATGCAGGGCAGCCGCTGATCCAGCCAAACTGGGCAGTGTGACTTGGCCACAGGCATGTGAACAGGAGCGAGAACCCACCTTTAAAGTAGCGTCGCTTATGTTCTGTTTTTCTTGGCTTTTGTACCGAATGGAAAGTACAATGTAACATCTTTCTCAACATGGCCTAAGAGAACAGATTTTCTTTTTCTTTTTTTGTACAGTATTTAAACATGAAGGAGCTCTTTGAACCTGACATTGACATGCTAATACCACCTAATCCCAAACTCTACAAACATTCTGCTTTAAGGCTGGATAAATTCCGACCAACATGGTTCTGCTCTTCACCCTTTCTTCCTTGCCTTTATCTGAAGCCTGTGACATCATCTAAACATCATTATGCGTGTTCATGAGTTTGATGTCATGTGAGCCAGTGCTAATCCCACACTTGTCATAGCAAGAGTGAAATCGCTATATAAACAACAATGATATTTTTATAATGTTGCCCTGCATTGACAGAGCATGCAAAGCAGTTTGTATTGAAATTGAAATCTGACCTCACATGTCAGTATAACAAAGGTGTTCTCACATGGACACAAAAACAATGGCAGGTGAAGAGTGATGCATAGCAACTCGTTCAAACATTTGCAGTAATGTGTTACAATCTCTTTAAGATAGCCAATGTAAATACCCACAGTGCATCTATAGGAAAACTATGTGACAACATAAATTCCCATAAGCAAATATTCATGCTACATAATACATGCTTTATTGTAGTTTTATGACATCTGGCCAATGTTTAGCATTATAGGAACAGTGGAGATTTCTTGTTTGTCATTTCTGTATCTTTCTCACTCATGTTGCACATTTCCATCATAATAAAACATGATGTGCTGTGAAGTGCTGTCCAAAGAAAACACATCAATGCCTGATGAAAATGAGATGAACTCTGTCTTTAATGCTGTTTTCCATCCATGAATCAAGGCCAAAAGTGTTTGTATTTATACCATACCATCAATTGCTCAGTTTCTGAGGCTTTTGGACAGGCGTGCTATGGTTGATCTCAGTGCCTGGGAGAGGGCGCTGTATTCTCGACAGGATACAATTGACTTGTGAAAAACTGTATGGAGCTTCCATTATTTTAAGAGAGATTGGGTCATGTCATCTGTCTCTTTATCATGTCAGGGTCACAATTGGCACGAGAAAAAGCAGTATAGAGTCATGGGAAAAAACTAATCTGTACATTCAGTGACAGCTTGGAAAAATACTTGAAGCTGTCAAAAAAAAAAAAAAAACAAGAACAAGATGTGCAGAATTATGTTATGTTCAGTAACAGCACCACTGCTGACAGCAAGATTAGAACGGACATTCACAACAGTTCTGCAGCCGAGGACACATTACAGAAATGCATGAGTAAATTTTTCCATTTCAAGAGTATCTGTTGTATTACGACATGCTACAGAAGCATCATGCCCTTTCTAACTGGGCCTGTGTTTCCCTTCAGATTTTCAATGCAAATTCCTTGGAAAATAAAGAAATGTCAAGATCACAGGCCATGTAAACTGTCCAAACCTTGACCCCCTAATACCATCCACTCCTGCACCTATCAAACCCCAAACATATAGCTAAAACAATTTAGCACTTCTAAAGAACTGAAGTAGGTTCTCATTGTATTTAGTACTTACTCTGAAATCATAGAATTTTGGATGCAACTCATGATTTATTACTTGTTATTTCTGTTGTAAATTATAGCATGTAGATGGCCTAAAATCTATCAATCATACACTGAAAGCCATAAATGTAATAAACATACACTGAAAGCCATGTGCATCGCACCAGGACAGTCACCTTTGGCACATGTGATGGCAGAGTTGCCCTCTCACTTCAACATCTGGCTTACTGCAGTAGAGAATAGGGATGTAACAGTTCAAATTACTCATGGTTCGGTTTTTATCACAGTTTTAGGGTCATGGTTTCGCTGCGGTTCGGTATGTACCATGTTCTGGGAAAAAAGGACGACTGTCAAATAAAAATAAAGAAAATAAGAACAAATATCAAACTACAAGCAACAGCACAAATAAATACAATTAAGCAAAGATACAAATAAAATAAACAGTGCTTTTTCAAGATTTTCAGGTATCTAACAGTAGTTTTCAGGTACAGAAATTAAAGTAATCAAATGTAAAACAACATTGCATATAATCTTCCCTGTATAAAATAAAGATAAATCATTATTAAAGTTACAAAAGCTATTCAGTCAAGAGCAGTGAGTGATTTCCTTGTCTTTTGTTGTTTGATTAATGTTAAAAGCACAGAAATATTAGGCTGCTGTCACTTTAAGACATAATTCACGGATCCAGTACACTGATAGTGTGCACATGCATTGTCTTTCTCGACTGTTTACATTCACTTAAGACATTTTTAAGTGCATTTTGTTTAAACAGAGATAGCAACGTGTGCTATTCAGGTTTCACCTCACCTAACAACACCCGAGTGATGATGGCGTAAATGACTGGTCATTTAAAAGCATATAGCACTCGCACTGAACAAAGTTTAGAGGAAGCCAGAATGTATATCCATCGACAGGAACATACATTAGTCTAAATCTGTCTATCTGTTTTACGCATTCTTATTTTCAACAAACCATAGTATAGATGCGTATGCGTTATCAGATTTGAGATGAACGAAAGTGCAATTTCGTGCCAAACTGTGGGTGGAGAATGGTACAGTTCAATTTTTTTTTTTTTTTTAACGTTACACCCCTAGTAGAGAACAATATATTTCTAATACTTTTACACATCCAACCTCCAAAAGACTTTTGTAACCTCCAAAGACTTTTGTTTTATACTTATCATTAGATTCTTCACATACAAAGTTTTTTTGTTTTTTTCCCCCCCTTTTATTGTAAATAATTGTAAGTCTATGATTTTAGCTATTTTAGAAAATCACAAACCAAAGTAAATAGTAATAGTCATTATTGCATCAATAAACAGTAACATTATGTCTCCAATATTAAATCTTGGGTTTTAATTAGAAGCGTTGCATGCAGGTTCAAAAAAGGAACAGCCAAAAATTGACACATTTGTAATTGCTTATTAGTGTCAGCTCAGTTTTTCTCCTGGACCGATCTCATCTCATTCCTTAAAATTCATTCAGTACTTTGACAGATTGGAGTACAATATTACAATTGTAGCTGTAACAGACACTCACAGAGAAAATGATGTTTCCCACATGACAAGGAATTCCCAAGCGCAGCCCGAGACAGATTTGAGTTAAGGGTTGAGTGCTGCTGCCCCGTCCAATATCCTGAATATATCGGTCGTTGTTTGTGTTATAATGACTGTGATGATGGTTCTTCTCCGCAAGAATACTCAAGTCAAAGCCATGGGTCGGAAAGCTGTCTCCCTTGTGGCACGGCTGTAATCGCACTTCCAGAGGACTTATCATTACATCGTCAAAACTGGATCATCAGGATCAAATGAGGCCTGTAACACTCAGTCATGGAAATTCCTACAGGGATTTCAATGAGCAACAGTCTCTGTAAATTGCTAGTGTTTGTTTCTCTCTGTGATAGCTATTCATTTAGCTACTGCATAGAAAAAAAGAAAAAAAAAAAACTACATTTTTACACTAAGGAGCAATATTTGCCCACTGGAATTGTTTTCCAGGGGCATTTTTTTTCCTCTGTAAGAGCAATTTTTATAACTTTTCTTTTTTTTGTCTAATATTTAACCAATTACTTCAATCAGTCAGAATACTATAGAGCAGGGGTGTCCAAACCTGCTCCTGAAGGGCTACTGTCCTGCAGAGTTTAGCTCCAACCCCATTTAAACACACCTGAACCAGCTAATCAAGGTCTTACTAGGGCTGCGTTCCACTCCAGTTTTAGACAGGCAGAGAGCTCAACTCGCTGCAACTGAAGACAACATATGCAAACACCAGCACTAAATACAGTCAAAAAAAGCCATCTTTTCACTTCAAAGGTGGAGCAGAAACACACAGACTGTTTAATGTGGCATACATTGATTTACATTGCATAGATTGCATGATGTAAATAGCCTATAATATATAGAAATAATAAAAAAAAAAAACAGGATCTCATTACAGGGTAGGGCTGCAATACTATGACAAAAATCATTATTGTCGATTATTGCTCTTAATATAGTAATAATGATTATTTGTAGAATACATAAAAAGATTTTTTGTGTTTGGTGAAATGGCATGTTAAGTTCTGGCTACACAGACAAAACAAGCAAGAACCATTAGCCTTTATGAATTAGATCAAATGTAGATCAAAAATCAAAGCTTCACATTAGTTATTTTAAGTCTCATGAAAAACAAAATGGTTATTCAAACTGGGAATAAGTTATATACAGAATTATACTGAAGTGGTTCATGATGTAATGCCTTAATCAACACTTTTTATTCAATTTCACTTTAATCACAGCAGGGGCATTTTGGCCACAACCGTCTCCCCCAATTATATGTACAATCACTCAATAATATAACAATATGACCACACAATTTGAGATATTGTTCATGTCTGTAGCACAAATGCAACAAAATGTAGGTTAGAGAAATATTTAAAATCCCAACACTAGTAACCTTAAGCAAACCAATAGTAATAGTGATGACTGTTTTAGCAATGGCACTATTGATAACTTGTTCCTGCATTGCTTCTTAATTCTTTTTCAACAGCTTTATGACGTATAACATTAATCTGTTTAAGGTGATAGGAAGGACAGTGGCCTTTTGCCATTGTGTTTTTACTTTTTTTACACGTGCACAGTAATGCAAAGCAACTAAATGAGTTGCAGTAGATGACTTGAGGAAGACATGCACTTGTAAAGTTCAACATTTGTATATTCTTTCAGGAATTATGTTGGTTACGAAGGGTGGTGTTATTTCCTGAGTTGTCTAATCTTCGTCATATTCACACCGTCTGTGTGAAGGTCCATCTGTGTACAGGGCTGTCATGACTGTACACTATAGCTAAGGTCATCCAATGACGTCAGTGCTGTGGAAACGCACCTGAGCACAGGCAAGTCACGCTGACGAGCCTCA
Source organism: Hypophthalmichthys nobilis (assembly GCA_037950665.1). NCBI lineage: Eukaryota > Metazoa > Chordata > Actinopteri > Cypriniformes > Xenocyprididae > Hypophthalmichthys > Hypophthalmichthys nobilis. Next base: position 23,622,177 of record CM075491.1, on the reverse strand, counting down.
GCGCTGACAGACAACGAAAAGGAAACAGTCTGTAAACTTAGAATATAATAGCGTTTCCATCCGACACACCCCTTGTCTCCAATGTGACGCCTCACCTACCTGTTGCATGACGAGCACTTCCTCATCATTCAACAGGGCTGTGTTTATTAGCGATACCACTGGTATTTATGGAAACATGATCAAGGGTGATGAAACCACGATAAATGAGCAGATTGCGCTTTTGTTTAGCCACCCAATGCCCTGTCTCCTCGCACACAGGAGATTATATTTAGTCCTTATTTTCCAATTGGCCTTTCCATTTCTAAATTAGACCTAAAGACACAATTGGTGTGTGAACAGGTTTTGGAAAAAGAAATCAGCATCATGGGGAATGCATTTTGATCTACATGATGTTAGCTCTATTATTAGAGTTGACAGTAGATATGTACAGTGAGGTCGACAAGTCTGTGTCTTCTAGTGAAAATACCTCTATTTTTCACTCTTTTCAACTTTAATACAAAAATTCTCATCACAAATTAATAATTAGGATTGTTTTTAATCAAATCAATCACATATATCAATATTTGCTGAGAGAAGACATTACATGAGACAAAGTATTTAACATTACCGAAAGTGGCTTTAGAAGTCAGTATATTGTTAGTTGTATTTCCATGTCATTGAACATAAACTGACAACTGGCCTACAGTTGTCAGCAATCCATTGTGCAATTGACTGTCAATCTGTCTGAGGCTTGGGTATATTTTGTTTTTATATCTCACACACTGTTGTTCGAGCCTTTCTGACTGTACTCCGTTTAACAAGTGACCATATACCATCAATACTCCATCTGATGCATATGCACTACAACTGCTTTATACTACTGGCCTGCAGAGGACAGCATGGTGTTGTCAAATCACTTTTATTTTCATAGATTTTTATAATAGAAATTGTTTTAAAGCAGCTTCACAATAATAAACAGGAAAGTAACAGAATTAATGATGCAAACTTCATCAGATATGAGACAAATTCAAATTCTGCTGTAAAGAAGCTATAGCAAGATAATAGTGTCATTATTCAGCTCAGATCAATAACTGTGTAAAGTTAATTCATTATGAAACATGTTCAATTCAGCTATAAGCAGCTCTACAGAAGACAATAATGTCATCTCGAGTCAGTTCAATGTTCGGTTTAGTTCAATAACGGTGTCGATGTTGCACACTTCATCAGTTTTGAAAAAAAGATTCAGCTATAAAGCAGAAAACAATTGTGTTTTTATCAAGCTCAATTCAGTTGAAGTTTTGTTCTCATCCGATACTGTTAGTGCCATCAAATCAATAATACTGCCGAATATTAAGTGTCCCCAACTAAGCAAGCCAAAGGCGAAAGTGGCAAGGAACCCAAAGTCCATCAAGTGACAGATATAGAGAAAAAAAAAACCTTGGGAGAAACCAGGCTCGGTCGGGGGGTGGCAGTTCTCCTCTGGCCTATAGATGAACGAACACAGTGTTAAATCAATCGGGATATGTCACACAGGCATTTAGGGAATGGAAGGGAATGGTTGTAGTAGCAATGTCCAACACAGGTCTTCTGCTCTGGGATGCGTTTTCCGAAAGCAACGTTAGCCAACTGGTCAAAAGTTCCTCCATAAATTACATAGTTTAACGTTTCGCCATTTCCTGAAACTATAGTTCCAACGAACATTAGCAAACAGCATTGCAAACTTGTGTTTGCTACTACAGCTCTCGACCTGTGGTTGCAATTATAGTTTCATGTTACTAATGACATGTGGACTAGATTGTGCTCGAGCAGGCTAAAATGCAGCTAATATACAGTAGTCAAAATTTGAAGTGGATCAAAATCTTTCATCAAAGTTGTCCTAAAACCTTCTTATAGGACAACTTAGTTCTTAGGACAACTTTGATGAACTTTTTTGATCCACTTCTACTATGTCTGTAGTTCTCTGGGAGGCATGAAAAATAGTAATTATAGATTAGCTAATAGTAAACTATCGGTTTCAACTGTGTGCTATTACCAAAGTCCCTTTAAGACAAGTCATTTCATTCGGCGGCCATCTTTGAAACGCCTCTTGGGCATGCAAGTGCAGCTCCTATCTCTTTGAATAGGGAAACATCAAATTCTCCAAAGCTTTTTGCCAAGCTTTCATTTAAATTTCATATTTGAAATCACCAATGAAATCTGACAACAACTGTCTCATACATTTTGTTTCTAAACGCTCGAATCATGACAAAAAACTGTATTTTCCAGGCTGGATAAAGCTAATGCGCAATCCTAAATGTGCGTCTCTTGTGTCTAAAGGCTGATTTATACTTCTGTGTCGGCCCTACGCCGGAGCCTCTGCGCCGTAGGCTATGCGTCTGTTTTCATTTATACTTCTGCGTCGTTGTCCGTGTCGACACGCATGCAGACCACTAGGAGGCAGTGTCCGCGGTCATGTTGAGTATCAAGGCAAAAGCCGAAGAGGAAGCAGCTTGTCATGTACGTTGTCAGAGAAGCTTACAATTAGAAGCGGCAGAGATGCGGCAAATAGGTAACGACTTTTGTTGCAGTTTGACTGTATGTGTCCCCTGAAACAGAATGTTTTTTTCATTCATATGGAAGTTGAAAACGCTCGCTCTTCTCCGATTGCTCCGCGCCAGTTTTTTGACCTGAGGGAGGGGTTCTAGCAGACCAATCACAGCGCTTGCGGTCCATGTAGAATTGACGCGCTGTTACATTTTTGAAGAGGTGCACGTCAGGCTACGTGTGGTACAAACAGCCTACAATGTAGCTACGGCGTACAATCGACGCAGAAGTTTAAATCAGCCTTAATTTCGGAGGCGTGCGTCTGATTGTTTCTATAGGAACCAGAGATTCTAATGGCCGCTGCAGTGATGCGATGACTTTACCAATTGGCGATTGGCTTTTATTTAGAAGGCGGGACTTGTTCTGCCATATTGCGCATTGCACTTTCTCCCATTCATAATAATACGAGTGATGCGTCTTGTGTTATTCTATAGTCTTTGACTATTACTTACTAATTTGGTAATCAGAGTTTCTTGTTAGATAATAGTAGGTCCTAAAAAGTGAACTCTTTCCCTGCCATTGACAAGATTTTACTGTTTTCGCTGTTATATGGTAAGGGGCACTATCTTCTGAAATAGTACAGAAAGTGAACAACAAGCAGAAACAAGTGATAGAAGCATTGCTTATGCACAAGCAATCTAACGCGATCATCAGACATTCAACAGCATAAATCAAAACTGCCTTACATTACCAAATGAAGGGTCAAACCCACAAAGATGTATAAGAATGTGAAGCTTTAGGGGTGTTGATGGACTCGATCTACTTGGTCTATGTTCTTTCTTTTAAAATATTGTATGTTCAGATATTTATACAACAAAATATTCTGGGGGCCATGAAAGTTTTGTGAAAATGATAAAAAAAAATGCTGATGGGGAAAGAGTTAATTTTGAGTTTGTTCCAGTGTAGTTATTAAATAGTGACATAACAAAAATCCTGAGTTTCCCACTCGAAATTACAAATTTGTGGTGACGTTCATGTCTGTTCAACTCGTAAATTACATGACTTGAACACACCAGCCCTGGGCTTCATCTAAAAGCTGGAAAATGCTGCCTCCACAGGCAGCATACAGAGGTAAGAACGCAACAATGCACATCTGAATCCAATGATTGTGTCACATGCTGTCCACTGACATACCTTAATCTGACTGATTTTTGAAGCAGCATAAATGTGTCTAGTACTACGGAGCCCCAGACATGACACACAGGAAAAAAAATAGTAGGCTTAGTAAATCGAATTAGTAAATCGTGCGCACAATTTTTTTTCTTTTCTTGCATGTCATGTTCGGGGCTCTGTACTTCACTGCCTATGATATCACACAATCCTGTGCGTTCCATTCCCTGACAGTTGAGCTAAAAAATAAAAACGCAGTTTGAAAGTTAGCGGTTGGTGGTTAGACCAACCTTTTCCACTTTTGATTTCATTTTTAGCAAAATATTATTGTAGTAATGAAATATTTGCTTAGTTATCACCAAAGCTCTATTTTGTTGTAGATCATTAAACCTTTATGCTGCCTCAGAAGCCTGAATTCATATTTTACTTTTTTTTTTCTTCATTTCTCAAAATTTCTCTTTATTTCCAGACTTAGATGACAAAAACCTGTGATTTTAATATGGTTTTAGACCAACTGTTGGAAGCTTATATAGATGGTCTTTGTGGGACTAACTTTGAAGTAATGCACACAACCTGAGCATAAAAACATAAACAGCAGCTAGTTAAACAAAAATAAATAAGAGCTTGACTGACTAAAGTTATAAATAATGATCTTCCGAGCAGGTTGCTTTTGGGGTTTTTTTACTTGAGTGCTTATTTAAAACACCTGTCACAGATGCTATTTGCCCATGTATGGTCATAGGCCAGTGAGAGAATTCACCTAATTCACTGTGCTCATGAAACCTCTGACTTGTACAGCAATAATTTACTGCTTTTATTATTGCACATATTACCTTCCTAGTGGCACAACCATTTGAAATTTCCATGATTGTTGAAGACACACTCCACCCTAGAGCAGATTTATTTTCACACATCTGGATGAGGTGTCTGTAGTTTCTCCCCGCCCTGTCATTGTTTAATTTGCTGTTAAGAGTGAATATGAACAGAGACCCAGGAGCAGAAAAGTCATTTCTTACAGCTCTCCTGTCTGCCTTCGCCCCGGCTCGCACACAGTGTTTGGAGTGTTGGGAAAAGAAACAGGTTTTCAACAATGTTTGGGTGGTTTCATTAGAGAATAGTGGTCACTTTGAGATCTGTCAGCCTGGCATGTGTTTGAGCCCCTGGGAAAATGCTGAATTTAATGACAGCTTTAACAGTTATGAAGAATAGTTTCCAGGCCTATTAACACATCTCATGTCTTATAATTAACCCTGCCAAGTCATTTTTAAAATAACAATAGTCCATTCACAGGAAAATCACAGATGTGTGACGTGAGATTATGGATATAAGATCACGAAATGCGTAACCCTCAATAGCTGGTCATGGGATGCAAAAAATTCTAGAAAAAGTTCTGACTGTTATTTGTGTTGGTGAAAATGGTACAGTATGTGTGGACAATCAGGGTATTTAACATCAACATTAGACGTTTGTCTGATAAAATTGGCAAAAAAATAAATAAATAAATAAAAAATTGTAGGAGGAACCCAGGCACTCTTAAAAATAGAGATTCCAGGCGTTTTTCCATTTTTTTTTTATTTATCAGATATTGGCTATCAAGTTGGATCAAATCTGGAAAATAGGTTGTTAAAGAAAATGAAAAAAAGATTCTGAAATCAGATTAGATCACATAATCCAGTTTTAGTTTTGATCTAGATAATGAAGTATGTAAAAAAAAGTTTATGATAAAATACGTTTTCTTAGCCCAGTTTATTGTTTACTGTCTGTTAGTATGCCATTGGTTTAGTTCTATTAGTTGGCCAAGGTTTATCTCAAGTCAAGTCGAGCTTTATTGTCATTCTGCTACATGTGGGGACATACAGTGGAACGAAATGTTGTGCCTTGCAGGACCACGGTGCTACATTTTTAAACATAAATATAAGTATACAACAGTAGAAGTATAAACCTGTGCATAGCTCACCTGCTGAGAGAGGTAGTTCTAACTGTACATATACAATAAATAGTTAATGACTATACATATGCATAATCTAAGAAAAACTATACAAATACTTTACATAAATACCGTACATTAGAACAAGACATTTCAGGGTAAGCAGCGCAGCTAGGAAACAGTACAAGATGATTTGTAGTTAATGTACATTTGTAGTGCATGTACATGTAAACAAGTATTATCTTATTGATTCTTTGTAGCATGTTGTGTTTAAAAAGTGTACATATAGAGAGAAGAGTGTGTTACTACAGGTGGTTCTCCCCCAAAAGTATAAACATTGAGCCCCCCAGGCACCATCAAAAGCCAGAGGGTGTTTAGCCGCTGTGGGACCATGACTGACACGTTAAGCCAAGGCCACACTAGACTTTCGATGTGTCTCAATTCAGAGGCTGCATTCTTCGAAGGACGCAGACTTCAAAGGCCACTTCTTAGATGTCTGCAAAGGTTGAACTGAGCGTTGTTCAAAGGGAGAGTAAAGCCTGTGCTCTTATGGACTAGCAACTGTGACAGCTGCCATTGACGAGCAGCAGTAACATTTGCACCGGACTACTGGACCCTGTCTAAGGGGCCGTTTACACAACACCGTTTTCAACTAAAAACTGAAAACGTTTTGGCCATTAATTTACAATGACAACAGCATTTTGGGGGCCTGGAAACGCAAACTTTTGAAAATGGGATTCAAAGTGCAAGTCTTTGAAAACAATACTGTTATCATCTCCCATGTAAAGTACAAAAATGCGTTATGTCATGCCCATGCAAATTATGTGTTCAATCCACTGATCTATATAAATGACTGGATTGCTCATTACTTTCTAAACTGCCAGCTGGCGATGAAGCCACCAGAAGTGTTCAAGCGGCCATCTTACGATCATAAGATGGCCAATGCCTTCAGTCCTCCAAATCCAGCTTGATGGTGAGCAACTCACAGTTTCCAATATCAGAATTCTGCCCTGCCGGGGTAAGTTTCTTTGAGAAGAAGGAACATGGATGGAGTCAGGAAGGCTTCCTCTGCTGCTGTGACAACACCGGTCCCACAACAGATGTAGAAGTCTTTTAGGAGTTGGAATCAGAGTTCCAGGACAGAGACCTGGCTTGGTTTTCAGAACTGTAGCTCTTGATTAAAACAATGGTAAAATTTGGAGAAACCAAGGAAGTGTTGTATGTTGAGAGATGCAGCCGCAATGTGGGTTCAAGTCCTTGGCGACTGGTAGTGAGGAGAGATTGTTCATTCCATCCACTGGAAGCTGCTAGGGTGCGAAACCGATAGAACTTTTCCCTTGACTTAAATGATAAAGTTAGTCACTTACGAAAGAATCCAAAAAAAGGTTGTCTGAAAAACCTTAAGGAAATGAGTGACTAAACTGCTGAGCGACTGTGTCACCGGTCCAGTCTGTTGCCCTTTAATTTCTGCCCATTGTAGAGCTCATCCGGAGAGAAGGGAGTGGACAAATTCAAATTTTGGCTTTTTCCAAGGGAAATCTATACAGCTGCATCTCCAGAGCAAGAGATCATTGAAGCAGGAAGCCATTGAAGTCCTCCGCCGAGCCAGAACAGGGTGCCGGATTGACCGTGGGACTGGCAACATAGATAGGAGGTGAAGAAGTGCTCTGAGATGTATAGGTTTCTGGTGAGAAGTTTGAACCCAGTGGTGCTGAGAACACAGCAAACTGAATCTAATAGGTCTTGAAATTGATCAGGGCCTGCAGGTTTCATGTTTTTATTTGGTCTGGCTTTCTGTCAGAATACAACCAGACTGAGAGACAGAGATGAGTGATCCCAAACAGGTATTTATTTACATTCAGCAGGTAAAGTCAATGCAGGTAAGCATTAGCACAGTCAAAAAGTTCTGAGTGTTAATGACTGAGCAGCCTGGTGTGTACGTGACAAAGTAGGCTATATATATGATCACTGTATGCGCAGATCAAATGTTACTCATTTTTTCCATCGTGCATTTCTTCAGATCAGTGGAGATTTTCTTTCATCACTGTAAAGTCATGCACTTGTTTTCATGCACCAGTCAGTTTTGTAATTAACATTTTTTTTTTCATGTGCGACTCCTTTTAACAGACTTCAGAGACTCAACTGGAAGGAAAATAGACATGAAATTCTTTGTCTGCCTGCACAGATCAGTGACTTTAGGCCCGTGATGAATGCAGAGTTTCCAAAATGTATTCCATCCAGACTTCAAAAAGTAGCACAGATGATGAATTTACTGTCCAGACACTTAAGCATGCAGGGAATGAAATGGGAATGCTATCAAACTCTATACTTCATTTCAGCATGATTCAAAAAACACCAGTCATGGACCTGAAACTTTACCATGGAACCAAAACGAGAGACCCACTTAAGAAGACAGACCTGAGAAGTCTGGGAATGCAGTTAACGGTAGACGCAGACTGATGCATGCAATGCACCCACTCACCCGCTCATTCACAAACTCGCTTTATTACATTTAGCATTAATTCAGGCCTTTGCATGTAATGCAACATACATCTGTACTACATTTCTGCCTGTCTGTAATATTTTTCTCTCATGTAGCTCCAGTGTGCACCAAAAAAAAGGAAGAAAAAACAATATAATATTTTTTAAAATGAAGAATAATAGATTTACAATGAGAAATAATAGAATTACAGGTAATATTTTACAATAAGGTTTCATTAGTTAACAACTTCAGTTAACATGAACTAAGAATAAACATCTTCTACAGCATAGGTGAAACACCCGAAGAAATCAACGCCTACTTCATCATTGCAACGTTAGCCCCGCCCACTGGCGTGTTAGTGAGATGAGGAGGAGAGAAGAGCGAAACAGGGCTAAAAATAACATTACCTTCAAAGGGTCCTATAATGCTAGAATATTGTTATTTATTTTCAACAATGTGAATGTCTCAGTTGAGCATTATTTATTTGTATTCGGTACATTTCACTGTGGATTCTTTGGTAAATCAATCGCATTTTGGCGCAGGCTTTGCAAACAGACTTTTACGATATGGACTCAACAGTAATGCAACAACATGTAAGTAACTGTTAATTCTAATGCCTGATCTGATATGTAATGATTTATGTACTGTCAGATGTTCTTTGTCTATGTGTCAGTAAATCAAACTAGTGACTAAACGTTCAACTTCATGTTGTTTCTCTTAGTAGGATGAAAATAGTTTGTTATTTAAACAATTCAATTATAAAATAGAAAGCGATCAAAGAACGCTCCCTTTACAATCGCTGGAGCTGTCAATCAAACAGCGCGTTTATCAGTGACTGAGTTCTGGACTCGCGCTAAAACTCCTGTTTTATTCAACAAATCTCTTAGTTACATCCCGTTTGCATTGTTAGTTATGATGAAAGCATTTGTTAGTGTGCAGAAATTGAGTTGCAATGACGAGATCACTGCATTCATACACTCAACAACATGTCTGTGATCGGCTACAGTGTTCATCACTGCAACCTTTTATGCTACAATCTAAATATAATGACATAGATCTAAATGTAATCAACACTTTTCACGATTAGTTAAAACGTGCTAAAATTTTTTGAAAGAGTAATACTTAGTGATTTCATTATCAAAGATGTTAGCCAATCACAGCAGTGGGCGTTTACACTGAAGTCTCACAGCAGACATGCCCCTTAAACAGAGCATTCTAATAAGAGGGCTAAAATCAGGGTAGAAAAAAATGCTTTTTATTTCTAAATTATGACAATTTGTGATGTAAAACCATATTAACATTATAATTGCACCCCAGGAAACATTATAAAACAATAAAACAATGCAGTTCATGAACCTTTTAGTTAATGTTAAATTCAACATTTAGGCTTACTAATTACGAATATCAAAAGTTTTATTTGTTAACACTAGTTAATGCACGGTGAACTAACATGAAACTTCTGCTTATGCCTAATTTACATTACTGCTATGCAAATAATTATAATAATAATAATAATAATACCAATAATAAAAAATAATAATTTTAGTTAAAGATTTAGTAATGTTGTTGTATTTTTGTCATTTTTATTAGTTTTTGTTTAATATTTATTTTTATTTAAGTTTGTTATTTTAGTACAGTTTTAGTTCATTTATGTGTCTTTAACTACTATGTATAATCATTTAAATTAATAATTTGATACAATTAACTTATGTACATAAATTGTACTTATACATTATACTTACCTGCATGTAATTACATCTGTAATTAATTTCTGTAATTACATCTATAATTACATTCCCTTACCTTTTAACCCACCCTTAAACCTACCCATACCACCAAACCTGTCCCTAACCTTACAATACAACATCAACACAATAAGTACATTGTACTTGTTTTTTGATGTTATATATACTAAGACACTTTATATAAAATGTGACCATGTTTTTATTTTATTTTATTTCAGTTAACGTTTATTTTATTTCCGTAACGAAAATGTATTTAGTTTTAGTAAACTATAATAACCATGAATAATGAAATAAATTATAATAATATTGATAATATATCATAAAAATAATGTGACAGCGCAAACAGAATATTTATACTGTTTCTATTAATTTTGGGTTGAAATGCGACACGTTTCCATGAGATTCACCCTAGAGTTCACATCAGATACAGCCAGGGTATCTTGGCACAATAATTAAATGAGCCCTTCAAATGACTGTCTTTCAGCACATAATAAACTGATTTAGGGTGCACTATTACAGCTGATCCTCAAACCACAAGCCTCACATTGCATTCTCCTCCAAACGGCCCTGTCCTTCCCATCTCTGCCAATACGGTATGAAGCAGAACCACAAACACGTTTCATTCCGAGTGCCAGAGATTTGCCCCAACCTGCCGACGCAAAATATTTGTGTTTCACTTTCCTGTGTAAATGTTTTGATTGAGACCCGGTTACTATTATGATAGTCACAAGCTCTTTGTAGTGGTGCGGCTGCTGATGTGCTGACGGATGTCTGACTGCTTCTAACAACTAATGCAGCAGCCTGAGAAAGAGAAGCTGTCATCAGCGCTGCCATTACAGCCCAGACTACAGGCCAGAGCAGGAAACACAGAGGCTCAGCTCCGCCAGTCCCACCACAACACACACATGCTGCAGCAATGACTCTGCTGTGACACACTGTGCATGACTTTAAAAGCAACATGAGAGATGTGCAACCACACGTCACCCATTAAGGGTATTTACAGAGGTAAAGAACATTAGAATGTAATGAAATTAATGGTAAAAGGAAGCATATGCATTTGCAAATACACTACAATGGAGATGTGTGTCTATTAGGTGTGTGTGTGAGCGCATTTTTGTGATTTATGAGGACAAATTTGTATAATGACATGGGTATTACACCGGTATTACGACGTAAACATGAAATATGAGGACATTTCATGAGTCCTCATATTTAAAATAGCTTTAAAAACATACTAAACAATGTTTTATTAAAAATGTAAAAATGCAGAATGTTTTCTGTGATGGGTAGTTTTAGGGTAGGGGTAGTGTAGGGGATAGAATGTACAGTTTGTACAGTCTAAAAACCATTACGCCTATGGAATGTCCTTACTTTGATAGCAAAACAAACCTGTGTGGGTGTGTGTGGGTGTGTGTGTTTGTGCATGCCAAATGGTGCCATAAAAAGATGCCTAATATCACTGTGAGCAGAATTATTTTGTATTAATGTGATGTCCAATAGTCCTGCAGTGACACCTACTGAACACCTTAAAAATATGATATTATTTTGCATAAAGATAACTAAGACTATATTTTGGACCACTGCATTTTTTCATAATTCATATGAATTCCCCAAATTCTCATTTTCATTACTTTTGTAATAAATAAATAAATAACAACACAACTGGCATTTGTTAGGGCAGTGAGGCTGATATAGGCTGATGACAGGCTTCCCACTGATATTAACATTGTTATAACATTACTAATTAGGAAAATAACAGTTTACATTTCCAAGTGACTATTCCTCTATTCTGCTAAACTGTAGCAAAAATATTTCGGTTGAGTTTAAAAAAATAAACTAGAAAAGCATATTGTCAGAATTTAGCTTAATGGTTTGTTTGAATTTTCTTTTTTAAGATTTGAACTCTGATGGCTTATACTGTAGGTGTTATAGATAATGTTTTGTCTCAAATTATATGAGCTGGCATATTAAGTTCTGAAGAATATATTATATTTTGTATTTTACCTCCACGAGACATGTATGCTCACATGACCACTCGTTGTATAATCACAATTACATGATATATAACAATAAACCTTTTACCTATTGTCATATAAATAATTCAGTTTATAAAATATGTAATGTCCATAATTCACATAAAATTCATATTTGTAGGCTACTAACCTCAACATGACTCACAAAGCCCTTGTATTCATTATGAACTTAATGTCCTTTAATGAGGAGGGGTTGTGGTGGCCACAGACAGACAGACAGACAGAATTAATAATAATAATAATAATAATAATTAGAAAAGAAAGTAGAAAGTGTTGTGGTACCACAGGCTCCTATGAACGCCTAGTTAAGGTCAGAGAGTGAAGGTCAGAGATAACAAATGAACACATTTACATATGCTTATTCTTAATTATTCTTTTTTTTCTTCCTCCCAAACATAGAGTCAGGCATGAGTTTACAGTCTCCATTATTTCATTTGTTTCCCATTTAAAGCCCATATTTACATGCTAGTCCAAGTATCCTTCAGAAGTACAGTCGGTTTTATTTACAGAAGCACAAACATTTCCACTTCCACTTCTTGTGTGCCACTTAACATTTAGTTTCTCTTCACACATTTTCATTGGTGTGAAGTATGACACAGTCATGAGGTTTTGTGCTAGAACAGAGTTTGCTGCCAATACAGTAAATATTCTTACTGTACCATATGACTGAATATATATTGTAGTTGATCCTTACAGATGAAGGGTGAGTTACAGTAATGTGGCAGTCTCATGGTAATGCCTCTGTTTACAGTATCACATGGAGTACAACATTTTTACATTTTATAAAAATATAATTGCTGTTTTCCTCATGGGGACCAAAAAACAAAAATGTCCCCACAAGGTCTAAAATTACTGGTATTACCATCCTTGTTGGGACATTTGGTTCACCACAGGGTTCACCAGGACCACACATGCACAGACTTTGAAAATTGTGGTCATCATCTAAGATATATTATTGCTTGTAATGTAAAAAGAATTCATTACATTTGGTTATCCATATCTGTAAATGCAAACAAGTTCTATAGAAACTATGCCAATAGAATTGATATCTATAGAAATCTAGAGGTGTACCAAATGAATCATTGATTAACCATTAAGTTCAGTTGGATTAAATAATAGACAAATGTATTAAACTGAACGAAAAGAGATGCAAATCAAAAGTTTGAGAGTATAAGCTTTATGAAATGCAATTACTGTGAATGAAACATTTATATAGATAGTTGAAACATTTTTTTTTTTTTGTAGTGAAAAGGATACTTTGATTTTGTGTATTGTACTAACACAAAGCAATTAAAAAAACTATGGGTAGCATGCTTCGTGAGGCACAAAACAATCTGTCAGATGTAGTAGGACGTGTAAAAAAAAAAAAAAAAAAAAAAATGTAGCACGTCTTGACAGGGAAATAATAACTCAGCACATCCTGATATATATATATAGCATTTATTTTCAATGCACCTGTTCTACCTGAACAAATAAGCAATGGATCATTTGGTTTTACCAGAAAGAGTTTTGTGCGCACTTCTTCAATAACACTTCACTGGTGTCTTGCGTATTTGCATGAGTATTTCTAGGCCTATACCTCCAGTCTATTTGCTTTGAAGAACTGCTTGACACCTTCCTTTTTATAAGCATCGAAACTTTCTTCCTTGATTAAGAGTGAAAATGGGAAGAAAGAAAGAAAAAAAAACAGAACCGGCCTTTCCTTCGACAATGTCTTGTCCTTTTGTGATTGGATAGCTATCTGAACAGTAAACATATATGAATTATATTCCCTATGAGGTACACCTTTATCTTAGTGTATCACCACTGACAACAGTCAGCAAATTGTAAATACAATTAAATATATGTCCTAAATTACTTAGTGTTTAGTGTTTAAAGGCCTAAACAGTTACCGTTTCGAAGCGTTTCAAAATATCAGTGGTTTTGCAGTTCTGCATTTACATTCCTTTAACCAGCAGATGTCCTCAGTGTGCAAAGTTTTGTGTTTTTGGACCGTGTTGAAAATCCTTTTTTCCCGCACTACAGTGTAATTGGCCTCGTATGTTCCGACACACTGCTCTTGTGGTTTGGATGGACAGGTGTACTAGTGGATGCCAGAGCAGATCGTTGTGTGGTAATATGCCAGGCGCGCTAGCAGATGTCAGAGCGGGCTGATCATGGCTCTGTCGAGAGCACTCAGATGTTGTCAGAGGATTTTCTCCTGGATTCCCGTCATCATCATTTCATCAGTGGTTCTCTGGTCTTATTACGCTTATGTCTTTGAACTGTGCTTCGGTAAGATTCTACAGTTGATAATTTATGTCTTTTAATTCGCTTATGGTTCTCTTCGTATGTAATAAGGAAGTGATCTTTTGCATCCCACAGTGGTTCGGCAGTTTATTATATTTTTGCTATTATTACACAAAATAAATCGGTTTGAGTCATTGTATCCGCTGTTAGGGTTAGCTAACCTATACCTCTGCTATAGAGTTGTTTACATGGGCTGTGTCTCAAAACCTATTGAGCTACCTGCCTAGGAACTACATAGCATCATAGTGTCTCAATAATCACAATGAGGCCATGATTGCAGTATTTCTGCCTAGTTTCTGCTGGTGTCTAGGTTTTGAGACACAGCTATTATGTTTCACGACACTGATCACAGATCCTGTTTTTCAGTTACTCTCAGCAATCATCTGGAGAGAGGTACGTGATATTCAGTCATCTGCCATTGCTTATTACAAAACCTGCCTTCTTGTTCTTGTGAATGGGCTTTTGCTTAAAAAAGTAGAAGTGAAAATATCATTATCAAACCAAACCGCAACATCAACAAAGTGCACAAAACAGAACTATACACATAATGGGGTGAAAAAAAAAAAATGTAAAAACAGATATACAAAAATAATTATGACATGTTAGCAGCACTGCAGTTCATCTGCTTTTGGGGCCAGTTGCATAAACATAGTCTCTATGTTAAGACTGTGTCTTAAGAACTAGTCCGACCAACTAGCAGTTAACCAGGGGGTACTCAGTCTTATTTTTTTTAAAATTTATTTTAAACCAAGTTTTTATGCAACTGACTTAATTATGACCAGTTATGTCTTAAAGAAAAAATCTGATAACTAACTTGTAAGACTAGAATAAGCCACTGTGGTTACACTGTGGTCCAGTAAATCACAAAAATTCAAAGCCTAACTCTAACTCCAAAACAACAACAACAACAAAATTAGTTGTGACTGCAGTTCAGTCTAGTTCATATACACCTTCACTTATGCTATTTAACTCAACATTTGTCATCTTATGACAAAAATGTATTAACATATTATGACTTTTACTAATGATAACATGTAATGTGTGTTTTTTCCACAGTGGCCTATTTGTTGATATTCCATGTGTGCTTTATAATGTTCTGTTGGACTTATTGGAAGGCCATCTTTACTCCACCATCTACACCATCTAAAAAGGTGCTTGTGATTTATGGTTTCTGCCAGACAGATCATGTTGAGTTAGTTGTCTTAAATTATTATTATTTTTTTAAGTCTTTATTTGACAGGGACAATGGACAGTAAAAAAAACTGCCTTAGAGTTAGCTACAGAGCTAAATTTCATCTGCTGTCCCTGGGCAGGAGAGTACCAAAACACATTACCAAAACATTGATATAATAGCATACAATGTATGTAAAATGTAAAATAAATAAATAAATGTAAAATATATGCCATATAATCCATCACATAACAATAAAAACTGCAATCCAGATTACGACAAAATAATGCAAAACATCACACAATAATAAAAATTAAAAACCCCAAAATTATGAAACCATAACAGAGCACAAAAATATTCAATGATCACAAACCTGACTCATCTTTAACCATATTTTCAAATGTAACTTAAACTGTGCAAAAGTAGGATGCTGTCCAATATTAATTGGTAAATTTTTCCAGTTATTAACAGCTCTTACAGAAAAAGCTGATCGACCAAAAAAAAAAAAAAAAAAAATGCGCTTCACAATCACCTGACATAGTTCTAGTTAGTCTTATATTTTCAGTACGTAAAGAGACAAATTCTTTAAAAGTTGAGGGTGCAAGATCATTAACAATTTTGTACATTAAACAATTGTAAAACATAAAATTGTCAAAAGTAAAAAAAAAGAAAAAAAAAGTACTTTTGAATAAGAAAATGATATCTATTAGGTTTCTTGTCAAATACTTTTAAAGCATGCTTATATAAGGTTTATAAAGGTCTAAGAGTAGTTTTTCCTGCTTGTGACCATGAAGTAATCCAGTAAGAAAAATTCAGAAAAAAAAAAAAATCAAAGAATGCAAAAAGATTCTTGCAGCTTCTATTGAAAGTTAACTCCGAATAGATTTAAAATTTCTAAGTTGAGGTGTCACTGTGCAGACTAATTTTTTAACATGCTTTTCAAATGTTAAATAAGTGTCTAAGATAACTCCAAGATATTCAAAATCCGGCACAATTTGTAATTTTTCACCATTAACTAATATATCTGGTTGGATCTCCTCCTCGTCAGTCACGTGACTGAAAACTATTATCATAAAAATAATGTGAATTGGCAGTAAAACCTGTTTAAAACATGCCTGGGTCATATTTTACCCCATTTAAAATGATATTTTTCAGTACATAAAGAAAAATAAGCCATTTTTTGATTACTAATATTTTCCGCATTATTTTTATGATAATAGTTTTCAGTTATGTGACTGACAACAGAGACCAGGGGGCAAAACATCCATAAAACTGCATTACAGGCCTGTCAATTTTCCATCTCAAAAAAAAAAAAAAATATGTGAATAAAATGCAAGTTTTGGGCACCTGTGATCCATATCCAGCACCTGCTGCAGTATATTAGTCACAAAAAACAGCAAGACATTCTAAAACGCTTAACGTGAAAAACACGTGCCTTAATGAAGTAGAGATATTAAAAGACCAAATTCAGTATACACCTTAATGATGAAGAATACTATATACAGTTGAGCCAAGAATATGAATGCAATTTGTTAGATGGTTAAATGTTTTCTTTACAATGGTTTTCTATGGAAAAACGCTTAACAAGAAATTGTGTGTTGCGTTTATATTCTGGGTTCATCTGCTTGCCTGTACATAGTATGCATCATCAATAAAGTGTATATTGAATTTGGTCTTTTAATATTCTTACTTCATAAATACTTACTATAAACCTAGTAAAAATCACTGGCGGGCAATAGAGGAAAGCTTGTTTCTGCAGCGACTTTCCTAGTTTCCTATAACAACGGCTAACGTTTATGTTTTTTACATTGCGTGAGAAAGTCACATAAACCACGCAAAATCCGATCAGAGCAGTCAGACTGAAATGGATTTCCAGAAATACAACATATGAATGTAGATCGAAAGGGAATTGTAAAAAGAGCATTTCATGTGATTTTTGGCCGTTTACACTTGCTAAATCTGATCAGATTTCAATTGAATATGGACAAAAATTGGATTTGGACTGATAGTTTGAATGGAGCCATTGTATATCGCAGTTGATCAGATCTGATTTGTGTGTCCATGCCGCTCTTGTTTTCCGGAATATCTGCATTGGTTTCTATGGCAATGACAGTGCGTTGGTAGGCAAACGCCAAAAACAACAACAGCAAAAAATGCAACATGGAGGGGTTTGCAATACAGATGTTGTCTTATTTACAACATGGAAATGTGTAGCTGCCACTCTGGACTATTGTGTCTTCTGAAGCAGCGGGAGAAACGTAGGAGGCTTGTCTCAAAACTTGTCTCCGTTATTTTGTCATTTTCTGCTCGTTCGGCACTTTGCAACAACAGAACATTGTTTATGCAGCAACTTTCAGCATATTTCCTATAACAACGTCTTACGTCTACATTTTGTGTGTGAGAAAGTCACATAAACCATCCAAAATCTGATCAGAGCGGTCAGACTGACACAGATTTCCAGAAATGAGATTTGAATAGGATTTCAAACCACAAATGGTTGTAGCTCGAAACTGATTTTTAGTGCCACTGTCTTGCTAACTCTGATTGGATTTTGATCGGATATGCACAAAAATCGGAATTGGACTGACAGTCTGAACATAGCCTATGTCCCCACTTGCCCCCCACTACTAATACCTTATGCAGTTACTCTTTATTTGCCGCAGTCTCCTTTGGCTTGCTTCCTGGGGGTTTACAGACAAATACATTATTAATGCATAAACTTCAGAGGACCTTCAGAGACCTTTTGAGACATTATTATTGCAATATATATTGTAAAGCTGCTTAGAAGTAATGTCCACTGTGAAAAGTGCTTTATAAATATTCATTTTACTCATTACTGTAATGTGAAAAAATTATGATAATAATTATTAAAAATATTATTTAAAAAAAATCTAATTTACGGTGGTGCTTGTACTGCCTTTTACTGCTGTATTTTATTTAAAACATTCTATTGCTCTAATTTCCTTTTGTAGTTCTTTAATACTGTATTACAATAATGAGAATCACCTTTGAGAAATGAGAGCAATGGGAATTACCTAAAAATGGCAATTGTAGGTGAACTTTTCTTGATTGTCATGCAAAAAAATCTTCATTTATATGTTTGATAAACTTTGAAATTGTCTTTGCTCTAGTTCCAGTTATCATACAATGATAAAGAAAGATATGAGATGGAAGAGAGACCGGATGTTCAGAAGCAGATTCTTGCTGATATTGCCAAGAAACTTCCCATCTTCACTCGTGCTCAGTCAGGAGGTACATAGAGCTACAGTAGCCACCTGTCATTTATGTGTACATTTCCACAGCAGCTGCATCTATATAGTCATTTAGCAGAATGTTTACCAGTTAAACATGTGATCGGATGTGAAGGCAGGCAGCTGACCTTCTTTATCTCCATGTCTTCAGCTATCCGGTTCTGTGATCGTTGTCAGGTGTTAAAGCCAGACCGCTGTCACCACTGCTCCGTCTGTGAAACGTAAGTCAAGCCACACACCAA
This sequence comes from Hypophthalmichthys nobilis, assembly GCA_037950665.1. NCBI lineage: Eukaryota > Metazoa > Chordata > Actinopteri > Cypriniformes > Xenocyprididae > Hypophthalmichthys > Hypophthalmichthys nobilis. Next base: position 23,603,365 of record CM075491.1, on the reverse strand, counting down.
CCCCTGTTCCTGAAAGCAGATCTCTAGACAAAAGCCTTATTTTAATTAAGTTACAGGATGCAGTTGAACAACATGACCTGGATTCACTGTCTTTTTTCCCCCTGTGTTTTTATAGATGTGTTTTGAAAATGGATCACCATTGTCCATGGTATATAAAAATTTATTATATAATAAATCAAGTTATTTACTGTTCTGTTCTGTTAAAGTTTAAATGTAACTGTTTTTTTTTTGTTCAAAATTAACAAAATTTAAATAATGAGTCAATACAGCATCAATCCTCCTTCCAAAACATGTTTTTTTCTTACCCTGATTCACTATGGTAAGCCTGTATGTAATGTTTTTGTCTTCTGTACTCTTTAGGGTAAACAACTGTGTCGGATTCTCCAACTATAAGTTCTTTCTGCTGTTCCTGTCTTACTCCATGATCTACTGTGTCTTCATTGCATCAACAGTGTTTCAGTACTTCCTCAAGTTCTGGGTGGTGAGTTTCAGCAAGCAGTTTTGACTTTTAAAGTCGTCATGAAATCAGAATTGACCCTGTTTACTTTGTTAGAGCATAGTACCAGTCTTGTGTTGAACAATTAATCTGTGCAAGTTAATACACAGAAAAAAATTGTTTGTCGTGGTAAACTTTAATCAAAATCTCGAAAGTTACTTCTGGTCTGGAATGGCGTTCCTTCTCTGATGGCGTCAGTTTGACGGCTTGGCTTGAAAACACTTTAACCACTCCCCTCCAACCGTTAGTCTGCTATGAGCGAGAGATGGAGAGGAGGAGTATTAAAGTAAAACCCTGCCCTCTATTCAATATTCCGTTTCACTTGGAAATGTGTCACAACACTGGAGAAAAGTTGTTTGCAACTTCCCGTTCACAGGGACTTTAAAATGGACTGAGTTCATATAAACTTAGGCAAGTCTTATAACTATAAAACTATTAGATACAAGGTATGGATTAGATACATATGGCCATGGAAAACCTGGAAATATCAGGGATTTTTTTTTAAATTGTGATTTCCACACCTGGAAAAGTAATGGAAATTAATAAAATCTTTGAAGTCATGGAGAAATCATGGAAAGTCATTAAATTTTTTTTATAGTTAAGATGTTTTTCTTTATTATGCTCTGTCCTACAATATTTAACTACAGCATTATGTTGCACTCAATTAACACCCTCATTGAAGAGTTATTTATCATGCCTGACCAATTAGAGACCACATACTTTTACTTTAAGCTAATTTCCATTTAATCACTTATTTCAGTGAAGTGTGTCTCTCTTTTGCTAATTGTCGCATACTAAAATATTTTTATATAATTATTATCATAATTTGTTTGGTATTATACCAGTTAACTGAACCATTTAAAACTTTTTCTTTCTTTTTTTATTCTACATGTCACTAAGAGAATAAGCCTAATTTTTTTATTTAAGTGTTGGAGGTTGAATGAATGTCAAAGGTTTTTGGTAATCCCCAAACAATGTTGAATGTAATGTAAATAATTATGTTGCCTTCACGTGTTATTGGAAATGTCCTAACTCCCACTTCTGAAGTCATGATTACGAGCTCGTCGCATTCGCTATGTTGTCGGACAGAACAGGAACCATGGAGGACACCAGGTGTCCGTTCTTCGTACCTCGCTTAATACATCTGAGATGATTTGATAGATCCCAGATCAGTTAGTACAGTTTAATGCCAAACAACTCATTGTTGGTGTGAAATAAACAGTTATGGAAATGTAGACATTAAAGTTATACCTCCAGTCTCCTCCTGAAGATCTTAAAAAAAGTAAGTTGGTGCCTTCTTTATAGTATCAAATAACTAACTAAAGCCAAACTTAATTAAAAAACAAACAAACACTTGAACTTACATCCGCGTGATAAGAACTACCTAAAATGACAGAAACCATCTTTGGAAAAAATGTAAATCTCTCAGCTCCACTTAATGCTGGGCTCTTTGGGAAGCAAGGTTATCTTTCCCTCACAACCAAAAACACACTTCTTTGGTGACATTGTTGATTTCGTGGTCTAAAAACAAAGTGATAAATTCTTTCTCGAGCAAGTCCTGTGCAGCGCTGCCGATGACTTCCGTAAAGCCGAACGAAGCACATTGATGGGCGTGCTCTTGCTTTCTCGCTCTGGTTGATGTGTGCACGTGCTCTTCCGGGAGAAGTGCCCATACAAGGAATTCCATCCTTTATTACGTAATACAGGGCCATACTCAAAAAAAATTTCCGAAACAGGTACGAACTCTGAAGGAGTGTATTTTGCACAGAAATACTCCATCATACATCCTACTCGTTTTTTGAAACTTTGGCCATGTTTAGCAAGAGAATTCAACTCTTGAACAGTGTAAATAAGTCAGAATGCATGAAATAGCATTAGACCCCCCTTTTAAAGTATATTTTCCACCCAACTCAGGAACTTGGGTATCAAAATTATTCCTGAGCTTCCCAGTGATAAATACAACTTGAGAGGGAGTTCATGTTCATGCTCGTTTTTATAATTCCGATAGCATGTGATACTTTATACAGCTGTTTTTCACATCTGATTCTGATCAGTGTCTTTGATTCTCTTTCAAGTTTTGACTCCATTTCAGAACAAAATTTGATAATCCTTTGAACTCTGCAGTGTGTTTGTGTGGATTATATTTAATATAAAATGTTATCAGTCAAACTGTCATAAGCATTTGTTTCTATCAAACAATGAAATAATCGCACATTTGCAAAATAACAAAACCACACCAATGCTGTTTTCTAAATGAAAGGTTAAATATTTGGGCATGACCACTTGGTTTTAGTTAGTGAACAAAGTAAGAGTTCACAGTTTGAATTAGGTGGTTAAATTTGAGTTCTTTTAGTATTGTGGTGGTCATATGCATACTCTTTAAAGCTAATAAACTAAGTAAATATACACTTAAAGAAATTACAGAATTTTTTCTTGAGAACGCTATCATTTAGCATTTCCAATCTAAGTTGCTTGGATGGTGCTTGACCCTTTGGAAGAACACAATTTGAAATCTGCCATAAACAGTTCAGATTGTTTTGAGCCAATCACCTGAGCTGTATTTGCCATGTGACTAAGGGAAATGACATAAGGAAAGAAACTGTCCTGAGCTATGAAGGTAAAAATAGTTGATTTCACTCTCTGAAGAACCCTCTTTAGAAAGAAGAAATATTGGTAAAACCTCTCAAGTACCACCTTCAATCAAATCAGAACAAAGTACTAGCTAGTCATCACCAATGTTCCTTCTATTTTTAGCATTGAGCTAATAGAAATCTCTTTATAGAAATCTCTTAATGACTGTGAACAGGTTTCACATAATGCCATATTTTTATCAATGTTCCTGCAGTGTTTCTCAGTCAAAAGCAGATCACTCTTGCCTACATGTAATCAGCTCACAGGATAGTTCAGCCAAATTGAAGGAAAATTAAAATTCGGTAACACTTTATTTTAGGGTCTTTTAACTACTTGCTTATTAGTATGCATATTACTAGAATATTGGCTATTTATTAGTACTTATTAAGCACATATTAATGTCTTATTCTGCATGACCTTATTCTACATAATTAATCCTACCAAATACCTAAACTTAACAACTAACTTACTATCTATTAATAAGCAGTAAATTAGGAGTTTATTAAGGGAAAAGTCATAGTTAATAGTTTATATGTGTTCCCTATACTAAAGTGTTACCGAAAATTCTTCTTTTTCTCCTCCTCATATCATTTTAAACCTTTATGCATTCCTTTTCTCTGTGGAAGACAAAATCATTTTTGTCCATTCAATGACAGTATTGTTTTGGGCCCCATTGACTTTCATTTTTTCAACTATTTTTGTTTGTACATTCTTTAAAATATCTTCTCTTATGGGTGTTCTGCAGAAGAAAGAAAAATAACAATTTCCGTAAAATTAATATATTTATTATTTTATAATAAAACAAATGTTCAGTGTATTGCTGGATTTGTCAGTTTTGTTAAACACATACATTTCAAGTCTCTTTGCATTTGTTTGTTAGGGAGATCTGCCCAATGGCTCTGCCAAATTCCATGTGCTCTTCCTGTTGTTTGTGGCGCTCATGTTTTTCGTCAGTCTCATGTTCCTGTTTGGCTACCACTGTTGGCTGGTGGCTAAAAACAGATCCACACTAGGTGAGGAAGCCTTCACTTCTTTTTATACTGAATTCCTTGATTGTCATTTACCCTTTCATTGTGTTTCTACAATAAGTATAAAGTTCATACAGCCTTAAACTGCTTGCTACATTTTTAGCTTGGTCTTTGGTTAGCAGTAATTTATGTGGCTCATAATTTTGACCTCCATGAACATTCCTGTTTTCCAGAGGCGTTTTCTGCACCAGTGTTTCAGAATGGGCCTGACAGGAATGGCTTTAATGTTGGGCTCAGCAAAAACCTCCAGCAGGTGTTTGGTGAGGATAAAAAGCTGTGGTTTATTCCAGTGTTCACAAGGTGAGCTCATGTCAAAACTGGTCATACTTAAAAGCAAACGTAGACAGCAACAGTTCAGCTCAACAGCTCAAGCCCAAATGTCACACTGGCCATAGATGAACAGTTTAAATGGATGCAAATTTCAGAATGCATGAACAGCAAATATTTTCCAATTGTTCTGTTTGTTTGTATGTCATAGTCAAGGTGATGGGCACTATTTCCCTCTGAGGACCCTGCGTGAATCAGAGAATCCTCTGTTGGCCAATGAGGAGAAATGGATGGAGGACGGTGGATCAGATGAAGAAAGCGCAGGTGAGATCAGCATTGTATCTAAGTGATTTTAATTGTATGTTATACATTTAAATGTATCTTTAAATGCAGCAACTAAAGTTCGGTATGTGATTTTGTACTTCACTGTACTATCAGGTGCATCTGATATACTTTGGTGCCACTAAATTGTCAGTTGTTCTACAACTTAAAGGGATTGTTCACTCAAAAATGAAAGTATTGTCATCATTTATTCACCCTCATGTTGTTCCAGACTTTCTTTCTTCTATAAAAGAAGATATGTTTAATATTTCAGGTGTTTATGTCCATACAATGAAAGTTAATGGGGTCCAAAATGACACTGGACCACAATGACTTTCAGTGTATGAAAAAAAAGGAGACATATTTCAAAATAACTCATTTTGTGGTCCACAGAAGAAAGTCAAAAACATGGCCCATCCAGCCACTGTATAATGTAATAGGAAGAAAGCAAGATGTATGCTATTTACTAATAATTATTGATTAGTACTAATGATTTGAGCAAAATGTGGCAAAGATGGTAAAACTATGCACTGTTTCTTGTTTCTGGCTGTGTGTAGCACCTGCAGCTCTGCATGTCCTTCTGATGAATACCATTGTTAGAAACAAGCACCTGGACACAAAAATGAAAATTAAGTCATCATTTATTCACCCTGATGTTGTTCTAATGCTGTATGCACTTCTTTCTTTTTTGGACCACAAAAGGAGTTTTTAAAAAATTAAAAAAATTGTCCTGTTCATGCTCGTCCATATAATGGCAGCGAATAAAATCCAGCATCAAGCTTTATAAAAAAAGACACAGAATGATCCCATGCGACACGTGCCGGTATTCCAAGTGTTCTGTGGGTTTACGATAGGGTTTCGTGAAAAACAAACCGAAATTTAATGTATTATTTAAAGGGGGGGGGGAGGGGGGATCACACATAGTTTCTGCCAATCTCATGTTAATCTTGAGAACCTATAGAGTAGTAGTGCATCCTTCATATCTCTGAAAAGTCTTTAGTTTTATCATATTTATAAAAGATACATACGCTGCACCGAGTCTTTTCGAAAACAGCCGAGCGCCTGGAGGCATGCCGTGTGAGCGGAGCTAAAGAGCGACTTTTATGACGTTACAAAGGCCCATACTCGAAAAAAAGATTGCGAAGTTTATGATGCTTTTGGAAGAGTATTTTTGGCACAGAAATACTCCGTCATACGTCCAACTCGTGTTTTGAAACTTTGGCCATGTTTAGCATGAGAATCCAACTCTTTAACAGTGTAAATAAGTCAGAATACATGAAATAGCATTAAACCCCCCCTTTAATGAAAATCCTGACCTTGGCCTTTGGTCTTCTATGCTCGACTGTGCAGTTCACTTCGATTTGCCCAGAAAAATACACAAGTTGTGAGAAATCAATATTAACAAAAACACGACATGAAATCCCCCACACACAACTAGAAATCCCCCAAAAAAGTACCAGGGTGAATAAATGATGACCTTTTTGGGTGAACTAACCCTTTAACTATATTTCTGATCATTTCGGTGTGATAGGTAAATTCCATTACAAATATTCCATTAAAATGCCATTTAAAAATACCCTTTAAATTTAAATTATTGCCTGAAAGTAAACAGGTAATTAAAAAAATGTACTATTTCAGGCCTCCAGATGAGCATATTGCTACCTTTTTTCCTGCCAATGCTGCAGCATTTTGTTAGAGGCCGCACTGGTGCCTGTAATGTTGCCTGAGTATCTTTGATTGCTGAGTATGAGAAACAACAAAGCTTTTTTTGCTTTTTTTTTTTTTTTATAAACACAACTCTTTTATTAAACAACCCTGTGAGATCCAGTTAGAAGCGCTTGAATTTGCTGCAAAATTCTCGTTACAATCTGTAGATGTCATGGTGATGTAAACTAGTTTAAAGCCTGATGAAATGCCACTGGCGTTCTCAACAGCACAGATGCAGAAATTAACAAGTTAGAAGGCTTTTCAAAACAAAAATCACCAACATTTATTATGGATTTACAGTGTTATTTTTACATAAATGTGGTCTATTCTTATGTTATTATATTTATGTATATTGCATTAAATGTATTTCAGGAGTAAGGGAATATAATTACCGTACTGTCATTTTGGTTATGAAGCTATGGCAGTGTTTTGCATTTTTATTTATACTAAATTGCTTCCATTTTCATAACAAATACTATAGTGTTATGCAAACCACATACTGTAGTTAGAAGCCATATAGATGTTTTAATTATTTATTTTAACCATGGTAGCGATGAGCCTTGCACAGTTTTGCCTGCGGTTACCATGATCTACAAATGTATGATTCTGTAGAAGAACAATGGTAAAGTTTGATAAGGGCAAATACAAAGTCAAGGGCTGTAAAGTCTAAATTCAGTCGCACAGTCAGAATATTTAAATTTTTTCATGTATAAACGTTGTTGTTTTTTACACTTGCACAGATTTTTACAGATGTTTACTGTTTTTTTTTTTTGCAGATAAGTACATTTACTTCGCATTCCAACTCAAACTCTGTGGTTTATTGCCCATTTCTATGATACAAAATATGTAATATTAGTAACTGCACTTGAGAAATACAATTGTAATATTGTGATTTTATCAGTTTATGTAATACAGGTTCAGGGATGTTTGGGTTCAGTATAAATTGACATTTAGCTGTTTGTTCCCAGGTCAGATTGTTCAAATAAAAATGAAAAACATTGCATCAAATAAATTTCTTCAATCAAATGTTATTTCAGATGAAAATGAACCTTCAGTCATTATTAGGACTGAATCATAATCACTGGAGTGGACGAACCCTTGGTGAGTATGGATTGTTCATTGTAGTGGTGAAGGCAAGCATCACTATCACAATTACTATTGCTCATATGTGGGTTTAGTAGTTAAAGAGTATACCTAGCACTGAGTATTAAAGTTAAGTGTGTAACTCCAGCACAGTTTGTACTATGGACATGAATGATACAAAATGGCTTTCATCAAAATTTCTGGCTTGTCCTCGATAATGGCACAGAAGTGTGCTATTACTTGAAAGTTGTGTGTGACAGAAAAGTGTCTAAACACTAACATCTTATTTATTTTACTAGTGGGACCCTTAATTCACTTTAGCACCAATCCTTGAATGAGACGACTGCATTCCAAATCCTGGACCATGCCAGAAAAGCATGTTTTTAGAGAGCCAAATATATTGGGAACAGTGAGGACTTTTCTTGTAATGCTGATTACTTAGAACTTATCATGCTGAATGTTATCAAGTGTATTTCTCATCTTTTATGAAAAGAAGAGCCACAGGACAATCACAGGCAATTTCAGATGTCATAGACCTGTTGGACTGTTTATTATCATGCTTTGATGACAACATACGGACACATCTGATAAAATATCAGTAACCATTTGACGGTATTCCTGATTGCTGTTTGCTGAGGTTTTTTTTTTGTTGTTGTTTTTTTTCTCTAGATAGTCGAATGAATCTTTTGAAACCTAGAAAACTTGTCCAGATCAAAAAAGAAAGAAAGAAAGTTTTCCAAAAAAAGAGCAAAATTTATTTATTTCAAGTTGTTTGAATAGTAAAATATTTATACATTTGGTAGTATTTTCCGCTAATTTTAATTGAAATCATTGTATTACAGTAAAACATTCTGTATAGCAATAATGGGAATAACCACTGAGAATAATGAGTCCTACCGCAAAACTCAAAATTAAAATGTCTTGACACATTACAATAATGAAAATTGGGATGTCACAAAGTAAAATAGGTTTCTTGTTTATTTATGCACAATATAATTCATTTAATTAATTTCCTTTTTCTTTTGATTTGGGGTGAAATGTAACAGAGGCATGTTTTATGACATTCGCCTAATGGTGCAAACGTAAGTACAGAGAGCTCTGCCTTTGTTTTGTATGTGTGTGTTGCCACCATCAATATGAGTTTCAATATTCAGTTGGTAAGAAATCAATCCTATGCATTTGTCCACTGTATACTTTGGCTGGCATTTTTATGAAGCTTTTTTAATTCTGTATGACTAATTCAGACTGTTTTTCTGTGGTCAATAGAGAGCCGTCTGGATTCACCTTATTTCTTTTGCATTGTGATGCAATATAAACACATTTTGATACCTCTCTCTGTATATATTTAGGAAGAGACTGCTGAGGTCAGTATTTATTAGGACTTCTGACATGTAAAACGTAATACGGGATATGTTTATTACCATAAACCCATAAACCCACAAAGCTGTTTTCAGACTATGGGACTGTCCTGTGAGGTGTTGGCAAAACAATTACCTTGTTTTCCTCTAGTACAAAAGGGGATAGCAGTATCGTGTTTTTAATTTTGTCCTCTTTGAAAGTTATTGTATGTTTGAGTCCTGTTTGTGTGGCCCTTTTCAGATACTGTAATTGTATACATAAATAATTGATATACCTGTGATATGGTTCTCACTTGAGGATCCTTATTAGCCGCCAATGCTTATTGTTTTTATTTGCACTGACCCTTATCTCGGGGTGATCATTGCTTCCTTTTACTGTGTATGTGCTCAAACACTTTTACTGAACTCCATATCCACTACGTTCAAGTCATTATATGCTTATGTTTTTCCAATGGTACAAAATATGTATTGTTTGAAAGTTCTGTCTGCTCATTAAATATCAACAATCTTTAGATTCTCTTTACTTATTTGGTGATCTTCACTTCTTAAAATTTGATCTTCACTTCTTAAAATTTAATGCCTGGTTTCACAGACAGGGCTTAGATTAGGCCAGGAAAGACCTTTAAGTAGCTTTTATAAATGTGCCTTAGAAAAAAACATTACTGGTGTGCATCTTGAGACAAAACAATGGCAGTGACATATTTAAAGAGATGTCAGTGCAAGTTGCTTTCAGTTAAGACTACTCAAACTTGCATTTTAGTCTGGGACTAGGCTAAAGCCTTGTCTGTGAAACTGGGCATAAGTGTATTTTGTAAGAAGTCACACATTATAATTGGATCTTTGTCAAAAAGATCAAATAATTATGTTTAAAAGGGCAATTTAAGAAAATACTTAAAGCATTAAAAATAGCTACAAAAACCTAAAGGATTAGTTCACTTTCAAATGAAAATTAGCCCAAGCTTTACTCAACCTCAAGCCATCCTAGGTGTGTATGACTTTCTTCTTTCTGATGAACACAATCGGAGATATATTAATAATCCATATTTAAAGGTGCGGAATGTAGGAATGGCACCCAGTGGTCAAAATAGGTACTGCAGTCCAAATTCAAAATATTGTTTGCCCCGGCCCCTCCTTCAAAGACGTGGGTTTCCAGCTTGAGGACTCCCAACAAGAGGGAGCGCAATTGACAATGAAAGCTGAGGAGACTAATGCTGCGTTCCAGGCAGGTTTTTGAGCCCGTAAGTCAGACTTTGTGCGTTCCAGGCAAGTCACGCCAAACTGCCTGAGTGTAACCAAACCAGCATGGCGGACCATACGGGGCTTATGCTCATTTACAATTATATTAATATAGATTTATTAATATATCTATGATTGTGTTTATCAGAAAGAAGAAAGTCATATAATGGCTTGAAGGTGAGTAAAGCTTAGGGTAATTTTCATTTGAAAGTGAACTAATCCTTTAAGGTGATGATACACGGGGCAACATTTTGAGCAGTGTTGCCGAGTGATGTTGCTTGGGCACTTTCCCTTTGAGAATGGGCAACAAATACCTATCTGGATACTTTAGATCAAAATTTGTTGCCCATTCTCAATGGGAAAGTGCCCAAGCAACAAAGCTCAAAAAGTTGCCCCGTGTATCATCACCTTTAGTCTTTTATTTACAGTTCACTTTAGTAAACTGGTATTCCTGAGTCCCTCGGCATAATGGATGTTATTTTTATACAAAATTTGCTTTGAATAAATCAACCAAAACACCCATGCCAATTAGTTTGTTTGTCAAATTATTTTAAAGATTACTGAAAATTACGAAACCTTATCCTGCAGTTTAGCTCTCTGACACTAATAAAACAAATATAACCAAAGTTCTCAGGATTACTTGAATATTACAGAGAGGTGTTGTTTTTTAGAGTTTGAACTGAACTCTGCAGGACAACCCCTGTATTACTAAGTAAACAACATTAGTAAAATCTCAAAGTACAAACTAAAATTAATGCAATTTCCGCAATTAATGTGATTAAGTAATGTGATTTACTTACATTTTCTGCATGTATTGTGCACATGGAAGTGTCTGAACCTTAATTCATCATATATATATATATATATATATATATATATATATATATTTATTTATTTATTTATTTTTTTTTTTAAGTGAATTACTATTTTTTTTTTTTAAAGGAGAAGCTGAAGAATGGAGCATTTCAAATAAAATCCTCAGAATTATCAGGTGTAAAATGACAGGCGTGAACTATCCATTATTGTGCTATTTTGGAGAACCATCTTTGTACTATTCAACACTTGTGACTTGGCTAGCTACCAAGCACTGTGTAATTTCCCTAGGATGTCTACAATTATCGCTGATGGCTGGTTCTTGCTGAATGAATTTAAAATGTAGAACAGAATGCAAAGGTCAGCAGGAACAGAACAGAGAGGTGGGTGCTTTCTGATTTCACATTTTTAATGGCAGGTAATTACATGACTTCACAGCAGGCCTGAATGGACAGAATATTCTATCTATGCCCACCACAACCCCCTTCACTTCGAAGCTATCTATCTATCTATCTATCTATCTATCTGTCTGTCTGTCTGTCTGACAACAGATAACAATCTGCAATTGTGCTAAACAAAATGACAAAATACAAAAAAAATAAAAACAATCAGCAATCAATAATGTAAATATAAATAAAAATCAAGCATAACAAAAATAAGTACATTATCTCTATCCATCCATCCATCCATCCAACCAACCATATATTATAACACATAAACTATAATTGTAAATGCTAAACAAAATGATAAAATACAAAAAAGCATAACAACAATCAGCAATCAATCTGTTTGACAATATTACAAAATGATATTCTATCTATCTATCTGACTGACAACAAATAACAATAATCTGCATGGGTGAATGGGCCAGCAGGCCATGCACATTCATGTCACCTAGCATGCATTTACATTCCTGCTTGGGTGTGTATATACACTATATTGCCAAAAGTTTTGGGACGCAGCCATGGACTTTAATGACATCCCATTCTTAATCCGTAGGGTTTAATATGGAGTTGGCCCACCCTTTACAGCTATAACAGCCTAAACTCTTCTGGGAAGCCTTTCCACAAGGTTTAGGAATGTGTTTATGGAAATTTTTGACCGTTGTTCTAGAAGCACATTTGTGAGGTCAGACACTGATGTTGGACGAGAAGGCCTGGCTCACAGTCTCCGCTGTAATTCATCCAAAAGGTGTTCTATTGGGTTGAAGTCAGGACTCTGTGCAGTCAAGTTCCTCCACACCAAACTCATCCATGTCTTTACGGACCTTGCTTTGTGCACTGGTGCGCAGTCATGTTGGAATAGGAAGGGGTCATCCCCAAACTGTTCCCACAAAGTTGGGAGCATGAAATTGTCCAAAATGTCTTGGTATGCTGAAGCATTAAGAGTTCCTTTCACTGGAACTAAGGGGCCAAGTCCAACCCCTGAATAACAACCCCACACCATAATCCCCCCTCCACCAAACTTTACACTTGGCACAGTGCAGTTAGGCAAGTACCGTTCTCCTGGCAACCGCCAAACCCAGACTCATCCACCGGATTGCCAGACAGAGAAGTGTAATTTGTCACTCCAGAAAACACGTCTCCACTGCTCTAGAGTCCAGTGGCGGCGTGCTTTACACCACTGCATCCGACGCTTCGCATTGCACTTGGTGATGTAAGGCTTGGATGCAGCTGCTCGGCCATGGAAACCATGAAGCTCTCTACACACTGTTCTTGAGCTAATCTGAAGGCCACAGGAAGTTTGGAGGTCTGTAGCTATTGACTATTTTACGTTTCCTACCACTTCGTGGCTGAGTTGCTGTTGTTCCCAATTGCTTCCACTTTGTTATGATACCACTAACAGTTAACCGTGGAATATTTAGTAGTGAGGTAATTTCACGAATGGACTTATTGCACAGGTGGCAACCTATCACGGTACCACGCCTGAATTCACTGAGCTCCTGAGAGCGACCCATTCTTTCACAAATGTTTGTAGAAGCAGTCTGCATGCCTAGGTGCTTGATTTTATACACCTTTGGCCGTGGAAGTGATTGGAACACCTGAGTTCAATGATTTGGAGGGGTGTCCCAATACTTTTGGCAATACAGTGTATGTGTTGCTGGATTTATTTACATGTGTGGGCCTTTTACATGTTTCATGTCCTGCCTGTGCACAGCAGTCGTGTGTGTGCGTCAGAGTTGTCAGGTGCATGATTATGGGACCGTCCTTCTCTGGCTTACAGAACCTCACTGTGAGTGTATTGGGTAATCGGGGAGCTGTCCATGTCAGTCCCATAGGTGGATCTCGAACACAAGATGAAGAAAGAGAACAATAGGTTACTATCCTAACCCCGGTTCTCTGAAACATTGAGTGGAGAGATCCACCAGCTTTGCACCGCTTGCCGCACGAGAAGCAAATATACTTACTGGAGAATAGCAGTGCATGGAGCCCATATATACTCTCAGGTAAGGGGGAGGGGCCTTACCTGGCATTGGCCATGCGCTTCTGTCTGTCTAGCCAGACTTGGTGCAATTGGATGCTTCTGCAGAGGTCAGGTACGGATGCCCTTCCCATAGGTGGATCTCTCCACTCGATGTTTCAAAGAACCGGGGTTACGATAGTAACCTATTGTTTTTTTCCCGAATCAGTAACTTACTATAGCAAATGTGATATTGAATTTATACAACAACAGTTCAATAAACAATAAGTTAATATAAAGTGACTTACATTTTTGACACAATACTTTCTGTCGGTGCTCTATTTCGCCAACCAAAAATAGTTTCCAAACCACAGCAGAACCGTCCCGCAACACACACAGAGGTGTTACTGAATGATGCAGCATTTTGAACGAATTGGTTGAGTAAATGATTCAATTAACCGCCTGCCACTTGCTTTGTTCCAGAATGAATCAGACCTTTTGAACAAATTAAATGATTCAATCAAATCACTATTTAATACAGTGACTTGCTTCCACCTACTGGCGGTTTTGTTTTCTAATAATTTTTCCATCATTTTTTATATTCAAAATGTTTTATTTAAAGTATTAATCTCATAATACTATTTATGCTATTGTAATCACAGTGTAAATCTATTCATACCATTTCTGAGCTTAATTAAGCAGTCTGTATAAAATAATATACCTAAATTCCACCTCAGATGCTGCTTCTACTCCACTTCCGCTGTGCATAGGTTTATTTTGGTGATACATATTTCATTTGATTAATCTTGTTATTTTAGTTGAATTTATTGATTAAATTTAAGAATTTTATATAAACAATTAATAAGTTTATAGCTACTTACAAAGTAAAATGCCCCTGGAAATCAATTTAAGGGGGCAAATGTCACTGACAGTAAGATAAAAAATTGTATTATTATGTTTTTACCAGTTACAAACCTTTTCAACATCCTCTGGATGATGCATTATCATGTTTACTGTTATTACCTTGTCAATTCATATTAAAAGAGCCATGTTTGCATTTGTGCCCCCCTGACATTTGAGAATATACAAATTGCTGGACTAAAGTTTAAATTATCTCAACAGCTTAAAACTACTGATATTTATAACATTTGTTTATATGAAAGGTTTCAAACCTAAAATTATGTCAGTATTTAGTTTTTAGACTTCAATCTGAATACTACTGAATGAACCTGAATGTCCCCATGAGGAAACCAGTTTATAAATAATACCGCATGAGTTTTTTGGGTTTTTTTGTTTTGAAAATGTAAAAATGCAAAAAGTTTTCTGTGATGGGTAGGTTTAGGTGGTAGGGGTAGTATAAGGGGATAGAATATACAATTGTACATTATAAAAGGATAGTAATCCAGGCACGCGCGCGTGTCATCTGATGATGCCTACGAAACCCACGGTCGTATTTTTATTGGCTACAGGGGGCAGCTGAGCGGAAATGACGTCACACATGACGTTCCCCTCAGCCCTCCTCCAGTTCTTCAGCATGGCGCCGCTCTTGGTTCCGTTGAAATGTGGATTTCACATTCAAAGACGTAAATTATCACTGTTGCTTCAGCAGAGCAGCACTGTTCACTCGTGGAGTTGTCACGATCACAGAGTGGCGAATAAACGGAAGCAGCGGAGCACATATCAGGTACATTCACCTCTGTCACACACTTTAGGACACGACACCGTCACACAAGGACAGATCCTCAAACTTTATAAACACACAAGAGTTCACAAATGCAACTTTACACAATGTAGTGTCACATACAGTAAAAAGATTGACAATACACATTTTGTTGTGTTGTTTGCATGTTGTTTTTTACTAGTTGTTTGCTTAAGTAGAAAGTTGACGTGGTTCATCGTGACTAATGAAATTGTCATTCTGTTTTGTAAATGTGAGACTCGTTAGTAGGAACTTGAATCGGCCCCTAAGTATCATTTCTGCTACCTAGTAAGTAGGTACTTGCAATATATGCTGATATATAATGTCACATCATATAATGTCACATGTTCACATCATTTTGTAGACTAATTTGGGCTCTTTTTAACTTAACTAGCTATTGGTTTGGAGTTAACGTCTTTCAACCCGAATGTTATATGATATACACAGTCGCACATACAGCATGTGTGCATAGATAAGACTGAATTCCGCCCTCTGTCCAGCTCATATCAGAGTAACATGTGACACGAGACTCCATTTATGCCGGTTTCTGAGCCACAAACAACTTCATGTTATGACATCAGTATCAATGGCCGTATAGTTTTTTGCATAAGATCTATAATATGGTTGCAGTATGATTTACAGTCAAGACATGGAAATGATAGTCACAAAACTCTTTTTGAATATACATTAACTTGTTTAACTGTTGTATAAAATAAATATCAAATTTGCTATCATACTGATATTTGGGGAAAACCATACTCTTGCTCATGTGATTTTGTAAGATAACTACATTATATGGTATAAATATAAGACAAAAACTCATCTGGGCAAAAATGCCTGTGTCTTGAATTTTGAGGGCATGTAACTGCATCACGAAGTGAACTCAAGGTCAGTTCGCACATCATTAAAACAAAAATTACGATATCATCATAGACCTTACATATCACACACCCCTACGCACATAAAGAATAACTTAGAACTGGACTGACATTTGCCCATTTTCTTCTGCTCTCTTCCTTTCGCATCCAGGAGGAGACGGTACATTATACGCTGTTGTAAATGCTGCGAATTGTCAAGTGAACAAGCAAATCCACAAAGAAAGAATAATAAAAATAATCTCTGCGCTAATTTGATAGTTTTGATTTTGTAAATGATTTGGATATGTCCAAGTCAAAGTGTCATCTAAAATTTAAGACCTTTTTATGGCCTTACGTTTTAAAAATCTAATTTAATACTTTTTAAGGATCCACGGGAACCCTGACTGAACTGTGTGTGTACAGATTAAAGGGTTAGCTCACCCAAAAATGAAAATTATGTCATGTCGTTCCACACCCGTAAGACCTTTGTTCATCTTCGAACACAAATTAAGATATTTTGATCAAATCCCATGGCTCAGTAAGGCCTCTATTGAGAGCAATAACACTCCCTTTTTCAATGCCCAGAAAGCTACTAAAACATATTTAAAACAGTTCATGTGAGTACAGTGGTTCAACCTTAATATTATAAAGCGACAAAAATAACAAAATAGCGACTTTATTCAACAAATGAAGTTTATTTAACTAAATTCGGGAGGCGCACGTTCAGGTAAATCAACCAATCAGTGCGAGAGGAAGCCGGTATATAAAGCCGTCTCTCACCTCTATCCCGCGACAAGTTTCACAGCAACAAATTCAAACCCTGGGTCGTTGGTCATCAGAAGCTTTCAAAACCTACATCAGATCCAGCCGCTTCCACATCAGAAACGCACAACAAGCCCTAACCAATTAAATTGTTAATTCCCATCACCTGTACACCAGCCATTTTCAAATCAATTCTATTATCTTGTCGTATTCACGCCAGCTAAAACCAATCATTGTATTTCGTTTTAGACTTTGTTTATATATTTTACAACATTGCAGGCTCCCCCGTTCGCACGCAGTGTGGGTTCCCCGTTCGTGAGCCGGGCTCAGTCCCCCTCCCGAAGCGCCGGTCGAGCCCTCCCGATCGAATAGAAGTGAGAGCCTGCCTGATTCAGACGTCGTCGGACGCTCACGTTCGTGTTGTAGTGTGGGTTCACCATTCGTGGGCGGCAAAGGGTCTATTCCCGTGTCCCAGCCCCTTCGAAGCGCTGGTCGAACCCTCCCAACCGAATGCAGTGGGCGCCCTCCGTTCGACTGCAGGCGGGGCCTACCCGTCCGATGCCGCGAGCAATTTCATCCAAAGCTCCCGTTGGACGCTGCGAGGGCCCTCCCGGTCGAACGGCTAAACTCGATCCCGAATCATGCTCGTACAATCTCGCGCCGTAAGCAAGAGCATACCGTTCAACTGCTGGCGAGGCTTACCCGTCCGATGCCGTTGAGCATTAAGCCCCCGTCGGATGCTGCGAGAGCCCTCCCGGTCGAACGGTCAAGCTCGTTTTTTGCAAATACCTTCTCGTGCCCTTCACTTTTTTGGGGGGTTAATTTCACTTCGTTTTATCATTGCTGTCCTGCGCTTACTTGGCTTTTTTGAGGGAGTACTCTGGGTTCGGGCCAAATTCCGAGCTCGGAGCCCTCCCCTGGACAGCACGCCAAATACGCATAAATTACTATACAAATTACTTTATTTTGATTTCATGTACGTGTAAACTCGTGAATATCTAGGTGATATGGCGATTTCAAAACACCAATTCATGAAGCTTCAAAGCTTTACGAATCTTTTGTTTCGATTCAGTGGTTCGGAGCGTGAATCAAACTGCCAAAGTCACGTGAACCATTGAAGTTTAAAAACACTTATGACATGACATAAAGCCTCCTTTACTGAAATCATGTGTTTTGAAATTGCCTGTCATTGTGGAATTAAGTTGCTATTTTGTTATTTTTGCCACACAAAAATATTCTCGTCACTTTATATTATTAAGGTTAAACCACTGTAGTCACATGAACTGTTTTAAATATGTTTTTAGTAGCTTTCTGTGCATTGAAAAAGGGAGTGTTATTGCTGGCGAAGCAGGCCTTACTGAGCCATCGGATTTTATCAAAAATAATTTGTATTCCAAAGATGAAAGAAGGTCTTACGGGTGTGGAACGACATGAGGGCGAGTAATTAGTGACATAATTTTCATTTTAACCCTTTAAGCACTAAAATGTGAACCAAATTTATCAGAATTGTAGTGTTGTCATGTCGTGGAGATGCTATAGGTTTGGATGTGAAATCAAAATCCCTTTTGCTTTCAGAGGTTAATTAGAGGTTAAGATTTTTTATAATGCTGTTCATGAACAGTACAACCCAAAAGTTTGCTTGCACACATTGCATTTTTCAGAGGACGGCTTCCTGAATCTGGGAGAGCACAATGCTAGCTATAAATGTAGACTATCTCTGAGCCAATCTCAAGGATCGGTAATAGTATTGGGGCCAATAAATCATTTTTTAAACTGATTAGTATCACCCAGCCTTTATTTTACATCAGCTGTCATGCAGGTGTCTTGCAGTAGGTGGTGGTATGCACCTTCATGTGGCTTATCCAACTCACTTTAAGCAGGAACACACCAAGCTGACGGTCGGCCGTCGGGCAGTTTTTGTTCGTCGGCCAAATTTTCTCAGTGTGTTCCGCACCGTCGGCTGAATGTGGTCCTCGTCTGCTTTTTTTTCGGCCGATTCGACAGGTTGAATCGCCGTCGGAGCTTGTCGGTCCGTTGGGCCATCTGATCATTCTGATTGGCTGTTCAGCTACTGCCACCTGCTGGTACGGAAAGGCATTTCATCTTACGCAGGCGCAGAATGGACGTGCTACATTTCCAACACTTGACTGAGGTTTTTGGTCAGTTACAACGTAATAGGTCAGCTGGCCAATCAGAGCACTCTGAGCTTTTTGGAAGGACGGGCTTTGTAGAAATCAGCACGTTTCAGACAGACTAGGAATAGAGGAGCTGCAATAATGAATGTAAAAAAAAAATGTTTTTTGAAAATTAAAGCATGTTAACCTATTCTATTAACCCAATAAACAAAATAATGAACTTTAAAAATAGTGCTGTATCTGACCCCTTGTCCTGTCTTATTGTTGGTTAATGGTTTGCAGTTAATTATTGAAGAATGTACACCCCTTCAATAGAAAACTGGCATAATCAACAAATAAAAATAGGCTAAATGTATATATTATGGCACAAATCATACTTTATCATATTTCACAAAGCATGACGGTTCCAACTTTCAGAGAAATTGTGTTTTTGGATCCTGAACAATTACTCAAGAGTCAAGACTTGAGTATAATGGTGAATGAATAATGAAAAGTGGTAAACTAAATGTGGTTATTATGAGGTGATCGTTTCGGCAGCAGCAATAATTGGAGATCAATGTCATGGCATGAGAATTGTAAAGACTGATCATCCCATAATTATAAACATATTAGCTAAAGTAAATCTTTTACGCAAGAAAATTTTCAGTATCTCTTTTTTTTTTTTTTTTTTTGCTGGGTTCCAGGTCATATTGGTTTATCTGGTAAGGAGAAAGCAGACATCACTGCAAAGGAGGCTCTCATTGTATATTTCAGTGTCAAATGCCACCCTCTGATCTCAGACCAGTAATAAACTCCTATATTAATAATGTGTGTAATGTAAAGGAAATAAGTTACACAAAATATGTCTTAGTATAAGAAGAATGTTTTTTTACTAATTTCAAGTCTAGGTATAATCAAGTTGTTTTTACTAGATGCCGTTTAGGTCATACAAGACTTACACATGGTTATTTATTAAAAGGTGAAGAACCTTCATCCGGCCTTACATGTCAAACTACAATGACTGTTAAACATATTTTTAGTGGACTGCAATGTTTATATGTAAATAGACAACATTTTTTTTCAGAGACGTTTAACCAATGTATTAAAAAAAAAAAAAGAAAAAAAAAAAGCACCACCTGAATGTATTTTAGAATTTCTATCTTGTATTAATCTGAAATGTCTTAGTTTTTTGTTAATTGTATGAATTTTGTTCTCTTTTCGCCATGAAAATAGCCTTGTTGCTGACATGGTGAAAATAAATAAATATTATGAGGTGATTAAGGTGAAGTAGAGATACATTGTGAAAAATCTTAGTGATTCCCATTTATTTTCATATAAATTTCATATTTCTACTTTCATTCAGCTATCAAGTCAAAGAAGTGCGTCATCAACATGGGCCAACAGCAGAGGTCAGAACAGCCGACAGATCTTAGAAGCAGTAAAAGTAAGTTTTTATTAGAATAGTGGATAATATAAGACATTGTGCTTGATTTTTCATGAAATTGATGCATGTTTCATCACAATAACTGAAATGCAAAATGATTAAAAAAAAAAAGTAATATTTAAGTTGGTGTGTTCCAGCATTTACATCTTCCAGAGAGACAGTGCTGGCATGGGCATGCAGGTGGAGGGCTCAATGCAGATCCCAAAAATGTGGTAAGGTTTTTTTTGCTTGTATAGTTATTTTTTTAACTCGGGCTGAAATTATAGGATCTAATGCAATTTAATGTGTAACATGGAATGTCAGAAACCCAAAGGTCTTCACAACAGAAACAAAATAGTTTGATTAAAAATGAAGAAATTGTAACAGAAATCTCACTGGCCTCAGCAGGTACACCTGCTCATTAATGCAAATATGTAATCACCCAATCATATGGCAGCAAAACAATGCATTTAGGCATGTAGACATGGTCAGGACAATCTGCTGAAGTTCATACTGAGCATTAGAATGGGGAAGAAAGGTGATTTAGTAACTTTGAATATTGCATGGTTGTTGGTGCCAGACGGTCTGTTCTGAGTATTTCAGAAATTGCTGATCTGTGGGGATTTTCATGCACAACCATCTCTAGGATTTACAGAGAATGGTCCGAAAAAGAAAAAAAATATTCAGCGGGCGGCAGTTCTATGGATGAAAATGCCTTGTTGATGCCAGAGGTCAGAGGAGAATGGCCAGACTGGTTCCAGCTAATAGAAAGGCAACAGTAAATCAAATAACTTGTTACAACCGAGGTCTGCAGAAGAGCATCTCTGAACGCACAACACTTCGAACCAACATGAAGACCACACCAGGTGCCACTCCTGTCGGCTAAGAACAGGAAACTAAAGCTATAATTCACAAGGGCTCACCAAATAATAGAAGAATTAGATAGAATAATAGAAGAAATAGAAAACATTGCCTGGTCTGAGTCTCGATTTTTGCTGCAACATTCAGATGGTAGGGTCAGAATTTGGCGTAAACATAATGAAAGCATGGATCCATCCTGCCTTGTTTCAACAGGTCAGGCTGCTGCTGGTGGTGTAATGGTGTGGGGGATTTTTACTTGGCACACTTTGGGGCCCTTAGTACCAATTAAGCATTGTTTAAACACCACAGTCTACCTAACTATTGTTGCTGACCACATCCATCCTTTATGACCACAGTGTACCCATCTTCTGATGACCACTTCCAGCAGGATAGCGCGGCATGTCACAAAGCTCAAATCATCTCAAACTGGTTTCTTGAACATGACAATAATTGTTGCAAATTTTACTAATGCACAAAATTGGGATATCGCATAAAACACTAAAGCAGTGTCTCATCCTTTGTGTTCAAGAAAACAAAATTGTCACTATGATATAGTTATTATGACATCATATCTGAAATCTAAGAGAGGTATAAAATAAAAATTACCACTGTGATACATCCTGCACAATTCGTGTTTTTCATTATCAGACTCTGGATCAAACTGATACGGAAAAATTGATAGTTAGCAGCATAGTTACAGCAGTATTTACAGTGCCTCAGGTTATGGTAAGTGCCGTTATATTTCTGACACACTCTAAGTGGTAGACCAGTTACAGCAGCCTGGGGCCATCTAACCAAAAAAAAACAGACGCCGCTTTTTGGAAGGTGGTTTTTAAAGAAACTTCAGGCAGAGGGTGAAAACAGGTGCTGCAATAATGTAAATTATAAAACAAATAATAAGTTAAATCATAGTAGATCCTGAACAATAGTGTAAATCTAAATGAGTGTAATAGGAACACTTTAAATCATAAAACACAGAATACAGAAAAATTAAAACAAAATTTGGGGAAAAATACAGATTTCAAAGGGTCCTGTTATTGTTAAATTTTTTTTTTTTTTTTTTTTTATATATAGTTTTAGAAATTCAAGACCTTTTTTTTTTTTTTTTTTTATTAAAATTTTTAAAGCCTTAAAACAGAATCCACAAAAATTAAAACGTAAAGGATGGGAAAAATAAACCAGGTTCATGGTTAGTCATCTAAGGGTGCGTTCACACTTGTAGTTCGGTTCGTTTGGTTCGTTTGGTCCGGACCAAAGCAGAAAAAAAAAAAAATTAGCCCTGGTCCAATTAGCGTTCAGGTTGGCAATTTTATTACCAATTTTAACCCTAACCCTAACCAAAAGATACCGAACCTAAAGGCATAGGGATACATTCACAACCTGATTGGTCGGATTTTATGACGTAATGCTTATTCTGAGATGGAACTTACCGAACATCCAAAACAATGCTGTGTGCTGAGGTAAATGCGCTTGTTGTGTGTGCGCAGCCTGCATATGATGGTATTTTGGCCTGTTGGGAACCCGTGAAGAGCTTATAAAATGTGTAAAGGAGTCAAAACAGCAGCGGGAATCCCTCCGTCACACACACACACACAAACAATCTGCTGCGTGGAGACGCGCAGTCTCGCGACTATGATGAGAAAAACCGATATGCGTGAGGATTCTGTCCATTTTAGGGTCTCATCTTCCTGTTTTTGGTTTGTTTACTTGTCTTTGGTCCGTGTTGCGTTCATATATCATTCGAACCGCACTAGAGTTCGTTTGGAAGCGGACCGAGACCCATCTTTTCAGCGCACCAGGGTTCGGGTGGCAACGTTCACATATGTTCAAATGAACCGCACTAACAGAGCAATCGCACCAGGGTTCGTTTCAGTTGAAACAAACATGACAAGTGTGAACGCACCTAAGAGTTGTCAGATTATGTAGCAATATCATTTGACTACTTGGTTGACCAATATTTGAGTGCCAATTTATTTGAACATTTAAGTGCAAATGGACAATAATTCTTTCATCTAAAATAAACAGAGACTCTTCCTCTTATAGCTTTGAAACTATTGAGTACATTTGCATAATAAGACTGAATGATGATTTTGATATGGTAAAATTTCAGATGTAGCCTATTTTAAGTGGATTTACATGTTCCCACCCATACCATGCTTATGAGAACACTTCTACACTTCTAGCAAACGTGACAAACTAGAATCATTTTGCTTGCAGAGAGCTTTTATTGTAATGTGGACAATCTGGTTTTGCACATTGAGTTGCTCTCTTTGCCGTGTAGATGGGCTGATTGACAAACCAGTTTGATTGACAGTGGACTGAACTGACCAGTTATGAGAGGGCTTTGTGGATTTCTGCTGCCACCTGCTGCAGATGTTGATACAGCAAGCGTTACATAATAATTTACAACCCCAATTTTACAACTTGGAGTATTACAGAAAATGCCTGGGATGTTGAGATGCATGCAATTAAACAACATTTTGTTTTGGTTTGAACTTGCAGGTTTTAAGAGAATGAAAACTCTAGAATATTTATTTTTTTCTCTCCTTTTTTAAACTGGGAATCCTTTTAAAAAAATATATATATATATTTATTTTTGTTGCCAGCTGAAGGAAGTGCACTCCTCGAAGATTCTTGCAGCCATGCTGACATATGTTTGGCCCAAGGACAGACCTGACCTCCGTGCTCGAGTGGCCATATCACTGAGTCTGCTTGCTGGAGCTAAGGTGCGTTTATTTATCATACCACCACTATATTTAATGGCTCATTTGTCTTTTTATACACTTCTAGTTCTGTGACAAAAATGTAACATTCGGGCGGTTTGTATTTTGATATGTTGTGCTTAGGTGTGTAATGGTACACAAAAATGATGGTTGCCCGCCAATGATACAGGGGTTATGATACGATATATTGCAATACTATAAGAAATACTACTATAAGAAAGGCGGTGTATTGCGATAATTCTTTTTCTTAGGAAGACAATCTAATTTTAGAAAAAACTTCTAAAGAACACACCAACATATGCATAAAACCTAAGCAAAAACTATTTTATTTAATCAAAACCATGACTGCATGAATTTTTTTTTTTTTTATATATTTAATACTGTAAATCTGCTTGCTTCAAAGCATCTATATCTATTGTGCTATATAAATAAATACGCCTTCACTGGAGTGCTGAACTGCAGAGCTGGTGCACACACATCCATATCTCTATGATCAGATGCTTTCTTAACTGCTGTTTTCTTACCGCTGTCATTTGTTGTATTCATTTTGTTATTGAGAGGAAAGCATGCAGTACATTTTTACATATTCCATCAAAACTCCACTCTCAGCAGCGCGGATGGCGTCGGTTTGTTAAAGGCCCACTGAAGTGCCTTAAAACATGCAGCAGTATTCAATGTGTTGATGTAATTTCCACTGAAACAGGAAGAGAGGCCAGGACAAATCAAGCAGCTCCTCCCCTTTTTTAAAATAGCCAGTAGTGTTTTGTGTTAGTGAAGCTACTCTGAAACTTACTCAAAGTGCAAAATTGCTACAAATGTAACATCACTGCAAGAACAAACTGTGTCAGGGCTCCAGACAAAAAAAAATCAATCAAGGAGCCATTGGCTCCTATAAAGGAAAAAAATAGGCGCCAAATTATTTAAGTGCCACAAAAGAATAAACGTGTTTTAATTTTGTCATGTGTTGTCACGTCTGCCCTCCTTTTACAGCATCAGCATTTTTATCCATCTTGTGGGTGTTCTGGGAACTAAGGTTCACTTAAAGTAGGACTTGAGTAGCTTTTCCAACTTGCATTCAGGTGCAAAAAATGTTTCTTTACACAGAATCTGAACCAGTGTCTCAGACCATAATAATCTCAGTATCACTTGGCAAATGTGTATAGTTTGGCCTCCTCCTAATGCATCCTATAAACATTGTCGTTTGTCTTGCACACAACCAATCTATTTTTTCTTCACTATTATCTGAGAGGTAAATTTGGTGAGAGGCAGCTCTTCACATGCAGTTATATGGGCGGTGCTGAATTTCAATTTTAACTCCTTACATTCTTTCTCATGTAGACAACAGGTTAAGTAAAAATATAAGGATCATGTACTATAGTGCATATATTTAGCAAAATGCCCCTTTCTAGAGTTATTTTTCTAGCTGACTGAGTTTATGAGCGTTGAATGGCTTTTCTGAGGTAAATGTGACATTACGTGACTTAAGCTGTTTTATATAAGCTCTTTCCAAGGTCAAAATGCTGACTGAGCAATCTGTCTGGTCACGTTAAAGAGCGCCTAAATGATTGTATTTCATAATAAAATTGACAGAATTTGAAAGCTGAAAGTTTAATTGTTTACTAAAATTAAAAACACATTAAAAGTGACATTAAAGGTTACAGTTAAGGAATTTTACTGCCATTATGGATGGCCGTGCTACAATTAATGTGAATTTCAGGTAGTAGCCTATCAGAAAACAGCAAAGAATAAAAGATATTGACAATAAGAATCCATATCAGAATCAATTAAAAACGAGAATTGTTAACGATTAGTTGGCGTCCACACAGCTGACATGTTTATCTGTTGTAGTTTATCCACATTGTGTGCATGAAATAGACATTGCCTTCCTGCACTTTTACAGCGCTTGGATGTTCATTCATTGACACATCTCCATCGTTTTCTCTCTCATGCTGGCACAGTTGTCAGCGTTGCTGCTCTATAGAGATGAGGGCTTTGAAGCCTGATATTTTTCGTTTTGATGTGTTTCTGACACGGAAAGCTGATCCTTGCTGTTCGCGTATATATTTTGGCGCTTGAACTCAGTGACGGTGAGGTTTTTTTCCATTGCAAATTTGCTGAGCGTCGTCTCATTTTATTATGTCAACAGAACAAAAGTTGCGATGGGCTACTCATCACAGAGCATGCAGGAAAAAAAGGCACGCAATTTTTAATAATATTTAAATTTTTAATAAATATAAATTTATATTGTCGCCAGTGGCAATCTCAGCAAAAATGTCACTCGCAAATTAATATTACTGAACAGTTAGGCTAACACATTCATACTAAAAGCCAAAAAAAAAAATCAATTTTCATTCAATCTTGATTTCATGGGGACTTTAAAGGATTAGTTCACTTTAAAATTAAAATTACCCCTCAAGCTTGGGGTAATGTTCATTTTAAAGTGAACTAATCCTTGAAGTGAGCTCTCAGATTCAATGTGTACATTTATATGTATATGTACATTTTTTTTTTTTTTTCATTTACAGCTGCAGTCCATCACTTTTGGCACTCTAGCGGTTAATAAACAAAACTGCATGTGTCTTGCGGAAGAGCATTGTAGCCAGAGCTATTTCTCTCTGTTTATGTCTGTGATGAGTCATGCAGGTACTGGGCTACTCCGCAGTGGTGGAGACCCGACCAGTGTAAAATAGTCAGAATATAAACACAGGTGTACCGTAGAGATTCAGGATAAGACAAAAACACAGTTTGAAAAATGCATTCATGATTTACTCACTCAGTGTATTGATTTTTTTTTTTTTTTGTAAATTTTGAACACAAAGTTACGGACTGCAGCTTTAAATACTTATTCATTTTTACACTGGTCTACAGCAAAATGCTTCTGAAATAAATGTAGTCACACTGTAAAAACACTGATATCTATGGAAGCACCATTAGGCCTAATAATTGAAATAATAAACTTTCAAACATGATCTGACAGTGTGTTTTATTCACACCAAACACACATTGTGTAGTACATAACTATAAAGTTTACACTGTTTTTCTCAGTTCACCAGCCACTTTCACATTTTTGGGATGAAGTGGTGAATCTACATGTAAATATGACAGACACCACATCCCTGACTGTGTTTCAGCTTAAACAAACTAGATGGTGGAGTCCATAGATTGTTAACTTATTGATAAACTAACATGATAAATATAATTTTTTTTAAACGGTTTATATATATTTGGACTAAAATGGAAAGAAAAAAAATGCATCATACATTGCTCTTAGGAGTACATCCCATGACAAGCTTGACACGTAACCATGGAAATAAGAATGAAATGTGTTCTAACATAACTGTTGCATTAAACTCTTGCTGAGGGCTCAGTTTTCATATGAAAACTTTTCTATGAAACCAGGCACAAAGGCGAGCCTGCAAACATTCTTTGACAATTTGTGAATATTGGTCTGTCATCTTGCATTCAGTTTTGATATGGGCTGTAGTTTTATAGTTCCTTATTTTAAGTGCTTGTTGGTGAAGTGCCGGCTATGTGGTGATGTTGTTGTGAATCTTTGGGGTGGCAATTAAATAATAAAAATAGCCTAATAATAGGGGTGTGATGATACACTTAGCTCATGAGACAGTACATGATATTGGGTTCACGAGAATAAGACGAGATTTTTATGAAACACTATATTTAAAAAAAAAACTTCAATGACAAAATATGACGTCTTTTGTTTGACTGAAAGTCACAAAATGCAAAACAATGCATGTGCATTTTACTTTTCATTTAACTAATCTACACTCTAAAAAAAAATCTGTAAAAATTGGGCACAATGTACTGTATTCATTTAGTAGTATTCATTTATTTTTTACAGGTGTTTTACCAGTATTTTGAATTTTGCACTTCTTTGAGTTGTGTTTTAGGGTTAATGGAAATGTCCATAAAATTACTGGATAATGTCCAGGTAATGAGCTGCCAGTACTTTTTCCGTTATTTTTACAGATTTTTTTTTTTTTTTTTGTAGGGCTGTCACTAACTAACAATTATTTTGGTAATCCAGTAATTGGTCAATTATTTTATTATTAATGATTAATTGAGTAATCAGATAATATTTTTGCGGTAATTAAAATAGACCTAATTGAATTCCCTTTCATGCTGAACACAGTCATGTTGATACCGCAAGACAGTTTCTCACCTCGACGAGAAATGTTGTCACGTTGTCTTACTGCTGCATCAACCAATTGCATGACTGACTTAAGCAGCTCATGCACACGGACTCTGTGAAGGACTACTGAAAACAATGTGAGGCTTTTTTTTTTTTTTTTTTTTTTTTTTTTTAACTACTCAAGTGTTTGCATCCCTGTACTGACATCTAGCGATGTGAATGCAGCATCACACATGTAAGCATTAGTTTCCAGTCATCGATACAGTTGTACAAATGCACCATTTATTTCACAGGTGAAAGTGTCCAACAACGGAAAGTACTGAGATACAGTGAACAGTATTTAACTGGTCACTAGGGATGTGCTCCATGACTAATTCATTTCATCAACATTTAAACAGACATTTTGTAACTATATAAGTGTACTTATATAATATGCAGTGTGCTTGTCTTGCATTATGATCATTGTACATGAGACTTAAATGTTCACTTAATTAACGTTTATTACCATTATATACATATTTATTAAAATCAACTGAATCAATAGGCAGTGCAGGACCAATAAACTCCTTATTATGTACAGAATTTCTCAAATAAAATTAGCCTAGTTTACATAAGTCATGACATGTTCCGACTAGGGATGTGTCACGATTTTCGAATATTCGATTAGTTGATTTAATTATAGAATATCGAATAGGTTGTGCGATTGTCGTCTTAAAAAAATCCTCATGTTTTTAATGGTGACACGTTCATGTAACCAGAGGGTGGCGCGCGCTGCCAATAACGCACCTAAAAAGCTGTCAATCAACTCTTAGACAACAGTAGAACACAGACTAGGCATATAACAGACGTGTTAAAATCAGTGTTCACACGACACAAGTGCCGTCATTCAGGCTGTTCACAATGTTATAAAGCGTTTAGGCAGCCTAAAATCAA
Organism: Hypophthalmichthys nobilis; assembly: GCA_037950665.1. NCBI lineage: Eukaryota > Metazoa > Chordata > Actinopteri > Cypriniformes > Xenocyprididae > Hypophthalmichthys > Hypophthalmichthys nobilis. The sequence goes on along the minus strand of CM075491.1, from coordinate 23,574,503 downwards.
TATGCCGTGAGGTAGGCTTGCTGCGATTAAGGAACAACACCGGTATCATCACTTGCTCACCGCTCCCGAATTAAAAGTAAAATCCCCTCGGTCATTCATGGTGCGTGCCCACTGGTGGAGAGCGAGCATTTTCAGTTAATTCCTATGGAAGCTGAACGTAGGAATTAATTGAAAACGCTCGCTCTGCTTCGCACTGTTATGAATGGCCGTGCGGATTTTACTTTCACTTGTATTAATGAACATATTATGTTTCAGCACATTACAATCATTTTATGGCTTGAGTAAAGACAGCATATTCCCCAATAAATTAAACATTTTATCAATATCATACAGATTGAAAGCGTGAATGGTCTCTCTCCCTCTCTCTCTGTTTGTGTGTGCATGCGGGGGAGGGGTGCGATTTTCGAATAATAATCAAATAATTCCCAGCAATCTTCGAATATTATTTTTGCTTGAAATGCCCATCCCTAGTTCCTACAACTATACATTATAGCCTCTGGTCCTCTTCGTTTAGGGGTCACACTTGGTTCCTTTGCGCTCAAAAGTGACGGAAGCCTTGAAATGTAATTTTTTTTTTTTTTTTTTTTTTTTTTCTCTCCTCCAGGAAAACCAAAGTAATACATTTTTGTTCAGTAATATTTTTTGATTATTATTTAAAATTGAGGGTATTTTATGATACTATGCAATATTTATACAATTTTTATTAGCTATTTTTCCCCATTGAAAATAATACTTATTTTTCTAATATATTTTAAAATTATTTTTCAATTAAAGCTGCATTCCATGTTAAAATAGAGACAAGGCAATCTCTAGTGGTTTTTATACATAAATACTTATTTTTATTAAGTTGTGGATTTGGATTTATACTTTATACATTCTCAAAGACTACTTTTTGTCAAGGTTTAGATTTTTTTTTGTTTGAAATGTTGATTTGAAGTGCCAGTTTTTGCATTAATTTTACTACAGTCAAACCTGAACACATAGGAGGACATTTTGTTACACATAATATCAAATTCCAATAAAAATGTAACCAAATGAATAGGTATGTTTTATCACAGCTTAAAGGGGTGGTTCAGTGTTATTTCACTTTTTTAACTTTAGTTAGTGTGTAATGTTGCTGCTTGAGCATAAACAGTATCTGCAAAGTTACAGGCCTGAAAGTTCAATCCAAATGGAGATATTATCGGGTAGGGACTGGTAGGCTGGTAGGGACTACAACGAGCTTCTTCCCGGGTTGGTGACATCACTAACCCTAGAATTTACATAAATCCTGCCCCCGGAGAATACGCAACAAAGGGGGCGAGGCCATGTTACTGCATTACAGTACATAACACAAATGCAATAGCATGTCATAAAAGCAAGATGACAAAATGACAAGTTATAACTGTAATTAAACTAAACTATACCTGTTCTATCTTCATGCAGCATATATTCTCTGGCTCTGTAAGCATCTTACAGTTCCCACAGGAGCAATTTATAGATTATCATGACAGAATATTCTAATCAATGACTTTAAGATAGTTAACTCCACATTAGCTACATAAATTCATCATCTAACCGCTCAGAAGTGTCCTGTTGCATTCAAAAATGTTGTCACTTCTTCTTGAGTCCCTCCATCATTGTCCAACTCCGTTTTGAACATAAAAGGTTGAATAGTTTCTGACATTTTCAGTGAGTCTGAGTGAGGTAATGTGAGGCGAGCTCCTGAAACTCCGCCCCCTTTTGAGAGCAGCAGCTCATTTGCATTTAAAGTGACACTCAAAAACGGAGCATTTTTGCTCACCATCAAAAAGTGACAAATTTAACATGCTATAAAAAATGATCTGCAAGGTTTTTCGAGCTAAAACTTGACATACACACTCTGGGGACATCAGAGACTCATTTAATATCTTGTAATCTTGTGTTATATGTAATTTTGAAAGGTCTCACGGAGTTGAATACAACGAGTATAATTGTTTTGGGCTTTTGACTAAACTTTTTGTACGTGAAGCCCAGCAAGACCCATATGTAAATAATATACAGATGCTGAATTTGTCACGTTTTTGCTCATAACTTCATGAAACATGCTCCGATTGTGGAAAATTTGACATTATTATTTACAGCAGATTATCTCGATTAAAATGTGTCCAACAATAAGCTGATCACGAAATATTGCTCACGCTATTATGACACATAAAATCCCACAGGTGCACAGATGTTAACTAAAACTAAAATGTAGCTATCACTTGGCATTTCCACTTATAACTTCATGAAACATGCATAGATTGTAGAAAATGGCACATCATTACTTACAGTGGATTCTTCTGATTGAAATGAGTCCAAGGCCAACATAATCCGTTGTGTCTATCACGTGTTACTTCATGTGAAATAACGGTTTTAAAAATGCCCATCAGGGGGCGCCAATGGCTAAAAAAAAAGGCTACCTTGGTTCCAAATACTGTAACTTTTGATTTCTTTCTGGGATCACCTCCAAATTTACTCCAGATACAGCTCACTTATAGAGGAACATCACCAAAAAAGAATTGTCCTCCTACCTTATTTCCTTTGAGTTATTGCATATCAAATATAAAATGTATGTAAAATTTCCCTTGAGCAAACTTTTATTTTTTTTATCAGCAGTTTCTCCGCATGAGAATGTCCACAATTAATTATTTTTTTTATTTAAAAATGTAAAGTTTTCTTTCAAACGATACCAACAAATGAACCTGCTACCATATTTCCTTCATGAGATATTCACTTTTTTTTTCCACTTTTTTTTTTTTTTTTTTTTTTTGCTGTTTATTTGCAGATTCTCAGCATGAGAATGTCCAAATTTAAATTTTTTTTTTATTATTTATTTATTTTTTATTATTTAAAAATTTAAAAAGTTTCCTTTCAAACGATACCAACCTTTTCACTCTCCTTGCTACAGTTTTGGAGTTACGAGTCTTTACTTTTTTGTGTGTCACTCAGAAAGAAAAAAATCCCTGAAAATACCCTCAAATCTGGGTCTGATCTGATTTCAAACTCTCATTTGAGTCTTTTGGCTCAATTTTACCATATTGTTTCAGCCACACCAGTTCCCTAAACAGTTTTCACGCACACAGAACAATTTTCCACTACTTAGGGACCGTTCACATATTGTGTCTTTTGCATGCTCAAGTTCGTTATTTTAAATGTAGACACGAGAAAAGCACACTCAAATACAGCTTGAAAGTTCAGCCAAGATGGACGAACAGCTGACCATAGCTCTACAGGGTGGGTTTTTTATTTCTCATCTCCATAAATATATCTAGTAGTAGAGCTAATGCAAGGGCTGGAAATCCATTTGTTTTTTGCTGAAACTTCGTCTTCACGGAGAAAGCGATGCGGCTCATGATTGCTTATCAATGGCAGACAGAGCGCAACACAAAACTATTTTATGCACATACAAATTTAGAAATTAAGCAATCTCATTTGCACTGCTTTATGGAAGTGCTTTGTCATATCTTAAAAATATTCACTAAGAAGGTTTTATTTCATCTTAATTTTTTTTTTTTTTAATAGATATGCTTTGCTTCAGCAGCTTTTTGCAGTTACGAATACTTAATTTTTTTAATTCTTATCCAGTATTCATGAATGCCTGGAAATGTTTCATTAATTCACTAGACAAAAGGTTTGGGAACTGGAGTTTGATTTAAGGTGTTTTAGAAGCACTGCACCATTTGGATTGGTCTCTTCTGCCAGTGATTTTTCCTCCCCATGTGTGTGCATTATCTGCCCATGTAGGTTACCAGAGGTCATATGTGGAAACATAGAGAAAGAATGACAAAGGCTCTATAACCGGATAACTCCGTTTTATTAGCTGGTCTGATCCCTGCCATCTTATCATCCCGTGGTGCACTATGATTGAACCAAAAGATAAAAGCTCTACAAATCTTCATCTTCCTCAGACTAGTTTTGTTTTCAGTACCTTAGAGGCTGCTTGGATTGTCATCCTCTGTGTGAGATTTGTAACTAAAACCGGTTTATAACCACTTGCCTTCTGACTCTGTCCTCTTAGAAAAGGGCATTTCTATGGATGCGTGCTCTTTGAAAGTGAAATTATCACTGAGGTGTTGGCAGCTCATTTTTATCTTCCACAAATGAAGCTTCAGTGTAATAATTAGTATGTTATGGATCCCTGATTTGCTTTGCAATGACATTACTTCCTGCAAAACCAAACCACCATGACTTTCTTTTTTCTGTGGAAAACACAAAATAAGTTATTTTAAAATGTCTCAGTGTTTTCTGTACTTTCAATTAGGGATGCACCGGAATTTCGGCTGCCGAAAATTACCAGCCAAAAATATGCTGCCCCACCCCTCCATCCTCAGCTTTCATGTTTCACTCTTGCGCAGCATGTTTTTGTAACTTTGTGAGCGACTCCGTTTCCGAAGATTCACGGCCCAAACAGTCCACTCATGAACTACTCATGCTCACTGGAAAAGCAGAGTCCACTCAAATAATGTGCTGACATTAAATTTCTCTGGACTTGTTTGTTTCTATTTGCAGTAGCCCTACTGTACTGTAACATGGTGTGGTATAGCTGTGCTGGGTAACGTTGGTAAAAATAATGCTACCCTCTCGTTCACTGATCCACTCCCTGCTATCTGCTCACATGCTCTGATAATAATAAAATTGTAGGACTATACTTTTATAATTGGTCAAAAAATAAATCTTTAAATCTTCTGTTGCGTGAAACTAAATTAAGAATAATCTATTGATATTAATATATTGATATTTAACATTTATTTAAATACACGCCTATTTTCTGTCCAATATTTGTGTTAATTTAAATAAAAGTGTGGTAACTTTATTTAATTGGCTTGCATTGTTTTTTTAAATTCAGATTCAGTAAAATTATTGAATTTACTTAGGTATAATAATAATAATAATAATAATACAGTTATACAAAAAACTAATTTAAAATAAATGAATAATTAACATTGAATATGAATAGTCAATTTCGGTTTTGGTTTTTGGCAAAGTGCATCCAGAAGTTTTGGTTTCTGCCCAAAATTTTCATTTCGGTGCATCCCTACTTTCAATGAAAGTTAGCGGGGTCTAATGTGTTTGGACCCCAACATTGTTCATAGTATATTCATTTGTATTGCGCAGAAGAAAGCAAGTCATACAGATTTGGAAAGACAATGTTTAATGTAATCCAGACAGTTTTGTTTTGAGACTTTAGAATTTAGGAATCAGATACTTGTTATAAAATAAAAATTTTGATTCCGCTTATCGATTCCAGTTTGCTCATTTTAATGTTTCAAACCATTCAAGCACAAAACGATGCGAAAGAGAACTCAATTCAGCACTCGCGAGCTGTTTTCTATGCTGGGCACATCCAGAACACGCACAAAATGACGCATCTCATGTAGTCCGTGAATACTGAATTGAGTTTTCTTTCGCGTCTTGTTGCACTTGAATGGACAAATGCACTAAAATTGTAACAGTGTATATTGGATCTGTGCGTTGTATCTTAAAGTGACAGCAACCTAATTAACCTGCTGCCTTCATTACTGTTCATTAAAGAACAAACTACAAAGATAATCACTCACTGATCTTGACTAACCTTTGTAACTTTAATAAGGATAAATCTGTATTTTCTATATTTTCTAAATCTATATTTTTATTTATAAAAAGAAAAGTTATTTTACATTTGATTTTAATTTCTGAACTTTTCAGTTGTATTTATTTGTGCTATTGCTAATTTGCTTATTTGTTCTTATTGTATTACTGACTGTATACTTGTCTTTAATAATGTTTGAAATTTGTATTTGTTTAGTTTATTAGTTAGTTCTTTTGGCTGCAGATTCAGCTGCAACAATGTTTTCCAAAAAGACAAGAATAAATAAATGTTTGATATGTAAATGTTTGACTTAATTTCTCTTTTTGCCGTATTGGAATTGAAACTGGGAATCGATAAGCAGAATCGGAAATGCTAAAATTCAAATGATACACAACCCTACTCTGCACCAGTGTGAATGAGTCTGGGATGGAAATGTAATTTTCTAAATTAACTAATTTGGTCTTTGTCAAGACAAGTACAAAGCAGCCCTACTAGTATGTTTAATTGCTTCACAATTTGTATGATATATCAGTACTTTTGCCTTATAGTTATTTGGGAATTGGGATAGAAAATGTGTCAATACAAAATAATATCTTCTTCAGAGTGTCTTTTCAGAGTAAGGTACGGCCAGGTCTTGTTCTTGACAGGTTTCGTGACATTCAACTTTGAGATTCATCATATGGTGCCATTCACCTAAAATGAGTCATACCATAAAAAGGGGTGAGCAAAAGTGAGGCCAAATTCAAAGGAAATGGCATCCAGCTAATGTGCTGCTGTTTATTGGCACGACCCAGCAGCTTTCCGCGAGCTTTTAATTAGCTTTAATAATCATTTCAATTCCATTAGTGGATGCATCAAGCAAGTCATTTTCAGATCTGTCTGCAGGAGGACACACACAGCCTGCTGTTAATGCAGTGCTGCGGTGCTGAGCTTATGCCCATCAGTGCACTCAGGAACATAGAACAACATTTGGCATGCTCACATCAACCTTTCCTTTTTTTTTTTTTGCTTGTCCTCCAGATAACCAATGTGACGGTGCCCTTCATGTTTAAATATGCGGTGGACAGCCTGAACCAGATGTCGGGACACATGTTGAACCTGAACGATGCGCCAAACACTGTGGCGACCATGGCAACGGCTATTTTGATTGGCTGTAAGTTCTGCTTGCTCCTGTTTGGCAGGTGTTTGACTTCATTTTGGGAAGCGTGCTGCATATTAAGTGCCAACTGACCTTTCCCAAAAAGTTTGTGTCAGTATTGCTTTTTAGATTCATTATAATGTGTTTTGTCATCTATGCTTCTGCTGTAGGTGCTAATGCAGTTTGAAATTTTGCGTTTCATTTGCTCTTTACTTTGGCAGCACTGACCTGAAATTTCTGGCTAAAATATATATATATGTATATATAGTGTATATACAGTCAAACCAAAATGTATTCAGACACCTTGAACATTTCATTCATTAATACAGTTTATTCACTATAGTTTATAAAATATGACAAGATCCCAGAGTTGAACTACGTCAGAAAAAATAATATTATGTCAGATAACACGTGTCTGAATAATTTTTGGTTCCAAATTTTTATCAATTTTACTGGTAGACTTCTGTATGAATAATTTTTGAATAATTAAATATGAATATAATATAACTGAATAATTGAATAATTAAAATGTCACATATATGTTTATGTATGAATGTGTGTGTGTGTATATGTGTATATATATATATATATATATAACACACACACACTGGGCTACAATAATATGTGAGCAACATGTATGTACATTGAAAAAAAAAGTCACTAAAATAAGGCCAAATAACGCATAGTAAACATTTATTCACAAGACTTCTGTGAACTCAGTCTTGTAGTTTTTTTTTTTTTCTTCAAAACAATGTGAAAATCACCCTGCCCACTCATTCACATAAAACACTGTATTGATTTAAATTTTGTAAAACTTTTTGTTTAACAAAGCCATATGCAAGTAGGCATGAATCATCATGACGAATGATGTGATTCACAGCTGGGAAGACAATGACTCCTCCCCTAATGAATCTATCATATGTAGTTTATTTATAATATAGTTAACAATATAATCCAAATATAAATGAGGATGAAAAGCACATTTTGAATACACAGTCATATCTAGAAACAAATCCGGTAACACTTTAATTTTGGGTCTTTTAACTAGTTGCTTATTAGCATGCATATTACTAGAATACTGGCTATTTATTAGTACTTATTAAGCACATATTAATGCCTTATTTTGCATGACCTTATTCTACATTCTTAATCCTACCCAATACCTAAACTTAACAATTACCTTACTAACTATTAATATGCAGTAAATTAGGAGTTTATTGAGGGAAAAGTCGTGGTTAATAGTTTATATGTGTTCCTTATACTAAAGTGTTACCACAATCTGGCATTTCCAAAATGTTTGGTTGTTTCTGTGCAATGGAGAGAAACAAACAAACAAACAAACAAAAAACTTCTCTGCTTTCAGTCAGTGAGCTCATCTTCACCATATTCATATAGAACATCAGTACAATGTAACTGTGCAGCTCACTGATGCTCACATTTATCCATTTGACTCTGTGACCTTTTGCATTTGCTCTGGCAGCTTGAGCAGAACTGAGACAGCACCCTCAGAAAAGAAGGGGAAAAAAAAAAAAAAAACTTTGAGAGTCAGGGGAGAGTTTGTGGTCCAGGTTCACATGCAGGCCGATATCTAGTCACTGTCATTCTCATGAATGAATGAATGAATGAACGAAACGTCTGTGAGCATGCTGATAACAGAATCATATAAGATATAGTATTATGGTTTATTTCTCTCTAATGTAGTACAATATTAGCCATGTTGCATTTAATATTTTTCAGCCATGAACCTCAAACCATTTTCCGATTTATTTCTGAATTAATATCATAAACGTGCGACTAGTTGACTAATGGCTTAAATGAATGATTTCTAGTCAACAACAAAATCTTTGGTCAGTGCAGCCCTAAATTGATAATACGGTTTTCATTTTATTGTCATAATTTAGTGTTTCGTGAGCATTATTCACCCTCTCTCTAAACCTTAAGTTAAATAAGCTGCTATGCTTTTAAGACTTATATGCAAATGCTCCTTTCACAGATGAAATGAGCCTTAGCCGTTTGTTTTGGGTTTTCTGTTGGGCTTAATATAGTTATAGTTTCAGTATGTTTTCATAGTACATTGAACTCTTTCATATCAAAATTCCTCATGACATTATCTATTTAATAATACTGTATACTGGTAAAGCATACTCAGGACAGAACCGGAACATGTCACAAATCATGAACAGAAGACAGAAAGGATGTTATATTGAAACCAAGTTTGAAGCTCATTTTTTATTTTTATTTTTTCCCCTTAAATATCTAAAATAATCAGGCCCTTTTCACTAGGGATGCACTGAAAATTTGAAAATTGAGCCGAAACCAAAAATTCTGGATGCACTTGGCCAAAAACCTAAACTGAGAATAATTAAAATAATAATAATAATTATTATTATTCATTTTTGTGTAATTGTATTATTATTAGATTTTTTTTTTTAAATTAAATTCAGTAATTTTTACTGAATCTGAATTTAAAAAATACAAGTCATAATAAAATAACCACACTTTACTTAAGGAAATACTAATACTAAAATAACACAAAAATAGGCCTGTATAAAAATAGTTAAATATCAATATATTATCGATATATCAATATATTATTCATTCAGTTCTATGCAACAATTTATTTTTTGACTAATTATCAAAATAAAAAAAACTATTATTATCAGAGCATGTGAGCAGATAGCAGGCAGTGGATCAGTGAAAGAGAGGGTAGATTAATCGAAAGGAAAAAAGCCCAATTTTCTCTCAGACTTTATATTAGATGTCCTTATATACATTAAATATTACATATTTTATTACATATCACACTATTGCAGATTCTGCCCAATGCTGTCCTTCAAACAAATGTGCCAAGACTGCCAACTGAATGCTATTAAAACATATAGCATAGATATAGATAAATTCACTATGCAAAAGAGCTATGAAGCAAAATAACAGATTAAATCCCATTAAAAATGAAGATAATAAAGATGAATACACATTCACTCTGTACACAGTAACTTGTTACTGTCATTTCTTTATCCTGTAAATGTGAGAAGCGTCTTAAATTTATATACAGTGTTATCCCTTTACAGTTACTACTCTCATAGTAGTAAGTTGACTTTTAAGCCCAAATTAATGTCCAACATTAGATAATCTATATTGCCAAAAGTTTTGGGATGTCTGCCTTTACATGCACACAAACTTTAATGACATCCCATTTTGAATCCATAGGGTTTAAAATGGACTTGGTCCACCCTTTGCAGCTATAACAGCTTCAACTCTTCTGGGAAGGCTTTCCACAAGGTTTAGGAGTGTTTATAGGAATTTTTGACCATTCTTCTAGAAGCACATTTGTGAGGTCAGACACTGATGTTGGACGAGAAGGCCTGGCTCACAGTCTCCACTCTAATTCATCCCAAAGGTGTTCTATTGGATTGAGGTCAGGACTCTGTGCAGGCCAGTCAAGTTCCTCCACATCAAACTCACTCATCCATGTCTCTATGGACCTTGCTTTGTGCACTGGTGCGCAGTCATGTTGGCACAGGAAGGGGCCATCCCCAAACTGTTTCCACAAAGTTGGGAGCATGACATTGTCCAAAATGTCTTGGTATGCTGAAGCATTAAGAGTTCCTTTCACTGGAACTAAGGGGCCAAGCCCAGCCCCTGAAAAACAACCCCATACCATAATCCCCCCTCCACCAAACTTTACACTTGGCACAATGCAGTCAGGCAAGTATCGTTCTCCTGGCAACCGCCAAACCCAGACACGTCCATCGGATTGCCAGACAGAGAAGTGTGATTCGTCACTCCAGAGAACACATCTCCACTGCTCTAGAGTCCAGTGGTGGCGTGCTTTACACCACTGCATCCAACACTTTGCCTTGCACTTGGTGATGTAAGGCTTGTATGCAGCTGCTCGGCCATGGAAACCCATTCCACAAAACTCTCTATGCACTGTTCTTGAGCTAATCTGAAGGCCACATGAAGTTTGGAGATCTGTAGCTATTGACTCTGCAGAAAGTTGGCGACTTCTGCGCACTGTGTGCCTCAGCACGCGCTGACCATGCTCTGTGATTTTTACGTGGCCTACCACTTTGTGGCTGAGTTGCTGTTGTTCCCAATTGCTTCCACTTTATAATACCACTTACAGTTGACCGTGGAAAATTTAATAGTGAGGAAATTTCATGAATGGACTTGAAATTCACAGGTGGCAACCTATCACGGTACCACGCTTGAATTCACTGAGCTCCTGAGAGCGACTCATTCTTTCTCAAATGTTTGTAGAAGCAGTCTGCAGGCCTAGGTGCTTGATTTTATACACCTGTGGCCATGGAAGTGATTGGAACACCTGAATTCAATGATTTTGAAGGGGTGTCCCAATAATTTTGGATATATAATGTATTTCAGCAAAATGAATATTTTTGCACTAAATATTAATTGTCTCCCTCTCTAATGCGTCGGCGCTCATTCAGTAAAGTCTGAAGTTTAACGCAGACTGTCAGGATAAGCCTTCATCCAAAATGGAAATATTCACATGAATTTGTGACACTCTCAGATAAGAATATAACCGTAAAATTAAAGTTTTGCACTGAGGAAACATATCACACATTAAACGGCACATGCATCTGTCAAAACGCTTGACAGGGCAAGCCATGTTATACATAATGCTAATGCATTAGCTTGAAGCTTAAAATAAATAAATCTCATGTTTTGGGCAGCTTGGATCACGTACCTTTCCTGCAGCAGCTCACTCTGTTGCAGCCCTCGTGGACTTTGCTTTTACAGTGAGCGTGAGTGGTACATGAGTGGAGTGTTCGGACTGTGAGCAACTGAGCAGAGAATGCACAGATGGAGCGGAACATTGGGCAGAGCACACACGGATCAGAGCACGCAGCACAAACACGGAGCAGTCGCTTCAAAGTTGTGCATCTTCGGAAGTGGAGCCTTTCGCAAAGTTACAAAACATGCTGCCTGAGAGTGAACGCTGAACACGGAGGGGCGGGGTGGCATATTTTCGGCTTCTATTTACAGTCTTTTTTCCTCTTTTGGCCAAAAACCGAAAATGCCATTTTCAGCCGATAATTTTCGGTTGCAGAAATTTCGGTGCATCCCTACTTTTCAGCCATACATTAAAAAAGAAGGGTTGTATAATATTGAACGTCACATTTTGCAAGCTTATTCATAAACATTTGCTGTGCACATGATGGCCAAAGCATTTAGTCTCTCAGCCTAAAACAGGCAAGAGAAGGGAATTATAGAACACTACAGGTGTGATCTAAAATTGGTAAACATGACAAACTTGTCCTGTCATGGAGTTTGACCATTCCAGACTAATTTATTCCTATAATGTATTCTAGTCAGAGTTTGCTTTTGTTGAAGATGTCCGTGTGCAGTGTGTCACCGAATGGAGCCCAAGTGCATCTTTATTTAAAGATAAATGAAGATAATGACTAATGGTAACTAACCACTTAGCAAGTCATTGTGTCTTAAAATGAAAATTCACTGTCTTCCCATAACCGCGTATTTTAATGAGAGCCATTAGGTCCTGTGCACACAGACCATTAAATGCTTCTCCGTGCTGCTGCTTGTGTGATTTGTGTGCGCTGCAAGGCACAGATTATCTATGCAGAATTTGCATTGATTGATATTGTATTCAAGGCACTATTCATTCTGAAGCTGAGAATTTGATGCACTAAGAGTGGTTTTGAATTCCACAAGCAAATAAAACCTTAATCGGATGTTCATGTCAAGTTCATTTTTTTTGACCCATGATATCTCCGTTCAAACAGAATTTAAAAAAAAAATAACTAGTCAAATGGTCATAAACAAGCCCTGTGTATGTGTATATGTATATATGTCTCTTAATTATTCACTTTTTTTATTTACAAAAAATCTTATTTACTTGCATTTAAATTAACTGACAAGTTAACCTCATTATAAGTCTAAAATGAGAAATTTTAAAGAAAAATGTTGGAAGAGTTCGATATAAGAGAAGACGAACTTCAGTTTGCAGAGCCCTATTTGTTTAAACCACAAGAGGCATTTAAGCTTACTGTACTCCTACATCCTGCATCATACATCACATCAATGGGTTGCTCATTTGGCGCAAGCCGATTTCTGCAGTATGCATACGGTTGTCTGGCAGAAGCTAGTTATTTCAGATTATAAAGTTTTTAAATATGGATATTTTTTCTTTAAAAAAACCCATCACCTCACTTCAGAAAGCTATTATTAACCCCCTGGAGCCGTATGGATTATATTTATGATGGATGGATGCATTTATTTTTGGCTTCAAAACAGGCCCCCCATTCACTACTATTATATATTATAAATCTTTGTGTTATATTGTAACAGTGGAATGTAACAAACACTATTTTAATCCAGAAACACTGGCTTAAAATAATGACCCTGATATACTCTTCGCAAAGTTCGAAATAACGAAGCAACAGTAAAATGTTTGCGAACATTCCAGCGCAGCTGTGAGCAACGTTTAGATGAGTATGTAAATATGTGCCATGCGCTCTTCTCAATAATACAACAAACACAGCAAAAATAAAGAGTTAAGAAAGCATCTGATCACAGCTATGTTTTTATGTTTGCAACAGCTCTGCAATTTGAAACTATTCAAATCAAGTCATGTTTATTTATATAGGGCTTGATATAATACAGATTGCTTCAAAGCAGCTTTATAGTATTAAACCTAAAGAACTGTCAGTGTTGTAACATTCAGGAATCACAATTTAATTTATAATTACAAATTCAACTTGAACTATAAAGCAGCACTCCAGTGTGTTTGTGTTTTAACTCGTGTTTCAAGAGCACTCCCACCTATTACTAGTAGTGTAGTCATTTTGGACAAATCATTGTTTGTGAACAAGACCATTTGCGGAATGCGTTGGGACCAAGCAGAATCCTCTGCCTGCTGTTTGCTTGCACTTCTTCCTTTCACTGTCTGCAAGTCTAATCTTAATCTATCTTAGTCATTGAATCATTGATTCAACAGATTTGTTCAAAAAGCTGATTCATTCAGTGAGGAAACACCATTGTGTGTTGCTCAGAGATGCAGTTACAGTGCTTTGGACCATTTTCTCTGGCGAAATAGAGCAAAAACTGGCAATATGGTGTCTGAAATGTAAGCTCCTTTTGCTAGGTGTTAGTTTTGTCAAGCAGGAATAAAGCCTTTCTCACTCTCTCTTTGTAACGAAAAGAAAAGATTTGAAGAAAAAGAGAATCATGTCGAGAGAATCCAGCAAGAGATGCGTGCCGCCCTGCTCACGGCCTTTCTCAGAGGATGATCTGCATGATTTTGCAACATACAATGAGCTAATCGAGGTAGTCACTCGTGCTGTGGACTGTCTTCAGGATCAAGATCAAGACCTCCAGAAGATCAAAGTTGGCTGACACATTTTTGTTGGGTGGCCAAGGGGAGGCACCCGAGGGACGGTCCCTCCCCTTCTTTCAAGATCTTCATGACAAACTGTCGAAGTCATGAACAAGCCATATTGTTCCCGTATCTTTGTGCCCGCGATGTCGGTTATACGAAGATGCCCCAGGTTGAAGAGATGTTGCGGGCCATCTTTAGAGAGATATCTTTTGCTCAAACTCACTGGTGTCAAGGAGAAGGATAAGGTATTTCTCCTTGATGCCTCCGTGTTGCCTTCTGGTCTATTCGCAACTCTGTCAACACTGTCGTCAGTAGGTTCTGGGAGGCTAAAAGACACAAAGAGGCATTTGACAAGCTCCTCCCCCACAGTGCCCAAGGGTCAGGACTGTCGGCCACCCAGACTCAACCAGGTCCAGTTTCTCAAAAAAGAGAGACACAGAAACAGAGCATGGCAAGTCGTGCTCCCCCTCATAAAGACTGGGGACCGGTGTGCCAGACTCCACCACCAAAAAAACAACCTGGAACTGAGATCGCTGATCTCAGATAAAAAGAAGTCCTCCTGAAGCTTTTGGACCCCCAGACTCCCCTAGAGGGACCGATGTCCACCCACCACAACAAAATGTTGTTGGGAACACTGAATACGCTGTTTTCCGTGGGATTACGCAGACCAAAACAAAAACAGATATTCTGGAATTCACATTTCGATTTAGAATACCTGGCTGTAGCATTGTTTTTTGGAGAAACAAGTATGTGAACTTATCATGTTTCCTAAATCTCTGCAAAAATATTGTGGGTTTTTTTGTTTTTTTTTGTTTTTTGCTTTTGATTTTATCCATATCGCACAGCCCTTCTATACAGCGAGTCAGAAATACTCTGTCATGGGTAAAGAAGAGTTTAAACTGCACCCAGGTGTGATGAGATGTTGGCTGGTTTAATGAGCTTTAGGTGCTGTTGAGTGAAGAAGTACACTGTTGTCATGTAGTCTGGTGTGTTTCCAGACTCTAATTATGAATATATTCCCTGAAGCTAGTTAACATGCATACATGCAATGTTAGGCTCTTCATTTTTGTCATTGACACAGTGGCTTAAGAGTGCTATGACTGGCTTCCAATAAATCCTAATATATTCGAAGTTGTCACTGCCACACGCATTGGGCCTCGTTCATGAAACTTTCATAAATATATGAGTAAATTCTAAGTAATTTGCATATAAAACAGACCTTCCCGAAAACTATCCTTCGGATTCACAAATGCTTTGTAAACATCAGATTTGATAGTTAAACGTGTGTATGTTAATGAATTCCAAAGATTCGTAAATAGGGCATGCGTACACGCTCGCTTATAATTATCATAATCCTGACCTGTGAATTACAACTATGTAAATTACGTGTCCAGGAATGCTGTGGAAGCTTCTAGACTCCCTTCTCAGGATTACCTCCAGTATATTGGATAAATGCAAAAGAGACTAATAGGCCATATGTCTAACAATAATTCAATTAATGTGTGACCACCAAAGTGTTTTTAGCCAGCTGAAAAAATGCCTGGTGCTCTTCTGAAAACGGTCAGCTGGTGGCACTTTTGAGCACTTTGGAGGTACAGCATTTTTTCTGCTGAGACTCTTTGGTTGCTATGATTTGGAACATCCACGGCAGTAACGTGTTACTAGTATTTCATTTTGAAGAATATTACTAAATATAAAAATGCAATAACCAGCAATATTAACTTTATTTTTTTTCAGTTGTTGTACAATTATGATTGGTTGGTCGGTGTAGTATTTATCCCGCCCCTCCTCTGCTGTGATTGGAAGGCTGAGTAAAAAGTGATTTTTAGTGTTTTACCCAAAGTTGAACAGTTTCAACTCTCAGCTGCCAAAAAAAAAATAATAAAATGACTTGTGAAATATTATTATGGTACATAGTGAAACAAAATGCAGTGTCATCGGTTTGTTTAAAGAACAGAACTTTGGGATGTTTTCCGCACCATTTACATGTGGTAGGTAGCAGCTGTAAATTTCATTCATACCAACTAACATTTAAAAAAAAAAAAAATGAACATTTTCATGAATCTGAAAATTAACGTCAGAACGGCTTTATGGATGATTTACACAATTCATTCAGCTCATGTTTATTGAATGAGGCCCAATGACTCCCTCTGTTTATCTGTTTATCCAGCAACTACGTAAATTAACTGGCACACACGCTACATGTAATTTTTCTTTTCTGTACTTTTAAGTTTTTATTCTGTTACAGTACTTCAGTGAATGTGTGTGTATGCGTTTTCAGATGGTGTTTCCCGTGCTGGAGCAGCTCTCTTCAATGAGCTGAGGAATGCAGTGTTTGGGAAAGTGGCTCAGAGCTCCATCAGGAGGATAGCCAAGAATGTTTTTCTCCATCTTCATAACCTGGATCTGGGCTTTCATCTGAGCAGGCAGACAGGAGGTCTGTCCAAAGCAATCGACCGTGGCACTCGAGGAATTAGCTTTGTGCTCAGCGCTCTGGTCTTTAACCTAGGGCCTACGCTCTTTGAAATGATACTGGTCAGCAGCATTTTGGTAAGTCCAAATGAAATCCTCATATGTTAGTAAATTAATAAAGCCACAGTTTTACCACAGAAAAAGTTTGTTCTTGAGCGCAAAATGAAGAACACCAAAACTACCCTTTTAACTGTGGTAAAATCACTGTAAAGCATGGCCTTGAGTGGCTTGTTGCTTTCATTATACAACATCAACAGTGCATTATATTGCTGCTGTTGGTTAGAGTAATAATAATGCTCCAAAATTTTAGCAGCTAAAAATATTCAGCCGGAAATTAATTTTCAGTTTTGACCAATTTTTAGTTTCAACTAAAAAATAGACGCTGAGCGGTCAAATGCACCATTGGAGAAGCACTAATTAATTACAATACCAAGCAACATCAACTTGCCAGATTTACAAAAAATTCAGATGATGCGTGGTCAGCATTTACTTCAGCTTGAATACCGTTTACCCCAAAAAATACTGAGATGAATAAATTTTATAAAATAAGTTATATAAATTCATAAGTTTTGTACATTTAATTTTCCTTCAGTCGTTGCAGTTTAGTCTATAAAGCTTGGAGTCTTTAAAACTGAGTTGTTGTTTTTGTTGGAGATAACCAGCAGGACAAGCATTTAACTGCCTGTGCATATATGTGACATAAAACACTTTGTGTTAACATAAAACAGTTTGTGTTAACAAGCACACTGCAACTGCACAGATGCTACGATAGTCAAATACAGATTTTATGTTGATCATGCGCTGGAAATTATCTGGAAATTACTGTTTTTGTTGACATTCATCTGACCATGTATACATTAAATCACATTGAATATATAAAATAAAAATCATTCTTTTGTTCCCTGGGCTAATGTGAGACATCATCAGTAATGTGACACTCTTGAGTATAACACATCATTAACATGGCACTTTTGAGAATGAGCTCGGAAGTCCCGCTTTGTTTTCCCAATCTCCTGAAGTCAAATGATAGCTTTGTGTAGGGAATAGAATGACATTTAAGTTATTTATTCAC
Source organism: Hypophthalmichthys nobilis (assembly GCA_037950665.1). Taxonomy (NCBI): domain Eukaryota; kingdom Metazoa; phylum Chordata; class Actinopteri; order Cypriniformes; family Xenocyprididae; genus Hypophthalmichthys; species Hypophthalmichthys nobilis. The sequence continues at coordinate 23,556,886 of CM075491.1, read as the reverse complement.
TGATAATCTTCCACTTCAATTAAAACGAGATGAGCACATTCAGAGACATGTACAAGATTTCAGCTCGCATCTTCACTATTCCTAACGTCAACACACAGTCAAGTGAGACAGATCATGTGAAGCACACACATTCATAGCTCATTGACACAGACTAGAATTTCTCAGATCACCTACTGCACCTTTAACACCAGAAGCCTTGATAATCTTGTATTGTGGTTTCCCACGTGCTGATGTGCATGATAATGAATGAGTGCAGATTATGAAGATATATGTAGTTGCTCTCTAGACACTCAATGTATGTCATGCATATAAAAACATGTCGCTCTTTCAGTAACCCACAGCTGTTTCTTTGCAGTATTATAAATGCGGGGGTCAGTTTGCTCTGGTCACTCTCGGGACCCTCTCGGCGTACACCGCATTCACAATCGCTGTTACACAATGGAGGTACTGTATATGTCTGTCAAATAGCAACCATTGGTTGTTGCAATAAAAAAAAAAACTGCATTTTGTCCTCACTTGGGCCCTGTTTACACCTGGTATTAAGATGTGTTTTGGTCAATCAGATCTAAAGTGGATGACCCTAAATACAGCTGTAAACGGGATGTAAAATGTTTTGAGCTTGTCCACTTTTGACCACCTCCAGAGGTAGTCGAAAACGCATTTGACCGGATTGCTTTTATAGTGTAAACTCTCATGTGGTGAACAGCCACAAAAGACCGCCTAATCTCCACCTACTGACCTAACTCATAAGCATTATGGGAAGTGCGCTAGCCAGATGGCATTTAAACTACGTTAGCTGAAGACCCAACTTTGGTTTGAAGATGATAAACATACCAAGCACAATGTTCGCTCACCATTCCTGATTTCTAACACACACTCACAGTGTTTGGCGTGGTCTTGCAGCTGTCAGAGCAGAAACGAAAGCTGCTGCTCTCCGTATATCATCTCTTGGTACATTCATATGTAAATTGCGTGAACTTATTCCATCCATTAAATCGAAAGATGTGAAAAAGCCCATACATTTACCCGCCCATAGACCCTCCACTCAAAGAAATCAGGACAGAAGTGGTTAAAAGTGGACAAAAGAGGCAGATTAAAACACCAGGTGTAAATGGGTATGCGTTTCCCTCGTCTGCTTGTGATCCCAACAACCAAAACGCGTCTTAATACCAGGTGTAAACAGAGCCTTGATTACTACTGTATTAATCACCCATCTGTGTCTTTGATCAGGACACAATTCAGGATCGAGATGAATAAGGCTGATAATGATGCTGGAAATGCTGCTATCGACTCTCTCCTCAATTATGAAACTGTTAAGGTGGGTCACATCATAAACTGCATTGTCACTTTACAACTAGTCTACTTTAAGTTTTTTTGTTTGCTTGCTGGTTTTCTAGCAACAAAGTTACAGGGATAGCATTATACTGGATTACTAATTGTAATGTTATACAGTGTTAGAGAGGCACATACGAGTGTCTAGTGAGTGTTGTGGGTTTTCATGTGTGGTCTTGGTAACTTACAGAGAAGCAGTTATGAGCTGTATGTGTCAACCAAAGGTTTCAGATTCAGGCGCTCTCTCCACTGGAGGTTTGTGGTCTGGCCACAACTCAAACTCAGATTAGGGCTGCACGATAATGGTTAAACTGATAATTATGATTATTAGGGCTAAATGTATAACATTAGCAAACATACTAGTTTTATATCATTTGAAATTGCTATGCCAGTGGGGAAGAATGCAAGTGCAATAATTTGTGTTATTATAATGTGTTGTGTTTTGTTTAAACTTAAAATCTACACCGTAGAGATGGTGATATGGACATGCTCACATTCAAGCTTTACAGCTCACCCTTGTACAGCAGATTTAGTTCACAAACAACTTATTTAACTCATTTATTTACAATAGTCAATCCTAAAATTTGTAACTTACTTTTCGCACACTCAAGCTCCGAGGATCTCCCACTTCTTGGCTCGTACATTCAGTTAATTAGAGACTCGCTCTGAACAGATCATTGAATCAGTGAGTTGCTGACTCGAGCAATCTGATCAGTCCATTTCTCAAATGAATCATTCGGTGCGATTTGCGATCCGGTTTAACAGGTTCATTGATAACAATAAGTTCGTTCACAAATTGCACACTGCTATTGCATCTTGGAGCATGTGATGATTTCTTCAGTTCAAAATAAGTAATGATGTGTTCTTTAAGAAATGTAGTGGAGTAAAAAGTATGATATTATACTTTGGAATGTAGTGAAGTAAAAGTTTCTCAAAATAAAAATACTCCAGTAAAGTACAGATACTTTACTAGAAAAATTTACTTAAGTTCACTAATGAAGTAAAAATACTTTGTTACTGTCCACCACTGGATTTATTCTAATGACATCTGGCAACCCAAAGCAGGAAAGATAGTGGACGCTTGTTCTCAATGCAAGATAACGGAAATGTCTAAATTAGAAAACATTTTTTTAGGACAAATAATCAGTGGGGCAAATATTGTAATGATTATTTTTAATTAATTGAGAGAAGCAGAAATGATTATCAGGATTAAATATGATTAATCGTGCAGCCATAACTAAGATTTGTGCAATGAACTTGCACCTTGATTGGACTCATGTTGTCATTTGTGACAAGATTTTCTAGATTTATGGATGCCTTCTTCAATACTACTGTAGTTTTGATTATAGGTGATGGTCACAAATAGAACACAGACTTGACTTCGGTTACTTGACTTCATACAGACACTATTGTAACTAAGGCCCTTTTGAGATTCAAATCCTTTAAGTAAAAGTGGTTGTCAGTACCAAATATTAACAGTAAGAATGTAGCTGGTGTGCGTGTATCAATTCCACCAGTGCATATGGATTACTCTATGAATGTTTTGAAGCTTGAAAATGTTGATTGCCTTGGCTACAAATTCTGTATAAAGATACAGTGGCACATAAGTCACACTAGAATACAGCATTTTAAATCACGCTCTTTCTTTTGTAAATGTAGTCATATAATGTGTGCTAATCAGTAAAATGTGCTGGATCAGAAATACTTCACCTTTACAAATTGTTTATATACTTGTATCTTATTTCCCAACAAGCTGTTGTGCTCGGTTTCTGTCTCAACCCTCAGATCTTCTGCCCTTCAGCTCAGTCTGTTTTGTGTTCAGGTTAAGAGCAGATATATTTTGTGCCAAGCCTTGTTTTGTGTCACTGGTGTCAATGCATGTGGATTTAATGTCACTTTAAGCCAGTGTGCATGCATAATGAGATCTCCACCCACTCCAAATCCGTTACACATATACCCCCGTATCTGTCTGTTTCTCTCTAAACACACTTGCTGACAGCACTATGCACGTTTTTAAAGCAGCCACACTTGCGAAACAATCCTCCAAACATTTTGCTTCCTCTGATAATTGGCACTGGAGTCTTAGCTGAGTTTGATGAGCTGTAATGGAATGTTCTGAATGTCATGGCAGTCCAGGAGAGCTGTCCATTATGTGTTCATAAAGGTGCTGAGATTATTGTAATGCTAACCAGATGCACCATCTTTCACCTTGACACCACAGGGGGAAAAATTATTATTGAATATGTTCCATATATGCTGTGTTGATATTCAGACTAAGCACAATTGTGAGTGATATTGCTATTATATAACATTCAATAACAAGAAGTTAGTACATTTTAAATACAAATTTAACAGTTTGTCTGTTTTTGTTTTTATGAAAATCAAGCTCTGCATCTTTGAGCTACACTCAGTAGTGGTGATTTGTACCTAAATAATTTTTTTAAATTAATCATTTGAGCGAAATTCATATATTATAAATATAAGTTTTATCATTAGGCCAAATGTATGCCCATATATTAATGTGTTGGGGGAAAAAAGTAGTTCTCAGGTATTTTTTTTTATCTTGGTTGCTCTTCATAATCCTGTCAGTCCTCCACATAAACAGCAGTCACTGTTTATCGCCGCACCCCTGTTTGTCACATTTCAGAGCTAATTAATTGTGGCGCACTTCTATTTCAGAGCCACGCTCCCTCTGTGCAGCTGTTTTCACTCCCATCATTCTCCCTGCTGAACAGTCTCAGATGTTTCAGCCACTCTGTATCATCTTTGAGCCTGTGAAGTCATTAGCCTTTGGTTTACTCAGCTGGTGATGTTTGGAGAGATGCAATTGTAGCTTTGATGACATCTGGATATGTGATTGAGGCATCACCAACATGTGGCATGGGTGCTGTTACATGCTTGATTTCACATCCCAGAGGCCTTTAACTGAGAAGACAGACACTTAAAAAAAAAAAAAAAAAGAATCTCATGTTACTACTTGTAGTACCTTGGCATGTAAATGCCATAGTATATGAATATAAAATATAATTTTACCATCAATGCCATTGTTTTACCATTTGAATATTGCCATTTTTTTGTAATGGGCATTGTATTCATTGTTTATGATTCCAGTCAATTATACAGTCTCAAGTAAAATTCTAAATGAAGGATTTGTGGCCTAATGTTAGAGAATCAGACTTGAAACCCGAAGGTTGTGGGTTCAGTTCTCATTACCGACAGGAAAAATGTCGGTGGGGGAGTGAATGAACAGCGCTGTCTTCCACCCGTGACTTGAGCAAGGCACCTAATCCCCGATTGTTCTGTGGGCACCACAGCAAAATGGCTGCCCACTGCTCCTGGTGTGTGTTCACGGTTTGCTGTGTGTGTGTGTGTGTGTGTGTGTGTTCACTTCTCACTGCTCCTAAAGGCAGGAACACACCAAGCCGACGGTCGGGCAGTTTTTGTTTGTCGGCCGACTGAGTTTTTGCAGTGTGTTCTGTTCCGTCGGCTGAAGTTGGTCCTCGTCGGCTTTTTTTCGGCCGATTCGACATGTTGAAGTGGCGTCGGTCCATCGGGCCATCTGATCATTCTGATTGGCTGTTCAGCTACTGCCACCTACTGGTACAGAAAGACATTTCATCTTACGCAGGCGCAGAACGGACGTGCTACTTGGCAGTTTTTTTTGGTGTGTCAGGCCAACTTTGGACCCAGATGCTGCCAACGTGAGCCAACCCCGCAGTGTGCTTTCATCACCACTAGTTCGTCAGCATCGGCTTGGTGTGTTCCTGCCTTAATGTGTGTGTACTAACTTGGATGGGTTAAATGTAGAGGACAAATTCTGAGTGTAGGTTACCTTACTTGGCTGTCACGCCACTTTCACTTTTCACTTTTACTTTTATTTGACTCCTTGTGTTCAAACAGGCCATTGTCATGACCTTTCTTTAATAGTGCTTTAATTGTGTTCTTTTTCCAACAAGTTCTTTTTCTGTTTTTCTCTCTTTCAGTATTTCAACAATGAGAAGTACGAGGCCGAGCGGTATGATGGTTTTCTGAAGGTGTATGAGTCATCTTCTCTGAAGACTACCTCTACTCTGGCCATGCTTAACTTTGGTCAGAGCGCCATCTTCACTGTCGGCCTTACCGCTATTATGGTGCTGGCAAGCAATGGCATAATGGCAGGTGAAAATCAGTGATGTCACATTTTCATCACTAGTTACACAAAATAGCTTTAGGGCTATACCGAATTATTTTAACTTAAAGGGTTAGTTCACCAAAAAATTATTTCTGTCATTACTCACCCTTATGTCATTTATCTTCCTTCGTTCATCTTCAGAACACAAATTAAGATATTTTTGATGAAATCTGAGAGCTCTCTGACTACACTATAGACAGCAATTAGCTTTAGCATCACAAGCATGCATCACACTGCTCACGTGTACAGCGTCCACCAATACTGAGCCATAAACACGGAAGCCTGCACTGCTTTCACTACATCATGGGAGAGAAGAAATTGTTGAATAAAGTCCTTATTTGTGTTTTTTTGCACACAAAAAGTATTCTTGTCACTACATAAAATTAAGATTGAACCACTGTAGTCACATGGACTATTTTAACAATGTCTTAACAAAATGTTTCTGGGCCTTGACCGTGGTGGTTAAATTGCTGTCTATGGAGGAGTCCGAGAGCTCTCGGATTTCATCAAAAATATCTTAATTTGTGTTCTGACAATGAACAAAGGTCTTACAGGTGTGGAACGACTTGAGGGTGAGTAATTAATGACAGAATTTTTTTTTTTTTTTTGCCTTTCTTTCAGTGTGCTTCATCAATATGCAGTGACACGGTGATGTAATAATAGATAAATGTTGTCAGGAAACCCAATCTAACCAAAAGCAGGTATAAAAGTCTCAGCTAGCTCAGCTTTTGTGTAAACAAGGTCTAACAGGTTATTTGGCTTCTTACTCTTGTAGGGACCATGACTGTGGGTGATCTAGTGATGGTGAACGGGCTGCTCTTCCAGCTCTCGATGCCACTCAACTTCCTGGGCACTGTGTACAGAGAGACCAGACAGGCCCTCATAGACATGAACACGCTCTTCACACTGCTCAGCGTGGACACTAAAATAAAGGTATGTTAGGCCTTTACTGCTGCCTGCTTCATTGCTTTACTAGGTTTTGCTGTCTTTTGCAGAATTAAGTATACAGAGTAATTTTAATGTGAAAAGAATACCCTGTGAATGGTGCTGTATTATTTGCTTTAGCCATTCTAAAATGTCAGAGCTTTTTAAAATACCATGACAAGAGCTTCCTTTTAGATTAAAATATTACAAATTGAAGCTTTAAAGCATGTCATTCGTCCTAGTATTTGTTTTAATTCCAAAAACATTTGAGCGTTTCCTGTCTTTCATATAGCGTTAGTGGGGGAGGTTGATGAATCTCATTCTTCGTTTGGCTAATTTTGAATGCATCCTGTAATTACCGTGTATAAAATCTGTCCGATTGTTCGCCTGCCGTGATCAGTAATGGTTTTCACTGCATGACAGCACTGCCCATCAAGCCATTATTGTGAGACCCTAATTTGATTTTTCAAATAAAGTGTCTGTGTGTAGAATTAGTGTAAATGTGCCGAAGTGCTATTGTTTTGATGACGCCATTACAATTGATTGTCGTCGAAATTCATTTGAGAAAAGCATTATTCTGTTTCAAGCCTCAAAACGTAAACTTCAGACTGCTAAATTTGTTTTCTCTTTTTTTTTTTTTTCTTTTTTTTTTTAACCTTTGTGTCCTGAAGGAAAAAGAAATGGCACCGCCGCTGCTCGTTACACCCCAGGAAGCCACCATCAGGTTTGAGGATGTGTATTTTGAGTACTTGGAGGGACAAAAGGTGCTTAACGGGGTTTCCTTTGAAGTACCTGCAGGAAAAAAGGTGGCCATTGTTGGTGGCAGTGGATCTGGGTAAGTGCTCCAGGAAAGATTTACTTGAGTTATATTACCTTGAGGTTTCAATGAACTTGTGACCTTGGCACAATAGGGTACAAATTGGAACACTTTTACTTAGAAATAAAGACACAAATTCTGAGAACTATTAGATAAGTTTGATTATTACCATATAACACTGTGATATGACTGAAGTTTCATAATTTGAACTCTTTTTAGAGCATGGCAGAAAGTCAAGTAACAAATATCCTTCAATTTGTTTTACACACATTGTTGACAGCATTTGTCAAACTTAACCCTGTTACCAAAGTTCTGAAAGAAAAATTATGAAATAAATATTTTTTAATTTAATTTGCGGGTAAATAAGGTTATCAGCACCTGCCAACCAACATTTAAGGCTCCAATTTAAAGTTCTTCTCTGTTCAGGTGTAAACAAAAGTTTGAAATGGACTGTTTTCACAGACTGTGATGATGCATTTTCACAGTTTAAGGGATAGTTCACCCAAAACTGAGAATTCTGTCATTTACGCACCATGTCATTTCAAACTCGTAAGACTTTTATTCTTATTCGGAACACAAACAAAGATATTTTTAATAAAATCTGAGCGATTTTCTGTCTCTCCATAGACAGCTATGCAGCTACCACTTTGACGCTTCAAAATGTTCATAAAAAGATTGTAAAAGGGTAAAAGCGGTGTTTCTAGCATGGTGTATGTTTGACAACAGTTCTTTTAACCCTTAAAGATGGAGTGTGTTGCTTTTCATTTCTTAAACAACCATGTAGGAAGATGCATCATGACCATATTCCAGAATGACAATGCCAATATTAATCAGGGTTAAAACTGTGAAAGAATGGTTCAGAGACCATGAAGAATCATTTTCACACATGAATTGGCACCTCTGGGTCCTTACCTTAACCTCAGTGTAAGTTTTTGGGATGTGCTGGAGGAGACTTTACAGAGTGCAGGACTCTTGCATTGTCAGTACAAGATCTTGACCAAAACTAATGTTAACTAATGAACCTTATTGTAAAGTGTTACCAAAAGCGGTTTAGTCCAGATTTTCTGAACATACACAATCGCTTTATGATGATCAGATTACTTTAGGCTTTTATTCACATATAAACATTCATCAATGCACACATCAGTTATGGTAAATGGAAACTCAAACATGTTTGCTTGATGTGTGAGAACCAGTGAGGTTCATTCTAATGTTACGCAGCAACCAGCGAGGTATGTTCTCTCGCATCGAGCATGTGTGGTTGAGCTTCTGTTTATGTTCGTTGATCGAGGTTTATATGTGAATAAAAGCCTAAATCTGTTCATCATATAAAGCAATCGTGTCTCTTTAGATAATTTTGGACTAAACCATTTGATTCATGGGGATTCGTTTTATGATCTCTTTATGAACTTTTTGAAGCATGAAAGTGGTAGTTGTGTAGCTGTCAACAGAGGGAGGGAGAGAAAAAGCTCAGATTTTATTAAAAATATCTATTTGTGTTCTGAAGATAAATGACATTAGGGGTGAGTAAATGTTTTTTTTTTTTGGGTTTGGAACGAAATGAGGGTGAGTAAATGATTTTTAGGTGAACTAACCCTTTAATAACATCGTAAATCTAGCAACCTTTTAATTTGTTAAAAATGTAATGTACATTTATAAAACTCTGTCACTAACTAATTACTGAATTCCCAGTGTTTTCACCTCCTCACTCTGACCCTTTGTTAAAACAGTAGAACAATAGAAATGTCCTATTTTGTACCCAGTGTTTATGTTGGTCACAGTTGAGACAGTGCTTTAAGAATGTTTTTATTATTTTTTTTCTAGGAAGAGCACAATTGTCAGATTGCTCTTTCGTTTCTACGAGCCACAGCAGGGCAACATTTACATCGCAGGCCAGAACATTCGTGATGTTAGTTTGGAGAGCTTGAGGAAAGCTCTGGGTGTCGTGCCTCAGGTGAGTGTTTGGTTCTAATTCTAAAGCCCCGTTCACACGGCCAGCGACGCACAGCACAGGGAAAGACAATCAATAGGAGTGAAGTCAATGAGTGGTGAATGGTTTAGAGCCTGAATGGTTTTGTGAACCCAGATAGAACGGTGCTTGCGCTTTCACTGCAGATAAATAGCTGCGATGGCAAAGAGCACTCGTTCATCTTTTAATATTAAGCATTTTATGATTCATGTTTAGGGTGTGTTTACATAACTACGATGTTTTGCTTTGCTTTTTCGCGTACAGACGAAAACGTTGGCAAAACGATCGCCGTTCACACAAATTTTTGAAAACGACTAAAAATGTGTATTATGCTGCCAGGCCAGTAGTTGGCGATGTCACTTTGTAAAGAAACACTACGTGCCTATAGACTGAACACGTAATATGCATGATGTCACCATTTTCACAAATTTGCGTTTTTGTTGTTTACATGGAGACAATAATGTTTCAAAAACCCAATTTCAAAAGCTTGTTTTCAGGAAATTAATGGCCAAAACGCATACATTTTTCATTTTTTAATTGAAAATGGTGTCGTGTAAACGGTCTCTTTGTCTCCCAGTAGAACCCACAGAACCCACTAGCGAAATCACTGCCAGCCACTGGCGACATGCAGCGACAAAGTTGCTGGCAGTGTGAACACAGCTTAAGAACTATCAGATGTAATTATCACCTCCTTAAAAAATAAATGCAACACCAAAATATTCCTTTTTTTTTTTTTTTTTTTTTTTTTTTTTAAATCTCTACTATAAACTTTTTTATATATATATATATATATATATATATATATATATATATATATATATATAAGGTTCCATGGGAACTATAATCCGACTTAATTTGAGGCTGTGAAAAAACTTTTTTTTTTTTTATGGCACAATGGTTAAAAAGTATCTACTGAGAAATCAAATGTGTATATATAATTTCAGGATGCTGTGCTTTTCCACAATACCATATTTTACAATCTGCTGTATGGTAACATCAACGCCACAGCAGAGGATGTGTACCGTGTGGCCAGACTTGCTGGAATCCATGATGCCATTCTCAGAATGCCACGTGGATATGAGACACAGGTCGGAGAACGGGGTCTGAAGCTCTCAGGTACATACGTCATTCATTGTCTTATGAGTATTTCAGAAAAGAAAGTGAATATCCTTAAAGAATACCTTCAGTTTAGAGGAATAGGATGGTTTCTTTTTGAGTGGTCTGGTTCATGTTTTTCTTGTGATAGGTGGAGAAAAGCAGCGTGTGGCCATCGCACGGGCAATCCTTAAGAACCCTCCCATTTTTCTTTATGATGAGGCCACATCTTCACTAGACTCAATCACTGAAGAGGTAAGAGCCTAGTCAAATAGTTTTTTTATTTATTTTAACAGCCTTTTGTAAAGATGCATTATATTTACAAAGCAATCTGTGTTGAAATGTGCCACTCAAAGCATTAAGCACAGACTGAAATAATTATTTTCTGGTTAAAATTGCGCTACTGGCATTCGTTTCTAATATTGAGATTCTTCAGAAGATCTGTCGAGCAGTAGGTGCTGCACACAGCCAACCTCTAACCAAAACTGTGGCTATGTATTGATCTGTGACATCGCAGTAGAGCTGTGCGATTAATTGAAATTGAGTTTTGATTTTTAGCTTCCAACGATTATGAAAATATGATAATCCAGATAAAATGATTAATGTGCCTAATTCCATTCATTTCGTTCCTCCTTAAAATCCCAAACTTAACGTGCAAATCAGTAAAATTTTGTAAAATGGGGCGTGCTTCATATTTAAAAAGTAGGACACGTATCAACATGGTGGATGATGTACATCTGAATTTCATTCATACTACCAATATTCATACTATATAGAATGTACTTTTTTAATAGTCACGAAGTAAATTCAAATGTAGTACCTACTCAGACAGTATGTGATTTTGGACTCAGCGTAGGTGTTTAACAGATCGTAGATGATCCATGATCCGTACGGACCAGGCCCCACGGTTCGACACGTGATTTGCAGATTGATTGCAAAGTTTAAGCATCATAGAGTGAAAGTTTTTGTCTTGCCAATTTACACATTCAAGTGATTTTAAACCATTCCGATGCAAGAAGAGGCAAAAGAGAACTCAGTTCGCTATTCATGCACCGTTATCTGTGCACACAGCCGCAGAGAGCGAGTGTGAATTTATTCCTCTAAATACCAAAATAAATGTCAAAATACCTGTCTTGGCAAATGTTCTCATAAACACAGTCGAGTATGTCTTAAGTGAACGTAAACAGCTGAGAAAGGAATCAGGGGCCGGATTCACAAAACATTCTTCTTAACTGCCATTTTCTTCTTATTTTAATTTTTCTTATTTTTTTTTAACTTAAGAAAAAAAGATAAAAAGAAAAATCTTAAGAAAAAAGATAAGAACATTAAGACAACATTTAAGAAGTAGTATATTCTTGAAAAGAGTGTTCTTAAAAATAATAAAATAATAACTTCTTAAAGTTAGGATAGCCTCCAACCTGTCTTAAAGGATTAGGTCACTTTGAAATGAAAATGACCCCATGATTTACTCACCCTCAAGCCATCCTAGGTGTATATTACTTTCTTCTTTCACTTAAATACAGTCGGAGTTATATTAACAAACACCCTGACGCTTCCAAGCTTTATAATGGCAGTGAACGAGGTCACGAGTTTGAAGCTCAAAAAAATGTATCCATCCGTCATAAACGTACTCCACATGGCTCAGGGCGGTTAATAAAGGCCTTCTGAACCGTTTGTGTAAGAAAAATATCCATATTTAACACATTATAAAGAAAAATAACTAGATTCCGTCCAAACGGCCATACGGATTCTACTTGCGTCTAAAGCGTAACTTTAGTTCATTTTAAAGTGAACTAATCCTTTAAATCCCCAAAGGTAAGATGTTTAATGATTTTGTTGGGTTGTTTCAAAGATTAAACATTATAACATAACACAAGCTACATATAATACATATTACTAGTACCAGGAATGTGGAGTGAACACGTATACATGATGTGTAAACTCTAGCTAGAACTAGCGAGGCAGCACACAGATACAGGACACATTTATTTTAGAGAGAGTGCAAGAAATATGGAGTGCAAATTAATGGGAAAGACCTCTGCATTTTGAGACGGGCCCTTTTAAAATAACTATTTTAAATTGACACGGTTCATTAAAATCGCAGCGCTGAGTGATTAACTCTCATCAAGCCAGTCGCGATGAACATAGTCTGCGCGCTAATTAGGATGTCTACGGTAATCTGCAGGCAGTCAAAAAGACAGGCTTTGAAGTTTTTCATTCGGTGAGTCTTCTGCAATACCCACCTTTCAACCAAATAACACCAAAGCCTTTCATTTTCTTAAGAAAATATTTGAGGCCAGTAGAAAAATCCTTTGCATTGAGCCTTTTTGCTTCGTGACGTGACATGACCACTTTAAAGCCAGCCGGTCAGCCAGGATATTGCCAGATCGAGAAGGTTCTTGCTCCTTTTCTTTGCTGAAAGACTAAACCCATTTGGTTTATCTGCCTAGTTTTTGAACTATTTAGCAGTGTAGATCACTAACAGATCTTTGAATAAAGAATATCTGCTCAGTACTGCTAGTTTTCCCCGATGTTTTGAGAACACTTTTCCTTTGATATTTACACTAAGCTGTTTCATTTTCATGAGGCTTTATGCCTTATAGTCAAGGAAGTGTTTGCTCTGTTGGCTTTCTACTGTTTTAATGTATCTTACTGTCAGAAGGTCTTCATATAAATCCTGTCAATCATATCAGCGCTTGTTTTTACAGAGAAATGTTGCTGTCATGCGGCAGACGGTTTCTTAATGAAACATCTCAAAAATATCACCATCTTTTTTAACCTTGCAGACTCATTCAGTGAAGTAAGGATAAAAGAGAAACAACACTTTTCAAACACACCTTTTTTTTTTTTCTCATTTTCTTTGCAGAATATTCTGACTTCAATGAAGGAGATGGTGAGGGACAGAACATCTGTCTTTATTGCACACCGGCTGTCCACCATTGTGGATGCAGATGAGATTATTGTACTAAATCAGGTAAGCTCGCCTGAAACCTCTAAATGTGTGTGACAGGTGGTGAAACATACAAAAATCACGTTCAGGAAGCGAATGCATAATTCAAGAATAGAGTATTAAATCCAAAATACGAGAACTATAACGATTCACATCAACATTTTGCAATGCATTCAACTCGAAAGCTTTCAGGTCAAAGTTCACAATTTGAAACTTTGACCCCAGTGGCTACTGACCTTTTAAAGGGCAGCCAATGATTATTCATCAATTTATAACGATCACCTAAATAGCGATTTACATTACAAATATTATTTACTTTGCAATGTGCATGTTAAAATTATAACTATAATAAATAACTGTATAAATGAGTATAAATGTCCATTCTTTTTGATTCTGTGGTTTGAATGTATGCAGGACATGGTTATATGACACAGTGACATGAGATTAGTTGAACCCAGTCCACCTTGAGGAAATAGCAGTATATGTTCATCTGACTTGTCAATATGGGGCCGGTGCCCAAAACAAATTGATTTATGAAAGTGGAACTGACATTTATAAGGGATTGCACAACTATTGAGTTTTATTTGTGTACTAGTTGTAGAATTAACATTGAGATGCATTTTTTTTTTTTTTTGGCGATTCCTTGTTTGCTGGTCTACATGAAAACAATTGGTGTAATCAGTTTAGTTTCAAATGTTCAGATGGAGTTCAGATGGACAAAAGCATCCACATCATTTGAACGTCTCTTCTGTATCCTTCATTGCAATAAAGAAGAAAGCTCTCTCGCTGCTGTCATTGCCCATGTGACCTTGTACATTCAATCTGTTCATGAAAAAGAGCTTAGGAAACAATGACTATATCCTTCAAATGTACCCTTGAAATGGGTGTGGAGTTTGTCAATGCATTCATGGGAAAAGAAGGTTCCCGCTTGAAATAATTTTGTTGCTACAGGTCTCCTGCACGGTACGCAGTACTCTGGGTAGTAAGTGGTTATATGTAATCAGATTCCCAAAATTAAGTACTTGTAATTATATTACTGTACTTTCTGGAAAAAAGTCACACCGTGTCAAAATTGCATTGTTGATAGGAAAAATATACTTGTCGTATCGACGAATAAGTCGCATTTTGTTACATTCATAAATAATGTAAACAGAGCTTGACATTAACTTTTTTGCACACCAGCCACTGTGGCTACTGGTTTTCTAAAGTTACTTGCCACTCAGCATTTTTACTGTGCCACAATTTTGACATTGATACCATGCGGAAAACCTGCCATTTAGATATTTTTATTATCTCATAATTTTGCAGCAGGTATATTAGGCTACTGACCTGACGCACGGATCTATTATACTGTTACACATGCATTAAAACATAACTGACTGTGTTTATGTGAATACTCGCCAAAACGGCATCATTTTGTGTATTTCACTGTTAAAGCGCTGTCAGCGAAAAAGAACTCGATTTAGAACTGAGAGGTGGCTTTATGTTTTGGGTGTGAGCATAAAATCTGCGGGAGTAAAATTATGCACAATACACGCAATCCCACACTGAAATTCAAGTCCTGTAACACCAACCATATTCATCCGGAGCAAATGAAATGTGAGTGAGAGGAGGCGGGCTTGTGTGTCAACTCGCTGCCGGAGAGATGAGAGAGCAAGAAAGCGCAGGTGGTATCGTGTATATATTCTGCTAAAAATGAGTATTGGAAGCATTTCAGATATTTCAGTATCGATATGTATCGAAAAATTGAGATTTTTTACAACATTGCTCTTAGTTTATTTTAGATGCCTTTTTAAAAGACTACAATTTAAAAATGTATATTTAAGCTATATATAAAATTCAACCCACCAACATGTTGTAGTAGGAGTGACTGCATTACACGCCACTGCTGAAATCCACCCGCATTTGGCGGGTTGGCGGGTGTTAATGTTAAGCCCTGAATGTAAAATACCGATAAATAAACACTATAAACATGTATTTTAGTCCCCTCACTCCAAAACAAATACTTTTAAATTTAATGGTAAACAGAACAATAATGAAAAATACAAGTATAAAATAAACATGAATTATGAATGTTATTTATTTTAAACACCAAGTCTAAATGGATTTCAAGTAAAACTCAACCAGTGTGTGGGAAATGCGCTATATAAATATAAATTGATGCGCCTTACCATGGCCAACAAGCACAAACTGTTAAATGTGAGGATAAAATGATACCCTCGGTACGAATGTATGATTTTGCTAGTAACTGACTTGTTGCGTTGACTAACATGTTCTGTGCATATTTGTGTGCACTTTACAACTTAAACAATTAAGCTTAATAGAGTTGTCAAAAGTACTGACTTTGACTCTGAAATTGTAAAAAAGTGACGCTTTGAGTGCTGTTGAGCGTATTCGGAAACACTTCTGATTAGCCATTGTGTTCACGGCTCATCGGAAATGTCTGTGATTTGGCTTCAATGATCAACGCTTCAAAAACGTTGTAAATGGACATCAATGATGCTCTTCACAGAGCGCTTACACAGATACACACGGGAGCGTTTGAAAGCAGGCATCTATCGCGACCAGTCCGCTGACAGACGCCTGCTTTCAAACGCTCCCACTTTCAAAACGCTTTCAAATTCAAATACTTCTGTGTGTTTTCAAACGCTCCGTGCATTGATCATTGTAGCCAATCGCAGACACATCCGATGAGCGCATCAACACAGTGGCCAATCCGAGGCATTTACGAATTTTTTTAAATTTCAGTATAGATTGATACTTTTGAGAACTCTAAAGCTTAAATTACACACAGTAATAAGCTTATGTAATGAATCATCGTCAACAGAACTCTTCAAAATACTGTTCGCAACTTAAAAGGTTTAATGAAATCAACAAATTTGAATTTTTAACTTGCAACCATGCACTTTTGTTGATGGGATTTCGTTTTTAGAGTGCAGTAAAAGTAAAAAATGATGACTGCTTGTGTTTACAGCTTTTAGACTGTAGCAGATGAGATTCCCTAGCCAACTCAGTAAAAACACATTCGGTGCATTTCACACCAAGAACAATAGCTGTAAAAATAACTATAACAATAACTATATTAGCATCCACACCAATGCACAATATCATTCTGTTTATTATAAATGCGTGATGCAGTTTTGTCGTCTGCTGCTTTAAATGCTCGAGCTCTTTAAAACAGGATGGATTGTGATTGGCTGTCAATGTTTTTATTGTTCATCAGCTGGAAAAAATTGTGCTCAAAGTGATTTCCAACGATATTGTGCCTCTGTGCCATTGTCATTATGTGGTGTGGCCATTTTTTTTTTTTAAATTTAGAACAGTTTTTCAAAACTATCATTATCATCCTTGGTGTGAACGGGCCTTTACTGTAGAAAGACTGGTATGGTACCAAAGTGCAAGCACTTTTAGCATCCCTTTTCAAAGTAGCATTCCTCTGCTTAGTGTCTAGCAGAAGAATGCAAGTTGATGCACACTTCTGAAGCTGGGCCAGCATTGTACACTCATAACTATAAAGAACAGTCTCACAGCGTCTTCAGCTGTGTGCGGGGGCTGCCCCGTTAGGTTTTTAGCTCATTAACAGTGGAAATACCTTTTGCCCAATGCTCAGCGACACCTTTGTTTGTCTCCCATGTGTGGAGACCTTTTCAATGTGGATGCTGGTGGGGGGTGGAGCACATGATGCAGCTGCAGCTGGAAAAAAAAAACTTGGCTGCCGGAAAAAGCACTTTAAAAGAACCTCACGTTCATAGGTCCACCGAACAGAAGCAAATATTGTTTTGAAACACTGCGTTCACCCAGCAGTATCTAAAATGGGTTGTAATTGCACCGCATCCAAGCTGTAAACGACAAGGCTGCTAAAAATACTATCAGCTTTTGAGTCTTGCTTGGCAAAAGTGGCGTCGTAATTGATGCAAGTAACTAGCAAACAGCCGGGAGACACATTCACTTGTCATTGTGCAAGCTAATTTCATACTTTGCTTTGTTGCTGGCAGTCTTTTAAGAGCCAGTGCTGCATGTACGCCCACACTGCTGCTTCCCTGCTCTGTGTCTAAGCTCTCCTTAGACCTTTCTCAAACATACACACGCTCTCTCTCCGTCAGTGCCCCTTCATGGCCCTAAATCTCTTGTTTTGCCCAGTTCTTCCAATTTGGATGCAGCTGCACAGTCTTTCTGTCTGCAGGCAGCATTATGCTGGTGAATATCAAGGCATCAATAAAAGAAACGAAGCTTTAAATGCTGAATAACACCCTCTGGCCTCCTGAAACAGTCCTAAGGCAAAGCCTGCATAAACGCTCAGGGTTTTTTCCTTTTGTGTGTTTATCAGAACATTGCTGTGCATCGGTGCTGTTTTCACACAACGACCCTGGTGGAAAATAGATAAATATTGTTAACCTTCCAGGGTCTTAACAAGTCTCATTGAAAGTAAATGAATGTTCTGGGTTCAGAACTGGTTAAGCTGTATGTACGGCATCTGCCGATTGTCAGACTTAATTCTCCAGTTGTAAAAACTAAATGTTCATTTATATTAAGGAAATAGGATAAATAAAATAACAGGATGAAAAGAAATTCAATTCAGTAAGTGAGTCAGATGTTGATTCGTCAAAGGCTCTGATGGTTTCAGTTCAGTGAAATAATTCAAACTCATCTTTTTGAATTAGTCATTAAAAGAATTGCCTCAAAAATCATTTGTTCGGAAATCTTGCCTACACTGTTGTACATTGCTTTTTACATGCAGCCCACAGGGACTCAAAACAAAAACATGTCTTGCCATTATTTTGTGGTACATGTTCTTATATTGGCTTGAAGCTTGATGCATACCTTTTTCCCAAAAATGAAAAATGAAGCGCATAAACAATTTTAGGGGCACAATGGAAAATCATTTTTCCTTAATAAAGGTATATGTGGAGACATTTACAAGCAAAATTTAAAGACAAAAAGTACAGTAGGTTTTTAAATATTCCTGATTCAAACTGTAATTATGTATTTTATTATTTACATTTTAAACATAGAATTCATTGAAAACATGGAAACACCATAGATGCTTTAAAGTCACCATGAAATCAAAATTGATAATTCTTTTTTTTTTTTTTTTTTTTTTTTTTTTTGTATGGAATATTGTAGTATTTATTACAGATAATTTAACTGTGCACTTCATTATTTTTTTTAAAAAATTCACGTGCTCTCGTAATCTTTAATCAAAAATGTTAACCTCCCCTCCCCCTCAAATCGACTCAGCGTCTCTTCCTGTCACATGCAAAGACTCGGGCGGAGATCCAGTGACGTCCGTGATGTGAGGGATAAACACTGTCGCTGGGTAAACGGGGGAATGCTGAAGCTGATGCTTCACTTTATAGAGATCGATGCATTAACCAGCGCTGATGCCAGTCACTGGGGAATACAGTACCCTTAAACATTGAAAGGATATTAGGATATTATGACAACGTTACTCTTCGGACAAACAATTTTTTTTTTTTTATGAATGACTTAACCTTGATGGAGGACGCGCTCAGTCAGTCTCTCTCTCTCTCTCTCGTGCTCTCACTATTTAGTGCCATTGATTGTCCTCGTCAGCCTCAATAAATAAAGTTCTTCATATGAGGGTGCTGGCGGTGAGTATGGTGGAGAGAAATTCCCTGCAATTTACTGCAAAATGGCATTTAGATCTGCCTCCATTTTGTTAGCAACGCCCAACTTCCAACGTTCCAATCAATTCCCGAAGGACAAAATCACGTCCTGCCCTCTCATTTCAAATGCCGTTTTACTCGGATAGACGTCACAGTAGAGAAGAAAAGAGAATTATCCCAAGATTTACTCACCCTCAAGCCATCCTAGGTGTATATGACTTTCTTCTTTCTGATGAACGCAATCGCAGTTATATTAACAAATATCCTGATGTGTCCAATCTTTATAATGGCAGTGAACAGGATCAATGAGTATGAAGTTCAAGAAAGTGCATCCATTCATCATAAAGGCCTTCTGAAGCGAAGCGATGCATTTGTGTAAGAAAAATATCCATGTTTAAGTTATAAAGTGAAATACCTTGCATCCACCAGATCAGGTGGATGCAAGGACGTAGTGTAATCATTTTGAACTGCGAGAGGCATTACACTTTCTTCGTAAATTGAATACGGAAGACAGTCTGGTGAAAGCTAGATATTTTACTTGTTAAATATGGATATTTTTCTAACACAAATGCATCGCTTCGCTTCAGAAGGCCTTTATAAACCCCCGGAGCAATGTGGAGTACTTTTATGATGGATGGATGAACTTTCTTGAGCTTCATACACATTGATCCCATTATAAAGCTCAGATGCGTCAGGATTTTTATTAATATAACTCCGATTGTGTTCATCAGAAAGAAGAAAGTCAAATTCACCTAGGATGGTTTGAGGGTGAGTAAAGCTTGGGGTAATTTTTATTTTAAAGTGAACTAATCCTTTAACACTGCTCACAAGGATACCAAAAAGAGACGTGACATACTGTAAAACAAACTCCACACACAGGAGTTTCATCAGAAACACGTAACCAGAACTGTGTCTCTGTAGATGCTGTGTTCCAAGTAGCTTTATGTGAGGAAGAGACTGGAATTTAAGTGATAATTAGCTGAAAATCTTCCACTCCATCGCATTCCTTGTATGTCACAACCAGTCGAGCTTGTTTTTACAAACTGAGGGACGACTCAATTATTTTGTTAATCGAGAGCATGCCACACATTTCCCTCCTCACCTGCCTTTCTCACCCAACTCTCTTTTTTTCTGTTCTCGTCCATGTGACACAGGGGATGGTGGCAGAACGTGGCAACCATCAGACTCTCTTGAACACACAGGGTAGTCTGTACGCCGACCTGTGGAACACACAAAACAGCAAAATTCTGTCTGATGGAAGAAAGCCTGAGCCTGCAGTCGAGCGCATGTCACAGAAAGAGGAGGAACGCAAGAAACTGCAGGAGGAGATCATGAACAGTGTGAAGGGCTGCGGGAACTGCTCGTGTTGAGCTCATGCCCAGACCTGCTTCAGCAAACACCTGCCAGCCCTCAAAATGACCGGATAGATGTCCACTGCTGGTGACTGGACTGTTGTTATTTAATCCTAAACTGAGGGGGGTGTCCTTCCTTTTTGTGATTTTTCGCTTAACCTCAAGGGCCAATGTCATGCCTTCATTTTCACACGCTATCAAGGTGATCCGAACCCGTTTTAAAAGATTTGTATGCGTCATCTGGAACTCTTGTTTTTATTTTGAGTATGTACATATTACTAATGCAATATTTTTGTCTGAGTGCTGAGAAGCACACTGTATAGAGCGCACATATCATCAAATCGACATTTTGTCTGTTGAAGTATGTTAGATTTGGACCATTTTGTAGTTTTTCTGTGAACATTGCCACCTTTGTTGTCTCAAATGTAACCAACATTAATTTATACCAAATCGGAGTATGAATGTACATTTAACAACTTGTATTAAATAAACTTACTTCACTGAGTGTATGAGAATCATTTCTTTCAGCTAATCATACATCTATAAAACTTCTAATTGTCAAGTTGGCTGAAGCGTTCATTGGATTGTTCAGGACTTCATGTGTTTTAGGCCACGGGATGTCTGGGGAAATCATTCAAAAGCTGTCGGTCATTATTTGATGAGATGAATATTTAGACCATGAATGTATAGAGGTGTATGTGAAAGATGTTGTAATATTTCTACAGCCAGTAATTGTTTCACTCAGTTACATTAATTTATTTGTGAGTTTGAGATGAATAAGGGGAGTAAATGGGTCAATGATGTGATTCATGTTTTGCCTGGAAAGATACATTAACATCCATTTCATACATAAAACAAATTGAATGCACCCCCGTAATAATCCTTTTATCATAATAGAAATTGAATTTTTTTATTTATTTTTTTGTTTAAAGTGTCAAGGTCGTGTTATCAGCCTAAGATTGTAATGAAGAAAAGCTTGTTCTTCCTACTTCTTGGGGTGGATTAAATTTTTTTTTTTATATATATAGGACACAATAGTGATTCAGATTTTCCTGTAATATTTATCAGATCATTTTTATAAATCCTTGACGATGTCCCAGTTTGCCAACAGTGTATTAGGATGATATTATTGGTAATATGGGACTTTTTAATTTAAATTCTGTCTTAAGATATATTGTTCATAAAATGACAAAAGCTAAAAAAAAAAAAAAATGACAAAAATTACTAAAAATTAAACAAAATAACAATGAAGAAAAAATATTAAAAGGCTGGACTTGGGGTGGAGCTTGTTTGGCATATTCTTTTATGATTTCATTTAAAAATAAATAGTGATGCAATTTCATTTTACAGTGTTTTAAGGATGAGTGTCTGTAAAATAGGACACTGCAGGTTGATCATCTTTATCATAGTGGTTTTCATAGTTCTGATATTTAAGAAGCTGTGTCATAGCAGATTTAGAAAACACTGTTTTTTCTTTTTGTTTTCTTTTTTTTGTCCCCCAGAATCATTTTAAGGTTATATAATAGCTTTTTTATAGGACACAACAGTGATTCAGATTCATTTTTTATGCATCCTTGATGCTGTCCCAGTTTGCCAACAGTGTATTAGGATAATGTTATTGGTAATATGGGACTTTTTAAGTAAAATTAAGATAAGCACACAAGGAAATTACTAAAAATGAAACTAAAAATAAAACTAATTCAAAAATATTAATGAAACTAAATAACATTGATACACCAGTAAAGCAGTAAAGTGTGAAATCTCTTTTAGTAAAATTTAATTATAACTTTTTTCCTTATCATTATGCATTTAATTCATCTTTTTATTATTATTATTTATACAAGGTGTCTTTTACAATTACAATACAATTGTGATTTTATATTTTTAAAAAATAAAGATTTGTAGACTCAAGTATTCAAAATGTAAGAAAAACTTTTATATCTGATTGTTATACCTGTGAGATTTTTACTTGTATCTAGGTTTTTAAACATTTTTAATTTTCATTATCTTGACCTCTTTGTTTCTCATTGACTCAGAGCACAATAAAAATAATTACAAATAATTGTATTTTAATCTCGAATGACAATTTATTAGAGTTGATGAATTTATATCATCTTAGTTAATGACTGATTGTGCTAATATGATATGATTACACGAGCTGTGATTGGGAGGCTGATGCCGTGCGTAGGTGCAGTTCTGCATAATATTACAGCAGATGTTCTGTGTTTAATCAAATCGACCTGCTGGAATCCATATGTTTACAGAGGAAAGATACGCTCCATGAAAGAAAAAAAAACTGCACTTCATTGAGTGAAAACATAATAATGTAATAAAGACAATAGTGAAATGATAAGCATATCTTCATAGCATTACATGCATGCAAATATTGACAAGGGTTCTTGGAAATTACACTGCATTATAATGTAGATGATATAATTGTAAGCCATATTTTCTAGTCAGTCATTAGGAGTCCATTATGTAAGCTTCTTTCCTGTAGCTCTTTCTTAAATGCACAGCACCTCATTAGATGAACTGAACTGAACTGTCCTTATGGTTGAGCGCCATTTGGTCTGAACATTCTCACTCGTACACTCACTTGTTTTTCACAAATGGAATCTGCAGGTTTTCCATTGTGGCGTCTCTGGGCACGTAAAAGCCTGACAAGGCCCCCCTCTCAGCTTTTGTGCGAGCAGCACAAATAACACATCCTGCTTTACGTCTGTTCAAGCTGTTCCCATTAATGTCCTCACCACAGCATGAATCCTGTTTCTGAAAAAAGTTACACTGGAAATATATAGCGCAAGACAAATTATATGCAGATTTAAATTTATATCACATATCCCTGGTAAATTTGAGCATTAGCAGATGAGATTTTCTGACATTCTGGGACCGGTTGAGTGCGTTATTTGGGTTGTGCTTAGTCGTCTTAGCCCGGGCGAGCTCTTATGTTGTCTGAAAGGAAATAAGAGGCTCTCAGCATCTACAAGTGCCTTAACTAGAATGGCCTTCCTCAAATCCTGCTTGAACTCAGCTGGGGGTTTTGGGGACGTGACCAAACCTAATGTAATGTGCTTCGACATCATAGTCATTTTTGGCTTTTCTTTAAAAACAAGAAAATGCTCTGCTTTTAGTTTCCCGCTGTTCAGGGCATTGCAAAAAGCAGGTCTACAGAACTGTTGCATATTATAATCAGGTGCTATTCATATGAAATGTCATGTTACTTTTATAGAGCAGTCATGCAATAGCATAGGTATTGTTGAAATAGTTTTCATGTTCAGAAAACAAAGCAATATAGGGCACAGGTCAACATTGGTCTGGTTCATCAGTGCATGTTTTTGAAAATTCTTCCAAAATCTTTCATCAAAATGTAATAACTTGCTCCACCTGAAACATCCTACTTGCGTAGTGCAAACTGTTGGTAAATGTTAACCAACAGACAGATATCTGTTTAGCCATCATTGTAGCATTTCAGCTCACATTCAGATCTGGCTCCATAATGCTCACTCATTTGCTGATAACATTCCAGATGGATAAAATCAAGTCCCCCACTCTCAGGGGAAAAAAAAAAAAAAAATGTTCAGTGGGGTTCTTTATAGAACGCTAGGGTTCTTGGCTCAATTTTCTCAATTTTAAAGAACCCTTCATGCCAAAAGGTTCTATAGAAGGATAATTGTCTTAAATGATTGAATATAATACTTTCATGTTTAACTAGATATTTCATTTTTTTCTAGTGACAAGTACAAGCTGTTTAATTCATAAAATTAAACTGGCCCTCTAGCGTTTAAAAAACAAAACTGTATGCATGTTGCGGAAAAACATTGTTTTGGTTGTGCTTCGGTTCTGTGTAACTGTGTGGAGAGAGATTATCCTACTGCTCATAAAACATTCACTGCTAGGCTTGGGAGATATAACCAGTTTAGATGGAAAGGATCTGAAGCTGACTAGCTGAAGACGTTACTGTAGCTTTACCCATTAATAGACATGGTATTTCCTTGGAAATAAATTCTAGCACAGCGCTACAACAACCATAATAAAGGAGCCTTCACAATAAATAATGCTTTACAATGAACTCTGTTAGAGAGCTACATATGGCAATTTATCTGTTAAATAAAATACCTTACATGTTGAGTAATGAAATTGTCATCTCCATGTCTCTTTTACAACATTTCATATCCCTCAGTTCTCGCCATCTCCGAAAACCCAAGCCAATGTTGATTCTGTTTTTTTTTTTTTTTTTACGAGCTCTGTCGTGCTCTCTTTTTGCCAGCAGACTCTCATCTGTTCAGCGTTTGTTTAAACCAGGTGATTTCCCGGAGGTTGGAGATTTAGCAAGATGTGTCACGAACGGTTTCAGCAAGGAATGAGATGAGCAGGACCTAATGCTCATGCCGGTAATGATTTTATTATCAAAAACTTAAAACAAAACACTCGAAAACCATGAACAGAACAACCAAGCGACGAGAATAGACAATGATCTGAAAAAAACACAGCGCTTAAATACAAACAAACCAATCAACGAACTGAATGTCAGGTGCACATGATAATCAAATCAATGAGAAACCATAGAAGCAAACTGAAAAGGAACAGAACTAAAAGATGTGACAAAGCCACCAAAAACAGAAACAAACACAGGTTACCCATAACAGCGTTCTCCATGTCAACCTTTCTCGCTCACTGTGACACCTATGCCATTCTCACACCAGACATGCGTCAAAGTAGCGGGAGCAACTCTCTATTTATTGATATCAAGAGACACACACAGGCGAGTGATGCATGTACACAATATTCCAGCGAAAACCATCCCGACAGGTCTAAAATATGAACACTTATAATATGCTTTTGAACAAAAAAAAGTTACATAGTATACCTTAAATTGTAAATTATGTTAAATACAGCCTCTATGTGATGATATCTAAGGGCCTGTTTACACCTGGTCACTTCATGCGTTTTCTCTGAAGACAACGCGCAAACTGCAGCAAATCAAACTGAAAGTAAGTCAATCGCTCAAAACACAATAATCTTTGATTTTGAAATAAGCTGATGATCAGTAAAATACAGCTCATGTTGCTTTCGGTGACGTGAACTCCATGAAATGTGCATATAGTGTGGGAATTGAAGATTCAATTCCCACACTATCAAATCCGTTTTGCGGAGACACATTTATGTGGCCAAGTGTAAATGCAATCGTTTTTATAAATCAGATAGCTATCCGATCAGAGAAAATTCATGAAGTGACTAGATGTAAACAGTGCCTCTGTGTGTTGGGATTTATCTGACTTCTGTAATGTAAGACAACTAGCAGAGACCTCTTTAATATTAATTTTAGTGATCTCCGACTGGCAAAGTCGGACATAATTAGTGCTGACGTGAATAATAATCTTAATATTTACAATTAGCATTAGCCAGCACTTTTAAATTTGCTTTGATGTCAGGCGCTCTGTGACTATGTGACTATGGTGGCTGGTCTCTATTTTCATGTTCTGTGTAATAGAATCGCCAATAAATAGGGCACTTTCAATAGAATTCTCAGTGGGCACATCACTGAGATGGGGAGAACCTGTTTGATGTTCTAATCGGAACAGAACAGCAGTGTTTTGCCCCATGACTATGCTGTCTCACGGGTTCTACTGCCGGAACCGAACAATGTACAGTGTTCGCTAAGCTAGTCGCATCCAAAACAGTATCTAGAGCCTTTGCATTCTTACTATCCTCGATTAAAGTTTGGATGTGTGTCTCTAATTCTGAAATCTTCTCCATTAGCGTGACTATTTCCCTGCATTTATGACATGTGAATCCCTCTTTGCTGACAGAGAAGGCTATACTAAAAATGTGACAAGCAGTGCAAGTGACAATAATACGAGATGATGACATGACTCACGTGTTTGTTAACTGATTCTGGCTTACCACAGTTGTTTGATGGACTTGTAGAAAAACAAGCATGTGAGAGAAAAAGACAGTAGGCACAGACAACAAGTTAACAGACTAGCGAAATGTTAACATGTTATGCTATCAATTGCGATTTAGATTAAAAAATTAAAAGCTAGCAACATCAGATTAATGTGATGGGTAATATTAGACAATATCAGATATATGGTGATGAGTAAGTTATATTTAGCAATATAAACAACAAGGAATGATAGTAAATAGAGATTCAAAACAAAGCTATACAGAGCTACAGTGACAAACCACTCAGCAGCGAGGCAGACAGCAGGCCGAATGAAAAAGGGGAAATGAAGACTGCCTTCAAAAGAGCTTGAGATGGCCTTCGATGGAGCTTGATGACATGGCAGATGAGATATGCAGCCTTACTAGGATGCAGCCTTACGATTAAGAAGCACTCATTGTCCCACACTGGTTAAACACTCTCTGGCTCCGCCTGCTAGAGCAGCCACACTCCAAACTCACGCTATAGGTTGAGCTGGAAAGAGATTGACAGATTGAGCAGACCACTATCAATGTTTTGATGGTGTCTGGGGCCATGAATGGCATATAGTATATAGTAAACTTGATGTTGCAACATAAACTGACTTTGCGCTTAAAGAAGATTAAGGAAAATAGTCCAATGCCGTGGTGCAACGAGCACACTCGGGCCCTTAAGAGAGCAGCCAGAAAAATGGAGCGCAGCTGGAAGAAAACAAAACTAGAGGTTTTTCACATATCATGGAAAGAAAGCAATTTTGCATACAGAAAGGCCTTAAAAACTGCTAGATCTGCTTATTTTTCAAATCTCTTAGAAGAAAACAACATGACCCTAGGTATTTATTTGACACAGTGGCTAAATTAATGAGAAATAAAGCTTCAACTTCTGATGTTTCCAAACAGCACAGCGATAATGACTTTATGAACTTCTTTACTTGCAAGGTTAATAATATTAGAGAGAAAATTATAACCATGCAACTGTTTACTACAGCATCATGTCATAAAGTGCCTTGTAGTGTCCCTGAGGAAAAATTCCATTCATTTATTGCTATAGGAGAAGAAGAATTCTCTAAACTTATTAAATCATCAAAATCAACAATATGTATGCTAGACCCTATACCGACTAAGCTATTGAATGAGATGCTTCCAGAGGTCATAGACCCTCTTCTTAATATGGTGAATTCATCTTTGTCACCAGGATACATGCCGAAAAATTTTAAGCTGGCTATTATTAAACCTCTTATTTTAAAAAAGACAACTTGATCCTAGAGAATTAGTCAATTACAGGCCAATCTTCAATCTACCTATTCTGTCAAAAATACTAGAAAAGGCAGTATCATCTCAACTATGTCCTTTTTTTTTTAGAAAGAAATGGTATCTGTGGAAATGGTATGGTATACTTATCTGACCGTTATCAGTTTGTAGCAGTAAATGAAGAAATATCATACCAATCACAAGTTCAGTGTGGAGTACTGCAAGGCTTAGTACTAGGACTGTTGCTTTTCACTCTGTACATGCTTGGGAGATATCATTAGGAAGCATGGCGTTAGTTTTCACTGTTACGCTGATGATACTCAGCTCTATATTTCTTTGCACCCTGACGAAACCTACCAATTCACAAAATTAACAGAATGCAAAGCTGATATTAAAAATTGGATTGGACTAGTAATTTCCTACTACTAAATTCAGAAAAGGCAGAGTTTCTAATTATTGGACCAAAAACCTCTGCATGTAATAACCTAGAATACTGCCTAACACTTGATGGCTGCTCTGTCTTCGTCATCAGTTAGGAACCTGGTTGTGCTCTTTGATACCAATCTTTCATTTGAAAGCCACATTTCTAGCATCTGTAAAACTGCATTCTTCCATCTTAAAAATATATCTAAACTACGACATATTCTCTCAATGACAAATGCAGAACAGTTCATGCGTTCATGACCTCAAGGCTAGATTGTAATGCTCTACTAGGTGGTTGCCCTGCACGCTTAATAAACAAACTACAGCTGGTCCAAAACGCAGCAGCTAGAGTTCTTACTAGAACCAGGAAGTATGACCTTATTAGCCCGGTTCTGTCAACACTGCATTGGTTCCCTATTAAACATTGTATACATTTTAAAATCTTGCTGATTACTTACAAAGCACTAAATGGTTTAGCTCCCAAATACCTGAGCGAGCTCTTAACGCATTATAGTCCGTTACGTCTATTGTGATCTCAGAATTCTGGCCAGTTGATAATACCTAGAATACAGTGGCGAGTGGTGACTTTTTTAACCGGGTATGCTGGGTGGTGCATCAGGCAATAAAATGTGGCCGATGCAGTTACGTTAAATGGGTTTATAGCTAATAAGCGAGATACTCGCGTTCTCTCTAGACAGTGTTAGTTTACTCAGTTGCTTACTCATGACACATAGCAACACAGCGAAAAGTATTAATATGTTCGATCTTTTATCTTTTATTGAGAGTAGCCTACTTTTACCAGTTGAGATGTGCCTTCACAAGCAACCGTAAGAGCTTTTGTGATGTTTGAGTCGACGGAGGCGCGACATGCGAAAGGTGCGTTTGCAAAATATGCTAGGTGCCGCTATAGTGTCACAGAAACGACATGCTTCACCTTTAAATTATCGATTAACATCCTCTGTTACAGTAGGACTGTCTTAAAGAATTTATAAGTTTTTGTAAAAAATAAATTTCCGTAAAAAATAATGAAATACCGTAAAATAGTTTTAGTTATGATTTTTTTTCCCCATTTGATTCAGTCTAGTTAGTTTTGTATCAATGTGATTTTCATTGATCGAGATCTGGCATCAGAAGCTCATTTTTCCTCTTGGGCGAGCGATCCGCTCACAGCTGCCCATGAAATCCCCCATAGACCAGCAAACCAATGAGAATGCGGGACAGTGATGATGTTCCATAACAAAAGAGTGAAGGCGCAAAAGCTGCTGTAAATCAGCTTACCCAGAAGTCTCCGTAACTGGCAGAATTAAAGAAAATTACTGTCGTTTGGTAAATTATGGACAGCTGCATACGCATTACCAACATTTTATCATGTAGGCTTCATGGTACACCTCAAACAATGGATTTAATAGCAATTTATAGTGTTAATATTAATTGCCGAGTCCACGAATAGCTTGGGTATGCAGAGCATTTCGCAGCTTATATGGACCACACGCCACTGCTAGAATATCAAAATCAACCGCAGGTGGTAGATCCTTTTCCTATTTAGCACCTAAACTTTGGAACAGTCTTCCTAGCATTGTTCGGGAAGCAGACACACTCTGTCAGTTTAAATCTAGACTAAAAACACATCTCTTTAACCTGGCATACACATAACACATTATCAATTTATATTTTCACATCTGTTAAAGGATTGTTAGGTTGCATAAATTAGGTCAGCCGGAACTGGGAACACCTCCTATAACACCAGATGTACTCGTTACATCGTAAGAAGAATGACATCTATGCAAATGATAGGATCTCTGTTTATCCCAAGGTTTACTGTAATCAGCTGGATCTGGGCGGTATCCAGATCAGAAGGAGAACCTGTGCCATTTGCACTGCGAGGATTTCCAGTCAAGATACAGACCGTACCATAGTACTGTGACTGCTCTCATTAGAGTTACAAATGATTTGCTCTTATCATCAGATGGTGGTTGTATCTCTCTATTAGTGTTACTGGATCTTATTGCTGCTTTTATATGAATAGATTCAAAAATTATGTTGGCATTAGTGGAATTGCACTGGCATGGTTCAAATCATACTTATCTGACCATTATCTGATTGTAGTAGTAAACGGAGCTGGTGGTGTAGGACAGAGGACACGCTGTTCACATGAGCAGCACGGAGCATGCATGTGATGCAGAAGCAGGAGCCGGCCAATAATGAGCTGGTTGAATCACTGTAGTCATATGGACTATTTTAACAATGTCTTTAGTACTTTTCTGGGTCTTGAAAGTGGTAGTCAAATTGTTGTCTTTGGAGGAGTCAGAGAGCTCACGGATTTCATCTAAAATATCTTGATTTGTGTTCCAAAGAGGAACGAAGGTGTTACGGGTTTGGAACGACATGAGGGTGAGTAATTAATGGCAGAATTTTCATTTTTGGGTGAACTAACCCTTTAAGGTTACAGATAGACCTAGCCTACTAAAACAGTCTTTGTTCCATTAGCTTACTTGTGTTGTTTAATGCAATGTTTAATCAATTGCATCAACCCAGAATGCCTATGTTGGTTTTATTACTTGTGTTAGGCTACATGAGAAAATTATTTTTGTCTACCTCATGCGGGTGCGGTTCGGGTCGCGGTTTTTATGTCAAATGGGTCAGGTCAGGTATGGAATAAAATTGGTGTTGCTGTCAGGCAACTGGTCAGGTGTTCTGTTAATAACTGCGGGTGCGGGTTTATCAAACAGGACCCGTGCAGGACTCTGGTGCAGGAGACCATAGTGGTTGCATAGAAAACCAATGCAGCAGGGAAGAAGACCACCACAGGTCAGGAGGCCATGGCAGTGCAGAGACATGGACACACCACCTGGCCGTGACAGAGTAGGCAGATGGCGTGGCAGTGACATAACAGGCAGAGAGTTCGTGAACTGCCTCCGTGGCAGTGACATGACAGACAGAGTGCTCAGAAAGAGCAATGGTGGTCGCCGGCATCTCTGGAGGAACTGTAGCTATCGTTATCACCTCTGGAGGAGCTGTCGCCGTCGCCTCTGAGGAAGTGTATGCGGATTTCAAAATAAAAGACTTGAACATAAACAAAACCCAAACCAATGTGACATAGAGCCTATATCCCATATATCCTATATCATATTACTATCCCATTAGTGACCCAAATTTTACCCACAATGGGAGCCCACCTAGGTTTGCCCATGTGGGACTTACAGTACATGGTTGAACAAGGTAAGCTTCACATGTATTTACCCATTCTGAAACCATATAATAATTACCTACTTGTGCACTACCTAGGACCCATGTAGGTAACCTATATGGGATTGATTGTGTTTGCCCATGTCGAACCTATTTGTTACACCCAAATTGACCCCATTTGTGTTGCCCATTTTGTCCCATACACTCATTTCCCATTAGTGACCCAACTTATACCCACAATGGGAGCAAACCCATGTGGGAACACATGGTTGACCCAAGTAGGCCCCAGTTAAAATGCTTATTTTGGGCCCATATCCACTTGGTACCCATGTAGCCCATGCAATAGTAACCTCTGTGGGGTCCACATACACATGTTGGCTGGGATTTAGAGGTGATACAGTGCCCTGTATATCTCCCCTCTGAACTTACACAAATCTGTGATTAAATATTTTGGAATTTCATTGCATGTTGACTTGGACATTTTGCAGGATTTGTTTGTCTTCTAGTCTAGCCTAGTTTTCTGATGGTTAATTGTCTAGAAAATGAAAGTACAAAAAATTTCTAAATTGGTTGGGCGGATTCTTACTCATTTGTAACTGTGATGAAGAACAAAGTCCTCGCCATGTCTTATAGAATATTTGGCAGCATGTCACATGCAAAGCTGAAGTGGTTTAACTGTAGAAGCATTTATTAGCTGTGCTGGTTTGTGATGGAAGGCCAAATGAACCTTAGCATCCACAGATGTCCATGTCTACATGATGTGTGCATGCTGCTTCCAGAGATCAGAGCTTAATGAGGACTATATTTCACTGTTTACCAGGATAATGTCTATACGTAGGCTGGGAATCACACAATGGAAAAGGTGACGGCGGGAGGGCAACGCTTACTGCAGCTTTGAACAGTTGCCTCAGATATGCTGCTTTGCTCAGCACCACAGATTGGATTTCAGTATTTTTGTTTTTGGACATTTCACTTCAGCTTTAAAAAACTTTAAAATATCTTTTCACGATTCTGCCTTGTGCCACTGTGTTTGTGTAATCTATCAGCACTGGTCTAATGGCCCGTTCACAACTAGAACGATAACTATAAAGATAACTACAGTGTAACAAACTTTATTAGCGTCCACACCAACGCACGATATCGTTGTTTTATATGCGCGCGCTGCAGTTTTGTGTGCCACTTTAAATACTCGAGCGCTTTACAGCAGGATTGGTTGTCAATGTTTTATTATTTATGTATTTATTTTATCGTTCATCAGCTGGAATAAAAAAAAAAAAATCTGGAACTGATATCGTTCCTCATGGTCATTATCGTTATAGTTGTGGTGTGGACTATTCTTTTAAT
Organism: Hypophthalmichthys nobilis; assembly: GCA_037950665.1. Lineage (NCBI taxonomy): Eukaryota > Metazoa > Chordata > Actinopteri > Cypriniformes > Xenocyprididae > Hypophthalmichthys > Hypophthalmichthys nobilis. Next base: position 23,524,523 of record CM075491.1, on the reverse strand, counting down.
TGGAAAACATTTTTTTCTGTTATTGTTATAGTTGGTGTGAAGGGGCCTTAAATGTAATTTATTTAATATTTTAATATTTGCGATTAACACGTGTTCTGCCAAGTAATATAGTAATACATTTTTGAAAGTAATTTTCATTAGTGAAAAAGTGTTTGAAGCCTGTATCAAACATCCGACCTTTATTTTATATGCATATCTAATCAGATGATGCATCATCTGCATATTAGAAATATGAACCAGCAGATTCACAATACATTTTTATGGTTATACATTGTGTGTATGGTAACGTTGCGTTTTGATAAAAGGAAAAACAAAACTTTGTGGCCTTTTCACCTGTAGCACCTCCCCTTCACGTACACGTCACGAGCCTCTGAGCACTGAGAGCGCGCGCACTCTCACGAGCCGGAGAGACGCGCGAGGGGAGCAGCGAGTCACCGAACGAGCGCGCTTACGAGACTGCGCCCATCACACCGAGACCCAGCAGCCTGAACAATGGCAGCACCCAGCAGCTGATTTACAGATGGAGACACGCTGGAGCTGATGAGTGGTCTTCAGCGGAGATTTTAAGAAGCGTTCCTGCTGTCTGCTGTCATTAGAGATGGAGCGATAGAGGAGAGAGAATCAGCGGGCTGTTCTCCATCACTGACGGGAGGCGCGTCCACCTGCTCTCTGACAGGAGGCCCGGGATGCGCGAAAACATGCACAAGTGCCTCTGATAAAGGAAATTATTTCAACATATGAGCCGTTTTGTGGTGAAAATAAATCGGCATCAAGAAATAAACACTGTCTGGCAGCATAAAGAATGGGTAAGTGCTGTTCTGCATGAAATACGGATGAAAACGCATCACTTTGCCAACATGCATGCATTACATGACTGTTCTTATACAGTGCACATTGATATTATGAGATATGATGAGGAGGTGTTCATAATGTGCCTAGTAATGTTACTTTTGGCTTCGTGAAACCCTGCTCACTTCTGACACTTGTCTCAAAACCAAGCATTTTTGGGCATGTGTCGCAAAACCTAGTGCGCTGCCATAGACAGCATGTTTGGGCACCATAGACTCAAACCTACACTGACAGCATTTTGGAACATCATGATCTCTAAAAGCTGCCAACATAGACATTTTTTGGGAGGCATCATGGTGTCAAAACAGTAAGCAGCCTACCTTGAAATCATATTTGGACATCATGATTTTCTATACCGAGAGGGCATTTTTGGCAGTCTTAGTAAAAAACATTGAGAGTTGCCTACTTAGACAGCATTTTTGGGCATCATGGACTCATAAGTGGACTGCTTACTTAGACGGTATGTTTTCCCCATCATAGGTACAGTTTTACATATGCTCAATGATGCTATATAGGTAGGTAGCTTGTTCGGTTCATTCTTGCCTAATAGCCTACTCCTATTGTCTTATGCCAAAAAGTGTAGATCAAACAAACAAATGTGAGGTCATTTTCAAAAGAAAAACTGTGAGTACTAACATATATTATGCTTGTGTCCCTTCAAGATGCATAATAGTTCATTAACGTATTGTCATTATTCAGTAACAGTATGAAAATGCAGTGTTTGTCTCATCAACCTCAAGTTTTTCGGTTTCAAGAACAATTTAATTCCTGACAATTAATGACTGACCTAGACAGCATTTTGGGGCATTATGGTCTCAACCTAGTGACCACTCCTGACCATCAGGTGTAGGTTCTGCCTGAGATATCCGGATATCCTTTAGCAGGCAGACTAAAAAGATGCTTGATGTATGATCCATTTTAAGAACTATACATAGGGCCTCAAGTCTGGTGATGACTGTGTTTGTTTGCAGTCATATAAAAGAACTGAATCACATTCTGATTGAATACATTGGCAGTTTTGAGCTCTATGTCAGCCCAATCTGTGCCGCTCACTCACTGAGTCACAAGTCTATCAATGGGCTAGTGTGTTTCTTTCGTTCTTTTTTCCAGCATTTAGTCATACCGTCTGCTGGTTTTCTTCCCTATGGTCACCACAACAATGCCCTCTGAGATCATGGCTATAAGCATGAATGTTTTTGCTGTGACCAGATGGGATCATGAAGTATTTGAACCAGGGGCCAAAGTGAGATTCACGTTTTTTGTTGAAAAACCTCTCAGCTCTAATGCATTCATCTTTTTTTTCTTCCCCCTTATTGTATTTGTTCTCAATCATTTTTGATTCAGTGACATTCCACTTCTGGTTTCTGATTTTTGTTTTACCCTTTGTTTTGCAGCATTCTTTTAATTCCATGGATCTCTTTATAATACAGTTCACTTGCATTGATTTGCCTTGGAATGCAAGCATCGTCGCTATCATTGTGAGTGTATTGTTTTTGTTCATTTAATTGAAAGACCTTGGCCAAAAGGATTTCTGAAAGCTTCTTTACTTCTAAGCTACTGCAGTGGGAAAAATCCCTTATTAGCCACATTACAACAACAGTTTTGCTAAGCGATTATGTAGTGAGAAGAGAACATACCTTGATGAGTATGTTTCAATTAGTACGATCAAATTATCACCCAGGCAGATTAATCGGCTGTTATTCAGTCATTTTGAGATTATCAGCATTAGCTGGTATTTGTGTCTGATTAATTGGTCATTGCACCAAAATGTTGTCAGTTCCAAGAGGGTCGTCTAATTAACGTGATTTAAAAAATAAATAAATAAATAAATTGGCATATATTGCACAATGCAAAATACTGTGTTCATTTAAATTCCATAATGTTTTGTTCATCTTATTTGCTATCATCAGCTATCTATATATACCATCCTTCAGTTACGCTGTTCGCTAGTTATTCGAATCTTTATTGGCCCTTAAAAAATAGGTCCACCAATCATTCTATAATTTGCATTGTCCACACTGGTATCAGTACCACTACCATCCTATCACTCGGTCGGTACATGTTTCATTTTCAGCAACTGTGATTTTCTGTGTTTGAGTCATATTGCAGCATGTCTTTCTCTTGGAGCGTGGATAAGCTCAGTGAGGCAGGCTGCTGCTGTGAGACGGCGCTGTAATTAAACAGCGAGGTGAGGTCCATGGGAGATTGTTCAGCTTCTTGATTGCTTTTCATGGCCAGAGGGGGAGAGAGCTCAGGCTGCTCCTGAGGGACAGAGCCAGTGCACAGGCGTCAACGTCAGGCTTCCTGAGATCTCCACACACTGATAGCTCAAGACATTCTCCTATCGGCTCACCTGAGGCTAAAGTTCAAGAACCAGTCTAGCGTTTCAGCTCAGTGAATAAAGTAAAAAATGACACACTGCAAATGATAGGCTTGTTCGAGATGCATCGGCGCTGCGCAGACCAATTGGCGTATGACATCAAAGTACCGTGAGAGCGATTTTAAAAACATAAGGTGTTGCATGCTCTCCAATCGTTCTTGTGGTACTTTGATGTCATACGCCGATCGGTCTGCGCAGCACTGATGCATCTCGAACAAGCCTAATGTAATAGAGTGGAGCAGGTATGATGTCAGAACCGTGTTCCCTCGAGATTTTCCTATGGGGTTTTATAATGGTTTTTTCAATTTATGAGTTAAAGCCTGTGGTAAACATAACTTGACGATACTTTGACATTTTTTTTTCTACAACGTAAACTGCACACACCTATACCAGAAATGCGAATTTTGAAGCAGTTGTGTTTATTTTCGTAAATGTTTCTTTCTAATAAGTAACTAAGGCTGTCACAATTCCTTGATTAAATTCTAGTACTCCAGATCTATGCATAGATATGTTTATGACATGTAAAATCAAAACCAGTGTTTTAACAATGGAAAGAATCAATAAAACGGAATAAAATCTCACATAGCATTACATTTACTTCAGGCAAGTCATTTAGTGTCCACAGCATGTTAGTTCACAAGTAGAGAAGTGAACTCTAGATGGGAGCATTTCACTAAATATATGCACTATATTAGCTTATATTTTCATTATATTTACCTGTTAGTAATGTCTTAATTATTTAATACATGTTTAAATAAATTTGAAATGAAAACAAGTTATGACAGTAACTGTGTAAATTATTATATTTCAAAAATGAACTGGGGTAGAAAAATAATTAAAACATTATTAGAAGTTTTCAATTAGAATAATAGTAATTTATAGTTTGGGCTCTGTTGTTAATTGTAACCTTTAATATTATAAAGTAATGTGCAAGAAATTATACAGGAGTCCCTGTATATAGTTTACAGCATTAGCTGAGATAGATTTGTTTATCGTTAAGAAAATGTTAATTATAATTGAATTTATTTAAAGAGGGGGACACATTTGTTCAATAAATGTTTAATAAAAAAGAAGAAAGAAGTTATGTTTTATGTTTAGTTTTATGTTTAGTTTTCTGCCCCCTGCTGAACCAAATCGTGACTTCCATACTGAGGTACATACCGAACCGCCATGTTTGTACCATTACACCCCTAATATATATATATATATATATATATATATATATATATATATATATATATATATATATATACTGTAACCTTAAAACATCGTTTCTATAGATATAATCAACTTCTTTAAATGAATAATATCTTTTTTTTTTTTTTTTTTTACCATGTTTTTAATTCGATTATGTCCTTTACAATGCTTCATGGGATTGTAGTTCTTCTCCTCATTAAAGCTGTTAAATTCACAGTCTTGTACCTTATTCTTTTTGTCCGATCTTTAAATACTTTTTTGCTTCAAAACCCTATAGCTGGGCTGATTAATTTGTGGCTTATAATGCTTTAACAAAGACTTTCATTAAAATCCCTATGGGAAAAATGAATGGGGAAAAATACAGAGCCAATGCCACTGAAACTAATGCACTAAAGCACTGTACTGAGATGCTTCTAGTAGATTTGGGCATTTGCCATGCTTTTCTTATGGTGTTGCAGTGTAAGTGAACCCTTCAGTAGAGCTGCCTAATTGGACAGTATTTTAGGGCATCGTGGTCTGAAAACCTAGTGAGCTGTCTAGACAGCATTTCTGGGCATGTTAGTATAAAATACCATATCAGCTGCCTGGAGTATGTAGAGTGGATTTTTGGGTTTTGCAGTCTCAAAGCCTAGTAAGTTGCCTACCTAGACTCCCAGGTAAAAAAAAAAAGAAAGTACACCATCATAATGTACTTGAAGTGCTCTATTTTCACGCACTAATTTTGCACTTAATATACTATAAATTCTTCTTTAGTACTTCTTAAGATCATCTTAAGAACATCTAAGTGTACTCAAATTTTTAGTGTGTTAAGAGCACTTTAAGTATATTATGGAAGTGTACTTTTTTCCACCTGGGCTGCATTGTGATCTGCCAACATAGACCACATTTTTGGGCATCATATAGTCTAGTGAGCTGTCAACCTACAGTAGATGACATTATTGTGCATCATGGTTTAAAAGAGTGATGGCATTTTTAGGCATCATGGTCTCAAAACCTAGCAAACACCACACCTCTGGACATCATGGTCTCCAAACCAAAACTGCCTGTCTAAAACACATTTTGGGGTAACTAGATGAGTTTTAAGCCATGTTAGCTTGACTTTTGGTGCAGTTTCCCATGCTGTTACAGTGTAATGCAAACCCTTCGAAAGCTGTATGCTTTCTCTTTCTGGCACACAACACATTTTTCTACTCATTCTTGGCATACACTAAAGTGCACATCTTTGTTTCCATCACATTTAAAACAATAATAAAATGCCATGCACATGGAATATGCTCTATCTTTTTTAACTATACTGTACTGAACAGAACACACACATCTTTCTGTATGATGTGATAATTTCGTGTGGAAGCACACATCTGAATAAGCAGAGCTGTTTGGCTGAAGTAGCTCTTGATGGAGCATTTTTTTTTTTTTTCATTGTGAATGCTGTGGTGGTTTTACGCTACATGTAAATTGCTGGGTTGTAGTGGCTGTGGTCAAGAGCTCTTTGATGAAATCATATTCCAGCCATGTGCAACTCAGACAGTTGTCAACATTGTGGTGATTCACATAGAGATGACTCCAGGTGCAACGCAACAGTTGATTTTATCGAAACAGGAGGCAAAATCACAAAGTGAATGGTCTTCTCCAGATGAAATAGTATTGTAAATGCATTTTTGTAGCGATAAAAACAATTGACCAAAGAAAAGCTCAGTGACTGCTGTGTGATTTTTGAAAACGCCACAAACTGATGTTGAGCTAGGAAGACGAAAGTGTTTTTTGTTGTTTCTTTGTCCTGAATGTTATAAATTTTACTAAGACCACCAGAGCACATTCTTGATGTTATGCCACCAAAACAAAACTCAATGAAATATTAGCGTACAAATTAAAGTTAAATGGCCGGTAGGAAGTATTTATGGCCAATACATTTTCTCAATTCAAAAGGCAGTTAATTCTGAACTTATACATGTTTTACTGGTGATATATATATTTAATGCTCACCAAATAATAGCTATACCTAGTTATACCTAAAAAATTCTGAAATCATAAACATGCACCTACATACATTTTTGCAAACTCCAAAGATTATTGATCAATAAAGACTTATTTTCACACAATTCCTTGTACGATACTATGCTATGGCCTCAAAACACTTTTACCATAGTGATTTGTGAACTAACACTTTTTGACATTTACACCACATAATTAGCTCCATATGTGTGGCTTTTCTACAGTAGTAAACTTGCTCGGAAGCTCACATGGTACAGAATTGCACTGTGAAGCGAAGCACTCGGGTACGAGTCCCATGAAACACGAATCACATTAAAAGAGCTCAAGCAAAGCTAAAATGGCATGGTTGCTTCAGCAAATGTGTTGTTTTTATCTCTTGTTTGCATTTGTTAATATTTTTGGTTAGGTTTAGGGCTGGGTTTAATGTTGGCGGTACGTTATTTCCCAATGCAACAGAGCTTTAATCTTTTAGTGCCACTTGCCAGACATTTAATTTCTGAACTGCAGTGATATGTGCAACAACAACCAAAATAATCAATATAATGCATGTTAAGTGCCTTCATAATACATTAAAATAGCTTTATAATGCATTATATATAGAGGCTTCACAGAAAGAGATCCTGCTTTATCTTGAGGGTTTTAATTGTGTGCTCGGTGGCGTTTTCTTTACCCAACCCCCCATCATCAGTGGACTACAGTGACACTAGAGTCTTTGTGTCTCTTGGCCTCTTAAACTGGCGGCTCTGGTTTCAGAATCTGCCACTGGAGCAGAGGATCGGGGCAGAGAAGCCATCTTTAAACTCCAACAAATGAGTGGCTAAAAATGATTCATGCTTGTATAACAATGTTTCATGCTTGTTTCATTCATCCAGTTTTATAAAAGGTTGGTATGATGGTGTAATTGATAAAGATCTAAGCTGTTAACTCATGGGTTAGATTTTCAATGCATTTAAGTATGATCTTCCCATTAGTGGAACACCAAAAACAATCAAAACCTTGAACAGAACATGGTTTATTTTAGTATAGTAAGAATATTGGTTACCACTTTATATTAACAGCTATTGTTTAACAATACAACACAATAAGTGCATTGTACCTAAAAATAGTTTTGATGTAAGTACAAAGTAGTTAAAGATACCTATTATAATGTGTGACTAAATATTGTATATTCTCGTGTAATTTAATGATAGTATATTGCTATGTATTGTACTGCGGAGCAGTAGGAAAGTGTTTTAGTCTGTTTCATGTGGTATGGCTGTCAGATGATAAGCTTTAAGCTCGTTTATTCTCAGAGAGGTTGGCAGTACCATGTTTTGAAGTCCTTTGACTCTTTACTCTGTGCCTCAAATGATTTCATTTGTTTAGAACAGAGAACTTTGAAGGATGTTTGGATTTCTATGAAGTTGAAGCCTATATCATTTTTAACACTTTTAACACAAGACACATGCTTTGTCCACATTTTTATCACAGCTGCCAATGCCAAATGCAGTGAGAATTTCTTACTGGCTGTAAAACTGTTTTTATATTGTATTGTATTATTTTGTACTTTGTACTGCCCGTTTTCCTTGCATGTTATATACAGGTTATTGGATCACTTGCAGCGTCATATATAAAATGAGCCAGCCCACATCTCTCAATGACACACAGCACTTGCCACTAAAACATGACGAAACATTGTGATTTGGTGATCTTGTTTAATTTTAATAATATGAAAAAAAGAGTGCAGGGCTAACACGCTCCTAGTCCCACTGTGAACCTTTTCTGTAAACTGTGTTTTATCTCTCAGTGTAGGCAGCGAGACTTTCACCTGTTTGTAGACTCATTCTTGGCCAGGAAGCTTGAGCCAGCTGGCAGACAGGGCTGTCATCAGCATGCGGTGGCACGCTGGGACCTGTCAAGGGTTTGTTTCTCCACCTCGCTGGCACAACCTCACTGGACTCAAGACATTTCAAACACACCACCAGATCTAAACAGGATTTTTCTGAGAGGAAGAGAGAACTCCTTTTTATTCATTATTAATCCATGAATCTGCTCCAATGCTTCACCACCACCAATTAATTTTCTAATAATGTCCAAATTTGCTTAATTTCTTCATTTATAGAGCATTTATGAATCTGTAGGAAGTCAAATCACTAAGACCTGGCATATTTAATCATAATTGTATTAATAACACCACTCTCAATTCGTGTTCTTTGTGGTTAGTCTGACTCACGCATTAACCCGAGTTCACTGCACGCTATAGTCACCGACTGATTCAATTGCACTAGCGATGACAATGATTCTGTTTGAAACCCTAGTGAGCTGCCTACCTAGACAGCATTTTTAAGGCATGATTCCAAATGTGAAGGCTGTTTCATGGCCAATATCTAAGGCAGTACTGCATGTGTCCTTCATGAGAAAGACAATCCCAAATTGGTGATTAAAACTATTCAGTTTAATACTGAAAGTTATCACTAAAAACATTACAGTCTAATAAAAAACTAAAAACGCATTATTTTACCAACTATTTCATTTTTGCACTATTTACTTATTGTGCTTAAAAGATTATTACATTGTTAGCTTATCACCATGCTATTGGTAAAGTCTATTGATCACTATTAATGAGTAGAAGTGGCCGGTGTGTCTACCATGTAAACGGTGTTGCAGATAGGTGCTTTTAGGGTAAACAGTTTTGATTTTAATGGGAACACTTCAGTTTTGATGCATCGTGACACAGTGTAATTGCAGGTAGTTTATAGTTGCTGAGCAACTTGCTGCATTAATATATATTTCATCTAATGTGTGTATATCAGCTATAATCAATATCAATTTCATAATATTAGTTTTTAATATGTTGTGTCTTTTGTTTTAACTCACTTGTTAAGCTGTTTTCTTTATATTATGCTTCAATTAAGAAAATAATCAAGAGAGATAAAGTACCTTTCATTTGTTAAGTATTTAACTCACTGGATTATCCAATAATAGGCATTACTACAAATGTATATTTAAAACATTTTTGGGTTGAATTTATTTTATATATATATGCTTTAGAAGCTTCCTTTTTAGAACATAAACTGAAGCAGTGCACTAGCCTTTGGAACATAGCTAATGTATTTGCAAGAACAGTACATTTTTAGGTAAGAGTTAATGTAGCTACACCAGTGATGAAGAGACCGTGCACATGCATCTCTCATGTTTTGAAATGCTCTGTTTTTCAAAACAAGCAGGCGTATTAAATCAGCCACCCCTGAGGCTTTGACTCAAGAATAGGGCTTATGGGAAAAGCCAAAGCAGAACAACACTCAGGCCTAGTGCACAAACTCATTCCTGCTCTTATTTGTCAGTACTAAGACTGCACGATATTGGACAAAACTGACATTGCGTTATTTTGTTTTTCTGCGATTATATATTTCAATATGAAACCTCATCAAGTCATCACCAGATGACTTGAATAGCACTATTCGGAAAAAATTAAACAATAATAAGAATAATTGCAGAGATTTTGTAGGGCAGTAAATCTGAATAGAAAGTAATAAACAAATTACAAGCATATATAAATACAATAGAACAAAGATACAAAAGAAATAAACAGTGCTTTATGTTTTTCAGGTAAGTCTAACAGTATTCAGGTACAGAAATTGAAGGTGAGGCTCAAAGTCTGACCTGCAACATGTCCTGATCCCATTCATTTCTTCTCTTTCCTGCTTATAAAAGCTCCAAATTAACACATTTGTCAACACATTTTTTCTTGCTAATGTCTGTTTTAGCAGAGTATTTAATACTGCCTGAGTCTTAATTGTAATTTTCATAGAGCCGCTTTCCTTTGCCATTTCCGCTGCAATGAGCTCTACTTTTCTCAGGAGACCATGGCTTCCCCCATCACATTTGAAATCAATTACATCTCATTCTCTCCGGCCTATCTTACTTTCTCACTTTCCCTGGCCTCTCTTCATTTCAGGTTCTTCCTTCTACTTTTTAAAGCCCTTCTAGGGGCAATTTGCGATAAATAATTAACTCTCCAGAGACTCAAATATCCATACGTGCCTTCCGTGTGCTATTGACTCTCATTTAATGCTTCTGCAGAGATTTATATTAATGCGTCTTTCCACTCTTGGACGTAATGAACAAGTCTCGGCCATATGTCTCGTTGCAGAGTGCTTCTTGTACGTAAAACATATGGATCAACGACGTGTCGGCCCTCTGCGACACAGCAGATACAATAGCCATTAGGTGTCTGAAGAGCATGTTAGCCCTGCACTCTGCCTCAACACAATGTAACGGTTGTGTACACGCTTCCATGCACACGGTGCGATGCGTGCTTGCTGAGCAGAATTAACATATATGTTCTTGACGGCTCCTGCCTATTTTAGAACACGGCAGGTAGGCGGATAACTTGAACTGCGGAGGATCTCTGTGCAGCGAAGACTGCGTCTAATTAGTTTGTCTAATTATGTCTTTGTGCTGGAAATTTCTCAAATTAGTGGTATCGTACAGAATGTGAGGATGTTCATTAGGGTTGTCAAGAGAAATGTGAGGACGGCTGCTGTGGTCACCTCACAGCAGGACATGCAGGCAGGCACTAGCTCTTGATTAACCTGTTGAAATTTCCCATTACCTGTGCTAAACGAGCTGTTTACATGCTACATGTAATGACCATGTGGACCTACAGGCAGCTGAAAAGGCCTGCAGACCATGTACGGTGGATGTTCCCTAAATTTGGTGGTTCCTGATCACCTGAGCAATTATTTGTAAGAAAACATGCATCATATGGTTTTGCTGTTCATATCTAGGAATCGTAATCACAAGGAAATAGGATTGAGAACTGATAACTGATTCTTATTCAGAACTGATTGCAAAAATACTACAGTCATTTGCATTCATTACTGTTTTTGACAGTATGGTATGGCGTTTTAGTATATCGAAGGAACACCATGCTAAATACTACTATTCAAGAGCACTTGATCTACAGCATGGATCATAAGCAGTGTAGTCCGAGCGTTGTTTACCAGTGTAGTTTTTTTTTTCTTTTCCATTTATAGGTGTCATCATGTACTCATCCTCATGTCATTGCAAAACTGTAAGCTTTCTTTTTCTTCTTCCATAGAACAGGAAGAATGACAGACTCAGTCATCTTTTTTTTTCCAATGGAATGAAAGTGAATGGGTACTGAGAATATAATGGGTGTGTAAATAATGATAATTTACATTTTTGTTTGAACGATCCCTTTAAAACCAATTATTGACAGGTCTGAGAAAAGTAAAGAAATGTACTGGATTCATCTTTGATCTGTGAGATCTGTTCTGTTGAAATTTTATTGCGCAGATGCTCATAAAAGAATACTCATAAAAGCAGATTGGTTTTTTCTCTAATTATTTTTTCCCACAAAAACAGTTTTCTGTAAATTAAAAACACCTAATTCTTAGTCTTGTGTAGCCATATCTTGGACTCCATGTTCAGTGTCATATTTAGGGGTGTGAAAATGTAAAGTCATTGTCCCAACAATAACAGACTGGCATGTAAAACTCTTGGATGTATTTGGAAGAGTCTATGCCACAAACTTCACATACTTTTAAAAATTCAGCGTTTATTTGATCCTGATAATCGCTCATTGTCACAGTGGTAAACACGACGGCTTTCTTCTTTCATGAGGGCATCAAAGTGGCTTTGTTTCCAGGTGGGCCGTTAAAGAACACAACACACATCTCCCGGAAATCCTGTAGAATTCAACCGACAACTTCGAAACTCCTGAAGTGTTTCCAATTTTGTATGCCATATGCATCAGACATTCAGCCAGTGGTCCGTGGGCATGACATCTGAGAATGAGACTACCTAATTCTTAACTAGACTCTCAGTAGGGCTGGATGATTATGGCCTAAAATCAAAACCTCTATTAATTGAACATTTTACCTCGATTACGATTAATGAACGATTATTTTGTTTTTGTTTGTTTTTTTTCTTTTAGCCCTCATAGTTCACTGACAAGGTTTGTACTGTAAATATGATTGACTATTAAAGGTGGGATATTTTTTCCTTTTGAAAGAGTGATCTGACATAGCTCACTATCAGCAGTTATTTTATCTATGGTTTGTAACATTTCTTACAGATTTCTGCTCGTTGTAAATCAGATAAAGATAAATTAGCACAGCGTGTGTGTGTGTGTGAATTAGTCATACAGTCTCTCTATTAATTGTGAAGCTGTGGGTTATAAGTAGTTCCTTCAAAAGTAGAAAAATATATGCTATAATAAGTTTTGAGTTTCTAAGCTACTTTAGTGATAAATCACAGGACAGCGCTGACAACTAGTTTCTGCTTTCCTCTCTGTGCACAGGATCTTCACGTTTTGCGCAGCTACTGTTTGTATGAGTGTTCATGCCACAGTGCAGCTGCGCGAGCATGGTAGATCAATGTCTTGAATGTCCAAACTGGCAAACCTTAAAACAAATACAACTGACAAAGTTTAGTGAAGACACAAGGCTCACCGCTTGCGCACCATCACTATGTGTTGAACCGGCGTTCACCTCCGTGTTGCTTTTATGCCACTGACTGGACGGGGCGGGGTCACATGGCTACACACGCGGTAGTATGTTTTTAAGTGGGAAGTATTAACAGGATTAAAAAAACGAAATAACCGACATGGGAAAATTACGTCGGTTAGAGGTTCTGAATTTCGGTTTCGATTACTGTTTAATTAATCGTCCAGCCCTAACTCTCAAATGTATTTTTCATGTAAGGCATGTAGGACTTTTGTACATTCAGTATTTTTAAGAATTTTGGATGGGCGACTCATTTCTGACACGTAATAAGAGAACATATTGCACATTGTTATCAACAGTTTCCCAAGCCTATATACTGTATATCCCAGTAAAAATGACATGGGAATTGTAGAATCTATCAGAGACAGGACTTGTTATACATAAGGGCCCCGGCATCACAATCAAGTTGGTTTTAGTATCCATGTTCTAGCTGCTCGTCAAATATCAACATTGTTTCAAAATAACTTCTTCTTGGAAGCTGCAAAGACCTTCTTATTGTTTTGTGTTTCTCAGTGTCCTTTCTTACTGAACCTTTTCCTTTTCCCATCTCTCTCTCACTGTAAAGGCAGCACTGATCTAGCTGCCCCCCCTCCCCCTCCCTATGTAAGCACACAGTAATTGGTATTCAGAGTGGCAGCTGGGAGCCACATAGACATTTTAGACCAGGCACAAATTCAGTGAGTCAATACACTGGTTCATTAGAGCACTGAGTCACTGCAAGCTGCCTCATTTGTTTGTGTTTGTCCAATACTTGCTCTTAAGAAGCACCCGCTGCCCATTGACATGAGAGACCTGACAAAAGGATAGCTCTGTTTCTTAGTCATGTCGTTCTTGCAGTCAGTTGAATAATATCACAATGGCACTGCACTTGGGCAGAAGCGACAAGCATATTTTGTGATTATTGTAACATTTGTTGTGTTACCGCTGCGTCTGTAAGCTGTAATTGTACTGTGCACGTGGTATTAAAGGGAACGCTTCTTTGGGATGTGCACTCGCTATTAGGATTGACTTCAAATGCATCCTAAAACTGGCACTCTGAATATGCTGTCGTATATAGAGGGATCCTGTTGCTAGATTGGTTTAGAGGAAGTGGGACTTTATGTTTGGCTCTGAGCGGCTTGTTTGTTCCAGGAGCTTTCAGTCGTACACATGGACCAGCGTGACCCTCATTATGGTTGCTTGGGAGAGCGTGTAAATGGGGTAGTTTTCGCCACAACTCCAAAGGGCAGCTGAGTAGAGGCGCCTAACCTTTCCAACTCATAGAAGACATCAACCATACAAATAACTCATTAACCTTATCCACTTAATGGGATGCCCGCACCCCCCACCCACCGCACTGGACTCTTTTAATTGGCCATCGCTAAGCCTAAAATGGCACGTCCCTTTATGAGCTCGCAAAGTCACGGGCCGCTGAGGGAGTGGGAATTGGCCCCCGTTGGGTCATGCTCTTAGCGAGCCGGGCTTGAAGGGTGTTGTTTTGGGGGTTGTATGCTATCACACAGGAGCATTGATTAGGGGAGTTCAATAAGAAGCGGCTTTTCATCACCTCATTCAGTAGTGGGATTGTCTTAGAATAAACGCCCCTAATGCTCCAGAGGATATGCTTGCCCCGTTCTCCTGCACAAAGACCTGTAGAAGCTTCTACACCCACCAATCAATACGCTTGATTACTACAGGGCAAATAACTAGAGCCTGCCATTTTCCTTTTGAAGAACTGCCCAGAATCCTCTTCGCCCAAAGCACTTTCTTTTCTATGATGTTGTGGACAGACAATATAATTTCCCATCTCATAATAATGATCTACATTGTGTGTAGATATTGATTAACATTGACTGGTTAAGCTTGCAAATCCATGACTGGTGCTGTGCTTTGATCATATGGGAAATAAGGCCAGAAATATGCTCTGCACTTCACCAATGCATTGCAAATATTGTACTCAAATGTCTGCCATTCAACTGGATGTGTTATTATTCAAGTCACTGACTTTAACTGTGTTGACAGTTAAACTTAACTTGCTCAGCAAGATTCTCTTCAACCTGTTTTTTCACTATGTGACTGTCCCTGACACCAAAAACCGATGATATGTGAATGTAAACATTATGGGTATTCAAATGGATATTCATTTTATGATTTGAAAGATAATGGACCCTATTTTAACAATCTAAGCTCATGGTCTGAAGCGCATGGTGCAGGCGAATCCTTTTTTGCTAGTTTGATTATGGAAAAAATGGACAGCGCGCCAAGTGCATGGGTGTGTTTTGGGCGTAACATGCAATAAACCAATCAGAGTCTCATTTCCCATTCCCTCTAAAAGCCATTGCGCTTGTACCATGGCGGATTCGCTATTTACATGAGGGAATTTGCAAGCGGAAAGACTAAATGGTTCTCCCGAGAGGAATCCTTTTATTTAAATTTAATATTTAAAAATGTTTGTGTGCTGCTGCGCGTCCCTGTGTGTGTAACAAGCAGAGTGTAAGCGCGTTCTGCACCCACCTACAGTATAGGCACATATCACTAATGCACCCTTTACATAACAATAAAAAAAATAATAAAAAGAATGAAAAATACTGTGCCATTGACTTTAGACCAGGTTTCAGTTGGTCAATGGCACAGTCGTTTTCAGTTGCCTCAAAATAGCAACGCGCCAACAATGTGCCTGAACACACCTCGTTTTCAGCATGCCCATGGGTGAACAGATGGGCACGATTGCATTTGCTATTTAAACAGTGTGGCAAAGGCCTTTGCACACTGAGTCCGAAATTTTCGCATGCGTTTTTTCGTATTCGTGATCCTAAAAATTCGTCACGCACAGAGACCTTGCACACTGAGTCCGATGCGTATTAATGAATCCGTTGCGAAAAAACCGCAAAACAATACAAAATGAAGTCTTCAAGCAGTGAACACGATTTAGTTGTCCTCTCTCTTCTTAAAAAGAGAAAAAGAAAGAGGAAATATTGGGTCCATCCAATCCTGAGATTGCATAGAGAGAAAGGAGAGTTCACCTCATCAAGGAGCTGCGTAACTATCCCAAGCGTTTCAAAGTTTACTTCAAGATGTCAGCGGCTCAGTTTGATGCTTTGCTACTGGCACAATCTCTCTTTATATTCTGTCTCTTTGTATTCCGCACGTTGTTTGTCATTCAGTGCTGCTGCTTTGTGCTGTAGACGACATGCATCAACTTGTCAGATGGCATTCTGGATTTTGGTGTTCGCATACGGTGGCTCTGAATTGTCAAAACTTCTCTCAATATGCGTGCCACGGATGCGAAAAATGCAGAAAATAGAACTTGATCCGAATATTTTTATGACCGACGAAAGTTTCGGAGGCAGTGTGCAAACGTGATTGACATAACGTGAGGTTGAATTTATTTTTTAACGTGCAAAAGTTTCGGACGCGAATTTCGGACTCTTAAACGTGAAAATGATAACTGGATCAGGATGATAATAGCAAAAAACAGTTGCGTCGCACCTAGGGTCGCATTGCGCCGGGTGTATGATATGGCCTTAAGTGTTAATAAATTATTAGTATTTTTAAAAATGAACTTTAAGTGTATGTTAGATGATGGCAAATGTAATCTAAATGTAAAAATAGCAGAGTTTAGTGCATTATTAAGGGTGTACTCACACTAGGTGCTCTGAACTGTGGCCGAGCGTTTGACCCCCAAAGCCCGGTTCGTTTGACAAGTGTGATCACTGCGTTCCGTGCCCGGGCGCGGTTCGTTTAGCCGTCCCTGGACCGCTTGGAAGAGGTGGGACAGAGTACGGTTCTGTTGGGCTCGAGCGCGGTTCGCATGCAGTGTGAGCACTAACCGTGCCTGAGCATGGAACAGCTACTACATTTGAGTGCACTACTGTCATCATTACAACAGCAAACATCTTTATTACTACTTTGATAGTACACTTTTCAATTCATGTAATTAATTAGAGTGTTTGGGTTCATAACGGGTCTGGTTCTCACCTTATTGATGAACAGGAATTGTAGTTTGCAAGTAAAGCTGCAAATTCCTCCATTAACGTCAGCTTCCTTCGTAATAATCCTCTGATAAGTGCAAGTGAAAATCGCTGATAAATGATAAATCTATTAGGCAGAATCTTAGCGAAAGTGCATTTCTTCCTGTTTTCTTCCATACAAAAAGTTGCATTGTATATGATGTAAGCTGCTCCGGCCCAGTACATTAAGTGCAATATGAGTGCAGGCCAGCGGGGGAGTGAGGAGCGGGGACAGTCGCACTCGGGCTCGGTTCAAGGCAACCGTGCCTAGTGTGAGTACACCCTAAAGATCAACGATGTACAATAATAAATAGATAATAATAAATTGTAGAATTGAGGCCCTGCTCCTACCTTTCTTTTTAGCTCACTGGGTCCAAATTTAAATATAACATTAATAGTTAAAAGTTCTAAAGACCACAGAAATATGAAAGCATTTTGTCTATGGAAATTCTCTTTCTTTCTTTCTTTCTTTCTTTATTTACCTGGGTAAAATATGCTCAGATTTATAATCATCAGGCTTTCCGAAAAAAGATGCAGTCAGTCATATTTTATTGTTCGTGCTTCAAAACCATGTGGGTTATTTGCTGTTTGAGTCAGATTTCAAAAATAATCACAGTAGGCGCATAAAGGCATGTCAGCGACAGAGTGGTGACGCGAGTCGCTGGTGTTTGTATGGATTTCTCAATAACACTGTCGCAGATATCACACCCTATATACACCGCAGGCAAGTGACACAGCAGAACTACAACGCTAACGTTTTAATTGTCGTTACATGCTTGCGTTGTAGACATGCTCATGCTGATCAGATTGTCAAGGGATGTCCTTGGTCTGTATCAAATCGAGTCTCTGTTAGCTGTATTCCAGGACTGAACCCAGGACAAAAGCAGAAGTGTCTTGTGAATTTAATTGAATGGTTGTAATCGTCTGTGGAGCATGACTTAGCAAAATATACAAAAGAAAAGAAGTCTTCCATAATGGAGAGAGGGCCGCAGACAGCATTGCCCACAAGACACAAATTAAAGCAGAGGTTGTACGTGATGGATGGCATTAGTTATGCAATTATGTGTCCTGAATTTTTATATTCTGCTGTTATTTGCGTTATAATGGGAGTCCTTTGGAGGGTAATTTAGGCTCTTGACCCAGCGTATGCACATTTTGCAAACATTTTGACACTTAGTAAACACAATTAAGAGATCCGTCCCAAGTGCAGGTTACACGTAAACGAAAAAATAGAGGAAAAAAAAAATAGAAAAATGGTCAAACCTTTCTTTAAAAATCCTCAATGCACACAAAGTCTGTTTAAATTTGCCCTTTTTCTTACTGAGGAATCAAAGTTAGACGAGCGTCTTCGATTGATAAACGAGAAGTAATCTCACAGACAACAGTGTTGGAATCCACCCTGTCTCATCTTTACTTGAAGCATATCATCACTGTCGGGCGGAAACCTCCAATAATGCTACTTTTCAAGAAAATGGAAAACAGTGTATTTTTTAAATAATTAAACACTGCACTGTCAAAGTTGATATTGTTGTTTTATATATGGTCGGACACTTGCATGTGTCATAAAATTATTAACATTTTACCAAAATCAAGCTCAAATGGAGTTACTAGGTTTTTGACCAGCGAATTTCGGACATACATGGGTAGTTGACAAATAGGCAGTAAAAAAAGATTTTTTGATCCACCATTTTTGACAAAAAAAATATGTAGCGTGAAGTTTTTAATGCTTTTCATTGGTTAAATATTTGCAAAACCCAAAAGACAGATGTAAAAGGTGACCAATAGTAGTAATTTATGAAAAAATAAATGAAAATCACGAAATATGGAGATACAAGCTTTCCGCCCGAAAGCAACAACATGTCATTGTTATTATGAACTAATATGAGCTCTTTTTAGAAGCTCAGTTGTTGTGGATTTCCAGTCATGATGTAGCTGGTTGTTGGTCTCAGGAAAAACACGAGTGTGAAATGATACTTGTACATTTGACCTCATTTTCAGTATAAGAATTTAGAACCCTGGTGATTTTACATCAGGACAATTTATGATATTTACATTGATTTTTTTTTTTTTTTATGGATAATTTTGATGAATTTGTTGAGAACTAGAATCATATTTAGTTGCAGTCACTTGTCATTATCAAACATTAATAGAAGTGTGTGCTGCTTACACATTAGCCTATTTTTATTATTATTGTTATTATTATTATTGCTGATACAAATGGATAATGCAAACCCAAGGAGCGTACATATAAATCAGTGCAGTCAAGTGAAATGTCTGAATTACTCTGTAGTTTATAATTTATATATTTTATATCCTTAATTACATGCTGTGTGGAGTGAGTGTGTGATGAGATGAGGATGAAGAGGAGAGACCATTGATCCCTCTCACTGGAGATCACAGCAAGAGCTCTGACACGAGACTCTTCACACACAAAGGTCTTGCCTCACACACACTTTTCTCTCCACTTGTCACTGCTTCACGTATGACAGTGAACTCGAGACAGAGCTCAGAATAGCTGCGTACATAAATCTCTATTTAGATATGAATACAGTGATACCCGTTCTTATAGGAAAAGTTCACCCAAACATGACAATCCTGTCATCATTTCTTCACCCTCATATTGTTCCAAACAAATATGAATTTCTGGTAAATTAGCCATTTGAGACAATACACTTATTATGTACATACAAGTATACCACTAAACCTGAACTTACCAGTATCCATCAATAGCAGCAAAAGTGTTTTACAATACAACATGAACACAATGAGTACATTGTACCTAATATTATTTTTTATGCATGTACATAGTAAAGACACCTAATATACTGTTATACTTTGTTTTTCTTTCAAACAAAGAATCTATTTGTGAATGTTCACGGTTGTCTTTTCCATGTAATGAAGGCATAAAGTGACCAGTGACTGTGTCAAGGTCCAAAAAGGACAAAACAAGCATCATGAAAGCAACATAAAACAAGTCCATCATTTCTGAAGTCATATGATAGCTTTGTGTGAGAAACAGACTGAAATTTGTTATTCACTCAACTGAAAAACATCTACTTTTTGTGTAGAAGAAAGAAAGTCATACAGGTTTGGAACAACATGTGAGTAAATGATGACAGAATATATATATTTTTTAATTAATAGTTGATAATTCTGATATTATGTATTGATGTTTATATTCCTGAGTGAGTGTTTTTGCACATATGGTGATGTGCGGTCATGCAGGGTGGGTTGATTTAGCAGAACTTCTGCCCGTGTCAGTATGTCATTGCTGGTGCAGGTAGCAGATCTTCAGTGTTGTGCAAGCTTTTGTTTGGCTGCGTTCAGCTCTCACAGACACTGCAGCCCCTCCACACCCCCAGCATTTCAACTGCGCCCTGCATAAATGCAGCCAGCTGCTTCAGTATCATGAGAATCACAATTAGCACTGCTTTCCTCTCTCTATGCGGCACCTGGAAATGTACTGCCACATTACCTTCTTGTGATTATCTGTCTTTACAGATAGATTCTTACAGATAGAGACAATACTGTACCGTATGAAGAATGTACCACACATGCTACAATAAATACAGGACATGAGGATGGTTAAAATCTCAACACATAAGATCTGCTTGACATTAGCATCTTGCTAAGATAATGACACATAAATACAGAGCACACACAAATATTGGGTAAAATAGCCCATTTGTAAATAGATGTTTACAAAAGGACTATAAACATTACATATTATTTATCACTACATATTTAGCCTATGACAGGGCTCGTCAACTGGCGGCCCACGGGCCAAATCCGGCCCAAGGCACCCCAGTCTCCCTCCTCCTCTTTTCCTGGCGGTGCGGCTAAATTTGGTTAGATACGTGGCCGCAGTGGAGCCTGCAGCTGTACGGCTATATACGCACTGCGCATACCATGCATGCACCTGAGAAACGTTTTCCATGCGATTATTTCAGCAATTATGTGCGTTCCGTATTTCTGTCGACTGAACAAGCGATACCTATCATTCGTGAATTAATCATTCTTTTGTCTCAATTCCTTCTTTTCCGTGAATTGGCCAAACACGCTTGCATAACAATCTGAAACCATTTGGATTCTTTCAGACTGCTCTGTCACTGAATCATCTGAAGTTGTTTCTCGGTCAATAACATCAAATACAGAACAAATAACTCTGTTTTCATGTGTTTCACTAGTTTACTTTGAACTACGCAGCACGGCCCAGTGGATAACGGAACGAAAGCTTAAAGGAGCTGCGTTTATTCCCGGTCCCGGATACCATTATTAAACAGCATTGCGACATCTAGTGAGAATCGTTTCAATTCGACACACACCTCTCGTTTACAAACTACAATTCACTCGATGATTAAACTAGTTTTAAATCAGATGAAACAGCCTCAACATTCCTAACAAGACTGATGAGGAAAACAAGAGAAACGTGCCATGAATTAAATTAAAAGACTTTTAAATCCCAGAATCACCACCCTTACAAACATTTTCCATGAATGAACTATAGTAGCCTAAATTACCATGGTTTGTGGAAATGTGGAATATTTATATTGAAAACTATATTATGGCCATTTATATTGCAATATATTTATTAGGTGAGTAGGGAAATATATAATTCATTTCTTTGTGTAGGTGTAGTTTTTACCTGTGTTTAGGCATTTTTTATAGGCCTTTATAACATATTATAATATAATATCATTTGACAGTGGTAGTGAGTAGCCATGTATGTGTTTTACTTGTGGTTACCAAGTCTCACTGTGAGAATATTTTCATTTAAGCCTAATAATTAATGAAATCATTTTTACCAATAAGAGCTCCGTGTAAGCGGTTAAATGCACTTGCATCTCAAAATACTTATGTAAACACAGTCAGTTATGACTTAACAAACATCTGATATGTCAAAATAGATCTGTGCATTAGTGTGAATGCAGCCTATTGGATCTGCTGTTGTCGATGATGTCAGTAATCAAACAGCAGTAAAGCTAAAAAAGAAAAATGACTCACTGCTCCTGACTGGAAAACAATCAGATACTGAAAGCACTCTTTGTTTATTGCTTGTTGATTACTTGTCTTTATTATTTACAATCTGCTTGTATGTTTGAAGCTTTATTTAGTTAGTTGAAAATTCTTAATTGTTTTAATTTAATTTTTAATTTTGTAATTATTTCAAAGTACTTATAACTACATAAGTAATTAAATAAAAAAATATACAAATAAATGTAAGATTTAAAGTCATTTAACTAATTAATTAATCAAAAAATGTAGAAGAAGAATTGTTTGGGAATCAGATCGTCACTCCCAGAATCAGATTTTTTTTTTCTTTTGTGTGTGTAACATTATAAATGTCTTTAATGTTACTTTTGATCAATTTAATGTGTCCTTGCTGAATAAAAGCATTAATTTTATTTTTTTTTTATTTTATTTTTTTTCACAATTTTCACAATTGATAATTCAAAGCTTTTGACCAGAGTATATAATTGATTAAGTTTAATCAACATTTCTCTCAACTTACATTCTTTCACTCTGGTGATTGCAGTGCATTCTGTGAAGGATACATGTGGCCGGTACGGCCAAATATTGTTATCTTAGAAGGGAACATATTAATGTATATTCTGTTTTTGTTCAGTGTCTGTTTGCCTGTGTTCTCTGTCATTAGTTCACTAGTTTGTTCCCTAGTTTGTTACTGATTTC
The DNA here is from genome assembly GCA_037950665.1 of Hypophthalmichthys nobilis. NCBI lineage: Eukaryota > Metazoa > Chordata > Actinopteri > Cypriniformes > Xenocyprididae > Hypophthalmichthys > Hypophthalmichthys nobilis. The sequence continues at coordinate 23,501,913 of CM075491.1, read as the reverse complement.
ATTCACCTGTTGTTTAATGTTATATCCTCATTACTTCCCATGTATTTAAGCCCTGAGTTCTCCTTAGTTCTTTGTCCTGTATCGTTTATGGAAGCCTGGTTGTTTTGTTTCTCCTTAAGAACTCCTACGTGTTTCTGTTGGATTTATTATTAAAGACTGTTTCGTTTGATTCCTTGACTTTGTGTGCATCATTACAGCCAGCGTGTTACAGTTGCTTCCTACCTTTTGGAAGAGCCTTCATGTTTGGATTTCGCCAACGTTGCTTTAAAATACCAAGTACGCAGTTCACTAAGTTTTGAGACGATCCAAATGGGCTCTATTTTGCTCAATAAACCAGTGACTGAAAATGCACAAAATTAATGTCAGATGGTGTTACAGCTGACTGCGTACGCAACCGCTCTTCTGGCTGGGTGTTCTTGCAGTGTTATCTTTAAAAGCATTCTCTAAAATGAGAGGACTGTTTTTATCAGCTGTCTGTCACAGTCAGAGCTGCTGAATAAAGAGTGTGGCGGCACAGGAGAGGAGATGAGCTTTCTTAGAAACAACCAACAGGGCCAGTGTCCTGGGAACATAGATGTGAATTGGGCAAAATGCACAGCACAAGTGTGTATTTAATAGGGCTGGGTATTGACACAAATTTCATCATTCAGTTCAGTTTCGATTCACAAGCTTGCAATTTGATCCAATTCCAATTTCGATTCAATTTGTTTTGATTTCGATTAATTGGGGTATGTTTCAGGTAAAGTACATGGCAAATTTTCTCAGGGAAAAAAAAAAATCTTCCCCAACTAATGCTGTAAACTATACAAGGAACCCCCTTGTGGTACGTTACTATAATATTAAAAGTTAATAACTGATTTGAATAAGCTACTTACATTTAAAGGAACACCCTACTATTTTTGAAAATAGGCTCATTTTCCAACTCCCCTAGAGTTAAACAGTTGAGTTTTACCGTTTTCGAATCCATTCAGCTGATCTCCGGGTCTGGCGGTAGCACTTTTAGCTGCAGCTTAGCATAGATAATTGAATCTGATTAGACCGTTAGCATCTCGCTCAAAAATGACCAAAGAGTTTCGATATTTTTTCTATTTAAAACTTGACTCTTCTGTAGTTACATCGTGTACTAAGACTGACGGAAAATGAAAAGTTGCGATTTTCTAGGCCGATATGGCTAGGAACTATACTCTCATTCCAGCGTATTAATCAAGGAACTTTTGCTGTCGTACCATGGGTGCAGCAGGCACTGCCCATTTTTATTTTTTGGCTGGGCAGTGTATATTATGCCATTTAAAGCTGTCAAACAACAGAAAAATTTATTTGTTATTGTAAAAATGTTTAGACACAATGTATCTTTCAGCATAGGGTGAAGTCAATGAGTACAATAACAATTTGGGACAAATATCATTTAATGGAAAACTATGTGAGTGGTGCGGAAAGATTTTGTGTACCCTCTACAGTCATACTGGGCGGCACCAGTGTGCATGCACTCATAGAAAATAATGTGTTCGAATTTTAGGATGTCCTGTGTCATCTGCCGACCCCCTTTAACTATCTGCATAACTCAGATAGCACAGCTGTATAGTTGTAGTAAATTTCAGAGGTCCGTTATGTTCTGTTTATTGCGGGAGATTTCATAACTAAAGCAACTGCTTCTCCATTGCCGTGTTTTGCGAAAAGCTAAATATAAACACTTAGGGTGCGTTCACACTTGTCATGTTTGGTTCGATTAAAACGAACCCTGGTGTGATTGCTGTAATAGTGCGGTTCATTTGAACATGTGTGAACACTGCCATCCGAACCCTGGTGCGCACCAAACAAGAACTCTGGTGCGGTTTGAATGATATATGAACGCAACACGGACCAAAGACATGTAAACGAACCAAAAACAGGAAGATGAGACCCTAAAAAGGACAGAATCCTCACGCATATCGGTTTTCTCTCGTCATAGTCGCGAGTTTGCCCATCACAGGCATCAGACGCGCGTCTCCACGCAGCAGATCGTTTGTGTGTGTGATGGATGGATTCCCGCCGCTGTTTTGACTCCTTTACACATTTTATAAGCTCTTCACGAGTTCCCAGCTGGCCAAAATACCATCATATGCAGACGACGCACACACAACGAGCGCATTTACCTCAGCACACAGCATTGTTTTGGATGCTCGGTATGTTCCGTCTCAAAATAGGCAATACGTCATAAAATCCGACCAATCAGGTTGTGAATGTATCCCTATGCCTTTAGGTTCGGTATCTTTTGGTTCGGTAATAAAATTGCCAATCTGAACGCTAATCGGACCAGGACTAAATGTGTTTTTTTTCTTTTTTGGTCCGGACCAAATCAACCAAACGAACCGAACTACAAGTGTGAACGCACCCTTAGGGTGACAGTTAAGAGGTTTGTTGCAACACTTCTAAAGAAATCCCTTACCTCAGGGATTTTTTTCCCCTTCAGGGATACTCTTAAGTCAAATCACTTAAACTGTAACATTTAAAATTTGCTGTAAATAAGGTTGCCAGTCAAGGATTCTCACATGTCATAAAGGCTTCATATGAACAACTGCTTCATGAAAGATCACTGAATTTGTGTATAATTGTGCATCAAAAGATGATAATCCAGATATTGCTTTTAATTCTCTTTTCTCCTTGCCAGCAGCACAGGCTTGTGCACAGGCGTGTAGATGCATGCAGTATGTGTGGCTAATGATGCTGTATGTGCAGCACAGAAGGAGAAGAGCCTGCTTTGGATCAAACCCCCCTTCATTCACACATCTCTCATTTTCACACGCACACATTTGCTTGCTTGCTTTATCTCTTTATTCTTCACACACATGTACATACTCAGTGGATTAAAATACAGCATATTCACAGTGCAGTGAATATAATGTATCCTAATTTAATCCACCTGATTTACATTTGCTTCCATATTCAGTGGCTTGTTTTTAACAATGCAACATTTTAGATGAAGTTTAGAAGTTACCATAGTAAACCATGTTAAAGGGGAACTATAATGCCCCTTTTACAAGATGTAATATAAGTCTCTGGTGTCCAGAATGTGTCTGTTAAGTTTCAGCTCGCAATACCCAGAGGATAATTTATTATAGCTTGTCAAATTTGCCACTATTTGGGTGTGAGCAAAAACACACTGTTTTTGTTTGTGTCCTTTTAAATGCAAATGAACTGCTGCTCCCAGCCTGCTTTCCAGAAGAGGAAACATTAACACATTACATGGTGACAGAACAGAAAGTCTGGAGAGAGTGTATATACTTGACAAATTATTTCAATAAAAATAAGTTAATATCGCCAAAATGTCAAAAAGACAGGAATATTTTTGTATATTTGTATGTTCTAATGGTCTAGTGGTAAAGCTTTTGCCAAGCATGTCAGAGGTTCTGGGTTCTAATTCACCCTTGTGTAGTTTTTTCCTGATTAAAACCAAATGTGTTCATCATTGATTGTTGACACATGTTTGTGTGCATTTTGTGATTTCACCAGAACTGATAGAGAGTCTGGGTTCCAGGATTGGAACCCAGACAAGAACAATATCCACTCCCCTACACACTTCCTTGTTTGGCAAAACCACATGTACGTTAAAATTCATCAACGTTTGTCTGAATCGTTGTCAAGGTTATTTCAGATCAACACGTGCAAGTGACCAGTGTCACCATGGAGACAGGTGTCGAATTGTTTTGAAGCCTCGACGACACAATTCGGCTCATTTGCTTCAATTGTTTCAGTGTTTCATGAAGCCTTGCTCTGCCCATCACTTGTTCACACTTCACAAAGATCATTATATAACAATATATTGTTGAATAAAGTCAAAGTCAAAAGTTTTTTTTTTTTTTTTTTGCGCACAAATAGTATTCTCGTCGATTCATGACATTAAGGTTGAAGCACTGTAATCACATGAATTGTAGTATTTAGTACCTTTCTGGGCATTGAAAGTGTAAATTATCTTGCTGTCAATGGAGGCCTCACTGAGCCATCGAATTTGATCAAAAATATCTTAATTTGTGTTCCGAAGATGAACAAAGGTCATACGGGTGTGGAACGACATGAGAAGTGTTGGGTAAGTTACTCAAAATAAGTAATCCACTACAAATTACAAATTACTACATTAAAATTGTAATTTGATTACATTACTGATTACTGCATGTAAAAAGTAATCAGATTACTAATTAAAAACTAATAACTATATGAAATATTGTACACTTGTTAATGTGTTTATTTTTGTTTGCAGTTTTTTTTTAATAGTATTTAATGATTATGAACACATATTAAGCAGGACAAACCAATTATACAATCGATGAAACAACAAAGCTGGCACATATGGTATGTATGATTACAAAATAATGTCATTAAGATTGTTATTTATATTATTTTATAAAGTAACATGTAGGATAAAAGTAGTTTTATCATGTGTTGAGCCGTTTCTGTGACAGCTCCAGCTCTCCGACGCACAGTTATACATCAGCGTCCAAATTCACTCACTTAATTTCGTTCACTCTTTGCAGATATAGTGCACTCAAATAACATACACTATAGGGATTAGTGAATCAGTGAACGAGTGAGCGGTTTCAGACACAGCTTAAACATTTATAATAACATTTGAAAACAGTATTATTCAGAAGTTACCTTCCCTCCCGATTCTGAACAAAAATCCAATCTAGCTTGTTTAGGCGAGGTTGGACCGTTCTCGTCTTGGGCGCGGGTATCCTCCTCCACGCGTTCTCCGGTGATTCATAATGACGCATCCGCACCAAACTGTAATGATGGGTCGACAGTGGGGATGAGTGGGGATCCATTTGCAGCTTTTATTAAGATAATCACCAATGCAGACAGGGGCAAGGGCAAAGACATAAACAGAGACAGGCAATGGTCGAGGCAGGCAGCTGATAGACAGAGTCGGGTCACAGGCAGAGATCAGGGCAGGCGGCAGGCAAACACAGTCCAGTACACAGGCAAAGATCAGGGCAGGCAGCAGAGAATCACAGGGGATAAACAGTCCAACGGCAACAGAGAAACAGTCCACAAGAAAACGCTCAGTAATGATCACCGGGGCAAATCAAGACTTCGCAAAGAGTGTGTGTGTGTGTGACTTAAATAGGGTGAGTGTGATGAGGTGCAGGTGTGTGCGCAATCAGTCCGAGGAATGAGGGCCTATGGGAAACGTAGTCCGAATGGAAAACAGTCAATATTCAGGTGACGGCTCCCTCCGGTGGTGTGGAGGAGGAGGCGCGGGAGCCACATTCGTGACAGAGCCCCCTCCCCCCGCGAGCGGCTCCAGACGCAAGGAAGCGGACGCCGGGGTCTACCACGGGGTCGAGGGGGCGGTCTCTCCGGATGCGTCTGATGAAACTCCTCTAAGAGAGATGGGTCCAGGATATCATCCGCATTGACCCAGGATCGCTCCTCCAGGCCGTACCCCTCCCAGTCGACCAGATACTGTAGCCTCCTACCCCGGCGCCTGGAATCGAGCAGCTCTCGAACCTGATAGGCTTCCTCGCCTTCGATCATCAAGGGTGGGGGGTTGCGGCCTACGGCTCCCTCCGAATCTCCTCTCGGACCACCAGAGGGTTTCAGCAGCCACACATGGAAAGTGGGAGAGACACGTTAATTAGCAGGTAAATCTAAACGAAATGACACAGGTGTAATTTGCTTGAGAATTTGAAAAGGCCCTACAAACCTTGGACTGAGCTTTCTGCATGGAAGTCTTAGACGCAGGTCTCTTGTGGATAGCCAGACCCACTGTCCCACAGCGTATTCAGGATTGGGGCAACGATGTCGATTGGCCTGAGTCTCTTGCCTTCTCACAGCGCGTTGTAGATGATGATGGGCCAGGTCCCAGGTCTCCTCGCTCCGTTGCATCCATTTGGTTACTGATGGCAGGTTGGATGGTTCTCCAGACCAGGGAAATAGTGGCGGTTGAAAACCCAGGACGCATTGGAAGGGCGTGACACCAGTGGCAGGTTTCAGTAGGGAATTTTGGGCATATTCAGCCCACATCAGGTAGTGGCTCCACTCCGATTGGTTTTGTTGACAGTATGTGCGCAAGAATCTGGTATGTTCTTGGTTCATGCGTTCGGTTTGTCCATTGGATTCGGGATGGTACCCAGCGGTGAGGCTGACGTTGATGTTTAGTTGTTTGAAGAAAGCTGTCCATACCCGGGATGTGAACTGTGGGCCCCTGTCAGACACAATGTCCTCCGGAAGACCATAGAATCGGAACACGTAATTGCATAGAATTTCTGCTGTCTCAAACGCGGTGGGTAGCTTGGGTAGTGGTATGAGTCGGCATGTCTTGGAGAAGCGGTCAATTACTGTAAGGATAGTGGTGTGACCACGGGATTCAGGGAGGTCAGTGACAAAGTCAATGGTGAAATGAGACCAGGGACGTTGAGGAATGGGCAGCGGTTGTAACAGACCGCTGGAGCTTGGTGGGATGTTGAAGAGCTGGGAAATCGTGAACTTGATGTAGTAATTTGCCATGGAGGTGAACGGGTACAAAAGTGCGGTTTGGTGGGCAGTCTGGTGGTGGTATTGTTTGTTCGTTTGTCTGAGTGATTTCAGTCATGACGTCCCACTGAACCGGGGCGAGCAGCAGTTTGACTGGAATAATATTTTCTTCGTTCTCCGACCGTTCCACCTCCTCTGTCTGACGAGATAGAGCGTCTGCCTTGACATTCTTTGAACCGGGTCTGTAGGTCACCGTGAACTGGAAACGGGTAAAGAACATGGCCCATCTAGCTTGCCGGGGATTCAGACGTTTAGCAGACCGGAGGTATTCCAGGTTCTTGTGATCTGTGAGTATGGTGAACGGGTGTTGCGCTCCCTCCAGCCAATGGCGCCACTCCTCCAACGCCGCTTTCATTGCCAGTAGCTCCCGATTGCCTACATCGTAGTTGTAGGCAACTTTCTGGAGTAGAATGCACAAGGGAACATTTTTGCTGGATTACCTTGGCGCTGTGAGAGTATGGCCCCGATTCCTGTACTGGAAGCGTCGACCTCGACTATGAAAGGGAGTTCTGGGTCAGGATGGCGGAGAATGGGTGCTGTGGTGAATCGTTCTTTCAGTTCTTGAAAGGCGTGCACCGCCTCGTGGGACCAGGAGAGGCGTGTGGATTGTCGCTTAGTCATGGAAGCGGAGCTGTAATGCCACTGAAGTTTCCTATGAACCGCCTGTAGAAGTTGGCGAACCCCAGAAATCGCTGTAGTTCTTTCAGCGTGCGTGGTTGAGGCCATTCAAGCACCGCCCTCACTTTACTGTCGTCCATCGCCACTCCCTCCTGACTGATGACATAGCCCAGGAAAGATGTAGAAGTACGATGAAACTCACATTTCTCAGCTTTGGCATACAGTTTGTGTTGAATGAGTCGTTGCAACACGGCCCGGACATGTTGGACGTGTTCTTCGAAATTTTTGGAATAGATGAGGATGTCGTCAATGTAGACTATGACCCAGCGATTGAGCATGTCCCGAAAGACGTCGTTAATGAACGATTGAAAGATGGAGGGACTATTGGATAGCCCGAACGGCATAACAAGGGTCTCATAGTGTCCAGTAGCGGTAGAAAAAGCCGTCTTCCATTCATCTCCCTCTCTGATACGGATCAGATTGTAGGCACACCGGAGATCCAGCTTGGTAAAATACTTGGCTTGCCTTAGCTGCTCTAGGGCTGCGGGGACCAATGGTAGAGGGTAGCGGAATTTAACTGTGATGTCGTTCAGTCCGCGATAGTCTATGCAGGGCTGAAGACTGCCGTCCTTTTTTTTGACGAAGAAGAAACCTGATGCCGCCGGGGATGTAGATGGTCGGATAAATCCTTTGGCCAACTCTTCCTCGATGTATGCTTTCATAGCTGCCGACTCAGGCTGTGACAGGGGAAATATTCTGCCCTTGGGGGGCGTGGTGCCAGGCAAAAGATCTATAGCACAGTCACTGGAACGGTGAGGAGGTAATTCAGTTGACTTGCTTTTACTAAAAGCGATCGCCAGATCAGCATACTCAGCGGGTATGTCGGGCTCGTCGATGTTGGGCTCGTGAACTGAAACGGTCTGAACTGGTATGGGAGTGATCTGTTTCAGACAATGTTCATGACACGTGACATCCCACTGAACAATCTGGCCCTCCTTCCAGGAAATAAGCGGGTTGTGAGTTCTGGAAGACCAAGGATGACTGGATTATTGGGTGAATGAATAACATAGAATCGAATGCGCTCATGATGAAGGACTCCTACTAGCAGAGCGAGTTCAGCGGTGATGTGCGCCACTCTCCCTCCTCCGATGGGTCTCCCATCTAGCGCCTCCACTGTCAATGGAGAGTTACAGTCCGTTAGTGTAATATTGTGTTCTCTGATGAATGTATCTGACATGAAATTGCCAGCTGCCCCAGAGTCCAAAAGTGCATGCGTGGTTATGCATTGATCATTCAGTGTTATTTGAATGGGAATCTTGAGGCAGTTAGAGGAATAATCGGTGGAAAGTGGAGAACTCACCACTTTCGGGTTAGCTGGGTTGGGTCGGATGGGGCAGTTGACCTTGATGTGGCCGGCTTGACCGCAGTACAAGCACAAATGAAGTTGTCGTCTCCTTTCTCTCTCCTCTGGATGGAGCGGGGTGTACCCAAGCTGCATGGGTTCTGATGTGGGATTGGTCAGAGTGGATAGACGGACAGGGCGTCGTGATCGGAGAAGATTGTCAATGTGAATGGCTAGTTCAATGAATTCATTAAGCGATCTTCCTTCGTCGTGGCATGCGAGCTCGGCTTGTAGTTCCAGAGACAGCCCCTTACGAAACAGTAGTTTCAGCGTGTCCTCGACCCAGTTCGTTTGAGCGGTGAGGGTTCGGAAGTTTAGTGCGTATTCGGCAGCTGTGGTTTTACCTTGACACAACGACAGTAGTTGATCCCCTGCGCTTTTGCCTCCCTCCGGATGTTCGAAGACCCACATTCGTGACACAAACGTGATTTCTTTACCTATTTTTTTTTCTTGTAACGCAAGTAACGTAATTTTATTGACATCAGTAACTGTAATCAAATTACATAAATTTAAAATGTAATGTGTTACATTACTGCGTTATAAGTAAATAGAATACAGTAACGGTTACTTTGTAACGCGTTATACCCAACTCTGGACATGAGGGTGAGTAATTAATGAGAGAATTTGGGTGAACTAACCCTTTAATCTCATTATGGCTGAAAAATTATGTTTTATTAACAAAGTTCGAGAGGAGCATTTTCAGATAATCTACCCAATCAGTATGAGAGGAGGCATATATAGAGAGAGCCGACTTACCTCGGTTCCAAGACAATTGATTTGAATTGACAATCACTCCTGATTATTCCTGTCCCAGCCAGGGATGGGGGGTACTCTGGGTTTGGGCCAAATTCCAAGCTCGGAGCCCTCTCCTCGGACAGCATGCCAAATATGCATATTCCAAACCCTTTGTCTGATTGTATGTAAGTGCGAACTCGTGAACAACTTTGATAACGTAAATATGTTGATTTGCATGGAATGCATAACTCTGTTGAATGTGATGTAACTTGTGAACTTATGGTGTTATTAGTGTTGTCACGATACTGGAATTTCTATCTTCGATACGATACCTTGAAAAGTATCAACATTCTATTCCATTCAATACCATGGGGAAAAAAAGCTGCATATACTGTCAAATAGATATTTTTAATATATATATATATATTTTTTTTGTCTATTGAAAGTATAGGCAATCAAAAATTTCTTCTGAAGAGATCACTTTATATGATAAAGCTTGATCAATTACCATTATAACGTTGATCAGTTACATTATAATTATCTCACAACTCAATGTATTTGTTTTTACAATGGAGTAATTTTGTTTCAGTAGCTTATAGCACAAATAAGCTTGATTTCAAAGGGTAAACTGAATTTTAAAAAGACAAGTAAAGAGTAATAAAATAAATAAATTAACAGTAGCACAAATAAATAAAATAGAATAAAGATACAAATGAAATAGACTGCTTTATTTTTTTTTTCCAGGTAGGTCTAACAGTAGTATTCAGGTAAGAAACTGAATAAAGAAACAAAGTAATCAAATTTAGCATTGGATGATCTTCATTGTAAAAATTAAATACAGATTAATCAATTAAAGTTACACAAGTTAAACAGTCAAGAGTAGTAAGTGATTTTCTCTTTGTCTTTTGTTGCTTGATTAACATTAATAACAGAGAGCGGAACATTTATTCGGATGCTGTATCTTTAAGACATGATCCAAAATGCTGTTACTGTTACACATTTTTCCTGAACTGTTCCAACTGTTTACGTTAATACTCACCAAGATGGCCATTCTGACATTATTATTCATTATTATTATTATTAGGTGTTATGGATAAAACTTTAAACTTGTGGTGTTATGGACATTGCCGGCTTTGATACTGTCGATATGGTAGAGCTGAGACTTATTTACATTGTTTTGGGGGGAAGACATATCTGGCATCTGGTGCATTAGAAATTATTCAGAAATGCAATGAGCAGTATTTGGGCTCAATAAAAGCCTTTTCTCTTAAATTCTCTTTACTCTGATGTTCAGAATTTTTCAGTGTTGATATCTGTGGTTTTTGACTTCTACCACAAATGCTTGAATAAACCTTGTTCTGACACAGGACAACCTCACACTGGTCAGGCTTTCTCTGCAGGTATTGGCTGGTGTCAGAGGCTCCTGTCACATGATGTCATGTCACAGTGCACACACACATTCGCACAGTGCACAGGCCTGTGTTATTATTACAAGTACACTTCAGTTTATCATAAAAAATCCTGTGGAACAGTTGAATAAAAACAACTTGAATAAGGCAGGTCATATCAAGACTTTGCTGTTTAAAGAGAGTTGTGTTTCGAAGAGTAACCCGGCTGCTGTGTGTCAGTGGGTTCGGTCTCTGCTCTGTGACTCAGGAGCTGGATTCAGAAAAATAACAGTCACTAGCTGTACGTTTACATGGACATTTTTGTTTGTTTCAGTTGGAATAGTCTGAACATAGTGTTTACATGAATGCTAAATTAAGTGATTAGGTTGATGCAACTGCACGATTAATGACACAATAGTAATTTCTGTCACTGTTATCAACAACAACAACAGCTCGTTTCATGCTTCATACATTATTATGGCATTTCTACATCATTGCAGAACTTTCCAGTTTGACATTTCAGTCGGATTTGGCCCATTCATTCCAACTGATGTGGTTACATGTGACTGTTACTAGCCTGCTTAGCCTGGATTGTTAGGTTCCATGAAAATGCAGCTAGTTGCTGATGTTTGTTTCTGTGGTGGTTAGGCTGAACATCCATCCATGAAGTCCATCTATGCCTTTGTCAATGTCTTCTAGTCTAGTGACCTACTGTTTATGACCTGGTATCCTTTAGACCAGTGGTTCCCAACCCTGGTCCTGGGCTGCGTTCCGCTTTTTTTTTAGACACGCACTCGCAAACTTTCCTAAGCACTTCCCCTCGGCCGCCATTTTTAAGTGCATTCCACTTCATGAAGTGGATGAGTGAGGCTTATATAGACAGACCCACGACCCCTCGATTTTGATCGAGGGAGCGAGTCCACTTCATATGTACACTTCAGGCAGCTCCATATACCACAATGCAATACGATTGTGACGTCACCACAGATCGCGTTTAATTTACACCCACCACAAACATCTCTATGATATATTATTATTATTTTTTTATATTTAAAACAAACCAAACACACCTACAGTATATACATACAGAATGCTGCATTAAACAATTTCGTAAAGGAAAAGAATGTATATAATAAATCAACTCTATAGTGGATTCCAAATGATCAAGTGTGTTCCAATTCAGCCCATTGCAAGGGTTCCGCCAGTAGTGGGCACTTGTGCAACGTAAGCAATGACGTACATCTGAGTCAACGAGACTGAGGGAAGTTAGCGAAGGAAGGGCATAAAAACGAACTGGAATGCAGCCCTGGAGTGTCCCCAGCACATTTTATATGTCTCCCTGATCAAACACACCTGATTCAACTCAAGCGTGCCACACGAGTCCTGAAAAGTGAAGCCAAAGCGTCTCGATCGCCCCCAGGTGGCTGGATGCAGTATAGGTCATAAATCCCACCCTCTCCTTGTATTCCAGTAGGACGTGAGACAAACTAAACAATTAAATTACACTTCAAATATTTTTTTCCAAAGACAATTTCTCTCATATTAGGCAGTTTTTATAACGCTGGTTTTAGTACAAGTGTTCGTTCTTTAAATAAGTTTGGTTTTAGTTAGTTATTTGATGCTATAAAAACGGGGGTGAGACATCATGATTGACAGCTGAGGTTGACAGCTTCTCTGAGTGAAGTAGTCACTGAGGCGCCAACTGACTTTTTTCTGGATCTTCGTGAGGTGACTGGAGCTTTAACTTTAATATCTACATTTCCATAACTGTTTATTTCACACCGACATACAGGTGCTGGTCATATAATTAGAATAACATCAAAAAGTTGATTTATTTCACTAATTCCATTCAAAAAGTGAAACTTGTATATCATTTTCATTCATTACACACAGACTGATATATTTCAAATGTTTATTTCTTTTAATTTTGATGATTATAACTGACAACTAAGGAAAATCCCAAATTCAGTATCTCAGAAAATTAGAATATTGTGAAAAGGTTCAATATTGAAGACACCTGGTGCCACAATCTAATCAGCTAATTAACTCAAAACACCTGCAAAGGCCTTTAAATGGCTTTTTGATGATATTCTAATTATATGACCAGCACCTGTAATTTGTTCTGAGTTTGGGCGGGACCTTGATATCGCAGCTCCACTTTATGCTCACTACTGCGCAGATTCGGGTTTCAAGTTCACTATGCGCAGACTCAAGATGTCAGCGCCATATAGACACACTGGCGGCTTCAGTTACTACAATGGAAGAGACTGAAGGTGCGTCAGCCATATTTTTTTACAGTCTATGGTTCAACTCATCAGCTCATTAGTAAAGATTTTAAGGCCTTGTGTACACCTGGTATTAAGAAGCGTTTTCATCAATCCGATTGCAAGTGGACTAAATACAGGTGTAAAGGGGCTTTAAAATGTTTTGAGCTTGTCCACTTTCGACCACTTCCAGAGGTAGTAGAAAACTCATTAGACTGGGTTGCTTTTATAGTGTAAACATTCATGTGGTCAAATGTGTTCGAACAGCCACAGAAGACCGCCTACTCTCTGCCTACTGAACTACAGTAACACAGAAATTAAACTTTGTCGGCTGAAGACCTAAGTTTGGTTCGAAGACGAAAAATGTACCAAGCACAATTCTCTCACCATTCCTGATTACTAACACACATTCGGTGTGGTTATCAGAGCAGAAACGAAATCTGCTGCTCTGTGTGTTAATTGTGCGAGCTTATTTCTTATATATATATATATATATATATATATATATACATCTGAAAAAGCACATACAGTTCATTTACCCACCCATAGACCCTACCCTCAAAGAAATCAGGGCCGAAGTGGTTGAAAGTGGACAAAAGAGACAGATTGAAATACCAGGTGTAAACAGGAATGTATGCAATTACCAGCGAAAACCATCCCGCCCGGTCTAAAATATAAACACTTATAAAACAGTTAGTTCCTGTCCTTGATTCTGATTGGTCAATAGCTGTGTTTTATTCACGATAAAACACGGCTATGACCGCTTCACCCAACGGTTCTGTGTATCACTACACAACACCCTTAGCAACCACTAAACCAGGGGTGGGCAAACTCGGTCCTGGAGGGCCGCTGTCCAGCATGCACTGTCAAGCCTCTACAACTGATCCAGAATGCTGGAGCAAGACTGGTCTTTAACGAACCGAAGAGAGCGCATGTCACACCTCTCTTCATCAGTTTGCATTGGCTGCCAATAGCTGCTCGCATCCAATTCAAGGCTCTAATGTTTGCCTACAGAACAACTACTGGCTCTGCATCACTTTACCTAAACTCACTACTTCAGACTTATGTGCCCTCCAGAAGCTTGCGTTCTGCAAGTGAACGGCGCCTTGTGGTGCCATCCCAAAGGGGCACAAATTCACTCTCACGGACCTTCTCCTGGTCTGTTCCTGGCTGGTGGAACGACCTACCACACTCTATCCGAGCAGCTGAGTTGCTACTGACTGACACACTCATAAAGACAGTCTTTGCCGCCATCTAATGGCCTAATAATGTAACTTCTGTTGCTGATCACGGTCAGGGACTATTTTTTCGGAAGGAAGGCTTTGGTGAAAGATTGCTTCATGAAAGTTGCATTGATACACATTTTTGGCTTTAATATTTGTATTGTGTGGTAACCGTTTTATAAAAGCAGTAAGGTACTCGAGGCTAGTGCTGTATCATGAATAAGTCACGGCTGAAGGGCGTTGTGAGGCACGACACGAAGCATAGCCTCTTGTACCTTATTGCTTACATAGGCTTACCATAGTGAATCAGGATAAGACAAAAACACGCTTTGGAAGAAAGAATGATGATGTATTAGCACATTATTTAATTTTTGTGAATTTTGAACCAAAAAGTTACATTTATTTATTTATTGGCTTAGATAACTATTAGATCACACAGATGCAGAAATCCAAAGGATTCACTAGGAGTTGACATGTTTTTTTACCATGTGACTCAATTGATGTGAATATTATTATTCAATGAATGTTGTTAATATTACTTTAATATTATTACAAAATAATTGTAAAATCAGTCTGGACTATTTTATTCATAGTAATTATTAGCAACTCTCAGAGGTCATTCAGATCTAATTGCGGATTTATGAGAAATCTGGTTGATCTCTCTTCTGTGAACATTCATTGTTACTAGGCTAATGATAATAAATAATAATGATTTTTATTTCGCACATTTTAACAGTCATTCAAATGTAAGATTCGCCACTATTCATGTTCAAAAAAAGGAGATGGCTTAACCCCCCAGCACTGGGAAACTCTGCACTCACAAAATGTCCCACAGCAGATTTTGCATGTGTGGCACAGTAAAGCCTGTTTTTGACTCAGGCTGCTCTCTGATGCGATCCAAGTATCCGAAGGCAAGGCCTGCATTTTCACGCTCCATCAGCAGTATTTCCCAGGCCTGCCAGCTTCTTTGTGGCAAATCTCGCTCCGACAAGTAGGCGATTGGCATGAAACCAGAGGCTAGTGACAACGGGCCGTAGTGGAGATGCATTCGGAGGTGCCAAGTCTATTCTTCTGCATCAAGAAACGGTGCCAAGTAGAGCTCACCTCTCTTTCTATAATGCATGTATACTCACACTACGTGAGAAACGCTATTTTTCAATTGTTAATTGTGTTCAATGATTTCATGTGTGCCAGCTTGGACTGATTATCTGCCCTCTGGTTGCTCTTGGGGAATTAAAGCATGTTGCAATAGTTGCGTGGTGCTGTAACCAGCACCTGTGTTGTGTAAAGACAGCTCTTCTAGCTCTATCAATCCTGTGTCACATTCTTGAGGAAACAACAATTTTCTGCCTATGAAAAGCGAACAATCTTCCCCTTCCCCCTGGCTGTGTGTCACAGATGGTGGGAAAACCTTTGTTATGCTAATATAATATCAAACTGTGCAGGGACAGCTTAGCAGCGCATTTCGTGCACCAAGCGCCCTTTTCCATTGAGTGATTTAACTGGAGTTGGATGAAGAAATGGCCACCCTTGGACCCGAATGAAAAGCCAGTGTTGTGAGTGGGTTGTTTCACACAACATAACATGCAAGGGCCTGATTTCCCTCATTGCTAAGTGCAGTTAATTAATGTCAATGCGGGATGTGCGCCACAATGCGTAATGCGTCAGCCTGACATTTTAAAAATGTTTCTTAAAGGAATGCTCTGGGTTCAAAACAAATTAAACTCTCCCAGCAACATCTGTGACATGCTATCATTTACCACAGAAAATAATTTCGACTCTTAGTTTGTAAAAATTGTGTTAAATGGGAGCCAATGGAAGCAAGCCATTTCAGAGGATTTAAAAGCAAACATGTAAAGCCCATATTTTTGATAAAGCAATTATATATTTATATTTGATGTTTGTTGTTAATTCTCACGTACAGAAATGTGTTATTTGTGGTGTAAAGCTGTTCAAATGATTTTTTAGTGGTTGACAAACAAATGGTTAATCAGGATTTTTGGGGCTGATACCGATCACGGGTCTATTTGAAGCCTTCTATTTATCATGTAGTGTTATTTATTTATTTATTTAGCTATTATTAACAACAACGTAGATTATTTAAATTAAGGGATGAGAAAGAATATGAGTTATTTCAGTAAAATGTCTTGCCCCATAGACTTCCACTGTAAGTGCATTACTGTGCACACAATTTTTGTTCGTAACCGAAGGAGACTGTAAAAAGCTTTGCGTTTCTGCTTAGTTAAATGTTAAGATGATTTTTAATGTGTCGATGATTCGGTGGCCTGTTTAAGACAAACTGGCAGAGCCGCCACATACCAGCAATACCTTTTCTGTTTCTCCTTGTCACTTGCAAAGAGTTCAAAAGATAATGAGGAAAGCCAGGAACGGAGCGTTAGAAGTGCGGCGTGAAAAAACGAAAGGCTGTTAGGGCCGTGTCAGCAGAGGCAGGTAAACAATGAGGCGACAGACGTCCTCTGAGCTCCTTCAACTCATGTGCCACATCGCTTTAAGATCACTCACGTAGCCGGTGACTTTAACTGATGCGATGCTTGTGTCGTGAGTGCATGCAGTCTTAGTTACTGCGTCACTCTCGTTTTGTTACTTTTCCTGCCATTTGAATCATAAGGGGGGCTTTCATATCCTCGCTGGATGAAGCTCATTGCCTGTCAATGTAATAGTGCATGCTGGATTACGGGGTTATTTCCCTGGAGTGCAGATATGAGAGAGCATGTCACTCATCCACTCTCTCCCTCTCTTGCCATTTCTGGCTCAATCGTTGCCAGGGAGCCTCCTTGCACCAAAATTTCCAAGACTGTGTTGTGGACCCTGTTTCATGCGGCGAAGAGCAAGATGAAATATGCCATTTTGAGAATTGTTGTTATTCCAGTCACACTTCAGATGCAGCAAGCTCCAATAAAATTCCCTCTAATTGGCAGATTGTAGGCAGACCCTCTCCAGCACACGTGGGGCACACGCTAGGGTTTATTAAAATGACTATTTTTTTAATTAGCAACTCTAATATGTGTGTTAATCAGTACAGAGCTCTGATTGAAAGAGCCACAGATTGCAAATGTCAGGATTAAACATTAATGTTTTTTTTTTTTTTTTTTTTGAGATAACACATTTTATTTACCTTTCATGACAATCAACGGTTTCTTCACCTCTCCTTATCTGTTTCTTCTTAAGTTACTATAAATATAGAGGCATATTAAGAAGTTAAGCAGAGTGTGAACATTTCGCTTTTATCCACAATAGCTTTTTTCATATGTAAAATGTATGAAATTATGTAATTGTGACAAAATGTTAAAGGATAATTAAGTGTAACAAATCATCTTTTATTGGAAAATTAAACAAGATTATATCAAACTTTCATAATTCCTTTCAAAAGGTATGTTATCGTCTCTGACAGACAGCATGTTGAAGCCACTCAGGCTGCCATTTTCTCCATCTTCTTGGAAAGCGATGGCATAGTCAAAACATCCAGTAGTGTGGGTTTTCTAGGAAATGGATGTACTAGTACAGTGATCGTTAATCCGTACAGACCAGGCACCACGTTTTTGCACGTGATTCTCTGATTAATTGCAAAGTTTAACCATCATAGAGCGAAAGTTCATCACATCAAGTTTGCACGTTTTAGGTCCTGTCAGTTGTGCGTGCTGTTTTCTGTGCGCACACAAAAGCCGCGCAGATGCACAGGAACACCGAATTCTCTTTCATGGCTTATTGCTCTTGAATGGAAATTAGTTTTTTAAAGTGACAGCAGCCTAATAAACCTGCTGCCGTCTGTGTCATTAATGTTAATCAAACAACAAACATACAGTGAAGACTATGCACATTTGATTATTCAGTTTTTGTAGTATTTCTTACTACATGTTAAATAAAACTACTGTATTTGGAAATAAATATTTAATTTTTTATTTAATTTACTTTGTCCTGTTGTTTGTAACTTTCTTCTTTGTTCTTCTTTTTAATAATAAAAATAAAATGGTAGATTTTGGAAATATCGCCCACCCCTCTTGTATAGGTTTCAGCAAAGGTTTTCAAACATTTCAATATTGATAAAAGTTATATTGCTCAAGCTTTTTCCATTGTGATAATTTTTTTGTGAAATATGTAAAAGCAAGGAAATTACTGTCATTGTGTATTTATGGAATTTAAAAAAAAAAAAAAACTTTTCATAACAATGGTTCTTTTAAATACTTGAGTAGCTTATTGTGGTATAGTTGTGCCAAATTAAAATTTGAAAGTCATTGTATTATTCACACACTAGTTGCACAAATTCAGTTTCATTGACTTCAACCTCTTTTCCTGCTATTGAGAGATTTTCCGTAATTTATGGCACAACGCTTCCCTGCCACTGACGAGTTATTCTGGTGTTGTGCCGAATTCTGACCCCTGCTAGATAATAACGCCCCATTCTAGTTCCCAGTATAGGTAAATCTAAAATCAAGCTACCTGAATGACTGAACACATTAGTCTTTTCCTGCCATTGACAAGATTTTCCATAATTTATGACACTACGCTTCCTTGCTATTATTCTGGTGTTGTGCCGAATTCTGACCCCCACTAGATTTTTACCCCCTTAAGTCCCCAGTATAGGTAAGTTTAGGATTAGGGGTGGGGTTAGGATTAGGCAATCAGGTAGCTGCTTCAACGAGGGGTCTTAATAATTGGGCAGGGAGTTGAAATTTGCCACAACACTAGCAATCCGTGTTTTCACTGTTAGGGGTAGGCGTAGGGGGACGCAATTACACATAATCTGAAAGAGTACAGAATCTCCAGATCCAAAAACAAGCGAATAAGAAGATCTGCTTATACCAGTCCAGTTGCATAAACATAGCCATTATGTTAAGACAGTGTCTTAAGATAGTATGACCCACTACCAGTTAGTCAAGGAGCAGTCAGTCTTTTCAGTATCAAATAAGGCGAATGTATGTTTTTATGTAATTGTCTTGAACAAAAAAGAAAATTGTCTTAAAAATTTTTTTGATGACTAACTTGTAACAAATGAAATGTTCATCCAGGAAGAGGTAACGACTATGCTTTGATCGGTGTTGATGGACTTGATCGACTCTATCTATGTTTTGATCATCGTTCTGAATCCGATCCAGATGAAGTCTTTGACAAAAACACAACTTTCTGAGCTTTTTGTTTAAAGAACGTACCCACATTCAAGTGTTGATAAAAAAAGAATGAACGAAGCTAGAATACATTTGTTGTTGTTTTAAAGCAGAGGCACTGCTTATTTCTTTTGATATATTGTATGTTCAGATATTCATACAACAAAATATTTTGGGGGCCATGAAAGTTTTGTAAATATGATCAAAAATGCTGGCTGGCTAAAAATAAATATGCTGGCTGGATAAGAGTTAATAGCACAAATATTTAATAAGAACTCTATTGCACCCTTGACTACTGAGGTTTGTTACCAGCACAGCAACTCAAGAATACATGTTAATATGTAAAATGTTGGCCAAACATTTGTCTGCTTACTGCGTATTTCTGGCCAAAGACAGCAGATCTGAGAAATTGCTTTCATTTCTTCTCTTCCTTCTCCTATTTCCAGTAATCACTTTCTGTTCTGAAACGGTATAGATTCTAAAACGCTTTGAGCAATAGAGCAGCTAAAGAGATAAAAGGTAAAGATTGACTAAGGCAAGATGAGAATGTACTTCTGGACCATAATGCACCATTCGAGCAGATACATAACAAAAGGCTGAATTAGTCAAGGGTCCTGCTAGATCAAAAATCACTGGAGGAAAAAGCACCAGATTAATGAAGATCCTTTGTCTGTTGAGACAAGATGATAGATTTGAGTCTCAGGCCACATCCTGATGGACAATTATGAACAGAGCTGAAGTTTTTTTCAGAGCAGATTTCATCACTGTCAGACCCGACACATGGCACAAGGAAATTCGAGCACATCTGAAACAAGGAAACTCCCTGGAGAACATGGATGTTAGCTGAACAAAACAATGATTGTTTTTTTGTTTTTTTTACACCCATTGTTCTTAACTAATGTAGACAGGCAGATACCTCCTCATATTAAGGGCGACGACCCAACACCAGTTTGATGGTCAGACACGATTTCACACTCTCAGTCCTGAATACTGATGTCCAGTCTGTCTGATACATGCGAGCCTAATTAATATAATGAGTCATTGTATAATCTTGGCCAACAGCAGTCTGGTTGGCTAACAACTTGGCCTCAAAAATGTTTCCCTCAAAAATGACACAACACGGCAGTATTTAAAACCACGCTTTTACATTTTACCAAGAGTGATGCTTGCCTTTGTAAGACTGACCGCCAAGATGCTAGGGCATTCTGGAATTGCAATGCAGTTGCTAAGGTGTCCAGAATATTTGTTAGCATGATGCTTGATGCTAGGCTAGGTCTCTTACTGACGCATGTCAACAGAGCCCACCCCAAGTCTCTGTGATATTCTGGTTTCTAGATATGGTTCGAGTCTGGGTTTTATGTAAGTCTGTGGGCTTTTTCATCCACCAGATGACAAGTTTAAGTTCATTTACTTTGAAAAGGAAAAGCTACGTGACACTAAGGCCGTGTGTCCACCAAAGCGTTTTTAGCCTGCTGAAAACACTAGATGCTCTGCTGAAAATGCCCAGCTGTGACAGCTTGAGAGCTATGTTGCTATGATATGGAATATCCACGGCACTGTTACTTATAACTGATTTTGCAGGTCATTTGTTTCAGATTTAAATTGTTGACACAAGGTAGAGTACTTGCTATGTATGTTCAGAGACCAGCAATGTTAATTTCTCATCCATTTTGTTACATTCTCTACTTGTTGATGTCGTTGTACAGCAATAATGTTGTGACAGTTGGTCGGTGTAGTTTTTTAACCCAGCCCTCCTCCTCTCTGATTCTACGGCTGGCTAAAAAGTGACAGTGATGAGCTGCCAGTCCTGGCGTTTAAAAAACACGGTGCTACCATTGAAATCAATTGGAAAAGAACGCTAGCCATTGGAAAAAACGCTTTGGTGGACACACGGCCTAACCCTATGTGCAATAGCAGTTGTTAGGGTTGCATGATTATTCAAAATTAAACCGAGAATGTGATATGGCTTGTACACTGAACAAAATTATAAACGCAACACTTTTGTTTTTGCTTCCAACTCGAAGATCTAAGACTTTTTCTATGTACACAAAAGGCCTATTTTTCTCAAATATTGTTCACAAATCTGTCTAAATCTGTGTTAGTGAGCACTTCTCCTTTACCGAGATAATCCATCCACCTCACAGGTGTGGCATATCAAGATGCTGATTAGACAGCATGATTATTGCACAGGTGTGCCTTAGGCTGGCCACAATAAAAGGCCACTCTAAAATGTACAGTTTTATTACACAGCACAATGCCACAGATGTCGCAAGTTTTGAGGGAGCGTGCAATTGGCATGCTGACTGCAGGAATGTCCACCAGAGCTGTTGCCCGTGAATTGAATGTTCATTTCTCTACCATAAGCCGTCTCCAAAGGCGTTTCAGAGAATTTGGCAGTACATCCAACCGGCCTCACAACCGTAGACCACGTGTAACCACACCAGCCCAGGACCTCCACATCCAGCATCTTCACCTCCAAGATCATCTGAGACCAGCCACCCGGACAGCTGCTGCAACAATTGGTTTGCATAACCAAAGAATATCTGCACAAACTGTCAGAAACCGTCTCAGGGAAGCTCATCTGCATGCTCGTCATCCTCATCAGGGTCTTGACCTGACTGCAGTTTGTCGTGGTAACCAACTTGAGTGGGAAAATGCTCACATTCGATGGCGTCTGGCACTTTGGAGAGGTGTTCTCTTCACGGATGAATCCCGGTTTTCAATGTACAGGGCAGATGGCAGACAGCGTATATGGTGTCGTGTGGGTGAGCGGTTTGCTGATGTCCACGTGTGGATCGAGTGGCCCATGGTGGCGGTGGGGTTATGGTATGGGCATGCGTATGTTATGGACAACGAACACAGATGCATTTTATTGATGGCATTTTGAATGCACAGAGATACCATGACGAGATCCTGAGGCCCATTGTTGTGCCATTCATCCACGACCAGCACCTCATGTTGCAGCATGATAATGCACGGCCCCATGTTGCAAGGATCTGTACACAATTCCTGGAAGCTGAAAACATCCCAGTTCTTGCATGGCCAGCATATTCACCAGACATGTCACCCATTGAGCATGTTTGGGATGCTCTAGATCGGCGTATACGACAGCGTGTTCCAGTTCCTGCCAATATCCAGCAACTTCGCACAGCCACAATCAACAACCTGATCAACTCTATGCGAAGGAGATGTGTTGCACTGCGTGAGGCAAATGGTGGTCACACCAGACACTGACTGGTTTTTGGACCCCCCTGGACCCCACCCAGTACAGTAAAACTGCACATTTTAGAGTGGCCTTTTATTGTGGCCAGCCTAAGGCACACCTGTGCAATAATCATGCTGTCTAATCAGCATCTTGATATGCCACACCTGTGAGGTGGATGGATTATCTCGGCAAAGGAGAAGTGCTCACTAACACAGATTTAGACAGATTTGTGAACAATATTTGAGAGAAATAGGCCTTTTGTGTACATAGAAAAAGTCTTAGATCTTTGAGTTCAGCTCATGAAAAAAGGGGGCAAATACAAAGGTGTTGCGTTTATAATTTTATTCAGTGTAAATTAAGACATTAAGATATTAGTTTTATACTAATACTAATATCACTAATAATTTTAGTATAATTAAAAGTGATTTACATGAAAATGAAAAAAAAAGTAAAATAGAGTAAATTAATTAAAATGAAATAAAGGTAATATGAGAAAAACAGAAGAGGATTCAAATAAAACAGTACAGTGTGATCAGTACTACATTATTATTATTATTATCATCATATCAAACAAGCACAGCATTTTAAATTGCAATAACATTTTTTTTTTTTTCAGAAGAAAAAAAAAGATTTTTCCCCCTCCCTCAAATCATGCAGCCCTAGGTCGCAGTGATGCTTGACTTAGTAAACTTAATAAAAACCGTTGTTACTCTGCAGCTGGTGTGCTAAAGGGTGAACAGAAAATGTCAGCAGAACAATATTGATGACACTGAGCAATAGTGTGTTAAAGTAATGATGTGTGACACGTTGTGGACATTGACTGAAGGCCTGCAGGACTGAATATACTGATCTTTGCAGTTGAATCGCTCCCCACCACTTATTTACATTCCCTCAAACAAACACGACGACTGTATGTATGATAATTGCATTCCAGCTCACTAACCTTTTTATCACAAGGATGTTGTTGTAACCGTAAGATATCATAAAAGATTCAGATCTATTTGTCAGTAATCTTTCTGGCTAGGGTTTTTGTCAATTATTGCATTTGTCGCTACAGCAGTTCGTTTCCAGGCCCGTATGACCAATGTGCTGGGGCTCCATTAAGTAAATACAGCAGGTTTTGGCTCATTAAGTCTGTGACTGCAGTCCTCTGGGATAGTGACAGCTTCGGCTATATGACCTTTAGACACCTAATCAACTTTTAACACCTCACTGGATCTCCTCAGCAGAGAGACCAAGAGGAAGATGACCAATCGCCTGAAATCACCCAATCTGCTCGATACGAGTGCGTCGGCCCCCGAGGTGTCACTTCAGTGAGAAAAATCTGTTGAGCAGCAATCTCTGTGAAGCAAGAGGCTTTTTATAGGAGACGAGAAGAACAATCTGATCTGCACAACAACTAAACAGCCAAATAAAGATCTGGGCACTGGCACGATTTATCAAGATCAAATAATTTCTGTTTGGGTCAGTTCACATTCTTATGTTATCTGTTTCATTTAGTGGCAGATCTCAACCTATTGTTAGTACATGCGTCAGTTTCTTTCTCTTTAATTTCTTTCGACACAATGTTTGTCGATAATGTCATATATAAATGTGGAAACACATTAAAATTTGCAGTCAGAAAGTTGCTGTAGATTGCAAGTGGTTATAATATATCTTTTTATCAAGGCCTAAATTGACATCAGCAGTGTCCTCAGTTGGACATGCTATTTTCCACCTAAAACTACTCTAAATGTCTTTTTTATATATAATTATTTCATATAAAATATAAAAAATATAAATATAATTATATAATTATTTTTATATAAATACTTCTGTTTTTATTATGCTTGTTTTCAGTAATAACTGTACTGATTCTCAGTACTGTAATACAGTATTTTTTATTGTGTTACAATGGGTAAATCATATTAAGTGCATATGAGATGCATATTATTGAGTTTGATACTGAAAGCTCCTCTCTAAAGCAGCGAATGTCAGCAGAGGAATAATGAGAGGTATATGAGAACAGATGGTTAATTCAACCCTTTCCTTCCACCTGCCTCCAGCTCTCAGAACAACAGCACACACTACATTCACAGCTTTGACTCAGTAGTGATTTGTCTGTGAAACACAACAAGAGATTTTCCTGTTCAGGCATAATATTTAATATTTATTTATTATCTTTTTAGAATAGATGATGTAGTTAAGGGGTGGGCGATATGACCAAAATCTGCTATTACAATATGAATAATGTTATTTCACTATAATATATATATATATATATATATATATATATATATGTATATTATTAGAGAATTATTAGGCACGTTGATTTATTTTTTTCCAGGCACATCTTGCCAATTCCAATTCCAAACCGTATTAATCTTAATAACTACTATTAATTTTGTATTCGTTTTGGGAGTTCATTTTTAGTCCATCTCTGCAAAATGGACTTCAGGGTAGGAGATGGACTAAAAAATGATCTTCCAAAACTTACTGCCAGATTCTGGAAGATGAATTCTTCAAACAGTGGTACAAGAGGATGTGGTGCTGGTCCTCAAGAGTCACTCTCAATCTGTCTGTCTATAAAGCCTATAAAGAAACAGTCTTCTTGTATTTTACAACATTTCATCTTGTGATTCTTATTAGGTGGGGGTCATTTTTTTTAGGATTCTTTATCTAAGTCTCTGAGATCCTGACTCCAGGTAGGTTGCAGTTCTGGAAAATGGTGACGCTGGAGACTAAATGGTTCCTGATGGTTCACACTTAATTCTTCACCTTGATTCTTAATTCTTTTGCAGTTAACATGTCTTTTCTTCTTCACCTGTTTTTGTCTGACCCTGCTGACCCAATGAGCATTTTGCTGTCCATTGGTCATGCCTTAACTGCAGTTTCCAGTATTGCATTAGTATTGCATCATTCTCATGGGCATTTAATAATTTTTGACTTTTCAATCAGAGTTAAATCTCTTTTTTGGCTCATTTTAGCTGCATATTAAAACATACCTAATAATTATGCACACCTGAATATAAGGTGTTTTTCATTTCAAGCCTTAATGAACAATTATATATCACTTATAAATGTTTAAATACAAAATTAATAGTAGTTATTTAGATTAATGTGGTTTGGTATTGGTAAGATGTGCCTGGGAAAAAAAAATATGATAAAAAAATCAATGCATGCACTGTATATATACACTATATTGCCAAAAGTTTTGGGACGCCTGCCTTTACGTGCGCATGAACTTTAATGACATCCCATTCTTAATCCGTAGGGTTTAATATGGAGTTGGCCCACCCTTTGCAGCTATAACAGCCTCTACTCTTCTGAGAAGGCTTTCCACAAGGTTTAGGAGTTTGTTTATGGGAATTTTTGACCATTCTTCTAGAAGTGCATTTGTGAGGTCAGACAGTGATGTTGGCGAGAAGGCCTGGCTCGCAGTCTCCGCTCTAATTCATCCCAAAAGTGTTCTATCAGGTTGAGGTCAGGACTCTGTGCAGGCCAGTCAAGTTTCCTCCACACCAAACTCGCTCATCCATGTCTTTATGGATCTTGCTTTGTGCACTGGTGGCAGTCATGTTGGAACAGGAAGGGGCCATCCCCAAACTGTTCCCACAAAGTTGGGAGTATGAAATTGTCCAAAATGTATTGGTATGCTGAAGAATTAAGAGTTCCTTTCACTGGAACTAAGGGGCCAAGCCCAACCCCCGAAAAACAACCCCACACCATAATCCCCCCTCCACCAAACTTTACACTTGGCGCAACGCAGTCAGGTAAGTACCGTTCTCCTGGCAACTGCCAACACCAGACTCCTCCATCGGATTGCCAGACAGAGAAGCGTGATTTGTCACTCCAGAGAACACATCTCCACTGCTCTAGAGTCCAGTGGTGGTGTGCTTTACACCACTGCATCCGACGCTTTGCATTGCACTTGGTGATGTAAGGCTTGGATGCAGCTGCTCGGCCATGGAAACCCATTCCATGAAGCTCTCTATGCACTGTTCTTGAGCTAATCTGAAGGCCACATGAAGTCTGGACGTCTGTAGCTATTGACTCTGCAGAAAGTTGGCGACTTCTGCGCACTGTGCACCTCAGCATGCGCTGACCCCGCTCTGTGATTTTACGTGGCCTACCACTTCGTGTGGCCTTCAGCCTCGTTTTCATTCATGCCAAATTAAATACAGCGCCAACCCTGACTACAGCACATTACCAGAGAGGGGTTTACTCTTAAATGCATAAGCTGGAGAGATTCAGTAGCCTACAATCAACATCCGTAAGCTGACATTTAATTCAACAGTAGCATAATAGCTCAACTGTTTCTTTCCCTCTCAAATGCTTCAGGCAGTTTCTGGTGCCAACTAACCACTGTCAAAACGTTAATGCAGGCTTCTTTTTTTTTTTTTTCCAGAGAGAGAGATTTGCCTTTCTTTAAAGGGGACCTATTATGCCCCTTTTTACAAGATTTACTGTAAGTCTCTGGTGTCCCCAGAATGTGTCTGTGTAGTTTCAGCTCAAAATACCCCACCAATCATTTATTATACTGTAGCATGTCCAATGTTCCCCTTTCTGGGTGTGAGCAAAAACATACCATTTTCATGTACCTTTTAATGCAAGTGAGCTGCTGCTTTCTGGTGCGGAGCCTTTACAGCTTGTGCTTTGGATACTCAACAACAACAAACCTGGAGAAATTCACACAGCCAATGGTAATGTTTTTAGAATGGTAACTGTTCTTAGAATGGTAAAGAACGGTTCCAGTTGTGTTTCAGATTAATTATAAATTTAAAAGAAATATCTGATCATCCTCCATAACGTGGTCATTATTTACATCTCATATCATCAGTAAATCGTTGCATTACCAAGGCAACATTTGTGCAAATTTAGCGTTGAACTGATTCCCCTGTGTGTGAAGCAGTCCCGCATAAAATTATTTGTACAAACATATAAGACTTTCCTTCATAAATTAAATTCATCCACTGTGTCCTTAGTGGCTCAGGTGCCGGGAGCCTATAAAGATGCTTATGTTCATTGGTACATCCAAAAACAGAACATTTGGAATGTTTATGTGGCGCAGATATTATATCAATAAGTGCTATAGCAAGGATATAATAAACATGTCGGACTATGTTAGGCTAATGTAAGGACGGAATCTATGCTAATAGGGTAGATTGTCTCTAGTCATGGGTGAGGCTTATTGCCCCACATTGTGACATCACAGTAGGGAAAAATCTGGAACAGCGTATTTTCAGAAACTGCTTCTGATTTATGGGGATAATAAAAAGAGGAGTATAGGCTGGTTGTTTACACACACTGTGGACACACATCAGTGTTCAAACACCATGAAAATGTGATTTTTACAAAATAGGTCCCCTTTAAAGACAAATTAGCTCTGTTCCACAACGTGTGAGCTCCTACCTAACCAGTATTTTAAGGCATTAAGACTTGATCCTGACATGAAGGGTCTTCTAGAAGGAAGGCATCAACATTAAGGCAAAACCAAAGACAGCTAAGGCTTTAATATGTAAACCTACCATGAACTCTGAGGCTGTTCAGTGATGATATATGCTTTCATAGAAACTATAGTCAGTGTGATTTTAACTTCATAAAAAAAAACTAGCCTACATTACACATAATTCTGAGAAGAGATTGACTGATCGGGGAAGTCACTTGCAGCATCCAAATTCATATACTATCCATCAAAACTACAACTAGTGTGTCCCAAATTCTAGTATGTTGAAATAAATATCCCAAAGGTACCTTGATGATCTACTATGTCTGGTGGAAATTGGAAGTGCAGATCCGTGCACATTCTAACAGCTAATATTAACCCATGTAGTGTGTTCCAAATCAGTCACCCATGTTCAGTATGGTTAGGGTGCTGCCTGTAGGCTTAGTCCTATACAGCAGGTGTGTTCAATTGTTTGTGGACCAGATCTCCATTTCTATGTGAGGTCTTTTTACATCACTTACACACTTATATGTCCTGTTTCTTTCTGTACTTGTGTGCAGCTAGAAATTAAATAGTCATTCTGCACCATACAATATTGTTACTCCACTTACGTTTCAGTCACAGCTAGAAGTGATTCATTTCACCCAGTTCCTTTTGCCTGCAGTGAAAAATCGTGACGGCTTGAAGTAATTACCATAAACAAATATGTGAAGCGCTATATATACATACAAAGTTTTCAGGGGTTAACAACTGTAGTATGGGTGTTAAATTGAGCCTAAAATAGTAGATTGTTGCATGCAGTTGCTGTGGTGATGGAAGCTCTGGTTCTTTATTTGCATCTTGCTTTGCAGATTTTCAGTTCAAACAATTAGTTTAAAAGAGAGAAAACATTACTCCTTGATCTGTTTTAGATATTTGCAAAAATATCTAAAAAAATTATTTATTCCTCGTAAGTTTACAATTTAAAGGAATTGTTCACCCACAAGTCATTATTTACTCAACCTCATGCCATTCAAAATTCATATCATTCAAACTTCATTGTGTTTCTTTATGTAGGTAGGAGTGATATAATAAAGCCCCACACGAGCAGGACAGACTCCCATTGATGGAGAGGAAACAGGCTCATATCATCTTGCAGGCTTTGGGCTCAACAGAAATCAGCGAACTGGATCAGACAGGTAAGAAAATCCACCTTGGTATTTCACTGTAAGCTCTGTAAAATAGCTTTTTTTCTTCTTTATAATTTCATGTCACTTTGATATTTGATTAAAGTAAGAAAGGTTTGGTTAGGTCCATATTGCAACCAACTAGGGCTGGGCGATATGGCTCATACATTATCAAAATATTTTTTTCCATATCATACGATAATAATATTTATCATGATATTAATGGGGAAGGAAATTTGTTAGACCTTGAGAATTAAAGTAAACACAACTTGTTTATAATTAAACTCCACAGAGTAGCTACCTTTTAACCCTCTGGGGTCTGAGGATTTTTGGGGCCCTGGAGAAGTTTTGACATGCCCTGACATTTGTGCTTTTTTCAGTTGTTCATAAACATATTAATGGAAAAGGTGTCATTACACTGTATTCAGCACGAACTAGGCTACCATAATATGTGAGGAACATGTATGTACATGTTTGTATTTTTGAAGGAATAATGTTTATGCATGGTTATTGAAAAAACAAAAAACTTAAGTCGCTGAAATAAGGCCACAAAACAAATACAAAATATGTGTTTACAAGACTTCTGGGTATTGGAGGTTGTAGACTAGAATTTTAGCTTCAAATTGATGTAAAAATTATCCTGCCTAATCGTTCATATAAAACAATATATTGATTTAAATTTTGTAAGACACTTTTTGTCAAGAAACACAGTATGCATGGAAGTGTGAATCTTCATGAATAATGCTGTGATTCACACCTGAGAAGACAAAGACCCGCATAATGACCCGCAT
The DNA here is from genome assembly GCA_037950665.1 of Hypophthalmichthys nobilis. Lineage (NCBI taxonomy): Eukaryota > Metazoa > Chordata > Actinopteri > Cypriniformes > Xenocyprididae > Hypophthalmichthys > Hypophthalmichthys nobilis. Next base: position 23,472,063 of record CM075491.1, on the reverse strand, counting down.
AATGAGCCCTTTCAGTCAGGTAGGCTATGTGAAAAAACCCTCTGTGATCATGATGATTACTGGATCATATCAGCTATCGTATTAACGTTAATATAATGTCCACTCTTGACAAAAAAAACATGATTTTTGTGATCTCATGCATGCACGTATTATAGCACATCATGTAAAGAAAATTTTGTATAGGCCTATTATAGTTTAAATTACAGTACCAGTCAAAAGTTTGGACGCATTACTATTATAATGTTTTTAAAAGAAGTCTCATACTCATCATGCTGTATATCAAACATACAGAAAAAACAGCAATACTGTGAAGTATTATTACAATTTAAAATAATGGTTTTCTATTTTAATATACTTTAAAATATAATGTATTTCTGTGATGCAAAGTGTCTGAACATTCATGTTACCTCTATGGCATTTCATATAGGCTATTATATTTGTTAAATTATATAACCTAAATGTTAATGTGCAGTTGATAAACTATACATTATTAAAAATATCTAAGACTCAAGCTTCACATTTTGACCTCTGTTTTACACTTAAAATCTTATAGTGACTGTAATTTGTTAATATGCGTCAGGAGTTATGAATATGAAAAACGGAGTCGTTACCTTTGACAAAACAACATCCATCAGGGCTTTTAGCTTAAAAGCATGCACATTTGGAGAAATATTGATGGATTCTCATATGTTTATGGCAATTTTCTATACAGAGGAGTAATATTTATTCAATATTTATTGTCATCACTATGAGCACTGGATACTGTGTTTTCAATTCATACTTGCAGCTGGAGGGTGCTCTGTGTAAACATAGTCCACAAATGACTCGTGGTGAAGAACAGGCATACCATGTGATATTCCAGGAACTAACAGATGCTTCCAGAGATCGCTATAACCATGGCTATAACATGCAGATATACACTTTTGAAGATAATAAATACACAACTGTGACGATGTATACATGTATTGCCTCAGAATTTGCGTCTGAGTAGCGTGTGCTCCATGGGCGTGGCCGAATTAGTGGATAATGAGCTGACTCGCAAACGACTTGAATCTCTCTATTTTCATTCAGATTACATAAACAGAGAATATTTGTTTTTGATTTGACTTACACGATTTAAAAACTGACATTTCAATGTTTCTTTAGACATAAGTCTCATTTTTGTGTCTTTAGTATTCTCTACGTTACAGTTCATCTTCTGAGGGAGTATCAGATTGGACTTCATTCAGAGACAGACTGCGGCTCGCGCATCATGTTAGTTCCCTTTCAAGGGAACTTCAAGCTGCGTCGAGACGCATTGGGATCACCTCTGCATGATTATTTCTTGAAGCACTTGTGAAATCGAACCAATAGAGTGACGGGACGTCAGAGCGGGTGACGTCACGGACCAGGAAACTATAAAGCACACCTGAGAACAAAGAACGCCAGCTTCTGTGTCTTCAGCAAGCACTCTGTGTTATTGTGTGTCTTATTTGGTGTTGTCTGTCAGTTATATATACAGCCTGAAAATATCTCTTCGTCTGAGGACAAGAGTATTTTTCGTACACCCCAAGCATATATATATATATATATATATATTTAAGACACGTAATGGCGAGCAAACAACAGTTTGTCAAGTGTGTTCATCGCTGCCCTCGTTTCATCACGGGTGGGGACACACACGAGATGTGCGTTGTTTGTTTAGGAGTGGAGCATGCCCAGGCAGCTCTTGAGGGAGCTGTCTGTGTGCATTGCGAAAAGCTTACACTCAGAACACTCCGTTCTTGCCCGGGCGCTCTTTGATCAAGATAAAGAGAGCGCCACGGACAGTGTTCCCCGCGGGTCGGGTCCCGCTTCTGCCGAGGCAGAGCAGCAGCTTCACTCGTGGGGTTCACAGATGGATCTGACAGAGGGGTTAGAGAAGGGCCCAGCCTTATCTCTGCCCTCACCTGTCAGACCCAGTGTCTCTCCTCTGGTGGCGGAAGCACGCGCTGCGGTTTTCTTCCCCCTGCAGTTTCTTCCCTCCCAGCTCTGAGGAGGTGGATGTGGTGAGCGTCGAGGCTGGAGATGAGGACTCGCCATCCTCTTCTCCAGCCTATGAGGAGCTGCTAGAGGTTGTGACCAGGGCAGTGGAGAAGTTACACATTGAATGGCCCGTTGAAAGACATGAAGCACGGCAAAAGAGCAAGCTGGATGAGGGTTTTCTGCCTGCTAGGTCACAACCTCAGCGTCGGGGACTGCCGTTCTTTCCCGACCTCCACACTGAGGTGTCGAGGTCGTGGCAGAGACCAGCGCAGTATAGAGTGTTCAGCCCCCAGATTTCGTTCTATTCCAATATCGTGGGGCTGAAACAGTATGGTTATGGGGCGATGCCTCGAGTAGAAGAGACGCTTGCGAGCTACCTCTCGCCCGAGTCTGCATCGTCCCTCAAATCCCTGACGCTGCCCACCAGACCGCTAAGAACTACATCAGCGCTGGTGGGCAAAGCTTATTCGGCAGCAGGTCAGGCTGCAGCTTGCTTGCATACAATGTCAATATTGCAAGCTTACCAGGCTGACCTGCTGGGGGAAATAGATGAGAGTGGGGAGGCTAGCTATGAAACCGATCCAAGAGCTAAGGAAAGCCACTGACTTATCTCTCCGGGCCACCAAGGAGACAGCTAAAACAATCGGCTGATCTACGGCAGCCCTCGTGGCCACGGAGAGGCATTTATGGATGAACTTATCTGATATCAAAGAGAAAGATAAGAGCGTGCTTTTGGATTCGCCGCTGTCTTCCCTGGGCCTCTTCGGCAACTCGGTCACTTCGGTCGTCGAGAGGTTCCAGGGAGCCAAAAAACAGTCAGCAGCCTTCCAGAAGTTCCTCCCCCGCCACTCTCTGCCCCCCGAGGCTGCTGAGCGGGAGCAGCCTCGGCTGTCAAGCAGCTCCTCAGCACATAGAGCGCAATAAAAACAGAGTGTCGCCACCCGTGCTCCCCCGCAAAGAGCCCCGGTTCAGTGGGGTCCTCCCTACGGTGGTGGGCCCCGAGCAGTCTCTGGTAATGGAACAGGAGGTTATGACGCTCTTGCAAAAAGGAGCTATAGAAAGGGTTTTTGTCCTCCCAGCAAGCTGTCAGGGTTTTACAGCCGTTACTTCATTGTTCCAAAGAAGGATGGAGGGTTGCGTCCTATTCTAGATTTACGCATGTTAAATCGTTCTGTTCAAAAGCTCAAGTTCAAGATGCTTACACTCAAACAGATCATCCCACAGATCAGATCCGAGGACTGGTTTGTGACAATAGATCTGAAAGACGCTTACTTTCATGTATCCATCCATCCTCAGCACAGGAAGTTCCTCAGATTTGCTTTCGGGGACGAAGCTTATCAATACAGGGTTCTTCCTTTCGGCCTAGCACTTTCACCCCGCACCTTCACGGAATGCGTGGATGCAGCTCTGGCTCCTCTGAGACTCCAGGGCATCCGTGTGTTGAATTATATCGACGATTGGTTGATTCTAGCTCAATCCGAGCAACTGGCAGTTCAACATCGAGATGTTGTTCTGTCCCACATGAGAAGGTTAGAGCTGAGACTCAGTGCCAAGAAGAGTGTGCTTCTTCCAGCTCAAACTACCAACTATCTAGTCTGGGATTCCACCACGATGCAGGCATGTCTGTCTCCTGCTCGGGTGAATTCCATTCTCTCAGCTGTGAATGGGTTGAAATTGTAACTGTAAAACAGTTTCAGAGACTGTTGGGTCTGATGGCAGCTGCGTCCAATGTGATACCTTTTGGCCTGCTGCACATGAGACCCTTACAGTGGTGGCTCAGGACCAAGGTGTTTTCTTCAAGGGGAAATCCTTTTCGCATGATCAAGGTCACGCGGTGATGCCTTCGTGTCTTAGTCATGTGAAAGAAGCCTTGGTTCCTGTCCCAGGGATCTGTGTTGGGGGCTCCTTGTCGTCACGTAATGCTAACAACGGATGCTTCCCTCACAGGCAGGGGGGCGATCATGAGTGGTCGCTCGGCTCAGGGTCTTTGGGAGGACCATCTACTTTCCTGGCACATAAATCGGCTGGAAATGATGGCGGTATTTCGAGCTCTCAAATACTTCCTCCCAGACCTGAGGGGCCACCACGTGTTGGTCCACACAGACAACATGTCGGCCTCTGAGGGGGCTGGGCTCATAGAATCCGGTCTACCAACCGAGGTTGTGGAGACCATACTCCACTCCAGAGCTCCTTCCACGAGAAAACTTTATGCGTATAAATGGAAGCTGTCTACTTGATGTAGACAACGTCAGGTGGACCCGTTCCACTCCTCTATCAGTCTTGTGCTGCAATTTCTCCAAGAAAGATTCTCGGATGGTTTATCTCCTTCTACCTTGAAGGTATATATAGCGGCTATTTCCGCTTATCATGATCCTGAGGGGGGCTCTTCTGTGGGAAGAGACCCCCTAGTTATACGCTTTCTCTGTGGTACCCAGAGGGTGAGGCCTTCTGTGCGTACAAGAACTCCGGCCTGGGACTTGGCTATTGTGTTGGAAGGGTTAGCTGAGGCTCCCTTCGAACCATTAGAGGAGGTGTCTGAGAGATTCCTCACTCTTAAAACTATCTTCTTGTTGGCAGTTTCATCTCTCAAAAGAATTGGAGATCTTCAAGCACTTTCGGTTGCTCCCTCATGTTTGGAATTTGCGCCTGGTATGGTCAAAGCTTTCCTTCATCCTAGACCTGGTTATATACCCAAGGTCCCCATCAATGTCCCAGGGCCGATTGTACTGCAGGCCTTCTGTCCTCCTCCTTTTGCTAATCTGGGTCAGGAAAAACTTAATCTGCTGTGCCCAGTTAGGGCGTTAGACACTTACGTGCACAGAGTTCCCCTGTGGCGAAAAACTGAACAGCTGTTTGTTTGTTATGGGTCTCCTAGAAAAGGAGGCCCTGCGTCTAAGCAGAGAATGAGCAAGTGGGTGGTCGAGGCCATCTCTCTTGCTTATGAGTCGTCCGGACAGCCTTTACCTTTGGCTGTCCGGGCTCACTCTACTAGGGGTATGGCTTCCTCAAAGGCTTTGATCTCGGGGGTCCCCCTCCATGAGATATGTGATGCGGATGGGTGGTCCTCTCAGCATACCTATTAGGTTTTACAACCTTGATTTGGGCTCCACTCCGGGGTCTGCTGTGCTCTCGTCTCACTGATAACAGACAGGCACTGGGCATTATGGCGCAGTTGGGATAGGGTTCCCAATGCGTCTCGACGCAGCTCGAAGTTCCCATGAAAGGGAACGTCTCGGGTTACTTGTGTAACCCTGGTTCCCTGAATAGGGAACAAGACGCTGCGTCGCACTGCCATACTCCCTGCATGCCTGTAAGTGTCTTGCTTCAGCCAATCAGAAGCTAGTTCTTTGTTCTTCGTTCTCAGGTGTGCCACATGAAATAAATTTTATTTTTCCCTAAATTCTGTTTTTATTTTTTCTGGATTCTGAGTTTTATAATGTAGTAATAAAAAAATAAAAAAAATAAAAAATCATCAAAAATGGTGTCTAATGAAAGGAATTAATAAAACTAACAATTAACAATTTAATCAAGCTTTTAAAATGTAATCAAATGAAAATATAACAGTTAATTTACAACAAAATACTTTTTGTCAAATAAGATGCTGCACAACAGAACAGTATAAATTAAAATACAGATGAAAAAAATATCTTGGTTGCATGATATTCTTTAAAAATAATATTATCATCATTACTTTAAGAATTACATTTTAGTATACAATAATAATATACTTCTGTCATAATTTCTTCAAGTTAAACTGAACTTTTACAGCATTTTGTCAGGTTGTTGTGAAGATTTTTCAGTTGCAGTTTCAGTATGTATTTGATGGCAGTTTTTCTTAAAGGGTTAGTTCACCCAAAAATGAAAATTCTGTCATTAATTACTCACCCTCATGTCGTTCCACACCTATAAGACCTTTGTTCATCTTCGGAACACAAATTAATATATTTTTGATCAAATCCGATGGCTCAGTGAGGCCTCCATTGACAGCAAGATAATTAACACTTTCAGATGCTCAGAAAGCTACTAAAGACATATTTAAAACAGTTCATGTGACTACAGTGGTTCAACCTTAATGTTATGAAGCGACGAGAATACTTTTTGTGCGCCAAAAAAACAAAATAATGGCTTTATTCAACAATATCTAGTGATGGGCAATTTCAAAACACTGCTTCATGAAGCTTTACGAATCTTTTGTTTCGAATCAGTGGTTCAGAGCGTGTATCAAACTGCCAAAGTCATACCCCCCAGTGGTAAACCATTGAAATTTCGAAACACTTATAACGTAACGAAGCCTCGTTTACTGAAATCACGTGACTTTGGCAGTTTGATGCACGCTATGAACCACTGATTCAAAACAAAAGATATTGTTGAATAAAGTCGTTATTTTGTTTTTATAGCACACAAAAAGTATTCTCGTCGCTTCATAACATTAAGGTTGAACCACTGTAGTCACATGAACTGTTTGGGTGAACTAACCCTTTAAATGAAACAGTGAAAAGCTTGTAAAGTGACTCAAAGCAGCTCTGGTGATGAAGTCTTCATATAGTGAGACGGCAGACGCTGTTTAAATTTGTGTATCAGATGAAACCACGTGGTTCATTCACACAGAGACACGCAGAATATGCATACTTATTCGCAACATGCACTGTCTGGCTTTTGTTGCATTTATTTCTGCTGTGTGATAGGCTGTTAGATTAGCATCGTTATCGACATAAATTTTATTGCAGTCTCGATGTCATTGTTTTTCACCCAGCCATACAACCAACCACATTTTGTTTTGTTTTTCTTGCCGCTTAGGCCCGGGGTTATGTTAAATAGCTCATACCACAATAATAGACCACTGTAAAAATAAATAAATAATGGCATAGCGGTTATGCATAAAACACTGAAAAATGGCAGGAAACGAGTACAGACTCTGTGATCACAATTTCTGCCTGTCAAAAAATTATATTTGCAGACTATTTCACTGACATAACTCATACAGTTCTGCTCATGGATGTCTAGTTTACGTGTTACACAGTGTCCTAACCAGACGCGATGCGACAAAATTCCAGGTAGCGACAAGCAATTTGTCTGTCCACACCAGACAAGACATGACTATGAGACGCAACAAAATCAATCAAAATTCACAGCCAATCAGAAGAGCGTGTGGGTGGATTGTCTCTGCAAGCACACAGCACTCGCAACGAAACGGATAAGCAAGTAATCAATTATTACACCATATTAAACTATTTCAACATTATTACAAATACATACTGAGTGACTGAAACAATCTTTGTCATAGAATATACTTGTTGAATGTTCTTGTTTCCTATAATTTATTTTCAACATCTGAGGTGAACTATCCATTGTCTCTTTCAGTATGGCTATAAAGGTCATGCAAAATGATATTCAAAGTCATATTAGACACTTTTACCATTAAATAATGCACATAATCAGTACCTGAGATTACTTTGTTTGTTGTTGTTCCAGCCACGATGTCTTAGAAATATAAACCAATTATAAAATAGTATCGCCGTCTCAGGACAAAAACTCTGATTAACAGGGAAAAGACACATTTTTTTGCGTGACATCGCATCATGTCTGGACGTGGTGAAACTCAGCGTTTTTAAACAAAACTTTTTTTTTTATATATTTTAAAGATTTGATATCACTAACCTAACAAACTTGGCAAATCTAATAATTGTTTGCTGCATCAACATTGTGCCTTCTAAACACGACTCTCTTTCTAGGTAGACTGATAAAAAAAAACACTTGGGTTCCTTACTGATTATATTAGAGGATATTAGATTGAGAAAGTGCTCTTTTTTATTTTTGTGTACCATTTGCCTCGGACGGTCAGTGAACAGAATGTGGGTGTATCGTGGGTGTGACATCTGAGCCTGATAAGGTTTGGCTGGTTAGTGACAAGGCTGGTTAAGGATAACAGAAAGGGATGTGACGTAACAATCTGCAAAGTGTTGTTTACATGGAGAAAATTCCACACACTAGAATTACACACTTGAAGTAGTCCCACCTAAAAATGATGAGACTTTACATCTCCAAATATACATTCTTTTTTGTACACAAGAACTGCTGTAAGTGGTATACATTTCTGCTTTTGAGGTACATTGGCGCTACATTGTTGTTTGATAATAAAAAATGATATTCAGTGGTATGTCACAGATGCTGTTCATATTCTATGAATTTCTGCTCTGTTAACCGTGCAGCATTTATCTTCAATCTTGGATCAGTAACTTGCTCATTCAGTGGTTCTCAGAGCAGGATTCTTGTATGTGCTGTGACTCAGGAGCTGTCAGCGGCAGTGCAAGCTGTAGTTTATCATAACCACACTCCTCTCAGTTCCAGCTCAGGGAATTGGGGCCCAGAGCTAGACCGGCCACACTGTCACAATATCAAAGATAAGTACTGAAAGAAGGCCCACTCTCAGGGACTGAAAAACAGTTTAGACGGAAGTCCAATAAATCATCCAACATCTTTTACTCTCATTACCAACATATGATGCACATAAATTGATATTTTGCTTCCATTCAGATTTACCGGAGACCATTGGACTTACGTCTGTAAGCTGATGGATTTTCCTATGATGCCATTTTCCACACCTAAGGTATTTAAATCTCTTTGTGAGGCATTGAGATGACAGGGTGGAAGGGACACCAGTAAGATACCAAAAATCTGTTTTCAGTGGATGATGTAATAATACAAGTAATCGAAATAAAACCAGTATGGCATCTGCTGAGTTTGAGTCTCTTTAACGTGCATTTGGGAACACAGCGTGCAGCAACCATCTTCACAAATTTGCAATGAGAACAAAAAGAGAAGCGGTTTTCAGCAAATTAAAAGTTTGATGGTTTAACATTTGAAAATGAAGAAATTGAAACAGTCATAAATATTAGTATTGTAATTAAGGCCCGAGTACTGATGGTGTGAGGACCCTATTGTAATTGCTTGGTCAATTATTCTTCTCCGAAATGAATCGCATTTTTGAGGGCCTAAACAAGCTCGAAAACTCATGAAACTTTGCACACACATCAGAAGTGGTGAAAATTTACGTCTGATATGGGTTTCAGAATTAGGTGTGGCAAAATGGCTTGACAGCGCCACCTACAAAATTTCAATTAAGTGCCCTTCGTGCCATGTTTCACGTACAGGTATGAAATTCGGTAGACACATGTAACAGCCCAGTACCTACAAAAAAGTCTGAAAACCCAACAGGAAGTCAGATATTTTGAATTTTCTCTGCAAAATTTTTGCAGTTTTTGCCATTTCCACACGTTGTACTTTAACAAACTCCTCCTAGAGCTTTAATTAGATCAACATCATATTTGGTCAGTCTAATCTAAAGGCCTTTGCCATGTTAAATTGTGAAGATCTTGAGTTTTCGTTGAAGGGCGTGTCCGTGGCGGCCTGACAAATTTGAGGTTTCGATGTTGTAACTTAGGCATACAATGTCCGATCTGCCCCAAACTTCACATGTTTTATTAGAGTCCTGGCCTGAAGACATCTACATGGCAATATTCAGTTACAGTCATAGTGCCACCTGCGGGCAACAGGAAAAGTCATGTTTTACACTGTGATTAACTCCTCATTGAGATTTAACCAGATCAACATCATATTTGGTCAGTCTAATCTTAAGGCCGCAGTGATGTTAAATTGCAAAGATCTTGAGTTTTTTGTTGAATGGCGTCTGTGGCGGCCTGACAAAGTCTGATGTTTCACTATGAAACAGGAAGCTTTTGTAAGTCAGGCATACAATGTCCAACTAGCCCCAAACTTCACGTTTGATAAGAATCCTGGCCTGAAGACATCTACATACATACAAATATTCAGTTAGTCATAGCGCCACATGTTGGCAACAGGAAATGCCATGCTTTACACTGTAATTCACTCCCCCTGAAACACATTTAAATATGCCATGAAGTACTAAACGTGCTAGAAACACGTTAAATCATGCAACACTTGGCTAAGTGCTAATGTGTGTGATTAACGCCATGAAACAGGAAGTTGTTGTAACTCAGGCATACAATGTCCAATCAGCCCCAAACTTCACGTTTGAGAACAGTCCTGCCCTGAACACATCTACATGACAATATTCAGTAATAGTAATAGCGCCACCCACTGGCAACAGGAAGTGACATGTTTAACACTGTGATGCACTACTAGCAACATATTAAAATATGCAATTGAGTGCTAAACATGCTACAAACATTCTAAAACATGCTAGCAACACTTAGCTGAGTGCTAAAGCATGCTATTACCGTCATGAAATAGGAAGTTGTTGTAACTCGAGCATACAATGTCCAATCTGCCTCAAGCTTCACATGTTTGATAAGTGCCCTGGCCCGGAGACATCTACGCACCAAAATTTAGTCATAGTCATAGTGCCACCAGCTGGTAGAAGGAAGTGTGGCAAATACAAATGACTGACATTGTCCTCCTATATTTATATACTTCAATGCATATTGCCCACCGTACTGTTTTCCTAAAGCCACCAGGTGCCGGTGGCATGGGTGCGAAGGCCTTTTCATCGCTTCTTGCAGCTTTAATTTTACAGTTGAAATTATTATTTTACTTAAATACTTGATTTTTTATTTACAGTGAAAGATTACAATAGTAATATTCCTTGTTTTTATTTAGTTATAATAATAATAATAACAATTATTATCACACGCTGCAGTGGTTTGTGAGCCTGGGCGAAGCAGTTGCCATAACAAATTGTGATTGATTAGTTGACAGAAAACAATATACAGTTGATTGTGAAGATATCTTTTTTACTTGCAAACAAAAATCTCGAATATCTTTGTCAAATCCAGCACTTAGTTCTTCCTCAGAAGTGCTTGTTGTAGCAGATAGTAAATATGATTTTGTCCCAGTGGGCTGATTAAAACCTGTGCAGTCTGACTCCTGAATATTGTGTAAAGCAGAGGATGAGATCAGAGCTTGCAATTTTGAGAAAGCCTTTTCCATTTTGTGTGCAGCATACATAGTTAAGCCAAAAATTAAAATTATGTCATTATCAAATCTGTCATTGTGGACCTTGACAGTCAGAGTCATTGACATCTCCACTGACAATACCTTTTTTGTTCCATGACTAGCCTCAAAAGATGTCCAAGATCTGTGGCTTTCATATTTGAAAAGAAAAACTGGCTTATAATCATATTCATGATCCAATTTCACCATCTGTGTTCCTCTTACAGTAATGTAGTTATTGATGGTTGTGTGTAGCTCAAGGCCACATGAAGATAATATAGCAGAGCTGAATCGTTGGTAAACAGGAATCCCATTTGGGCATACCGTATTTTTTCCTCTTCTCTAGTGCAAGTTAAGCCTAGAGGTGGAAATCTTTAGGCTCTTCACGAACCGATCCGATTCTGGGAGTCATGATTCGATTCCAAAACAATTCTTGAGCTACATTTTTTGCCTCACAAATTAATTTGTTTACCGACTTTAAATCTTAAATGTATTTGTACATTTTCTTTAATTCCTAATGTAATTATAAATACTTTTTAAAATAATCACAAATTAAAAATTAAATCAAAACAAGAATTTTCAACTGACTAAATAGCTTCAAAAGCAGACCCTTCCGAAATTTTCATAATCTATTCAAAATCATTGAAGAGAGAATCATGATGCATCAGAGATTTGATTTTTTCTCCCACCCTAGTCCTAATGCTGCAACAAGGCAAAGGATGTTCATCAAGTCTGGCAGAATTTAGGTGTACGAGAACGCTGACACTTGCCAAAAATAGGCTAAGCCCATATGCTCTCCTGTACTTCCCCATGGATTTATGTGATCCAGTCAATTGTCTGATACTGATAGAACACATTATCCTTGAAGAGTCTAACATCATTTCACTCATCTGACTCTCAGCGGTTAGAGATTCCAGATTTCTGCTTCATATGTGGTGGCTGATTGTGAAGTCCATGATATTCCATAGCAAATTGAAATTAGTTCCACCCGATGACAGAAGCAATTAGTTAGCATTCAAGAACTCCTTATAATGCTCCGGTATGATAGCTTAGAGCAGTATAGATCTGCTGAACAGCTGAGGCTTCTGTACCAGCATGCAAGTCTAGACGCAGACATAATTACAATCCTAGCAGAAAAATAGAATGCCTTGCAGAAGGCAGATGCAAAATGTGTGGGGAAAGCTATTTCTAGCTATTATTCTAGTGAATGAGAAACAGATGCAGTGTTTGGGTAAACCAGCATAGAGTTAGTGTCGCTATAGAGGTTGAACCGGTGAATGAAGTTTCCAGGTTTCATAAAAAGAGAATGATATGAGCCAAATCAGTGGCTATATATATATATATATATATATATATATATATATATAGATAGATAGATAGATAAAACAAAATAACGACTTTTTAACATGTAGTGATGGCCGATTTCAAAACACTGCTTCAGAGTCGAATCAGTGATTCGGATCGCGTATCCAACCGCCAAACTGCTGAAATCACGTGACTTTGGCGCTCCGATCCACTGATTTGATTCGTAAAGCTCCGAAGCTTCAAGAAGCAGTGTTATGAAATCGGCCATCACTAAAAAGTCGTTATTTTGTTTTTTTGGCACACAAAAAATATTCTCCTTGCTTTATAATATTAAGGTAGAATCAATGTACTCACATGAACTGATTTAAATATGTTTTTAGTACCTTTATGGATCTTGAGAGAGGAAGTACCATTGCTGTCTATGCAGGCCTCGCTGAGCCATTGGATTTAATTAAAATATCTTAAAATGTGTTCCGAAGATGAACAAAGGTCTTAGGGGTGTAGAACGACATGAGGGTGAGTAATTAATGACATTATTTTCATTTTTGGGTGAACTAACCCTTTAAACCCGCCCTTAAAGGCATAGTTCACCCAAAAATAAGAAACATTTTGTCGTCATTTACTCACCCTCATGTTATTCCAAACCTGTATGAGATTCTTCCTTATATTGAACACAAAAGAAGATGTTAAACACAAAAGAAGATAGTAGGAGCAAAAATACTATGGAAGTCAATGGCTACCGTCAGCTGTCTGGTTACCAACATTCTTTAAAATATCTTCTTTTGTGTTCAACAAAAGAAAGAAACATACAGGTTTTGAACAACTTGAGGGTAAGTGATGACAAAATTTTCATTTTTGGGTGAACTATCCCTTTGAACCTAGAGTATACTTAGTCTTTTATGAGTTTCTTATGAGTACAGTTGAATGTGTAGACTTTCAAAGTATACTTCATTTGATAGTGCGCGTGAACGCAGGCGGTTAACACGTGCGCTCTAGAAAGTTTCATCTTTGTCTAGTGTCTGCGCTATTTTTCTACAGAAGTTATGACTGATAAAATTGTCTTTGTACTCTTTTAAACTACAATTTCTATTAATTTTCAACAAAATTATTATATGATCTCCCATCTTACTATACTGTTATCCTTTCAGCAGGAGCAGCAGAGGGAGGTCTTAAATAGAATACAGGAGTTATGATGTAATTTATGACATATGCGGATGCAATGCCAAATATGGATATCAGAAAGTCTGGTATCAGAAGAGGCACAGGGAATAGGTATTGACTGAGGAAATTTAAAACCAAATAAATACATGATTATGATAATATATGATTTGTCATATACAGTATGATCATAATGTTCTTCAAGCGGTATCCGGTATTTTCATAAGAATAATATGTGTTTATTATAGCAATGGTTAGCACATAGCATTTAACATCACATATAAATCTATAAATATATTTCTGCTTCATACGGGGATCAAAATCCACATTGAATCGTAATTGGAAGTTCAAGTGTAACTTTGCCGATTTTGCCACTTTTGTATTGTTACAATGTCGGTAGTATATGTAATATGTTTACTCGTTATCCATATTACCCAAGAAATTCACGTAAAAACGCAAAACACGTCATCCGTCATAATTTTGATAGCTCCAGGCCTTTTGTGAAAACTACTGATTATACTTCCGCATTTTTGTATGTATCCCCTCCAACAGTTGGATCGACAGAGGGTTATTAACAGAACAGTTATTGTAAGGGTAAGTTTATCACTGAAAATTGTATCATACAATGTCTACTCTAGTGTTGTCAAAAGTACTGACTTCGATACCAAGCAGTGTTAGGTAAGTTACTCAAAAAAAGTAATCCACTACAAATTACAAATTACTACATTACTACATGTGATTTGATTACATTACTGATTACTGCATGTAAAAAGTAATCAGATTGCTAATTACTTTACGTTCAAGTTACTTTGAAAACCTATAAAACCTACAAAAATACACCACAAACTGAAACTCATAATTCTTTCCGTAATTTAATATTGACTGAAAAATATTACAGAAGTATGAAAACAGCAACTTGACTTAAAAATATTCGTTAATCATCTGTAGGTAGCTTATTTATTCTAATGTAATCATAACGGTCGCCTGATGGCGCTTAATGACCACGTCATCGGTGAGTGTGAGATTCTAACAAACTAAAACTAACTTTATTAAAACTAATAAATATATGAAATATTGTACACTTGTTAATGTGTTTATTTTTGTTTGCAGTTTTTTTTTAATTTTTTTATAGTATTTAATGATTATGAACACATATTAAGCAGGACAAACCAATTATACAATCGATGAAACTACAAAGCTGGCACGTATGGTATGTATGATTACAAAATAAAGTCATTAAGATTGTTATTAATATTATTTTATAAAGTAACATGTAGGATAAAAGTAGTTTTATCACGTGTTGAGCCGTTTCTGTGACAGCTCCAGCTCTCCGACGCACAGTTATACATCAGCGTCCGAATTCACTCACTTCATTTCGTTCACTCTTTGCAGATATAGTGCACTCAAATATTTTTTTTTCTTGTAACGCAAGTAACGTAATTTTACTGACATCAGTAACTGTAATCAAATTACATAAATTTAAAATGTAATGCATTACATTACTGCGTTATCAGGAAAAGTAATTAGAATACAGTATACCCAACTCTGATACTAAGTTGGTCCTGAAATTTAAAAATGTGACTTTTGAGCACTGTTGATCGGATTCATAAAAACCTCTGATTGGCCATTGTGTTCATGCACTCAACATATACACTACCAGTCAAAAGTTTGGACACACCCTCTCATTTAATATTTTTCTTTGTTTTCATGACTATTTACATTGTAAATTTTCACTGAAGACATCAAAACTATGAATGAACACATATGGAATTATGTAGTAAACAAAAAAGTGTGAAATAACTCTACATATGTTTCATATTTTAGATTCCTCAAAGTATCCACCCTTTGCTTTGTTGACAGCGCTGCAAACCCTTGGCTTCATGATATAGTCACCTGAAATGATTTTCACTTCACAGGTGTGCCTTTTCAGGGGTCATTTGTGGAATTTCTTGCCTTCTTAATGGGGTTGGGACCATCAGTTGTGTTGTGCAGAAGTCAGGTTGGTACACAGATGACAGCCCTATTTGACAACTGTTAGAATTCATATTATGCCAAGAACCAATCAGCTAAGTAAAGAGAAATGACAGTCCATCATTACTTTAAGAACTGAAGGTCAGTCAGTCTGGAAAATTGCAAAACTTTGAATGTGTCGCTAAGTGCAGTTGCAAAAACCATCAAGCGCTACGACGAAACTGGCTCACATGAGGACCGCCCCAGGAAAGGAAAACCAAGAGTCACCTCTGCTGCTGAGGATAAGTTCATCCGAGTCACCAGCCTCAGAAATCGCAAGTTAACAGCACCTCAGATTAGAGCCCAGATTAATGCCACACAGAGTTCTAGTAGCAGACACATCTCTACATCAACTGCTCAGATGAGACTGCGCGAATCAGGCCTTTATGGTCAAATAGCTGCTAAAAAACCACTACTATCAAGCAACATGCAGAAGAGATTTGTTTGGGCCAAGAAACACAAGGAATGGACATTAGACCAGTGGAAATCTGTGCTTTGGTCTGATGAGTCCAAATCTGTGATCTTTGGTTCCACCCGCCGTGTCTTTGTGCAACGCAAAAAAGGTGAACCAGCACACTGAACCAGCATGACTACCACAGCATCCTGCAGCGACATGCCATCCCATCCCATCCATTGCATTTAGTTGGACCATCATTTATTTTTCAACAGGACAATGACCCCAAACATGGAGTGCTGCGCCAGATGACCTGGCCTCCACAGTCACCTGACCTAAACCCAATTGAGATGGTTTGGGATGAGATGGACCACAGAGTGAAGGCAAAAGTGCCAACAAGTGCTCAGCATATCTGGGAACTCCTTCAAGACTTTTGGAAAACTATTTCAGGTGACTACCTCATGAAGCTCATCAAGAGAATGCCAAGAGTGTGCAAAGCAGTAATCAAAGCAAAGGGTGGCTATTTTGAAGAATCTAAAATATAAAACATGTTTTCAGTTATTTCACACTTTTTTGTTTACTACATAATTCCATATGTGTTCATTCATAGTTTTGATGTCTTCAGTGAGAATCTACAATGTAAATAGTCATGAAAATAAAGAAAAAACAAACTTTTGTGTGTCCAAACTTTTGACTGGTAGTGTATGTCTGTGACAACAGCTGACAGTTGTGACCTAAATATGATTTTCATTTACAATAGTAGTAGAAGTCCTAAAATTCGACATTAGTAACTTACTTTTCACGCCATCAGTCGTGCGCACAGTCAAACTCCGAGGATGATCCGGTTGGCTCATTTTGAGTCAGATGTGTGAATTCAGTGAATTGTTAACTGGAGACTTGATCTGACCGGATCATTTGAATCAGTGAGCTTATGACTTGAGAGCAGATGCATCTGATCGGTCCAGTTCAAAAATGAATTGTTCAGTGCGATTTGCGAACCGATTGAACGGCTTCATTGAAAAGAATCAGTTTGTTTACAAATCGGACATTGCTATTGTGTCTTGGAGCAGGTGATGATTTCGAGGAATTACGTGTTTTTATGAAATGTAGTGGAGTAAAAAAGCTCGATATTATGCTTTGGAATGTAGTGAAGTAAAAGTAAAAGTTTCTTGAAATAAAAATACTCTGGTAAAGTACATATACTTGAAAAATTAAATTCAGTCCACCACTGCTGTGGCTTAAAAAATATATTTTTGACTAACCACGCATAAACATAATTTTCTCAAAAATACAAACTTTTACATACATGCTGTTCACATATTATTGTAGCAGAGTTTGTGCTGAAAACAGTGTAATCAGACTTTAACCATGAAAATGTTATAAGTAACAAAAATAAGCACAAATGTCATGGCATGTCAAAACATCTCCAGGGCCCAGAAAACACCTCAGACCCCAGAGGATTAAATGTGTTGATCGTTGATGTGAGCTGGTACCGTGATATGAAAACAAACTGTAGGAAATTAGCAGTGGTGTTAACCCCCAAGCCCCAGTTGTCCCACTTTGGAACAAGATATTTGGTGGGCTTAAACCCCCTGGCCATTGTTCCAGAGGAAGCCCTGAGGACACACTCTCAAGCCTCGGAAGTTACAATGGAAACACTACTGGCTCTGGCATGCACTAGCACACTCGCCTTTGGCCTGACAGTGTAAACACAGCTAATGATTCTATTAATGATTCTTTAAAATAGAGCACTGCATTGTTCCTCATGTCAAGTCTTTTTTAATAATTATATCAATGTCCATGATCCAATCAAATTCTGATGGTTGATATTATACTTAATTACCACTGTTTCACTTATACGTCACATTACAATAGTTAAATGCATTGCAGTTGTCTTTAAAATATTACTATTTTAAATTTAATGAATTATTGTAGTATTCATTAATATTATAAACAGTATTAATGTTGTGCTTGTTTTTCTTTGTCTAGGATCACATAATCTGAAGAGTAATCTAAAGCTGCATGTGGCTGCAAAGCTGTATGGTGTCGCAGATGCTGCCTTACACACATCCTCCACAGCTGCTGCAGAGAGCACAAAGAGAGGCAATTCGTACTGCCACAGTGTTAAATTGGCCTTAAAGAAGCACTACTTACCACGGCAACTGTCAACACAGACTCCTTTAGAGAACCACCCAACTGATGAGTCCTCAAACTACACAGTATCCTTCTCACCCTGTGCTGCCAAGGGCTTGAGTCCCCTGGGCCTTTCCAAGAAGACCGCAATCACACCCATTTCACCATGATAGAACCTGCGAGCATCCCTGGGCTCACACAGGACTGTTTGATTCAGCAGAGTCGCACCTGTCCGGGCTGCTTTATCGAGACTAAGGATTTGTCCAGTGTAGAGGCCAGTATCAACCTTAAAATGGCTGACATGAACCGAGACTACACCACCTGCCCTATCTCTGATATTAACATGCAATGTATGAGCACAAGTGAGACAGTAAGTTATGGAGAAGAGCTCCTCTCGGATCAGCTTTTGAGCTTTCCTGTCCCCAAAACCCAGCTGGTGGAGAAGAAGGACACAGAGAAGATAGACTTAGATGATTCAGCCTCCAGAAACCTGTATGAGGGCCTGCTATTAGACAAGTGCAATGGAGAGGATGGCTTGCTTACTAATCCAAATCAGGACTGGGGCTATTTTGAGTCCTTCATTAGCGAGAGTAAGATGGAATTGCTGGATCTCTGCTCCAAGAACGAGTTATCCGTAAATCTCTTCTCTGAGGAGGACGTGGGGAATTACATGTTTGATGATGATGATGATTCCACTCTGAGCAGCGACGTGTGCTCACTAAAGATCCGCTATGAGTCCTTCCAGGACAACATGAGAGAGAAAACCAATGTTCTGCAAGAAGAAACCCAGTTCAACTTTTTCCCAAGTGTCTTGGTAAACTGCACAAAGAAAGAGAGTGGTGTGGTAAAGCGTGTTGTGGATGATCTAGCACCTAAACCAGAGGAGCTTGAATTTCAAAATGACAGCAAAGGGGATGGAAATGACTGCTCCATAGAGCAGACACCCGATTACAGCCCCAAAATGAACTACTTCATTGATTCAAGCAACTCAGCTGATGACTCAGGGGAGTATAGTGATGACAGCTCCTCCACCATTTCCTCTATTGACACCTTCCAAGACAACAGGCCTAAAAACTTGTTCTCACGAAAGAACTCAAGCTGCTTAAACCATCTGAACTATGGATTACGGGCCAAGAGAAAAGTTAGGTATAGTGATGACTACTTGTATTATGTTGAGTCCACTGATGGGGAAAGAAACATTGAAAAGCGAGAGAAACCACCGATTGGTCCAAAACAAGAAGAGGATCTTGACTGGTGCCCTAAAAAGAGACGAAAATACTCTCGCAAGGATCCACCTGTAATAATCAAATACATTATTGTCAACAGGTTCAAAGGAGAGAAATGCATGGCTGTAAAGCTAGGCAGAATCGATTCAGCTGACACAACAGTAAGCTTAAATGAGGATACAATCAACAAATATGAGAAGCTTGCACCTCTGAAAGATTTCTGGCAGGAAAAACAGAGAGAAAGAGAGGAACAGCTTAAGCTGGCAGCAGGAGATAAACACAATTCTCACCATCATGCCTTTAGTTCAAGTCCCTCCAAAAGGAAATACAAGCTAGCAAACAGGCTTAGAATTCAGAGAATTCAAACTGTGGAGCAATCACCCAACACCCAGGGCCCCTTTGCCTGTGATCCCAGGCAGGAGGTTGCTTCTACAGATGAAACTGCCTCCATGGGAATGCCATTAACAATAGCCACCAGCTGTGCAAGCACATTAGACCCAAATGACATCATACACACTGCCACCCGGAAGAGCAGATCACAAGAGAGGGAGGAAGGGAGAAAAGGAAATAAAATATTCAGAATACAGAAATTCAGAAGTGAAGCCAGACTTAGGAGCAAGAAAATGAGAGACCTTGTGGAGAATAGCGAGAGCGTGACAGACCTGACAGAAGTTTGCTCGCTGCAGAAAAATATGGACGCAGTAGGAGGTGCTGAAGATAAAAACGTCAGCCCAGCTGCACACAGTCCCCATTTGTGTGAGAGTCAAACAGCTAATGCCTCTGAAAAATTTGCTTTTGTGACTACCACCTGCTCCCCTAACAAAGAAGCATCGTCTGAGAATGTGGCTGCAAGTGTTTCCGTTATCCCAGGGGGCTACCTGCAAACATTATTAGATGCCTCTGATTCTTCAGGTAGCACTGGTATCCCGTTTTTCCCTCAGCAGACCCAGCATTCACTGGATCTCTCTTTGGAAAAGCAGCAATTCTCCTCAATTCAGCTAGCACAAAGTTGTGTCCTTTCTCCACCATCAGAATCAGAGCTCCAACAGTCACCCCAGAATTGTCCAACTCTTACCCAGATGTGGCACCCTCAGCTTGGTCCCAACCAGCAGTTTGGTGCTGCAGATATTGCTGAATCTGCCATCCAACCCAACAGCTTCACTGGAGAGATGGCTATGCCCATTTCTGAGAGCCTGACCGTGTCAGGCTATAGCCAGCTGAGTCTGGAGAGCAACAGAATGCTTTATGAAAAGAATTACATGCCTGAGCAGCCATTGCCTCCTGATGCTGAGTTTCAGGCATGTCAGGGGCAGCCACAGTTTCAAAGAGCCACACTGCACACCGACAATGGCCGGCTCATCAGTTTCGATTCAGTTGGTTCGCTGTCAGCTACTTCTAGCAATTACAGCTCTCTGAGTCTTAAGTCCTGTGAGAAAGATGGTGAGGATGATGTGAATGAGAACTTTCTAGCCCACTGCAGTCCCAAACTGGTGATTCAGCAGAGTATCGAAGAAATCACACCCCTGAGGGAGTCCACAGACTTGCTGGATATCTCCAACTTCACTCCAGATAAATTCAGACACACATCATTGTCAGAACTCTCTCCTCCAGAGACACCTAATTTATCCCCTCAAGTAATAGGCCGTGAGATGAAGATAGCTGGGAAGGCCACTGACCTCCAGGATGGGGCTAAGATGTCATGCACCAAAGACGTGGACTGGAACTGCAGAATGATCGAGCAGCGAGATCTGGCTAGATATTCGGTAGATGGTCACGAGTATCAATTGCACATTTTTAATGGTGAAGACAACTTAAGCCTGGGGACAAAGGAGAAAAATTTAGCTGACTTTGATGGTGATATGATGAGTGCAATTAAGGGGACCAAGGCAAAGAGGAAAAATAGCAACAAACAAACTGCAGGGCAGGGTACCAAAAAAAGCAAAGCCCCAAAAGCTCCTAAGGCAGAAAAGGGCAAAATTCCACGTCAGACTTCACGAGCATCTAAAAAGTTAAAGGCTTTACTGGATGAGAAGGGTGGTAAAGGCCAGGCTGAGGGTGCTGCCCATCTGCTGAAGGACAGTGGCTCTGAGGAATGGACAGGAATAGGTTGTTCAGAGAGCAAAAGTCAAGTCCAAGATGACCAGCGAGAGTTTGAAGAGCCATCCAACATCTTATCAAATATTGTCTCAGGGATGGCTGAAGTACAGAGATTCATGATGGCCTCTGTTGAGCCAATATGGGGCCCTGCAGCAAATGTCTGCTTGCCCTCAGAGGCCAACAGCCTCAAGTTAAAAACTCTCAAAATCCTAGCTGGAACTTCTTCTGAACCGAAGAAGAAGGGCACTTGTGGGGCTAATGGGGGCACAAAAGGCAGAAAAGGTGGGACAAAAGGTGGCAAAAACCAGGCAAAGTTTAATGCCTCCCTGCCTTTTTTCCCTCAGCTGGCTTTGGGCTGTAACATGTTTGACAAGCCTAGCCTTGGCGTTCCTGGTATAAATGGGCCAGCACACAAAAAGATGTACCGTCACAAAACCAGTGCAAAATTCCCTCGGATTGAAAATCTAAAGGGCACGCGACCAGAACGAGACCCAAATAAGGACATATCATTAATGGCATCTTTTGAGAAACTGAGGTAATATTTTATATCTAGCTGCTGATGCACGTTCCTCACTTTCCCACTTCCTCCTCATTTCTTGACTCAAGACCAGAGATGCATGGATTTACGTTATCCTTTAGTACCCCCTCCTTCTTTTTTGCCCCCGAAGAGGACATTGATATCTTGCATGAGAAACTTCTTGTACTCGCAAACTACCTATTGATTGATTGTGCAAGGCTTGATTGAGATTTTAAATGACCATGGCTGCTTTTTTCTTCTGCATTCTTGTTTTTGCTGTTTTTTTCCCTCGCAGTTGCTGATTAGTTTTTGTCTGAAGAAAAGGAAAAACTTTGATAAGTGCAAATTCTCTTTTTGGACTTTTTTTTTTTTTTGTTCAGTTCTCAGTGAATCTTGCTGCCCTTATGTAATTATATTTCTCTCTTCAAACATGTAGCTATTAAAATGTCTTTGTGTGAAACAAGCTCCCCTTTTGATTATGTATGCTGAAACAGATGCCCTCTCCTCCCTTTTTACCCTTTTACTGCCTGACTTTTTTAAGTGTGAAATGCTCAGCCCATTGTCTAAGATAACAACATCCATGGTACATCCCTAAACATTAACAGCGCACAATGGGACCATTTTGTATTGAAGACATATCAGATTAATGTTGTTCTAATTACTTTCTTACTGTTGGAATGTACTTATGATTTTCTCTTATCTACTATGCTTTTTACAGGAGTTGTACTGGAAATTGTTTTAGAGGGACATTTCTATGCCATGGAAATCCCAAAATGCTTCAATTTTGCTATCTATTTTTTTTTTATTTTTTATTTTTCATTTAAATAATAATAATAATGATAATAATGAAATAGGTTATTGACCGGAACAAAATATTATAATACTACTAAGAGATTATAAATATGATTATTATTATTATTATTATTATTATTATTATTCAGTATCACTGTACAGAAATGCACTGTTTAAAGCAAAACATGAATTCCCAAATGTCCCAAATATAAATTATCTGTACACATTTATAATCTGTATGAATACTGGCTGTTCCATTTACTATCCTGATGAATGCTGGCTGTTCTCTCAAGACTTGACAAGATCTGACATTTCTTTTTGGTTAGTTGTTTTGTCTGTTTTCTTTGGGGACCCTATCGTTTGAAGAGCACCTGCAGCTGACAGTGGTACAACCACTCAACCAAAACAACTAAACTGAACTATTTTACTTTTGTCACCTTGCTTACCAAATTCAATGTACCTCAGCATTACTTCTGCTTAGAAACAAAAAGAGAAGAATTGCATTGACTCTTCTAAACACACAAGGAAGAAAAATGAGAAAGGTGGACGTGAATAATGCTAATATAGGATGGCATCTGTCTGGTATCAGTCGGTAAGAAATCATTTCACAATCTACTGTAACAGGGACTGGGAACATAATGTTCCATATTTTGGGTATTTATTGAATAGAATACTTTTGATGGTTAAGAAACTGTAAAGGATGCCTCTTTTCCTTTTAGCCCACTTTTGAACATTTGCCTTCCTGTTTACCATAAATGTTTAAGTAGTATCCTGTGCTAACAATTTCATCTGACAAGTTGTTCCTATGTTTTTATTTATTTATTTTTTTTCATTTGTGTTTTAATTAATTTTATTAGTGGCACATAATTAACAAATTTGCTTTGCTAATGTAGGTTATTGTCGCAAAATTTCAACATTTGAAACCAAATTTGTCCTTTCAAAAGCACTGAATACATTGGCATTTACCACATATATATTTGTAGATGACACATTTGATTTAAAAGAGTTGCTCTAGGAGGATATCTCAGGTAAAGTAATGCCTTACCTATAGCTTTTACCTTAGAAAGATTTCACTCCGCCCCCCTCTGCCTCTAGCCGGCCATGTTTAGCACCAGGATGATGCTGATGGTAAACTGCACATGGGCCGCTCGCCCGACTTGCCTGCCTTCTCTCATTTCTGCCTGTTGTCAACTGAATGTACTTCAAGTTTTTTACAGTGTGCCACTGTTAAGCTGCCTCCTCCTACTGGTGCTAAGAGGGTAATTGTATTTTCCCAGAAATTATGAAACAAGGAATATTAGAATCAAAAACCCTACTCCTCTCTTTATGAATGTACTATATATGGTTCTGTTTGATGTATTCACAACACAATTCTTTGTCATTAATTGGAATTGCTTTTGCCTTTTTGTTGGAGAAATTATTGAGCTTTATAAATATTGTCTAGAGTTGATACCAGAGGGATTCTTAATTAACTCTCGACATCAAAAAAATTGTATATTTTTCTCTGTGCCAATTTGTAAGATATTTTGTAAGTGTATATTTTTCTTAGAAAGTGCTGTGAAGTATTAGTATGTGTGTGTGCGTGTGTGTGTGTGTGTGTGTGTGTGTGTGAGAGAGTGAGAGAGTAACCTTTTTTGTGCCTCTGTGGGCAGTGAAAAGGATGTATAATGACAAGCTTTTGGTTTTAAAAACCAAAATATTAAGAAACAAAAAATGAAAAGAAAAAAAAAACAAAAAAACAATTACCTTTTGTTGCAAGTTTTGTAAGAGGAAAATTATCCTGTTGTGAGAGTGTTGTGTTATTGTGAAAAACACATATAGGCAAAAAAGTTCAGACAAAAATTGTGAACCATTCGCTGTTTTATAGATTTTCATGTAAATTATTCTTGTATTATTTTATGTTGTATCTGTTGCAAAAGTTTTAAATATTTGTGATCAAGCCTGTATGGTGAAATGTAATATTGGTAACTTGCTGAGTTTTGTAATAATGTTTATGGAATACATATACAAATTAAAAGGAGATTTTGAATGCTGCCTCTTGAATGTTGTCACATTTGTTCCATGACTGTTAATGCCTAAATTAAATGTGAACAAAGATAATAGTAGGTAATGCCATTGTTTTAAGTGTAATTAAGTAAGTGTTGAGATTATATACAGTGCATCCGGAAAGTATTCACAGCGCTTCACTTCTTCCATATTTTACACAGCCTTATTCCAAAATGGATTAAATTCATTATTTTCCTCAAAATTCTACAAACAATACCCATTAATGACAATGTGAATGAAGTTTGTTTGAGATCTTTGCAAATTTATTAAAAATAAAAAACGAAAAAAATAAGTATTGTACATAAGTATTCACAGCCTTTGCTCAATACTTTGTTGAAGCACCTTTGGCAACAATTCTCCCATTCTTCTTTGCAGGACCTTTCAAGCTGCATCAGGTTGGATGGGGAGTGTTGGTGCACAGCCATTTTCAGATCTCTCCAGAGATGTTCAATCGGGTTCAAGTCTGGGCTCTGACTGGACCACTCAAGGACATTCACAGACTTGTCCTGTAGCCACTCCTTTGTTATCTTGGCTGTGTGCTTAGGGTCGTTGTCCTGTTGGAAGATAAACCTTCACCCCAGTCTGAGGTCCAGAGCGCTCTGGAGCAGGTTTTCATCAAGGATGTCTCTGTACATTGCTGCATTCATCTTTCCCTCAATCCTGTCTCCCAGTTCCTGCCGCTGAAAAACATCCCCACAGCATGATGCTTCCACCACCATGCTTCACTGTAGGGATGGTGTTGGCCAGGTGATGAGCGGTGCCTGGTTTCCACTTGCAACTTGGTTGACACTTGCTGTTCAGGCCAAAGAGTTCAATCATTGTTTCATCAGACCAGAGAATTTTGCTTCTCATTGTCTGAGAGTCCTTCAGGTGCCTTTTGGCAAACTCCAGGCTGGCTGTCATGTGCCTTTTACTGAGGAGTGGCTTCCGTCTGGCCACTCTACCATACAGGCCTGATTGATGGAGTGCTGCAGAGATGGTTGTTCTTCTGGAAGGTTTCTCCTTTCTCCACAGAGAAAGGCTGGAGCTCTGTCAGAGTGACCATCAGGTTCTTGGTCACCTCCCTGACTAAGGCCCTTCTCCCCCGATCGCTCAGTTTGGCCGGGCGGCCCACTTTAGGAAGAGTCCTTGTGGTTTCACACTTCTTCCATTTACGGATGATGGAGGCCACTGTGCTCATTGGGACCTTTAATGCTGCAGAAATAATTAGTTGGACTTCATTGCTTGGTTTGTGCTCTGACATGCACAGTTAACTGTGGTATATTAGGGTTATATAAATGGTATATTAGTTTTCCCATTTCAACTTTGTCTGTGATATCAACCATCAGCATTATCAAGGTAATGTTCTGGTTGAGAGAATTAATGTCTTCCAAAGACTGAAAGACTTTCAACCCTGCTTCAACTTTGTCTGTGATATCAACCGTCATCATTACAAAAGGTAATGTTCTGGTTGAGAGAATTGTCTTCCAAAGACTGAAAGACTTTCAACCCTGCTCCAAAACACCTGCCTGTAATTTTCAAGTAACCATGAACACCTTGATTAACTGATTCAGGTGTGTTTGATTAGGGTTGGAGCTGAACTCTGCTGGACGGTAGCTCAGGAGCAGGGTTGGAGATCTCTGTTTTAAAGGGGTCATGAATTGAGAAATCAAATTTTCCTTTCTTTCAGAACTCAAAACTTCCTTGTTAGTCTAAAAACATATTTTATTGAAACTAAGCTCAGAAAATGTCTTCTACATCATTGCCTTTTTAGCCCCGCCCACCGTTTTGTGCATGCCATGTAGTAGTCAATACAGAAACACAAGATGTAACTCTAGCAACAAAACCATAGAGATGCCTCTGAGGATTACAAGACGTTTTGAAGTGTCAAGTTGTGGTCTTAACATTAACCCATTTATGCCCAAATTTTTCTGAATGGTTTCATGCTTATAGTCCTGTTAATAGTGTCCTATGTGGACATGTTCTGCATTTATTTTTCCCAGGTTTTTTTTTTTTTTTTCTTAAAAAACGTATTTGAATGTGCGGCAACTATAGTTGCTGGTGGGCAAATATGTTGTATGCACCCCTTCAATGTAAAATTTGAATAGGAGGATAACATTTATGCATCTAACTCAAAATAACTGCTTTCAGCAGATCAACAGATCAATCAAAGTTGAAGAACATTCGACGCGAACACAAAAAAGCTGCATCTAGCTTATAATCTCTTGAATATGAAAACACAACAAACAACAAATCCATTTGTTTTAAAATGGTGGAACATAGTGCAGAACAAATTGCAGCCATTAAGTTGCTCCAACAGAGCATTGTGAATCAAAATGTTAAATTACATTATTCATTAGAAAAAATTACTCCTATATGTGACCCTGGACCAGAAAACCAGTCATAAGTCGCACGGGTATATTTGTAGCAATAGCCAACAATACATTGTAAGGGTCAAAATTATTGATTTTTTTTCTTTAATGCCAAAAATCATTAGGATATTAAGTAAAGATCATGTTCCATGAAGTACAAATTTTGTAAATTTTCTTCCGTAAATATATAAAAAAAAAATCTTTTTGTGAGTGGATATACATTGTTAAGGACTTCATTTGGTCAACTTTAAGGCAATTTTCTCAATATTTTGATTTTTTTGCACCTTCAGATTCCAGATTTTCAAATAGTTGTATCTCGGCCAAATGTCCTATCCTAACAAACCATACATCAATGGAAAGCTTATATATATTCACCTTTCAGATGATGTATAAATCTCAATTTCAAAAAAGTTGACCCTTATGACTGGTTTTGTAGTCCAGGGTCACATATAACAAACAAACAAAAAATAAATAAATTAAAAAATAACAATATATAATATATAACAATATAAAACATTATGAAAGCAAAAAGCACTAAACAAGACCAATAACCTTGATTTATTAACCCATTATACACAGTATACCCCATTTCCCCATGATATAATTTGCCCTCCGGCAATTATAGTTGCCTCTTGGACTTTTGACTAAGTATACAAAAAACTACAGATCTCTTGTAAGATTTGTTTTGTTTGGATGATTCTAGAGACCCTCATGATTATGTAGATATATATATGTCAACAAGAAATTCTTAATATTAACATGAAAATTACTTTTCTTTGGGAGGGTTTACCTTCGCTATGCTTCCTGGAAGTAGGGGTTGGAAGTTGACAGCCTCATGTCACAGGAAGGAAGTGAATACCCTTTTTTTGTTCTTGAAATCCTTTATTTGGTTGTTTGCTTGCATGTCATTGAGACATAAAACATGGAAAACGTCTAGAAAAAAACTTACAAAAGGAAAATGACAACCATACACTGCGGCAACTATAGTTGCCGGTGGGCTTAAATGGGTTAAGAAAGTGTGGATGAACTTTATTTTTAACGTTCCAGTCAGATCATATCAGTAAGACCTGTTTGTTTGCTTCATTTTAATGCGGATTAGATTTTAAACAAGACACAGTTTCGATGCAGGCTTTTCAGAGAGACCGAAAATAAAAGATAATGCAGTGCCAAGTAACTACATTGGATCTGACAGTAATGTTGTAACACACAAGTGTGAGTAACAGTGTTTATACCATGTGTCACTATTGCTTAGTCCAGGGGTTTTCAAAGTCAGACACAAGTACATGATGATGACACATACACACACGCACACCCTCCACAAACACAAACAATTTCCATACCACAGCAAACCGACCATAATAAATGTAAAAATTTCTTAAGCAATTTAGGTAAAAATGTAAACAATAAGTAATAAAATAAGAAAGAAACAAATTACAAAGAAAATTACAAGCAATAATAAGACAATTTAAATAGTGCTTTAAGTTTTTTTTTTTTTAGGTTGACCTACCACAAGTAAAATACAGTTTTATTAGGCTGCTGTCACTTTCAGACCTAAACACATCAGTTTTCTTTCCCAACTGTTTACCTTCACTTAAGACATAAGCAACTGTATTAACGTGAATAATTGCCAAGACAGGCATTTTGATTCGTAGGTAAGTGTCAAGCGCAGTAAGCCACAGAACTCATCTGATCGCACATTGTCTGAAAGGCAGCTTTCTGTGTGCACGCTTTGGGTGTAAGCACCAAATTCAGTTCTCTTGCGCAGTTAATTGCGCTTTTAATAACTTATCAAGCATGTTGTCAGTCAGCTGTCAAGACTTTCCCTAATTATCTTTTCAGCAAGTTTAGAGATGAAAAACAATCTGAAGGCTATTTATTCAGGTAAGAGTAATGACATGCATTGTCAAGCTTTGTTACAACCCATATATGATGTTTTTAATAGCCAAACATGCTGCCTCTAACTTCAAATTTCCTGCACAAAGGTTTGAGCCATCGGTTTGTCAAAATACTTTTTGAATGGATACACAGACTTTGACATTAACAACAAATGATATGGAATGTATTTTCTTCGCTCTTTCTTTTTAGCTGATATAATCTATTTTTTTTTCTTGTTCTATGTACATTTATGAAATTATCTGATTTGCATTGATTTGCCTGCTTCCTGTGATCCAGAACTAATATGAAACCAATGTTTAGATGGGTCACAAACCTTCAGTTGAGAAGCACTTTGACCCTTTACAATCAAGGACAAAGCATTAAAATGATTTTAATTCAAAACAAACAAACAAACAAACAAACAAAAACTAATTCTGAAGAACAACAATGCTATGCTACCATGCTTTTATGTAAATTTATTTATTGAGACAAGAGAACCAGGATCATTCAGGAATTAATGTTTTTGACTCTTACAAAGGTCTTTTTTTTTATTGAAATCTAAGCTACTTTAATATTATGACTAATGTTAAATGCTCAACAAAAAATGAAAATGTCTATCATCGTCTCACCCTCATGTTATTAAAAACCTTCTTCTGTAGAACACAACATATTTTAAAAGTCGATTGGACCCCACTTACTTTCAGTGTATGGAAAATATAATCTTTTGAGTTCCACAGAAGAAAGAAATACATACAGGTTGGGAATGAAATGTGGGTGAGAAAATGGGTGATCCAAGATTGCCCTTCTGATTTTTTTTATGTGTGTGTTTAGGAGAAAAGGGATAAATACAAATAATAGGGAGTGAAAAGCAGGTTTGAGATTTTTGGGTATAAGCTTATAGTGCCTCCCTGTTTCTCTTCTTCTTTTCTATATAAAATTCATGCATACGGAAAAAGAAGAAAAAACAAAAAAACAAAACCTGTACTTCCTGATCAGTTACTCTGAATTTACCAATATACTAATTGCTCAGAAAAACTGCAGCACAAACACTTACTATTATCACTTTTAAAATGTAGGCTACTTGTTTTGTTTTCTGGTGCTGGTTTCTGGTGTTAGTTCTGAAATGTGTTAAGGCGCTGCTAATAATGTTGACTCCTTGCAAATATTAAAGTCAGCATGAAACGTATAAGTTGAAACTGTCTTTTCTTCCCTATTGTGGCGTATATCTGAGAGCATACAAGTATAAATGTAGGGTGGGACTTGATTTGGTCTATGGGGAATTTAGAACTCATAAGGGAGAAATAAGCACTAAAATAGCTAATTAATTACTATAATGATTTCACTTGATCATATACTGAACCTAAATAGAAAATCTGTCGACAATATTAAAATTATTTTCCTTGTTGACCAACATGTTAACACTTTTGTTTCTTCCGGTGTCTCTTTACAAGCTCTTGACATTTAGAAACAAACTGTTAAATCAGCATGTGAACCTAAATCTGCATTTATATTATCATTTTGGACATACCTTGATACATAAATGTCAGTGTTATTTTGTGTAATATTGACTACATTAAGAGTACATAATGTTATAGCAGTATAACTATGGGTTTGATATATTTAATATTATTTCTGAGCCATTCACTACTAAAAGATAGTCGGATGGATGCAGTTCAGCCAAAATAAGCCACATGAGGTGATTGTACAGTGATTTTACCACAGGTACGAGTTGTTTTTAGGCATGGCACAAAAGCTATTCCACTGTACTCTGTAAAGGCTTGTCACAAATAAACTACAACTTGATGTTGACATAACGCGAGTTTCTACTTCAGCGTTAAATAAGGACTTTTAAGTTGTATTACGTTTCCGCACAATTCCGCACACCGGAAGTAGATTCATGCTGAAGAGACGCTCGAGAAAATGAACTCCTGAATAGCTGTCAAGAATAACAGTTATAAACATCTACAAGGCAGACAAGGGAACTGTTACTAGATAAGGCTTCGACGGGTTTATTAAGGTATTCTTCTATGTTTTTCCTTATTTCGCCAGTCAGTTGTTGTGATCGTCGAAATGACGAAGGGCTCGCTGGCTGTTTTTATCTCACAGCCGTGCTAACATTAGCTTTAGCTTAGCATGAGCAAGAGAGCTATTTTTCCATAGTCTACAGGAGGTAACTTGAGCCCAGCTTGAGCTCATGCTTCAGCTAACATTAGCCTTCACCCGTTTCATCGGTTCATGGTTGCTTGAGGTTTGTCGTCACATCGAAATATACCGTTGCTGTAATATTAGTGATATTAGTTCTAGCAGCACCTTAATGAACTCTCTTACATTTGTAATGTATTCATTGTTCTAATTATATGTACCATCGAGGATACACATAAACGTTGTTTGCCTTGAGAATCTTGAGCTTTAGCCTTTAGCCTGTTTAGCTCGCTGATGCCATTTTGTTTTCAGTCAGCTCATTATATCTGAACAGAGACCCGAGAGATCACAGTCTAACTCACGATATTACGCAGTATTTTAAGATGATTGTTCCAGACACCGAGCACGTTCATGTTTTTACCAGTTTCACTAGCTACAGGCAACATCAAAAAGACGCATATAGGAACCGTTTGGCCGGTGTTACCATCTGATGGTGATTGTATCATAGTGAAGCCATGGTACAGGATGATAACTATTTTCGTTTATTATACAGTTACATGTTGCTCATGTTGGGTTGAATACAATGGTTCTTGCGTCAGTATATGTGTCTGTTATGTGTGTTTTGACTAATTGACACTGTGTTGTAGTTGGATCTGACATCTGGGTCGCAGTGATGGAGGGTCAGGATAATGCAGATCAGGGCAGCAGTGATCAGTCTGAAATACAGCGCCGAAGACAGCTGGACCGTCTGGACAGAGAAGAGGCCTTCTACCAGTTTGTCAACAATCTTAGTGAGGAAGACTACAGGCTCATGAGAGACAACAATCTGCTTGGCACACCTGGTAAATCCTTTGTTTTTTTTACATGCTGCAAGACTACAACTAATGGCAGAAGTGCTTCATTGAGACATTTTGGTCATTACATGTTGTGTAACAGTGTTACAGAGCAGGGTCTTTCCATGTCGACTCAACCAGAGGTTATGGTTTATGGTGTTTAATTTTGTTAATATTTTTTTTCTGAAGAAAGACAAACATAAGTAATGAAGGCCAAAATGTTAAATGTCATGGGTAAATATTTACGGAGTAATTCACTATTTTGTAGAGGGGGTCAAAATGGCAATTTTAGCTCAAAGTAATAAAGAAATCTCAGTTTGTTTTTAGATTCTGGTTCTTAAACTTCCCTTTTGATATTTTCATTTTTAACCACTGAAAATGTGTACAATTTATAGGGCTGGGAAGATACACCTATCTCCCAATTCAATACTATCGCGATATTTTGGTGCTGACACTATATCAGAGCTCCAGACTAACTTTTCCACTGGATGCACTGGTGCTACCAATTTTCTTTGTTCACCACACCAGCACATGATTTGGTCTTACCAAATTTTTTTTTTTTTTTTTTGCTACAACATGGGATTAATCAATGCATGCTTATGAATAGTTGTCTTAATCTGCATACCCTAGTTTTGCACTGATGTAAAAAGACTGACAGTGACACGAGACCTCCCTGTATAGTTTACAGCATTAAACAGCATTTTTCCTTGAGAAAATGTGCCATGTAGCTGATACATACGATATCGAATGTAATTGAATTGCAAGCTTGAGAATCGAAATCGAATTGAATAGTTCAAGCAGAGTGGCTCCAAATCTCAGGTGAAAATGGTCATTTTTACCCCCCTTTACAAAACAGTGGATTACTCAGTATATGTACATCCATGACCAGTGTTGTCACAGTACCAAAATTCCAGTAGTCGGTACCAATACCAGTAAAATTTTACAGTTCTCGGTACCACGGGAAAATCTGTTGGAACTATTTTACTATTTTATTTAACTAGCCTATTTTTAAAAACATTAAATATGACGGTAATCATACAAATATTTGGAGTGTGTGTATGTTTGTGTGTGTCTATATACCTCAATTAAATTTTGAAATAAACAAAAAAAACAAATGCTCAAACATCCATTTTGAAACAGATGTGGGTGTTTATTTTAGCTATTCCTTCAGTGAAACGACACACCACAGCCCGTAAAACTATGAAAAAAAATATCAGTAAATAATGGTAACCTAAATAATAAGAAAGTTAAGTATTATTCTAAAAAACGTTTGTTTTTTATTTCCACACAAAGTTGCGTCATATAGCCGCTCTGCGCTTTGAGAGGGATGTGGGACACGAGCAGGAAAAAGACCATTTCTTTTTAATATTATCTTCATGTTATCTCCTGATGTTACAAGCAACTGACATTTGTTGTAAAAGGTCTGAAGAGCGAGTTTTATCTTCAGACATTCAGGCTATGTTTGATTTTGTGCTGCCAGAGAAAG
Organism: Hypophthalmichthys nobilis; assembly: GCA_037950665.1. Taxonomy (NCBI): domain Eukaryota; kingdom Metazoa; phylum Chordata; class Actinopteri; order Cypriniformes; family Xenocyprididae; genus Hypophthalmichthys; species Hypophthalmichthys nobilis. The sequence goes on along the minus strand of CM075491.1, from coordinate 23,438,724 downwards.
CGAAACTAAAAATCACTGGCTTGTGTGAAACGCGCTATACAAATAGCCTTATAAAGTCTAATAACAAGCACAAAGTGTGTTAAATAGAAATTGACGTGCAAGGTTTCTTTCCTACGGTGTTTTTTCTACTTTACCACAGTAAAGAATGCGAATATAATAGGCCTAATTAAAAGTGAACCAAAGGAAGAAACGTTAATAATCCCCTGCTTGAGTGAAGATTTGGGAAAAGAAACAGCGATTCCATGTTCAGTGGAATAACTAATGGCATATTGTTAAATTCTCTGATAATCAGGTGTCCAGATCGCTGTTCGCAAAACAGAATACAAAGCCGACAAAGCTTAAATTGATTTAAATTTATCGCGTACCTCTCTCATTCGGCATGAACCAAAATGTTTCCATGGCTGCGATGTCACATTTAATTGCTAACCTATTAGCCTATTTCTTCTGTAAACAAAGCTTTGTGCTTCACTCGTGTCATATTCACGTAAAATACTGGCACAGCCCTATCAGTGGGTACCAAATATACTCGGATACTTGGTACTCGCTGTATTACAGAAAAGCTGGTATCATCACATTTTCAAAATTTCAGTACCAAAGTACCAGTACTTTTGACAACACTATCCATGACATTTAATATTTTGTCTTTCATCACTACTTATGTTTGTCTTTCTTCATAAAAATATGAACAATATCAAACATTTGAGCTGGGGAAGTTTTTTTGAAATTTGGTTGATTTGACATGGACCCAGCAGTGTTTTATTAATTTATTTATTTCAGAGTACATTATTTTGTATTTTAAATTGAACAGAATTTAAGCTTTCAGTAATATTCTTAATGTGGTCTTAACACCTTTAACATAAAGGATCATTTTAATTGAGCACAGCTCAAATTGTAGTACCTGTTGGCTTTCAGTCAGTGTAAAGCAGCATGACTGTGCTTGCTGTAAGGTGGCTTATTATAGCAAATATACAGACCACATGAAATGTTAGCGTAATTGCCACAGACTTGTATTGGATTCCAGTACTGGTTCCTTTCCTCTAAATATTTATAAGTGTTACAGAAGGATAAATCGCATCCTCTTTGCCTTGGCAACTAGGGGTGCTCCGATTGATTGGCTACCAATCGCTATCGGCCGATAATCCTTTGGGAAGTTTGAACGGCGGTCTCTAAAGGCCGATCTCATAAACCGATCTCATGATGACGACGCGTAAAGACATCCACACGTCACCACATCACATCTCCACTATAAGCGAGCTGCACACTTGACACAAGAATTGTCACTCGCACAATTGAGGCAGTGTCGCATCGTCACTAAAGTTTATAATTTGCATTTCTTGCCAGTGTTTAAACCACTTGGCACCCACATGCTCTCAGACATGCTCATGCACACTCAAAGCGCACACTAGGCATGTGATGGTATCAAATTTTCATGTTGCGATAATTGCTGAAGCTTTTATCACGGTATGCGGTATTATCACTATATTGAAATAAGTTGCAAAAAGTGTTGTCATAGTATAACAGGTTTAAGAACTCTTTTTCTTATAACAAAAAGAACTCAGAACGTTTAAATACAATAACGCAGTACACACAAAAAAAAGTAAAATGTTTCGAACAGATTAAAGTGCAAAAGAATTATAAAGAACAACAGGCAACACTACAATAAGGTCTTATTATTTAATGTTAGTTAATGCATTAACTAAGATTAAGAATGAGCAATAGCTACATTTGTTACAGGTATTTTTTGTTAATGTTAGTTAAATACAACTGATCATTGTTAGTTTTAGCTCAGGTTGATTAAATAATAGTTACAACTTTTGATTTTAGTAATGTTATTAAACTTTAACTAAGAAATTAACATTAAGTAAGATTAATAAATGCGTAAGTATTTTTCATTGTCAGTTTGGTAATAATGAATTAACATGTTAACTAATGAAGCCTTAAGTGTTACTTAAAAATAAATAACGTTAATCAGAAAATTTTCAATCATTATAGGGAATGTTGTAGTCCAGATTAAAATATAAAAATGTTTAATATTAAAAATAAATAGCCTATTAAGTATTTGGTGCTGTGAATTTGCGAATACAAAAAAACTGAATGGCTACTTGAGGCATTTTAAATACTGTGCAGCTCCTTTGTGTATGGGGTATCCGGGGTAACTGCTGCATTTCTACTGTTCCATCAGCGCCCTCTGTCTGAGAGTGAACGTGCTCAGCCTAAGAGGGCGGAGCTTCAAGAGCTCATTCTCTGCTGTCAGGATTCACGTAAACTTAATAATAATGTGATTGATTATTGTTCATTGATTAAGTTGTGTGAATGACACACGGCATCCGTGTATGTCCGAGCGGCAATAATGCGATTAAGGTGTTTACATCCCCATTTATTACGATTAAAATTGGCGTACACCACCCAGTTTAATGCGATTATGTTTACTACGATGATGAATTTAATTGCATTCATTTGATTGAAGTATTGTTTACATGAGGTAAAGTTTAATCGCAATATTGCCAAAATCCCATTATAATCGCATTATGAGGGTGCATGTAAACGCACTCAATGTCTGTAAAAATCCTGATTGCAGCATCCCTATAAATAATTCAAAAAGATCAGTATCGGTGATCGTATTGGCAGATACTGCTTCCTGTGATTGTCTCAAAATCCTGATCGGAGCACCCTTATTGGCAACGTGTTTCTTTTTACTGAGTAATGATATGGTTTCCCTGCATCCAGTTTTATATTTATCTGTCTCATGACACTTGCGGAATTCAGTGGTAGCACTTCATAGATTAATTATTGACCCTCTGAGGTCATTTACACCTGTTTAATAACATTTAACATGCTCAGACAAAACATTTCATTCACAAATCAAGGTTTGAGCAATAAAAATAATTATTTCACTCTCTTTCTGTTGTGAAAGATCAAAGTAGATACCACAGAATTTCTGTGCTGGTCTTTACCCCTTCAAAATGACAAAAAGAACCATAAATTAGTCCACACTAGGGCTGGGTGATACAGCTATTATAATTTATATTTCAATGTTTTCCAAATTATTCAGGTGTTATTTGATGTATATATTGATGTTTTTGCATTTGCTCTTGATAAAATCTAGATAGAGCAGCTGTTACAGAGTACTTGTGTAATGTTTACTCCATGATCAGCACTATTTATTTATTTATTTATTTTTAATCATACAATAAGTGTAATCTTCTTACAAAAAGCTCTTTGAAGAACAAAGAAACTAACGTGCGTGTTTATTTTAGCACTTCCGTGAGTGAAACGACACACTGCAGCCAGTACAACATTGAAATTAATATCAGTAAATTATGGTAACCTATCAAATAATATAAGAATATAAGACGTGAGAGAAGATTTGGTAAAAGAAACAAGAGATTCCGTGTCCAGTGGAATAATTAATGGAATACTGTTAATTTCGGTGATAATCGGGTGACCAGATCGCAAAACGGAAAACAAAGCCAACAAAGCTTAAATTTATGGGCTTACGTACCTCTCATTCGTCATGAATCCAAATGTTTCCATGACTGCGATGTAACATTTAATTATATTATTCACAAAGATTTGTGCTTCACTCGTGTCATAATATTCACATAAACCATTCACATACTAAAAAAAAAAAGAAAAGTGTTTTGGCGTATCACTGCCGGTGCTACTCAGCCACCGCGGTGGCGCTCTACCACTGTGGTGGTGTGGTTGTCAAGTTTACCGGCACAGCCCTATTGGCTACAGTGCTTAACACTGCAAAAACACGTTGAAAATATAAACCTTTGATGCTCTTCACAAAATTCTTACACAAATATGCAAAGGAGTGTCTGAAGCCTATCAGCCGTCACTCGTGAGAAGAGAAAGGGGAGTGAAATTGGCTTACTGTTTTTATAAGGAAAACTTTTAATCTCAATATACACAATATTCCCTAATTTTATATCATTAGCAAAAATTGTGTGATTATTGTTAATATTCAATGTATTGCCCAGCCCTAGTCTATACTGTGCGCTGTTCCAAGTCTTCTAAAGCCATACAATAGCTAGGTGTGAGGAACAGACTTTATGTTTATAATGCAAAAGTTATCATACACAGAAAATCTCCCATTACATTGTAACGCTCATCTTACTCACATGTAAACGTATTCAAACCTGGTGCCTCAAAATGCATCACACCAGGCTTGATTCCAGTGATGACAACCAATGATGTTTGACATGTGATTCATGACCATTCACTGCCAGTGATGCACCAAAACAAATTTTTTTTTTACAAAAACGGCAAACGCAATTAATTTTTTTCAGCCAAATAACGTATATTTAATAATTGTTTCAATGAGTTGTATATAATCATTTAATTTGCATGCAAGGCAGTTTTTTTTTTTTTTTTCATCAACTTTCTAATTATATAATTCAGTTTCTACTCCAGTTTGTTGAAATATAAACATTTGAGCAGTGGCTCGTTTTCATGATAGATTAATTCAAACATACATTAAATAATGAAGACATCATATCACTGAATGGCTTTCATGAGGTAAACGTAATGTTACGTGACGTTGTTAACAAGCTGTTTTATTGATGTTCAATGTATATATCTTGCTATAACTTCAGGCTGCATGATTTGGGAAAAAAGTCTAATTGCAATTTTTCTGGTTAAAATTGCAATTGCGATTTAAAAAATAAAATTATAAAGAACACCAGGTTTGTTGGTCTTGTTTATAGGGCTGCACAATTTACCCAAAAAAGTTGTTTTTATATGACTAATAATAATTATGATCATGATTAATTCTCATTATTATCATACTTTATCATAATTATTATAAAAATATTAAACAAAATAAGAAACATTGCTATTATAATAACACTATTTCACTATAAAATATCAGATGTTTTTAGTATTTAAGAATAAATATAATAATAATAATAAGTATTTAATAAAGTATTTATTTTCCTATTTTTACCTAAAATAGGGTGTTGTGAGCATAAAGGCACCCGCACACTACAAGATAATCCGATTTTGGGCCCAATTCTCCCCTTCCAACAATTCTAAGTTTGATTTATTTAGATCAGTGATGGGCAGCTTCAGTCTTGGATGGCCACTTTCCTGCAGAGTTTAGCTCCAACCCTGGTAAAAACTAACCTGCCTGTAGCTTTGTAGTGCTTGATTAGCTGGTTCAGGTGTATATGATTAGGGTTGGAGCTGAACTCTGCAGGACAGTGGCCCTCCAAGACCTAAGTTGCCCATCCCTGATATTGATGGTTTCTTTCTTCTGTTGAACACAAAAGAAGATATTTTGAAGAATGTCGGTAACCAAACAGTTTATGGACGCCATTGACTTCCATAGTAAAAAAAAAAAAAATACTATGGAAGTCAATGAGGGTCCAAACCAACTGTTTGGTTATTGACATTCTTCAAAATATCATCATTTGTGTTCGGCAGAAGAAAGAGATTCATACAGGTTTGGAACAATTTGAGGGTGAGTAAATGATTGAATTTAATTTTTGGCTGAACTGTCCCTTTAAGAGTGATTAAATCTGGGTGGAAGAACGTCGGGCTGAACCGTTCTCAAATCGTAACTCTATACCCTTGCCTCATTTAGTATACAGGGGTCTATGAATATGCTAATTAGCCCTGCCTCCACTCACTCGCACAAGCTTACTGAGGTAAACGCTGCACAATGGTGTCATCAGTGGAGAAAGTCATATAGTTCATATTAACATCATACAATTCATATCAACAGGAAAATATATCAGGATAATCTGGCTTCTCGAGACTCCTCTGCTTCACAACGGTCATAGTTAATGATATGCTAAAGCCTGTCGGCATGTTGACGTGATTGGTTACAAAGTAGTTTGTGATGTCACAAACACCAGTGATTTCAAACCGCGTTTTTGAAACTGTCTTTAGACCACTGCAGTTTTAAATAGAAAAATAATCCACAATGGTGTTGACTTATGAATTTGCACATGGTTTGTCTTAAAGCATATTAAAAACGCAGCATAGAAATATATAAACAACATTTAAAAACTTGATTTAATACGACGATTTGCTACGATCAAGCCACTCAGGCTTGTAATTGCTTCTGTTACAAGTTTGGAATGATGTTTGGTGGGGTTTGTTTCCCAAATAAATGCAAGTCAATCTCAGCCCTTGCAGAGATGGATCAGCATTTACTGCGATTGAGCCACTCTAAACTTTAACATTAAAAGCGCTGTGCATATATTCAGTTAAAAATTGCAGCCTTCTGAACTACGTAATGATCTAAATCGCAATTTCGATTTTATTTTGGTTAATCGTGCAGCCCTGCTATAACTAGTAGATTGGTTTGTGTTTGCTCCCATTTGAACTACAGATGCTACACCACATTAAGAGCATCTAAACAACATTTATTGTTTAAATGCTGAAATTTTGGTGCATCACTTACACAGCATAACATATTTCAGTGTTTTGAACTGAACGCAAGCCTCAATAAATTTGAGAGCTACACTCCATGGGCAAAAGCTTGCATACATCTGCTCAGCCATGGAAACCCTTTCCATGAAGCTCCCACTGCAGTTTTTGTGAAGATAATACCTCTTACAGTTGACCATGGAATATCTAGCCAGGAAGAAATTTCACGAATGGCAAAAGGGGCATCCTATCACAATACCATGCTTAAATTCACTGTGCTCTTCAGAACAACCCCTTTTTTTTTTTTTTTTTTTTTTTTTTATCACAAATGTTTGTAAATGCAGACTGCTTGAGGTTATACTCTTGTGTCAATGGGTCTAATTAAAAAAACCTGATTTCAATAATTAAGAGGTGTGTCCCTATACTTTTGTCCATATAGTGTACATCTATGTATTTTTTTTTAAAGCACCAGAACACATTCAGCTGTCTTGTCGTTTTGATTCGGAAATTACATCAAGACCACAGGGTCTTTCACAGGTGTTTCGATTCCCTGCTTAGGTGTTTTTGTAAGCAGACATATTCCCATTTTACTTTAATGGTTTGCCTGTTGTTTCTGTGCTCAGAAACAAGTAAACAAACAAAACAGAAACTTATGAAGCCACCCAATCATTTTATGTCCCAGGACAGTGGAAAGGAATGTTATTTTGGAGCATCCTTTAGCCGTGCACCCTGCCAGGAGATGGCATTGAATGGACATTTCTTGTCCTGGTAAGTCCGGTGGTTTTCAGTACTGTCCTGTTCTGTTGCTGTTTAATGAGTCTTTCTGGACAGCTACTGCAAAAAGACTAGATAATTTATTTAGTTTAGAAACTCATGTTTGATGCAATATTCTGCATATCCAACTTCGTCGTAAGACATGATACTATTGGAAAGTATCTTCGAGGTATTGCATCCCAAAAACCATGCCATTTGAAATGTGTGTCTTGTAAACTGTTACACATTTTGCCCCCCTATACACCTGACATTAACATGCTTTGTAAGGATGACGATCAGATCTCACTTGATCGCATTAAATGCCATGTGTAAATGTGTGCACAATTATAAATGGATTGTGATTGGATCACTGAAACCAGGTGGCCTGGGTCTGATAGCATTTAACTAAAGTGTAAATGCAATGTGTTTCCATTATCTGGATTCAGCTATGAAAGTAATATGTATTGATGTTACACTGCATATAATGATTAATGTCACTAAGGGTTGCCGATATGAACTTATTTCACCATATTAGAATTTTTTTCACAATAACTAAATATATATATATATATATATATATACACACACATCTCAACCACGTCATTTTTATTTATATATATATATATATAATTTATTAGGGCTGTTGATTTAATGTGTTAATTAGATTAATTAATTACGGTAAAAAATAATGCGTTAATTAACGAATTTAATGCACTTGCACCGCCCCAGACCTACGTAGGTCATCTGACATTTAATACAGTTGACTGATGACGAATATGATGCAGGGCAACAACTGCATGATGTATCCTATAGAATGCAGTTAGAATGTACCTAAAATTCAATATATTGGGGTAAAAATGCCCATGTATGAGCTTTTGACTCATAGTTTGACTCACATCATATGATATAGTTAAAGGATTAGTTCAATTTCAAATAAAATTTTCCTGATAATTTACTCACCCCCATGTCATCCAAGATGTTCATGTCTTTCTTTCTTCAGTCGAAAAGAAATTAAGGTTTTTGATTAAAACATTCCAGGATTATTCTCCTTATAATGGACTTCAATGGCCTCCAAACGGTTGAAGATCAAAATTATAGTTTCAGTGCAGCTTCAAAGGGCTTTAAACGATACCAGATGAGGAATAAGGGTCTTATCTAGCGAAACGATTGGTCATTTTTGAAAAAAATATAAATATATATGCTTTATATAAACAAATTATCGCCTTCCAAGTGCTTCCGCCAAAACCGCACTTTTGTGTTCTTAAAAAAGCTTATGCTGAATGTCCTACGCCTTCCCTATTCTACTTACGGAAAAAATGGAACTGGCGCTGCGTTCGTTCCGTAAGTTGAATAGGGAAGGCGTAGGACATTCAGCATAAGAAGGACATGGACATCTTGGATGACATGGGGGTGAGTAAATTATCAGGAAAATTTCTACTATTCCTTTAAGCTATATCACATGAGCAACGAGTGCAATATCACACAAGTAACGAGCGCAGTATCACTTGAGTGCTGCACGAGTGCGAATGCATTACTGATTTTATAAAACAGATCAATAAATCAGAAGTTAATATGGTTATTTTTGACACACTATTGTCTGTTTTGCTCAATTTTGCCAAAGTAAATATGAAGGCAAAGCAGAACTTTTCATCTCCTAGCAACACACAGCAGCATTTCATTTCTGAATCCATGTTTTGAACGAATCGGGTGAACCAATGATTCAATGGACCACTCACCAGAACATTTTACGTCACTCCTGAATGAATCAGCAGTTTTAAAGATTTGAATGAATGAATCAATCAATCAATGACTTAATCATTAAGATATTTACCGCCACCTGCTGGCAGGATTTAGAGGATAATTTCATTTAAAAATAATAATTTCATATTTCCATATTAAAAAAAACAACAACAACAAAAAAAACAGTAATGCTATAGTTAATCCAAAAATAAAAATTCAGTAATCATTTACTCAACTTCATGGTCAAAAAATGTATGTGTAATAAATTCTATGCTGAATCAAATAGTGAAGACTATGCAGTGTTTTATCTTACCTGGAAAAGTATGTATGTGTGTGTGTATATATATATTGTTGTTGCATTATCCAGTGAATATTTTTGGGGGTTATTTGCCTTTTATTACATGATTATTGCACTCTTTTATACAAGCACAAGGGGGAGTCATACATAGACCAAAAGAAATGGACAAGAACCAATTAAGTTTTCGTGCAATATATTCAAAGCCATGTGAAGCCATTCCATAGCTTAATGTGAGGGACTGAAGAATGTTTACATCGTTATATTAAAGTTTGCGGCTGTCAATCATTCTCCGTTCAGCATTCACACAGCGTGTCTCGTTCGGATATGACGAGCACGGTAAAACTCTCTCCAATATGATATATTCGAATTATAATTCCTGATCTGTAGATAAAGAATGAATTATCATCAAACATGAATTGGCATCAAACGCAAAATAACTGGAATTAAAAAATTGTAGAGACAAATGATCCATAAACTGTTGGACAGATACACAGATACAGATACATAGGATTTGTGCGCTTGACATTTCTTCTTTGTGCCATTAACTTTTTAAGGCGCACTTGTGCAGCGCTGCGCACTGTGATTGTTGCTTTAAGCACATCATTGTGCACCTGGGATGCGCATAATTTGTGCCACTCTGTTTTGAAGCGTTTCATATTATCATGGTTTTGCACACTGAAAGATTATTAAAAATAAAATCTTATTCTTTCCTATATTCATTTAAAATAAGCATATTTTAATTTTATATTATTTGTGTGTGCGCATGTGTATGTATGCGTATATAAAATGTATATACTCAGTTTTTATATATGAATGTGTATATATATGTGTGTGTGTGTGTGTATTGTGTATTAAGTGGATTCTGGATTGTTTAACAAATAAAAGTGACCATCACTTCATACTGTATATGAATTATACATTTTATGGCCTTTTCTGTGATTGGTCAGTTTTTGTGATTATTTCAGTTATTTACTGATTTGAATAAATTACTTATTTAAAGGTGTTAACTGTAATCTTACGCTGCAAAAACTATCAAAGTATTAAATTCATCACAATTATTTAAAGAATGAAGCACACAAAAAATGCATGACAAAGCCCTAAAATAGACAATTAATTGTCTTAATCGCCAAAGCCCTAAAACTGGCAATTATTCGGCATAAACAGTTATTTTTTGAACAATTAATTGTCAGCCAATTTTCATAATCGTGACAGCCTTAACAGTAATCAGTTCATTTCATTGGTCTGATTCACTTTGCCTAGGTTACACATCCCTGCAAAATCCCCAGTTTTTCTCTGTTGTCTCAAAATTTAACTATTATGTTTCTTGGTTAGGTGAAATTACAGCAGATGAACTTTTGAGCCGCCTTCGGCAGGTAAAGGATGGCCCTGAGTCGCCAAGCAATGGCACCACTGAGGAAAGAAGGGAGGGGCCTGGTGGTAAGTCAGTTGTAAATTTCCCAGTTAGTATATAAAATTCATATTTTCCAGGTGACTTCACTTGTGATTCTGCCCTATTTTGATCATTTTTTGTTATTCTTAGCAACAGAGGTGGAGGGCACTGAGGAAAATCCCAGTGGGGAGACCCTTCTTGACTGGCTCAACACAGTACGACAGACAGGGAATACAACAAGGAGTGGTTACCGGGGTAACCAGTCATGGCGGGCTGTAAGCCAAACCAATCCCAACAGTGGCGATTTCCGTTTCAGTTTGGAGATCAATGTCAATCGCAACATTGCTGAACAGCAAACGCAGACAGAAAGGCTGGAAGGGGGCCAGGAAAGAGCAGATGGCCCTGTGTCTGAGCCGGAGAGTCTCATGGAGACTGCAGAGGTGGTTGAGGAACCAGTGGTAGACGAGCTGGCTGTTATAGTAGAGCCAGAGCTGCCAGTTCCTAGCACCGTGTCTCTAAACAGGGAAGTTAATGCATCAGCTCCCCCAACTTCAGCTCCCCCACCCCAGGCTCCCCCAACCCTAGTTCCCCAACCCTAGTTCCCCCAACCCTAGTTCCCCAACCCTAGTTCCCCAACCCTAGTTCCCCAACCCTAGTTCCCCAACCCTGGCTCCCCAGCCTTGGCTCCCAGCCTTGGTTCCCCAGCCTTGGCTCCCCAGCCTTGGCTCCCCAGCCTTGGCTCCCCAGCCTTGGCTCCCAACCTTAGCTCCCCAGCCTTGGCTCCCAACCTTAGCTCCCCAGCCTTGGCTCCACAACCTTAGCTCCCAACCTTAGTTCCCCAACTTTAGCTCCCCAACCATGCCTCCAGTGGAACAACCACGTAGGGGTCAAATAAGAGCTCGCAGTAGAAGCCCAGAGCAGCGTCGGACAAGGGCTCGTACTGCAAGAGGTCGTTCACCGCTCAACCTTGAAAGATTGGATGGACTTCCGCCTACTCAGCATGGCCTACCTTCTCGACATCCTGAGATCCTTCCTGAGCCCCAGGTAGAGGGAAGCTCAAGGACTCGGCAATTGTTTTTGTCCAGGCAGAGCACTGTGGAAATGGAAACTCAAGAATTGGGAACAGCACCTGATTTACCTGGAACACCACAGGAAAGAGAGATAAATGCTGGAGAGGCAGGAGCTTCAGGTCGTCGTCCTCCAACCATAATGCTGGATTTGCAGGTACGTAGGGTGCGTCCCGGAGAGTACCGCCAGAGAGACAGCATTGCTAACCGCACAAGGTCTCGTTCACAGACATCCAATAACACTTTATTATATGAGACTGAGCGCGGAGGTTTCCGTCGGACTTTCTCCCGCTCTGAGCGGGCTGGAGTGAGAACATACGTCAGTACTATCCGCATTCCCATTCGGAGGATCTCAGATGCTGGACTTGGTGAAGCCACTTCTTTGGCTCTGCAGTCTATGATTCGTCAGATCATGACTGGTTTCGGTGAACTTAGCTACTTTATGGACTCGGACTATCCAGACTCGAACCGTGAAGACAACCCACCAGCAGACCTTACTGATGCACTGGGTAACCCTGATGCTTCTACTGGTACTGCTGCAAGTGAAGCTGATTCCCATCTTCCTGGGCATGGAGGCTCGAACCAGGGTGGTTTAGAGGCACGGACAGAGGAAAGGGAAGTGGAAGGTGGACTGCCTGGTGCTGCTGGTCCTCGGGAAAACAGAGGCAGACAACGGGCTCCCATCAGCCTGGATGAAACTGGATCTCTGCCCTTTCTGCGACTTGCGCACTTCTTCTTGCTCAACGAGGAAGATGATGACCAACCCAGAGGTCTCACCAAAGAGCAGATTGACAACCTATCCATGCGAAACTTTGGGGAAAGCGATGCACTCAAAACCTGCAGTGTCTGCATTACAGAGTATGCGGAAGGCAACAAATTGCGGAAGCTGCCCTGCTCTCACGAGTACCATGTGCACTGTATCGACCGCTGGCTTTCAGAGAACTCAACCTGCCCTATTTGCCGCAGGGCGGTTCTTGTTTCCACCAACCGCGAGAGTGTTGTCTAGCCAAAATTGGTTTTGCGGCACTCTCGATAGGTATCGTGTCTCTTTTCCTCTCTTCCTTTTACATTTATTACCTAGTCATGTGAGGACTCTTACTGAGATTTTTCCATACATCCTATATGAAGTCATTAAGTTTTATCAGATTTGCTGGTGCCAAGATTTTTCCCCCCTGAACTATACATCACTGTATTTTGACCGATCTTACAATAAATATTGGTGCAAGACACAACCGATGAAGATCATGCTGCAATCCCTGATCTTTTACATGTATTGAAGAGCAACATTTGACAAAATTATAGGATGAGGGGCAATGTAGAAACACCTTTGTGGTACATATACTTTCGTACTAAAACAGAGATTTGAGTTGTACTTTTAAGCAAGTATCATATTATAACAAACGTGTTTTAATAAAAATTATTGATTTGGTAATATTGTAGAGCATCGGGAATTGCATTAAGGATCAAGAATAGTGTAATCTGCTTAGCATCCACAAATACTTTTCGATTGGAAAATAGATTGAAACTGTCACACTGTGCTACATCTAAAATGATTTGTTTCATACAGTGTTGGTTGTGTGTTGGTATGAAAGCATAGTGTGTGTTGTACCAATTGCACCATTATCAGAAATGACTAAATGCAGATAAATAGTAGGAAATTCATGGAGTAGTTCTTAATGAATTTGTTATCCTGTATAGAATAGATTTCGATTTGGCATTTGAAAGTGTTCTGTAATACTGGTTTTAAAAACCATATGGTCAGACACTTTTTTTTTTTTTTTAACAAAACAAAAAAGGCTGTAAATATGCTATGTTGACACATCAGGTTGTATTTTCACCTGTCTTCCCAAATGACGATAATGCATCAGTTAGCTGACTCAAACATATTTCATATATCTTAAGAAATAAACTTGGCTACATATAGGCAATGTTGTGCAATGCTAATAAGGAAAATGTAAAGGAAGTTTTGACAAATTGACTTGTATGTTGTAGTCTGTAAATATTAACATTTAAAATGAAGACTTAAATGGAAGTTTTTCTAACAGTTCTGTACATTGAGAATAGCACCATTTATCTTACTCTGAGGAGGAAATTATTTTTCTCATGTAATGGTTGGTTCATATGCGAGCTAAGGTTCTTTATTCCCATGCGAGAGTAAAAAAAAAATGCAGTGTTATTTAGAGACAATAGATGAAATATCTGTTTATGTGTTGACTTGGGAGACTAACCCTAAGCAAAATGTTCTCAACCATGAGTTACATCAACATTTCATGTATCGTAAGCAAGCCAACCATTGTTAAAATGCATATTAAATTCAGTTCTGAGGTCATGTATTATAAGAGCGAGTTACTCAATAGAATTAATTAATTTTGTCAGCATATTTATAGGTTATATTTTTTGAGTCAATATTTTGACTAGCTTCCAGTTTGCTGTGTTTGAAATGAATAAAATGTTTTCCTCAACTGTCTCTGTGCCCTCACCAGTGTCCCATCAGGTTAAGTGCTGCTGTGGAATAAAAAAACAAAACAAAATCAAAGTGAATCATACAGCCCTGCTATCAGGGAATCTAATTTAGCAATACATGCCCTTGAACATCTTAGAACAGGGGGGAGGGGGGAGGGGGGGTGGTAAAAAAAAATAAAAATAAAAATATATATGTGTGCGTGTATGTATACACACGCATACACGTGTGTGTATATGTTCTGGATAAGGTTTTATGGTTTAGTTTGTATTTTAATTAATTATGGTTTTCCATAAATGTTCAATATTATTTTGAATTAAATTTGGATTATTTAGGTGACATTTGCTTGTAACCACGCCAGTGCTTACTGCACAGATGTTGCACACTTTCTGCTTGGCTGAGAGAGAGTTAATGATCGGTCTGTTCTGGCTTCATCAAGCCGTAATGTTATTTGTATATTATAATAAAAAGTGTACAGCAACAAGACTGGTTTGTTGTTTAGAAAAAGAGTGCATGATTTTAACTGTATGTTAATTTTTGTTAATTTAATATGAAATGACTGCATTATTTGTAGTTTAAGCACTAATTTCAGAATCTTGTCATTTTCAAAACTCTTGACAGAAAGCTCACAACTGATGATTGAAATGCACATTTTTTCAAATCTATCACTTTTTCCAGTTGCTTGGATACAATACACATTGAATTAAAATCACATTTTCAAACACGCAACAAAACATCACAATATTACCATTTCAAAAATGCAATTCGCACATTACATCTGAGATGCAGTGTCATTCCAGTACATTCATCATCTGGTACAACTGCTCCAAATGTAACTGTTACATTACTCTTATTGCGTAGTTTTATGGTCTATATACTTATTTTTAAGTTAAACTGATGAACAATATTCCATGTTTAGATCATGAAAGTTTCAGGAAAACAAGATCCACTGACGTGATATTTCTTCATCAGGCACTATTTATTTGGTCCCATGTACTACTTTTCCAGACCATGTTTTCAGATTTGACATGTATGCAGGCCTTTGTAATAAGAACCTGTGGCCAAATCCACAAGACAAGGCTTGTCAAGTCTTTTTGTTTTTTACAGTAAACCAGACTAGGAACACTGCAATTGAAGTTTATAGTGTTTTTCTATTTTGTAATTTGCTTTGATTCAAAGCAAGGAAGAATACAAGGAGCCAGTAAAACTATAATCGATGTCTTGTGTGTAGGTCATGCAAATTAATATTCCTGTGGTATTTTATGATAATATTTCAACCAATGATTCTGCAAGTGCAAGGTTTCTTTAAAGATATGAATGCACAATGCAATGTTGTGAACATTGGAAAGACTATTTTTAGTTTTGGTATTAAGAGTTTTCAAATAATTACATACATTTCTGAAATTAGTGCCAACGTGATTGTAAAAAAAAACTGTTATTCATATTACAGAGAAACAAATGCGTGAAGTGTTGATGAAAATGATGTTCTTTGCTTTTAGAACTGAATCATCAACCTCAAAGTTATAACACTAATATAATCTGCGTGGTCTGAGAATGACTTTTTTAATTTTAGTTTTAATTAATCTTTTTTTTCCCTGTTGTGATGGCTTTGTAAGTGGTAAAGATTATTTGTAGTTGTGTGTGCAGGGTGCTCTTTTACATGTATTGGACAGGACAAATGTAGTTATTCCGTGCTTGAAACCACAAAACGGCAGAGATTGGCTCTTCCTGAGCGGCGCTAGGAAAAGTAACAGGTACCATGGGACAACGTGCTACTAAAAGCAGGATCACAACGTACAGTAATCACACTTAGAATTTCAATCGGATTTTGAATTGAAAATGCATAGTTTAAATATATATATAGCCTAAGATCTTATTTAGACTTATCATATTTGACTAATTATAGACATCTTCTGGGCCGCTAAGCGCCGGCCATTTAAGAACAGCCATTTTAATAGTTAATTTTATTCGTCTGATATACTATACTATGTTGAACTCGATGGCGTGTGTAATAGAGTGATTACGGCAGGGTGTCTGTCGCCTCTCAATCTCCAGTTGGACTTGCTTCTATGATTTTGTTGTTCCAGACAGGTTAGAACAGGTGATATCGTGAGAGACATTAGACTTTCCACTGTTAAAATGGCTCTACGTGTTTGCAGTACTTTTATGCGTTCTTACTCGACCCACGGCAAGGTAACAAAATCTCTCTCTCTCTCTCGCTGTCTTTTAGTTTGATAATTACTTCCTAGTTTCTTTTAGAAAGCTGGAATGGAAAGTAGCGCATGGAAACAATTTAATTTAATTGCATGAGACTAGTAAGCTCTTACTTACTTACTTGTTAATATTGTTTTATTACTGTAAAAATGTGAGTTTCCCGGAAGTAAACTTGAATCCAGTACTATGATGAAGGCTTGGCTCATAAATATTCAGTACCTAATGTGACGTCTTAAAGTGACGGTTCTGATTGGCTTAAAGGCTGACGTTGGTTAGACCTTTCTGGACCCTATGTGGAAGGCTTGTCTCAGTCATGAATATTAAATAAAATGTGAGTGGACACTTTATGAAGATTACTAAAAGACTTTAGTGTTTTATTAATATTCATGAGTTAAAGTCCCCCTGAAATCAAAACTTAAGTTTTTTAGCTTTCAGTATGAATATGTTAGCCTTAATATTATGAATAAGCTGGTGTGTTCCAAAACAATGACAAAATTCGCATGTAGGAGATATAAGCATTCAAAACTTACAGTCTCTCACTTCCGCTAAAATGGATCACAGATTTTCATGACATTTACATTTACATTTATGCATTTGGCAGACACTTTTATCCAAAGCGACTTACATTGCATTATACTATACATTTGTATCTGAGTATGTGCAATCCCTGGGATCAAACCCACGACCTTGGCATTGCTAGTGCCATGCTCTAGCTTGACATTTGATATTCAACAGTGCTTTGATCTGCCGACATTGACACTATTTTTTAAGAGCTGCTGTGCAGCCAAAATTATATACCAGTTATCAATGTAAAGCTGCTTTGACACAATCTGCATTGTAAAAAGCGCTATATAAATAAAGGTGACTTGACTTGACTTGACTCTAACCACTGAGCTACAGGACATCACATCGCACTTCAGCTTCTCATCAAATCTTCTGTCCAATTAAATGCTCTCTAGAATCTGAAGTCCCGCCCCCTCCTACACTATCAACAGACACTGAAGCTGTGACTGAAATCGGTCATTTGTTCACACATTTACTAGTTTCTACATGGTAAAGTGCACATAGTGCACTAGGGGATAGGGAACGATTCAGACAGTGTAAATATGCTTTCCATTGATGTGAATGAAGTCCGTTTTCACGTTAGTATAATGTAAACCGACGCAGCGCGAACATAGTCTGCTATGGCCCAGGGACACGAGAGCACAGAGCGGATCATATCCTCGAGCCGGCTCAGACCACGAAAGGTATCGGACACATTTAAATTCTGCAGAATGCTATATTTTAAAGTGATATAGAGGAGATTAGGAGGATAAACGATTAGATGTTAAAAGGAAACAGAGGTTTTACTGAGTTTAACGGCTCTGGCCGAGCTGTGATATAAACAAAACGCTATTGGCTATTTTAAAAAAAGGGGCGGGGCTTTTCGATATGTCGCCCTGTCTTCCTGTTTCAGTTGAAATTACGTAAACACTTTGAATAATGCTGCGTGTTCCAAGATACTTCCGCGGGCCTTTAAACTTTGGTTTAATTTCAGTCCTGTATTTGAGTCTCAATACGGTTACGTTCACACAGAGTTCAGTTATTTTACGGGAGTGACAACAGCATTATATAACCTTTATATAGATATAGTATTCGAGACGCTACTAAGTTGCTGATTAAACGGGACATTTCGAGACTCACACCTGTAAGTAAATGTGGTTGTCAATCCCAAAAACTGATAGTGTGAACGTAGCCATAAGGATGCAGCCTTTCGAGAAGCACATTAAAATCATGAAACAGAAGTTGCAATAGTCTTTTCTTCCCTATTGTGACGTATATATCTGAGTGAAATGGCTTCTGGGATGAGAAAACTGTTGGGCGGAACTGGATTTCATCCTCTGGAATTGATTGAATCATAGGAATTAACTAAATGGAGGCATATCTGAATGCCAGTTTGCAGTCAGTTGTGAAGGATATTTAGTCCCACATACATACATTGATGAGCCAAAACATTATAACCAGTCACAGTTGAAGCGAATATCATTGATCAACTCAACAAGGCCACATATTAAGGTCTGGGTAGATTAGATGGTAAGCAAACAATCAGTTCTCATAATCAATGTGTTGGATGCAGGACAAATGGGCAGGAATAAAGATTTGAGCGACTTTGACAAGGGCCAAATTGTTATGGTAAGGCGACTGGGTCAGAGTATCTCTGAAATGGCATGGCTTATGTGTTGCATTGTACTCTTCTGCGTAGCCGTAGATCAATCAGAGTGCCTATGATGACCCCTGTCCACATTTAAAAGTGCCTACAATGGGCATGCGAGTGTCGGAACTGGACCTTGGAGCAGTGGAAGAAGGTCACCTGGTCCGATGAGTCCCGTTTTCTTTTACATCACGTGGACGGCCGTATATGAGTGTGCTGTTTACCTGGGGAAGTGATGCACCAGGATGCACTGTGGGACGACGATAAGCTAGTTGAGGGAGTGTGATGGTCTGGGCAATGTTCTACTGGGAAACCCTGGGTCTGGCCATTCATGTGGACGTAAATTTGACACGTGCCACCTACCTAAACATTGTTGCAGACCAGATACACTCCTTCATGACAACGGTTTTCCCTGGTGGAAGTGGCCTCTTTCAGCAGGATAATGCACCCTGCCAAACTGCACAGATTGTTCAGGAATGATTTGAGGAATATGATGAAGAGTTCAAAGTGTTGCCCTAGCCTTCAGATTCCCCAGATCTCAATCTAGCTGAGCATCTGTGGGATGTGCTGGACCAACAAGTTCGATCCACGGTGGCTCCACCTCACAACCTACAGGACTTGAGGGATCTGCTGCTAACATTGTGGTGCAAGAAATTACAGGACGCCTTCAGGGGTCTTGTAGAGTCCAGGCCTCGGTGGGTCGGCGCTGTTTTGGCAGCACACTGAGGACCAACAGCAAATTAGACAGGTGGTCATAATGCTTTGTCATCAAGTCTGACTAAGGCAGGCATACATTGTATTTTAAAGGCATTTAGTTGGCAGTCCTTAAAAGTGTTGACCTTACACACAGCCACAGAGGTGACCACTTAACCAAAGCATCTAAAGACAATACAGGAAATTACCCCTGACTGTGAAGATAATAGTACCCCCAAATGGTATGAACAGCACCTGGTCATGAGAACTAAGACTGTCATCATTCACATAGTTTGGCTCTCAGTAGGAATGTCAGAGACTGGCAGAACCCCCTCACTGGAAACTCTATTTAATTATGTTTTATTAAAAATGTTTGGGAGGAGCACGTTCAGATAATTGACCAAATAAATATAGGAGGAGCACATTCAGTCAGTCAACTCAATTAGCGCGTTTACAGGTATATATTCAGCAGACTTTCCTCTGTTCCTTGAGAGTTTTCCAGCATCCCTGCACCACCCCATCTTCTCACTTCTAACTATTCCTATCCCAACCTGGGACAGACTCTGGGTTCGGGCCAAATTCTAAGCTCAGAGCCCTGTCCTCGGACAGCATGGCAAATATGCGTAACCTTTACTCTATCTGATTACTCTATCTGAGTGTGAAATCTAATCAGTAAACTGATGCCATTGTGTTCACCCTGAATGCCAAATATATTGCAGTTTACTTTAGTTATTCATGTGATGTTATGTCAGGACGTAGGATCAGCAGATTTTAAACAGACTCTTAAATTTGTAATCCCACAGAGGGGAGGTTTATGTTTTTGATTACAGATAATAAGGGCATATACAATACTCTAGCTAAATGATTCTTGGCTTTACTTCCAGTCAGTTCTCAGTGGACTCTCATCAGTCCGATTCAGAAGTTCCTGTCCAGTTCACATCAGTCATCTGGACCACCTGGTGCTCACTGTTCGGGACCTGAACAAAACCACTCATTTTTACTCCAAGGTTTTGGGAATGGAGGTCGTCACTTTTAAGGTAGAACCTCACACAAAAACCACACAGCAAACAATACCACATGGTGGCAGCAAAGTATAAGTATTCTCACCTATCACTTCAAGACTGTGTATGTTTCAGGGTGACCGTAAAGCTTTGAGTTTTGGAGAGCAAAAAATCAACCTTCATCAGGTTGGGAAGGAGTTTGAGCCTAAAGCCAATACCCCAACTCCAGGATCTGCTGACTTGTGCCTTATCACCAAAACCCCTCTGACAACTGTTGCTGCCCATCTCAAGGTAAAATATTGCTTTTTGTACAGTTTAAGAACTGGCTTCCTTTCAGCTCCTGAGATGGAATTTGAGTTGAATTAGCCACAACACACGGGACCAGTCACACAACAGATTAATTCATTAGTCCAACACAAGTTTTGCAAAATAATTAAAATAATGACTATTAATTTTGACTTTTTATGCATATTTATTTATTTTGTCATACAGCACTACAGAACATCCATCACATAGTTCTCTGATTTGGTGGTTAATTTTCTGAGAATGGGGAATTCTTCCACCATGCTTCAATATCACACAGTGCTGTTGTATTTAATACTATTTATAGGCATGTTCTATAAACAAGAAGTTACTATTGAATAACTTGAACACAATATTGCCAATATTACACTAACATTATTCCATTTAATAATATCATTCTATTTTTATGGATGAAAACGAAGCCAAAGCAGGCTTAAATTCTTGGCTAAATTCTGCATCCTATTTCCTACTTCAACTCAATTTCAAGAATTGAACTTCTCAATTCAGTTCTGAATGCTGCACATCCCTGTTTTAGAGGACAAAACGCTTAAGTATAACAGCCTGTTTTCATATATTCTATGATTTGCTGATGTTGTATTTGCAGGCATGTGGAGTGAAAATAGAGGAGGGCCCAGTTGACAGGACTGGCGCTGTGGGTCCCATCAGTTCCCTCTATTTTCGTGACCCTGACCACAACTTGATTGAAGTGTCCAATTACCAGCAATAGACAGAAGGAGGCGCTGTATCATTGCCTGAAGATGAATATGAATCGCTCTGTACTTTGATGCTTTAATTAATGTAATAAATAACTCCCACTAAGATTTTAAATGCTTCTACTGGTGGTTTCGGTTTTTCGCTTTTTATAACTTCCTTATGTGGTTGCCTCAATATCAAACCATTTTGGGCCAACCACGAGTCCTCTCGTACTGAGACACTGTACATGATTTTAAATTGTTATCATGCAGTGGGGTAAATTCATTTGAAGCCATTAGGATCTGAAACATTCTGACTATATCCACTTAATCCAAAACCATTTTGCTCATTCTGTCTTCCACTGTTTTTTGGATAATGTAATATAGTAGAATTAGTTTAAATGATAATACTTTTATAACATTATAACATTAATTTAAAATGGTAAAATGTCGTGATATATATACACAAAGGGTAACACTTTAGAATAGGGAACACATATTCACTATTAACTACGACTTTTCCCTCAATAAACTCCTAATTTACTGCTTATTAATAGTTAGTAAGTTTGTTGTTAAGTTTAGGTATTGGGTAGGATTTAGAATGTAGAATATGGTCATGCAGAATAAGGCATTAATATGGGCTTAATAAGTACTAATAAACAGCTAATATTCTAGTAATATGCATGCTAATAAGCAACTAGTTAAATGACCCTCAAATAAAGTGTTACCTGTTCATAGCACACCTTTAAGCTAAACTTTTATAGTAGACTACAGTCTCTGGGCTCACTGCTCACCAATATATTTAGAAAAGACAAATCAATGTCTGGCCAACTGAGATTTAGGTATGAAGAAAAAGGTTAGGTCATGATTTTTCATTAATTAATGTATTTTTGTAACATTTATTATTTGCTTTTAGGATCTGATAGAGCGTTTGGAGACACGTGACATCAGACTTAGCAACCGGATACTGGCGTACATGAAATGAGACCATTTGTCATCGCTCATTAACTTCCAACAGTCATGAACGTGCTGACATGCCTGAAACCACCCACAACTATGGGGGTTAGGAAGAGATAACAACACCTGATTAACACACACACACACACACACACACACACACACAGCATTATGAGGACATTCCATAGCCGTAGTGGTTTTATACTGTGCAAACTGTACATTCTATCCCCCTACACTACCCCTACTCCTAAACCTACCCATCACAGAAAACATTATGCATTTTTACATTTTAATAAAACATTGTTTAGTATGTTTTTAAAGCTATTTTAAATATGAGGACTCATGAAATATCCTCATATTTCATGTTTGCATCGTAATACCAGTGTAATACTTATGTCATTATACAAATTTGTGTCCTCATAAATCACAAAACACTGTGTATTTGTCACATGTAAATAGTCACATTCCTGTAAACCAAGTGTAAGTGTAAGAAGTGTAACCCAATATTTCAATCATATTTCCATATATTAACAATAGAAATGTGTAACTTGAACACAGAACATTAATTATCATGTAGAGCCCAAAATAAAATGTAATTAGCTGAGTATACTTAGAAAACTTGATGAAACTGGTTGCCTTTCATTTCTCAAAAATGCTTTACTCAAAGTTGTAAGTTGTTACAAAGATATAAAAAAAGAGTGTTGGGACAACGATAGACTGCGCATATTTTTATTTATAAATAAACTGTAAACTGCAAATACTTTGTGCATGTCTGAAACAGAACTTACAAAAAATTGTAAACTAAAAATCATCAACTTAATAAAGGACTTAATGTACATCACTGCAATAGATTTCTGCCTTTTAAATAAAGTAACATGCAGCATATTCTCACTATTTCTTTGTCTTCTCCTGGACTGAAGCACAGGCTCTACTCTTCAGCACAATGGTGATTAAAAAAACTCAGGCAACAGAAACCCTTTAAATCAAAAACAGCACATTAAACACTATAAAATCTCTCAAGATCCCAGGTTGATGATTAAACAACAAAAACAGCATTACCAGCTTCACTTACTAATTATTAAATGCACAGTCTATCGTTGTCCCAACACTCTTTTGTATGTCTTTGTATTAACAATTTACAACTTCGAAATTTAAGGCAATCAGTTTTGTCAAGTTTTCTATAAATACCCAACTAATTATATTTTACACTGTATTTCTCTTCTCCTTCTGTTTGGGTATAGGTATGAAGAAAAAGGTTAGGTCATGATTTTTCATTAGTGAATGTATTTTTGTAACATTTGTTATTTGCTTTTAGGATCTGATAGAGCGTTTGGAGACACGTGACATTAGACTTAGCAACCGGATACTGGCGTACATGAAATGAGACCAATGACAAAATTTAATTGAATTTAAGGAGTTTAATTCTTTGCGCTATTTCACAGAAAGATCACATTCACCTTTGGGATATAAGGAAAGCCTCTCTATAGTACCTCTGAATTAGAAGAAAAGCATTGTCTGCCTGCCCCCACACACACACACACTGGATCTGTATTCAAGAGTTTCATCACGTTTCTAGGCCTGGTTTGTCTGTCAATATGAAAAAAAGGAAGGAGACTCATCACATTTACAAGAACAATACTAGTTTTGGTGCTCCAGTCTGAACACGTGAAAAGAGAAATGAATGAATGTTATGATGCTATTTATAACAATATTTGGTAACACTTAATTTTACAGTGACCTTGTTACGCATGTTGCATGTACTTGCTGTAGTAATGACAGTAAATTAGGTATAATTGCAAGCAACTAACCCTAAACCAAACCCCAATCCTAACCATATAGTAAGTACATGTTTTTAATTAATATTACTAATACTACTCATTAATGTTTTGTGATTTCATAAAATACACAGCTATTTGGAATAACCCAGATTTTACAGTCAACAAGAAGCTGCTTAATTTCCGCACATGAGCTAAAAAAAAAAAAAAGAAATGCATCACACAACTTCAACAAATCTTTCATAATAATAGCCTGGCCTCATTTTCCTATATGGTCCAGAAGCACAGCACTGGGAGTAAATGATTTTTGGAATACCTACAAATCAAATCATCTATCTAATCAAAAATTGACATTCGGACCACTAAACTAGACCTCTCCCCTTTAATCTCAGAGCTAATTAATATATCAAAAAAGCTACTGCCGATTTCTGGGCACAAATCTGCAAAATACATATATACTTCATGACAAAAAATGCCAACCTGCAACTCATACAGTATAAGTTACTTCATAGATCTCACCTAACTGGACAGAAATTGTTTAAAATGGGATTTACTTCAGACACCTGTTCACATTGCACACAAAATAACCCAGACACCTATGTTCACACCATTTGGATCTGCACCCCAATTAAAAAATTCTTGGGAAACATCACTGAATCACTATCCATCCTTATGGGATGTCACATCCCAATGTCTCCCTCCCTCTGTACTTATTAGGTGATGTATACATAATCAATTTAAACAACACAAACAGTCAATTACTCCTAGTGGTGCTAAGCGCCAAGGAGACTATCCTCATGAAGCGGAAATCAAGCAACACAATACATACTGCATCTTAGAAAAACTTATTAATAGATTACATCTCCATGTAAAACCTGTCTACTTCCGTCCAAAACAATACACTAGACTTACACCCCTCTTTGTCATCGCTCATTAACTTCCAACAGTCATGAATGTGCTGACCCAATATTTCAATCATATTTCCATATAGTAACAATAGAAATGTGTAACTTGAACACAGAACATTAATTATCATGTAGAGCCCAAAATAAAATGTAATTAGCTGAGTAACTTGAGGAAACTGGTTGCCTTTTATTTCTCAAAAATGCTTTACTCAAAGTTGTAAGTTGTTACAAAGACATAAAAAAAGAGTGTTGGGACAACGATAGACTGCGCTTATTTTTATTTATAAATAAACTGTAAACTGCAAATACTTTGTGCATGTCTGAAACATAACTTACAGAAAAATTTAAAATCATCAACTTAATGAAGTACTTAATGTACATCACTGCAATAGATTTCTGCCTTTTAAATAAAGCAACATGCAGCATATTCTCACTATTTCTTTGTCTTCTCCTGGACTGAAGCACAGGCTCTACTCTTCAGCACAATGGTGATTCAAAAAACTCAGACAACAGAAACCCTTTAAATCAAAAACAGCACATTAAACACTATAAAATCTCCCAAGAAATTTAAGGTTTTGTAATCAGTTTTGTCACGTTTTCTATAAATACCTAACTAATTATATTTTACACTGTATTTCTCTTCTCCTTCTTCCTCCCAGTAATTTAAGATCAGTCGTATGCTTATTATCACACTGACATGATTTCCTACAGTCATATTTTTACTGGGCAAGAAGGGCGATGACCTGTCACTGATAATGTTTGGCAGTACTGTTTCCTCTATCCTCTTATGTAATATAGAATTCTTTACAGGAAACTATTTCCTTGTTCCACTCACATGAGCATCGGTTTCAGTAATTTTTTTTTTTTTTCATTGTTAATTGTTAATTGTTTTCCCCCATCATCCTCATACAGAAGATGACACTGGTATTGTGCCAGCAAAAAAAAAGGACATGGGTGTGTTACTTAAAATGTCATGTTTTGGAATCATAAGATTATTGGAGTTATGCTTCCATAACATGACATTTTGAGATTGTGAGTCATTTAGTTAGTTACTTAAACATCTTTGTCTTCAAAATCTATCAAACAGATTTAAATCGGGTTCTGGAGCGCCATACACTTTCCTGCAGAGTTTATCTTCAACCCTATTCAAACACATGAGAACCATCAAGCTTTTCATGATTACTAGAAATATCAAGGAATGTGTGTTTGGACAGGTTGGAGCTGAACTCTGCAGTTTCCCTCCTGGAGCAGGACATCCCTAATTTTAGACATTAATAACTCAAAACAATCAAGTAAAATACTGAGGCTGTGGAAAATACCCATAAGCCCTTGCAGTTGTACTGTGTATGCATTTAAAAGTATTGAGCAGAATCAAGAGTGTTCAATCACTGACCCAGAGTCATGGCCTATACATTATTATATTTTAAAATGTTTTTTTTTAAATGTATTTGCAACTAGCTAGTGACCTTTATTTACAATTTACTCTTTGAAGGCACCATGACCACACTTTCAGAGAAAAATGTGCAATTCCAAGGGTAGCACTTTGTTTTACTGCCCTGTTCTGCGTGTACCATAATTACCGTAAGTAGACAGTATGTACAACAACTTGGTAATAACTAGGTACACTAACCCTGACCCTAACTCTAAACCATAATAAGGCCATGAAGATGCCTTTTATTACTCAGTAATTTCTTGAGTACACTGTAGATAAAATAAAGTGCACCCATTCCAAGTTTCATTCCTTTGTTTTTTTAAGGTCGGCGGTTTGTATGATCTTGTTTTATAAGGTCAGCTAATTCCTTTGGTAACACTTTGTCATGGGTTTTTAAAGACATGATGAAAAAATGTATACCTTAAATACAATGTAAGTTGGTTTGGAAAGAAGTGTCTGCCAAATGTAGACAAATACATTTGATTTAATGAATATAAATGCTGTCCATATGAATATGTAATTTCCCAGTCTTGTTTCTTCCTCAGTGGTTTTACTGAAATTCCAAATGATATCTGACTGCTTATCTGTTTATGATGACGTTCTTCTGACGTTCATTATCATATGTTTCCATGTTCCCTGCACTGTTTTGTTTTATTGTCTGTCAGCTTAGTGATTTCATCAGCTATATAAGTTTTATTATGTGAGATTCGATTGACTGTAACTCTTATTTGCTTTTTTTATGATTATATATGGGAAATATTGATGTATTCCCGTCAGTGTCCACCTGCCTGGGTCACAGTAGCACCAAACACTGTTAAAGAATGTTCTCCTCATGATAAAATAAAGACTGTTAAAGCCCTTTATTAGCTTTGCAGACATTATGTCTGTAAAACATACCACTACAAAGTTTTAGTATTTCCTCAAAAGGTGTTTGACATGTTCTTGTTAGTGTACAATGGATTCTACGCTACAAACATTTACTTTGATTTATATATTGTTCCAACAATAGATGTCTCTTAATGTGTACTTGTCCGATTATAGAACTGTTAACAGTTAATAATTGGAATAGCGTGATTAGAACTGTAATAGTGATTAGAAGACGATAAGTATTGAGTTCCCGTAAAGCCCAGGCTTTAAAAGTAAAAACCTTCTCTTCCTTCTTCTTGGTAGAAGAAGAAATCAGATATTAGATATCCGAGCATCTAATCAGAGTTTATTCTATTCTTGTATTACTGTACACTCATTCACAATCTTTCCAGTATTTCTATTTAATATTTTACCGCCATCAGGTTTTGAAGAAGCTGTAAAGCTCCAGTTTGTTGGACTCCCTTTCCACAAATTCACGAGCTTCCTTCTATTATTGTGTTTGTTCAACCTTAATGATTTAATTTCTCAAGGTATTTTCAGATAGCTTGCCAAAGGTTATTTAGTTAGTAATACTCATAAACCACTCTCTGTTTATATTGGATTAACATTTTGTTTAATGATCGTATTTTGTTTTTTTTAAAGATGATCTATTAGGTGCTTCCGGCTTCCTTATTTTCAAGGGTTTCAGTGAAATTCTCATACATTCCTACCTACTGTGTCACTTTTTGATGAGTGACCGTTTTTATGTGTGAATAGTAAAATAGCCCAGAAAAACCATAAACCATTAACCAACCTTTTGATAGAATCTGGAAATCACCTACTGAATATGTACAATGCCCTCCACTAATATTTGCACCCTTGGTAAATATGAGCAAAGGTGGCTGTAAAAATAAATCTGCATTGTTTATTCCTTTTGATCTTTCATTAATAAAATTCACAAAATTCTAACCTTTCATTTAACCCTTTCAAGCGTGAGTTTAAAATATTCTAACTGACCCCTTAGAGTGAGTTTTGTCACAAAAAAAAACAAAACAATCGGAGTTTAATCAAATGAGTTGTTAAAATCAACTGCGTCACATCTTGTTTAATGTGCATTGGTTCATGCGAATGGATCCAATTTGTGATAGTTTGATATTATTAATCAACTCTGGGATACTGTTAAGAAAAAAGAATCAGAGTATGTGATGACAGACATGTATGACATTCAGTTGTTTTATTTCATTTTTTTTTTTTTTTTATAATAATGTAATATGTCAGACATTGCTCTGTTTGATGTTGATTAAAGCTGGGTGCACACTATGCGATTTATAATAGTCCTTTAGGATTGTTGCTTGTCAGACTGTACGAACTTTATCCTCATGTCACACTGTGGGATCTCAGCTGTCATTTATGTCAGACTGTACAACAGTCAAGACGTGTTAAAAATGGACGCGCGCATGAAAACTTGTCCGGAATTTTACATCATCAACCCACACACGTTCGGTGACTGTGAGCTGCATTACACACAGGACTGAAATGGTGGCTAACAAAGACATCTCAAGTGTAATTTTGATTAAGGCTTGTCTTGAAAAACAAAGACAATTTGACGTTTGTCGTAGGAGAAGTCACACTGTAGGAATGTGTGCCAAATCTTCTGACACTGCCAGAATTTCGTTGGAGGTAAAATTTGATCGCAACGGTCATTAATCGGCTGTCGTGAACATGTCAAACTAAAGATCAAAGACTACAGATTTTAGCCTAGGATTATAGGAATCTTTTATGATTCTCAAAATTTGTCTCAGACGACCAAATCGTGGCCAAAATCGCACAGTGTGAACCCGGCTTAAGTGGGTATATTCTCCAAGGATTTTCTTTGTGAAATAAGTTACTGAGTTAATGAGTGAAATTAGTTAATATGTAGTTGAAGAAAGAAAAGAGAAAGATCTGAAATCTCACATGCTTTATATCTGTTGTCAGTTCAGATGAAGTGAATGTGAATGAGTGATCAGTTTTGTGCGTTATGCAGGTTTTTTTTTTTTCCCCTTGTTTCCTGTTGATGTGTACTTCTTCGACCGTGGATGAGTGAATGGCGAGCCAACAGTGTCTAGTTGATGTCGCAATGCATCTTTCTCTGGAGCAAGTTCAGCATCCTTATTCTGTCATCAATCCCTGGATACAGATAAGAGAATACAACACACCATACACTTCGGATACCTTGAGTCAAACTGAGTTTAAAACTACCCGGGTAGTAAACACATAAGAATTATGTGACATACTGTATGACACTGTTATGAAACCAAAATCCCCTATTTGTCTCTTTCTATTGTTTCATTCAAAGGAAGTTACACAATACAAAAACTTGCTTTTAATTCACAGTTAACAATTTCCATACAACAATAGACTATTGTAGGTGTCACAAAACTCCTAACTGGAATTACCTTTATCCCACACCAATTGCAAAGGCTATGTCATTGATGACACTCCCTTACAATAGATAATGCACCAAGCACAGATACTGTAACCAAATAAACAAATGTCACTTAGTGGAAAATACTGTAAAATGAGAACAGTCAGCTACTCTTTCTGAATGAAAGCAAATAAAACGAAACATGATTACAGTCAACTCACGAAACAGGAAAACTGAAACTGTCCCTAGGGAGCACACTATTGAGTGTTCAACACTTTACAATACATTTATCACCTGGAACAATGGTGGAAATTCCACAAGATTCCAAATGATTTTAAGCTGTTATTGTCCTCACAACATGAAATGCCTTTAAGAATTAGAAGTTTGTTCTACATTCTGTTGTACAGTACACTGGCCTGCTAACTGGCAGTAAAAGCATCTTTTGTTCATCTAACCCTGAATCACTTTGCTAGAAAGTAGTCATTTAACAGGCATTTGTATCCAAAGTACACTTATTAAAGGAACAATATCCCTTGAGCAACCTGGCATGAAGTGGCTTTCTCAAAGGCTCATGACTTACTCCTTTCAAGGAATTAACTTCAACCTCAACACACCCTCCTCCACTGTTGAATTAATATAAAACAGGAAATGGGAAAATATCGGCTCCCCGATTATTTGACCCCATTTGGTCTTTGACTCTTGTAGAATGGAGGATGAGACACTGAGACTCATCACCCATATTTGATTAAAATTCACAAATGGACTCTCCCCATTTGGAAATGTAATACACCATACATTTGGTGACAGTCTCTTTCCAGTTCAGTCCTGTGGTGTCTGGGAGGTCGATAGGGTGATTTAATGTTGCCCGATCCAGAACAGAAGGTCATCAGGGTCTCGTTGTTGAGGGGGCTGGTGATGGCAAGGCAACAAAAGTTCTTGCCAAACGAAAAAAAAAAATTCATGGCTCTCCTGAGCCACAGAGATGAACTTTACCCGTTCATCCATTTGGGTGGTTCGGTCTTCTGTCACGGGTGGTTGCAGTAAGGCAGACGCAGACGCAGACGCAGACGAAGACGAAGACGATAGCTCCAAAATGAAGGTTTAATGAATAATCTTAAAGGCAGGTAAACAGGTAGCAACACACACTGAACATAGACCGAACAATGACAGACTGTGAAGGGAGAAATTAAATAGTGACTCAAACAAGATGATTAATGATGTGCACCTGAACAGAATGAACTAATAATGAGGAGTGGGAAAACTAAACAAAGGAACACATGTGATAAATGAAAACAAACTGAAAGTCCATGATAATGAAACTAAACATCAGACTGTGACATTTCTATAAAGATATTTTAGATTTAGTTTGCATGGAGCTGCTAAAGGTTGATATGGGGCTGCTAAATCTCCAACCTCCAGGGAATCACCCGTTTTAAAAAAATGCCAAACAGAGGAGAGTTTGCTGGCAAAAGGAGAATGCAACAGAGGCCGTAATAAAACCAGAATCAACTTTGACTTGGCTTTTCGGCGATGGCGAGAACTGAGGATTTGAATTTGTTGTAAAAGTGATGTGGAGATTATGTTTTTATTACTCAACAGTTGAGTATGGTTATTGAACAGATAAATTGTCATATGTAGCTCTCTAACAGAGTTCATTGTAAAGCATGATCTATTGCGAAGGCAAGGCAAGGCGAGTTTATTTATATAGCACATTTCATACACAATGGTAATTCAAAGTGCTTTACATGAAAAGGAAACAAATACATAAGAATAAAAATGGAATGAAAAGGAAACAAATACACAAGAATAAAAATGGAATGCATAGGAAATAAAAGTAACAAAAGCAGAGAATACCCCGCCCTTATTATTACCTGATTTGGTCCATTTGCCCCACCTGCTCTCCCTCGTTATCTTCCTGATTTCCTTTCCTATTTATTCTTCTTGTGTTCAGCTGTGTCCGAAATCGCACACGCTGTTGAGTAGGTACTTATTTTGAATAAGTTATTACTTCACAACTGCTAAAAAAGTACATTCTATGTTGAATGAATGTGTCGTATGAATGTAATCTGGATATGCTACATTCACCATGTTGTCATTATCATGTGACCTGCCATCATCAGTTGCGTTGCTTCACTGCCATTCACAAATCCTCTCCCGTGGCCTCATGGCATGGTAAAGTGTCCATCGAATGCACACTTTTACTTTTTCTGGGAAAATGCTAAATTTGGCCTTCAATTTCTGTTCAATCTCATTAAGCTGTGACACTCAAACATTATATTTGATACCATCAATGCATGTTTGACCTTAAATCCTGTAACATTTATCCCTAAATCATTTTTAATATATGTAGAAGAAATCTAACAATAGCTTAACCTGCATGATCTCAGATGCACAAGATATACACTCCAACTATCAACTGGTTTGGACTTGCTAGGAATAACAAAGACCTCAAATTGTGCTAATATCTACTTTCAGTTTGTAGCTGAACATGACTGATTGTTGTAATTCACCCCGTTAACATTTTGCAGCTCCACTACATATATCGTAATGTAGACTCCCAGACTATTCTTCTACTTTTCTGAAAGACTCACAAAAATGACCTTTTTTTTTTGTTGGTAACACTTTACAATAAGGTTACATGAATAATCATGTACTAATACCTGAATTAATACTTAATTCAATATGAACTAATGATTATTGAAGGCATGAACTAATCATGAACCAATGAATATCCTTAACTACAACTGTAGTCATATGGATTCACGCATGAATAATGGCAGATATATTAAAAATATATCTATACAAAGCAAAATGTCTACTTTTAAATGAACCAATTCAAATGGAAAACAAATATTCTCAGGTTATGTAATCCGTGTAAAACGTGCATAAGGTGCATGCACTACCTGACAAGCCAGCATCGTCAACTTCATCATTGCAGTCGAAAATACAGAAAACAATATTATCAATTAATTTTTTATCTCCTTGCTGTTTTCCCCTGATGCATTCATAATTATTACTTCTGCCGGTGCGCCGTGGCAAGCTTTATGCATGTGCTTGAGTTGCAGTAGGTTGCAGTAGGTTAAGAGAACAACACAAAACAGATAAAGACCTTTTAAGATTAGTTATTAGTGTATTTAATGTTTTCTACGTTTGATAAGGAGGATCAACTAATCCTGTGCTGTCCACTAATGTTTATGACAATGTTTGTGACAAAGCTGCAGTCAAAAGTTCAAACCATGATAATATTATTTGAATTTTTTTGAAATTTTTGAAAGTCAGTGTACTTCTTATTCCTTCTTAAGGAGGCTGTTTAATTTGATTTAGCCATAAATGTTTATTGATGCATTAACTATCAAACATGTACTAACATGTAGTTAAAGGGATAGTTCACACAAAAATGAAAATTATCCCATGATTTTACTCACCCTCAAGCCATCCTAGATGTACATGGCTATCTTCTTTCAGATGAACACAATCAGAGATATATTTATTACTTTACTTTATTATTTTTTACTTCAAAACGCGGCCCCACATTCACAATCATTATAAACTTTGGAGGACTAAGGATATTTTTAAATATATCTCTGATTGTGTTCGTCTGAAAGAAGATAGTCATATACACCTAGGATGGCTTGAGGTTGAGTAAATCATGGGATAATTTTCATTTTTGGGTGAACTAACCCTTCAAGGCTACTGTTATTCGTGCATCTATCCATATGACTCCAGTTATAGCTCTTCATTGGTTCATGATTAGTTCATGCCTTCAATAATCATTAGTTCATGTTGAATTAAGTATTAATTCAGGTATTAGTACATGATTATACATGTATCCCTATTGTAAAGTGTTACCCTTTTTTTCCTCAATTTTATGTGTTTATATGACAAAATGCATGGTGGATAAGACATCAAGTGAAGTAATACATTTTAAAATTTATTGAGTTTCAATCTAAACATCATCTTACATAAAGCAGAAGTCATTAGGAAGATTCTATTATACAGTATTTTAAAAGCATACAAGAAAAAAACATATTTACAAACATATTTAACTTTTGTCATTTTGAGAAATAGTATAAATAAATATTGTAAAAACATGAAAACAGAAATGCACAGCAGGAAAATAAGACGGTTTGTACTGTTAGTCTACAGTATGCATATCAAGAGAGAGTGTAACATGTTATGAGCAGTACTTCTATTAAATAAATTCTATATTCATATTGCATTATTGGTGTCATGTTGTAATAAATGCACCAAGCTGTTTACTGCAGTTGAGCTAGCAGTGGTTTACAGTCATCTAGATGGTCCAGGCCTTCGACAGCTTCGATCAGCCTCTCCACCCTCTCATTGGACAGAACTGTGCCTGAATTGTTACGGAACTTCTTCTCCAGGCTTTCTTGGCTAAGTGGGTTCCTCCAGTGGCCATAGAAGGTGTCACAGCGCCCTTGTAGGACATCTCCACTTACCAAGGTAACCTCCACCTCACCATACATTATGTTGAAATTGGCTGGGTTGTCGTGGGGGTGCTCCAAACGGACACGGGAGAGGAGCGCATGAAGTTCGGGCCGTTGGAGGGCCTCTGGGTGGAAGGACTGCACTGTGACTTCTCCATCCAACAGGGCAGTGCAAGCATTAAACTGGAAGGAGTGCCGTGCCTGGTGCTCTGTCTCCGGGAATGGGCGGTTGATGTACTTGGAGAGCGGCACCCTAAGGAGGATATCCTGCACCAGGTTTGGAGAAATGCTGCCTCCTCTCAGGCCAACCAGGTTCTTGTGCACAACAGCGGCAGCATCAGCAATCCAGTGCATTCCGAGGTGTGCAGGAAAGCGCTTGAAAGCGATGTCTTGTTTCTCTAAGAGGAAGCTGTGCTCATTCTTCTCAGGAGAACCGATGGGTTGTGGGGCATAGTCTTCATAGAAAGCGCTGAAGCCAGCTACGCCAGGCACTGCATCCAGGACCAGAGGACTTGCTTCCAACCCACGAGATGCCAGCAGGGCTGCTTCGAGCCCGAGGCGAGAGGCGTTTCCGATGTGAAGAGGTTTGGATTGTGTGGCGGCATTAGCCATTGGTGCACCTGCCAAAGATGCAGCGATGGCCAGGGCATTACTGCACTGATTGCGATCCAGAGAGAGGAGACGAGCACAGGCTGCAGCACTACCCATAGTGCCCACCACACTGGGAGGATGGAACCTTATGGAGAAGACAGAGAAAGAGCATTATTTTACAAGCTTGGATGATATCAGCTCTTGGCCATTCTCAAGACAATACAAAGCCACAAAACTGCCTACATTTTTAACATAAGCTGATCAGAATATAAGTGCTGCTTGCCTGTGCAAAACTCTCCACAACTGTGCTTGGGTGTTTTGTGTTCTGTGTGGTTGTTAGGTGGTTGCTTACTAGTTTAAAGCCTAAAGAATGCTTCAGTTTTGTCGAAAAAGTCGAAAAACCTAAATTCCACATATAATAATAATAATAATAATAATATAATGTTCAAATATACAATCTACTATCAATCTAATTCCCTGTGTTGTTTTATTTCAGCTAAGAGGTCACTCTGTGATGTATCAATCTTCTATTTGACACACTATTTCGTGTGTTGTAACCACCTCTGAATACTTTGCTAAGTCAATAGAGCCAATCCTAGCCTTTAAATATGGATCTGTTCCTTCTTCAGAATGAGTATATGAAATATTTACTCTCTTTTCTATTGTTTGCCTTGTGAAAATCCCCTAAAAGTCTGAAATAGTAATATCAAAATATAGCAAGCTCCAATGAAATTCTCTTGTACTCAATAAATCACAATATTTTTTCACATTATAGCCACCAGAAATTATTCTATAACCCAGGTGGATTCTGTTTTCTGAGTACTCAGGAAATAACAAATTATAAGTGTTTAACTATATTCTTGGAGCAAAAACAGAACTGCTCTGCATAAACACAAGTCTGAAGGAGTTTGTCAACCTTTCAGATGGAATCTGCACTGTTCTGACCCACCTAGCTGTATGTTTGTGTATAACCTCAGAGAATACCCATGCTGTTATACAGTCATATTCAGGCTGTGCTGTACTTAGAAATATAATTATTGCTCTCAGTCACCTTAGTTAAGAATGAGACAAAGAAATTGACTCTAACCTCTTAGGGATGTTGCGAGCCTCATTGGAGAATCTCATGAGTCGACCTTGTATTTCGATGCCCACATTGAAGGCGGTTAGAAAGTCAAGCCCACTTGGTTTGCTGTTCTTGTGCAACATGTCACTTATAGCCAGGAGAGCAGGCAGTACTGCTCCAGAGGGGTGGGTTGCCGGGTGCCAAGTGTCATCAAAGTCCATTGAGTGAGCCTGTGGAAAGCCAACATGTCAATCAAGGTCTAGAGTGTCTCTCTATTGTGGCAGTTCTGGGATGATGGTTTATGTTTCTAAATCTCATTGCACAAAGTCTCAGAGGACCATGTCATGGCCTTCAGACAGCTTCTCTAGCATAGCCAAAACACTACAGGGAAAAAGGAAAAAGCTGTGCGTGACTGCCGGTAACATGAGCAAGACCCAATAACACAGTCTGTCTAGTTTCTAAAATCTGATACACTTCCTGTTAAACATACTTTATTTAGAGGGTTCACACCAGACTTTCCAACAGCAGCATGTATGTTTCTGTAGTCCATAAAAGTTCCACAGTGCTGAGGTTTCATGACTTATTAGCGTTGTTTTTCTCATTACCACATTTAAATGCTGCTGAATGCTACAAAACAAGTTTGTAATTTAACGCTACATTGACTGTCTGGCTGGATACTAATTTTCAGGACTAGCAGAACAGGAATTTCTAGAGAAACACTGAGTATGTGTACAGGCTGTTAAATCACACATCCAGTCAGTGTAAGAGAAACTAAGAACTGCAATTACAACTCGATACACAAGATGTGATAATACTTACTGCAACTCCATTGACAAAAGCTGCAAGGGTTGGGGAAAGCTTCACACCTTGGCGTCCATAGACGAAGCTGATGTCATCAGAAGCATACATGTGCTTGGGGAACAAGATAAATGAATGGTCATTAGATCCAACTCATTCACACATCAACAAGCACATTAGAAATGCCCGACATCACTGCTTAAACATGGACACTATTTCTTCTGTCATGTCCAGGGAAGAACTGCACTCTGTAAAGTCTTGGCAACACTCAATTCTACTGAAAATTGTGTTTTCTTAATGATAGAAAACATTGGTTGTTTTCACTAAAGTGTACTATTTTTTGTATTGCCATTGTGCCCTACCTGGCAGTGCTGAAGGGCAAGTTCAAACACCTCAGTGGTGCTTCCCAAAAGCCCAACTCCGATGCTGTCCAGAATCATGCGTTTGCTGCGATGCAGCACGGTTGGTGACAGATGCCTTGGCTGCACGCTTTGAATAAACCTGCCAAAGCTGCTGGTCACTGTTTCCTCAGGAGCAGGACGCTCTGCCACTATAAACAAACGAGAGACAGTGTAAATTAACAGTAAAACTATTTAAACTTCTGGATGGCACCCATTCTGAGTGCCAATGGATATTCTAGATTAGTCACTTAGTCATTCTGTATAAATGTTTATCTAAATTCCAAGTCTAGACTTTCACTTTTCTTTTCTGTCATGAGTTAACAAACAGCACTTCACTGAAAACAAGGCTGTGACATGTAGAGCTTGCTCACCATCTAGTGCAGACTTATGGAGTCCTCGAGCAGCAGAAAAAGCAGACAGGTATCTGGTAGATTTCTGTGTACAAACAGTTATGTTTGAGTGTCTCAACTGTATAGTATGTACATACATTATATATAGTTAGTATATATTGTATGTTTTGTTCTTTTTAAGTGTATCTTAAAAGTACATCTATAAACCCTAGTCAAATACAATGTAAAAACTTTATTTAATAAAATTTTCTGAAAGTTTTTTCTTCTATGAAAAATTAAAAACCATATTAACACATATTAACATATTTTTCTTTATACATCGAGCAATCACACATAAATCTAGAAATTACACAGCACTGACACAACATGATAGCACAAAATTTTATCTACCTGTACAATCGAAAGCATGTTGTTAATATTTGGTCAGAATCTGGATATGAAGATGCTTGATATCTCTGTTTGTTGATTCGAAGTTGAAGAAAGGCTGTCTTCTTTTGTGTCTCAGTGTAGAGATGGAATGATTGAAGGTTGGTGATGATGATGATGTATTTATATAGTACTGGACCACAAAAGACAATGACACACCCACTGAACCCACAGAAGAACCAGGGCTGGATTTCCCAAGTTTTGCTATTTTTAGGTTCATAGGTGGGATTTCTCAGCAGGAAACAAAATGTTTAATGAAAGGGTCAATGATGTCATAATTGATGAGGGCATGGGTTGGTTGATCACCGTAACTCCTCCCAGCTCCACTGAGTATGTTTCTATAAAATTAAAGCATTCTTCACAAGCATCTTGATACTTCATTACAGATCAAGGATCTTCACTAGGTAAGTTTCTTATTTCTTTATGTTTTCATGTTTTAGACATAGACATAATGATTTTTAAATCTATAATGACTTTAAACCTACCCATCACAGAAACTTACTGCATTTTACATTTTCAAAAAACACAATTTATTATGATTTATAAGCTATTTTCCTCACGGGTACCAAAAAAATGTCCTGGTAAACAGCTCTTTGTGAGGACCAAATGACCCCACAAAATTTTTGACCTTGTGGGGACATTTGGTCCTCACAAAGACCACACACACTAAGATATAATATTATAAATGTATACAGCAACATTAACGTTTCATTGCTCACTCAGTTGATTACGTTATGATACAGTATGTTAAAAACATGTTGAAAAATTGACATAAAAGTCTGCTCAAACTTACAGCACGTTAATCCTCAAGCACTGTCCACAGACAGCAATCTGTGTATGTTGACTCTTGTCTGCTGGCTGTTTGAGATGAAACATATCTTTTCAGTTGTCATTTTACCGCCACCTGAACTGTAATAGTATAATTCTTCTGCCAAGAGTCACATCTGTGTCAGAGAGGCTGTGTTAGTTTTAGTGCCTGAAGGCTAAAACATCCACTATGTGAAAAAGCTTTTGCCTCCTGCTCAGCTGTTTGCTGAGTAAGACAACTGTGTTGCTTACCTACAGAAGGGAGGGAGAATATGAAAGTAAACACACCCATAAATACGCTGTTTAGTGCACACTCAAGAGATAAGAGTTTTGGCACGTAGAGTATGACAAAACTAGCCTGTTTCATTTTATAAATTTATGAATTTAAAAGAGAAGTATAAGTATGTAATCACCACTAAAAGTACAGAATATTATAGAATGCTGATTATATGGCTTATATCCATCAGCTATAATTAGCTTTTATCAATATAGATACGTTAATAATGTCAACTGATTTGGGCTGATAAAATCAGGTAAACTTATTTAAGCACACTGTGAATTAATTATTAATGCTTCAGAGATGATTTGACTATCGTTTTATCACTAATGTTTGAATTAGAACTTTTTATCATCATATCCTAATTACCCAACTTAATCTTGCCAGAAAAAAGCTACGCTTAGGGGAAGTTCATGGCATCGGCAAGTGGCTTTCCGGCAAGTTTTTATGGTGAGCCAGGTGTGCTTGGGCTCCTGGCCAATGGCATCAGTGCTTTCCTTGTCCTACTGCAGAACTTCCATGGGGCCAGGACTGGCATTCCTGCAGAGGGAGTGGAGAACATATTAGCAGGTCATTGTCATTTTAATTTAACAAACAACTTGTAAAAATTATACATCTATATGCTATAGCAGAAAATAATTGAAACCTATTTGCAATTTTGCTGGCTCAGTTTAGTGTAATACACCAGACTGCTTACATGAACATCACGCATCCCTTTCTTTGCATCTTATGTTAATTTATACAGGCGTTCATCTCATTCTGATTGGTGGAGTGTGTCAGCTTGTGGCAGGATTGCTGTCTTTCCGAAAATATGACCATCTGAGTGGAACGTCATTTGTAGGATACGCAGCACTGTGGGGGAGCTATGGGGCCACAAGAATTTTTCTAGGTGCCAACCAACAAAGTCCAAACATATTTAATCAATCAGCAATGATAAATAGCACATTTCAAGATCTGTACACAAACACTAGTGTCAATAAAACTGACATTCCAGTGTACATCAAGGAGTCTGCCATAGCTGGGCTGGTACCCTACATCCTACTTTCCTTTCTACTGGCCTTTTGTTCGGCAACAGTAAACTACATCATGCCCTTCGTGTTTGGGGCCATCACCCTCACACTGATATTTGAGGCTGTGGGTCTGGTAGCAGGGTGGGCCTTAGTGGTCTCTGGGGTTCTGGAGCTCCTAATCCTGCTCTTTGCCATATATGGCTCATCAGCCCTGCTAATCAAGGGATTGGCCCAACGCTACGTGCTAAAGGGTTTTGGAAACCCTCTCTTTAATGTGCTGCTCCTAGGAACCACCAATGCCAGCAGCTCCCAAAGCTTGGGCCAAGAGAAGAAGAAGAACACAAAGTATGCCGAACCTATGGCCTTGGGATTCTTCTGTGACACAGTCTCACCATTTATATTCGCCTTCTATGCCTTTGGCTATTTCCCATCGATCCCAGTAGCTGCCATCTGGATAAGCATAAATTCTGCTGCTCAGCTTTTATCTAGCTATTATGCATATCTGCGTCAAGACTGCTACCATGCAACCAAGTTTGGCCTGCACTGCATGTTTTGGTTGGTGAAGACCTGGGAAGAGTATGTGGTGTCTGTAACCATTGGCCGGACTGAAGCTGGTGAAGTAAGGCACGCCATGGTTGGCAACTGGTTCTTCCTGTCTGCTGCTTTGGTTTTCTGCATCACAAGTCTAAACAAAGACACTCTTGAGCTAGTTCACAATTCATTTTTTGTCCTGGTGACCATATCAACCATCTCCCAGATTCCCATCGACAGATACTACATCTTTTTTGGAGTGACCTGCTCCATCTTCACTCTCTTGTCCTTCTATGGCACCTTTGCACGCCTCATCAACACCATTGCTGAGAAGTCCTTGATTCCAGTTGGACCCCAACCTGTCTTCACTGAATCCCTGCAGAAATATCTCAGTTACCTCAGGAGATCTAAACTGGATGAGCCTGAGGATAAAGGTTCACAGCTCCCAGATGCTTTATTCTATCTGTCCAATGGAGTGGCCGCACTCTCAGCCATTCACAACGGTCAGTCTGGACTGGCGTTTTTCGACCTGACTGTTCCCTGGGTACTCATCCCAGGAGCCATTATCCAGGCCTATGTCAGTCGACTACAAGTACAAGGTGGCCAGCGATTCGGCTCTGTCATTCCCTCATTCTACGTGGCTATTTGGGCAACTTGGAGCTGGTTTAGATTTGCAGGTATGAAAATGTAACATTCAAAAAATACTTTTCTGAAATTTTGGGTAGAATTCTTAGATGATGTATTTTTCCTGCAGGACATCGCTTGCAAATATCCACAGAGTCAGCAAACGGATTTGCAGCTGGGGCAATAGCATTCCTGGTCATTAATGCCTTCTTGATTCTAGTTGGTAGGTTTGTTTACTAATACATAACATACACACTCACATCTGACTTTTTCCCCATTTGAAGCATTGTGAATTGGACTTTTTTGTTTTTACAGCAACCTATGGGAATCTAGTTCTCTTGGCATTGACCACTGTCATGGAGGTCATCATAGTTTGTTTTCTCCTCTCTACTTTTGGAAGACTGCCCTATCAGTTAGAAGGTACAGTACAGAAAATGATTGGAGAATAAAGATGCAACTACATGAAATAATATGTAAAAGTTATCTCACATTTTCTTGAAATTCTTTCTTTAGTTGCTATGCTAGCAATTTTCGCCATCATATGTTTGTATGGCATGCTAGCATCCCTTGTGAACGGTATCTTCTCCAAGACCCTAATACCAGTTGGACCTTCCCTTATCAAGGTATTATATTTTATCAATGATGACAAAATGCTTGTGAGTTTAATTATGTTATACATTCATGGTTAGACAAAACATTCCTACTGACTAACGGATCTGCTTTTTTTTTCAAAGAACAAGAAAAAGAAGGAATCTGAAACCACATATCCATGTTTTATTGCTAAGTCTCGGGAAACCAGCGGACTACTCAAGATTGCAAAATTGTTGGAAAACAATGGAGTGTGTGGTATCCCTACAGATACTGTCTATGCCTTGGCTGCTTCATGCAAGAACCCCAGTGCAATTGAGAAGATCTACTCTATCAAAGTACATGTGAACACAAATATTCTTTTACAAATGACCAGCTTCCTGTGCTCTTTGTCAACTGACCCACTAACCCATAAACTTTTCTCTCCGGTAGGACCGTCCTGCAGAAAAGCCGATTTGTATCTGTATCTCAAGTGTTG
The DNA here is from genome assembly GCA_037950665.1 of Hypophthalmichthys nobilis. Classification (NCBI taxonomy): domain Eukaryota; kingdom Metazoa; phylum Chordata; class Actinopteri; order Cypriniformes; family Xenocyprididae; genus Hypophthalmichthys; species Hypophthalmichthys nobilis. The sequence goes on along the minus strand of CM075491.1, from coordinate 23,396,826 downwards.
AGCAACTTGCGGCAGCCAAACCTCCCTTCAGTCCTCTGCTGTGGGAGTTCATGAGAAATGTCTACCCGGGAGGCATTAGTTGCATTGTCCCAAAGGGCGAATGGCTCCTTAAACTCGGTAAGGTTATAAACACGCATTAACATTTTGTATTTAAACCCAACCCAAACTCTAGGATCAAACTTGGGATGATCAACCAATCAAATTAAAACTTTACTGAGAGAACATTTTCAGGAATCTGTGATGATTATGAATTCTCTCCAGTCATTTTCACTGGTCATATTGTTTGCAGGTGTGGGTCCCGCATATGACCGTGTGGGGACCAGAGAAAGCATTATGATAAGAGTACCTGACCACACTGCTACTGCTCACCTGTGTGAATTCACCGGTCCATTGGCCATTACATCAGCCAATCCCAGTGGAGAAGCTGACAGTACCCATCATGATATGGTCATCAAGTAAGTTTAAAAAGGCCCCAACAATTGTTAGAGGGTACTGTGAGTGAATACAAACTCCACAAATCAAATGCATTATACATGGAATTGTATTAAATTAATAAATAATGTAGCCTAAACAAGGGTTTATTATAAGGTTTTGACATAATCCAGGCTGTTACCTTGAAAGAACAAACCACAATACTCTACTGTTAGGCACACTGATCCATTCATTTAATTAGCAGTGTTCTACGATCAAAGGTTTACCTCTTATATTAAAGCATACCTCTTCAGAAGCCAACTTCATTATTAGGAAGGATGTATTCACCGCTGGTCGTGACATTTTATATTAAAACAAGAATTACTTTGCAATAGAAACACATCTTAGATTTGGCAGTGTCCCTTGATTGCTGGTCTCAAGGGATAATTGGAGCATTGTTTTCTTTTGTCCTGAAACAGCCGTCTGGGCCACAAGATTGAAGGAGTCCTATGTGATGGAGAATCTAATGAGGTGGTGGCATCAACTGTAGTGAACTGCCTCAAAATTGATGAAGGTAAACTGATACCCCAAAAAGCTGATATCCTGTCATAATAATATATGTATTCCATTATTAATAATAACATGCATTATGTTCATTTTCAGGAACTATCAGCATTCTCCGTGAAGGTTGTGTACCTGCTTTGAAAGTGAGGCAGATTTTTGAACGAGTAAAAAGCAACATGTTATAGAATTTCTACAAATGTCAGCTTCGACAGCACCTCTATTTGCTGTTTTTAAAGTGAAGGAAATTTCATTTTGCACATGAAGAGAAAACTTTGACAACTTTACATGTAAATAAGTCAATTTTGATCTCACTTGCTCAACTGTATTATCAGTTATTCTGAGCAAGTATCACCATGAAGTTTATATTTTATAGGCCTATAGCTAATGCTCACATATTAAGTGAGCATTAGCTTAAAAAATCTGTTACTGTATAGTGCTGTGTGAATTGACTGTATGTTTGCCAGTGCTTTTGAAGGTTGAAAAGTGTTGTAATACTGAACTGTTCATTTTAATTTATTGCTATTCATGTTTTCTTTCAATGGATCATGCCTTTGTTGATTAAGAATAAATATCAATGAGAAATTCAACCAGAGCGAGTGAAAATGTATTTGAAAATTATCTTTGCAATGTATGCTTGTATATGTATATTTATATAAACTGTAAGCTGTCTAATAAAATATTGGGATATGAAAAGAAAGTTTATTGGTCTTATATGATGACATTACAATGTCAAGCTTTCATGCTGTTTGTAGTAGAACCAAACAAAGACAGAGAAGATAATAAATACAAAACACACAACACACATGGAACAATATACACAATAAACACAAGGAAAAATATATAACAATTGAAAACATGCAGAGCATACATACAGTAAATATTATATGTATTTGCAATATGCTATATGCAAAAACAGTTTTTTTTAATTGCTTCGGTGCAATTTTCACAAGCAACTGGTACATTTTCAAAACTCTTTGTACTAATATCACAACAGATCATCAAATGTGCACTTTTTTCAATACACAAAATCACAAAGTATCCTTTTCACAACACAAAATAAGTGTTTCATCTATGTTTCATTCACAGTAACTGCCTTTCGTTGTGATGTGTGTGCAACGTGATCTCATGAGAATACGTGTGTATTTTTACGTAAAGTGTGGTTCTACCACACGTACATTTACTTACGTTTTCATACACACAAAAACGTCCAACATCGACGTATTTATAGCACTAAAACGTAAAAATACTTACGTATTAACAGCAAAAAAAAAAAAACGTAAATCATGTAACGTAAAGTGTGAATGTATATGAATTCCCATGTATTAATATTAAAATCGTGGCATTAATGTTTTAAATCTGTTCTATTCAATTGTCATATCAATACATGTTTTTAGTCGAATTTATTGAAAGCAGTTTACTCATCTACTTAATATGAAATAACATTTCTGTTCGAGACTTGTGCTGCAAACTCGTTTCGGATGATTACATAATGTTAAGACTGTGATATGAAACCTTATGAATAAAATTTCTGTAATTGTTTAACCATTTTGTAATATTTCGTTTGTTTGTTGTGCGACACAGAAGGCGTTTTCTCCTATGCAGCGACTGACAATACAACCATAAGATACACCAAAGCACAACATAAATTCACAAATCCATCCATTTTATTTGTTCGCTGTACTCCAAATCTTTACAATCCATATGTTTGTAAAGAACAGATCCAAATTCAGCCCTTTATCCATCGATCTTCATCTTCATCTTCATTCTCAGCAACAGCGACCGTCACAGTCAAAGCCCGCGCTCGTTATGATTCAAATTTGAAAGTAGCGCCACCCTCGAGAAGCGTTACGACGTGGTTTACGGCACTGATATCGAACGCTCATTGGTTCTCACCTGCTTCACAAAGATTGCGACATGCCGTGTTTCAGTGGATTGACATTTGAAATGAGTGTCGCGCCTTCACGGAGAGAAGCCGGATTCATATTTTCATGGATTAATAAATTAAACTCTGCTCTGTACCCTATAAAAAACTATTACTCCCAGAGAGGACTGCGATTGGAACTCATCATCATTTGAACTACTTTTGGTACCACTTTTGACATTTTCGCAAAAAATAAATTATTGTGATTACGCTTGTTTGTCTGTTATTCTTTATTTTATAACAGTACGGAGCTTTAAGAAATGGTTATGGGTAGGTTTTGGGGTAGGTGTAGGATTAGCGGCTCAAAATACCGTTTTAATGTTATATTTTTGCTAAAATTGTCATTTTCCTACACATTTCTGTCCATTATGTTTTATTTTTTTAGCATTCTGTATAAAATGGGTAGGTTTAGGTTCGCGGTGGGGTTTAGGGATCTTACATTTATCTACAAAACGATAAAATGGAAATTATACATATATCTTTATGAAATGAAAGATTCGTAAATATTTTACGTTTTTTCGCTGTAAAAACGTAAGTATTTTACGTTTTAGTGCCATAATTACGTCAATATTGTACGTTTTAGCACCTTTCTAAACGTACAAAATTGTACGTTTTGTGTCTTTGAAAGTTACGTATTAATACTTACGTTTTAACAATGAGACCAGTCTGGTGTGTGTGAGTGACAGAGAGATTTTCAGTTTGTGAACACAGAGCAGGATAGAGTACAAGGGAAAACAGGGAAACAGTCAATGACTGTATAACATCAGATTGATCAGAGATACATCAGAAGAAGGGAGACATGGCATCAAATACAGCATTTTACATTACAGTATGTATGCCATGTGATACTGTAAACAGATTACCCGGGTAGAGACTGCCACATTACTTTAAGTCACCCTTATAAAGATCAACTACAGTATATATTCAGTCATATGGCACAGTGAGAATATTTACTGCATTGGCAGCAAACTCTGTTCTAGCACAAGACCTCAACACTTTAGAATAATGGTCCATCATTAATAAGTAACTATGCAGGAAGTAATGCAGGACAAATCAGTAGTACTGCTTTTAACACTTCAGCTACTACAATTAAATAATATAGAAACAAGCTTAACTAATCAGTAAGTAATATCAAATTTAGGACTAAGATAGTTCCGTATTAGCTAATCAGTAATTACAGAATGAGATTGGCATCATTAAGAACTAATAGGTAACTATGACAAATTATAAAGAATTACAAATTAATTAATAATCACAACATTAAAGTGTCTGAGATGTGAGCAATTATATTTTTTTTTTACTCTCAACGTGGTCATGAAACGCATCATTAATTACTCAACTGTTACCTAGTCACTATGCAGGAACTACTAGCGATCTGGACCATTATTTTAAAGTGAAAAACATCTTTTTCACTTTTAAAATAATGGTCCAGATCAATAGTAGTTCTTGAAGATTGTCCTTTTTTACTCGGAACATGGTCATAAAATGCATCACTTTTTTCTCAACCTAGTCATACTTCAAGAAGTACTAGTGATCTGGACCATTATTTTAAAGTGAAAAAGATGGGATAAAAATACAATTTCGTATGATTCATAAGCTGTTTTCCTGATGGGGACCAAAAAAAAAAAAAAAAAATGTTCAAACAAGGTCTAAAGTTACTGGTATTACCATCCTTGTTGGGACATTTGGTTCACAACACAGTGTTTACCAGGACCACACACACACTCTTTGAAAATTGTGGTCATCATCTAAGATATATTGCTTATAATGTAAAAAGAATTCATTACATTTGGTTATCTATATCAGAAATTGCAAATAAATTACATAGAAACTATGCCTATATAATCTGTATCTATAGAAATCTATATCAAATGAATCATTGATTAACCATTAAGATCGGTTGGATTAAATAATAGACAAATGTATTAAACTGAACAAGAAGAGATGGAAATGAAAAGTTTGATAGTAATAGCATTATGAAATGCAGTTACTGCGAATGAAACATTTATATAGATTAAGCACTTATTTTGTGTTGTGAAAAGGATACTTTGTGATTTTGTGTATTTTACTAACACAATTAAAAATATGCTGAAATGTTTGAAAAAAGTGCACTTTTGATAATCTGTTGTGAAACTAAGAGTTTTGAAAATTTCCCAATTGCTTGTGAAAATGACACCAAAGCAATTAAAAGCAAAAGCTGTAGTACTAGTAAATTCTGTCCTTGTGGGGACATTTTTTTGATCCCTATGAGGAAACAAACTTCTAAATCAAACAGATTGCAAACTCTGTTCTAGCAGGAAACCTCATAACCATTCATAACTTCATTACACCTTGATAACACACTGAATAGATACTATTACTAGAATTATGGATTTTATTTTGGCCAAAAACTTCAATTTTGGCCTCATCAGAGTAACACATTTTGCACATGGTTTTGGGAGACTGGATATATGTTTCTGCAAATACTATCCGGGTTTGGATGTTTCATAGCCCAGACAGATTAAGAATACAGGTGACAGTTGTCACATATGCAAACAGTACTTGCCGGAAAGAGCTGCACCTCTTTTAAAGTTGTTATATGCCTCTTGACAGCCTCCCTGACTAGTTTTCTCTTTGTCTTTCTCATCAGTTTTGGATGGACACCCTGTTCTTGATAATTCCAAGTGTTTGCCACACTTCCTCCAATTGATGATGACAATTGATGATGACTGTCTTCACAGTGGAAATATTTTCAGAAATATTTTTGAGTTTTCAGCTGAGATTGAACTGGCATTAATCACAGTATTGGTGAAGACAGGTTTGTACTATTTCACATGAGCTTAATGATTAGTACATTCTGAACACAGCCGCATACCCAACCAATAAAGGGTGTGCACTCGTTGCCACATTTAAAGACTCACATGAGCAAAGGATGACAAGGAAAAAAAAAAAAATTAAACAAATGAGCAACACTAGGAGATTGTTTTAGCTTTCCATAATAACATAAAAAGAACAGAACATGAAACTGAATGAACTGAAGACTTAAATCAATCGATTTGACACATTTCACCAAATGGATGTAGTTGTTCTCAAAACAATTAACACAGCAAACTAAACACACTCTTATGTTGGCAAAACAGTTCAATATTCACTGCATAATGAAGCTCTGCAGTTTTTTATATTAACGCATTTTTCAAAAATAAATACTAACAACAAAACTACAAGTATGTTCTCTGTTGATTTGCTATCAAATTCAGCTGTAGATACACAAATACATGAATAAAAATCCATGTTTTTCTTGATCTTTAATCATGTTCTTCCAAGTTCTTTACTGACAAGATTAGTTGTATAATGATGAATTTTAGCAATAAATAAATAAATAAATGAGTAAATAAATAAATGTACTGTACTGTAATCATTGAATCAGTGAACGTCATAGATCTTGCCTCTCATTAGTTCCTCCTGCAGCGGCGCCGGCGCTGGCAGAGACCGGCTGAACCAACGTGAGGCAGGCGGGAAGAGTCGTTGTGAAGACGAAAAGCATACGTGAAATTGGTAGGTCAACCTTAAAACACATGTAATCGTTTTTTTTTTCTTTCTTTTTTTCTTTTTTCTTTTTTGTACCAGTGTAGTTTGCAGTTGCAACAGCGGCGCTGGCAGACGGGCTGAACCATCGTGAGACAGGCGGGAAGAGTCGTCGCAATAAAGAAGACCCTTTTCTTCATAGCATGTGGTGTTAAAATGTAAGATAATATGTATACTTAATGTTGTACTTTATTTTACAGTATGATTACAACTACTGTAGTTATTTTTACGGTAATTTTACTGTGGTATGAAATACAGCAACTACTGGATAATTGTTGCCAGTAAGTTATTGTTAATTTGACAATAAACATTTTACAGTGTGAAGTCTCTATTAAAATGGAATTAAGAATACTTTCTGGGAGGTAAATGATACAAAAAAGTCATATACAAAGTTTTTCAATACATGGGTTTTGGACATTGCACCATAGCATCATGGTAATATCACGGTTTTCTTTGAAGCATTGTGGGAACTCATTTGACTGTGGAAAAATACCCAACACTTCGCAAAACTTCATTCTTTCAGACTAAAGGAGGCATTGTCTTGTTTGATGACTGAGATTTTTGGAATGTCTTCGTTGTTAGTGAGAAAAAAGGAAATGGAAAATGAGAAATGCAAAATGGAACTCATATTCATAGGTATTTGTATGTGATGTTTAATTGTACCGCACATTTTGGATAGATACTGACATGAACAATGTTAGTCTATTTGAGTATTTGACAGCTTTTGAAAGTTACGTTTTACAGTATTAACATAAACCTAAAACTGACAAACAGTCAACATCAACTTAAATAAATTATTAGGGCTGTCGATGAATTAAAAAATAGCTAATCAATTGCACAGCTTTCTGTAATTGATTGCGATTAATCGCACATAACATTAAAATGTAATTGTAATCATAAAATTATTTTCACATTGACTCTCCAAATGTAAAAATAACTACAAGACAGTATTTTAAATATCTGATATTTTAAATATTTGTTTGGCTGCATCTTTTTACTAAGTCCAATAAAAAGCCAGTATCAATACTGATACTGATGCTTTTTTTTTTCTTTTCTTTTCTTTCAATTTCTGGGGGTAAAATGAGTAATTATAGCTATTCGACATTACATTATTATGTATTACAGGTTTACATTATATTACAGGTTTTAGTTTTGTTTTTTGTTTTTATTTATCTTTTTTTAAACAATTACTGAACATTAAAAATATTCTGTAATACTTTATTTTAAGGTGATGTAGTTACATGTTAAGGTTAAGGTTACATGTTAAGGTGATGTAGTTACATGTTACTACATTGTCCTTACTATAGTAATAACAGTAAATTATGCATAAAGTAATTAACCCTAAACCAAACCCTAACCATAACTATAGTAAGTAAATAAATATATTACTTCTCTGAGTAAGTACAATGTAACTATGTCACATCCCAATGTAACTATGCCTACATATCATGACATTTTCATTGTTTAAATCTGACTCATATTCAAATAATACAAATAATAATAATAATAATAATAATAATCACCAGTTACAAAAAGTGTGAAGCATACATGATTGGAATTGAACATTCTGAGAGGTAAATGATGGACCAAAAGTACCACGAAAGTGCAATGTTTTTTTTTTTTTTTTTTTTCCCAAAAAGGCTAAAAAATGGTTACAATGTTTTTTAAAACATTGACACAACACAATCTTCGGCCGGTATTGTTCTGTTTTATAACTATGAGTTTTGTAATGACTTAGTGAGGAAAAAGGAAATAGATTTTTCTGACATCTTAATCTGACATGCTACAGCCATTAAGAGCTTATGAAACATCAACAGGATCTCATTGTTAAAATGTTTAACTCAGATAAAGGGCTTCAAAATTTTTAAGGCATTAGATATACATGGAACACTGTGAAGACAAGAGGAGGAAATTTGGCACACAGTGACATTGTCAAGAACAAGGCGTCACTCCAAAATTCATGAGAAAAAAAAAAAAAAAACTGGTCAGGGAAGCTGTCAAGAGGCCTACAACAACATTAAAAGACTTGCAGATCTTTCCAGCACGTACTGCTTGCATGTGACAGCTACAGTATCTCCCATATTCTTTATCTGGGCTATGTACATTGTAAAAGTTACATTTGGCACAAAAACAACACAGCAAATCAGCAGAACACTGTACCAAGCATGGTGGTGGCAGGATCATGCTTTGGGCTGCTTTTTTTCAGCTCGAACTGGGGCTTTATTGAAGGAGGAGGGAATCATGAATAGTTCCAATTACCAGTCAATCATGGCACAGAACATTCTGGTGTCTGCTAGAAAGCTGAATGAAGAGAACTTACACCTTTCAACATGACAATGAACCAAAAGAACATCAAAATTGTGCCCCTATTATGCCCCTAAATAAGTCTCTGTATTATTTTGGTATTATTTTTGTAGCATGTTAAAATTGCCACTTTTGGGGCACAGTTTTTGTGTGTGTCCCTTTAAATGTAAATGAGCTGGTGAAATGTGTTCTTTTTTCCATTGATTGCTCCCTTGTGTATTTAAGTCTTCAGTTCATTCACTTTCATGTTCTGTATTTTTTATGTTACTATGGAAAGCTAAAACAATCTCCTAGTGTTGCTCATTTGTTTAATATATATATTTTTTTCCTTTTCATCCTTTGCTCATGTGAGTCTTTAAATGTGGCAACGAGTGCACACCCTTTATTGGTTGGGTATGCGGCTGTGTTCAGAATGTCATCAATTCATCAAGCTCATGTGAAATAGTACAAACCTGTCTTCACCAATTAATGTGATTAATGCCAGTTCAATCTCAGCTGAAAACTCAAAAATATTTCCACTGTGAAGACAGTCATCATCAATTGTCATCATCAATTGGAGGAAGTGTGGCAAACACTTGGAATTATCAAGAACAGGGAATCCATCCAAAACTGATAAGAAAGACAAAGAGAAAACTGGTCAGGGAGGCTGTCAAGAGGCATATAACAACTTTAAAAGAGGTGCAGCTCTTTCCGGCACGTACTCGTACACGTACACATTTGCATACGTGACAACTGTCACCTGTATTCCTGTATACACATAACACATTATTAATTTATATTTTCAAATCCGTTAAAGGATTATTAGGCTGCATAAATTAGGTCAGCCGGAACCGGGAACACTTCCTATAACACCGGATGTACTCGTTACATCAGAAGAAGAATGGCATCTACGCTAATATTAGTCTTTCTGTTTATCCCGAGGTTTACCGTAGTCAACCAGATCCGGGCCGTATCCAGGTGAGACCGAGGACCGGTGCCTTGACACAACCACAATGCAGCCCTGAAGTATCAGCAGTGATTGAGTCAACTAGATCATCCATTGTGAAGGCCTCATCGACACGACAGCCAGTGGCACAGCTCCTCGACAAACTGTCCATACCGGTGTGATGAACACGATCCTCAACTGGATTGAACTGGAATAAATACTTTGAATGTTGTGATCCTATCGGACATATGATAGCAACCTGAATCGTAACAAAGCACTGTTCGCCAGAGAAGAACTGGCCCCCCGACTAAGCCTGGTTTCTCCCAAGGTTTTTTTCTCCATTTTAACACAGAAGTCTATTTGCCACCTGTTTGCCATCTGATGTCACCTGTTGGAGTTTGGGTTCCTTGCCGCTGTCGCCTTTGGCTTGCTTAGTTGGGGACACTTGACATTTGACTTGACATTTGATATTCAACAGTGCTTTGATCTGCCGGCATTGACACTATTCTTTAAGAGCTGCTGTGCAGCCAAAATTATATACCAGTTATCAATGTAAAGCTGCTTTGACACAATCTGCATTGTAAAAAGCGCTATATAAATAAAGGTGACTTGACATTGTCAGAAACTCACAACCATGGGGTTTCCAGCAAATATAATTGCATTAATTGTCCTCAATCCATTCAGACATGCTATTTCAGTCTACATGCTGCTTTTGTTGCCTCCTGTTACTATGAACACACCCTGTGCTTCTGTTACACACCTGTGCTTGGGTTACAGAGGGCACGTGTGCCTTCTCTCAACCTTTGAAATAAAAGTCATGGAAGAAAGTTGCCAACTAAGAAAATGGCCATACTGTGCAGCACACAATACTGGCTTAGTCACTGGTATGGGGTGGAAAATGAGAACTGTTGGGCAGTGTACAATCCAAACTGCACTACGGACCCACTCTCAGATTCATGCGACTGTAAACAGGATGCTCTAGGGTGTCCTGCCAGCTGAATGAGACATCATGACACAGTCTGAGAATTCACAGAGCAGGTTGTGCCCTTCACAGACAGGCAGACAAATAAACCAACAGGGCAGGGTCATTGGTTCACCTCCTCAAACATTCCCACAAAAACAGACTCATATAGTTTTCATTGCGATTTCCTGGTAAGAAACCCTCTCTTGTAATAGACGCTGTTGGAGGTCATGCCCATAAAGGCTGTTACTTGATTTGTTCAGGAATTAGCCCATTTGTCAATGTCCATTTAATGTTTAACTTGAAAAAAAAATCCCTGTTATTGTCCTTTAGGCGAAATCAGATGTAGGTTAATTTGTACTTGCTGTGAGTGAACAAAAAGAAATCCAAAAACTACGAGGAACCTATTTGTTGCTATATTTGTCTATATTAACTTTAACATAGCCTACTTCCTCATCTTATCTAAGCTGTTCGAGAATTCTAAAAAAGAGGAGGAATCCGAAACCCATAATAGTAAGTTAAAAAAAAAAAATCCTTCCAGAAACATGCCTTAAATAATTTGTAAATTAACGCATTACAATAAGGTTTCATTTGTTAACATTAGTAAAAAACATTAGTTAACATGCATTAACACTTCTACAGCATAGTTAATATTAATCTCGATATTTACTAATACATTTTTGAGATCAAAAGTTGTATTTGTTAATATTAGTTAATGCACTGTGAACTTAGATGAACATTTTTTAACTAACCATAACAAAGGTTAATAAATGCTGTGAAAATATATGGCTCGTTGTTAGTTTATATTAACTAATGCATAAATTAAATGCTAACAAATGAGACCTTATTGTAAAGTGTTACCAGTTCTTCCGTACATGGTTGAAACAACAAACAAACTGGTTTTATAACAGTATTTTGATGAGAAATTAAAGAAGCTTCACGGTACTCACTGATTTAGCTTGAAATGAAGATGCTATTTGATAAGTGGCACTGGAGTTATTATGAATTACTATATTGTCATTCATAGGCGGGACGGAGAAGAAGGTCCCTGGTTTTAGCCCAGGATGAGCCAGGAGTCCCTTATGTGTAGAGTTTACATGTTTTCCCCGTGTCACTGTGGGTTTCCTCTGGATGTTCCAGTTTCAGGTAAGGTGGATTGGACATGCCAAATTGGCCGAGTGTGAGCACGTTGGGAAGGGCATCCGACGGAAAACCTGTGCCAAATCTAATATGTGTGTGTGTGGATAATTTAGATGAAGTGGACCCTGCAAATGAACGGGACTAACACTAAATATATTGTCATTCACAAATCAAAGAAAATTTGCGTTTTACTTCTTTTTCCTTCTGAAATTGGAACAGAAGTTGTATAAATGGAAATTAGTTAATGAGTTGCTTCCCAAACCTGTCCCGGAGGCCCTCAAACCTCATCTCCAACTCATCAGCTCATAGTATTTGGGAGTTAATGTAGTATAATAAACACTCATGTTTAATATGTTCAATGAACAATAAATATAATGAGCATGAATGTAGATTAATCATAACTGATGTTAACAAATGAAATGTGTTACCACTAATCTAATATAAAATGAATCTGGCCAATGCCAACCAAGAGAAAAAAAAAAGATTGCATTTTAATCTAATCTTTTCATTTGCATGTAGTTTCCCCATATAGCCTATCACTTTTTTTTTTTTTAAATCTACTTGTTCTTATAAGTAGATAAGAACAAGTAACAAGGAAGTCATTCCAGTCAGGTCATCAAGCAAGACTATTCATGCATACTTTCCCTTGTGTAACATAACCACGTTCTTCTGTAGTCAAACATAAGTCTATAATTAGTTTTCATTTATGTATTTTTGTTTCGTTTCAGAGTAATTGCATGATGTCACTAACAGTGAAGGAAGTAAAAGAAAGGAAGGAAGAAATTCTGAGGTCCTAAAATAAACTTGACCTGCTTTTTTGTAATTTATGTGAAACTATGACGTGTCATGTTTAATGAAGCAAACATGATCAAACATTCACTGCATTTGCTTCAGTCTTCACTGCTGATGTAAACAATTTAATTCAGACTCTCATGATGCTCATATAACAATATATTTTAAAACAATAACAATAACAACAACAAAACCCAATGTAAACTGCAGATGATAAATGGTTGTTTATATATTTGTATCTCTCTCTCTCTCTCTCACTTTCAACAGAATTAAAAAAGCAGTTAAAACAAAGAATTAACTGGCAGTTAATAAATGCTATTGTTGGGCAAGTTATATTTCTGTTTAAGGCATTTATAAAATCCAGAACCATTTCAGATGCTTGGATACGTCAATCAGAATAAAAACATAACATATATGCTTTAACATTATTAGCATACATTGACAAAAAAAATTTATGGCAATATTTCAAATGTTATGAGCAGAGGTTTTGACCAGTAAGTGACTCCTGTAAACATTCATGGTACTCTCAGGGCATGTTCTCAATGTCTAAAGTTATTCATTTTAATAAGCCAAAGCATTACCAAGCTACAACCTCACTTCCACTATCAAACCTTGATAATCTGATGATCACATTTGTGGGATTTAGTCAGTCAAAACTATTTTGAGGTTTATTAATCTAATTTTGTCCCTGGAAAATAGTGATCTGTGACAAAATAGTGACCCCTGTGACCCTAATAAGGTGGTTTGGATAATGGATGGATGGATTTTGAAGTGAAAATATAAAATTAGTGTGGTTATTATTAAATAATTACATGAATTAGATGTACTTTTCAGACATCTACACTATTCATTAAAACCTATAGGCTAATTGAGTGAAATCATCAAATTTGTATTCAAAATGTTGCTATTATAACCTTCAGTCAAAACATGAGCAATTAAATATGTAAATATTCATATGTCTGTACTGCCTATAAGTCATAGAATAAATTAACCTTTCAGGTGAATCTCTTTTACTGGTAGAGTTATGCTTTGTCTGTCATCAGTTATTCAATTATTCAAATAAATTGTCAAAACAAAATTTGGTCACACTTTATATCAGGTGGCCTTAACTACTATGTACTAACATTAAATACAATTCTATGTATTTGTAACTAGATGTTGTTCTTTAAATAATACCATGGAAGTCAATGGCTACCGTCAACTGTCTGGTTACCAACATTCATCAAAATCAAAAAGAAACTCATATAGGTTTGGAACAACATAAGGGTGAGTAAATGATGGCAGAATTTTCATTTTTGGGTGAACTATCCCTTTAAGGCCACATAATATAATGTTTAATCTAAAATGTTAAACAGAATATATCTGATTTAGTATTTAACATTAATGACACTTTGAAAATAGGTAGCACTTTAGTATGGGGAACAATTCTCACTTTTAACTAGTTGCTTATTAGCTTGCATATTGGCTGTTTATTAGTACTTATAAATCACATATTAATATCTTATTCTGCATGAATATATTCTACATCGCTAAATCTTACCATATATCATGTCTTTTTTTGTGGCTTTCACAGCCATGTTTCCAGTTTTGCCACATGCTCCTCTTTGTCATTTGATTTCTTCATCCTAAGTCTTGCGTGTGATTTTGTCATTGGTTAATTGTCTTGATCATGTTCACAGGTGTGTCTTTTCTAGTATTTAAGCCCTTATGTTTGCCATGTGTTTGGTCTAATATTGATGTTGTAACCATTGTTGGTGAGTCTTAGTCTTATCCAAGTTCATATTTGTTTATTGCCAAGCCATGTTCAAGTTAATTTCTCAAGTTTAGGTTAATTGGTTTAGGTGTTAAGTTTCTGTTTTTGGCCAATAAACTGCATTTGGGTTCATCACAACTCACCTACAGTAGACTCGTTACACTTACTAACCATTAATAAGTAGTAAATTAAGATTTTAATGAGGCAAAAGTCATAGTCAATAGTGAATATGTGTTCCCCTACCAAAGTGTTACCTAAATATATATATAAATATGCTAACACTTTATTTTTATGTCTTTTAACTAGTTGCTTATTGGCATGCATATTACTAGAATATTGGCTATTAGTACTTATTAAGCACATATTAATGCCTTATTCTACATGACATTTTTCTACATTCTTAATCCTACCCAATACCTAAACTTAACAACTACCTTACTAACTATTAATAAGCAGTAAATTAGGAGTTTATTGAGGGAAAAGCCATAGTTAATAGTTTATATGTGTTCCCTATACTAAAGTTTTACCATAAATATTAATAAGAGTGATACAAAAGTCAAAAACACCCTAAAGCTGGCCACAGGACTATTTAGACCTGTCCAAATCAGTGCTAAATTTCACAAAATTTTACTAAGCTGTTCTGTGACTACTATTGACTCATCCAGAAGCAAAGCAGAAAAACAGATATTGCACACCTCCAGTGCTTGACTCTAATGCTGTATTTACAGCAATTTTTGAGGAGAATCCCACCTCTGGCATGATTGTGAACGGTTTTATTCAGCCAGGACTCATACAAACATGCTGTAAGTGTGATTCATTTTCAATAATATTTTATACAATATATTACAAAAATAAAACATCACACTGACAAATGTATAATATATACAATTTTACATTTTAATATTTAATAAAAAATAAATATGTAGAAAATAATTTAGAATTAATATTAAGATAATGACAACCTCAAAAATACACAGAAATTAAAAATACAACTGTATATAATAATATTATCTACTTACAATATTGAGGCCTATTACTATCTTTTTATTAAGTCATATGATTTCCATAATTCTAAATATAATCCTAATGTAATTCCATTGTATTCTGACACATTTCTCCGAAGCATCTGATGTCAACACACTAAAAGGTTGTACTGTACAACTGAAAATAGACACTTTCAACAATTAAAATGCATTATAACACATTCAGTTTTTGGCACTATCTATAAAGACTCTTCCTCCTGCTCCTCCTGATGGTCATGTTGGCTGAGGTCCAGAGAGCTCTGTGAGTCGGCAGGGGTCACACGGCCAATCCCAGAGTCTGTTTTAATCTCTGACAAGTTTGTCTGAGAGACTGTGAGATCTCTGTGAAGATCTGCGATATCTGTCTCAAAACCTGCATTCAGTTCACCATGCACATGCTTCTTCTGAATCTCCTCAAAGATCTGAAGAACCTTCAGAAAATCACAACAAACAGATTTGCTATTAACTCAACACAGCTGCTTAAGTCTGTGAATAGTAGGATATCCATGCTAGAATAATCACTAGTTACCTTAGATTTAGGAATAAGCCCGACACGGAAAAATCCAATATGGCCACTCTCAATTTTGGTGCAGTCTACCACTGTGGAGGCGATATTCTCTGGGGATGGTCCATCACACAGCACCCCATCTACCTGCAGGATTTGGGCCAATGACATTTTAGTCTCCCGATGGGTATAGCTATGAATCTTCAAAAAAAAAAAAAAAAAAACTACCTCTGTACCTTGTTACCAAGTTTTGCATAAACTTGGTTATGATGCGTAGTGTCTGCCTCACCAGTGGGATTTGCAGATGTGACCGCAATGGGACCCACCTAGTCAAACAGGAATGTATTGTTTATACTATTGATAAAATCCAACATTTCCATGAGCAAACAATAGCAACACATACCGCATTTATGAGGTGTGTTGCAACAGTGCAGTCTGGGTTTCTTATGGCTATGCTCTGTGGTGTGCCGATATATTTTGATGAGTCGCCCAATCCAAAGAATTCCATCCATGGAGCTAAGATTAAATAGTGAAGTTTAGATTAAATGTTACATAATTTGGTACACATGTCATGTCCATTGTAAATATCATATCACCCACCTCTAGCTATAACCAGGCTTATGGAAGATGGCCAAGCAGCTTCCATAAAGTCCCAGAGAACAGGACTGATCTGTTGTCTGACTGGCTCCAGCTGCTTTATGGATGAAATCCATAAGGACATGGGTCGTTCTTTAGCCTGTTTCTTTACACTGTAGAGGTGCAATTACATGGTTAGAGATACTAATGTAGCAAAAGAAGCCAAAGGTTCTTCTTCTTACATTTAGGCTTACCTATATGCCTTTTCAACAGCCTGTGGGCGATTGCAAGCTGCCACAAGTACATAGACCGTGTCTGTGGGCATTCCACATATGCCCCCATTTTTCATGATTTCTGTCATGAAAGAAAGGAAAGTCTATAGACACATACACACTCATGTATATGCAAACAGATTTGCCAATAGACCTTAGTGAGGGTAGCGCCATGTTTAATTTTTGACAGGACTGAAAACGAGGCTGTGAGGGATAGAAGTACCGTGTTTTCAATGGATTGTACTTTTGTTTAACAACATATAGATTGTTCAGCTGATGAAACATCTTTCCCAAAGACTTTCAGCAGACAAAAACTCCATAAAACAATTTTGAAAGTTGTGAGTTTTGAAAATTACATGTAATCTATATCTTTACAGAAGGCATGCCATTATAAAGAGTGTAAGTCTATCCCTCACAGCCTCATTTTCATATCCATTAAATGTAAAATGGCATCTACCCTGACTAAGGCCCTGTTTACACCTGGTTTTGGTTGACCAGATCACAAGTGGACAACTCTAAATACAGGTGTAAATGGGCTCAAAAATGTTTTGAGCTTGTCCACCGCTGACCACCTCCAGAGGTAGTCAAAAACCGGATTGATTTCATAGCGTAGACGCTGATGTGGTTGATTGAATTGGAACAGTCATGAAAGCTGCTGCTCTCCGTATGTTTTTCCGTCGTCTTCAGGTGTGTTCATATATAAACTGCACAAGCTTATTTTGTCCATTAGATCGAAAGATCTGAAAAAAAAAGCAACCTGGTCTCATAGGAAAGACGTACCTGTGGGAACGTTTTTGCGAGTCGCCAAAATACGTACCAGTGCGTACATATCACTGCAGTTTTTTTCAACAGAAATGAACACTAGAGGCAGTAAAACAGCAAGTGCTTTTAATCGTTTTCATACACAGTTACGATTACGGGGTCAGATTATGGATTAATAAAGACTCGTTTTCATGTCTCCTTGCACAATATTATGTTATGACTTCAAAACGCTTTTTTACCAAAGTGCACGATTTGTGAACTAATATATATATTGGACTTTACATCGCTTAACCAGCTCCATATGTTTCCCTTTCTGACATAACAAGCTTGCTCACTCAGTGGACATTTCACATCGAAACTGCAGTGATATGTACGTATTGGTATGTATTTTGCGACTCGCGAAAACGTTTCACCAGGTACGTTTTTCTAATGAGACTGGGTTGCAACAAAACCCATACATTTACCCACCCATAGACCCTCCCCTCAAAGAAAACAGGACAGAAGTGGTTGAAAGTGGACAAAAGAGACAGATTAAAACACAAATGTAAACGGGAATGTGTTTCCCTCGTCTACTTGTGATCTGATTGACCAAAACGCATCTTAATACCAGGTGTAAACATCCATCCATCCTTTTTTTTTTTTTTTGGCTCTCTTTCGAAGGTGGCTCACCTGCAATCTGATGAACAGATGTGGATCTCCTGGCTGTAAGATGAGGGCAACTGTCTTTGCCACTTCCAAAGCCACTCAACTTGATGAAAGGATCACCGAATGGCAGTTGTGGACTTTTAAAGGTGCAGTTGAAAATGCTGGCCAGGAAAATGTAGAAGCTGACCAGCCCCACAATAATGGTCACGCCGATATCGTAGCCGTAGGGTAGCACGCCTACTGCATCTAGTAAGAAGCTAATGAGGATGAGTTGGAAGGTGAAGGTGTAGATGAACCAAGCCTTGTTGAGAAACAGGGCCCCAACTGTCACTAATACATTGAAGAGCATGAAACTGATGATTCCCACAGCTAAGTGTAGGCCACGGACATCTCCATAGAGGCCGCCGAAGCGTGACAGACCCCAAACTGTCCACATGATGCCGTAAAGGATAAAAGTTGTACTCTCTAGAGTCTTTCCTCGAGCAAAGGCAATAAAACCACATATTAGGTGTAGCACACCACCCGAAACCACTGCCCAAGGTAGGATGAGAATGGCCAAGGGGTTTCCACTTGAAAGTGATGCTGTAATTGAAAACACAGCCAGGACACTGCAGCCATGGCCCAACACCTCAGCGTCTGCATACTTAGAGTAGCCCAGATAAGGAGCATGTAGATCTTTGTCATGGGTTTGTAGAACAAATGTATTACTGCGACTCAACAGGTTCTTAAGCAGACCTGCACCTGTAGGTATCTTGTTTGAGGAAACCATGTTATAAAGAGTTATAAAGAGCACAAAAGCAGACGTAACAAAGATGGCAGCCTGCACACCTTGTGTTCCTCTCTGAAAGAAGCTTTGGGGTTCGGATGCAATTGCTATACAGTATGCCACAAAAAACAGTTGGTAGATAGTGTTCACAAATCCTCCCTGCAAGCTAAACAAAGCCAGGATGAAAAACAACACAGAGAATACAACTGGAAAAGGCACTGGGGAATAGGGCACCTGGTTTGTTAAGTGCACTACTAGTGCAGTGTACCCTTCTGTGAAGCGCAGAATCGAAGTGAAGCCATAGAAAGTGGCCACTAGGGTGTCCATAGATCTATAGCTCTTAACACACACACCCAGCTGGAAGACACCAGCAGTCCACAGCCATGGCACATGGCCAGAGAAAAGCTTAGGGACAACACCGAGCAGAGGACAAGCTAGCACACTAGCTGACAGCAGGTTCATGATTATTCCAACGATTGCGGCATCATTAGTGTCTTGATTTTTTAATGCTTTCACGCTATCTTTCTTAAATGTTCCAGGTAGTTGAATCTTTCTCTGTGTGATGTAAAACAACAAACGGCCACTGCCAAAGTAAGCGCCCACAAAACAGACCATAAGGTAGCAGACAGCGGTGGCTGACTGTCCGAAAGCCAAATCTGCCAAACCAGCAATCTGGTGGGCACACGCTAAACATATGGACAGGGCAATGAATGAGAGGACAACCTCATGACATATAACAGCCACAATGCAAATAACAAGCAGTGCCAGAGTGAAAGCTGCAAGGCCTGGCACCATGGCATCTCTCAGCTCATTTCTGCCATTTATTATATTTTCACCTGCAAGTATGTACACTAAACCTGAACCACACCATAGGGTGGACACAGTCAAGCATAAACTACCAAAAATTGCATTGTGGGACTGGCTGCGCCGAACACCTGGTTAGAGAGAGAGAGAGAGAGAAAGAGAGAGATTTTACATGGGGTGATGAAAAAATTAGATTTGCACAAAATTTTTGTATTCACAGTAACAGGGAGTTTTTAGAGGTGAAGTGTGTAATTTCTGTGACAAAAGCATCACAAAAAAGGGCTGTTGTCAAATAGTTTACTTTTAGTTGTCTAAAGTTATTGAATTGAATTCCTTTATATGTAGTTCCAAACAACGGTTCGGGAGGAGCCTAAACATTCAGTCCCGTCAATCATCATTACGAGCTTATATAAACAGCAGTCACTTTGTCATCCCAGTGACAATTCTTCCAGCAAGCCAAGATTGTTTTACCATTAACCATTCAGACTGAATGGGCAGGCGAACTTGTGAATGTCATTGCATATTTTCTACATGTATATTATTATTTTAAGTTAAAGTAACATTTGTTTAAAAATTTGTATTAATGGGTAACACTTTATAACAATTATACAGTAATAAAGTACTTACAAATCATTTGTAAACTATTAGTTAATTCATAGTTTATATATTGTAGTCTCTACATTGTTAATATATTAATAGGATATATACAAATAGTGAGTTCTTCATTCATTGTCACTGTAATTAACCAAATTATTATAGGTTAATTAGCTCATATATGTAAAGAGTTGTTTGTTATGCTTTGTTAACAATTTATTAGCTGTACATAGTTCTCACTTTAGATTATTTAGATTAGTTTATTAGACATTAATTGCATTAGTATTAAGTGTTCCTTAAAAAAAAAAAAAAAAAAATCTACATTTGACAATATAAAAGACAATAAATTAAGTTGTAATTAAGTTGTAGCTTGTAAGTAACTTGTTAAAAAACACTGTCAATGTGATTTACATTTCTCTGTACAATACAGTACGACTGTTTATTGTAGTCTAAAAAAGCGCAAGATAGGCTACCTGAATAAGCCAGCAGAGCCGCAAACAGGAGGAGCAGAACTCCTAAAGCTGTGTCTGTGATCAGAGCTTTGTCTGGAGAGCTTGCATAGTTGTTCACCAGAAGCAACAAAGAACCTGTTAATAAGAAAATGGCCATCACTATCATTTCAAGCCTAAAAAAAATTAATAGTTTCCACATCAGCAATGCGCAGCAGGCTACGTTAGTTTTGCCCATACTGGCGTTTTTATTATTATTTTTATTATTATTATTATTATTAAACATAATAGGCAGAAACAGCCTACAAATCATGTTAAGATGTTAGCTTATCATAAAACATTTAGAAAAAAATCAAAATGCAATTACGTCGCAAATATATATATATATATATATATATATATATATATTAATTCGAAAGACATTTCTTTAATATGAGTTTACTTGATTAATAAAACAAAACATTTTTACCCTTCGAGGTAAACACCAGGGATAATCATTTAAATCCCTCGCTAATACATAATTTGTAAGATCTAAAAGCTCAGAAATGTTTTTCCGTTTTCTGCAACCTACCCCCAGATACTCCCAGAACTCCGATGGAAAAGTGCAGTGATTCAGAGTCCGCCATCCTCGCTTCATGCACGCTCTTCTCACAAGCGCTGAGCTTTATATAGACACCCTCGTGACGTCACGCGATGATGTCAGACATTCGCTTTTACAAAGGTTTATTTCCTTCTTTCCTGGGGGTTTCCTTAACCTTATATTACGGGAATACAATCCGTTTAATACCAAACAAAATTATGCCGTTTCAATTATTTAACTTTTATTTAAAACAATGCTGCTAATTAGAAACTTTTACCCTATTACTTTTTGGTTTAATAAATTTGAATTTAAGTTTTTTTGTAAAATGTGGACTCAAAAGAATGATAGAAAATAGGTTATGCATTTCTTTTAAAGAAAAATAGCACAAACACACTTTTCGGTAACAATTTAGTATGGGAACAAATATAAACAATTAACTACGATTTTTCCCTCAATAAACTCCTAATTTACTGCTTATTAATAGTTTGTAAGGTAGTTGTTAAGTTTAGGTATTGGGTAAGATTAAGAATGTAGAATAAGATCATGCAGAATAAGCCGTTAATATGTGCCTAATAAGTACTAATAAATAGCCAATATTAATATGCATGCTAATAAGCAACTAGTTAAAAGACCCTAAAATAAAGTGTTACCCACTTTTCAAATTATATTACTAAAGGAAGTAGGCCTATTAGATTTCCAATTAATCATTAATCATTCATTTCAAATGAATAGATATAGAGCCAATAAGTAAGATAAGTATTATAAAACTTTTAATAAAACATGGTACATATTCATAATTAATGTGAAATACTAGACATGTTGTTACTCTGCTAGGACACCTGTGTGAATCTGGGGAGATCTGACATCATACATCCAGTGAAAATGGATGTGACAACAATCATTTAAAGTCAATGCAATATATATATATATATATATATATATATAGTACAAAACATGTTCTGCATTTTGTATATATACTAATTACTAATGTTTTAAATCCTTATACTCTAAAGTTCTCACATCCTTTCAAATGCATGAACCTTATAATTTGCTTTGTTGAGTTAATGTGGCACCAATTTAAAGGTGAGCTCAGAAAGGGAATGACTAAGCACCTTTTGTATGGGTAAACAGAGACAATGGTTTTCTTTTTCCTTCCAGGAAACTCTGACAGTGAGGTGTGTCTTTGACTGTTTAACACGCCTTCATGGGAGGGGCCGTAACCTTCAGGAATATAAGCAGTCAGCCCGACTCGTTCATCTGTGTGGAGAGCGAAATTCAGAAAGGCAGCACACTTCACTGCAAAGTCAACTCTCTTAACAAGGTAGGTCGCTGCATCGCATTTACTATGACAACTGCAATTCTAGATTTACTAAAACCTTTAACTTTAACACTAAAACATCAATATTTCCATATTGATGTTCTGATATTTTTTTTAAGGTTGTTGTTTAATGCTACTTTTACTATTATTGTTACTATTACTCTTACTGTAACTAACATTTTGTATACAGTATGTGTATATAACTAACAAGAAATTCTGTTCAGCGCTTGTTTACTTTAACTCCGTGGAAACTGAGGTGTGTTACCTTGGCAAAACTCTCTAGGGTGCTAGTAGCTTCTATATAAATATTTAATTTTTAAAGTGTGAAACTAACTGGCACATTTTGTTGTATCTCATCTCAGTGTCATGAACATTCACACTGTGTTCAAATGAATACTTACAGTAAAAGAGCAGCCTATATAGTTCATTTCTGCATTTGTGTTTAGTATAACAGGCAAGATGGTAAAGAATGTGGCAGTGATTTTGTCAGGCTGTGGCGTGTATGATGGCACAGAGGTTCATGAGGCATCTGCTGTAATGGTACACCTGAGTCGGGCAGGTGCCAAGGTAATGTCACACATGCACACACACAGGTTTGTTTTGCTATCTTAGTGAGGACATTTCATGGGCATAATGGTTTTTATACTGTGCAAACTGTACATTCTATCCTCCTACACTACCCCTACCCCTAAACCTACCCATCACAAAAAACATTCTGCATTTTTACATTTTTAATAAAACATTGTTTAGTATGTTTTTAAAACTATTTTAAATATGAGGACTCATGAAATGTCCTCATATTTCATGTTTACGTCGTAATACCAGTGTAATACACGTCATACAAATTTGTGTCCTCATAAATCATGAAAACAAACACACACACACACACACACACACACACACACACAAAGCAACACAACATTGTTTTTTTTTTTCAAACATTACATACATTTTAAATGAAGAAAAGTCAAACATCACCTTGTTTTTTGCATCTCAGTTGGACTTGGCTTTAATGCAGCTCACTTTTCTGTGTAGATTCAGATGTTTGCACCTGATGTTGAGATGATGCATGTGGTGAATCACTGTGAAGGAAAGCCTGGCTCAGACAAGAGGAACGTGCTGGAGGAGAGCGCCCGCATCGCCCGGGGTGACGTCACTGACCTGGACAAGCTGGATGTCAGCGCCTTTGATGCACTCATCATTCCAGGTAATTGGAACATCTGTGGCATCATGCCACAAGTATAAGTGGTAACACACTGGCTAAACAGCTTCACATTGATCAACAAGCAAGCACAAATTAGTATTTTAAAAGCAGGCGACTGATATCACAGTTTGTTGTCCTTAAAATCATGAACTGGAGGGTCATGAATTACATTTTTAAAGGTTTTTTTTTTTTTTTTTTTAGAAATAAAATTACATTTTCTATCCTGTTTTAGCCCTCCAGTTCAAACACTGTTTAAATGAGTCTCTTTTTTAAGACTTCAATGTAAACGGACACTGCTACTACTAACAATAACAATGTGAAGTTGACCGTGTAGCTTGATTTACTGATGCATAAATAGAAATAAACAGTTTTGAGACACGATTGTCTGACTGTGCATGAGTCAGCTTAATACGGTTAAACAATCAACAACCAAACAAACAAATAATGCTCTACTGAGAATTTTACATAGTAAACAGCCAATTTCCTGTCATTGGGATCTTCAGTCTGGCGATAATAATGTGTGTGAGCAGGCGGAGCTAAAGAAGTAAGCATTGATCTGTGTCCGTGCAGGCAGTCTTTAACTTAATAAATAAATAAGTAATAAAGCTTGTTTCAATAAAAGCTTTCAGTATAACTTTTAATACACTATATTTCAAAAGATCAGGGAAAATATGATTTCTCAATTCATGGTAAATTAACTCTTAATGTGCCATGCAGGTGGTTTTGGAGTGGCTAAAAACCTGAGCAACTGGGCAACCAAAGGCAAGGATTACACCATCAATGATCAGGTTGAGAAGGTCATTAAAGGTTTCCATCAGGCGAAGAAACCCATGGGCATGTGTTGCATCTCCCCTGTGCTGGCAGCCAAAGCTATTCCAGGATGTGAGATCACTGTTGGCCATGACTCTGAGTGTGAGAAGTGAGTTTGGGCAATATCTTCTACCAGGGTTAATATAATAGAGATGATGGTTTAGGCATTATTAAAAGTGGGCTCTGATGATATTACTGGTTGATATTGTCTTTCTTGCATCCACAGGTGGCCATACGCTCAGGTGGCAAAAACCATGTCAGAAATGGGCTACAAACACAAAAACAAGAATGTTGGTGAGGTGCATGTGGATTCAAAGAACAAACTGGTGACTACAAGTGCGTTCATGTGCAACGCTCCCATCCATGAGATCTTTGATGGTCTGGGTGTCATGATCAAAGAAGTCCTCAAACTAGCCTAACTTTCTCATTTGAAAGTCTGAAAGTTTTATTATTTATTTATGAATAAACACATCAGAAACCTGTCGAGCAGTTCTTTTTTATAGAAAAGGAAAAGCAGAACAAACCATCTGTCAATGTTTCTGTATTTGTGGTTACATATTATCAATAAAACTAACTAAACTAAACATTTCCTTGTTCATATTGATATTTTGCACGTATTCATTTGGATTGACTGGAGAATGGCCCAATAACTGTTATCTAAGAAAGTGAAAGTAAACGAGAAAAGCAGGAAGATAGAAAGCATACGCACACAACACAAGGACACATAGGCTACTTCAGAATACATATGAATCAGTAATGGTCATTAAATAATTTCCAATCATTAAAAAAAAATGTCAACATTTTTTTTTCTTTTTTCTTCAATGTTAACATCAGATTAGGGTCCAATACTTACTATGACTTTAGGTTTCAATACTATGATTAACTATGACTTTTGCCCCCAGAAAACTCCTAATTACTGCTTATTAATAGTTAGTAAGGTAGTTGTTAAGTTTGGGTAGGATTAAGGGATGTAGAATATGGTCATGCGGAATAAGGTATTAATATGTGCTTTATAAGTACTACTAAACAGCCAATATCCTAGTAACAGGGAAAATAACAATGACTGGCAAAACGAGCACAGGAACACAGTGAAAACGAAACCAAAACAGAACAAATGTTACAACAGTAGGATATAGTTCTATTCATTTTCCATGTGCTGCTGTTCAGTGTGTACTGCAATGATGCTTTTTAATATCTCATTACAATACAAAATCATTTTCAGGTTTCTCTGTACACTTTACTGTGACTTACATTTAGACCTATATAGATATTCTCAAAATAGTTTAGGATTTCCTTGTAATTTCCAATGTTGCAAATCTCATCATACTCATTTCCGCATGTTTAAAAAAAGTGCTGATGAATTTGCTTCCATGGCCAAATCCTGGAATAGGTCCATTCTTCAAATCCTCACACATATGAGATACTGACATGAAAACATAGTAAAAGGGAAATAAGTGAATGTAATATGTTTTAAATTTGATTGACCTGATTCTGAACTGTGCCAAACTAAGGAACTAGGTATTTGGTACAACGAACCCACATTTGTCTACTACAGATAAACTCACTTGGACTTGTACTACACAATTACAGATTATGTGAGTTAATGTCAAATGCAAAGAATTCCGTTGTTACAACCTACCCCACTACTGGGGTGAGTTGTAACACAGGCTGTGGATAGATGTAACATTGAGAGCTAATTTGCTGAAATAAGATCCACAGAATCTAGTTTATGCAAGAAATTATAATAATATTTTAAATAAAGGGAACTATTTAAAGTGACAAAAACATATTGGATTTCTTTGAGGGCTTGGAAAAACAAAAAGGTTTTTATTCTTGCAAGAAGGTCAAATTAAACATACAGAGATGAAAAAAAAGGAAGTCACAGTCACATATTTGACCACAAAAACCAGTCATAAGTAGCACAGGTATATTTGTACCAATAGCCAACAATACATTGTATTGGTCAAAATTATCGATTTTTCTTTTATGCCAAAAATCATTAGGATATTAAGTAATGATCATGATCCATGAAAATATTTTGTAAATTTCCTACCATAAATATAAAAATAAAATATATTTTTGTGAGTGGATATGCATTGCAAAGGACTTCATTTGGACAACTTTAAAGGCAATTTTCTCAATATTTAGATTTTTTTGCACCCTCAGATTCCAGATTTTCAAATAGTTGTATCTCGGACAAATATTGTCCTACCCTAACAAACCATACATTAATGGAAAGCTTATTTATTTATTTGATATTTAATGTATAATCTCAATTAAAAAAATAAATAAATAAATAAAAAATATTCTGGTTTTGTGGCCCAGGGTCACATATTTATAGGCCACCCAGTCCTCCACAGTGGGTGGGGGCTTCTTGTTAATCAAACAAAACAACTCCTTATGGTATTTATCTAAACTGCAGGTGTTGCTTACACAGAAAAAAGCTGTAAGTAGGTTGCATGAGGTTGAACCTCTAAAAACAGGTTTATTACAAGACAACCAGAAGGAGGGTATTGACCCGTCTCCCACCTGTCTGGTTTCGGTTCCAGTATATTGAAAAAACATCCTGTGCAACTACATTAACACAAAGTTTAAATTTTCCACTATGACAATGTTAAAACTTTCCACATCATTATAGCATGTGGGTTTAGCATGAATGCTAAGCATCAAATTATACTAGAGAAATGGTTACTTTAAGATATGATGATTGTGTAACAATGATTGTGTTATATGTGTGTGATTTGGGGAGAGTGATACTAGTTGAGCATATCATGTGTTGTGTACTTGCTCTCTTCTCTCTCTCTCTCTCTCTCTCCCTTGCGCAGGCTGCTAATTGGGTTCCAGCTGATGCTCATCAGCTGAGTGAATGTTGCAGAGATCCCAAGCACTACAATCAGAGATTGTATATTATAGGGAGATGAGAAGGTCTATATCTCTTACCATTGGAGAAAGCGTAACGGCTAACTTAATCAAGTGCGGCACCTCTCAGCCTATTGTGAAATGGCAGTGACATCAGTGCCCGCCGTTCAAAACTCTTTCCCTGCTTACCGCCACAGCCGGAGCCTTAGCATTAGCGCCTTTTTGGTTAAAGGTTGCAGGCTTGCCTTCCAGTGGCTTTGCTACAACACAGTGTAGAAACAATTCTGGAGTGCTGACAGAATGCGCTTCACTCTTTTCCCTGATCTAGAATTGTTACACTAGTGAATCTTGTATACAACCGAAAGCAGTTTTTCCCTCTCAACTTTGTGAATGAGCTACATAACCGCTAGCTGTGAGAGAGCATGCGAACACTCATATGAAGTGACCGTCAATCATTCAGTCATGATGGGAGTGTATGATATTAATGACATCACCACAGCTCTTTTCTGACTGTTAAACTGCCAGTGTTAAATCTGACACCATGTTACAACACTCTCCGGGCTCTACTAGATAAATTACATAAACAGGAAATATCGGCTGCTTCAAGTGATCATGAAGCAATAGAAAACAAAGAAACTGCTGCTGGTTTCCAGCGTTTCTTGCCAATGCAAAATCACAATTCCACTTCAGATACCCAAACCCATGTAGTCTTGACCTTATTTACAGTGTCTACAATTTCTCCATACATCAACACCAAGGGCTCCATGTCACAGATGTTTAGCGACTTTGGAAAAACTGATGGAGTCGACTTGTGATTGAGGTTATTATCAGCTTTAAAATACAACTTGAGATCATAAATCTAAATCCAGAGCATGACACAAAGTCATGAGATCTAAACCCTATCCACCTTATTCCTAGTCTCGCTCTATGAATGCAATAATACAATTTTTTTTTTTTTTTTTTTTTAAATGGGTACAATGAAATGACATTATTCTATTCACCCTTAAACCATCAAAATTTAAAAGGACATTTAAAAGTGTAAAAGCATCAACAAGGTAGCCTACTTTCAACAGACCATGAATAACCCAAAAAGCGTGATTCTTTCCACAGCAATAACAGACAGGTTAAACATCACTATATATCTGTATTATGTAACATGCGTTGCCTTAATCAAAAATGTTCATTAACTTCAACATTGCGTGATACTATTTCATAGTGATTTTCGGCATTTTGACAGAAAATAAATTGTATTTGCCTGTGAAAACACACCTGGAAA
The DNA here is from genome assembly GCA_037950665.1 of Hypophthalmichthys nobilis. Taxonomy (NCBI): domain Eukaryota; kingdom Metazoa; phylum Chordata; class Actinopteri; order Cypriniformes; family Xenocyprididae; genus Hypophthalmichthys; species Hypophthalmichthys nobilis. The sequence goes on along the minus strand of CM075491.1, from coordinate 23,368,049 downwards.
GAGACGTGAGGATTTGAGGAGAAAAACGAGATTCTTTGTGCATTCCAGTGAATTATTAATGGAATATATCGTAAATTAAATCGGGAAAACAGACCACAAATGTGCAGTATATTTTGTTCTTTTTCATACTGTTACAGCAGAATGCAAAGGGAAAAAAGAAAATAATTTTGACTGCAGCTCTTGCCATAGATATCCTTGTTATAACATGTCACGTTAAAATATCAAGCCTTACGTTATTCTCATGATGTCTGAAAATAAAACATGAAGGAAAATTGATAGCTTATTCAGTCAAACTGATGGATTTATTTATAGGGCAATCTTATGATTTGAAATGATTCGTTTTAGTCTTTTTGAATAGAAGTTCCCCAAACCGGAAGTGCCACCCATAATTCAAAACGCAGTAGGCTCATCAGGAATAAGGTGGTTTCAAGATGAAGACTATAACAAGATCATGACTGCATATGTGTGGTATTGTTGCTGCTCTTTCCTTTCTCTTCTTTATTTCATATATTCTCTAGTCTTTATTTTATATCAGTCTTACTAAACCCAGGTCAAGGTTCAAATGACTCACTGGACATCAATACTCTCACTGGACACAGATCATATACAGCTTGAACCAATCGTAGCATGCCAGCTTCCTCTTTCTATGTGGTTAGTATTGGTAAAAACCTTAGACATTACACTGTATGATTTTAATCACAAATCATATTTTACTGAGCGAGGCATCTGTTGGTCTTCAGTGTGTTGTGATTTTTGACCTAGATTTGTTAAATAAGTTGCACATTGACATAAACATCCAGAGGTAATATTAAACAATTTATTGAGTATTTCAGATCAGTTCCATTTTCAGAATGTGACAATTCAGGTAAAGAACACATTAGATCATAGTTTAAAATCCCATGACACATGATTTCCTGAAAAGCCTGAAAGATACATAAACAAAGTTTGAATAATTATGTAAATATTGCATGAAAAATCTTTTAAATTATACTTTGATTGTCAGAAGTAATATTAACTATTGTTAATAATAAAAGTAATAATAAATACAAGCTAAAAAATACTATGTTCCATTTGAGGGGAAACACACTGTTAGAGTTGAATTCCCAAAGCACCCATGTCTTAAATAAAGAGTTCTGTATAAGCCGGTCACAGTTTGGAGGTTTTGTTGGAGAAGTGGTTGTATTTGTCAAAACCGCTGACCAACACTGTGTCAGGAAAACTCCTGGGCCTCTCAGGGTCCTATAAGGAAAGCACACATAGTTATGCTCTTTACTGCGAAATGTCTATGCATGTAGAATTGTCATCATTTTGTAAACTGAGAGAGATTCTTACCTGGATTGGATAAGCACATGTAGGGACATATCGGATGACGTAGCCACAGCGCCTCCTATCAGAAGTGTTAGGATCACTGGCATGAACCAGAAGTCCATCATGGATCTGTGTGGGAACAGAATTCAGACAATGAATGCTTGGAAAATGCTTGAACTCAACTTAAACTCAGACATCCACCTTATTTTTAACATAATAGCGGCTATTTGTAAATTAAATGCGTCTGGCTTCCTGTCTCACTTGCTTCCTAATTTAAGCTGTACAAAACAGCTTGTTATGCTACTTGATTGCAAACTGATATTTCTTACCATATTTGTAGCACAAATGTTTTTTCCATTTACTGCTCTTTGTTATTCTTTTAGTTATTTACCTAGAGTGGCTAATGAATCAGAAGACTTGCATATTCACAGAAAATAGCTGACTAACACATTGAAAACTAAGGTGGATACGATCGTTTTGATTGGTTTTTAGTCAATATGTAATGTCCAAAGTTTTGACTGGGGTAACACTTTATTTCGATAGTCCACTTTAGATATTCTACTAACTATAAGTAATTTTGCAACTACATGTCATCTAGAAGTCATTAGAGTATTAGTAGAGTGTCTGCTTAATATCTGCTAATGCTTTATTTTGATGCTCCCCAACAGACATTCTACTATACTATACTATACTATACATTCTACTATAGACATTCTTACTATAAATAACTGTGCAAGTACATGTCAACTTATTCTACTAACCCAAACCTAACCTAAACAGTCTACTAGCAGTCTTCTACAGTCTCAAAAGACTGGTAGTTAACACGTAGTTGCAAAGCTACTTATAGTTAGTAAAGTGTCTAAAGTGACCATTGAAATAAAGTGTAACCTTGACAGATATAGTTTATCTGCATTCTGTCACTGCTTATTGTTTTTTTTTTTCATACACTAAAGAAATGTCAGGGAAACATATAAATAAATATTTATACTCACAGACATCTCACCAGCTTGAAGGGGGCATAAGATGGCATTCTCTGCCTGCACCAGCTCATCTGGGATCTCTTGATTGACACTTAGCATGTTGCCAGCTCGTTTTGATTGGTGATGGGGCAGAAGACCAGAGTGGTGACTTCCTGTTGGATAAATAAGGACAATTTAGACACTTCACATTACAAACCAGAGATAGTGGCACATAGAACAGTGTTTGTACCTGGAATAACCTGCAGTGCTCCATTGTCCTCAAGTGAGTCATCAAGGGCAAGCCAGACAGACAGAACCGGACCTCCATCAAAACCCCAGTACCTAAAAAACCAACACATGATAATACCTGAGCCAATAGAAAACCAAAAACACCATATTTAATTTTTTTGTGCAAAATGCTGCCTACTTCATGTCCTGGTGCCAGGCTACAAATGGCATTCCATCCTTCTTCTCGTTGCTCAATTGGATGACACCATTGCTTTCTGGCTTTTGCACTGGGTATTTACAAATGAATCTGGAGTCAAGCAGGATGACGTTGGGCCCCAGAACTGCAGTGACCACCTCAAGAAGCTTAGGGTGCTTGGCGAGGGCCATCACCCAGTCGTACTCCTGGTGGATATTATGAAGGCTGTAAGCGGTGTAATCTACACCTGTAAAAGAATACTGGGGTTATTTCAATTCCGAACCTCAAGTCCAAGTCAACAACAGAAATGCATCAGTTCCACTGAACCTCACCATGTTTTCTCTCCAGCTCAGCGAAGGCATCCCGGGCCTGCTGCAGTTCTTTTGGACTCAGGATAGGAAGAGCTGACAGATACCCCTGCTGCTCGTACTGGGCCCGAATCTCAACCGCGTCTCTGTTCATGTCTGAAAAGGCAGTGAAACTTCCACTTGTCTGCTTCGTCTCTAGCTTTCTCAAGGGCTCGGCTTAATCTCAGCGGTGCAAACTCCACAGGGAGAGAGAACCTGTTTTTATAACCTGTGGTACAGAGTGGTGTGTTGGCAGAGAGAAAGATGGGAATTAATATTTGGGTTCATGCTCAGTCTGACTCAGGCATTTAATTTTTCAACCTCTGAAAACCTCCTTGTCTTAAACTTTCACCTTCTCGCTTATTAATGGCAAATTTATTCTGGGTTGTTTATGCAGAAACAGAGAGTCCTATCATGCCTGGAAGCAATGATCCATGAGCAATTAAATGGGAAGACCATGCTACTCTTAAACACATAAGGGTCGAAGTGAGCCTCAGTTAGCAGTTCAATTAAATGCTGGCATCTACTTAGCCATCCATTTAGTACACTCATTTTCAGTATTAAAGTTAACTGAGTGTAGCGCCAACAAGAAACACGCACCAGAGTCTGAAAGCTGTTGGTTTCTTTGTGCTTGGTCTTAGTCCAAACTGCAGACAAAGATGAAAAAAGAAGAAGAAGAAAACACAAACATATAAAACATTTGAAAACAAGTAGAAACTTCAAATTTAATTTAACCACCATGCATGAAATAAAGTTCAGCAATACCTGCTCTCTTCTGATCAGGCTGTTGCTTCCGTTGTTATGCTCTTTCAAACACATCAAACTGTGTATCTTTATATTCATTCGAGAATTAGGCTCCTCCTCCAGTACAACATCATGGCATACATACCTATTTTAGATTCCAGGAAAAAAGAGACTATATTTTTAACCACCTTTGTAAATATGGTAGGGTGTGTAAACATTGGATGCCAAATATGTTGCAATATTCTCAGTTAATGATGCTGAAAATTTCAAGGAAGTCATACAAGAGCATTTCCTTTTGTGAGTAAAAGAATTATTTGTGAGTAACTCTAGTTTTTACTCACAAAAACACAATAGAAGCCTGTCATCCTCAACACGTGCTGAACGTGACCTGTATTGTCACCTATCAGTGACCACATTCCTGTAAAGTGAAATCATTCAAATATGAACACTGAGAGACTATTCATCCTATACCCATAGTTATTTACTATATATTGTACTATATATACTATTTACATAGTTTTCTTTTGTTTTGTTTTATTTTTACTCTATTTAAATCATCCCTACACCCCCTGACTTTGTCTAAAAGTTAACAAAATAAGGACTTAAAATATTTTTTTAAAAAGTAAAATATTTAGGTAGCACTTTAGTTTAGGGTGCAATTCTCACTATTAACTAGTTGCTTATTAGCATGCATATTCCTAGGATATTAGCTGTTTATTAGTACTTATAAAGCACATATTAATGAGAATAGTGAGAATATATATATATATATATATATATATATATATATATAGATAGATAGATAGATAGATAGATAGATAGATACACACACAGGTTTGTTTTTGTGAATTTTGGGGACATTCCATAGGCGTAATGGTTTTTATACTGTACAAATCATATTTTCTATTGCCCTACACCAACCCTACCCCTAAACCTACCCATCACAGGAAACTGTGCACATTTTTATTTTCTCAAAAAAACTCATTCTGTATGATTTATAAGCCTTTTGAAAAATGGGGACATGGGGTAATGTCCTCATAAGTCACACTCTCCTCGTAATACCTATGTCATACCCTTGTCATTATACAAATTTGTGTCCTGATATGTCACAAAAACGCGCACACACACACACACACACACACACAGACACACACACACACACACACACACACACATAGACCCCACCAAATATGAAATATATATGGAATCTTTGACTTTTTTATCGTCCTTCCCTACACTATACCTAAACCTACCTGTCACAAGAACCTAACCCTAAACCTACCCGTCACAGGAACCTAATATATATATATATATATATATATATAGAAGGGCCATACTATAGTGACTTTTAAGATTTTGTCAAACATTCTTATATATGATTTTTAAGATGTTGTCTTTCTGGGAACCCCACAATGTCGGAAATTCCTTATCTTACTATCTTAGTGGGGTCACAAAGTATTATAAACAAGGGTGTGTGTGTGTGTTGTAGAACTTACGAGTAAAATTGCAGTTGATATAGAGGTTAAGAATTTGGGTGGTACAAACTTGTATATTGTTGATGTATATTTTATTAAAACAATATATTTGAACATGTCAAAGTAATTATAAGGGACAATTCTAATGTGTTATAATCTAAATAAAAAAACAAAACAAGCAAACAATCAAACAAAAACAATGTCTGACCTATATAACAAGTGCAAGTGCAGAGATAGACATTAGTCTTTTAATTTAAATTAATTATCATTCATATGCTGTTTTTTTCATTTGTATACTTTTAACTTTTAAATGCTATTGTTATAATACATTTTTGGATTTTATTTGTTATTTTTAACCCTAGTGTCAATTGCTCAGTCTTGCCTGTAAAACACTTTGAACTGCATTTCTTTGGAAAAGTGCTATCAAAATAGAGTTGTTTGATACAACTAAGCCAATGTCCTGGAAAATTCCAATGGCCTCTGGTTTCCTTATAGCAAAAGTGCAAGAACATAAAAAAGTGTTTTTTTTTTTTTTCTTCCTGTTAGTAATGTATTAGGAAATGGTCTATTGCCTGACATATTAACATATTAACAAAACAGGCTTATAAAGATTACAATTATTTACTGTCTGACATGGATTGTTTGAGCTTCATGTTTTCAGTCATTGTATTGGTTCAGATTGTTTCATACTGAAACTGTACAAAAGTGCAGTTTCCATACAGTCATTGTACAAACAAAACCCTTTCAAGAATATAAAATAATATTACAATAAAAACTTCAAATAAATATAGCCATTAAAAAGAATGAGGTGTGATGTATGATGAATAAATGCGTGTCAGCGTTCAGGGGAAGTCCAGCTGGCCGTGATGTTCGCAGTGTTTGGGACAAACGTATCCACCCCGCTGCTCTTCTCTGTGCTTCCTCCTGTCTGTTCTGGGCCGGTCCTGCTCATTGTTGCAGCGATGCACCAGAACCGGATCTTTCTCAGCTGGAGATTTTTTCATCAGCAGTCTCTGGAGAATCTGTTTGTCTGAGCGTTCCTTGTGAAAATCATCCTCATACACCTTTAGCTAGAAAGCAAACAAGATACGATTTAAAAAACATTAGATATCTGTTTGATTACACCTTTCATACACTGTAATTGTGCAGTTGCATTAAATGACACAGTATTAAAGTAAATAATGGTAAATAAGTGGTTCAACTAATATTAATGTTCACATAAATCCTTAAAAACCTGACAAGATAATTATCAGCATTCCTGTAAAGGAATTAGTGTGTAAGATGCATTATCTATTATGACATATTCAACATCACAACACCTTGACATCACGATTAGTTTCAATGGAAATTACCAAACCTCATTTCCTTTTGCATAAGATTCTTTGTTTATATAACAGTATACTACTAGGTCACAATGGAAATCTTTGATGGAAATATGATGAATGTTATCTACAGGTGACAACATGATGATGAAATGTATTCATTTTCTAATAGAAACACTCAGATTCAATCTGTTCTTACTGTAACAAAAATGGCTTACATATTAATTTATATTTTTTCATAAACTGAGTGAATTGAGTGTCTGAAATTCTGCTTATGTGTTCAATAGGTAAATATGATTTCACCAAGTAGAACATGTTCCTGGATCAACATAGGTTTACAGTTAATGCAAGTTAGGCTTACAACCAGGGTTAGGTGCTTCTACATCAGTGTTTTTCACCTATCATTTCCCTCTGATTTTAGGGATACGTTATGGGTAGGATTGGATTTAGGGGTAGGGATAGGGCTTGGAATGATCACTTGGCAAAATCACTGCGACTGTGTTCCATAATCTATTGCATAAGGCAACAGACACAGGCAAGTGTAACACAAGCAAACTGCCATCTGCCATTGGTAATCAAACTCTCAGTCAGTAGTTGTGGTAACACTTTACAATAAGGTCCCATTAGTTAATGTTAGTTAATGCATTAACAAAGCGCAAATCATTTGTTGCAGTATTTATTAATATATAACTGCTCATTGTTAGTTCACTTTAGCTCAGGGTCATGAAATATTATATCGATAAATAATAGATACTTCTGATTTTAATAATGTATTAGTAAACGTTGAAATTAACATAAACTAAGATTAATAAATGCTTTAGAGGTTCATAAATTAAACCTTATTTTAAAAGTGTTACCGTAGTTTGATTCAGCAGTTGACATGTCAGACTGCAAACAACAAAAAAACAAAACAAAAAAACAAACAAACAAAAAACATCTGCCAGTGCCACAGTGTGTACACTGTTTGGAGGAATCAGCCTACAAACAGAGGAAGATCACATTTAAGTCTTCCATAGGAAATAGTGATTAGTGGCTAACATCTGCCACCCAGTGGTGGAACTCGGTAACAGATGGTTGATCTGGAGAGGTTGATGTACAGTGCAGTCCTGTGCTCACCTGCTCCTGCAGTAGCGCCATCTGCTGACGCATTTCTCCCTCTCTGCGCCGCAGCCTCTTATTCTCCTGCAGCATGCGCTCGTGGTCCTTCTGCTCTGTTTTATAATCAGCCTCATAGATTTTAGTCTGTGGATGAATAAACTATGAATAAACTAATAGACTGAAGTCTATTATTGAATTTTGACTGTGCTTGGTCAAATTTTACTGTGCTGTATGCAATCTGCAACACTTTAATCTCCATCTTTTTGTTTAAAATGTAAACTATATTTTTGTAAAAACATCTATGAAAGAGACATTTTTATATATAACGCTAAACAGTTTTAACTGTCTATGTAATATTTAACCCCAAATTCAAAAGAAAAAAAAAGTAAATTATATTTTTCATTTTAGGACCATTAGATGTTTCTTTATTATTATAATTTTCATTGTTTGCTGTGCTGTAATGCAAAAAATAAAATAAATAAATAAATAAATAATACAAAAATTAACTAAAGATATTTAATTATTCGACATTATTAAAAATCATGTTCAAATGTATCAAATATGATCCATCAGGCTTTTGAATAAAGTCTATTTGTGCATCTCTCAATCATCATTATATTGCACTGCATTATATGTTTTACACCCCAAAATAAAAACTTGTGACATTATTGGGAAATAGAGTTAAAACATTTATTTGCATTTTATGTAAGTAGTCTGCTATACTCTTATAAAGATCAGAATTTCATTGTTCTTTTTGACCATATAAATATCAGCAATTGCAAGAAATTGTTGCACCAAAATGCATCTGAATAAAACTGTTTTTATAATAAAAAAAAAAACTGAATAAATCTGAGGTGTTTTTCCTCCTTCAATGTGAACCCCATATTCTCCAATATCATAGTATATATGTCATATATATATATATATATATATATTATATATAAAAAATAAAAAAAAACAACACATACACACACACACGCGCACACACACAGGGTTAAAGTAGGGCTCACCTGACATCGCAGTGCCACCAGCTGTTCTTTAAGATCCTGAACCTCTCTCATCGGGTCAGACTGGATCTCTGTTCCCATAGCAGCCAGTCTGAGGCTTGACTTTGTGCCTGGTGACACAGTAGACCGTACTTCCAGGGATGGTTTAGAGGGCCGCTGGAATAGATGAGAGTCCGATGTACCACTGATATCTGGTGTCTTCCAACAGAGAAAAAGTAAATAAAAATGTTAAAAGATAAACACATAGCATACTGTAAATCGCTGGTCTGACTGATTTTGTAAGCTGACCTGTTTCCCTGTAGTCCACTGTTGAAGATCTGTTTGATGCAGTCGGCTTTCCAGCAGTCTGATATACTCCTGGAGATGCTGATTTTTCTTCAGTTCCTGCATCAGTGTTTGCTCGTAATATTCCCTTTTATTCTACAGACACAAATTACAAACAGACAAAAGTGTCAGTGTCTGCTCATGTACGTATCTACTTCTGAATTACTTAAAAACATCAGTCACACCACAGCATTCCATGAAAATGTGCAATAAATAAATAAATAAATAAAAAAAGAAATAAACCAGGGCTACAAACTGAATAATATAAATACAAAGGATAATCAATGAAAGGAAATGAGAAACAGGTGCAAATCACAATCAATGAGTAACCAAGGAAACAAATGCAAACAAAAGAAACAGAACAGGAAACACTGAAAATCCAACTCAAAGTCCAGCTCAAATACAGGCCATGATTCAATAAGAAACGCGAATTTCGATTCTGCTTATCGGTTCCTGTGTGTGCATTTTTACGTGATTTAAAATATACAAGAGTAAGAGACGTGGGCAACCCTGGCGGTTCCTGAGCCCCACCCACATGTGTTCCACCCACATGTTCCCCACCCACGGGTACATAAATTGGAACTGGCTCGTGGGAAGCTGAAACGGGCTCGTGGAGGGCTGCTGGAGCGGGCTCGTGGAGGGCTGCTGGAGTGGGCTCGTGGAGAATTTGAGCGGGGTCTGGAGTGGGAGTCTCTTGGACGGCTTGGGCTTGGGGTTGGACAGGACCACTGGGGAATGCCCACTGGAGCGGTAGGTGGAGGAAATCGGCGGCTGGTGAACTGGCCAGGCCGCCTGTGTTTCTGAGAGGACTGGATGAGGAGAATACGATGTCTTTTGAACCTCTTCAATTTCGAACTCGGAACCATTTAGAAAGAGAATCAGATTAATAGACTCGACTAGAGAAAAGAGGCATTCAGGTTCAATATACCGAATCATATCCTCGTCCAGACCTCTCAGAAAACAGGTGTTAAGAATCGCATCTGGCCAGCTCACCTTGCAAGAAAGCTCAGCGAATTCCTCCACATACTTCTCCAGCGGGTGGCCGTCCTGTCTGAAAGTCCAGAGGCGGTCCTCCGTTGAGAGCTTGCGTCGGCGGCTCTTTGGGGGCACAGGAACGAGGAAAATACCCATTATTTGTTGCTGAAGTCCAGTCGGTTTGGGTCTGTTCTTCTGTTACGGTGTATGGTGCGGTAGAGACGAAGCATTCACGGACTTCAACAAACAGGGTATTTATTCAACGCAGAAGACAGAACAACCAAACACACTTAACTAACAATAAGAACAGACAAGGAGTGCAAGGAGTGAGTCCATTATAAAGGGTGTTCTGATGATCAGGAGCAGGTGCAGGTAATCCGTGATGATGGGGAGAAGACGAGGAAGTGAGTGCAGGTGTGGAAACAAGGAGGATGATGGGAAATGGAGTCCAGGACAGGAGGGAACTGTGACAGGTTGGGCCACTCATGTTTTAAAAAAGAAACGCATAACACAACGTCTTCGGTGGCACAGCAGTAGCAATTAAGGCTCGCAGACCTGGCTTTTAATGCGGTCAAATCGTGTTCGAATCCGCCTTTTGCCGAGCTCGCATTTATTTTCAATAATAATGAAAATAATGTTCTAAAAGTGGAAATAAACTGTGAACGAGTATAATAATATTAAAAGTGTTTATTGGGTAGGGTTAGGGGAAGGTGTAGGGAGGGTTTTTATTCTCTCAATAAAGCAGCATCCATTTAAAAATTTTAATAAATATAATCATTTTACACTATGATATTATTGAATACTGTTAATGTACAAAAATACTGTGCAAATAGTATCTGCCAATATAAAGTATAGATAGCATCTAATTACTATTTATTCTTATTGCAAAGAACGGTAACACTTTATTTTAGGGTCTTTTAACTAGTTGCTTATTAGCATGCATATTACTAGAATATTGGCTATTTATTAGTACTTATTAAGCACATATTAATGCCTTATTGTGCATGACCTTATTCTACATTCTTAATCCTACCCAATACCTAAACTTAACAACTACCTTACTAACTATTAATAAGCAGTAAATTAGGAGTTTATTGAGGGAAAAGTCGTAGTTAATAGTTTATATGTGTTCCCTATACTAAAGTGTTACCCAAAGAACGGATACTTTTTAATTACAAAGTAATTAATGATATCAAAAATTATGATTTTTACTAGTAAGAACTGTATTTCTGATATGTGAAATTAGAATTTCAACTAGTAATAAATCAATTCTTGATATCAACAATTGAATTTGAATGGCAGCCTATGGTGACATTTCCCTAGTGAAAATACAATTGCAGATATAAAGAATTCTAGTTTTTACTAGTGGAAATGTAAGTCCTGATATCAAGAATTGAATTCTTGATATCAATAATTCATATAATGAGAATGAATAAAAGTCAAAACGGCTTGCCATAGCTGCCTTTCTGAATATCTTACTGTATAATGTGAATAATGTGACATTAGATATAATCTCCAAAATAACCTGCACAGTAGATAATACATGCACCCTTTATAGCCAAAAATGGTCCCTGATAAGAAGAGGAGCTGCAAAAATTCACTGATGAACCTTTATTTTTAGGATTGTGTGATATGTAATCACCCTGCTGTCAGCCAAAATCTCTAGCATTTACTTGTGACTGACAAAGTCTTCGCATTTATTATCAACACTTGGCTAACTACTAGTATAACAAAACAACCCTCTTTAGATGACATCTGTTCACTGGTAGACCACAGGTTGGCTTGGCTTCTTCCTGCTGTTCATAAATCTACACTTGAATGTCTTTAGCAGTGTGTTATAGGGCATTAGTGTGCTGGAGTAGGGGAGCTTCAAAAGGGATCAGAGTGAGCCTGCAAGAGCCTCATATTCCTGGCTCTCAACCATGCAGAGCGATCATCTGAACTAAGTACTCCAAACAGCATATTATGACCTGAAGCCTTCCTTTGGCTTTCTTCAAATATAAAGCAGTCCAGATGTAATAAATCAGGTGAGAGATGACTCATCACACATATTGCTTTTCCCATCACTCAAAGAAGCAGGGTTTGTGCACCTTACAGCAGGTCATGGACTTGCACAGAAGGTGTATTCCAAACTCAACATCAGTTCTAAACCCTAACTGTGAAATCTGATTGGCTAATAGGAATGTTGTTCAGGGACCAACAAGGATGCTGATCGAAGAACACGTGGCAAAATAGTCATTATACTAAGTTTCCTATAGTTCCTTCCTTATCTGTTATTTTGCTATGTCTGTTTCTCTTTGATGATTCGGTTTGAGCCAGTTTAGAATATGTCACGCACTTATTGGTTCCTCTTATTCCAATTTACAATTACAGTGTGTTTTTTGAGACAGACACACAAACTGTGTTAGCAGCTTCATTTTATTTTATTTTTTTAAATCTCACATATGAAAGTGGTCACTAGGAATTGTACTAAAGCTGATGCATGTACTAAGTGACAACCAGCCTGTGAGTCAACGTTGCAGCTCAATATTTAATTGTAATTTCATTATTTCAGACTTAGTATTACCATAGTAGATGTCCAAAAATGTAAACTATGACAATATTTGCTGTTCTGTTTAGTGCTAAAATTACACACTTAGCCTTTAATGCACCTCTGCCACAAAAGTTTGTGAGTGTGTGTGTCTACCCACGTACTTGTTCATGTTCTACTTTGAGCAGCAGTCTGCTGTTGAGCTGTTTGAGGGACGTGCTTTCCTCCTCGAGAGCCGACACACGCTGCTGGAGGCCCACACTTGTGCTGTGGTAGATGTGATCCCACTCCTCGTTCAGTTTCATCAGCTGACACACACACACATGTTTTATCGGGACTTTCCATAAACATAATGATTTTTAAACTGTACAAACTCTATATCCTACCCCCTAACCCTACCTACCCTAACCTAAACTTAATCGTCAAACACAAAACTTTCTGCATTTTACATAAAAAAAAATTACTTAAAATGATGTATAAGCGGATCTTGTATTCTGGTATTGCCATCCTTGTGGGGACATTTTGTCCTCATAACTTAGGGTTTACCAGGATCGAATTGCAATTGCGAGTTTATATCACACAATTCTGACTTTATAATTTACGCAATTGTGAGAAATTGTGTTTTATTTTTCATCTAATATAAAGTAGGACCACACTGGGTCCCCAAAATTGAAAGACATCTTACATATTGACATAAAAATTGGTTACAATCTGTAATGAATATTATAGGAATACTATATATAAGACACTTAATAAAAAAAAGAGAAAAAAAGAATAGTTTAAAAAATTCTGAGCTGTTGTAATTGTAAAAAAAAAAAAAAAAAAAAATCCCCTTTTCTTTCCTTGTTATGGCAATTTCAGAAAATTATACATCACATACACTTTATACTAGTTGATTGAGTACTAGAGTCATAGTGTTTTATTCTACCTCTTTGTTGAGTCTACGCAGTTCAGTGTTTTTATTGAGGAGCTGAAGCTTCTCTTCATCAGAGGAGGTGATTGACATGCTTTCTGTGATGAGGGTTAACTGCTCTTCCCCAGAGAGAAGGGGCTCCTCCTGTGCCGCATCCTCCACCTGCCTACAACACATGCAAACACACACATTCTTTGTTTGTTTATTTTCCACAGCCATAGGGTTCAACACTGTGCTATTATTTATTACAGTCTCATGATGAATGACTCATGCTAAACTGTGACATAGTGTGAACTAATAAACGTTACACAAACACATCACTGACGCCCATGAAAAGAAAATGACTATATAAAAGCTCTGGGGAATTTGAGCTGGGATAGGTTTTTGTTTCTATTCTCCATTTTTTTTTTTTTTTACCTAGACTTAACAACGACCTAACTATTAATAAGCAAGCAGTAATTAGGAGTTTATTGAGGCAAAAGTCTTAGTTCATAGTTAGTTAAAGGGTTAGTTCACCCCAAAATGAAAATTTAGTCATTAATTACTCACCCTCAGTGAGAATTAGACCATTAAACTAAAGTGTGACCTTAAAGTTAAAGGTTACACTAGTGCTAAGCCAACATGTCGACCAGTGTGATGCTGTATTAACTCACTTGGTGAATCTGTCACTAAGACATCATGTATGTGTGATTACAGTGCAGAGAATGGTGTCTCCTGAGAGAATGCAAAATCGCAGGAGGTTATGTACACTAACAAAAAAAGTAGTTTTGAGTATCATATAAATACCATGAATATGGTAATCATTCAGTACTATTGTATATCTCACCTAATTGCCAAACATGTCACTGTTATAACATTCTAAGGATCACATGCCATACTATCGTACAAAATAGCCCGTCTTATACTCTTAAAATTAAAGGTTCCAAAAGCGAATATTCACAGCAATACTATAGAACCATTTTTACCTACCCAAAGAACCTTTCAGTGAAGTTATTGAGAAAAAAAAAAAAAATCTTACTGTGAAGAACATTTTAATAATCACCGAACCATCAATGCAAATAAAGAATCCTTTTTTAAAGAATGTATTGGCAAATTATTACAAAAAGAGTCCCAACTTCCTATTCACAGTTTTCTTGGCAAACTTTGTCTGATTTCAGAGGTCTGTATACACACACCTTACAACACGCCTGATGAAGTCCATTTGAGCTGCAAGTTTAGATTCTGAAAGACAGTAAAAATAATACCCACTCAGACTGAAGATCATTCTCCTCCTCAGGTAAAGAGCGCTCTTTGATTGAAGTGTCCTCTTCTGACAGTGAAGACTGTGAACTTCCTTCCATGACCCTTTAAAATCTGAATTCAACTGATTAATAGCTGTAGTTCTAATCCTCTTGTCGTCTTTTACTCCTAAATCCAAATGATATATCGTGTACAGCCTAAAGGCAGTGTGGTAGCGTAATGTTATCACTGGAGGGGAAGTTCAAATTTAAACCCTTCACTGACATGCAAGACATCACAGAGCAGGAAGTTTGCTTAGTGTGTCACAAAAATAAACAACCTATATGTCCAAGCTGTATGATCTTTATAAAATAATAACAATATAATGCAAATAATTAATTTAGCCAAATATCTAGCACTATTGTGTGATTTATTATTTAAAAGGGTGATTTTATGTCTTTGTATGAGTTACTAGATTAATATACAAAATAAGGAAGTGATTTGCTGGTAGGTAGCAGGGAATTTCCGCTTCAGCATCATCTGTTCTCTGTGGGTTTTCTGAAAGACAGCTAAAAGCAGTACTGTTAAAAACCAAACCACAATGTTTCTCTGTTAAGACATGAGTGAAAGGACATTGGGTGGTTGTTTTCCACTCCCAGAATGTCTGTTTACTTGTAGTTTACTGTTAACAAATGCCATGGTAACCATACTTTCCACCAATATTCCAGTTACAACAGATGACAGTACCAAATACCGAGTTAAATGGTGGATGATGTTCCCTGTGACAATTTACAGTTTCATTGTACTAACTGGAACTGTAGTATGGTATTTGGTGGAATCTGTGATTACCAAAGTAAAATTTTGTAGTGAATTTATAGTTACTTAAAACTGAAAATAACAAAAATCAACTGAAATCTAATGATGAGTGTAAATCAGTGTGGGCTTTTTACAGCTTGAACACCCCATCTACACTGACATCATGCTTACAATTTGAGTGGTGCGACTACATAGTAAATTAAATTTATGTATTGTATTTTGCTTGTTTTATTTTTACAAATTGTAGGCACAGTACGAACAGTAAGAAGTATGCTAGTGTTTCATTCTGAACATTGCAGGTGGGATACCGGAGATGGATTACCACAATGGCCACATTACCCTTCCAATGGTTATGCTTACTCCATTCATTATGACGACTTGCCAGTCAGTGTATTGCTGAGTCTAGCATTAGTTAGAGCATTAACTCTAGTCAGCTATGGCTGAAGAGAGTGCTTTAGCAATGGCTTTATTGACCCAATGTGATATCAGGATCAAGGGCAAAATGTGCTCTGAAATGGAATGTCCTCCCTTCGCTCTGAAATAGAACATTTCGGAAGGACAAGAATGATTAACTATGACCTGGTGCTACATCAGCATACAAAAAAAAAAAAAAAAAAAATCAAACTCATTCAGAAAAACCAAAAGGCACTATGGTTTGATGATAAATGCAAAAAAAAAAAAAAAAAAGAAAGAAAAAGAGAAAAGAAAATGAAAATCACATAACCATTTAAAGCTTGGATAGCAAAACGTAGTGTCATCCATGTGAAAATAATGTCCTTTTATTTAATTATAATTTCAATTGAGTTTTTGGATATATGGGTCAATTTGGTTGCTTAATAACTTTCATGAATAATAATAATAACAATAATAATAATAATATAGAAAGTAGATATTTACATGTTCTAAACAACATGTGAGTGTCACAGATCTGTATTGAGGACCCAAAAGCAGAAAGATACAAAATCCAAACGAGATGGTCCACGACCACTCGGGCTTTGTCCTCAGCAGACGGGAGTTTGAGAAGGGGAATGAAGAGAACTGCCTTGGAGAAGTGGTCCACCATGGTGAATATAATAATATTCCCAGTGGATGAAGGGAGACCGGTGACAAAATCCAGGGCAATATGCAGGGCCTAAAATTAACTCGCCAAGTACCAAATGCGATTGCAAGTATATGAAACGGTGTCAATCGGCAGTTGAATGGTAACATTTTTATGTATTTTAACAATGTAATGTTGTGAGAACATGAACGTGTACAAATGTGAACGACTCTCGGGACAGTTGATACTCCAGCACTGTATTGTCACAAAAGTTTAAGCCTTGCCAATTGAAATATTCAAGTGTAAGAAGACACAAAAGGAAACTCAATTTGTTCCTCATAATTTACTGTGTGGGAAGTTTAGTGTGCACACATCCAAAGTGTGCGTCCTGAAAGCCGCGTCTCAGACAGCACATAAATACTGAAATGAGCTCTGTTTCACGTTGTACAGCCCGCCCAATTGGCCCAACGATGGTTTCCAATAGAGCGGGTCAAGATTACATGAGCGTTCTGTCTTTTCAGCATGGCAAAGTAGTTTTATTCCAATTTACTTTTATCTGACTCCATTTCATCATGACCATGAATTTAGGTTAGAGTGCCAACTGATTATTGACTATTCGTATTATAGTTTAACTACACATTTAATTATTCTGTTTAAAGGTGCAATATGTAAGAATTTTGCAGTAAAAATATCCAAAAACCACTAGGTCAGTGTTATATATTTTGTTCACTTGAGTACTTACAATATCCCAAATGTTCCCCACTATTTGTAAATTGTGAGAAAATTGCAATTAACCAAGGCTCCGGGACGTGTGAGGAGTCGCCTGTCAATTGCGTCATACCCGCATTACCCTCGGTTTCCGGTTTTATTTTGTAGAAACCATGGAAACACCAAAGACGCTTTAATATTTACATGTTTTAATAGACAAGGGAAGAACTGTTTTGATATATTTATAGACAGAAAACTAATTATTGTTATATAGCTCAACACGTTTAGTCTTATTGTTTAAGTCTAATTTTCTTGATTTTTTGTGAGTATGATGCTTTACCATGCCTCAGAGAAAAACACTCTTTTGTTAATTAGCTAACATAGCATAGATGCAGCTTTATTTTTAGTAACAGTAATAAGCATTTTGTCCGTTTTAAAATTATTTGCATGCCATTTATCAACACAAGCCATCCAGCATTTAATATGATATTCTAAAATCGATCTATCTTACTGCAGTGTACAACAAGTGTCTCTCAGCAGCCACCGAGCGAACGCACAGAGTAATGTTATAACATCATTTTCAACACTCTAAAATGTATCTAATATGATAAACAGAGCTGTGTTACCTCATACGCTTGACCAGAAAAGCGGAAGCGGCGCCGGTGACATAATAAAAGTTCCACTGCTCGTGAGGCATGTGTTGCGCAATCGCTCCAGCGGTCTCGTTCAGCTCCCACAACACTCGGTCCTGCTCTGCTTCATACTACAGTAACATTAATAATCACATCCATGAACATGATTTCTGCCCGAGTCCTATCCCAATTCTTTTGCACCGTCCGCTGAGGTTAAGACCACATGTCCCAAGATTCCGCGCTCAAACTTGCCGTATTAAGCACGTATTAATGCTCTATTCTGTATGACCTTATTCTACTTTCTTAATCCTACCCAATATCTAAACTTAACAACAAACTTTATTATTAATTAGCAGTAAATTAGGAGTTTATTGAGGGAAAAGTCGTAGTTAATAGTGAATATGTTCCCTATACTAAAGTGTTACCATTTATTATTGTCAGTTAAATGTATCATACCAATTACATAATGAATTCAAAGATAATCAATACAAAACATCAAATGCTTTGAAATAAAGAGTAAAAGATGCATACCTGACATCAGAAAAATACATAAATAGCATTACGGCTGATCTGGCTACAGAATCGCCCTGAGCTTTTTGCAACATTTCTTTAAATACTCACACCAAGACAAAACATCCCCCAAATGGAGGCATGAACTTAGAAATATTAATTTTGCATTAACCAAGGGTATCCTTTTGGGGACAGAAAGTAATTTATATGAAAGACCCTGGGAAAGGGGCACACTCTCCATAGTAAGCAAAATATCTCTAAACTCTTAAAACCTTTATTAACTTTACTTCTGTGGAGATGAGATTATTGTATCAGTCACACTGAAACATTTCAAATGATACCAAACATGTATAATACTGTATAGTAATTGTTCACATTAAACATCCTATAGATTTTTGGTTGAGTTTCGGGTGATCTTAGAATGTGGAGAGTAGAAAGGGGGGAGAGTGGGTGAAGGGAAGAAAATGTAGATTAAGACAACACTGAATTGTGATCAGCTGGATTGCATCTCGGATGAGGATGGTAAAGTGGAAGAGAGTTCAAATGCCAATTTCCATAAAAGTCCTTTGTTTTCTCAGACAGTAGTCCTCTCTGGGTCTAGACAGCTTGGTTTCAGCCTTACAATGTCTTCTTGCACTTGAATGGACATTTACACACAAAATCAAATTCACACAAAGTCTTGAGTGAACATAAACAGTTGAGAAACTCAATGCATGTGTACAGTATCAGTAAACTGGATCTGTGCATTAGATCTTAAGGTGACAGCAGCCTAATATCTTTGCTGCTGTCTGTGTTTTTAATGTTAATCAAACAAAAAAGGACAAAGAAGAAACCACTCACTGCTCTTGACTGAATAACTTTTGAAACTTTAATAAGGATTAATCTATGTTTAATTTATACAGTGAAGATTATCAAGTGTTGTTTTACATTTGATTAATTTATTCATTGTCTCTACCTGAAAACTACTATTACTTGTCTTTAATAACATTTTAAATTTAAATTAGTTAGTCTAGTAGTTTTAGCTGTGGTGTCGAAATTGGAATAGAGAATTGTGAATTATCACTGGAATCTAAAATTTTGCTTAACTGGCTTTTTGCAAAAACAGTTTAATGGCCAGTAAAAATATTTATGGCTGGTAAATATTCTTAAGCCACCGGCCATTGGCAGATGTGGCAAGAAGTAACTTTTAGGCCCTGGCAATATGTGACAGGATGGACCGGGGAGAGGGTGTAGTAAACCAACAGGAGACCTTGCGATTGGAGATCTTGTTTTGAGCAACGACAGAGCATGCGGCAGACAGTGACCAATTAACTCCTCACATTTGGATGGCAAGCCAGCATGGATGAATGACCCCACTGGGGCACCATGGAGGGAACCGACTACAGACAGTACAGAAGATCTGCCGGACAGCCCCTCAACTCCATCCAAGGCCTGCCTAACTCGTGACCCCAGCCCCTTCCACGTGGCCTGAAGACAAGGCAGTATTGCGGTAAGAAACCCTATCAGAGGGAGATGAAGCACCGCAACAAGGCATCCTGGAACCCAGCCAGTGAGACAGGACGAAGACAAAGCTCCTAAAGAACAATGGCTATCAAGTCTGCTGGAAGTTCAGCCTCCTATCGGACTGAATGTATTCCAGTTTCTGGTGGTTGGTCTACACCATAAAAGGAACTGTAGCTCCTTTGAGCCAATGGCACCACTTGGCCAACACCAGCTGCACTGCTAAAAGCTCCTGGTTTCTGATGTCATAATGATAGAAGATGACAAAGCCCAGGAATTGTTGCAGGAGATGCACAAGCTAGTCTGTCTAGTCTAGTACTGGCTAGTCTGCAATTACCTTTACCTTTGCAAGGTCCATGTGTATCCCCTCCACTGAAATGATGGAGCCAAAGAACAGTATTGAGGGACTATAGAACAGTACCGCCATGCAGATAAAGATATACTGTGTAAAGATAGACGAATGTGCTCATGCCTGAGAGAGATTCAGACAGATAATGGATAGATAATGGACCAGCACACAACAACAGTAGTATCAACAGTGCAAGACTGTAATGATTAGGCCTAGACACTGACAGATAGAAGCTATGTAGATGAACATAATGTGTAATAAATGCTATAAACCGAATAAAGGAGAGATACTCTAAACTTATTCTGCACATCACAGTCATATCACACTATAGTTGCATCTTCATGTAAAAAGAAGTTACACAAACAAAAGCATAACAAAGGTTAGTGGGTTTTTTTTTTTTTTTTTGACATTGTACCTCTGTAAAATGCAGTTCCGGATAAATAGTTCCCTATAAATACCATATGGCAAAATTTCTAATTCTTAGTATATCAAAAATAGCATTGGAAGATTTGGATGTACATCTCAAACATTATCCAATTCAATTATCTGATGCTTCTATATTTTTTGTGCATTAAACAGTAGCTAAAACTGTAGAATAACAGTGCTCTGCATATCAGCAGCAACAGCAGAAATGCATTGACGCACGGATGAAGTGACATTCATTTATCATTTTAGCAGAACACAGAGCAGCCGTCTCGTCTCCCCTCCCTTCATTTATCTCAATAGCTCACTGTGGCCCAGGCTTAATGCTCCTCTCTTAGGAAGATTCTAATGGGGTCAGCCTAGTTTTAATTTGATAGCGCCTTTATTAATTCTTG
This sequence comes from Hypophthalmichthys nobilis, assembly GCA_037950665.1. Lineage (NCBI taxonomy): Eukaryota > Metazoa > Chordata > Actinopteri > Cypriniformes > Xenocyprididae > Hypophthalmichthys > Hypophthalmichthys nobilis. The sequence continues at coordinate 23,347,033 of CM075491.1, read as the reverse complement.
GAGTTAATCACAAAGTACTTACAATTCCCCATTAATTGGGCTTTTTAATGCCCTTATGAAGAATTAATATGACTGCGTGTTATTATTCAACATGAAAAGATTCATTACAAGAAATATGACTGTTGCAAACATCATGTAATGACAGAAACACAAAGGGAAAAGTAAAGACCTTACATTTTCAAAAGAAAAGGTTCATGGGAATGGTTCTTGCGTCACATCCACAAAGCTCTGGGTGGTTGCTAGGCGTTTACTTAAGTCAAAGGAGTCACTGATGTTCTTTACACTAGATATGGCTTCTTTAATGTTGGCCATTTTTATGTGCTGTTTTATTGTATGTATTGTAAAGTAGGAGTTCCCAAACTTTTTGTCAGCTAAATCACTTTTGCATGTTGGCGGTTCCCGGATGTCGATTAATGGTCACAAATAAAATCTTTTTTAGAAAGTGTTTTATTTTGAGTATTAAAAAATATATATAAATAATATATAAATATATGCTGTTACGTAGGGTTGCAGAGGAAGATGAAGGAGGTGAGGAGACGGATCGCTTATCACTTCAAGATACTTTATTTGACTCAATAAAAGAGGGTAATTCAAACAAAAATCCAAACAGCAACGCAACAGCTTACACACATATGGTAAGACAAAACCAAACAAAGAACTGAACAAACTGAGGGCTTAAATACAAGAAGATAACAAGCAACTCAACAAGCAGGTGCGTAAAAATCTGTAACCATGACAACTGATGAGTGATAGGAACAAAGGAAACTTAAGGCACCACTTGAAAACAAGGAAGGTTAACTAATAATTAACAGAAAACAGGCAAAACTGAGACAAAGATATCTATGACTAGAACTTAAACAGAAGACAATGAAACTAAACAATCCTGACAGCTGCAAAAACACAATGTTAAAAGCAACCTTTGATGAAGTAGATGTACTGTAAACATAACACTATAATTCACACTTTTCACAATGAGTTAATAACAGCAACTGCAATCATAATTGTGTTTCCACATGTATAATACTTATTTCATATGTAAAGATGTTATCCATTCATAGCAGAGTGTATTTGCTTTGAAGTCTTAAAGGAGACCCGGGCCCTGTAAACAGAGTGTTAAAACCAGAGGATCAAAAACAGGGTAAAAATGGCTGCAGTTGATATTTAAATCTTACAAACATTATAAGTAGACCCCAGGGAACATTATAAAATAATAATAAAATGCAGTTCATGACCCCTTTAAAGAAAGGTACACTCAACATATTTTTAGAAAGTAAGAATATTACCAGTTGGGGAGACAAACTATCCTAAAAAAGAAAATGAAAAGCTAGTTCAATTTTTTAATGAAAAATTTAAAATGCTTGGTGTGGCAATGCGGGGCATATAAAAGAGATTCCAGTGACAATTGTTTCACCTGCCCACAGGCTACTTCTTAGTCTCTTTATTTATTGTATTCATAAACACTGTAATATGTGACAGAAGAAGAAGACACAATTGGCAAGGTTTGATTTAAGACTTCCATAGTGGGCTGCTGGACTGCAGTGAGTCACGGCTCTGCCCCCGGCTATAGACAGCTCTTATAGATCAAAACTTTCAAATGAGCACTGCCACAGATTTCATTCATGGCCTTTAATTGGAAAAGTGGTTCTCAGCTCTCTCCTTTTCCAAAGGAGCGGCTTTCCTCTGAGGGCTTGTAATATTAGAGTGCACTGCTTTTGAAAAAAAAAAAAAAAATGTATTTGCTTTATTCCCCTGCTCTTGATTAGAAAGCAAACCACTTTTAAAGCATGCAGTGAGTCAGGTACAAGGCCATCTGTCAGATATTCAGAGTTATTGACTACTTTACATGTCAGTCTTACATAGCCAAATTTTTGACTAACCATATGGTTGACTGATCATAGCTGGTTTAAGCTGGTCTCCCTGCCTGACCATCAAAACAGAAATGGTCAAAACCTCATGCCTTATAAACAACCTTATAATGTGTTGTATCATCTCATGACTAATCGTAACAACAGTAAAAATACTTACCTATTTGTGGTTATAACTATTAAGAGTATGATGATTTATAACACAAAATGAGCATAATTGTATCCATGGATTATACCGTTATATGGATTTATCCCATAGTTTCATATGTTTTACTTTCCCGTGTCTCATATCTTGACATTGTTTTCCTAAGATCTGCACAGTATCATATCTTATGAGTGGTCTTTTACTGCTTAAAGTAAAGTGACAAAAACAAAGTCTTCTTATAAACATCTAAAAAGTAATATGGTCATAATATTTATAAGTGGTCTTTGTCTGCTTTATGTAAAGTAAGAAAAGTTAAGTCTTATTTTAAACAGCCATAAAGACATTTTCCTTAAGATAAAATCAAAGTTGTGTGGTAAAGTACAAAGGAACAATACATTCACAATGTAAATCATGTTTTATTCAAAAGCTAAGATACATTTAAATATATTACAATATAAATATATTGTAAACACAAACTTGCACAAAAATATGTTAATTTACAATCTGTTTAACCACATTCATGTTAGTTGTATTTTCTAATGTCATGTATAAGGCAGCCCAGGATTGCACTTTCAGTGGTTCACCATTACTTTGTTTATATTTGAGTGTTTCATGTAAGGTGAATGCTAATTTCAGTGTGACCTAGTTTAAAGGGATAGTTCACCCAAAAATGAAAATTCTGTTATCATTTACTCACCCTTAGATTGTTCCAAACCTGTATGTGTTTCTTTCTTCTGTTGAACACAAAAGATGATATTTTAAAGAATGTTGAAAATCAAACAGCCATAGTAGAGAAAAAATACTATGGAAGTCAATGGCTAACATCAACTGTCTGGTTACTGACATTCTTCAAAATATCTTCTTTTGTGTTCAACAGAAGAAAGAAACTCATACAGGTTTGGATCAACTTGATTGTTAATAAATGATGACATAATTTTTGTTTTTGGGTGAACTAACCTTTTAAGCTCACTGAAAACTTTTTTACATTTAAAACAATGCAATACTGTTTAAGTTGATTTTACATATGGAACACATTTTCTTTTCTCAGTACTGTAATAAAAATGTTCAAAGCAAACTAATCTCAGCATTGTAAACAGTCAATTCATCATTCATAAAGCGTTAATAGACATTAGTAAGCAGTTTATAAATGCAGCTATAAATACTTTGTTCTTGACTTATAAGCATATCTATAATGTGTTTAATAATTGTATTTTCATACTTTATTAATGGACAATTTATCATTTCTAAATTAAATATTATATTATTTACAAACCAGTTATTTAGGAGTTGTCAGTTGTTCAAAAGATAATTTATAAATTGTAAGTATAAATGATTAATAAACTATTTAAATGTACATTTATACATCTTATTATTTAGACATATAGTAATAGTTACTCAGAGTGTTAATAAATGCTTATTAACACTTATTTCTACTGTAATTCATGATTAATTCAGGTAGTTATAAAACATTTAGTATTTAACTATTTTTGTGAGCTCATCTAAAGTGAGGACTACTTATGCTTCGTAAAGCTTTTACAAAGGAGATTTAAAGGCTCAGTTATCTTCTAAACAGAAAAAGGAAACAAACAACACAGAGTGATATAGAACAGAAATATTTAAGATGCAAAAAAAAAAAAAGAAACTGTATAACTGTTCACTTGATATAACATGAAAAATAAACTTCTGCAATGTCATATAAAAATAAAAAGGAACATATATTATATATATGGAGCACAGTTTAATGCAGAACTATGATGTAGATTTCATCAGACTAACCACTTCTGGAAAGAAGCTATTTCTTAGCCTGGTGGTTCTGGTCCTGATGCTGAACAACGTCCTTCCTGAATGGAGAGTGGCAAACAGACTATTTTCTAGGTGGGCAAGGTCCCTCAAAATACAAGCTACCCTCCTTCTGCATCTGGTGATGTAAATATCACTTACAGATGGCAAACTGTGCTTGATAATTTTCTGGGCAGGTAATTTTTCAGTGTCCTCCTCTCAGCAACAGAACAATTTCCCCACCACACAGGAGGTAAGGGCACTCTCCACCATACATCTGTAGAAGGTTTTGAGGACTGAAATGCTTCAATTACTTCAAGAAATATACTGTAGGCACTGATGGGCCTTCTTTATCAGGCTGGCCACATTGTTACTCCAAGTGAGCTCGTTATTAATATGCACTCCCAAGTATTTAAAACTGGAGACCACCTCAACAGCTATCCTCCAATGTCTAGAGGAGGAGAGATGTTGCCACCTTTCCTAAAGTCCACAATCATCACTTTTATTTTCTTCACATTAATGCAAAGTTTACTTGCTCTACACCAAACCTCCATTCATTCCACCTTCTGTCTGTACTTTGACTCATCATTCTTGGAAATTAGACCCACCACTACAGTATCATCTGCAAATTTAACAATACGAGTGCTCGAGTTCATGGCTGTGCAATCGTAAGTCAATCGAGTGTACAGCAGGGGGCTCAAGACACAGCCCTGGGGGAACCGCTATTAAGAATAATGGTGGAGGATGAGAGGTTGTGAATTTTAACACACTGTGGCCTATTTGTTATAAAATCCAGAATCCAATTACATAGACTCAAACCAAGCATTGCCAGCTTATTCACCAGAGTTTGTTGAATAATAGTATTAAAGGTACAATATGTAATATTTTCTGTCCACTAGAGGCCTATTCAAAACAAAGGCGTAGCTTGATGACGGCAAGTTTGAGAGGGGAATCTTGGGACATGTGGTCTTCACATCACAGCCGGTGGAAAACAATTCGGATAGGACTCGGGAAGAAATCATGTTCATGGATGCGATTATTAACGTTACTGTAGTATGAAGCAGAGCAGGACCGAGTGTTGTGGAAGCTGAATGAGGCCGCTGGAGCGATTGCACAACACATGCCTGACGAGCAGCGGAACTTTTATTATGCCACAGACACCGGCGCCGCTTCCGCTTTTCCGGTCATGAGTATGAGGTAACGCAGCTCTGTTTATCATATTAGATACATTTGAGAGTGTTGAAAATTATGTTATAACATTACTCTGTGCGTTCGCTCAGCGGCTGCTGTGAGACACTGTTGCACACTGCAGTAAGATAGATCGATTTTAGAATATCATATTAAATGCTGGATGGCTTGTGTTGATAAATGGCATGCAATTAATTTTAAAACGTATTATATGATGGAGAAAATTCTGTATTACTGTTACTAAAAATAAAGCTGCATCTGATTATGCTATGTTAGCTACTTGACAAAATAGTGTTTTTCTCTGAGGCATGGTAAAAATCAAGAAAACAAGATTTAAACAATAAGACTAAACATGTTGAGCTATATAACAATAATTAGTTTTCTGTGATATATAAATATATCAAAACAGTTGCTCTTTTGTCTCTTAAAACATGTAAATATTAAAGCATCTTTTGGTTCATGGTTTCTACAAAATAAAACCGGAAACCGAGGGTAACGCAGGTATGACGTAATAGAGTACCTCAGGGATGACGTGTTTTTGTAGGCCAACCCGGAAGTTAGCGGCACACGGGTTCCCTTGATCAATAGCCTATTAATTTTTCCCATAGACTTTTGGAAAATCACAAAAAATAAGCTCTGTGTTTAACAAAGGGTTATGACACTTACACGTTTGGTCTATCAAGATAATCTTTACAAGTTAACACAACATTTATACATTTTGAAGCTTAAATAAAGTCGTCAGATATAAAAAGCTAACAGTAGGCTATAAACGGACTACAGCACACCATGGTCGCGGATCAACGTCACCACCACCAAGCTTCCTTAAACTTTATTTAGAAAACAACTTTATTTAAAAACATGCTCGCTGATTATGATCTGCGCTGTGTATGAATACTTATCCACTTTTTCATGAGAAATGCTGTCCAAATGTCCTGTTTGTCATGATGACGTCTAAAGTCCTCGCCAAAGGAAGTAGTCCCTTTTAGCAATTTGTTAGCAACTGCCGTTTTTAAGACACAATAAAGGTTTAAAAAAATCACAAGTGGGTTATAACTGGTGCGTTTTATGTCATAGATCAAAACATGAAAATATTTAGAGGCTTTGTTAACCACAGACCTTATTTCAGGCGATTTAGCAAAACCCCGTTCAAAAAACCCATTGACTTCGGGGTGATGGAACCGGATGTCCTAAAATGCTAACTCGCTTCCGGGTTTTGCCTACAAAATCACGTCATCCCTGAGGTACTATATTGACAGGCGACTCCTCACACGTCCCGGAGCCTTGGTTAAAATTGCAATTTTCTCACGATTTACAAATAGTTGCAAACATTTGGGATATTGTAAGCACTCAAGTGAACAAAATATAACACTGGCCTAGTGATTTTTGGATATTTTACTGCAAAATTCTTACATATTGTACCTTTAAAAGATGAGCTAAAATCCAAGAGTAAAAGTCTGACATATGAATCTCTGTTCTTCAAATGAGTAAGGGCTAAGTGAACCACATTTGACATAGCATCTGCAGTAGAGCGGTTTCCCCTGTATGCATACTGGTAGGGGTCCACATAGGCCTCTATATAATCCTTTATGTGAGTCATAACTAAATGCTCAAACTAGACTAACCAGCAGACAAGTGTCATTGCACAACATCTCAAATTTTGATTTGATCATTCTGAAATGCCTGAACCAAAGTCTGTCATCAGAATGATTTAGTTTAATTCCTGCCCAGAAGCATCTCACATCATTGCATTCACCAGGCATCCAAACACAAGATAACATGACAGTGTTTATTGCTTTTTGTCTGTGCGCAAGTCATTTATGATGGAGGAAAAAAGAGCCACGGGGGCTTCCCCAATTGCAGCAACTTCCATTTTAAGGTGCAATCACCTTAATTTCAATTGACTGTATTGAATTTCAATACAGTCATTTCAATAAGAACTCACATGATATGGAATTTCACTTGAGGGTAGAACATTTTCCCACAAGGACTTCACATTAGTTTCAAGATGTTTAGACATTCACTAACAGGACTTTGTTTTCTAGTTGAACAATAAGAATTTAGAGATTAGAGCTCTTGTCATATATGCATAACACAGTCCATGTTATAAAATTTGCAGTCCGTGGGTGTGCCGAATGGTGGACCTCTTCATGATGCTTTGTTAATGGAGAGCAGATACAACACATTTTACTCATACTACAAGCTTCTCAGATACAGTGGTATATAATCTTGTGTTTGTATGCTGGTTTTCACAAAAGAGGAATCTCTTCATTATTCCGCATGGAGGCAGCTAAGAACTTTTGGCACAAGAATGTTCTGCTTCATGCATTGAGAGAATGAATATTGACAAGTGTGGACAAATGATGAATCACACAGTCTTGAAGTGTGATAAACACTAACACTCAGTGGCATCTGTGAGTTGCCATACTGAATCTAGCTGAGTCAGTCATGGCATCTATCATGTAGATCATTTATTTTATTCTTCATGAATGAGGTTACTTTCCTAGAGCCATAAAATGATGAAGCTCCTTCATGAAATCTTTCATTCATCCTCAGCATACTGCGAAGAGTGTGGAGAATATTTATCCCCCGGTTTCACAGACAAGGCTTAAGCCTATCCCAGACTAACTGAAAGCAACTTGCACTGATATATCTTATAATATATCATTGCCATTGTTTTGTCTCAAGATGCACACCAGTAATGTTTTTTTTTTTTTTTTTTTTTTTCTAAGGCATGTTTATAAAAGCTACTTATACTTATACTTATACTTTAAAAATGAGACCTTCCCTGACTTCGGGTTGTCTATGAAAGCTGTTGTCTATGAAGATTTTATGTGAAGGACTTGGGACGTTTTTGCCAGGAGATGTGGTTTACATGCTCTCCCTACAGCCCCTCTTCCATTCAGTGATACATAGACATAATGTTCAGGATAATGCAGATAGAGCTATTCTGTACTGTAATGTCAATACGTCATGAAAAGGAAACTGATTAATTTAAACTATTGTCTGACATAGCCAGATCTATTTCATCTGTAGTCTCAAATACACTTTATAATCAAATTATTATAACAGCTTAATTTTAATAACCCCATCTGTCGGCATGATGCAGGTGAATTGCAGAGCTTGTGCAAATAAATCCACATTGTTCGGGCTTGGCGATATAGCCAAAAAATATATCACAATATAATGTTTCATATCATTCGGTATTGATAATCATTGACATTTTTTTTTACTTTTTTTTTTTTTATTTTTTTTATTTTAAAGACAAGTAAAAAAGTTTGAATTTAAACACTGTTTTTTTTTTTTTAATTTATCCACATTATTAAGGCAAACAACAAATTATATTAGTTTTGACAAAATAAAATGTAAACAAAAATATCTTTTTATGTCTTATATTACGATAAAAATGTAAGAAACTCTAGAACTTAAATAAAATGTTAAAAAAATGTGTGCAATGTAAAAGTGTAAACGTAGAACAATCAAGGCAAACTTGAGGTGGGTAGATCAACATCTGTAACAAGTAATAACATTACAAACCTCTAAAATTGTAAACAAAATATTTAGTTATATTTTATCAACCTCAGCTTTTAAGTCCAGCAACCAAACATTAATATTCACATGTACAGGTGCAGCTCAATAAATTAGAATGTCGTGGAAAAGTTAATTTATTTCAGTAATTCAACTCAAATTGTGGAACTTGTGTATTAAATAAATTCAATGCACACACACTGAAGTACTTTAAGTCTTTGGTTCTTTTAATTGTGATGATTTTGGCTCACACTCAACAAAAACCCACCAATTCACTATCTCAACAAATTAGAATACTTCATAAGACCAATTAAAAAAAAAAAAAAACATTTTTAGTGAATTGTTGGCCTTCTGGAAAGTATGTTCATTTACTGTAAATGTACTCAATACTTGGTAGGGGCTCCTTTTGCTTTAATTACTGCCTCAATTCGGCGTGGCATGGGGGCCATCAGCCTGTGGCACTGCTGAGGTGGTATGGAAGCCCAGGTTTCTTTGACAGTGGCTTTCAGCTCATCTGCATTGTTGGGTCTGGTGTCTCTCATCTTGCTCTTGACAATACCCCATAGATTCTCTATGGGGTTCAGGTCTGGTGAGTTTGCTGGCCAGTCAAGCACACCAAAACCATGGTCATTTAACCAACTTTTGGTGCTTTTGGCAGTGTGGGCAGGTGCCAAATCCTGCTGGAAAATGAAATCAGCATCTTTAAAAAGCTGGTCAGCAGAAGGAAGCATAAAGTGCTCTAAAGTTTCTTGGTAAACGGGTGCAGTGACTTTGGTTTTCAAAAAACACAGTGGACCAACACCAGCAGATGACATTGCACCCCAAATCATCACAGACTGTGGAAACTTCACACTGGACTTCAAGCAACTTGGGCTATGAGCTTCTCCACCCTTCCTCCAGACTCTAGGACCTTGGTTTCCAAATGAAATTCAAAACTTACTCTCATCTGAAAAGAGGACTTTGGACCACTGAGCAACAGTCCAGTTCTTCTTCTCCTTAGCCCAGGTAAGTTTACAAATCATGCACTATGGTAAAATTGTTTTGAGGTCACAACACACTATTGTGCAACGAACTTCAACATGTAGCGCGGTTGTGCTTCGGGCGGCCCGAGTTCGAGTCCTCGCTCGCGGACCTTTCCTGATCCTGTCCCCCTCTCTCTCCTATTTCACTTCCTGTCTACTCTATACTATCCTGTCAGTAGAGGCAAAACAAACACACACACACACACACACACACATTCACACATTTTGTGAATTGTGGGGACATTCCATAGGCATAATGGTTTTTATACTGTACAAATCATATTTTCTATTGCCCTACACCAACCCTACCCCTAAACCTACCCATTACAGGAAACTGTGCACATTTTTACTTTCTCAAAAAAAAAAAAAAAAACTCATTCTGTATGATTTATAAGCCTTTTGAAAAATGGGGACATGGAGTAATGTCCTCATAAGTCACCCTCTCCTTGTAATACCTATGTCATACCCATGTCATCATACAAATTTGTGTTCTGATATGTCACAAAACACTCTCTCTCACACACACACACACACAAAACCTTAAAATAATGAGTCTTTATTAATTGATAATCTGCCCCTGTATTCATAATTTGTATAAAATGGAATAAAAGTTGTTGGTGTTTTACTACCACTAGTTTTCATTTCAGCTGGAAACTGCAGTGAATTGTATGTTCAGGTACATTTTTTGGAGTTTTGCAAAAATGTAGGTAGAGGCATGTTTTTCCAATGAGCCTGTGTTGTCTCTATCGCTATACAGCAATAATATTATGGGGCCAGGAAAGAATCTAGTATTGGTGGGCTAACACTGAGTAAATATCTGCAATGAACCTCCCAAGGCCAGTTGTTGGTGAATCAATTCCCTTCACCTGCCTCTGTGCTGAATAGGATTTGCTTTGGCTTCCAATCAGCTGATTAAAAGCATCGACTGGGCTGTCAGGCACACAGAGAGAGATAGCAGGCATTTGCCATATGTGTGGAGATGCATGTCCATGCCTTTGAAGATGCCCAGGCTAAAACAGGCAGGAAATTCACAGAGTCGAACATGCATTGTAATTCCAATCTCATCTGATTAACAATCAAGAATTTAAAGTTATCAAATTGTCAGAAGTTCATCTTTGCTGCTGATTGTGATGGTTGGTTGTATGGTTCAATGCTCAAGAAAGGTTTCTGCTTGTATCTCTGGAAGAAATGAGCTATAAGCTGTCACCATTGACTGATAGGAATGTTTCTCAGTGATGACCAGCATGGATGTTGATTCAAGAACATGTCGAACTTGTCCATAGTGGGGACATGATCACCTTGAGAGGCGATAAATAAAGCCAGTGTAATTCCTCACATTGGGGAAAAACCCTATACACTAAACAAAAGTAATTTTGAAGAATTCACGTGAAAATGAAATATATGTGATGAATTTCTGGCAATGAAAAAACAAACATCCAGAATTAAATGACTGAAAGGGATTGTCCTATGACATCATTTTGGCAAACACCCTCACAAAGTTCAAAGTTTTACTGAAATGTTAAGTTTTTGTGCTTGACCGCACATTCAGTCAAAAAAGGTGAAGTGGAACTAACACTGCCTGTTTCATTTCACTATTTGTATACACTTACTAGAATAGAATTAATCAGCGACCAAGCTTTGTTAGAATGTAAGATTTCTTTTTCTTTTTTTGTTATTAACAGGCATGACAGGCATGACAGGCATGACGTAAAGTGTAAGGGTTGCTACTACTTTAGGTATTACTGTAGACCAGTGTAGATTAGTCTTCACAACATGCATACTCCGTAATGCATGTAATGTTCCGTAATGACAACCAAAAGCAAGCCTGTCAGCTCAGGCGGTGCGAGAATCAAGAAGCAGGAGACAAAACATAGACCTCGCTTCATATTGTTTTAGGCAAGTTAAAAAATGTAAACCAACAAGAGAGTGAAGTAAAAGAGTCCTGTACTCACATCGTAAAGTCTCCGCTTGTAATCTTCCTTTGAAGAAACAGGCAGATCAACGCACTGCTACATTTCTCTCAGATGCGGTAAATGGTTAACCCAATCTGCGTCACAGTAATTGTGTATTGTTACTCTCCTTGAGGATGATATTGCACCCACACACAACGGTGTAGTGCGTTTCACAAAGCCAACCATCATCACAAGATCCGTCCTTACCAATAGAATTCAATGGAACTTGCGACCATTCGCTAATGATGCTTTTGGGAAACGCACCCATGGTCTGGTGACATCTGCTGTCCTGCCTAAAATGCTAACGCTAGCATCAATTTTCGTTTGTTGTGCCGGCTCCAAAGTGACTTTCTGGCTCTCTGAAAAAACTTTCGCCCTCTTTTAATCCTGCGGTGATGTACCCAGTGTAATCATTCATAATTTCTTTGTAGTGTTTGTTTCAGCTGGAACAATTTAAAAAAAAAAAAATAGAAAATAACTACCAATACCAAATAATTATGAAAAACATCAAAGCGTATGCTATAATGCAAAGAAAATTATTATTATTTATTTCAAGCTTTACAGACTATTATTTCGTTATTTTTAAATTAAAGTGTCACAAATTAAAATTTGTGACACTTTGTTAAAACTGTAATTTTAAAATACTTTAAGCATTGTTTCCCCCGATTTCAATTCCTGTGTAAATGCATTTATGCCGCATCAGAGCAGCATTAAACAGTCTGTGTAAATGCACATTTTTGTGGTTTTATGCCACTTCACATTTGGTTTATGTGCTGCCTTTGCTGTGTAAAGATGCCTTTAGATAATGTATAATGTAATTCTTGTTGTCACAGGAAATATCACAAGATCCAGTTGCGAATGCAATAAAAGTTTATTGTAAATAAACAGCAGAAAGATAAGCAAGGCAGGATGGTCAGATGCAATGGTGCAGAGAACGTATCAGGCTTTGGTAGCGAGGAGACTGTAATGGGCTGGAATCCGCTGATCCACAAGAGAAGATAATCCAGAGAGGATCAGACAGGGAAATAAATCCAAACTCAAGCAGGAATCAAACACACAGGAACTGGAGACAAAAGAGTACTGCTTGGAACAACAGAGACAGGACGTGAAAACCAGAACAATCAGCAGCACATCTGATTATTATCACAAACTATTAACAATAAAACATAAAACAAATAAACAATGAGTATGTGTGATATGTCCGGAGGGAATAACATAAGTAGAGTATGGAATGTGGTCGAATCTCCTTTTCAGTGGTTGAATACCTGGTCTCCTGAGCAACAACTTCCTGCTCAAGAACACCACAGGTTTCTCAGCTCCAGTAGTCCCCTGGGCGAGTACTGCTCTTATCCCCTTGTCCGAGACATCCACTTGTACCAGGAATCACTGGTTGAAGTCCGAAGGTGGTCAGAGGTTTGGGGTTCAGATCGAGGGGCACCTGCCAGTACTCCTTACACAGGTCCAATATTGTGATGTACCGGGCCTGTCCAATCAGCTCCAACAGGTCATCAATCCTCGGCATAGGATAGGCAACAAACTTCGACTGGGCATTTAGCTTGCGGAAGTCGAAGCAGACACACAATGATCCGTCTTTCTTTGGCACAATGACAAATGGGCTACTCCATTCACTAGGAGTCCTTCATCATTTCAATCTCTGCCTTCAATGGGTTCAACAGTCTTTCTGGGATTCTGTAGGGTCACAGTCTTGACGGTGTAGAGTTAGTGAGGTGGATGGTATACTGCATGAGCTCTGTTCATCCAGGCCTTGGCTGAGACAGTGATGGGAAATTGTCAAGAAGATATCGCAATTCAGTCTGTTGTGGCCCATCTAGATGGCCTAGATTCACTGCCACTGGGTCTCTCTGGGGTCTCATGTCTGGTGCAGGCTCATCTTCCATCAGCAACATCTCCATAGGTTTCACTTGAACCACTTCAACTGGTTCACATGGTAGGTCTGGTGAGACATTCTTTTGTCAGGGTGACGAATCTTACAGGCCCCATCTTCCTCAAGATGGTATACATCTGTTGCCACTTGGTGAGTAGCTTGTTTGTCGAAGTGGGTAACAACAGCAACACTTTCTGTCCCGGTTGGAACTGACGCAGTCTGGCTTGTTGGTCATACCATCGTTTCTGCACCGCTTATGCATCTTGAAGATTTTCCCTTTTCTTGCTCTCTGTATGTCTCTAGCCTTTCCCTCATCTCCAGGATGATCTTCACACTGCTTCTTTCCTCCGTTTCTGCTGTAGACTTCGTACAGGCCTTTTTTAAGATGTCCAGTGGTCCTTGGACTTGCCAGCCATACAGGAGTTCTCTTCGCATTCAGAGCGTACCGCCACTGGGTTTTTACCCTTCAATAAAAACCTAGTGGAAGCCTGACGTACCGCTCTGTATGCGAAGAGAATGAAGGGGAGCCATTTGTCCCAGTCACGGCCAGTGTCTGCGACGAAATTCCGCAGCATGCCCTTCAGCGTCTCATTGAAACCCTGGAAAACAGCTGGATGAGAGCATGAACCATCTTTGGTGCGGTGATTGTGCGAAGTGGGAAAGCTTCTGGGTAGTGTGCGGCATAGTCGCAGATGACTAGAATGTATCTGCTCTTTTCTAGTGGTCCCACAATATCCATGGTGATACGACGGAAAGGGGTGGATATGATGGGTAACGGGTGTAATGGGGCCTTACCCCTCTGACACACAGCACTGGTCTTCTGACATGTGGATCATGTAGTAGAGTATGTCTGAACGTCAGTGTACATGGTAGGCCAGTAGAAGTGTGAACTAATGCAAGTGTATGTCTTTTGTTGTGCAAGATGTCCTGCCCATGGAATTGTGTGTGCCAAATATAAAACAAGAGGTCGACAACACAGGCGTACTTCCACACGTAAAAGATCAACAGATTGCACATACATTACACCATCATGAATAACATACTGTTCATCAGACACTTTAGAATTTTCTTGCCCTTCAGCTTTGGTAAACAAAGGTTTTAAGGTTTCATCTTCTCTTTGTAATACAGCAATGTTTTCTGGCACTTGCCAGCCATGAACCTCAAGCCCCTCCATGGAGGCCTTGGGGACTGGAGTACCCATGTATCTTTGGCCTTTGGTCCCGCCCTGCAGCAGCTGCCGCGCTGTTTGCGCTGTTTGAGCTGTTTGAGTTAGAGCTCCGTCGAGTTGATTCCTAAATACCTTTTTTTTTTTCTCTTAAAATCACATTTATAACCTATTATTTCTCCTTTTACAGTGGGTGAACACATCCCTGACATTATTCCATATAAAAACCACTCGGATTGTCTTGATATCGCTAATTTTATCCGACTTCCCGAGCATCCACCACTAGCTTTAGCCCGTTAGCAATAGCGGCATGGTCACACTAGCGTTTGTACTCTTCTCACTCACGATGTTATTGTTCATATATTCTAATGGCGAGTGTATCGGTTGTGTCTCCACCTTTGAGTGCAGGTGAGGGACACGTTCGAGCTGCATGCGGTGCAGCTGGAGCTGGAGGCTGTGGAGAAGCAGATCCGAGATCTACTGGAGAAGCAGGTACCTGCACAGGTAAGGTGCGCAGTCACTGTTTTCCTGGTGCTCGCGTGCTCCTGAATGGTGACGAGAGCATCGGAGCTGTTGTTCTGCACGCGGGGGTGAATGACACCAGGCTGTGGCAGACGGAGGTGCTGAAGCAGGACTTCAGGAGCCTGATCGAGACGGTACGAGCCACATCACCCGCGACGAGGATTATCGTGTCCGGACCGCTTCCGACGTACTGACGTCAACATGAAAGGTTCAGTAGATTATTTGCTTTAAATGAATGGTTAATGTCTTGGTGTAATGAACAGAAGCTGCTCTTTATAAATAATTGGAATCTTTTCTGGGAGCGACCTTGGCTCTTCCGTGCTGATGGCCTGTACCCCAGCAGAATCGGAGCTGATCATCTATCAGAGAATATCTCCAAGACGCTTTGCACCGTATGACTAGTAAGTCAAACCTCAAATCACAGTCTGTGTTCTGCCCACTTAGTTGATAGAAATGTGAATGTAGTACAGTCTATAGAAACTGTGTCTTTTCCCTGAATAGTGAGGTTTAACAATAAACATAAAGGATCTAGAAAAAATCTGATCGTGATCAATCCAGAAACTCATAAAATTACTGAACAAAAACAATTTCTAAAGCTAGGGCTCCTAAACATTAGATCCTAAGGCGGTTATTATAAATGAAATGATTACAGATAATAGTCTTGATGTAATTTGCCTTACTGAAACATGGCTTAAACCAAATTATTTTTTCGGTCTTAATGAGTCTAGTCCACCAGGCTACTGTTATAAAAACAAATGCCGTCTGATTGGCCGTGGCGGTGGTGTTGCAACAATCTATAGAGATATTCTAAACGTTACTCAGAAAACAAACTACAGGTTTAATTCATTTGAAGTTCTTGAGCTAAATGTTACACTCTCAGATATAAGCAAAAAGTCGCTACTATCTCTTGCTTTGGCTACCGTTTATAGACCTCCAATTTCCTAAAAGAATTTGCAGACTTTCTCTCAGACCTACTGGTCAACGTTGATAAAGCGCTGATTGTTGGAGATTTTAACATTCATGTAGACAATACAAATGATGCGTTAGGGGCTGCGTTTACAGATTTACGAAACTCCTTTGGGGTCAAACAAAACGTCACTGGACCCACTCACCGTTTTAATCATTTTATATTATATAATCATTTTACAATTATATTACATGGAATCAATCCTACCGACATAGAAATTCTTCCACAAAGTGATGATGTCGCTGATGACTACCTTGTAACATGCGTACTGCATACTGCTGATATTTGTCAAATTGCGCCGCGATATCGACTAGGTAGAACAATTCTCCCAACAACTATAGATAAATTCACAAATAACCTGCCTGATCTGTCTCAGCTGCTCATTCCTAAACAAACAAATGAACTTGAGGATATGACTAGCAGTATGAGCACCATTTTCTCTAGTACATTAGATACTGTTGCACCGATGAGATTAAAAAAGGTTAGAGAGAAAAATACTGCACCATGGTACAACAGTATTACTCAAGCTATCAAGAGAGAAACTCGTAATCTAGAGCACAAATGGAGACAAACTCGCTTACTGGTCTTCGCGTGGAAAGACAGCTCGTCCCATTATAGAAAGGCTCTAAAAGCAGCCAGGGCTGAGCATCTCTGCAAATCTCATAGAAAATAACCAAAACAATCCAAGGTTCTTTTTTAGTACAGTGGCAAGATTAACAAATGCATTACATGTATGTATTACATTATTCACAAACCAGTTATTTAGGAGTTGTCAGTGGTTCATAAGATCATTTAGGAAGTGTAAATAACCCTTTAACTGATTTCTCAACCGTACGGTAGACCTTACTTTGAGTGTGAAAAAAATCAGTCAAAAGAAGGAGATGAGACAAAAATCTTCCACAGCTCTATTGTCCCACCCCACTGTCTGCTTTTGTCATGGAGGGATGGGACTTTTCAGTTTTCAGGTGACAGCATCAGTTTACACACTTCAGTCAGTCACACGAAAGAATGAAGTTGCTGATCGGTCATCGAATAATAGGGTCAAACATGGTATCAGTTAAGGAGGGAATCAAACCACAATGTTGTAGTTAGTAGGGTAGAGTCTAAACAATAGAAATATGGCAAAATATAAGAGAAATACAGAAACACCTGTTTGCCATAATTTTCCAAATCTATGCGTGACCGTACGGTTGATATGTCTGTAAAGGGTAAAAATAGCCAGATGGTAGGAACTGAAGTGTGACAATATGGATATATTTTTTCTTTTTTTCTTCAAGCAGACATAGTAAAAACTTAATGTAATTTAAAATACAATTTCATAAATGTTACTCACACATACATTCATACAGTATTTTATTTTGCGTATAGTGGAAAGGAACTGATCGGGTAATGAAAAGTGAGTGTTACATACATACAAAGACACTTTTCTATCCCATGAGGCCTTGGAAGAGGACTTGTAAATTGCATGGAAGCAACACAATTTACATTGCAATGCCAAAATGGCAGATATAGCATGTCTGGATTGCATTCATATAGAACAGGGGTGGGCAAACTCGGTCCTGGAGGGCCACTGCCCTGCAGAGTTTAGCTCCAACCCTAATCAAACACACCTGAACCAGCTAATCAATGCCTTCAGGATTACTAGAAAACTACAGGCAGGTGAGTTTTATCAGGGCTGGAGAGCTAAACTATGCAGGGCAGTGGCCCTCCAGAGTTTGCCCACCCCGATATAGAACATATACTTTTTTTATATTAGTGGCGAACTAAATTCTTCTTCAAATGTAGTACTTTGACAGTGATTTTGCAAGTTTTTAGAGAAAACTGATGAAGAAGAACACTATTATGGCAACAGCAATAGTGTCCATTTTGCAAATATTGGTAGTTCATTTCACAATGTGTGAAATCAAGCAAGTGTAGCTAGTATTTGCATTCACACTTCTACATATGGTATGATCTGTTTCACACCGCAAGCTTCAGCAGAGCATAAGAGAGTGCTTTTAAAGTAACACATGTATAAAAGCACTCTGAAATGGTTAGTTGTACCTGTCAACCAAAGCAAAAAATTAGAAAAACTCTGGTTTGAACATTTAGGAGCTCAAGTAAAATGACTAAAAAAAGAATTTATTGACGATAAATAGACTTAGATATTTTACAAAACTTGCAGTATTCCTGTTGTGAAAAATGCTTTATATTGCCATATTACCTGAATTTACTGAAATTTGCTGAATTTATTGAAAAGGTTAAAGGTTTTTTCTTCTTTTAAAAAAAAAAAAAAAAAAAAACTTAATTTCATGTGTTCCCTGATAATTATGGAAGGTTTCTAAGACATACCAACACTGTTACAGGTATGTTTATTATTCAGAAAAGCCCATAAAATAGTACCGCAAATGTAAAAAAAGATTTACCATAAACTGACATCTCAACCGTACGGTAGAGTTTTATATCTTTTAGATAAAAACATAAATTTGGGAAAAAAAACTGCTTGAGGTCATTTTTTTATATGCTTAATAATAAGAATTTTAAGAAAAAATTGTTTCATTGGCTCCATCTAGGGGTGAAAGTTAAAGGGTTAATACAATATTTAAATGTACATTTATCCATCTTATTATTTAGACATATAGTATTAGTTACTTAGTGTGTTAATAAATGCTTTACTAACACATATTCCTAGTGTCAAAACTACCTCAGTACTAACTTTAAAACATTAGAGAACAGCAGTGCAGAAGATCACTGAATGATGAGCTCACAAAAATAGTTAACTGACCACTTCTAAATGTTTTATAATTACCTAAATTAATCATGAATTGCAGTAGGAATGTTTTAATAAAGCATTTATTAACACACTAAGTAATTATTACTATATGTCTAAATAATAATATGTATAAATGAATGTTTAAATAGTTTATTAATCATTTACTTACACTTCCTAAATGATCTTATGAGCCACTGACAACTTCTAAATAACTGGTTTGTAAATAATGTAATACTTAATTTAGAAATGATAAATTGATTATTAATAAAGTATGAAAATACAATTATTAAACACATAATAGATATGCTCATAAATAAAGAATAAAGCATTTATAGCTGTATTTATAAACTGCTTACTAATGTCTATTAATGCTTTATAAGTGATGAATTAACTATTTACTAATGCTTAACTAATGCTTCATAGCGTGCAGTTATTATAAAGTGTTACCCAAATGTATTAGCAAATTACAGACCCATCTCAAATCTTCCATTTATGTCTAAAATACTAGAAAAAGTTGTGTCGGCCCAATTGTGCTCCTTCTTGCAAAAAAACGCTATCTATGAAAAGTTTCAGTTAGGATTCAGGTCTCATCATAGCACAAAACTGTGCTTGTTAAAATTACAAATGACTTACTTCTAGCTTCTGACCAAGGCTGTATCTTAATACTATTGCTACTTGATCTCAGTGCTGTGTTCGACACTATAGAATACTCTTAGATCGACTACAAAATTATACTGGTATTCAGGGACAGGCATTAATGTGGTTTAGGTCATACCTGTCAGACCATCACAATTTTGCCTATTTAAATGGGGAAAAATCTAGGATAACGTCAGTAAATCATGGAGTGCCGCAAGGATCTGTGTTAGGCCCTCTGTTATTTTCAATATAAATGCTGCCACTTGGCAATATTATAAGAAAACATGGAATTAGTTTCCATTGCTATGCCAATGATACTTGTTATATATTTAGTTATAGTTATATATTTCATCACGACCAGATGAAATCTCTAAATTACCCAAATTGACAGAGTGTGTTAAAGAAGTAAAACATTGGATGACTAGTAATTTTCTTCTATTAAATTCAGATAAGACTGAAGTATTACTTATTGGACCAAAAACCTGTACACAGAATCTCTCAGACTACAATTTGCATTTAGAAGGATATACTGTTACTCCATCCTCGACAGTTAAAGACCTGGGTGTTATATTAGACAGCAACTTGTCCTTCAAAAATCATATTTCATATGTTACAAAAACAGCCTTCTTCCACCTCAGAAACATTGTTAAGATACGGAATATGTTATCTATTTCTGATGCAGAAAAGTTAGTTCATGCTTTCATGATGTCTAGACTAGATTACTGTAATGCATTACTAGCTGGTTGTCCTGCATCCTCAATAAACAAGCTACAATTAGTTCAAAATGCTACTGCTAGAGTTCTTACCAGGTCAAGAAAATATGATCATAATCATATAAAACCAATTTTATCATCTGTACACTGGTTACCTATTAGGTTCCGTATCGATTATAAAGTATTGCTACTGACCTATAAGGCTCTAAATGGTTTAGCTCCTGTGTACTTAACCGACCTTCTATTGCCCTACAATCCTTTACGCTCTTTAAGATCACAAAACTCTGGACTTCTGGTTGTACTTAGGATATCTAAGTCCACTAAAGGAGGCAGAGCGTTTTCACATTTGGCTCCTAAACTCTGAAATAGCCTTCCTGATAATGTTCGGGGCTCAGACTCGCTCACCCAGTTTAAATCTAGATTAAAGACCCATCTCTTTAGCCAAGCATTCACATAATGCATCTCATATCAGATCACTTGCACATGTCTATCTTTGCTTAATGTTATGAACAGCAACTACGCTAATTATTCTCCATTTGCTTTTCTGTTTTATCTCGGAACACCTGTCCCGAGGTGACTAGAGAGTACATCAGCTTCAGTTTGGACCCAGCCTCTTAAGAAGACCTCAGATGACCAACACCTTTGAAGAGACGGCACCTGCGAGGACTTCAGATGACGCAACATCTGGATCAACATGCACATTCCCAAATTTCTATATATCCTAATTATTGTTAATATGTAATTCATTATTTCCAGGAGTTCATTACGTCTACCTTCAATTAAACTGCTAACAGTGATTGTAAATTAAATTGCCTAAATCATTACATTGTTAGCTAACTGCATGATTATATGTATATATTATATGTACATTTCTGAAACCACATAGATTGGACAGTCACCTCCAATACCAGATTCTCTAAATTGCAATGTTGACATGCATTTTCTCTAAAGCTGCTTTGAAACGATATGTATCGTGAAAAGCGCTATACAAATAAATGTGAATTGAATTGAACTGAACTATTATCCTACTGGGCTAACTTTGCGGCTGCCAGTCCTAAGTCCGGTTCATGCTCTTTAACCTAGATATAGTTGTCGTAAGGCAGTACTCGAAGCAGCTATTCCAAGATCACTAGCTCTCCGATCTCCTCCTTAGAATGTAGATCAGGATGTACCCATCGCTGGTAGAGATTCTACAGATGGTAGTATGTTTCTGTCGGCGATGCACCTTCTAGAACTGTTGCTGCCCGGATCCGCTGGCAGTACGTTTCAGCTAAGATGTTGATTTTTTGTAGCATCGCATCCTTCAGATGATCATAGTCATCAGCGAGGTTCTTATCCATGGCAAGGTAGGCCTCTAGTGCTTGTCCTGTCAGTAATGGCACCGGCCAACAGCTCCACTCCTCTCTTGGCCATTGCCATGTTCGGGCCAGTCGTTCAAATCATTGAAGATAGCTCTCAATGTCATCCCCAGGACTGTAGGACTGGCATCTGTGTTTCTGCTTGGTGTATCGGCGACCTTGGCTGTGTCGGTGTCCTGGTTGCAGCTGTGGATACTCTCTGAGGGGCAGGAGTCAGAAGTATCATCCGCAGGCTTCTGGCGTCATTCGGGGATGCCAATCTAACAGTGTGCTGGATAGATTCCCGAAGCCATTGTAGCTCCCACAAATATCTCTCCTTCCTCGCTTGCTGTGCGTTGAGGAATTCCCTCATCAAGCTCGCCATGCCCCTGCTGGACAATGTGGAAGGCCTGCTGGTCTGTGATACATTGGGTTTTGCTCGACACTCCAGGAAGCTCTACTGATAAGGCCTCCTCTCCCTCCAATGTCAAGCTGTCCCAGGTCTCGTCCACTTTATCCTCCAGCTTTGCTTGTGAGCGCAGACCAGTGCAGACCAGGCTCTTCCCTTTTGGTTCTTTCTTATGGGTAGCCATCCCTCCGCTGCCACCAAATGTGATGCAATAGATCTTTGGCAGGTCCAGCCAAGTATATATAACTTTACAATTATATATACAAGCTCAAGAGTATCCATACTATACAATAAGTTTACAGCACCGCAATAGCACATTTGCTCGACTTGGTAAACAAGCACCATTCTGGAGTCTGGCCGAGGCTTATGAAGGCCAGACTCTGCCCCTTCTCTGGGCACACCATTAAGGCAAGGCAAGGCAAATTTATTTGTATAGCACATTTCATACACTATGGTAATTTAAAGTGCTTTAGATAAAGAAGAACCAAATACATAATAATAAAAATGGATTGCATAAGAAATAAAAATAACAGTAAAAACAGAGAATACCGCTATCTGGATGGAAGAGTTAGGAAGTTTCAGGTCCGTCAGAGCGGATCTAAACGGATCTATCCATCAGAGTGGATCTAAATGGATCTTCCTCACACTGGAGGGATAACTGTATTCAATTTTGTTGTCTGTCAGAGCGGATCTAAATGGATCTATCCATCTGGGCGGATCTAAACGGATCTATCCATCAGAGCGAATCTAAATGGATCTTCCTCACGCAGAGGGATAACTATTTATATTTGTCAGGTAGCTGTGCGTTTAAACAGTACCCTTACAGACAAGAGGTATGTTTCATCAGGTACGTATCTTCCACATAAAGATATTTACAATAATATAACCTTTTAAATAAAACAAACATTATACAAACTAATTTCATTAAATATAACCATAACAAACACAACAACAATAACACAGACTTCTATTTTGTTTGCAGGTTAAAACTTTGGTACCCCCACATAAAGACATGGTTTCACCGGGCTCCGGTCCACTGTGCCAGTGTGGCGCAATCTGATGACGTCATGTGGATGTGGATGTGGAATTACGGAATGTGGATGTATGACTGAGTGCTATCGGGATTGCGTGTGCACCCGCTACTCCAATAGTGGCATCAACAGGAAAGTGTGTGTGGTGGTTGAGCGTATGCGTATGTGCGCCAGTGCTGCCACTTGCAGCATGTTCACATGGTCACAAAGTTTGTGTGCTTTTGGCTATGCTTCAAAACTCGGTCAAAATTTCTGAGATGCTGAAGAATTTGTTGTCGTATCTTTGTGGGTTTAGACAGAAATTAATACAGGCTAGAGAATTCACCAGAACTAAATTTGAAAAACAACAGGAACACATGAAACGGTTGTATGATCCTCCAGAAGACCAGGCTCTTGTGTCAGGCCTTTTTCCATCTTCCATCAAAACCTAATTGTTTTCCGCTCCCATGGGTAGAAGATTGTGTGGACCAGGAAGGTTCAGCCAAGTTTGTGACTAAACTTGACTTGCTAAGAGGTTACTGGCAAGTGCCTTTGACTCAGCGAGCTCAAGAAATTTCACCTTTTGTCACTCCATCAGGCCTTTATTCCTACAAGGTCATGAGTTTTGGGCTGCAAAATACGCCAGGCACTTTTCAACATCTGATGAACCGTGTGGTATCAGGCCTTGAGAGATGTGCTATCTAGACAATCTTGTTGTTTTCAGTGACAGTTGGGACTTGCATTAAAAATGTCTGTGTGGAGTTTTGATGCATCTGTCAGAAGCCAGCTTGACAGTGAAGTGTGACTTTGCTCGGGCCACCGTGACCTTGGTAAAGTGGTCGGAAATGGTGAGGTTCAACCGGTAAATGCAAAAATTCAAGCTATTCAAGAGTATCCTGTGCCTACTACCAAAAAAGAGCTTATGCGTTTTTTTGGGTTTAGTAGGTTATTACCGTTCTTTTTTTCGTAATTTTTTCCTCAGATGTTGCACCACTTACCGATCTTTTGAAAACCAAGGCAAAGTTTATATGGTCTTCAAATTGTGTGCTGGCTTTTGAAAATGTTAAAACTTTATTGTGCTCATCTGCTGTCCTTACTGCTCCTTGCTCTGAAAGATTGTTCTCTTTGCTGGTGGATGCTAGTCACGTTGGAGCTGGAGCTGTCCTCCAACAAGCTGACAAGCAGGAGGTGGTCTGTTCTGTCAGTTTCTTTTCACGCGAGTTTAATTATTACCAACTGAATTATTCTGTGGTGGCAAAAGAAGCTTTGGCTTTGATTTGGGCATTGCAACATTTTGACATCTATGTTTGTTCAAGTCAACCTGTTGTAATTTATACAGACCATATTACAGACCGTCTTATGTGGGGTTTTTCTCTGAGCCAAGTTGGATGGTGGGCTCCACCCTCCCAAGTGGTTGTTCTTGGGTGGCTTCATTGAGGACACCTGTTGCTGACTTCCTTTTGGGCCTTTTAAAAGAAGTAAGATGAATGGCCACGAGGGAGCTGCACATTGAACTTGATTTCAAGCTCATTTAACCTTTTGAGTGGTACGGTCCCACATATGGGATTTTTATTTCTGTGCCCCTGAGAGTACAGTCCCACATATGGAATTTAGAACGTTCAGTAACGTCAGATTCAAACTGTGCTTTCATGCCTTGACTGCGAGATGGATGCGCTCAGCACTTGTCATATCTCACAACTATGCAGTGTTTTCAGCTGCATAATGTTTTTTTTAAGGTTTCAGACATTTAAACACATAAGCACCAGTAAAACAATACATTTAGAGTTTGTAAAATACACACTGATGTCCGACATAAGTGGAAGCAGCAATAACAATCCATTCAAATATAATTTGCAGACGTTTATTCATATCAGATACACATAGTGTGCCTAAGTAACTATAAAGTTTACTTTATTATTCTTCCAGTTCACCAGCCACTTACTTGCATGTATTTCAGGAGAAACTGATGAATTCACGTGCTGTAAATCTGACTGACAGGACTCTAAGCGCAAACTAAGATGGCGGCGCACATCTCACGTTATAGATCAATATAAAGATCATTTATAAAGGTTTTAAAACGACAAAACACACTCACTTACACATATTTGAAAATTGGAATATCAGATAGTTGATGACATGTAAGCAAGTTTCTGAATATTTTAAATAAAAAAGTAAAACTAAAAAATAGCGATACATCTGTCTTACACCATGTCCTAACCAGACGCGAAGCGGCGAAGCGACGCCGCGACAAGCGATAAAAGGTATCTTTTCCATGTTAAATGGAGTTTTTGTCCTAACCGGTCGCGACGGCGACACGCAAAATTTCTGTTTTAGAAACTGGTTGTATTTCTCCGCGACGTCGCGGCTGAAAATCCGCCCACACAGAGATCTCATTGGATGGAGTCATGAATATTAATCTTCAAACATGGACGACGAGAAACTGATTGTGGAAGTTCAAAAACATACAATTCTGTACGATAAAGCCCACAGATTCCACAAAGATGTAAGAAAAAACGATTCCGCCTGGAGAAGCATCACTGAAGTGCTGAATATACATGGTAAGTTATAAGTTTAGACTTTTTCAGTTATGTTGTGCTAATTTTCTTACCTTTCTGTGAAGCATCAACCTGTGTGAAATACAGTGGAGGGAAATCCGCTTCTATTTTTAACGTTAAGTAATAGTAGAGTGACCAGACATAACGATTTGAAGGGGTGTGTCCCTGTGTGCAGAAAATCTATTGAAATACTCATCTGTCAGGCACATAGCACACTGTCCTTAACTTTAGAGCAGCTAGTAACTGTTGTCCAACCCATTCGTGGAGACACCATCAGCACATATAACGTCTCTCTGAACTGACACATCAATTTTTTGTTTACTTATATGCAATTTTAATGGTCATTAATTATATGGACTAACATATGGTAGTTTACCATGGCATGTAGGTCAATATTTGTATTAAGTATAATCACAATGGGGGAAGAAAAACAAAAAATAAATAAATAAATAGGTATGTAGAGTGATTCCGATAACATTTGTATGTTTTGAAATTTATTTGTCAGGAATAAGCATTCCTGCCTGGGAGCTGAAGTAATCTGCAAACCTCTCTCGCACATTTGATGCTTCCAGGCTTGCTCCGTTTGGCCGTTCAGTCGGTGCTCTCAAGGACACATCTTCAGACGCCTCTCTGAGCCAGTGTTTGGCTTCACCTGGGTGTACTAACATGTTGTGCAGGATGCATGTTGCAACGATCATGGTGTCAGTGGTCTCTGGCATCAAGTTAATGTCCCTGTGGAAAATTCGCCAGCGGGAGGATAGAATGCCGAACGCTTTTTCCACCGTCATTCGGGCTCTGCTTAGGTGGTAATTGAAATTTGCCTTCCGTCTCTCTAAATTCTTGCAGTGAATTTGTAGTTGGTATCAACAAGGGCAAGCAAATTGATGGAGAAGGAGCCTTTGTAATTGTAAAAAAAAGGCTTCCAGATTTTGGTGGAGCAGTGATGTAGATGTGTTTACCATCTAGTGCCCCAATGCAGTTGGGAAACTGCCACCGATTTTCAAAGGACAGTGCTATGTCCTTCCACATTCCCTCTGTGGGCTTTGGGAGATATACTGACAACATTCGCTTTTCAATGGCCCTACATGTCTCTTTGATACAGTCGGACATTGTTTGGACTCCAAGACGGTAGCAGTACGCCAAACTGTGCATCGAGTCTCCTGTTGTTAAATACCTGTTAATAAAAAACACATTGTCAGAGTTGGTGAATAATGCATTTGTGTTCGTTTCACAGATTATGAAACCAAAAGTCCAAATGGAAAAATCTGCAAGACACTTTTGTGAGAATCTCAACCAGATCACGTCTGCCCAGTGGTTCAGGAGCAACTATACAAAAGGAATGGAAATACTATCAATATATGACATTCCTTTTGCCATATATTCAACCAAGAATGTAAGATTATTTGTTCTTAAACAGCACTGTAGACACACCAATGAATTTGCATGTGAAGAACAAGATGAAGATGATAGAGAAAATAAAGAAGAGAGAGAACAGTCAACGAATGAGGGAGGAAGAGGAAGTGAAAGAGAGTACACATTAAGAAAAGACTGGCAAGAAAATGCAACATCAAGACCTAGAAAGAGGAAGTCCACTGCACAAATGGAAACCTCAGAGATATTCAAATTTCTTCAGCAGCCCATGCCACATGAAGTTCCTGATGAACTTTTTTTGTTGAGTTTGGCACCTGAGCTGAGGCGGGTAATGTTAAATAAAGGGCAATTAAAAATCAAATAATAGTCACTCATTTGTCAACTGGGAAGAGGAGCAGCATCAAATGCCCAGGCAAATGTCTACTTATCAATTTCCACCTCAATACCTCCCTCATGTGGAACCTCACAACTACATGCCTAATCATACACGCAGCCTGCCAGATCATCCTAATTTTTCACCTGCACCATCGCCATCGATTAAGTCTTGACACACACACATAGATGCATACAGACGACTCACACAGACGGACACCCAAGCAGACACAAACAGTTTGTTCTGAAGACTACATTTCTGCATGTTTGCGTAGTCCTATCTTATTTCAATATTTCACTGATGTTTAAAATGTTGTGAGGGTTCACACCCAGTTTCTTCTGTGTACACTAACAAATATTCTGTTTACAACATCATATTTGAACAAAACAAATTTTGCAGTATACTGTACATATAGTTTTCCGAGTTTTATTACAAACTATTTTTACTAGGCCTACTGTTGTTTGAGGTTTTGGTTATTAGTTTTTGTAAAGACTGTTGCAGCACATTTGTGTTTTCTTTTTATTAGGTTGATGTACAAACGTTGTGTTGAGCAATTTTAAACCCGTTACTATGAATTAAACTACTTTACAGATTTACAGATTATTTTTTCTGTATAGTTGTTTCTTCAATGCACATTCATCAATAGGTTGTTTGCAATCACGTGGTTCTGGTGACACGCGAAATTAATGTGGAGGGCAAGCAGTGAAAAATTAGAATGGAAGAGATGGGGAAAAGTCCGTACTGTGCTGGTTTAGAAAGGTATAAACAGAAAATCACAAAATATTTTGGACGGGAACCTTATGTTATGAAGAGGAGCGATTTTTCTACTGAATAGAAAGACTTGACTGACATCAAGGAGGTAGATAAAGAGAATGAAGCTGCCGTCACGCCATGTTCAGTTCTAATCTGGTTTGTTTAAATCGCGCTGCCTTTCTGCTAGTGACGTTAAGGGCAGTATTTTTGATTTTCTGTCTTGATTGTGAAAAATGTCGCCATTGTAGGTCATGTATGCTGAATCGAGAATTGCAACAGAAGCTCACATCATCGTTCAGGGGAAAAACTGGACGGTGTAATACAATTTTCGCCTTTTCTAAGTGTAAAAACAATAAGGGAAGCAGGTTGAGTAGGTGACGAGACGCGTATAGCAAATCTAATAATGTCACTGATTTAACCCCCTGCCTATCACTCAGTGAAATAATCACATAGCTGAGTGTTTTTGAAAGTTTTGTATTTTGTTTGGTTAAATAATTAACATTACATTTGCGAGTATGGCTTGTTAATGATTATAACTTGCACGCAGCCACTTCAAAATTGTTCACAAACTTATGGGTTTGATTTTGGTTGTTATTTGTTGAAATATATACAAAAATAAAATATAAAAATAAAATACAGTGTCGTTGTTTGTAAAAAAAGGGTGTCTGTCCGCTGAATGCCCCTCGGTTAAAACATTAAAACTACAGTTACATTTACACCCTTCCAACAAAGAAATTGATTGACTTCTGTCAGCTTGTTGAACACATTTTTTTTTTTTTTTTTTTTTTTTTTTTTTTTTGGGCATTTTCTACCATATGATGGCTAAAGCAGCAGCACGTGCCCAGCGCGTGACACTGGTAACCAGATCAACATTGAAAACGGAATTCTACAAAACTGAAGTGAAAACACCAAATGATCATGTAATGGGATAAAATATCTTCTTTTCCCTGCAAACGATACTATGAAGAATGTGATTATTTAACCAAGAAACAAAAAAAGGTAAGCAGGTATCCATATTCATTTCAGAATCGCAGACGCAAAACGCTATAAAGGTGACAACTTTTAAAGTTAAAAAACGATATAGTTACGTAAACGATAAAAGCTCATTGGTTTCTCGGTTTGATAGATTTGAGCAACCATAAACGACGCAAAACATAGGAATTTAGTGTTTGTGATAGGATTCCTATATAGAAAAATCACTGCTTGCCCTCCAGCCGCATTCGCGTGCAGCAGTGACGTCATGTGCAAACAACCTATTGAGTTGTCTAAAATGTCATCATTTGTGCCCCCAAATGGAATTACAAAATAATTACCTCAATAATGTAAATTTCATATTTATGTATTTATAATTCTGCTTGAGGCATTAATCTAATAACATTAAAAAAATATATAGCCTATTTTTATTATTTAACTGTGAATTAAGAAATGAGTTCACACAGACTTACTTGGTATATATACCACTTAAGACATCTATTTTGTCAAATAAAACAATTTTACAGTGCATGTGCTTACCTTAGTGTTACAGCAAGACGTTGTTGGGGCTCAAGTGGAACACGGTATGCCAGGGCTCATCAACTGGCGGCTCGCGGGCCAAATCCGGCCCGCCAATTATCTTCATCCGGTGTTACGAGATTTTCGGTTTCGAAGGCGGAGCATACATGAATATTAATGAGTTTCCCAGACATGCGCGATTGCTCGTGCAACTGAGAGATTTAGTTCACATTGTATCTCATGACATTAGTGGATTATTCTATATTCTCAGCGTCGTGGCTGATTTATGCCTAAACTACAGTTGTTTTCTTCTAGGTAACAGTTTATAATTTTTTCATTAGTATGCACGTTTTCTGCAGTCATCTGTAACTGAATGACAGACACTTCGTGTAACAGCAGAACACCTTCAGCTGTCGTCTACAATGAGTTCAGCTCGTTGTGCTCTTCCTTTGTACCCTGCGATGTTACAGCTGATAGGCCTATATAAATGTGTCTGTGTGGACATAATATTTTTGTAACCTACAGACTACTGGTGTGATTATACATATGTTAGCTTACCTGTTCAGACTAACATTCTCTGTTTTTCCGGATGGTAACAAATGCTGAAAATATTGCTGAAACCATATTGTCTTTTCATTGTTTCCGTTTATATATATTAAAGAAATATACACTGACCACAAGGTTTAATTTTTCAACTGCACAATAAAAGCAAGCATCCCAGAACACCTGCATAAGTTGAAGTAGATTATGCTGATTTCATATAACAGGGAAAATAAATAAATAAAATATTGTTATAAACATGCAGCTGCCATTTCAATAATGTATGTTCTTCTGTTATCTCACCTTATGAAGATTTAAAACAGGGTCATCCCTCTGGAAATGAAAGAAATGTCCAAAATATCTAATTAGTAATATTTTGGTCATTATTTATTTTTATTTTATTTTATTTTTTGTACAGTATTAAAATGGCTTAATTTCGAATATCATTTTCCTTCAATTAAAAGATGGGTTTGAATTTCCCTGTGAACAAGAACAAATAAACTGATTGAGAAAATTGGCACTAAATATGAGTACAGATTATTTATTTTTAGTTTAAAATATCATTGTGCGTTACTTCAATAACCACAATGAAAGCAAGAATTGATAATTTACCTAAGATTTTGAAAACGAATTATATAGTGTTAAAACTGTGAATTCTTTGCAAACAAACAACTGTAGCCTATTTCATTTTGTATAACAGTCACTGCGTATGTATTTTTTAATAATTTGTTATTTATTTATTTATTTGATTATGTGCTTGCCCGTTTTCAATGCGAGTGAGGGACAGCGGCGCGCTTTCACAGAAAGCCCGCCCACCCACTCTTCTGATTGGGAATATTTAATTGATTTTGTCACGTCGCGTCTGGTGTGGACAGTCAAATTGCTTGTCGCTGGAATCTTGTGGCATAGCGTCTGGTTAGGACACGGTGTTACAGTGTTATTGTGGCTGCGGTGTGTTATGTGGCAAGCATGATGCATCGCCAAGGAAACAATAAGGGCAAACATTCTAAAATAACAGTCACCTTAAAAAAACTCACTCTGGGGTTCAGCTAGAATATTTTAAACTCACACTTGAAAGGGCTAAGCTTGTTTCTTTTTGTACATCCAGCACATTACAGTTCCATGCATTAACTTTAATCCACTGATTCCTGACAGTTTTTTTATTTAGTTTTTTTTTTTTTTTTTTTTTTTTTTGTATAGTTCTATTTTGTTAATAATAAATTTTGCATTGTATTTTGGCTTTCTCATCCCTATTTTTATTATGCTCCTTTGAGCCACAGGGCACAACAGAAACAAAGACTAAAAGCCAAGCTATTAAATGGCTTCCGGATTAAACCACGTCAACCTCGCATGACGCTTTTGCCTGACGCTTTCGCCGTTCTATTGAAGCAGTAGGTTTTCCAGGTTTTATGTCAAAACGGCAACTCATTATTGGCCAGCTCCTGCATCAGCATCACACTTGTGCGCCGTCCTGCTTACATGAACAGCATCGGCCAATACTGAGCCGGCATTCTTACATAGAACCTGGAAGCGCTGAATGCAAACAACGTATTGACACATGACACAGAATAGAGGATATCTCCTTAAGGCAGTCGTATGTGCAAAAGTTGTTGCTGTTTTTGGAAACCTGTTTGCTATGACCTCATCTTGTGTTAATGCATTTATGCTTTTAATGTGCTGCAGCCTGGATTATTTTTACATTTTATATAAAAATACAATAAATTGTATCTATGTGTGTTAAAGATATGTTTTTTTTTGTTTTTTTAAATACTAATTATTCCTGTGGTGGAAAATGTTGTGTCACCAAGATAAGCTATAAGGGGGCCCTTAGGTTTGCTTTACCTCCAGGGGCCTATGTGTTCTTAATGCTGGCCTGTATAGGAGAAGATTGTAAATCCACCCCCTTCACTGCCCAGCACAGGACTTGTTTGGTCTAACACAGATATACTGGATTGGACTAGTCTAAAGCGGCAATATTCAAAGCTGTCTCACTTTCTTTCACTCATTTTCTCTCATTCTGTCAATTTCACTCCATCTTATTTCAGCAGTATGATGCATGGCCTCTGTGTAGTTGCAAAGGCATCACAAAGAGAGATCGCAAACTCAGCATTCCTTTATAGGACTTTGTGCCGTTCTGCACAGAACACACTGTACAAGATTAATCTTGCTTCAGTCCAAATTGGCCAATTCAGAAATTGTGAAGCTGTTTTAAAATATTGATTGTATTTACTTGCACAATGGCAAGGCAGTCCTGCCAAGCCTCTGCTTGTATATAGGCTTGGTCTTTATACCATTTTCTAATACAAAATCCACTGACTTGAACAGACTTAAACAAGCTAAAAGATTCATTTGAAGAAAAAAAAAAAATGAGGTCCAAAATACACTGAACTGCACTGACTTTCATAAAGAGCACTTTTTAAAATATACATTTTGTGTTCCACTGAAGAAAGTAAATGCATACAAGTATTAAAAAGACATGAGAATATGTAAATGATGACACAATTAAAATTTTTAGGTGAACTATCCCTTTAATATTTCAACACAAATGTAACAACTAACTTGAACTTGAAACGACTTTGCAACACATTTTACTTCTGTAATGTGATGCAGTTTTTAGTAAAACAAAATTTTCGACAAAAAAAAAAAAGTTTGTATTTAATTTTACTCATTGGAAATTGATTGGATGCTGAGAAGTTGTGACAGTTTCTATTACAAGAGGACTTGGAGACGTCACTCTAGAAAGAAAGGCTGAGCAAGTGATTGCATGTTAATATAAGATTACAAACGCTAATATTTTTTCTTCAAATGAAATAATGTGCAAATGTGATGAATCATACACAATAAAACCATGAACATGCTTTAAGAAAATAAATAAGTGAAATTCAGTCAAATATGATTTTAGGTTAACCTGATTCAGCTGGCTTTTGCTACTGCACCCTGATGGTTATTAGTTAACTTTTTCTTTCCATATGGTGACTATTAATTCAGGATCAACTGAATAATTTTATTAATTTTGTTAATAATGAATTAATCTTTCTTTTAGCTAAATGATGTGGGGTTTTCAAAAACACATATTGACTCGTTAATACACACATTCTCAGTAGACATGCAGACACATTCTTTTGCTGACCCACACAGGGAAGTAAATGCTGTGTCTGTTGTAACGACTGAGACAAATCAGACACAATTATTTGTTATAGTTAACCAATAATTGGTTAAAGCTCACTCTGGGGTCTGTTCCCCATCCCCCGAGAAGTTCTCTGTTATAAGTTTTATTGCACTAAAGAATGTGGTTGCCACATGGAAGAGCAGAGAAGAGACACAGAAACGTGCATCTTTCCTGCATTTTCCCCACAGAACACAGACTTTCCTGCATTAATTTACAGACAGACCATTCTATAAATGAACATGCACATCCCTAGGAAATGGTATCCATTATTACTGTTGTTGTATTGCACTCATTGTATTTGCTTGTTTTATGATACATTTAAGGTAACTTCAATTATGCCATGTTTAGTGTCTATGGGTTCGTATCGAGAAGATTTAAATGCTGGTGTATGCGGTATGTCCATACCTGTGCAACACATCAGTATTACAAGAATCTTTAATAGTTCCTCTTCAAAAACTCAGCCAGTTAATCTTGCTCGGTCGTAAAAGCCCTGACAGGAGGGGTGTTTTCACCCAGAAATACAACATCTTCATTGGTCACGTCAACCCTAAGAGGTGGGACTTTGACCAGAGGTTAAAAGCCAGTGCACAACGCCCCTCACTCTCTCTTTTCCTTGCTTTTTGGACGACTGAAGAGACCCCTTGTTGCTGCAGGCCTCTTCAGGCCAAGGCCTGTAGGCCTGCAGGCCCTGGCCTACAACACAGCCATGTGCTCATCTATGACAGAGAAACAGAACTTTGTTCCCCACTAAGAGTCAAATTAACAGTTTAAGTTGTTTCTTAGTACTTCATCCAACACAGAAGATACTGGCAGCAACTTTGGAGCGAATCATCAAGATTTCTACTCATGGTTTATCTTCATCTTCTCCTTAGCCCATGCTCATACGGGCTTCCAACAGGATGTAAATGAACGAACGCTCCAAGTCACAGAGTTCCACAGAGAACCAACCCACTCAGTGTGAGAAGGCACAGGACAGATGCAAGGACCCTGACAGAGCAGAGCAACTGAGGGAGGTGACCAGTCTTCAGGAGGCTCTGACAACTGTTGAACTTCGCCACTTAAAGAACGTAAATTATTAATAATTCCCCTTTGAGTTAATTCGCTACAAGTTTTGGTGGAGAACGAAAGGCATAATTTTAAGCAATTGTTTGCAGACGGACCCAGTAATCAATCATGTGTTTTTGCATAAGCTTTATTAACATCTTATACATGCACATACAAATTTCTGATAAAATCAGCAAAACTATGGCTTGAATGCGCGTTCGAACTGCAGAAAGTTCCTCGATGCTATAATGCATGTTTAAATTGTATGAAGAAGTACAACCTGAAATTATCGAAGAAATCATAATTTCAGTTGTTAAACGAGCGTAAGACTTTTTCTGACGACGGAATCTCAGATTAGCAGCGTGTACAAATGGTACCAGAATAAACTAACCTGATCTTGGGCGAAGAAACCCCCACTTTCAGCTTTGAATGCATAAGCCTTTTTCTGATGACGGAATCCCAGATTAAGCAGCATAAATGTACCTGTGTGACGAAGAAATCTCACTACAGCGTTTGTAACGGTGGTCTGGGCGATGCTCCTCAGTCACCGATTAATAAGGCCTTATCATTATTCGTTACGCCATCGTATTCATATCAGTGTGCTGGACCGCTCATATGAAACAGTTGTGTTTAATTTGTGGTGTAAATTCTAGCCTAGCTAACTAGTAATTCACCATTGTCTGTGAAGTGATGTGCTGTTGTGATTTGTGAGTTATGCGTTGCCACGCTAGAGTCCTCAATGCAGGCTTGCAGCACAATTAGAATGCTGCTCCCTTCTGGTTGTATTGTGAACTGACATTGGTCTCTTGGTAACACATGACAACAGAGCGTGTGAGCAGACACCTCTAAAAGTCTGATAACAGCACCCACGTCACAGACCGTTGTGCAAACAACAACCGCGTGTAGCCAAATCTAGCTCTCTAGCAACCCTACACGTATACCCTACAAGTTAAAACCCTTTACCTCGACTAAAAGCTGCTTGCACCCTGATAGCACCTTTTACACATACGAGTGTGAAGTGTAACATTCAAACCAAAGACTCTATAGATTTTGGGACCCTTTTTAGGAGGGATGTTGATTTGAACTGTTGATGGGGAACACGAAGCTTTGTGAAGCTCCGAATCAAATGAATCAATTGCGTCACAAATGAGTCACTGTTTTGAACCGCTCAAAGCACCACAAGTTGGTAACCCTTGTGGGTTAGAACAGCAAGTGCAGCGGAGACTTAACTCAACGAGACATCTTCAGTAAACCATTCACAAATGTTTTATTGAAGTTGTAATCAATTAAAGGTGATCAACGAATCATCTAATATCCTTAAACACGAGGTTTCTGTTAAGACATGATATTTCAGTAAACTGTAGAGCTCGTTTATGAAAACTGGGCTATATCAGTGTAGTGAACAGCACATTCCAGGGCCCAGTTTATGGCCGGGCCCCTCTCTGTCCGTAACAGCGGACAAAGGTTTGCTACATTTTGATTGGATCTTGGTGGACTAACACAAACAAACTGTCCAATGCCATCAGATAAAGATGTAAGGACAAGATCCAGACACCTCTTAGAGGGCAAGACCTCTTGTACCAAGCCTGGGAAGCACAGGACTTCTCATTGGTCCACATGCAGTTTCTGCCCTTCACCCATCTAGAGACTACTTCCTAAGGTTGGCTAGAGACTGCCATAAAAATTCCTCAGGACCTCAGCAGCAATGGGTGAAACAAAGAGAGATCACAAAGATCTATCCAAATCCATTCAAAACTATGTTTGAAAACCTTAGAACTGATGCAAACTACACATCCATTTCATACTTATTCACAGAAATAAGTTGGAAGCTATTTGTAATGCAACATCAGACACAAATTCAGCTGTTAATGAGCAATTGAATGAATGCATGACAATTCAATCTTTTTCCATCATGTTTAGTCTCTATTTGTTTAGAATATTGCCAAAGGTATTCTGGTGGTGGTTTGGAAAGTGAGAAATGCATTGGTAAACTTTAAAGACACTGTAAAGACTTCCAACTTTGTGCTTTATGCAAATGAGCTCCACAGGGGAAAGAAGGGTGGGCCACACTGTGTGTGTCCCCTCCGATGCCAGCAGCCAATCACAGCACTTGAATGGAGAAGCACCAAATTGCAATCTCCTCCTCATCGGAAAGGGATAAAGGGACCCTTTCAACAGACACTCCTCGTTCTGAGTCTGTCCTGTACGGGGATAGACATTAACAGATATACCGTTCTGGGTCTCAACTCTGTAAGGAGTGAGACATTAACAGATATACCAAGTTCTGAGTCTGTCCTGTACGGGGATAGACATTAACAGATATACCGTTCTGGGTCTCAACTCTGTAAGGAGTGAGACATTAACAGATATACCAAGTTCTGAGTCTCCCATCGGGAAAGACATGACAGATATACCGCTCTGAGTCCCAGCTTGTGAAGCTGAGACACTAATAGATACAACACCGTTCTGAGCCTCTGGTTCGTCCAGAGAGACAACAACAGATCCCATGATCTGGGTCTACAGCTAGTGAGGCAGCAACAGATACGACCGCGTTCTGAGCCTCCAGCCTGTGAGGAAAGAGACACTGACAAACACTACGTTGTTTCCGTCCAGCGAGACAGTAACGACATTTGCAACAAGGTTAAGCTCAGGAGAGCAAACCTTCACTCCAAGGTACCTTCGTCTGCGTGTTCCAGATTGTTAAGGACCTTCTGCACCTACGCCAGGGCCTCATCTGTGTGTTCCAGATTTTAGGACCCTTTGGTGTTCCAGGAGATCAGCATCCCACAGAGCTTCGTGTTCAAGACTGTTGAAACAGATTATGGCTCCTCTCCCCACTGCATTGTCACCCAGCACAACCGGTGGAAGACGTCACCGTCATCGGACTCAATTGCGTGGAACGTAAATATCACTTAACCAAACCTCGTTCCAGAGACCTTGGCATTGTTGTATATTATCAGTATATAATTCCCTAATTCCCATTAGATGTAATATAGCTGATGTTAGTTAATAACAAATAATCTTTTGTTTATTTGTTTAGTGCATAATAAGGTTCTCCACCTTATTATTTTCAGAGAAACAGTTTATCTTTCCATAAGATAACGTAACTCTTCCATAGCCACACCAACTTAATCACTTGTATTCTATGTATTTTATGCACTTTATTCCTTTATCATTCATGGTATTCATTTAGTAGTTGTGTTAGTTATTCTTGTTTATCTTTTTGTTAATAAAATTTATTTTATTACACTTGTGTCTTCCTTGTGCTGATAATACAGAAAAGGCTCTACAAGTTAGCAATCTCACCAATCTTTCAAATAAATCAGCTGACCGCTTTACATTAATTCTAAATGAATGAAAAGCCCCTGTTGAGAGTGTTCTCATACTGCAAAGGTAATAGACCTTGACTGGTGCCCTGAACTAGGAAAAGGGGGGGGGAGGTGGTCATTTGATGTACTCATAACCACACCTTAAGAGACGTGTGACCCAAAATTCACAACGTCAGCGGTGACGTGAGTACCAATCCCTATTTTACTGGGTGTCCTTGGATGGGCGAAAGTAAAATCACTACATCAGACAAACATGACAATAAGTCTCTTGCCTTTATCAAATGCGTCATTTAAATGTGTTATACACATTTCATATACAAATCATGTATAGTCATGGGTCATGAGACTTAGAGATGAACCATTGACATTTCAAACCACTTTGAAACAGCTATGACGCATCATGAAGCCTCGTTTACTGAAATTATGTGACTTCAGCAGTTTGACACGCTCCGAATCACTGATGCAAGACAAATGATTCACACGAGTTCCGAAGCTTCACAAGGCACGCCTCAAAGGCACCCATCTGTGGTTTAAACCATTTGTGTGTGTGTGTGTGTGTGTGTGGTGTCACTCACTTTGTTAACCTGAATATCCCTATGCAGCCAAGTTGAATTTAGTTAAATTTTAAAATTTAATTAAATCAATTTTGTCTATTTACCTTCCCTTTAGATTCCTAAATCTATAAGGAAATTCTAATTTCATTTTTATTTCGACTTTATTCCTCCTCGATGTGTCTTATTTTATTTCATTCACTTTCTTTTGTTTAAGCCTGAATATCTCTATTCAGCCAAGTTGGATTTAATTAAACTTAGCATTTAATTAAATCAACTTGGGTATTCACCTCCCCTTTAGGATCCCTAGAGCTAAAAGGGACCTTCTGCTTTTACCCTATTATTTTTTTTTGTTATTTTACCATCACCATCTTCCCTCTTTTTATAGGATCACAGTAGTTCTAGGAACTGTTGTTTCCTTAATGAGGTATAATGAGTTATAGGTTATTACTATCCTAATTCCTATCTCTTAGCTACCCCTCCTAACTCCTTAGTGCCGAGTACATGAAGTACAGCCACCGTCCAATGCACTTTTGGCTCCGGAAAGGACTAGAAACACTTCCCTTTGTTTCTTTTCCTTTTGACCTCAAGGCATTTGGTGTTTCTCTGTTAGCGTAGAGATTAGGTAATTACTTGAACAAGTGACACCTGCTTAACCATATCTCCTAGCAAAACTAAATAGGTAAAACCCTCTTTTCTTCCTTTCCTCTTTCTGATTTCATCTTATTGTTTTTTTTTTTTTCTACCAGTTTGTTCTATTCGTTACCCTTATGGTGACAATCTGTGGAAAAAGAACCATCAGTATTCTGAGTAATAGTTTAACGACATGTACCAGCCCAGTCATCTGTCAACACAGCTTACCGCTGTCAACAAAGATACTCAAACCCCTTAGTTGTGACCAGCACTAAGTCTCATACTGGCTTCCCCCACTTCAGCTATTCACTCCCTACATGGCCCACATAGCCGTTCTGTATGAAACTTGCATTTGCCTGTGCCATCTGTGTCTCTCTCTCGTGTCCCCATAAGTGTGCCAGTTTGCCTAGGACATCCAGCCCTGCCATCCAGGACCCCTTGGAGACCCAGCAGAACAATGTGATGGACACCCTTCGGCCAAAGCAGTCAACGACCTGCAACGGCAGAGCAAGGAACGGCGAGATTGGCAGCACAAGCGGACACTTGACACCTGGCCTGAGCCACAAAAAGCTTCATCTTCTCCTTAGCCCATGCTCATATGGGCTTCCAACAGGATGTAAATGAACGAACGCTCCAAGTCACAGAGTTCCACAGAGAACCAACCCACTCAGCGAGAGAAGGCACAGGACAGATGCAAGGACCCTGACAGAGCAGAGCAACTGAGGGAGGTGACCAGTCTTCAGGAGGCTCTGACAACTGTTGAACTTCGCCACTTCCAGCAGCTGAAACCAGCCGGCATAAAGGATTTCTCAGACCCAGAAGTCTGAACTCGGATTGAGTGCTGCCCTCAACACCAAGCAGGGCAGATCTGAAAGTCCCAATGTTACTGCCACAAACCTGAAAGTAATGGAGGACACCAACAGGACCTTTGCCACCTACACCAGTTAATCACCTTTTTGGGCAGCACAGCCTGCCCTCACACAATGCCATTCATGTGACCTGACACAGAAGGTCTATAAAACACAAGGCCCCTCAGAAGGGGTTCTTAAGATCCCAGTGACGTTGAACTGCAAACACAGTGCCTTCCACAAAGGCTTCTACAAAGGTTCCTAGTCAGCATAGGGCATAAAGCTTTTAAAGTAGGTGAAAATGTGTGTTCGCAAAAAAAAGCAGGAGTCATTAGTAAAATATGAATTTTACTGAGTGGAAGAAAACCTTGAATGAATGTGTAAGCCTCAAATGCTCATGACCATCTACGACAAGCTATTTTGAAACCTGCAGACATTTGATATACACTGTTCGATTGGGCACTGCTGCACATTGGTTTCCATGACAACAACTTGTCAAAGGAAATGTTAACTCCTGATACGTCACTGTGACACCAGATGGTGCTGGTTATGCTAGTACGGCCTTGCGCCATTAGCTTAAACGACCGTCCACTTAAAAGTGGGCCTTTGATAATCCTGACACGACATTTGATACGACATTAGATTTGCATGCAGATCACTAGTGGCTGGCTTGTTAGATGCAGATAAAACAAGAGCTTGAATTGACATCTCTGCTGTAACTGAAAGAGCCTTAACATACACATACACACATCTTAACATGTGTCAAATGGTATCAGTAAAGTTAGTCTGATTTTAGTGAAGAAACCCTAATCTCAGTATTAAAGCATAAGTCTGTTTTGATGAAGGAATCTCAGCTCAGCGGCATGTAAACTGTACCAGGATTGATTATTCTGCTTTTGTTGAAGAAATACCAATTGCAGTATTGCTTAACCTGTTTCTGATGAGTAAATCTCAGTACAGTGTTATATAAATGTAGTTTTGGGTGATGCTCCACTTTCTACAGTGTAACGGCCTTTAAAAAAAAAAAAAAAAAAAAATTAGCTAGATTGATATCATTCATCTAAACTTTAGCTGCATCTACAAGCATAGCTACCTAGTGACCAAAACTGTGTATCACTTGCTGAAAGGAACGTCAGTATTCATGCACAAGATGGACGTAACTATGTATGCTTAAACAAGCTTTAATTAACAGCACATCTGTGTAATTACACTTTAAACAAGTACAAGACGTTGTTTAAAGTAGAGAGAAGGGTTTACATGAGTAAAATTTGCAAATGCCAAACCATATTTGCATTTTACTGAATGCAACATCTAATTTTTGAATATCATGAAGTATAAGCACCACATTTTAATTCAATGCAGGACTCGTATCTTCATGAAGAGTTTGCAGACACTCTTCATGAGCTGCTGAATTGCTCTGACGTGCACTGCTTCCCATGACAACAACTTGTCACAGGAAATACTAACTCGCCACCTCATGGGGACATCATATTGTAAACAAACCAAGCTAGGTGGCTAAGCTAACCCCACCTAGTGGCCCTTCCGCTCAGGCTAAGCTAACTAATAACTTCTACAGTTAACGGTTAGTATTATTTACTTGAAGCCTTTAACCACAGCTTGTATGTATG
This sequence comes from Hypophthalmichthys nobilis, assembly GCA_037950665.1. Lineage (NCBI taxonomy): Eukaryota > Metazoa > Chordata > Actinopteri > Cypriniformes > Xenocyprididae > Hypophthalmichthys > Hypophthalmichthys nobilis. The sequence continues at coordinate 23,305,876 of CM075491.1, read as the reverse complement.
CAGTGTGAAGTGATCTAAACCAATTTCCTTTAACCATTTTTCAATAGCATGTTGACTAAACTTCAGGGAGGGGCACACACAGGGTGTGGTCCTGAACATGCTTCAGCTGTGACCAACTATAAACTGATTACCAAAGCTAATCTAACTGTTAATCACTAGTGCTGTTAACTATTCCTAATACCAGGTCATTCTGCTGTTATAAATCACTTCTCTAAATCTTTTTATTGATTTTAATCACAATAACAGTCAGCTATTCGTTTTTACTAGTATTATTTCTTTCATCTATTTGATTTATTTACATTTTCATTTTTGCTCTCGTGTGGTATAATTTCCCAATAGAACCACAAGTAACTAGACATACTTTCCTTCTTGATTTTGTTTATTTACAACAGTTGCTTCAATTTTATGAGCCAGTTACAAAAGTAATTTAAACGATTGCTATGGCATAATTTTGAGCACCACTAATAAACCCAATCTAATAGGAAAGCGTTCTTCTTCCTTTCTCTCTTTTCATTTGTTCAGAGATAAAGCCTGTTGTGAGCCATCAGCAAGTTCTGAGAAATAATTTGACCATAAGAAAGTTCTTAAGTCATTTATTAAACAGCTATACACCTAGCTGCCCACTGTGCCTTCATCTCCAAATTCTGTTTGACCTTGCATTAGTCTCTTGCCCTTACTCTCACCACAAGTGTGCCAAAATGTTGCAGAATGCTCAACCTAACTGCCCAGATGGCAGACCAAAGGACTGGCTAGGTGTCGTGAGGAACACCCTCCTAACCAGGGCTGTTGATCACTTGCAGCACCAGAGCCAAAAGCAACTAGACAACGATGGAAGAGAAGTAAAGGCAGATGACTAAAACCAGAGGTATGATCACAAAGATCTGACTGAGGTCAACTTCTTCCTGGCCCACAACCTCACAGGTTTGAAACAAGAGGTAGACAACCTCAAACTCCAGATCGCAGAATCTCACAAGGAGCTGACAAAGGCTAAAAGCCGCATAGACCAGCTAGAGATGCCGGGCTCAGGACAGACACAATGTCCCTGGCAGAGTGGAGTCACAGAAGAAAATCCACAGACTTCAAAACGCTCTGACAGCTGAAAAGGACTTGAAGAAAAAGAAAAAGGAACTATTTCACAAAGAGTCACCGTTAAAAACGGCAAATTCTGAACTCTTGGACAAAGACGCCAGAATCAAGGCCTGTGAAGGTCACCTGAATGTGTCCAGATCTGGGATTGAAGCTCTGACCCAGCAGCTGGACAACATAAAAGATGAACTTAACATGGTCCAAAGAGAACTGAGATACTCTTACCTGCTACAGAAAGAACTACAGCAGGAGAGACATCTCACTCCCCCACATGGAATCAGCAGAAGAGCCTCCCCTAGCCAAGCACCGAGGTACAAAGGGGGGAGCCGAAGCCTTGTACTTGACACCTTATCTGCCCATTTCCTGAAATCCTCTGCAGTTGCAGAAGAAGAAGGATTAATTCAGATGAACCCTGAAATGACACATGAAGTGACATTCAAAGACATCCAGCAACAACCTCCACATCTTTTACACAGCAGCCATCCAGAGGCTGCACAAGGACGACTGGACATGCCTGCATCGGACCTGTAGGAGCTTCTAACACTGCTCCTTGAACAGTACTTACCTGAGGAGTACTCAGAAGCACAAGCTTCTGACCTCTCACACAACACCACTCAGACCTGCTCAAGTCGGCGCCGCCACAAGAGCAGAGGAACACTGCAAACTTCAGACTTTTTCTGAATGAGAGCAGAGGTAACAAACGCCTGCTGCCCTTCTGTCATCAACCCTAGGTCAGTCTGAAACACTCTTCACACTACAACTCCCATAACCTCTTCCTGCAACCACCTGCTTCACGGGTGTCCAAACGACAGGTGACACTGTCAAGGCACCTGCTACCTCGACACCTGCTGAGCAAGCTCAAAGACCTGAACCTTGCCACCAGCAAACATCTCGCCCACACTAACTGACTTCAGGGTGACAGGTGACACACTGTCAAGGCACTGGCTGCCTCAATGCCTGCATCACCAGCTCAGAGACCTGAGCTTGTCTACTGTCTACTTACAACCAGAGCCCATCACAGCCTTCCAGCTTTGTGTGCCAGTGGTGTGTCTGATCTTTCTGTACCTTCAGCGTCGCTCGCTGTTGCCATAAGAGGGACAACAACAATCGAAAAGGGGGAATTATGTAACGACTGAGACAAATCAGACACAATTATTTGTTATAGTTAACCAATAATTGGTTAAAGCTCACTCTGGGGTCTGTTCCCCATCCCCCGAGAAGTTCTCTGTTATAAGTTTTATTGCACTAAAGAATGTGGTTGCCACATGGAAGAGCAGAGAAGAGACACAGAAACGTGCATCTTTCCTGCATTTTCCCCACAGAACACAGACTTTCCTGCATTAATTTACAGACAGACCATTCTATAAATGAACATGCACATCCCTAGGAAATGGTATCCATTATTACTGTTGTTGTATTGCACTCATTGTATTTGCTTGTTTTATGATACATTTAAGGTAACTTCAATTATGCCATGTTTAGTGTCTATGGGTTCGTATCGAGAAGATTTAAATGCTGGTGTATGCGGTATGTCCATACCTGTGCAACACATCAGTATTACAAGAATCTTTAATAGTTCCTCTTCAAAAACTCAGCCAGTTAATCTTGCTCGGTCGTAAAAGCCCTGACAGGAGGGGTGTTTTCACCCAGAAATACAACATCTTCATTGGTCACGTCAACCCTAAGAGGTGGGACTTTGACCAGAGGTTAAAAGCCAGTGCACAACGCCCCTCACTCTCTCTTTTCCTTGCTTTTTGGACGACTGAAGAGACCCCTTGTTGCTGCAGGCCTCTTCAGGCCAAGGCCTGTAGGCCTGCAGGCCTCGGCCTACAACACAGCCATGTGCTCATCTATGACAGAGAAACAGAACTTTGTTCCCCACTAAGAGTCAAATTAACAGTTTAAGTTGTTTCTTAGTACTTCATCCAACACAGAAGATACTGGCAACAACTTTGGAGCGAATCATCAAGATTACTACTCAGCCTGCAGACCCGATGCTCCTCAGCCTAAAGGCATCTTGCAAGTATCGTACATTTGAACACTAAACAGCGATTTAGTATTGATTTGTAGAACTTACCTTGTCAGCAAAGGTGTTTTATTACTGAGGAAACTGATGATTCTTTTCCAGACTGTCTTTGACTTTTTCCTATAGTTCCATTTCTGGTGCCACTTCCTGTTCAACTCTATCATTGCTCATTCTTACCTACGTATGTGTGTGACCTGCGTGTATGTTATGTGTTTGTTAGTTTAGTTATGTGTTTGTGAGTTAGTTAATAAAGATTGTGCACAATACATGTTTGGTTCTGACTCCGTCTGCTAATAAATTGCCTCTTAAGTGACTTAGATCCTGACTACATGCTCTGAGTAGTACGGTACAATAAGAATGTTGTTTTTCCATAACCTGGAAATGAACATTTCTTAGAATTAATAAACAATCAACACTGGACGAACAGGTTAATTGATTGTAATATTAATCTTAATGTAGCTACATCCAGCTAATCTGATTAACTGATTTACATATTCATAATTAATCATAATTAATAATCATAATGAGTTATGAATAATTATTAATATTTCCCCTTTGAGTTAATTTGCTACACTGTGGACATAGTGAAATATGTGGATTGTTTTACAGCAGCAAAGTGAGTGGCTTCCCTTCACTTCTGCATCATTGGTGTCCCTCCATTCATCTACCAGTTCATCCATTCTCTCCATCCTGACACCTGACTGCAGTCCTGACAGATAGGCCTAGGTGAAATAGATTTGGATTACGATTTATTTTTCCTGAGTAATTAGTTACGTTTACATGCACCCAAATAATCAGTTAATCATCAGATTGATGGCTCAATTGGATTGAAAAGCCTTCATGTAAACACCTCCATCGATATGATTGAGCTTGATCCGAATTAAATATTGATCGGATTAAAAGGGGTAGTGTAGATCTGAAGTAATTCGATCAATAAGAAAAAAAAATAAGCATATATAACTGCTTCAATCAAACTATTTTCTCAATCGAATTTAAAAACATCTTGCTCATATGAGCAGTGCTGTAATGCACAGGTTTACATACATTTTACAACTTATAAATGTGCATATGTTTATTTATGCCCTACTTCTTATGAACTAGGGCCTATACCATGAAGCCAGTTTAGGTGGCTAGAGAGGTATGTTTCAGTTGCACCAACCCTGGGTTTTAGGCACCATGAAAGTGGCTCAGCTTTTAGCAGTGTTCATCAGTGTTCACAGCTACCCTGCTCCGGGGCAGGTTATATTCTGGGTAAGAGATCTCAAACCAAAAATGGACTAATCAGCTGTAAGCAAAGTAACATGTCTGACACTAAAAAGTCACTCCCCCAGTTTTTACTCCAAGCTAAAGGTCACCACATAGTAACAGATTTCTAAAGACAAAATCATCTGCTTTTTATGATTATTTATTATTATTTATTATAATTATTTTAAATGATTTATATATTATTTAAAGAATTTTTATATTCTTAATCCATTACACATGAGCAGTTAGTTTAACAGTTGTTATTAAGCATTTAGTTTAAATGTACATAAATACACACAGATATGTAATATAAATATGCTTTAGAATTAGATAAAGCTTTAAAAAGGATTACATGTGAGCTTACATGTTCAAATCTCTGTATCCCTATATATTATCAACTATACCTATATGTATATATTAAACAACTAACTTCATCTGCATTGATTTAGCAAGATTTTTTCTTCTTGCTGTATAAATGCATTTATATACTTATATATACTTCATATTCTTCAATCTACTTCGGTAGAAGAGAGAATCGCTTTGGCTCTCTCGCAAAAAGTAAATCACAGTTTCGCATGTTTCAAAGGCATGCGATTGGCTGTTTACTGTCACACTTTTATGTGCACGCACTCCATGAACTCAGGATCAATGCCTGAGTTGACAGAGCAAGGAGGAGTGGAGGAGACTGAATTTTTATTAACATATTCAGCTAAAAAAGCTGCTTTGACTTTATTTCATAATTGACCATTTTTTACAACATCAACACTGTTGCTGAACTGACTTGAATCAACATTGAACAGACTCAAAGTGAATAATAACACATATCTTCTATACAGCTGCATTACAGCAGAATTTGAATTTTGTTTGCATCATTAGCCGCTTTTCCACCGAAATTACCTAAAACAATTTGTCCCAGGAACTTTTTTCCCCCCAGACCTGTTGCTGACTGCATTTCTATCGCGGTCTAAAGTACCGTGAAGATTAGGCAAATTAATCCAGTGACATAGGACTATGCGTGACTTTTCAGTTCTCGCTGGATTTTGTCCTCTGCATATAATCTTAATAAAGCCAGAAACTCATCGTTGGTCCATCTGTCATATTTTTTATACTCCATTGTTGATTCGAATAGCAAACAACTCTTACTGCACGCGCTACAACAGACTTTTAAAAAAGGTGGTTGAAATAAAATGCTGTGTGGAGTCAACCAATCAGCATGTTCAGCACCCAAGTCCCACCCCCGAAAGTTTCTGAACTTTGAAAAAGTATTACCTCTCCAGCGGGGACTTTCTAAGGGGGAAATTTTTACCAGTAACGTCATTTAGAACCTGGTCCCCACAGTCGAAATACCACCCTAGTCCCTTGTTCATGGGGAAAGTTCCTGCAGTGGAGACGCAGCTATAGATCGTTATTTTCCTGTTTATCACTGTAAAGCTGCTTTGAAACAATCTGTATTGTATAAAGCACTATATAAATAAAGGTGACTTGACTTGACTAAAAAGCTGTTCTGACATAAACGACAATTATCCTCACGGTTGCTCCAGTGATATTATTGCAGTGACTTTCCTGGTCCTGTACGAGGTGACTGGGCTCTACGTATGCGCTGAAGTTTTATTCAGAATACATGTAATGCACATGAAAAAAACAAAAACAAATTTGCAGTGATCATTAAGTATAGAAATATATCTGTATGCGCAGAGAGAGTGTACTCATTTACGCTGTGTACTGTATGTGTCATCATTATATCACTCAGTATTTTGCTGATGAAGGCTCAGAACACAGAAGGCACGGCTTTACTCATACGGCATAAATTCATAGCAGCCAGAATTTGTAACACAAGCAGTCTTCCAATAATCTCCCACATGAATTCTCACCATGTTGTGCACACTTCAGTCACCTATAATCAATATAATCAAGGCCTGAGTCATGTACAATTGTTCTCCACAAAAAGGAAATCAGGATGATGTGAAAAGTTTAATAAGCTGAAGGGGTAAAATCTTATTGACCGATGATTCATCCAAGACATTATTATTTTGGTGCTGACAGGGTTTACTTGACATTCAAATGCATAGAGTACAGTCAGAGTACAGCTCATCCATGACAAATTTCATGACTTCATACTTACATATAATAAGATGTAGTAATATGCATATTTGGCTTCCTGTCCGAGGAGAGGGTTCCGAGCTCAGAATTTGGCCCGAACCCAGAGCATTCCCCCTATCCTTGGCTGGGACAGGAACAATCAAGAGTGAGGAGTTGGGGTGGAGGAGGGATGCTGGAAAAACTGTCGTTGAAATGAGGTAAATCGGCTCTATATATAAGCCTCCTTTTGTGCTGATTAGGTTGATTATCTGAACATGCTCCTCCCAGACTTTTTTAATAAAACATCACTTTCTTTGGACTTCACATCAAACACAACAAGCACCAAATCACCCACTTGCTTACATTTAATAAAGAAATGACACCATGTACACCAGTGGTGGTATTTAAGAAAAACTGCTGGTACTCTGTAGAGTAAATTATAGAAGTGCAGGTACTGCGTACCACCCCATTGTGCATATGATGTATAGTACATTTACTGTGAAGGCCTTGGGAGCATTACACATCACATTTAGACACTTGCAAACTTCCTAAAGCATTTTCCCTTGGGTGAATCCCGACTGCCATGTGGACAAAAGAAGTTTATATGGACAGACTCTCGACCCTTTGATTTTGACTGAGGAAACGAGTAGACTCACATGTCCACTTCAAGCAGCTTCATAGACCAAAGTGCAATACGATTGTGACATCATAAAAGCAGATCACACTTCATTTACCCCCAACCTATACAACAATAGTGTATAATATATTAAATCATTTTAAGAATTAACTTTGTAATACTTGTTGCTACCTTAAAGGTGGACTCAGTATTATTTCAAATACACTGTTTGGAAGTTAGTCGGCCGATACCAACAACAAACGTCTAACCAATCAGCATTAGGGGGCGTATGACGGTCGAGGAGAGAAAACGAGCAAGAGGGAGATTTGAAAATAAGAGGGGAAAAAAACTGCAGAACGAGAGACAGGACACAATACAAAAGAGTTCAAAAGAATATCACTGCAATGAAGGTTTATGACTAGGCTAGCACTTTAGGACCCGCGTTTATATTAGAAACGTTTCCCAGCGCTGGAGAGAGCTAAGCAGGTAGGCCTGAAAACAGACGCGGAGGCTGCTTTGATTCCTTGTCATGTAAGTAACACTGGGGTTTGATTGTCTGGAGTTGCTGTTCTGTTAGCGATTAACAACAAACTCTTGTTTGTATTTACTCTTGTGTACTGTACGTTCATTTTTTGTGCTTCCTTGTCATTCGTTCATCATCTGCGCTTTGTTTTTCATGAAGCATTTTGTTGTGCGTCAGCTGTGATAAACAGACATCCACTCGCATTGCGTGTGTAACAGTGGCCAGATAGTGAGAGTTTTGCAGTTAAAGTACTGCACACTGATGCCCGCTAGAGAATGAGATGTTTAGCGTAATTGGTAGTGCATTCGCCTCGCATGCCAGCAGCGATTGGGCCGAGATTCGAGACCAACTCGGAACAGGATGGTTAGTATTGGAGTGTGAGTTTTGGAGGCGGAGCATTGAAGAGAGGGGTGGGTTTGTGTGGGTTGATTTCAAATATCAACAGTGTTCAACAATTAATTTGAGAAATCGCATACAGCACCTTTAAGCTGAGTGTTCGTTATGCAATCATAGTTTATTATATTAATATTTTGTTTGTGTGATTTTATAAATTTTCTCCAACAGCCCAGACATACCTAGCATATACAATGGGGCATCAAACAAAATTCATAAGGGGAAAAAAAATTAAATAATAAATCATCTCCTTAGTGGGTTCAAAGTGATCAATGGATTAGGATGTTCCAGTTCAACCCATTGCATGGGTTCTGCCAATAGTGAGCACTCATGCAACTTAAGCAATGGTATACATCCAAGTCAACGAGTTAAAGGAAGTTAGCGAGGGAAAGGCATAAAAGAGTGAAGTAGAACACAGCCCTGTGCTGCGTTCCATTCGGAAGGGCTCATCCCTATGCCCTAATCCCTTCAAAGGGTTTACCCTCCGGAGTGAGAGCTTCGAAGGGATGAAGATTGTAGGGGTAAAAAAAAAAAAACTCTTCTTTTGGAATGCACTTCTGGGTCGTCTTAATGAGACAATCAAGGAAGCGCCTTTGTCGCACATTTTATACGCTGGTTAACCCCCCCAAAAAACATGCATTTTGTTTAACGTTAGTTTATTTATTTATTTACGTTAAATATAATGTATATTGTGTCTATGTATTTGAAACATTTGAATGAACTGATGAAGGTAGCTGTTAAGTATTTTTGTTGAAGTACAATATCATTTTGACCATAATAATGTACCAAATCTAACTCGTATAAATATTACAGTAATATAGAAAAATACTATAAATACATTTATGGGTAAAATCGAACTCCGGGCCCCCTGTACCCATTCTGTGACGTCAAACAACTTCCCTGTGCAAAGGACCATGGGGGCGCGAAATGTCCATCAGTTGTACCCTTCGAAATCCTTAATAGAGCACCTCAGGGATGACGTGTTTTTGTAGGCCAACCCGGAAGTTAACGGCGCACGGGTTCCCTCGATCGAAAGCCAATGCATTTTTCCCATAGACTTTTGGAAAATCGCAAAAAATAAGCTCTGTGTTTAACAAAGGGTTATGACACTTACACGTTTTGTCTATCAAGATAATCTTTACAAGTTAACACAACAATTATACATTTTGAAGCCTAAATAAAGTCGTCAGATATAAAAAGCTAACAGTAGGCTATAAACGGACTATAGCACACCACGGTCGCGGATCAACATCACCACCACCAAGCTTCCTCAAACTTTATTTAGAAAACAACTTTATTTAAAAACATGCTCGCTGATTATGATCTGTATGAATACTTATCCATTTTTTCATGAGAAATGCTGTCCAAATGTCCTGTTTGTCATGATGACGTCTAAAGTCCCCACCAAAGGAAGTAGTCCATTTTAGCAATTTGTTAGCAACCGCAGTTTTTAAGACACAATAAAGGTTTAAAAAAAATCACAAGCGGGTTATAAACGTGAAAATATTTAGAGGCTTTGTTAACCACAGACCTTATTTCAGGCGATTTAGCAAAAACCCATTCAAAAAACCCATTGACTTCGGGGCGATGGAACCGGAGGTCCTAAAATGCTAACTCGCTTCCGGGTTTTGCCTACAAAAACACGTCATCCCTGAGGTACTCTATTCCGAAGGGCCCTTTGAAGTGGCCAGTTTTGAGCACTTCAGTTTGGAATGACCCTTCAATATGGCGGCCATGATTGTTTTCACTCCGAAGTGCCCTTCGGAGGGCGATATATCCCGTTTGGAACGCACCACTGATCTCAGCAGTGACATTCACTCCCTCACACCACTAGAGGTCACTCTCACCAGACTACTAGGACTGTGCTACATGCTTGTCAGTCAGCATGCCTTTGTTTTTTTTTGGCAGTAGCAACTCTCCTTGCTCTGCAGCAGCAGCAGAGTGTGTAGCAGAGCTAGTGTGTCAGAAACCAAATATATTAACATTGTCATATTCATTAACATACTAAAATATACTCAGAAAGTTGTCACAACTGAACTGCCACTCTGCCTGCCTAATGTTCCTCTGTTAGTATTGCTGATGCTTTCCTGTTTTATTTGGATTGTGTGATTGAGAGATGAACATTTGCATACTGATCCTGAACCTCAATTAAAGTCTGATCATTCTTATAAAGTCTTGATATTTTGCACAGCCAATTAAACACAGATGAGTATTTCTAATTATTTTGTCCTCTTCCATCTGTTACATGAGAAATGAGGCAACAGAAACTGAGTCATTTTGGCTCCATCTTTATCTTCTCATTTCTGAGGGCATTTTGCTATCTCAATGCAAATGCTCTCCAGCATTTCTAATTAATAACAGCTAAACGTCCTCCATAATTTTCCTTTAGCTTGAGATACTTTATTTTATCTTGCAAAATATTGGCTATAACCAAATCTGAGCAGTAAGGCCCTCATTCTTTGACTTCCACAACAGTTTTCTCTATTACCCATGATGCTGAACGTGTCCTCCATGTGGAAAATCTTCCTCAGAAGACAAGGTTCGTGACACTGTGAGGCTGTTTGCACTTGTAGAATTAAATGAAGCATGAAGGGAAAGCTGAGAGCTATCAAAGGCTTAAAGAAGCACAAGCTTTCTGAAGTCATCTGTGTGTTGTGACGCCAGTGACGGGCCACTGAGCTACATTTACGACAGCAACATTCAGATACAGCATAAATCTTGTGATTTAGTTTGGCCAGGAAAAATACAGGCAGCACTCATGCTGTTTACTGATTGTAGCACTTATGAGAGGCCAGTAATTTATACTTAACAGCTGCAGTGAAATTTTCACATTTGTAAGAACAGTTTTTCTGTCCATTTTTGGATCACACATCTCAGCTCACCCTTCAATGCATTAACCCTTCTGTGTCATCTTGTTTGGTTTGTATTTGTCAGCAGTTAAAACAATCAGAGATGCTGCCTTCAACTCACGTCAGAATAAGCATATTTCAGGTGAGAGCACAATCCTACCTTAGCAACTGTAGCCATCTGCCATACCAGACGGGCATTTTCTGTTTTCTAATGCTAAAAAACATGTATATTTAGATGTGACACAAGGATATAACCACAAACAAATAGGCTAATTTTCAATTTTCCAACTCTTTAAATAAATTTTGAAAAATTTAAACTGTTGCCCTCATTCCCAAATGATCATCATTTGCTTCAATATAAATAAATATTATTAACTTAACATCATTTACATATCACTGTAGTGTTGATACTAACTAAAAATGTAAAAATGCCATAGTGAGTTGTAGAAACTAATATAAAGATTTTGTTCACATTCACTTATGTTATACTTTGTGATCAGTGTGAAATGGGGCTTATGTTTTTGGTGACTGTTGTGAAAATTACAGTAGGGTAGACAGTGTACCGTAAGAATAGAGGGATAGTTGAAACATGAAATGATCTGTGCATTATTTCTTACCTGTGATTTTTGCCCCAGCATCCTCTTTGATTTTGGAAAATTACAACACATATGTGGCGCGTGATGCACACACATGTTAAAGGTGTTTCAACTGTCCCTCTGTTCGAACTGTACACGGCCTACCCTATTTTCTTTTCACTAAGTGGACAGTATGCAATAATAACATATTCAGTGTTTATACAACAGTTCGTTCTGCTTCTCAAATCTGATTCCAGTCATGCGATATTCTACCAGTATCACCACGGGAACCGTTTCACCATTTCTATCACTCTGCCTGCAGCATTTCTCACAGTGAGTGTCATGGCACATGAGCAAACCCACCATAATTTTACAAATCCTACTGTTGTTGTGTCACTGCATGGGGAACTATTTTCTCGCAAAACTTCTGAATGTATGGCTTCCAGCTGAAATTACTGAATTTTGCAATGGTAAATGTTACCACATTGGAGTAATTTTGATTTGTCATTTTGACTGGTCCAACCAGACAATTGTGGCCAGAGTTAGATTAAATAGTCTTTTCCAAAAATATTTGGACTTAGTGTAAATAGACACTCTGCAGATTACTGTGTAATTTAACAACTTTTTTTTTTTTTTTTAAGAAAAATGGTCAATTTATTAGCTTTTTGGCAAAGTGTAATGCTGGCCATGCTGGTTCAATAAAGGGAGATGTGGATCTAAATGCAAACAGTTTATTACACACAAGAGCAATCACAAAGATCCAAAAAAAAACAAACAAACATGGTTCCAGACATGACGACAATGTGGTAATCCATTAACAGGCATGACCTGAATCCAGGCATGGCAATGAACATTCATAGGCAGACAAGGCATAAATCCAAACTAGGCAATGACATGAACACCAAGGCAGACAGCACAGACAACACAAAAGTCTAACAAGGTAACAAGGGGAGTGGCGCATTGTCGGGGAAACAAACAAGGGTAACTATGGATACAGAAAAATGGAAACAATGGAAATGAGAGTAAACACAAGGTGAAACAAGACATGACAAGACAAAAAAAAAAAAAACACTTCAACATAAAAATCCTGAACTCAGACACCACAGTACTGAGTTCGTTACAGAGCCCCCCACTTAAGGAGCAGATTCCAGATGTTCCACATGAAACATCAGTCCAGGAGGGTGTTGTTGAGGGGCATGATAGAGGGCCAGGCCCATGGAAGGGAACAAGACTTGGAACATGGGACAATGGCGGTCCTGGGCCATGAAACAGGGGAAAACTTGGTCGTGAAACAGTGGTGGACTTGGGCCGAGGAACGGGCAAAACCAGACCATGAAACAGTGGCAGTCCTGGGCCATGAAACGGGAAAAACTTGACGAGACAGTGGCAGGGCCAGGTCCATGGGGCAGTGACAAATCTAGACCATGACTTAGTGGTGGACCTGGTCTGTGTAGCAGTGACGACTCTAGACCATGGAGCAATGGTGGTTCTAGGCAGTGAAGTAATGGTAGGCCTGGTCCATGGAGCAGTGAGGAGCTTGGCCAATGGTGCTGTGGTGGGCCTAGTCCATGGAGCAGTTATGAGCCTGATCTGAGGAGCAGTGGCCGAAATAGCTCAGGCTGGGTTGGGCAGATGACCTCCAGGGCGGAGCGGATGACCACCATAGCAGATCAGATGCCACTGTAGCCCTCCACGGTGGAGAAGAAGACTACCATAGCCGATCAGACAAGGCTGTAGTCCTCCACAGCGGAGCAGAAGACCACCATAGCAGATCAGGCAAGACTGTGGAAGATCCCAAGAGCACTTCTAGAGGAGCAGGCAAGACTTGGTCAGGTGAGACTGAAACAGAGAACAGAGAGAGGTTAGTATTGACCTTAGAGGCCACAACAAAACAGGCAGGTAGCTTGAGGATGTTCTTGGTAAACCTAGCATGATTAACAAAGTGTCTCTGTTTTTTTGTGTCATGGCAGACATGAATTTCAGTAATGACCTCCGTGGTCACATCATGGCAGACGTGAAACTCAGTGATTGAAACAGACTCTGGAGAAGACTTGTGAGTTGAAGCAGACCTTGAAGCAGACTTGTGGACTGAATAAGACCTTGTGGCAGGCTTGTAAGCAGACTCTTGGGATAAAGCAGACTTGGAAGCAGACTCTTGGGATGAAGCAGATTTGGAAGCAGGCTTTGAAGCAGACCTTGAAACAGACTCTTGAGCTGATGAACAGTATGCGGCCCAAACACGCATAATGGACATCGCAGTGATGTGGAATGCAGTCATCAGTAGGACCACCTCTTGACTTGGGACAACCGCAGGGATACCGGCAGAATGCACCCTCATATGCGGTGCATCATCCAAACTTGACACCAGTCTCTTGCAACTTGGGACTGCCTTAACAACTTCATTTGTAATGTGCATGATGACTGGGAACCGTGATGTGACATCCATGATGGCTGAAGATTCTGGTATAACGCCCTCAATGGCTGGAGAGTCTGGCATAATGTCCATGATGGCTGGAGGCTCTGATATGGCAGCCATGACAGTAGGAAGCTCTGGCATGGCAGACATCTTGGCGAATGACTCAGGAGTGGTAGCAATCTTGGTCGATGACTCAGGCATGGCGGCCATATTGGCTGATGACTTTGACGTGGCGCCCAACTTGGCTGATGACAATGGCATGGTGGCCATCTTGACTGATGACAATGGCATGTAACCATGACGTGACTTGACTCTGGCTTGGCAGACGTAATGTGACAAGACTCTGGCTCTATAGTCAAAATGTGACTAGACTCCAGCTTGATGGCCATAACATGAACAAGTCCTGATATGATATGGACAGGCTCGGGGATAGCGGGTACTGCAGAACCGCTTAATAATAAAACCAGTTCAAAAGTGTCTGTTAATGTTCCATGGAGATCAATACTAAAAAGTTGAGATTTCAAGGGTGGATTAAGACTAGTGTGATAAAAAGTAATAAGCTACTTATCTGGAAATTCTGTTTGATATGCGAGGTCCAGGAAATCTTGTGTATGATCCTCTGTGGAATGGTTGCCCTGATGGAGCATGAGAAGACGAACTCCGGGTGGCAAATTTGCTGCTAGATCCATCTGTCTTTGGTTGGTGATTCTGTAAAGCTGGCCTCGCTGGTTCAATAAAGGGAGATATGGATCTAAATGCGAACAGTTTATTACACACGAGAGCAGTCACAAAGATCCACACAAACAAACATGGTTCCAGACATGATGACAACATGGTAATCCATTAACAGGCATAAATTCAAACTAGGCAATGACATGAACACCAAGGCAGACAAACATTTTGAGAACCTCAAACAATCACGACAAACTTTAACATGACTTGAGCCTATTTATACACAAAAGGGTGCGAGAGTAAACACAAGGTGAAAACAAGACAGGACAAGACAATAACACACTTCAACATAAAAGTCCCGAACTCAGACACCACAGAACTGAGTTTGTTACACAAAGGCTATTTAATCGACCCTTTTCAAATGATTGATTTTACTTTTTAATGTTTATTTTAATTCATTTAAATAAATATTAGTTTTAAATAGTATAGTAGTTATAGTAGTATTATCATTTATTGATAACATGAAAATAATTATTGGCCAAATGGTACTGGCCAGAATTAATTCCAGCACACGTAAGAATAATCTCCCCACGATATTTAATTCTACTCATTTAGTGAGTTTATGAGGCAACATACTGCCTCAGAGCTGTTTGGTTGTGCAAGCCTGAGAAAAACATAAAGTGCATACATAATGCACATCCTTTGCGCTTCATTTTGTCGCAAGAGTAATAAAAGCTTCCTGTGTTTGTCTAGAATAGGAAAAGAAAGAAATAGGAAATTGCATTCTATTCTATTCTATTCTGTTCTGACCAAAATCACTTGAACTCACTTCACATCATAATCATGCCTTTCAAAGATGCAAGTAGGGGCTCCCCAGAAGGACATAAAGGCAGCCAGAAAAAATGGGTTACATTGAAGAGCAAGAAACCCAGTAGTAAGGAATTCTAGATTTTGTGCAAAATGGTGACAAGAGACTCACTAGTTAATGGCTGTTAATGACTGAACCTGGGTTTAAACCTGGTAAGTGAAAGATAATGATGGAAGGAGAAACAATGAATCGCCAATGTCCCTGCCTACCATTTCTCTGAATCAATACACATTTATAGAATTGGAATGCAGTTCGAAAAATACAAAAATGGAAAGTGCTCATTAAAAATGCTCATACTCACTGTGCTTATGAGTTTGTGAGTATAGAGACTTTAATCTGAGCTCTCTCTCTCTCTCTGCTATTCTTGGGTGCATTTTATACTTTTTCATTGATATATGCATCCCAAATTGTGATTCAGAGGGATAATACATCTCTGGCTACTGCCAATACTCATTTAATAGTCCTACAGAGACCCGTATCCATTCTTACCAGACACACACACATACAGCAGAGTGCCACATTACTGCTGCTAGGCAACACCTCCTCAGTGGAGATCGAGCCCTGGCTCATTGTTTCCTCACCAATCAGAGCATCTGTCTCAAGGTCTCACTCTTTTTGTTCCTGTTTACTGTAAGACAGATTCTACACATATATTGTCAAGAGTACAGTCCAGGGCTTTTCGACTTTTGAAAGCTCAGGGGCCACAAAGCAGAATTCCTTGAACCTGTGGACTTGCACTCCTACATTTTGTAGCAATTTTTAAATTAAAAAGGCATGTGTGCTATATTAGCTGTGTTCAAAATCATATCATTTGATGTCACAGTAGTGGTATAGGCCTATAGCATGACATTTATTTGGGCTGGAACTTCAACCCTATAATGCTTTACATATTACATCACCATGCAATAATGCCTGCACAAAACTGTCTACACTGCTATAAGAAGAAAGGGTAACACTTTACTTTAGGTTCCAATTATTAACTAGTTGTTTATTAGCATTCATATTACTTGGCTGTTTATTAGCACATATTAATGCTTTATTCTGCATGACCTTATTCTACATTCTTAATCCTACCCAATACATAAACTTAACAACTACCTTACAAACTATTAATAAGCAGTAAGTAGGAGTTTATTGAGGGAAAAGTTGTAGTTAATAGTTAGCTAACAGTGACCTAACCTAAAGCGTGAAAAAAAAACTATGGTCAGCATTCAGAAGGTATGAACAGTTATTCTGTCTTGTTTGGCACTAGAAAGATTCCACTTGGAATGAGCATAAAATCATGATATATTTATTGAATTTTTATTCATCCTGTTTAGACAGATAGATCAATAGATAGAATATAGGTGGCCTCGTAATTCCTGTAGTTATGAGATTCTAGCTTGTAAAAAGCGTTCACGTCTCGTATAGCTCATAATTACAGCTTGTAAGCTGGGAGTTTTCTGAAAGCTCCCAGATGTACCACGTGGCCGCTGTACCACCTGAAGTCTGTAGATTCATTTAGGAGTTTATAGTGGTGCCATGGAAACGCATAATTCCCAGTCCAAGGATGTGAACAGCTCCGAATATAACGTCACGTGTTGTCATCTCAAGTCCGGTAAATACGAGGTGGCGTGAACGCAGCATATGAATTCTAAAGTAATAATCCCCAATCAATGGCAATTTCAGTCCTGTGCCTGGATGTGGATTTTCTTGCTCTACAACAGGATCCACCTACCATTTTGGGCTATTGTAGTTTATTAACTATTAACTATAAATTAACATAACATCAACTATTCCTTATTTGTACTTAATTTGGATGTTCATTAGCTTCCAGGAAGTGGTTGCTAGATTACCTGGGGTCTACATAAAAACACCAAATAAATAATCTATATTATGAAAAAATTAAGCAACATCACACTAGCAAGAGTGCTGTGATTAACTGAGGAATGGGATTACATTCTGATATTCTATACTACAGTGGTGTGATATTGCTTTCAATAGTCAATTTTGAATAACTAACATTTTAGACAAAATAATAATTAGGACAAAAACTGTGAAAAAAGGGGGATATGATGAAGTATATTCTTACCAATAATATATTGCAAAAATAATAACAATATACAAAATAATATCTTTAACATCTTTTTTTTTGCAACTTTTAATTTACCTACAATGCCAAGTCTCAAGAGTAAACTACAGTACAGAAGCTAGAGCAGAAGTAAAATGCTGAAAAGATTTATTTATTCATTCATTTATTTATTTGATAGGGAGTTCCATTTAAGTGAAGATGAAGTGAAGTTGATACAAGTTTCTTCATGGAGTTTGTATGTGGGGAAAATAAATTGGTAGTTACATACTGTTCTGCTTTCACATATCAAAATTATTCCTTTAGATTGTGAAATTACTAAATATGAACATTTAAGGGGTCATGAAATGGAGAATTGTTTTCCACAGAGAGTGAAAATGAGGATGGAAAATGATCAGTTTTACAAATAATGGAATAATGAATTTTGCTGCAAAAAACTAACCTTGAGAAATCTAATAAAAAAATCTGAAATGTCTGAGGTTATGCATGTAACCCAGTTCCCTGAGAAGGGAATGAGACGCTGTGCCATGGCATTTGTCATGTACTGCTCAGAGATGCGAAGGTTGAGGATCCAAATGCAAATCCAGAAAACAGGCAACAGAGTAAAAACCAGGAAACAGATAATCAATGGAGCGCTCAGAAATGCAGTATTGACACATACAAGACTTCACAGAGAATGGCTGAGTAAACCAGACTTATATACACAGAGTTGAGCAACAACTGAATGTAAAGTGTGCTGATGAGTCCGGGCAAAGGATTATGGGAAATGTAGTCCATGACAGAGTGGCAATGGTCTGGGGTGGAGTGCCCTCTGGTGGCTATCAGGTTTCTAAACACGCCAATCTGATTGGTCAAACGTATGGACAAAGAGACATAGCGTAGTGCGTCACCAGGCCATAAATAGATGCCTGAAAAGTGTGCCATCATATTCTAATTGTCTAAAGAAGACGTCAGGCTTGACCAGGGGAGTGGCAATGTGACAAAGCCTAAAATGTTCCCCTTTGACTTTGACATGTCATGCTGTTGACTCTATGGGAACTTCAATAGTATCTTAACAAGATGGCGGTGCATTCAAACGCAGCGGCTACTCCGGGTCCTAAAGATAGTGTTTTTATGTCGTATAGTCTTGTCTCCTTATCTTCAAATACTCTTCCTTCACTCATAAAATATCAGAAAACCACACTGCAACATGTCTACAATCGCCAGTGCCTAAATCAGTAAAGTAACTATCACCATTCATCGATGACTACTGAGAAGCTACGAGGCCCAAGAACGCGGCCTCACCCACTGATGCTTCCCACACAAAGAGGCATTGTAAGCGGTGTGAGAGGGGACAGAAATGAGCTAGGCTAAAGGCTAAACCCACAAGACCGACTCTCCCATCACTCATGCTCTCAAATGTATGCTCAATGGGAAATAAAATGGACTTTATTAGACTCTGTCAGTCTACACAGCGTCAGACAAGCAATTGCTGTGTGTTTATTTTCACTGAAAAGTTGCTAAACAACATCACAGGCTCTGCCATTCAACTACACGGACTAACCTGGTTTCGAGGGGACAGAGACACAACACTGTCTGATAAGGCTCACGGAGGTGGTTTATGTGTTTATATCAACAAAGAATGGTGTAACAATGCTGTGTTATTGTCAAAACACTGTTCGTCGCTGGTGGAGTTCATGTTTGTGAAGTGCCAACCGTTATATCTGCCGAGGGAGTTAATGGGCATTGTTATTGTGGCTGTGTATATTTCCAGTGTGCCAATACCAAGGATGCTCTTCACAAACTGTACAGCTCTATCAGCAAGCAACAAACCAACAAACCTAATGGCTTTTTCATTTTATCTGGTGACTTCAAACCATGCAAACTTAAAGACAATTTTTGCAAAAGTTCTACCAACATGTGAACTTCACAACAAGGGAGAACAACAGCTTGGACCTTGTTTACAGAACAGAAATTGGCTGCGGTCTTTAGCTTCCTTGTTTGCGTGCCTGCCTCCTATACTGGAAACGCTGGTTTGAATCCTGCTCGGAGCAGTGTGAGTAGAACCAGAGGGGTTAAATTGATGTTGTGACCTGGTTGGGAGTGATGCTAAGGGGGTGAGTGTAACGGAATAAGCTGTGTGAGTAAACCTCACTCCTCGGTGGCCTGTTGCATGAAGCTAGTTGAACAAACTCGGAGTTTCAGAGTTGGTTTAGAGTTGACAAATCCAGTTAAATCCAAACTGGTTAAGATCAGAATCAGATGTTGCACAACTCTCGGTTTAAACTTTCTCTGTCAACTCAGGTTTAATCCAGAGTTTGCGATTAACTCTGAAGCGCGTGCACCTGAAAGTGTGACACGTGCGGCAAACAGCCAATCACACGGAACATGCAGAGCGTCCGTTTGATTCACTTCTTGCGAGAGAGCGCGCAATTCACTTCTCTTCTGAAGATTAAGAGATCCTTATGAAAAATATGAAATTAAATGCATTTACAAGGCTGGAATAAACACTGCAGTGAAAGTTTGAGAAGGCAGCTGAAAGAAAATATCTGACTATATCAATGCATGTGAATCAAAGAAATATGCCTAATAATTTATATTATAATAATTTATATTAGATTCACAAAGAGCTCAAATGAATACACAAGCTTAATTTGTTTAAAAGCTTTATATATCGATGCATGTATTATATTTATATCAATTTAAAAGCAAAGTTAAATATTAATTGTCAAGTAATATAATAATTATATGAATATACTATTATATGAATTATACATAATTAATTCATATAATACAAATATAATAAATAATTAGCAGCAAAAGATGAGCAATTTTGTCTCTAAAATGTTTTCACTATATATAAACTGCTTTAATTTGGAGCGAGAGATACAGGGGAAGTGGCTTTATTGCATCAGATAAATGTCACTTTACTCACAGCTGATTGGTCCAGTTTGGGTTTACGATCTCTAACCCAGAATAATGTAGCGTAAGTTACCATAGCAATGAAACTCGCTAAAAACCAATCCACCTTCATGAGTCCGAAAAAACTTTTTTTTAGTTTACTTAAACTAATCTTGAACTTACCTGGGTAGAAACTGAAACTGGCTTTGTGCAACAAGCCACTGGCCTCAAGATACTAGCGATAAATGTTAGAGACTGTGGTCTTTAGTTCTCTCTTTATGTGCACTGGACACTTTAACATCCTTACTGCTTCTCAGACTCACTAGGGTAATACATATGTTTACATGTACATACACAGACTCACAGACTCACCTTGCACTGTCTCCAAGTTGACCAGCCACAGAAGGTACTTTGGAATATACAACCCCATTTAGTTGGGACATTTTTTTAAATGCAATAAAATCAAGAATCTGCAATCTGTTTTCTGGGAATGTGATGTGACACCATTGTAAATATGCCTCTGTCCCAACTTTTTTGGCGGGTGTTGCAACCATCAAAATCAAAATTTTTCTTTTTACATTTGTAAGTTAAATAAAGGTTAAAGAGAATTAACAAATTCAGTTTAGGGTGCAGTATATATCTGACATCACCTGGAGAAAAAGCATGAGGTGGCTACTGACAGGGCCTGAGGTCTTGAGTGATGTTAAGGCTAATAATAAAGGTATATTGAGAGTCAGCCTCTTTTCTGAGGCTCTGTCAAGGCTCCTAGGGCCAATACTAGGTCTCAGAAGGGAATTCGTGACTGGTAATAGGCCTTAATCATCTGGCACCGTGCAAAAAAAGAGACGCCAAGAGATGCCTCCCAACAGAAGCAACATCCAAAGGTATGTGGCTAGTGGAAATAGCAGCCACATAAACCTTTAAGTTAGTCAGAGCCAGCCTGTCGCCTTTTCTTATAATGTTCAGGACCCACTGAGAGACGTTTGTAGGGAACAGCACATTCCAGGGCCCAGTTTATGGCCGGGCCCCTCTCTGTCCGTAACAGCGGACAAAGGTTTGCTACATTTTGATTGAATCTTGGTGGACTAACACAAACAAACTGTCCAACGCCATCAGATAAAGATGTAAGGACAAGATCCAGACACCTCTTAGAGGGCAAGAAGAAGACCTCGTATACCAAGACTGGGAAGGACAGGACTTCTCATTGGTCCACATGCAGTTTCTGCCCTTCACCCATCTAGAGACTACTTCCTAAGGTTGGCCAGAGATTGCCATAAAAATTCCACAGGACCTCAGCAGCATTGGGTGAAACAAAGAGATATCACAGTGATCCATCCAAATCCATTCATAACTATGTTTGGAAAACTTTAAACTGATGCAAACTGCACACATCCATTTCATACTTATTCACAGAAATAAGTATTCTCAGTGACAGCTATTTGTAGTGCAACATCTGACACATATTCCGGTGTTAATGTACAATTGAATGAATGCATGACAGTTCAATCTTTTTCCATCATGTTTAGTCTCTATTTGTTTAGAATATTACCAAAGGTATTCTGGAGGTGGTTTGGAAAGTGAGAAATGCATTGGTAAACCTTAAAGACACTGTAAAGACTTAAAACTTTGTGCTTTATGCAAATGAGTTCCACAGGGGAAAGAAGGGTGCCAACTGATGCCAGCAGCCAATCACAGCACTCGAATGGAGAAGCGCCAAATTTCAATCTCCTCCTCATCGGAAAGGGTTGTCCTGTATGGGAATAGACACTAACAGATATGCCGTTCTGAGTCCCGGCTTGCGAAGCTGAGACACTAACAGATACAACACCGTTCTGAGCCTCTGGTCCATGAGACAACAACAGGTCCCACGATCTGAGTCTACAGCTTGTGAGGCAGCAACAGAGATGACCACGTTCTGAGCCTCCAGCCTATGAGGAAAGAGACATCAACAAACACTACGTTCAGAGTTTCCGTCCAGCGAGACAGTAACGACATTTGCAACAAGGTTAAGCTCAGGAGAGCAAACCTTCACTCCAAGGTACCGTCGTCTGCGTGTTCCAGATTGTTAAGGACCTTCTGCACCTACGTTAGGGCCTCATCTGCATGTTCCAGATTTTAGGACCCTTTGGTGCTCCAGGAGATCAGCATCCCACAGAGCTTCGTGTTCAAGACTGTTGAAACAGATTCTGGCTCCTCTCCCCACTGCATTGTCACCCAGCACAACCAGTGGAAGACGTCACCGTCATCGGACTCAACCACGTGGAACGTAAATATCACTCAACCAAACCTCTTTCCAGAGACCTAGGCATTGTTGTGTATTATCAGTATATAATTTCCCTATTCCCATTAGATGTAATATAGCTGATGTTAGTTAATAATAATCTCTCGTTTATTTGTTTGATGCATAATAAGGTTTTCCACCTTATTATTTTCAGAGAAACAATTTATCTTTCCATAAGATAACGTAACTCTTCTATAGCCACACCAACTTAATCACTTGTATTCTATGTATTTTATGCACTTTATTCCTTTATCATTCATGGTATTCATTTAGTAGTTGTGTTAGTTATTCTTGTTTATCTTTTTGTTAATAAAATTTATTTTATTACACTTGTGTCTTGTGCTGATAATACAGAAGAGGCTCTACAAGTTAGCAATCTCACCAATCTTTCAAATAAATCAGCTGACCACTTTACATTAATTCTAAATGAATGATAGCCCCTGTTGAGAGTGTTCTCATACTGCCAAGGTAAAAGACCTTGACTGGTGCCCTGATCTAGGAAAAGGGGGAAGTGGCCATCTGATCTACTCATAATCACACCTTAAGTGACGTGTGATCCAAAAATCACAATGTCAGGTGACATGAGTACCAATCCCTATTTTACTTAGCGTCCTTGGATGGGCGAAAGTAAAATCACTACATGTTGAGCAGAAGTTGCCATGCTTCCGCAAAGTCTAACAGAGGAATAATTTTTTCGTTACGATCAGTCTGTTTGGGGCCCTGAATCAACAAACTGGCAGGTACCTCCCGAACTAAACGTATGGAGGATTCACTCATGAGTGAAGATGGGGCGAATGGACCGTGGGACACCTCCATCTCCAGAATCACCATAGGTGGTGGGATAAGTAGAGATGCCCCCTAAAAGCCCCAAAAGAAAACTGGGCATACAGTAATAATGAACTGCACTTCTACAGCATTTAATAATCTTTGTTAATGTTAATTTCAACATTTACTAATACATTATTAAAATCAAGAGTTGTATTTGTTAACATTGGTTAATGCACTGTGAAATAACATGAACAAACAATGAACTGTATTTTTTTATTAACTACAAAGATTAACAAATACAGCAAATGCATTGCTCATTGTTAGTTCAAGTTAGTTGATTAACTATTATTGTAAAGTGTTACCCAAACATTAATGTAAGCATGTGCTGCAGATAATTTCATTAGTTCGATTTTACATTGTAATTTACTGTAAAGGGCTTTGTTTAAATTGCCTGTAAAAAATTGCCTGGCACGTGCCCCAGTAAAGGTCTAGTGACGCCCCAGGCTCTAATATCCCGCCTTCACTAATTGCAAGTTAACTATAACAAATTGTGGTTGAATGGTAATTTTGTTCTCCAAAATATACTGTGATTGGCTACCTTTGTTTTGGCTATTCTCACGTGACAGAAGTCTACTACTCCCTTTATGATCACCTAAGACAATTTAGGAAAGATGAAATACGGGACAAAACATGATTTTTTTTTTTTTTTTTTTTTTTTTCACAATAAGTCAGGACACTTAAAAATAGAGCTGAAATATGGGACTGTTCCCGGAAAAACTGGATGTCAGGTTACCCTATCACAGTGGTCTGCAATAGGCGGCCCGGGGGCCGAAACTGGCCCACCAGCAATAATATCAAGCCCGTGCCCGCAGCCATTATTTTGATAGCAGCTGGTTCTTCGTCTCATGGTGCCGTCTAATATTATCACCGTGTCTACACCAGACGCGACTTTTTTCGCGTCGCATTGCACCGAGCCGCAACAGCTAAAAAGTGTCTACGCTGAACGCGACAAACCGACCGTTGCAAAGCACTTGGACTACGTCAGAAACAGAACGGGGAATCCGTTTACTGTCAGGAATGTGTTGTGTCGCGTGACTCACGTCGCACCGCGCTGCATCCAGTGTAGACAATATCACTGATTAAAATGGGTTCTATTATCTGTTGACGCGCCGCTCGCGTCCGGTGTAGACACAGTGTTATATTCTTTGAAAACAGCGACAACTTAGTTGCAGATAAGACACACCGGCTTTGCATTCACAAAACTAGGTAGGATGAACGCATAGTTGTCTTTCCATTCTTCTTTGTATGCCCTATTTTCGCTGTCAACTTTCCTCTTTAGACTCTTTGATAGTCCCATTTTTTCTCACCAGCTAGCTAAATGTTAACATCACTCTGCACACGACGTAATAGCATACCTCCAGCAGGCAAACAATAAAAAACAAACAAAAACAAAAAACAAAAACAGTTTAGTACATGAGGATGCCAAGGAATAATTCTAAGTGTAAAAGTAAGCTACGTGAAATAATTATTACAATAAGTTAGGCTCCATTGTGTAACAAGCAAATTAAAATGAGACACATTTATTATTCACAATATGGAAAGAGGAAATAAAACATAGTTCGTTAAGAGCATGACTCAAACATGCCATTAATGGGCTTATTCAAGTTATTTGTATACATTCCGCATCTCCCACATATGTGTGTTTTAGCAAGGCGGTCTGTGTTGCAAGTTGGTGAATGAAGATCCTTGCCAGGTCACTATTCCGCTTTATTAATTTATCCAGTGTAAAATCCGGACACCGCCACACAAATGTGACTTTTTGTTAATGACTGTCCTACTACAGAATTTAACACAGAGTAACAGCTCACTACCAGTTACAAAAGACACTGCAACAGTCTGTCACAGGCAATTCTAGTTGCATTTTTCATCAATGAATTTAAATTATTCTTTGACTATGTTCTGGCCCGCCATCTAGTGGCGAAATTTTTTTTTTTGGCCCGATGCCAAACTGAAATTTCCGACCCTTGCCCTAGCATTAAAGCATTAAGGCATTGGTATGTTCGACATCGGCTGCGGCTGGTTGCAACCGATAGGTGAGAGTAGCCACGTGCAGGCGGGGAGGAGCTGAAAATGGAGACGTCAAGTCGGACACTTTCTGCTTCCCGTAGTGACTGGCGCTGTGTTTGCATACTTTATCACAGCTGAAGTGAAATAAAAGCAATATTTGACTAATACACAGACGTTTCAGAGACATTTTCATTCAATACTTCATGTACTGCTTACAGTGTCTGTTTTTACAAGAACAAAGTTCAACATAAGCATATATTATTTAAATACCAATGTAGTGGGGTCTACGTTTTTATCAGTTTTATATTTGACAAACATGACACAATATAACATCGCGACTACATGAAAAGAGCTTTAACTGTTATAAAAATACAGATTTGTGAGCATTAGTAGAACTGAAGGCATGACAATAAAACACGAAACACGCGATCGTTGTCATGCGGCGAATCTGGCCAATCGTGAAACAGCTGTGTCGTCATCAGAGCTTGTGCAGCTCCTCTTGAGAAACTTCACCAAAGAATATAGAACCCAAGAGGCGAAACTGATGCTTTTTGGGTAACAGCCACTAGGTGGCGCTTTGGTAGCGCGGCCGCCATTTTGGGGTGAAAATGCCAACTTGACAATAGAATACCTCAGAGATGACGTGTTTTTGTATGCAAAACCCGGAAGCGAGTTAGCTTTTTAGAACTTCCGGTTCCATCGCCCTAAAGTCTATGAGTTTTTTTTAAAGGGTTTTTGCTAAATCGCCTGAAATAAGATCTGTGGTTAACAAAGCCTCTAAATATTTTCATGTTTTGATCTATGACATAAAACGCACCAGTTATAACCCCCATGTGATTTTTTTAAACCTTTATTGTGTCTTAAAAAGGGTGGTTGCTAACAAGTTGCTAAAAGGGACTACTTCCTTTGGCGAGGACTTTAGACGTCATCATGAAAAACAGGACATTTGGACAGCATTTCTCATGAAAAAGTGGATAAGTATTCATACACAGCACAGATCATAATCAGCAAGCATGTTTTTAAATAAAGTTGTTTTCTAAATAAAGTTTGAGGAAGCTTGGTGGTGGTGACGTTGATCCGCGACCATGGTGTGCTGTAGTCCGTTTATAGCCTACTGTTATTTAGGCTTCAAAATCTATAAATGTTGTGTTAACTTGTAAAGATGATCTTGATAGACAAAACGTGTAAATGTCATAACCCTTTGTTAAACACAGAGCTTATTTTTTGCGATTTTCCAAAAGTCTATGGGTAAAATGCATAGGCTTTCGATCGAGGGAACCCGTGTGCCGCTAACTTCCGGGCTGGCCTACAAAAACACGTCATCTCTGAGGTACTCTATAGAATCTATCACATCTTACACACCCAAAATCAGCGAATCTCACAGCCAAATCAGAAATGCAACAGAAAATTTCTCAAATTCAGTACATTTTTTGACACCTACAGTAAATGTATTGTCTTAGCCTATGTATGTTTTATGTTATCAGTTGTGGAATCCAACCATTAACGTACACATCTGAGGTAACGTAGTTAGCCTACTTTAATGAGTATTTCCATTTTATGCAACTTTACATATTTACTATTAATAGTAAATTAATGAATTAATAATGAATAAAGATAAGATCATGTTTGTAGCGTGATCCAGGGGATTAAAACGTAGGCTACAATATATATTTCAGACCTAGTGGAGTAATAGTAATTGTAAATTACTCCACTAGGTCTGAAATATTTACGTTTTAATCTCCTGGATCACGCTACAAACATAATGACCTTATAGAACATGATGCATAGCTGTGTCTGTTATCCCATAATTCCCACTTTTGGACACAGTGGCTTTGTTTTTTTGTTTACATAGTCTTGCTTTAATGGACATTAATATAAGACAACACTGCAAAAACAGTTTACTGTCAAGCTGTCATATTCTGTTATATATTTATTGTCCAACATTCCCAATTTTTCTGATGCATTTTCATACAGTATTTTCATACAGTATGTTGGTATTAACACAGTCACATGGCGTTGGTGCTGTCTCAAGTCGACAAAAATTCTTACCGACTGAGAACTTTATAAGAAATTATATGAAGTTTACATGATTTTTATGAAGTCTGAGATTATTGTTGTTTATATCATTAACTAATCAAAATCACAAGTGAGTCTTCCATGCAATGAAGCCAGATGACTTTGACAGGACAGCTCAGGCTGTCAGAAGTACAGACAGACCTAAACGGACTCATGTCCGAAGATAAGTGATTTGATTGCCTGTCATCTAATCGTGGTTCATATATATCTCTACCCTATTTTAGCCAGTGGAACCAGGACAACACAAAACTCAAAGAAGGCTGAAGAAAGCCTGTCAGTGGACTGTTCTCTGCATTTCCAAGAGACATTGTCTGCCTATTATTATTATTATTATATTATAGGACTTATATAATTATATGATTGCACTATTCACTACTCACTATTTTATTTGCTATTTTTATTTTATTGACTATATTATTTTACAATTTATGATATACTATCTGCTATTTTATTCATTGTTATTATATTACTATACATTAAACTATATTTCACTGTATTTATACTCAATTGTATTTTTTGGTTATCTATAATAATAATATCGGCTACTAATAATAATATGCAATAGAATAAAGCCACATAAAATACAACCACAGTATGCCACATACTGTATATTGAAGTATTACATCTGACCTTATATTACACTTATTTTTCATACAATTTATATTGTACTGTAATTGCACCAAAAATGTTCTACCGCTGTATCTCAAATGTTTTACTTAATATTAATTTTGTCCACTAGAGGGAGCCACAGGATGAGGAATCTTTTAAGCCTAATCCTTTTATATCTTCTTGCAATCCATTTGAATCGAAATAAATTATTTTAGTACATTTGTATAACTGACATTAAATCTGTGAAATGCTTAGGCCTATAAAAATTAAATGTTTAACTTTCTTTAGACCCTAATAAAGTTGCCAAACGGTTAAATATAATGCTGTCCATTTAAAATGGAGACAATTTTTATGTCTTTTTTACTTTAATATAACATTTTTATAAAGACATTTATTGTCGTGTTATGAATAATGCAAACATTTGTGTGTTAAACTGCAAGCATAAGGTTAGGAGGCAACACGTATAGAAATAAATTATAAAAATGAAAAGGGCCTTAAAATAAATGCTTCAGATTAATAAGGTTTTGAGATGCAAATTATCTTCACATTCATTTGAAACTGTCCTGTGACATCCTGTGATGTGATTCTGAGGAAAAGCTAAAATGCCGTTGTTGAAGACAGAAAAAGCCATTTCCACAATTAAAATCGATGTGCACATTTCATGTACATTAAATTATATTACATTAGGAACGTCTCCACAATTTTTAACCTTGGAAAAAAAAAAATCTATGCTTGAAAAGCAAAAGTTTCACAATTCCTTATGACAATGAATAATTCTCAAGTTCAAAGATTCTGAGTAATTGGAGACAATACCTTTTTCGTACTCCACGCAGATCATTTAACCGTTGAAATCGGTAGAGAAATGTAAATGTTTTTGCGGTTTTTGTCCAGAAAAGCCGCAGCTCCCCATTTGCTTCCATTTGTTTAATGAGGAGTCTTGCCCCGCACAATATGGCGGACTTGTTGACGTATCGCAGCGACAGTCCAAAGTGGCCAATAGGGCGCCTATGTATTTATTATGTCTATGACTTCAAGGAAGCAATTTTAATATTTATGGTCATGTGACCCAGCGAATACTCATAATTCATTTTAAAGCTAGATGGAGGGAGAGTTCTAGTTAACTTACAAACAGAGCAATTCAAGTTTTTTTTGTTTTTTTTTTCGTTAGGCTATAAATTTCACACATCTTTATCATGTTATGTTTAAATAAGTTTTATATGTAAGAAATGTGTTAAGTAATGCAGTATCCAAAGATGAGACAAGTTTTAAAGTTGAGAACAGAGAAATACATAACACACACACACACACACAAATATTGTACCTTTATTTGCAACAGCTAGTCTATGTTAACAGCAATAATAAGAAATTTCTGTCTTAAGAACAGCTAATCAGCTGATGAGCTGATGGACACAGTGCTGCGTTGTCATGGGATCATCCCAGGTGAAGATAATGAAGAGATTAAGTTGCTTTCATTGCCCCCTTTACCAAGTGCATTCCAAACAGCTACATAATGGCACATAAGTGCCCTGCTCCCTCCAAAGTCTACACTTCAAGGGCTCTGCCCTTCGAAGGGAGAAGGGCACAGGGATGCTTCCTTCTGTTTGGAATTTGCCCTAAGGCTGCTTTGAAACTATGAGTATTGTGAAAAGCGCTATACAAATACATTTCACTTGATCGTGACTGAATGGTCAGTCCACCTTGAAATTGCCTTCACACCTGTTAACATCATGAAAAAATCTGAAAAATGGTTGAGTGTGTTTCAATATTATGTTTTCACAGCTGCGTAACTCAGAACTGAATTTTTAACACTAATGTTTAATGCACCTGTCACTTCATTTTTTGCACTAAAATGATTGCAAAAAGTAAATCTTTACGGAGTGTTTTATTTAAAATCAGAATTTTATTTAAAATCAGGTTTTATTTAAAACCTATATTCAGTGTCACTCAGTAATGCATTTAAACCATGTTAGAAGATCAATTTTGTCAGTTTTTTTATTAGAAGTATATTAAATCTTAAAAACTAGCACCAGTAATCCAGACGCTGACAGTATAGCTCTTAAAAGTTCATACTGTACTTTATGATGTTGATCACTAGAGACAAGACATCCACGTGGACCAGGTCAAGGCAGCCAAGCCCGAAGACAACCCCAAGTACTAGTAGACATCTCTGCTGCATAAACAATAGACACTGCTTCTTCCTGTCATTATCTGGAGAAGGCATGGAAATGCTGGAGCCATCTGCAAACCTCCTGCAAATTTTATCTGATGTTTAGAGAAAACAAGGAGCCAAAACAACAGTTCCATACTCCGCTCATTTGAGCCTGGATATAGTCTCACATGCGCACTCAACACAAGGCTTATTCTAACTCAAGGCTTATTTATTCGACATGTCATATTCATTATTTAAAGTAATCTGACATTTGTAGACAGATAAATTGTGCATTTTCAGTCACCCATGCATAACTAGTGCATCTGCATGTATTAAAAATAATTGTTACTAGTGTGGAATATATTACCTTTACTGATGATAACAGTTAAAAATACAAAATGTAAATATTTTGCTACATCCATGATAAATGTAATGAAGACAACAACATCAGAACGCTTCAGAACAACTCTGCTCAAGCATCACAGCTCACTTTGATTATCAGGAGACAGGATCTAAGAGGAGACAAGGAGGAAGTACCTCTTCAAATTTCGATAGGAAATCAATCAACAGCACAACAACAAAACTTATAAGTGTGAACTTGTGAAAGCATTCACTTTTCTTCTCCGGACAATCCAAATGTCCCAAACAGTCGGAAGGGTACTTCATCAGAGAAAATCACTTTTTAAAAAAAAAAAAAAAAAAAAAAAAAAAAAAAAAAAAACAGTTTTCTGCTGTGAAATTCAGAATTTCAGTTTGTCCTTGATGGCTTTTTTTTTTTTTTTTTTTGAGAAAAGTCTTGTTTGCTGCCCTTCCAGGCCATTGTCCAGAAGTTTTCACCTCACTGTGCATTGCAGATGCGCTCACACCCACCTGCTGCCAATATGGAGCAAGCTCTGCACCAGTGGAGACACAATTCCGTAGCTGACTACGGAAGGAGGAGATGGTTTTGGTCCTTGCTGGACACTCTGGGACATCCTGAAGCCTTCTTCACTGCAGTTGAACCTCTCTCTTTGAAGTTCTTGATGATCTTTTAAAATCAATATTCTTTGCAACACTTTCCTTGCATGTGAGGCCATTTTGATGCAAGGCAATGATGGCTGCAAGTCTCTTTGGAGGTAACCATTGCTAACACAAGAACACAATGATTGAAAGCATTTCTTTCCTCTTTTATAGCAACTAGTCTGCTTTTATAATCCAAATAAAATAAGAAAGAATGAAAATGATTTCACCGACTAGTACTTGTTTACACTTTCCCATGTGCAGATGATTATTAGTGAAATTAGCTTAGCTAATCATTTTGTGCCAGGGCCCAAAAACTGTAAAACCAAACTGAGGGATGAAATACACAAGACATAAGGTGTGTTTGATGCCGGCTGCGGCTGGATGTAACCGATCAGTGAGAGTTGCCGCTTGCATTCAGGGATGAGCTGAAAACGGAGATGTGAAGTCAGATACTTTATGCTTCACGTAGTGCGCTCACAGTGTTTGCATACTTTATCACAGCTAAAGTGAAAAATGCAATATTTGTCAAATACACAGATGTTTCAGAGACATTTTCCATTTAGTACTTTATGTACTGCTTAATACAGCATCTATTTGTACAAGAATAAAGTTCAAAACAAGTCTATACCGTTTAAATACCATTGAAGTGGGGTCTAATGTTTTTCTTTTGTCAGTTTTTTGATAAACATGACACATAACATTGCAACTACATGAAGAGAGGTTTTACGGTTATAAAAATACAGATTTGTGAGCATTAGTGGAACTGAAGGTGCGAGAATAAACACGTGTGATCGTTGTTATACAGTGAATCCAGCTAATCATGAAACAGCTTTGTCATCTTCCAAGCTCATGCAGCCGCTCTTGAGAAGCTGTGCCAGCTGACCCAACCGCCTGCTCTTGCGTCACTCGAGGTACTTTGCCATATGTCAAAGTCACATGGCATCAGTGCTATCAAGTCAGACGCAGAACGGTCTGAGCAGAGCTGCATGACATCAAACAAGCATATGTAAACAAGACACAGGTGAACATAACCACAGAAACAGAATATACAAAATAAAATGTTTAACAGTGATGTACTTAAAAAAAAAACTATTTGTAACAGTCCACTGAAGGCAAGTCTTTAAGACTTCAAACATAAATCCAACAAAGTAATAAAAAGACTTCGCAAACATGGCTTGGTACATAAATAAGAAACATGAGCTTACCAGCAGTGGTACATGACAATACTTGACAAGGATGCATGGCAAACATGAGGGCTTAACAAGGGACTAATGAACAAACAAAGAACCCTGGTGAACAAATTAACCAATGAACCAATTGAAAGCAAAATAAATGAACAGGGGAGCACATGGAAGGATCACATGAGGACAAGGGACTCGCATGACAAAAGGGAGCACATGGCAAAAACATAGCAAACAAGACATGAACCTACAAAATAAAGACATGAAACATGAATAAAACTAAAACTAGACATGACAGAATGGAGCCCCTCAACCACAATTCCTACAGTAAATGAAAAACCACTCAATAACAGGGCAAAAAAAAAAAAAAAAAAAAAAAAAAAAAAAATATATATATATATACTGGTCCAAAGAACAGTGGATTTTCTCTCCAGGTAGCCTTCAGCAAATAGGTTCATTCAAACCCACTCAAAAAAAAAAAAAAAAAAAAAAAAAAAAAGCCCTTTAACGCAGTTTCATTAAAGTTAACCTGGCAGCAGAGTCCACAAAGTTCTTCAACATAGCCCTCAATTGTGTAATGGCCTTGGTGAAGACACAGGAGAGCAACTGCTGGGTTCATCTTTACAGGTGAAGTATTATGTAACAGAGTGCACTGAAGGCAAGTCTTTAAGAACCCATATGCAGTTTTATTCCAATTCCAACATAAATCCAACAAAGTAACAAAACAAAGACTTGATGTGGTACAAAAACAAGAAACATGAGCTTACCAGCAGTAGTACATGGACAATACTTGACAAGGATGCATGGCAAACACGAGGGCTTAAATAACCAGGGACTAATGAACAAACAAGGAACACCTGTGAACAATTAACCAATGAACCAATTGAAAGCAAAACACATGAACAGGGGAGCACATGGCAGGATCACATGAGGACAAGGGAATCACATGACAAAAGGGCACATGGCAAAACATAAACATAGCAACAAGACATGAACATGAAACTACAAAATAAGACATGAAACATGAACAAAACCAAAACTAGACATGACAGTATTATTTATTCCAGGCCAGTAGTTGGCAATGTCATTTTTTAAAGAAACACTACTTATCTATAGACTGAACACATAGTACATGCACTGACGTCACCGTTTTCACAAATTTGTGGGTTTTTTTTTTTTTTTTTTTTTTTGTAGTTTACTCAGAAATAATAACGGTATTGTTTTCAAAAATGTGCATTTTCAGGCCCCCAAAAAGTGCAAATGAATGTGTAAATGAACAGCCAGAATGTATAGGAAATTTTCCGTTTTTAGTTGAAAACTGTGTTGTTTAAACGACCCCTAAAACTCAATCAAAACGAAACTGAAATTAAACTTGATGATACATAATGAGGCTAATCAGGAATTATTGATTACCTAATAAGGAACTTCTCAATTCTAAATTCGCTATTACTTACTGATTAGTTAATCTTGTTTCTAAATTAGTTAATAGTAGCTGAAGTGCAATATTTTTTTTGTGAATGCATTATTTCCTGCATAGTTACCTATTAATGATGGACTTTTATTCTAAAGTGTTTCCAAAATTTATACTAGATAACAGGTCTTGACATTAACTTTTTGCTCACCAGCCACTAAGGCTGGTGGTTTTTCCAAAGTCACTAGCCACTCAGAATTTTCACTAGCCACAATTTTGCTGTTGGAAAATTACATTTTATATGATTAAAGTTGACTTTGGCATGCGAAAATGACTTGATTTTGAGTCATTTTACTTGATTAGCAAGATTTAAAATCCTTTCAAACTTTCAAATGCAGATTGACCACCCAAAACAAGACTAGGCCTACATGGTATATCAGCCCATAACAGACTGTATTCACACAAGATACTCCAGACGATGGACATTTTGACATCTGTGTGTGCGTATATTTGACTATTCAGGCGCAAGGAGATCTGATCACGCGTGCGCGACAGAGAGAGGGTGCTTCTGTTGTGTGTCATTAAGCGCGATTCCGCCTATCCCGCCTTTACTAACTGCAAGTTAATTGATAACGAATTGTGATCGGATTTTAATTTTGTGCTACGACGACATTGGCTACCTTTGATTAGGCTGTAGGCTGAAATTATATTCAACCCGCCAAAGTGGCTTGTGGGAGTGGCTGTCTTACCTGCCACAGCTGAAATCCACCCGCATTTGGCGGGTTGGCGGGTGTTAATGTCAAGCCCTGCTGGATAATAACAAATCTAACATTAAATGCATTTTTAATTTAAAAATACAAAATACTTGAATAGATACAACATACTTTTTTTTTTTTTTTTGATAGTGTAATAATTTTTTTGATTATTAGTTATATTTTACCTGGAAATGTGTTTGGAAACTGTAACTTGTATTTAATTAGGATAAACAAACAAATGATGAGGACTTTGTGTCCTATTTTCCGAACACATTTTGAATTTCAAACAGGTGGTTTCCGTGCACTGTCATTATAAAGCTTGGTGTCACAGACACGCCAGGTTCCATCCAATCACAGCGCACTCAATCCCCAGAATACTAATCACCGGCACCTGCACCTCATCAACTCACTCATCACAGCACTTTAAAAGACACTCACACACCCTCACACATTGTCTGGTCTTGTTTGAGTTAAGATGTCTCTTATGCTTACCTCAAGGACTCCTTACCTGCAAACTTACCTGTCTCCAACATCTACCAATCTCCTTGTGTGTCTCCAGTCTCCGTTCTCCAGCGTCTCCGTTCTCCAGCGTCTCCGTTCTCCAGCGTCTCCGTTCTCCAGCGTCTCCGTTCTCCAGCGTCTCCGTTCTCCAGCGTCTCCGTTCTCCAGCGTCTCCGTTCTCCAGCGTCTCCGTTCTCCAGCGTCTCCGTTCTCCAGCGTCTCCGTTCTCCAGCGTCTCCGTAATTTTCATTTTAAAGTGAACTAATCCTTTAACAATCTGTTAACTGCATATGTACAGGGATTCTACTGATGGGAGATCTAAACCTGTGATCCTCAAAGCTTTGATTCTGTTTTTCCTTTATGGAGTCACTGATGGATGATGTCAAAATGCTCCCCTCGATGGCAGTGTAAGAACAGACTAAGAGGCACTGAGTCATTCTGAATTCCCTAAGTTGTACAGTTAGGTACATGCACAGTATTTGATGTGCCTTTTTGATGAAATGTTGAATTGCCATTTTAATGTTATGCAGATCTGTAATAGTGATTTTTTTTTTTTTTTTTTTTCTGTCTTAAATGTCAAATATTTCAAAGGTGTTTGTGTTCAATTAATGATACAACCGCAGGTTGTTCTGTCCATTTCGAGCTGTTATTGTGCCTCATACTCTCCAGAGATTAAACTGATAACAGTGGTGTTGTCTGCATATCTGATTATTTTAACTTTATTTTAGGTGAAGAGAGAAAAGAGTAGTTAATAAAAGGATGTGTTGATAGGTGTTTAGCGCATGTTCTAGGAAGCAAAAATCCATCTTAGTGGCATCTTCCATAGCCCTGTTGGTGGGACAAGCAAATTGAAATGGATCATTGAGAGGAAGAATAAAATAGGCTGCACACTGGACACATCTGGCAGACAACTAAGAGCACCCTAAAACTCAACTTTTTTTTTTTTTTTTTTTTTTTTTTCTACGAGTATGTGTACAGTGGTGGTGCCCAGTTATAGCTCCAGAGGCTGCTCAAACACCACTCACACAGTTTTTGTAGTACATACTGACTTCACCCTATGGAAAATACATTGTGTCTCCACTTTATTTTCCATTTTGATGAACCAGTATTCTTAAATCTCAAGAATCAATCTTTTAGTAAATGTTTTCATTTAATGTGTGAACAAAATATCACTAAACATTATATAGCACCTCCTGTCCAATAAATTGTGCTTTGTGCTTGTTATATTTGATATGAAACAAAGTTACAGCTTTCAAATTCTGTCAGTTATGAAATTCAAACAATAAATGTTGTTTTGGCGCTCTATGTTGCATGACAGATCATTGTAGCGCCTCAGTGAACGTGATTTTACCAAGTACAACGGTAATACTTTATAGGGTACATGAATAATCATGTACTAATACCTGAATTAATATTTAATTCAACATGAACTAATGATTATTGAAGGAATTAACTAATCATGAACCAGTTAAGAGCTATCCTTAACTACAACTGGAATATAGATTCATGCATAAATAACGGCAGCCTTAACTACATGTTAGTACATGTTTGACAGTGCATGCATTAATTAACATTTATGGCTAAACCAAAACAAACAGCCTCTTTAAGATTATATGAGAAGTACTCTGACTTTGAAACAAATTTAAACAATATTATCATAGTTGGAACTTCATGTCATAAACATTACTGGATAGTACAGGATTAGTTGATCCTCCTCATCAAATGTAGAAAATACTAAATACACTAATAAATTATCTTAAATCAGTGGTCTCAAACTCAGTTCCTGGAGGGCCACAGCTCTGCACAGTTTTGCTCCAACCCTAATCAAACACACCTGATCCAGCTAATCAAGGTCTTCAGGATTACTAGAAACGTCCAAGCAGGTGTGAGTTGGAGCTGGTTGGAGCTAAACTGTGCAGAGCTGTGGCCCTCCAGGAATTGAGTTTGAGACCACTGTCTTAAATGGTCTTTATCTGTTTTGTGTTGTTCTCCTTTCCTTCAAACTCACCCTACTGCAACTTATACGCAGCTAAATAAAAAATAAAAGTTCAAAACCCACAAAGAACATTTGTGGAACAGTTCCAGAAGAAACAGTCAAACTGGAATGTTAGAATGTGGTTAGAATGTTTGCTAGGTATCAGTACAGTTTACTTTCCGATGCAGGCTATGATGAGATTCTACTTCCATTCGCAGACTTCTTGAAAAGGCACACAACATCACTTAACTGTATGGCCTTAATACTAGTTGTACTAGTACATGTTTACCTGAAGTTTAGAAAAAATCATGAGCTGAATTTATTAGGTAGTTAACAGTGAATTAACTATGATTGGGCCCCCTCAAGTAAAGTCATGACAAAATAATGCATTAACAAGGCATGAGTTGATGTTAGTGTATGGTTAGTTAAAGGGGGGTCTAATGCTATTTCATGCATTCTGACTTATTTACACTGTTAAAGAGTTGGATTCTCATGATAAACATGGCTAAAGTTTTAAAATACGAGTTGGACGTATAACAGAGTATTTCTGTGCCAAAAATCCTCACAAACTTCGCACTTTTTTTTGAGTATGGCCCTTTATTATTTAATAAAGGGCGGAATTCCTTGTACGGGCACTTCTCCCGGAAGAGCACGTGCGCACACATTGACCAGAGCGAGAGAGCAAGAGCACGCCTATCAACGTTTTGTTCGGCTTTATGGAAGTCGTCGGCAGCGCTGCACAGGACTTGCTCGAGAGAGATTTGTCACTTTGTTTTTAGACCACGAAATCAACAATGTCACCAAAGAAGTGTGTTTTTGGTTGTGAGGGAAAGATAACCTTGCTTCCCAAAGAACCCAGCATTAAGTTGAGCTGAGAGATTTGTGCTCACACATTACATTGATGCGCTCTCGATATTTGTCATTAAAGTAACCATAGAAACCGCTTTAAATTAACTATCAAAATAAGGATAAAGTCGTATCTGATAGTTGCAATCACTTTTTTATTGGTTAAAATGAATGGAGAATATCTTTTTCCATGGGTGTTTTTCCGTGGCTGCTCGATCCCTCAGGATCGAGTTTATGGTTTTATAAACAAGGCCCAGTTCTACGCTGGATTTACAGATCATTTGAAACTGAAAGATGGAGCAGAACCGCAGGTGGTAAGTAAAAGCTGCCTTTGGTGTAAAACGTAATTAGACTTCTCCTTGTTTTTGAGAGTCAGCTTATTGAGGTCTCTGTTCTCTGAGCCAGATTTTCAAAACAGTACGCTAAGTTGTAAGCTCTCCTTTTTGAGCCTCCTCTGGTGCATCTAGGTTGGGCTGAGCCCTAGTTATATTTTTAGTGTCAGGTTGCTAGGCCCTCTCTAGGCCTTCCTGACAGGCTTTTGTTGTAGTTAAGCCTCCTTTAGGCCTCCGTCCTCCAAGCTTGGCCTGGGTCTAAAGTGTTAACCTCGTTAGCTATTGCGCTAGGATAGCATTGCTAGTTGTAGGCTCTCTGTGAGCCTCCTTGCAAGATGTCCTGAGTATAGGGCATAGTTGGGTCTCCTCTGAATTTAGAGAGTCATGATGTTGAGACCTCTGCTCTTGGAGCTCGGCCAGGCAGCTTGTTAAGTTGTTAGGCTCTCTGCGAGCCTGCTTAGCTACTGAGAGCATTGTTAGGTTTCCTTTTGCTAGAGAATTATCTTTTTGAGGCCTCAGCCCCTCTAGAGCTCTGGTAGGATAGCAATTGCGAATGTAGGCCCTCTGTGAGTCTCCTTGCAAAATGTCCCGAGCGTGGGGCACTGTTAGGTCTCCTCTATATTTAAAGAGTTCTCATGCTGAGACCTCTGCTTCTAGAACTTGTTTTGGTATATTTGCTAAGTTATTAGACTCTCTGTGAGCCTCCTTGGCTACTACGAGCATCGCTAGGCCTCCTCTTCCTAGAAGAGAGTTGTCTTTATTGAGGCTTCCTCTCCTCAAAGTTCCACTGGGACAGCAATTGTGAGTTGTTGGCTCACTGTGAGCCTCCCACTTATTCTGGGTGTGGGGTGTTAGTGCTAGGTCTCCACTCGATTTAGAGAGCAGTTATGCTGAGGCCTCCACTCCTTGAGCTCTGCTATGTTTGATGGCTAAGACTGCGAGCGTCGATGGGCCTCCTCTTGCTAAAGAGAGTTATTTTCTTGAGGCCTCCTCTGCTCTGATTATGGGTAGCAGGCTCGGTGAGCCTCCTTGCAAGTTATCCTGAGTGTGGGGTGTTGTTAGGTCTCCTCTCAATTCAGAGAGTCGTCATACTGAGGCCTCCACTCCCAGAGCTCAGCCAGGTATGCTGAGTTGCTAGGCTCTCTGTGAGCCTCCTTGGCTACTACAAGCATTGTTAGGCCTCCTCTCGCTAGAGAGGGTTATATTTATTGAGGCCTTCGCTCTCTTGAGCTTAGCGGCTAAGGTCTGCTAAGTCGGTAGGCTCTCTGTGAGCCTCCTTGACTACTGTGAGTGTTGTCATGCCTCCTCTCACTAGAGAGAATTATATTTATTGAGGCTACCGCTTCTTTGAGCTCTGCTTGGATAGCGATTGCAGAGTTGTAGGCTCTCTGTGAGCCTCCTTGTAAGCTGTCCTGAGCGTGGAATGTAGTTCTTTCTCCCTCTCATTTTAGATGTGGAAAGAAAGTGAGAGGGGGTCAATGGTGGAAGTTGGAGAAATGCTCTACCTGAATTATCAAAGAACTCCCCATGTCAATTTTGAACATCTTCATCATCTGGTAGGGACACTAGAGGTTTTTTGCAAAGTTTCTTCCAAACTCTCTGAATGAAACTGTTCTTCAATTTGATGTGTATGGATTGATTTGTTGTTTATTGGCTGTGTGCAGTTGATACGTTGATGCTTTATGTTGATCATATCATCTCTGCATGGATAGTGGCTGCAAGTTGTAAGATGTCATAGGCTGCCGCCTGCCAATGTCAAGTTCATTGTGTGTTTAGACTCATGCTTCAGACACCAGCGACCGCTAGGAGACGCGACATCTCGTTCCCTATTTTCAGGGGAACCATGGTTACGTGTGTAACCTGAGACATTCTTTTATTTTTTATTTACATCATTAAGCATATAGGTGTAACATACTCAATATTCAGAGAAAAAATATTGAGATTTTTCATTGTTTATGTTTGTATTTTATTTTTCCAAGATATTTAATGATACCTTCATCTGATCGATTTTTGAAGGCAGCATAGATGTATCCTTCGCTGCTTTTGATATCTCACAATCCTGTGCTTTTCATTCTGTGACAGTTGAGCTAGAAAAATAAAGATGGTGCCTGAAAGTTGCATTTGCTAGTCAGTTTGTATGTAAATGTATACGTTTTTGACCAACATTTTCCACTTTTGATGTTATTTCTATCGAGAAATTACTACTGTAGTAATGAAATATTTGTGTAGTTCTCACCAAAGCTCATGCTATTTTGCTGTAGATCATTAAACTGTTACGCTGCCTCAGAAGTCTGTCTGAAATCAATTTCGTAAGGTGCCTTCATGCACAAACGCTGTCTTACAAGTCATTGCCTGATAAGGCAGCTGCCTAGGTTTTCAGATGCAGCCTTCAAGAATGAGAAGTAGAGGAGAATCGCTTGGATTGCGTTTCGCACGCGGAGATCGATGATGCACACACACACACACACAAAACTTAAGTTACCTGCTTTGAGTCATTGATCATTGTGTGGGTGTCTGTTAACATGATGGGATGATCATCAAACAGCGGGCCTGGAAATTGTTCGGGACATGGCTGCCACGTGAGTGACACACTACTGTAAAGGGACCCCTTGTTTACAGTTCTCCAGCGTGTTTTCTTGCAACTGTGGCTGTGTTCTGCAACATTATCAAGTTTCTGCCGACAGAAAAATCCTTGCATTGCTGCTTAACAATCACAAGGATTCGTGAGTAACGTGTTTCAGAAACTAATCCATTTTCTGTTGCTGGAAAGTTGATCCTAAAGTGCACCACTGCTAATGGGCCCCAACACTAAGAAAGATAAACACCTGGGTCTTTCAATATTGGTGTCTTTTCTGTTGATCTGACTTAACTTTTGCTTGTTTTGATTCCCGAACTGCTGATTCAGTTCAATTGTACTGTGAATCATTCAAAAGAACTGAATATTTAAGTGAGTCATTTATTCTGTTATTGGATTTATGTAAGCTCCCAAAATTAACTGTCTAATTTTCTGATTTGTGGTGAATTCTAAGCCAGTGATATTTTTAGCTGTTTATTTTAAAAGTTAAAAAGAATAATAGCTGCATGAACCAGTCGAAGCAGGTTTTGTGCTCACTGCAAGTTAAAAGTTTATTTGATTTGTGTTACTGAAAGAAACCAGACAGTAATTTCATTTGGGTGAATAATCTTTATTTCATACACAATTACAAAAAGGGTTTCTTTTATTTTGTGTTATTTGATTTTTCATATTCCTTATTTTCCCTTCTAAAAGAGGGGGAAATCAGGTTCCTGTGCGCCAAAGGACATCAGATAGTACCAAAAGAAGGGTTACATATGGACTCAAAAGAAAGCCCAAACATACCTGTAAAGACACACATAAGGCACGTTTACAAGTAAAACATGGTGCGTCCATAAGCTAATGCTAAACGAAGCATATACAATTAAACGACAAAACAATACAGTTAATTACTATACATAACTTCCTGAAAAAAAATCCCAATACAACACACATTCAAACATGACTTTAATTTTCAGTTTACCAAAGCAGCCAACATTTATTAGATTAAAATGCCAGCATCACAGTAACCACACAACTGATGTGCCGAGTGAACACCTATAGTGTGCCACTAATGAATGTCATAGCTACTCCTCCTGGGATTACAGTGTGTAGGGTTTGTTTCTAGTGGGACACTCATTAGTGGCACACTATAGGTCAGTGATTGGCAATAGGCAGGCCGCGGGCCTAGACTGGCCCGCCAGCAATAATATCTGGCCCGCACCCACAGCTAGATTATTTTGATAGCGGCTCTGAAATAGATCTTCATCTCGTGGTGCAGTCTTATCACCATGTCATATCTCCAGCATGCAAACAATTTAAAAAAAATGCAGTTTAGGATGCCAAGGAATAATTCTGAGTTTAAAAGCAGGCTACGTCAAATAATTACTACAATAAGTTCGGCTCCA
Source organism: Hypophthalmichthys nobilis (assembly GCA_037950665.1). Classification (NCBI taxonomy): domain Eukaryota; kingdom Metazoa; phylum Chordata; class Actinopteri; order Cypriniformes; family Xenocyprididae; genus Hypophthalmichthys; species Hypophthalmichthys nobilis. Next base: position 23,263,667 of record CM075491.1, on the reverse strand, counting down.
TTGTGTAACAAGCAAATTAAAATGAGACATATTTATTATTCACAATATGGAAAGAGGAAATAAAACAGTTCGTTAAGAGCATGACTCAAACATTCCATTAATGGGCTTATTCAAGTCCTCTTATTTTTTGGGTTATTTTTATCCATTCAACATCTCCCACATGTCTGTTTTAGCAAGGCGGTCTGTGTTGCAAGTTGGTGAATGATGATACTTGCCAGGTTACATGTCACTACTCTGCTTTATTAATTTATCCAGTGTAAAACCCGGACACCGCCACACAAATGTGGCTTTTTGTTAATGACTGTCCTACTACAGGATTTAACACAGAGTAACAGCTCACTACCAGTTACAATAGACACTGTAACAGTTTGTCACAGGCAATTCTAGTTGCATTTTTCATCAGTTAATTTAAATGATCCTTTAACTATGTTCTGGCCTGCCATCTAGTGGTGAAAATTTTTTTTGACCTGATGCCAAACTTAATTGCCAACCCCTGCTATAGGTGCTTGCTCGGCGCATCAGTTGTGTTGCTCTGGAACATTCCAATCAACCAACCAGATTTGAGGGATTTGATTTAAGCTTGTTAACAATGTCACTTAACGTTAGCCTACATTTAGCTCAGAAATGTCATTCAATTATCATAAATTTGGTACTGTCAGAGATCGGCCAGGCTCCATCACCACCCACAATCACCAGAGTACTAATCACCTGCACCGGATCGCCATCACTGCAGCATATAAGCACACACTTCACACTGGCACTTTGTCTGGTCTCGTTTCGAGTAAGGACTCACTTACCTGCACTACTTACCTTCATGCATCGTTGCTCCATCATCTTCCCTGATCCTCTGTGTCTCCCCGATCTTCTGTGTCTCCAGCATCTTCATTCCCCAAGACTTATTTCATCTTCCATCCTCAACACTAGAGTGTGTGCCCGGCTGCTCACGTCCACGATCTCAAATCACCTGCAATACAAAGAACTGTCAGTATTACCATTCATTATTGTATTCCTGCTTTATCTGCTATACTCACCTGCAGTGGCATGCCGGGGTTGATCGCGATCGTGAAAGTGCCCCCGCGTTTCCAAACTCTGCAGGACAGTGCCCCTCCAGGACCGAGTTTGGAGACCCCTGGTTTACAGCATTAATTGAGAATGGTAAAATTGATATGCACGGTACCTGATATATATCGAAATTAATTTAACTGAATCAGTATCGAAGCTGAATTGAATCGCAAGCTTGTGAATTGAAATCTAATCATATCTTGAAATTTGTGTCAGTACCCAGCCCTAATGCAAGTACAGAATAACACTGTGATGAGTAGCTTTGGTTGGAGGATTTTGGTACAGGAACCACTGAAGCTATTTTAACTTAGTAACTCTACACAAAACCAGAGAGATGTTGAACATACAGTGGGTACGGAAAGTATTCAGACCCCCTTAAATTTTTCACTCTTTGTTATATTGCAGCCATTTGCTAAAATCATTTAAGTTCATTTTTTTTTTCCTCATTAATGTACACACAGCACCCCATATTGACAGAAAAACACAGAATTGTTGACATTTTTGCAGATTTATTAAAAAATGAAAAACGGAAATATCACATGGTCCTAAGTATTCAGACCCTTTGCTCAGTATTTAGTAGAAGCACCCTTTTGATCTAATACAGCCATGAGTCTTTTTGGGAAAGATGCAACAAGTTTTTCACACCTGAATTTGGGGATCCTCTGCCATTCCTCCTTGCAGATCCTCTCCAGTTCTGTCAGGTTGGATGGTAAACGTTGGTGGACAGCTATTTTTAGGTCTCTCCAGAGATGCTCAACTGGGTTTAAGTCAGGGCTCTGGCTGGGCCATTCAAGAACAGTCATGGAGTTGTTGTGAAGCCACTCCTTCGTTATTTTAGCTGTGTGCTTAGGGTCATTGTCTTGTTGGAAGGTAAACCTTCGGCCCAGTCTGAGGTCCTGAGCACTCTGGAGAAGGTTTTCGTCCAGGATATCCCTGTACTTGGCCGCATTCATCTTTCCCTCGATTGCAACCAGTCGTCCTGAAAAACACCCCCACAGCATGATGCTGCCACCACCATGCTTCACTGTTGGGACTGTATTGGACAGGTGATGAGCAGTGCCTGGTTTTCTCCACACATACCGCTTAGAATTAAGGCCAAAAAGTTCTATCTTGGTCTCACCAGACCAGAGAATCTTATTTCTCACCATCTTGGAGTCCTTCCATGCGGGCTTTCATGTGTCTTGCACTGAGGAGAGGCTTCCGTCGGGCCACTCTGCCATAAAGCCCCGACTGGTGGAGGGCTGCAGTGATGGTTGACTTTCTACAACTTTCTCCCATCTCCCGACTGCATCTCTGGAGCTCAGCCACAGTGATCTTTGGGTTCTTCTTTACCTCTCTCACCAAGGCTCTTCTCCCCCGATAGCTCAGTTTGGCCGGACGGCCAGCTCTAGGAAGGGTTCTGGTCGTCCCAAACGTCTTCCATTTAAGGATTATGGAGGCCACTGTGCTCTTAGGAACCTTAAGTGCAGCAGAAATTTTTCTGTAACCTTGGCCAGATCTGTGCCTTGCCACAATTCTGTCTCTGAGCTCTTCAGGCAGTTCCTTTGACCTCATGATTCTCATTTGCTCTGACATGCACTGTGAGCTGTAAGGACTTATATAGACAGGTGTGTGGCTTTCCTAATCAAGTCCAATCAGAATAATCAAACACAGCTGGACTCAACTGAAGGTGTAGAACCATCTCAAGGATGATCAGAAGAAATGGACAGCACCTGAGTTAAATATACGAGTGTCACAGCAAAGGGTCTGAATACTTAGGACCATGTGATATTTCAGTTTTTCTTTTTTAATAAATCTGCAAAAATGTCAACAATTCTGTGTTTTTCTGTCAATATGGGGTGCTGTGTGTACATTAATGAGGAAAAAAAATGAACTTAAATGATTTTAGCAAATGGCTGCAATATAACAAAGCGTGAAAAATTTAAGGGGGTCTGAATACTTTCCGTACCCACTGTACCTGTGAACACTGAGGGCCAAATGAGAAGCACAGTAGCTTATCAGGTCAGAGCCTGCTGTTCTTATAACTTCTTCTGTGATGTGGAAAGAAAGTGAGAGGGAGTCAGTGGGGGTCAGTGCAGATTCTCTACCTGAATTATCAAAGCATTCATACTAGTAACTCCCCATGTCAATTTGGAACATCATCTAGTATGGGTATACTAGAGGATTTTGCAGAGGTTCTTTGAAACTTTCTGAATGAAACTGTTCTTCAATTTGATGTGCATGGACTGATTTGTTATTTAATGGCTGTGTGCAGTTTTGCTTTGCAGTTTTGTTGATGCTTTATATTCATCAATATCTGATAGGAAGAGTTTTTTTTTCTGCTCCTCAGCAGCTGCACCTGCTTTAAGAATGAGTTTGTTTTTGTAATAAAGAGTGTCTGTTTTCTCCCAACACACAATTCTTTACAGAAGTTTATTTATGGTGTCTGTGTTTGATTCAAATATGGTTTTAAACCTATTCCTTTCGGTTAAGTCAAAGCATTCCCCTAACATATCAACAGCCTCCAGCAACCTAAACTTAGTGGTTAATGATCTGAGTTTGGGTTTAAACTTTTGTTTATATGTCGTAATAAGGAGTAATATGGCAAAATCAGACTTCCAACACAGTGCATGGGGAAAAAGCTTAGTAGGCATCCATGGGGCAGATTGATAAGCATTCCTTTAAGTTTTTCTTCATTTGTGCAAATGAAAATAATAATAAATAATAAACGAAGGCATCAGTAAACAGATAAATTTCAGATGTTCTTATAAGGTTTTTCTGACATCTTCTTGGTTGCTGCTACTACAAGCTGTTCTGCTCTAGCCAGAACCATTTTGGTGGCTAGGCACGAAAGGCTGAGGTGAACAAAGGCCATTGATGTCATCTTCCCAGCCTTCCACCTCTGGCAGTCCTAATTACAATGGTCACTTGTTTCTATTTCCTTTGCTGAGGGTCCTATCACACCCTTTTGTCTCTTCATCACAATGCCATCTTGTCTACTGTTCACTACACCTATATAAGCTGCCGCTGAGTGCCATTTCATCAGAATCTTTCTCTTTCAGAGCGAAGGTCATCTCCCCACTGACTACGGAAAAAGAATAAGAAGAAGCCTATCTGCTCGCCATTCTGAAGAGCCCAGCAGCGGACTTGGCGACACTGATGAAGTGGACTTGGCTGAGACCAATGCCTCTCCTCTGCGGCTATCCAGCGAGTAATCTCACATTATTCATGAAAGAGCAAATTTCAGTGGCATCGGCTTGAAAAAGCCATGCCACGAATGGGCCACTAGCAGGGCACCCCTGCACCCCTCGGACAAGCACTCTAAGTACGTTGCCTGCCTGGGCTGCGTCCAAGGCCGCATTTGTTGAGACAGATTGCTTGCATTGTGAGAACATAGGTCTCTCCTCTCTGCGCTTGCTGATCAACTTCTTTACGGGAGCCAACCCCACCCCTTATGCTCCCCGTTCTCTTGCTTCTCTCACAAGCCTAGGAGGAAGAAGCAGTGGACCCTGGAGGAGTTATGAAACACTGGAATGACGGACCATGAGCAGCAGTGTTCAATTACAGGCGGTGGAGATGGTTTGTTTGTTCCCAGTGCTAATGTTGTCCCACTGAGTGTGTGTACAATAAAGCAGTTCACCTCTCCTCTGCGGCTATCCAGCGAGTGATCTCACATTATTCACGAAAGAGCAAATTTCAATGGCATCGGCTTCAAAATGTCAGTAGACATAAATAGTCAGTAGACGTAAATAGACTTATGTACATTATCGACACGGAATCCATAACTTTTTGCCGGCACGGTCTGAAGATGATACAATTTGAAAATCGGACAAACTGTCTAGGAAGAGTTAGAAAAAGTAGGGTTTTAAAGAAAATCAAAATAGCGGACAGGAAGTTTGGCTGACAATGGCAAATTGGTATCAATGTTCTCAGCATGACCCAAGGAAAAAAAAAAAAAAAGCATTTTTGGGTGAACTATCCCTTTAATATTAATTAAACAACAAAAGAAAAAGTGAAAATCACTCAATGCTCTTGAATCAATAACTTTAATAGCTTTAATAAGGATTAATATATATTTAATTTATACAAATAAATATGATTGGTTGAAAGAATTAAGAATGTTGGAAGTTATAAAGAATGCAAATATCATTAATTAATTTTTTTTTTTTTTTTTTTTAATAAGAAGTGGTGTTAATTTTAATATAAATAAAGACTTTATATGTCACAGAAGTTAAATTTGTGTCCGCATTGCATGTTGAAACCTCATATTAACAGGTTAATAGATGTTTTCTCCAGGAGTATAATGAGTTTGGAAATTTTAGAGAAATGATACATTACAATTTAACTAAACTTAGTATAATTTAGTCTAACTAATTCTACTGTAAATTTAGTTGACTAAAACTAGACTAAAACTAAAACAATTTAGAAGACTAAAATATGACATGGCATTTTAGTCAAAAGACTGAATAAAACAAAATCAAAATTTGCTGTCAAAATTAACATTGTTTTGAAGCTAAATGCAGAAATTTGTGGTCGCAAGCTATTAAATGAACAGGCTGGACTGATGAAACCTGTGACAATTAGCCTACTGTTAAAACATGAATTTGATTTAAACAATAGATCTACATAATATTCACATATGCAGTTCATAGGGGGTATAATGCATTAGCCCTACAGTTACAGCATTAAATAATAATATTTAACCTATAACGTTTTACATAGATAACATTTGAACCTATAACAAAAAGGTCAGAATTGGGGAAATAAGCTTGCAATTCTGAGGAAATAATGCAGAATGCTGAGTTTATATCTCGCAATTCTGATTTTTCTTATCTGCAGAACTATCATTTTCTGCCACCAGGTAAGCTCTGCCCACAAAACATGTCATCGCTGTTCGCTGCAAACACCCAAATGGTCTATTACCGTTTTCTTTAGTAGGAAATACTTCTTGGCAAACTTTTAGTCACAATTGTGTTGACTTGTATTGTTCCCAGGTGCAAGAATTCAAAGAGTAAACTTTTAGCAGGAAAAAACTATTTTTGAATCAAGAAAAAAATCTAACAACACTGTTTGTGCTTCTTAAGCTCAAATCATGCAAACATTTTTTTTTTTTTTAACGCTGATCCAGCAAATGCTTCCGCAATCAGTCTCTTCCATATTTGATGACAGTCCAATGAATTTTCAGAGCTGGTCGGAGCTGCCTAAATACAAACCAGTTGACAGACAAAATGTTGTGTTGCAGTCACAGCTGGTTAGGACAAAAATCTGAATAACATGCAGGACATACCCTTTATCATTTGTTGTTTTATCATGTGTCATTTATCATCTGGGATACATCATTTATATATATATATATACACACTACCAGTCAAAAGTTTGGACACGGTAAGATTTTTAATGTTTTTAAAAGAAGTTTCGTCTGCTCACCAAGGCTGCATTTATTTAATTAAAAATACAGTAAAAACAGTAATATTGTGAAATATTATTACAATTTAAAATAACTGTTTTCTGTTTGAATATATTTTATAAAGTAATTTATTCCTGTGATCAAAGCTGAATTTTCAGCATCATTACTCCAGTCTTCAGTGTCACATGATCCTTCAGAAATCATTCTAATATGATGATCTGCTGCTCAAGAAACATTTATTGTGTACAATTGTACAAAATATTTGTGTACTATATATATATATGTGTGTATATATATATATATATATATATATATATATATATATTTTTTTTTTTTTTTTTTTTTTTTTTTTTTTCAGGATTCTTTGATGAATAGAAAGTTCAAAAGAACAGCATTTATTTGAAATATAAACTTTTGTAACATTATAAATGTTTTTACTGTCACTTTTGATTGATTTAATGCATCCCTGCTGAATAAAAGTATTCATTTCTTTAATTTCTTTTCAAAAAAATAAAAATAAAAATTCTTACTGACCCCAAACTTTTGAACGGTAGTGTATAATGTTACAAAAGCTTTGTATTTCAGATAAATGCTGTTCTTTTGAACTTTCTATTCATCAAGGAATCCTGAAAAAAAAAAAAAAAAAAGAAAGTACACAACTGTTTACAACATTGATAATAATCATAAATGTTTCTTGAGCAGCATATTAGAATGATTTCTGAAGGATCATGTGACACTGAAGACTGGAGTAATGATGCTGAAAATTCACCTTTGCCATCACAGGAATAAATTACTTTATAAAATATATTCAAACAGAAAACAGTTATTTTAAATTGTAATAATATTTCACAATATTACTGTTTTTACTGTATTTTTAATTAAATAAATGCAGCCTTGGTGAGCAGATGAAACTTCATTTAAAAACATTAAAAATCTTACCGATTCCAAACTTTTGACCGGTAGTATATATATATATATATATATATATACACACACACACACATACATATCATATATAGGGTACAGTGTTAGGTGAGAGACAATGAAAGACAACAACATGAAAATGTATAGGTTTTTCTATATTATATTCACACATTCTTTTTACAGTATGCTAACTAGATATATATTGCAAAGCAACATCATAATTAGATAACAAGTGTTATCTATTGTCTATTCAGCAAGTGCACAGAAATGGCTCAGACTGCACTGAGAAATGCTAGTTTGACTTTTAATTCATTATGATGTAGGAAACATGAATGACCAACGCACATACTTCATGTATCAATACAAGGTTCTCAATATTGTGAGAAATAGATCTTTTGAGGTGATGATTATGGCCAGCTGAAGCACTGCTAGTCTGGCACCTTCAATGGCCAGTCGATCATGAAGCATGCTGGTCAGCACAAACCTCTTTTGACTTGTTTCATTAAAGACCAGCACACCTTCCCTTATCAATTGCAAATTCTTTGAATGTAATTTAGTGACAGGACCCTGAGTGCACAAAATGAATAGCAAAAGAATAAAAAGATTGCATTATTTCTTCTTATTATTTCTTATCAGCTCACATGAGGGTAAAGTTATAGTGACCATACTTTGATTTTCAGACAGGGCAGAAATTGCTTCGTTCGGAAGAGGTGACATTGGCCCTTATCTTTTACAATACACTCTTTTGCTGTGGGCTGTGCTTTTTCATTCAATTCTACCAAAATTGAAGTATATGAATCGAAGAACTGTGCCAGACACATTTTTCACCTGTAGGTAAGAAGGATTTCTGGGCTCATGGCCACAAACGGAGATTGCTGTTGTTTAATGTGTTTGATATTGACCAATTCCTGAACATGCAACTGTCTGTTATCCAAATGGGTATTTATTTTAACTTGTACTACAACCTTATAAAAATATATATACATGCTAGTAGGCCTATTCACTTCTGAATAGTCATTTCTGTCACGATTTCCTTTGTCTCTGTTTGATTGACATTTATTTTGGTATTATGTTGTCTTGCTGTGCCTTTGCTCTCTTCCTGTGGTTTAGATCCTGTTTCCTTGTTTCTGTTGCCATCTTGTTAGGTGTGTATGTAACCGGCTGGATGTAACCGATCGGCGAGAGTTGCCGCTTCGGAGTGTTATGAATCAGCGTATCGAATCATGATTTGGATCGCGTGTCAAACCGCCAAACTGCTGGAATCACGTGACTTTGGCGCTCCGAACCGCTGATTCGACACTCTGATTCATAATGCTCCGAAGCTTCCTGAAGCAGTGTTTTGAAATCGGCCATCACTCTATAAGTCGTTATTTTGTTTTTTTGGCGCACCAAAAATATTCTCGGCGCTTTATAATATTAATATTGAACCACTGTACTTGCATGAACTGATTTAAATGTTTTTAGTACCTTTATGGATCTTGAGAGAGGAAATGTCATTGCTCCCTATGCAGGCCTCATGGAGCCATCGGATTTCAACAAAAATATCTTAATTTGCGTTCCAAAGATTAACGAAGGTCTTACGGGTGTGGAACGGCATGAGGGTGAGTAATAAATGACAGAATTTTCATTTTTGGGTGAACTAACCCTTTAACAAGGCTAATGAGCAACAGCTGAGTGTAATAATGGCTGATTGGTCTGGGCTAAGGATTATGGGGAATGGAGTCGGCACTCTCACTGGTGATCCTGACACTATCTATGTGTCTGTTGATCTGTGACAGAAGACCAGGTTTGCAGGTAACTTTAGGTGTGTTCGACATCAGCTGCGGCTGGATGTAACCGATCGGCGAGAGTAGCCGCGTGCAGGCGGTAGGGTTGGGTATCGAGAACCTGACTTTTTTTCAGCCATTCTCACATGGTGAACAGCAGTGAGCATTTTACAGTTGTATCTATCTGCTAGGACCTGCGACAAGGACCTTATCTCATCACGCACATACGCAGTTCATTACAATCGGCACTGACTTTTGCTTCAATACTGCATTAATCTGAAGGAATGCACCCTGTTTGGGGCCGTTCACATGTCGCGTCTAAAACGCGTGGAAAGCGCGGCCGCGCCACTTTCTCCTCTTTCAAAGCGCTTTCGCTCCCGTGGCGTCTGTCGTTGCTATGCAACCATGAACTGCACTATGCAAGATGACGAGGAAGTATCAGCAAAGGATTAATTGATTTCTAGCCCTTGCATTAGCTTTACTAGATATATTTATGGAGATGAGAAATAAAACCTGGCTGAGCTTTTGATGTTGTTAGGGAAAGGCCGAAGCTGATCGGATGGTTCTTGTCACATGACCTGCGGTGCGCTTGAGGCATTCTGAAAAGCATACAGGCGCGCCTGGAAACATTTGAAATAACGAACATTTGAAATAACGCACCTACATTTGAAATAACGAACTTGTGCGTGCAAAAGACGCTATATGTGAACCCTAACCCAGCCGCGAGTCCTAAAGCACCAGATACAGCTAATATTAGCAATAGCAGCGTCTCCCACTCAGGTACAAAAACAGTTACAGCCTACTGGTTATAGCCTAAATGTGGCAAGAATAAAAGGTACAAACATTAAGTAAGTGTTTGCTCTTTTTTTCTCTCCATAAAATAAAAATTGGAATCAGAATCGAGAATCGATAAGAACCGGATTCGATAAGCAGAATCGGAATCGTTAAAATTAAAACGATACCCAACCCTAGCAGGCGAGGAGGAGCTGAAAACGGAGAAGTGAAGTCGGACACTTTCTGCTTCCCATAGTGACGCTCACGCTGCGTTTGTTTACTTTATCACAGCTGAAGTGAAATAAATGCAATATTTGACTAATACACCGATGTTTCAGAGACATTTTCATTCAATACTTTATGTACTGCTTACAGCTTCTGTTTTTACAAGAAAAAAGTTCAATATAAGCATATACTATATAAAAACTAATGTAGTTTTATTTTGATAAACATGACACAATATAATATCGCAACTACATGAAAAGAGCTTTAACTGTTATAAAAATACAGATTTGTGAGCATTAGTGAAACTGAAGGTGTGACAATAAACAGGAAACACACATGATCGTTGTCATGCAGTGAATCCGGCCAATCGTGGAACAGCTGTGTCGTCATCAGAGCTTGTGCAGCTCCTCTTGAGAAACTGCGCTGGCTGACTCAGGTCGCTGATCTCAAATCGCTCTTGAGGTACTTTGATGCCACACGTCACAGTCACATGGAGTTGGCGCTGTCTCAAGTCAGACAAAATTTCTTACCGGCATGCACTGCTTCAAGTCAGCCGCCGATCGGTCTGTGCGGCGCTGCATCAAGTCGAACAAGCCTTTTTTCTCAGGAAAGCTCCACCTCTACTCAACAGTGGGTCTCCTCCGTCACATGGTTTGACTTCACGGTCTCCTATCATCCAGGGTCCAAGAAAGTTGAAATGCAGATATCCTGTCTTGCCTCAACTGTCCCGAGCCTTCTTGCTCTGCACCAGAAACCATCCTGAGTCCTATCCAATGGACCCTGGATGATCAAATCACAGAAGCCACTCATTAGGAACTCATTAGACCCTCTCGCTCCTCTGGAATCACGACTGTAGTCTCTGTATTTCGCAGGATGTCCAACATTAGTCCAGATTTGTCCGTGACAATGATATTCCAAACATGTATGGCTTTTTTTCACCAATTTTCTTCAAAATATCTAATAAAGTGTTCCAATAAAATAAATATATGAAAAAATGGTAAAACTTTACAATGAGGTTCATTAGTTAACATTAGTTAACCTGAACTAATAATGAACCTCACTTCTACAGCATTTATTAATCTTTGTTAATGTTAATTTCAACACTTACTAATACATTAAAAATCTTTTTAACATTAGTTAATGCACTGTGAACTAACATGAAAAACAACGACCAACTGTATTTTCATTAACTGACGTTAAAGAAGATTAGTAAATACATTAACTAATGGTTAACTAATGAACCTTATTGTAAAGTGTTACCAAATATATATATATATATATATATATATATATATATTTGTTATCTAATTTCATCCCGTGTGCATGTAGCAGAGCTATGTTCATGCAAAGTTTGGCAACACTTTATTTTAGGGTCTTTTAACTAGCTGCTTATTAGCATGCATATTACTAGAATTGTGGCTATTTATTAGTATTTATTAAGGACATATTAATGCCTTATTTTGCATGACTATATTCTACATCAAACAACAACATTAACAACTACCTTACTAACTGTTAATAAGCAGTAAATTAGTAGTTTATTGAGGGAAAAGTCATAGTTAATAGTTTATATGTGTTCCCTATACTAAAGTGTTACCCAAAGTTTATAGTCATTGCTTGAAAAATGCATTCTTATTTTCACTAATGTGAATGCGCAGACAGGCAGGAAAAATATTTTTTGTGTACCTGACCCAAATGATGTTTCAGTATTTAGTTTTTTTGTAGTCTGACACACATAATCATTGTTTGCAGCATGTTGGATTTAACTCAGAGTGTGCAATATTGACTGGCGTATGATCCGAATACAAGCGCATGTTCCACAAAAAAAAAAAAAAAAAAAAAAAAGACATTTAGAGCCAGTTTACACAACACCGTTTTTAACTAAAAATGGAAAACTTTTTTATTTTTTATAACTCTTTTATTTTTTTACAATGGTTAGTTCCTGTCCTTGATTCTGATTGGTCAATAGCTGTGTTTTATTCATGATAAAACACGGCTATGACTGATTCACCCAACAGTTCTGTGTATCACTACACAACACCCTTAGCAACCACTCTTAGCAACGTAAACTGTATGTTCTCAGTTGATATTGTTCATTGAAGCTTAATGTATTATGTAGAAGAGTATTGTGAGAAAGAGATCGAGTGAGCAAGTTTATTACCTGCATTCAGATTTAGGATTTTCCTTCAGGTCAGTCCTATGTTCATAATATAACATCTGTTTAAATGTCCAATGTATTATCTTGTCCTTTTAACAGTTAAGGCATTTTCCTGTGACTGACAGTGCTTTGTCAGTTGCGTCTTGTTCCAGGTTCACAACAATTCAGTCTTTTCAATGTAAAAGTCTTCGCTACTGACTGACACACTCAAAAGTCTTTGCCGCCATCTAATGTTGCTGTTCATGGTCAGGGACTATTTTTTCCGGCGGAAGGAAGGCTTTAGTGAAAGTTTACTTCATGAAAGTTGCATTGATACATATTTTTGGCTTTAATATTTGTATTGTGTGGTAACTGTTTTATAAAAGCAATAAAGTACTCAAGGTTAGTGCTGTATCGTGAATAAGTCACGGCTGAAGGGGTTAACAATGCCTTAGCCACGATACAGCATGTTGCTTACGTATAATCTATTTGCTGTGCTCTCTGCAGGGCCATAACCACCATTGACATTGAGGGGGACAAGTCCCCCCCAATAATTAGAAATGGTCAAATCGTCCCCCCCAATATTTGAAATTCTTGCACAGCTCTGCTGCACTTCATTACAGCACTCTGCATGTTGTTAGGATGACAAAAAGGTATAAAAGTTACATTTTTAGTCTGGTCTGCCTCAGCGGTCTAAGAACGCTCGTCAATGTCAAAATGATTGGGATGGCCAATCAAATTAAAAAGTAGGCGGGGTTTATGTTCTCTTTTTGCTCGTGCAAACAGTCTTCACAGCACCGAGCGCGTCAATCGATCGCTTAATGCCGTTGCGGAGATTCTATGTTTTCGGTAAAATCACAAAACAAATGCACACAAACTCTTGATATACAACCATTGATGGACATCTTTGATTTTAATGAGGAAAAAAAAAAAAAAACTATGCGAGGGCGGATTAGAACACGCAACCTTTAACACTGTTAACAAAATAACTACCACTAGACTACTAAGGAATTCAACTGTTGCTTGCGGATCTATGTATGTATTCACTAAATTGAAGAATCTCAGAACTAACAATATATTGTATTATGAAACTATCACATTAAACATGAGTTCTCAATGTACTATTGAAATTGATTTCTGGACATCGTAATGTTATTTTTTTTCTTTCTACAATTGTTATTGTACATAGCTATCTGATGTAGCATTATATTAGCAGCAATTTCAATTCACTGTTTTCTTTCTCTATGCTTTATTTAAAAAAAAAAAAAAAAAAAAAAGGTCCCCCCCCCAATGTTCAAGACATGGTTACGGCCTTGGCTCTCTGAATAACATTCTAGAGAGAAGATGGTCCCATCTCTACATGAATTTGACTTAAACTCTGCAAGTCAGCAGTGTTAATAGTTTCATGTCCATCAGCAAATTAACAACTGTTCTCGTGAAGTGTCATTGATGACTTTTACAGTTTATGGTAACACCTACACACATTATACAGCATCTGCCGCAGTGCTAAACAGATTTTTTTTTTTCTGTCTTGTGAATGATTCCCATGCTCAGATTCATTCACACATAGGATAACTCACAGTAAGCAAGAACAGATGCTCTCTTGAATGTTCATGTGTGAAGCCGCTGAAGCAGCAAACAGGGCCTGTTATCCTGCCCAATGTGCATTTACATTTTTATAGCTGCAGTATGCTGCTGGCAGCACTGGCTTGCAAGGCAAAGGTACGCTGGACACGAGCCAACCTAATTGCGCCCCTTCTAGGTCTCTTCTGAGTGGAGTGCAGAGGATAACTAAAATGGTAAACCTGATGTATTATCATGCATTAAGGGGATTACTGCATGATAAGACATTGCAGATATTAAGAGACTATACTGTCAAGAGACGGGCACAAGGGTTGCCAAGATAAGAAAGTGTTGTCTAATGAGGAACTGACAGTCCTCTTGGGTTCATGTAGCACTATTACCACAGTCACATCCTCTATGATCCCATTCGCCTTCTGTACTGCCTGAATTTCCTTATTAAGCTGCTTCCACTGCCATCACTTGAATTCACAGGGCCCTGGACTAAATAATACACAGCAGTCAAAACAGTTATCACAGTATTTATTTTGATTCTATTTTCAAATTCCATTTTCCATACGTTTTATGTTATTCTTTTCTTCTTGGAATTTAGTTTTTTACTTGGTTTTATATTGATTTCAAATTTAGATTCAAACATGAAAACAAAACTGATTCAATTTACTTAATTAATTATTCTGCTCTTCAGTTATTCAGAATATGTATTAAAAATATTAAAAGATATTCAAAATATTTGAGCAAACATCAAACTGACTTGATATTGTATCTCTATGCCAAGGCAGCAATAATGGCTCATGAATGTTAACTAGGCAACGTGACTGGACTAAAAAGATTATCTTGCAGTGTCTGTGTGCATTAATTAATATTCATGAACTCAGTATTCTCTATATAGTGACGTCATGACCTGTCCGTCTTCTGCCCCTGAAATCTAAAACTCATTCCAGCCACACTGCTAGGCTGAGATTTTGTTGAGAAGACATTCAGCTTTGCCAGGGGTCTAGTGGTCACAGGTCTAGTGCCTTCTCTGTGTTTTATAATAAAAATTGCCTCTATTATTTTTTGTTATTCAAGTGTGGCCACACCTCATGCTCTTGTACATCTCATAACATTAAATATGTGGCTCATGGCCTTGAGGCCTTGTGTGCCAATATGTGAAAATCTTTACTTTTGCAACAGAGTCTTAGGAGATCATTAAAAGATGAAAAATATCTCTGCTCACCATCTGTGTGATATGGCCAGTTTTGCCGTGTCTTTTTGAAGGCTTGTGTTGATCCCAAAACCAGATGGCACATTTTCACACTTTAAAAACTTGACACTTGAGTTTGACATCTACCCCAAAATTGGCATCTACCCCAAATTATTAGATGTGTAATGTTGTTAATTTCACAACTTTGTCAATTGTAATGGTGGTTTACCAAAAATGTAATTATTATTTTTATTTATTTATTTATTTATTATTGGGTGGCAGACAGTTTAAATAAACTGACAAACAATTTTTATTTTCTGATAACCACCCTTATGGGAAAAAAACGCAGAAATTCTTCACAATATACTGATTTCATTAAGTCCGTTCACATTTTACACCACCACCAAATAAATAAATAAATAATTTTCAGTCACTCAGTGTCCAGAAGTCTTATTCCACAAACTCCTCGAGGGAGCATAGGGCCTCAGCAAGGGTTTTCCAGCGGACTTGGGTTTGGGCGACTCTCTTCAGTTGGGCCCACGACCATCCGGCTGCCTTCATCTCAGCTTCTCAGCGTCTCCACATTTGTCTCCACTCATCTCTTTGCTTGTGGGTTCCACTCCAGTGCCTGTTTGGTGATATTTTCAGGGCTCTTGCGAAGGGTGTGGCCTATCCCCATTTCTTCTTCATGTATTTCTTGGCCAAGAGGAAGCTGCTTTGTTTTCTCCCACAAGCTGGAGTTTGAGATCTTTTCTTGCCATCTGATTTGTAGAATGTAGCGGAGGCATTTGTTGATGAAGGTCTGGAGTTTGTTAGTGGCTCTCTTTGTCAGTCTCCAGGTTTCAGATCCATACAACAAGACTGGTTTCACGTTGGTACTGAAGATGTGGACTTTGGTCTGCTTAGAGAGCGCTGCAGAGTTCCAGATGGGGCGTAGGGTGTTGAAAGCATGTCTGGCTCTGTTGGTGCGGCTCCTGATGTCCTCATCTGCTCCTCTGTCCTTGTGTCCAGAAGTAGGCCCTCAGAAATGAACAAATAATTAATTTGATTACCAGTGCGTTTGCACACAGACCGTCAAAGTTCAATAGTAGGCCTTTTCAAAAGCAAACAACAAAAACAGTCCAAAAAATAGTCCAAAATATAAGTAAATATATAATGAAAATTAAATTAAATCAAACAATATATTCAGTAACAGATAAAGAAAATAATAATTATGTTTGTGATGGAGGAGTGGGGTCGTTTGATGTTTGCTGAAAGAGTTAAAGAAAGTGTTTAAAGTCAGGAAACTTGGAGAGCATGGGGAAAGACTAAATTCACCTTTTACTTTTTGGAGAACACACGTCGGAAAAAAGCCTCAGAAGGGATTAACAACTCACAGGTTCAAACTTCCAAATCTGCAGTTCTGTTGGTGTCTAGTTTCCCAAACCCTTTAGGCATTGTGTTTCACAGGTGGCATCCAGATTTCAGCTCATTCAGTCACTCTTAATCCATTCATGCGCATTCATGTGCCATATTTCCACAACACAGACATTCAGACTTTATCCACACGAAAATTATCCATTAGAGCATCTTCACGACAAGCTGAAACAACAGACTTTTCCAGATGCTGCTTCAAAATTCCTGACCAGGCACTCACTTCTGCTTCTCTGCTTCCTCTTTTCCTCTTTCTTTTCAACCAAACCACACCTCTTTTCGTTTTAATTATTTCGTTTTTCATTTGTACAAATTAATAACTACTATGAAATTGTGTATATTTTATTGATGTTATTTAATATAATTAATAATTAAATATTTGTTTCTTTTGTTTTAAATTGCAGCAATTCGCTATACAATGTTACTGTAAAGGCCCTTTCACATGATTCATGTCAACATTCCCAAATTGAACTATATGGAGCAAAATGTCAAGCTACAGTGTATGCTCAGGTCAAGTGTGTTAACACAATGCTCAAAGTTCAAACTATTTCAACATTGATGCTATTGGGTGCTATTTAGAGGACAACCTGAATAATAAATAATTACATAGTCAGTCACGGTGTAAAATCTAAATAAGATGGAAGAGAGACTGATCCTGCATTAAGTTGTATGATGCAACAGCATTCAGAGAATATTTATCATATTACACAAATCTTATATTTTATGCAAACTGATAAATAGTACAAAAAAGCTTTTCTGTGGTGTCATCGGCAACACTTTTTTTTTTTTTTACTGTTCTACCTCCAAAAAAAAAAAAAAAAAGTCAATGGTAAAATGTGATGAGTTGTTAAAACACTTACTTATAGTTGTTAATGTCCCCTCAAATGAGCCATACTCCAATGGATGACAACTAAGAATGACCTTATGCTTCTGCAGGTCTGATTCATGTGGATAAGGCAGTCATGGGACAACAGGGTTGATATGAGAGATGAAATGAGCAATCAGTGCTTCAGGGACCTAAAAAGAAAACTCAGGAATTCTGGATCAGCTGGGTCAACGCTTTCCCATGATGTTGCTGTTCAGTTCAAAATGCTTCCCCAGGTGTAAGTGCACTACTCCAGATTATATAAGTGTAATACAAGTAGGTCAGTGATGTGATGCCAAATGTTGTGTATTCATTTATTCTATAATCTATAATATTATTCTATAATCTATAATGGCTTTAGGTTGTTTCTCGGTCAGCATGGTATACCCCAAATAAAATGCTTTATACAGCTGAGAAAAAAAAAAGAGGTAGTGCCATTTTTCACATCTCTCCTGTCCCTATGTTGAGAGAAATCAGAAGTAAGTGCAGAGGTGTTGTGTGCCCTGTGTAAACATGGTTATTGTAGTTCTAGACTAAATGTAAGCATGCATTTACTCATCTCACTTGCACAAAAAAACAGATTCAGTATTCCTCAAAATGAATAAAAACAGTGAAATGCAAACTCAGAATATTACGCAAACCTGCAATAATGTTAAATAATACAAATATACTTTATGTATTTAATTAGTGCTGCCCTTCGATGATTCAATTCAACCATACCGATAAGCAAACATGACTTTAGAACATCACATTTGTGTTTCTTTCTTTCTTTTTTATTGCTGAAGTAAGAGTGTTCAACTTTCTTCTCCTGAGACCTATCCTTCTGCAGTGCAGATTCGCAGCTCAGCTGAAAGATTTGTTTGAGCTGTGCCCCTCTACTGTACAAGCATGAATTTGCATTTCCTTACACCTGAGGCTTATTCATTTCAAACATTCACGAAAGATTATGACCCCTTCACAGACCTTGAGTTGAGTGACCACCTAGGACCGCTCCACAGCCCATGAGGGACGCGTCTCTCATAATTGTTTTGCGAGGACAAGGCACCCCAACACAGGGCCTTGGGACAAGGACAGATTTCTCTCCGTGGCCACCAGGGCTTCCATAGATCGGCATATAGCTCTGGCCGTCTCCTTAGTGGCCCAGAGACAGGTCGGTGGTCTGGGGTGGTCCTAATTTTGTTTTGGAGGTCTCCTAAAACAGGTTTACATGCATCAAAGATCAAAAATACATTCATTTTTTCATAATTTACATTTCACAACACCAAATTTTTCAATGATTCTCAAATGGCGCCTCCGATGATTCAGTCTTTCTAAATTCCTCCTTTCTGTGAGCCCACTCTGCTCTGATTGGTCAGACGGCCAAGTCTGTTGTGATTGGTCTACCGCTTACAGCTCCTGTTGGACACGAAACGCCCATCACCATGACACTTCAGCTCTGTACACACTGTAAAGACAGTAACAATGGCGTTGATTTTACCATATCAATTGAGCGCAAGTCTGATGACTAAACATTGGAAGAACTAGTTTGTAGCCCAGGGCCAAATTAGGGCAAAATTAACAACTACAGATCTAAGAAAATAACAAATAAAACTCTATTAGTTTATCAAATAAATTATTTAATTTCTATGAAATACAATGATATTAAATTTATATTAATTAGAATATAATTAAGACATACTGCGGAAAACCTTCCCCAATGAAATAATGGAATTTCACTGCAGATGTAGATCAACCAATTAGCTTAATCCAGTGATGGTAACTCCGCCCACCAGTTAGACGGAGACTGAGGCGATTTGGTTGAACTTGAGAGAAGATGAGTTTCTGCAGAGAAACCTAGAAAAAATAGAATGTCAGAGAAAATACTAGTTAAAACAAGACCTGAGTTGTTTAGAAAAACATGATGAATGAGGTTTGCTGTTTGGAGTGAGATTTACACTCTTAAAGCCGAGTTAAGAAACTTCGAGATCGGATTGATCAATTTAATAGCTGCGTCACACGGAGGAAACAACATAGTAAGTGTTTACCAGGGAATTGGTGAGTTCAGTATTCAAATTGAATACAGTTTTGTGTTATTTGACTAATGTACTGTATAATATGATGTAATGAATGTGATTTGTCCTGTAAAGTTTCATGATTTATGTTTGTGATGACGTTTATGATGTTAACAACTGATTGTATGCTCTGATAAGTTGTTAAGTGAACGATATTGGCTCAAAATTCATTTTGAGCTTATTATGATTTAATGTGAGTGAATTAAGTCTGCTGTCCGATTATGTGCAGGCCGGGTTTTTTTTGTGCTATTAAGGACTGTGTTCGAGTTATCGAATCGCTGACACAGGACTGCATTCGCGGAGAGGAAAAACAGATGGCGGGCCACCCAAAGAGCGGAACGGACTGAAACTTCTTGGATTCGCATCGGAAAAACGGGTTGGATATATATTTTTTGAGTTTTTTGCACGCACTGAACTTCAAACTGAGTGGACCGAACATTTAACCGGTTGTTTACTGATCGAACTGAGCGCCAAAAACAGTTCAAAAGAGACGTTGTTTATTGATTCTTACGGTTCCATAAAGACTTGAGTTCATTGACATCATATGGACATTTATAATTGTATTTACAGTTTATACGATGTGTTTTGACAATGTTTGAGATTTGAGTTAATTGATATTTTTTTTTATTTCTTTTTGTGTGGTATTTACCTGATAACTATCGGGAGAGCACGGAAACTTTTACCTGATAGTTTCCGTAAAAGGGTGAGCTGTCCAAGAGGCAGTTACTTTGATGTAACCTGAAAGAAAAAAAGAGACTAATTATTACATAATTAGAGGGAAAAAACGTACAAATTGAGAATATACAAATAACGATTATGTAAGTGTATGGAACGACACAAATATAATTCTGGTGAAATAAGAAAGAAAAACTGGTGTTTCTGGTGTGACAACTGGAATTTCTAAACATTTGACTTCAATATGTTTTATAAACTTTTCTTTTTTTTTTTTCTCAATTTTCTGCTTTTGAAGGATTGAATTATTCAAGATTTTGATATAGCTATTCAATTTTGTTTAGTTGTATTTTAGTACATTGTCTCTATATTTTCCCTCAACGCACATCTATAAATTCGTTCTGTTCCTAAGTTCCATTGTGCGTGTTTTCTGCCTCCTGCGAAACCTAAATCTTCTGAGGGCCCGATGAGGTAAACTTATTATTGTATCACACAAGTGTTACAAGTTGTTAGACTCATTAGACTCCTGTTATTTGCAGTGTGCACAAAAACTTAAGCTTCAGTGTTTCTCTGTTTATCTATATATAACTATACCTATATATAACTAGAGAAAGTAGTTACAAGTAATCCTTGACTTTCATTGATTCATCACCACACAACAACAATGGAAAGTTAAAAAAACCTACAGTAGGCAAAGCGTCATGTTAGTTGTGAGTCACATGCCCCACAGGTGAAATAGTACTGGAAAATGTTATCCTTTTGGCAGTTGCTCTGCTGGCACATACGGGACCTGTGTGCTGCTATCTTTGCTCATTAGGGCCCTTCACTTTACGTTTCACTTAAAAGTATGAAATTCAGTAGACACATGTAACAGCCCAATACCTACAAAAAAAGTCCCTGGGTGCAAAATCTGAAAATCCAACAGGAAGTGAGATATTTTAAATTTTCTCTGCAAAAATGTAGCAGTTTTTGCCATTTCCAGACATTGTACTTTACTCCTCCCAGAGCTTTAATCAGATCGACATCATATTTGGTCAGTCTAATCTAAAGGCCTTGGCAACATTAAATTGCGAAGATCTTTAGTTTCTCGCTGAAGGGCGTATCCGTGGTGGCCTAACAATGTTCGATGTTTCACCATGAAACAGGAAGTTGTTGTAACTCAGGCATACAATGTCCGATCTGCCCCAAACTTCACATGTTTTATTAGAGTCCTGGCCTGAAGATATCTACATCCTATTAATCAGTTACAGTCATAGCGCCACCTGCGGGCAATAGGAAATGTCATGTTTTACACTTTGATTAACTCCTCATAGAGTTTTAACCAGATCAACGTCATATATGGTCAATCTAATCTTAAGGCCTTAGTGACGTTAAATTGCAAAGATCTTGAGTTTTTGTTGACTGGTGTGTCCGTGGCGGACTGACAAAGTCTGATGTTTCGCCATGAAAGAGGAAGCTGTTATAACTCAGGCATACAATGTCCAATGTGCCCCAAACTTCACATGTTTGATTAGAGTCTTGGCCTAAAGACATATATATGCCAATGTTCAGTCAGTCATAGTGCCACCTGCTAGCAACAGGAAATGGCATGCTTTACAATGTAATTCACTCCCAGAAACTCCCAGAAACTAAGTGCTAATGTATGAGATTAACGCCACAAAACAGGAAGTTGTTGTAACTCAGGCATACAATGTCTCATCTGCTCCAAACTTCACATTTGTTAATAGTCCTGCACTGAAGACATCTACATGGCAATATTCAGTTACAGTCAAAGTGCCACCTGTTGGCAGCAGGAAGTGTGGCACTTTGAAATGACTTTGCCATAGTTCTCCTGTATTTACACGCTTACATGCATGTCGCCCACTGTTCACTGTTTTTCTAAGGCCAACGAGTGGCGGTGAGCCTGGGTGCGAGGGCCCTTTCATCGCTGCTTGCAGCTTTAATTATTTTTAACTGTAATTGTTTTTTAGGAGTCAACTGTCTCATAAATGCAATGTGATTCTAGAGCCTGAGCTACGGCATCAAAGACTAACTGACTATTCTACTTATGTCTTGAGGTAAGAGGTTGTATAAGGGATGTTCTAACTAATAATAACGACAAAAATAATAATCTTTTGAAAATGTTTTAATATACTTAAGGTTGACTGAATAGGCCAGCCTCCTTTGTAATTGTATTCATTCTCAAAAGAAATACATCAATTGGCCTACTTAAAACTAAAATTAAGGTTGAGATGAAACAGAAGTAGCGAAAGATCGTTTTCTCCCATATTATGACATACATCCAATAGATTATTGGGGTAAAAAAGTCCACAAAGTCCCCATTCAGCAGGTTCTATGCATAGATTGTTGATTGGATGTTGAAATGTGGCAGTTACACCCAGATGAGGGTTGGGTGGGTTTAAAATGACTAAATGATTGGAGTAGTCCTGCATACATCACCAGTAAAAAGTCTTAAGTTTCTTGAAAGTTCCAGTTATGACATTCTGATTAAACATTATGAGGTCAAAACTTTATTTTTTATTTTTTATTTTTTTTTAAATGAAACACATGCACTGATGACTTACATGACTTCATATGGCCAGCTTCAACTCCTCTTCCCTCCAAATGCCAATGTATCCAATCTTCAAGTAGAAGGAACTGGATGAAATATTCTGAATGATCAATCCACAATCTAACTTGCCTGGAATCATAATCACACCATGTTCATTCATCTGGCCAGAGAACTGGCCCCCTGACTGGTTTCTCCCAAGGTTTCCTTGCCACTGATTCCTTTTGGCTTGCTTAGTTAGAAATGTTTCAACCCCACTACACAAGGATGCCAGCAGCATCCTGGCTAGGTAATTTAGCATCCTTAATCTCATTTAAGATTGTATTGCATCCGAAGTCGTGAGGAGCTTCTTCTGAGCCATTAAGCCATTATTAGTTTGAAGACAATATACTAGCTACTGGCTACAGGTGATTTAAATTTTGTTCTGTTCAATGGCTAAGAAAGTGAATAAATGACAGAATGTTCATTTGGTCCCACTTTATATGGTGGCCTTAACTACTATATACTTAACATCAAAAAAAAAAAAATAATAATAAATATATATATATATATATATATATATATATATATATATATATATATACATACAATGTACTTATTGTGTGTTCATATTGTATTGCAAAACACTTTTGCTGCTCTTGATTTGGGATACGGGTAAGGTTAGGGACAGGTTTATGGGTAGGTTTAAGGGTGGGTTAAGGTGTAAGGGATGAGTCAAGAGTGTAATTATAAATGTAATTACAGAAATTAATTACAGATGTAATTACATGTAGGCAGGGCTTGACATTAACACCCGCCAAATGTGGGTAGATTTCAGCTGTGGCGGGTAAGACAGCCACTCCCACTAGCCACTTTGGCGGGTTGAATTTAATTTCAGCTTACTGTTAGTGAAGGCGGGATAGGCAGAATCGCGCTGAATGATACACAACAGAAGCGCTCTCGCGCGCGTGCGATCAGTTCTCCTTGCACCTGAATAGTCAAATACACGCACACACAGAGATGTCAAAATGTCCATCGTGTTGAGTATCTCGCGTGAATACAGTCGGTTGGCTCAAGTGGACGTAAACAGGTGGGTAATAACTGGATATGTGTCAGTATATTACCTCCATGCATTCAGTGCCCCAATTAAATACCTGTCTGTCATTAATGTTAATCAAACAACAAAAAATGTTAAATGTACACATGTTAAATAAACCTATTGTATCTGAAAAAAATATATACTTTTTTTTAAATTTACTATTGTTTTTGTAATTTGCTAATTTGCTTCTTTGTTATTTTATATAGGGCCTAGCCTAACAAAAATAACTTATAAAATTTCTCATATTAGCCTATGCTCATATTGCCCACCCCTTACCCACCTGTACATACCAGCTGATATACAATGTAGTCTTGATTTGGGTGATCAATCTGCATTTGAAAGTTTGAAAGGGTTTTAAATCTTCTAAATGACTCAAAATCAAGTAATTTAAGCATGCCAAAATCAACTTTAATCATATAAAATGTAATTTCCCAACAGCAAAATTGTGGCCAGTGAAAGTGCTGAGTGGCTAGTAAATTTGGAAAACCACTAGCCACAGTGGCTGGTGAACGAAAATGTTAATGTCAAGCCCTGCATGTAGGTATTTTTAAAATCTAAGTACAATGTACAACATATATGTACACAATAAGTGCATTGTATCAAATGATTAAATGTAGTTAAGGCCACCTAATATGAAGTGTAACCATTTATTTTTTCTTGAACTATTCAATTAAGATAAAATTGATGATTGAATACAGTTCTAAATAATTTGGTACATTATACCAGACTCCAACAAGACTATTTCTGTCACATATTAAATGAGTTACATGCATACAGTGCATCCTGCTTCTACATTACAGCTACAGGGACTGGCTGGTTTGACTGATGCACAGCGCAATGTGCAGTATCTTCTGTAAGGGCAAAAGAAATGCTCTCCTACACATCCATTCGTCAGCCTTTTTTGACCTGAAGACATCAGTCTCCACCTACTCAAACTGAACTTCTCAGGGCTGTTCACATCATGCATGTGGTTATACCTCTCAAAGTCCATTCATTGTCTGATGCATACTGCACACCAGGATGTCTGTTGCAGAACCCTCAGACATATTTAATGTGAAATTTGCTACTTTTGCTCATAGATACATAGTTTTGGACACAACTGTTTTTTGAGAGTGAATGATGCCACCATCACAAAAACGGGCCTTACACTAGCAACTTTCTAGACCTATGACGTTGAAGGCAGAGAAATACAGTACAAGTCCATAAGATCCCAGATGCAGAAGACTTGGAATATACAGCACATGAGTTTTCTTGTTAAGGTGCCATATTTCATATACAGTATCTCACAAAAGTGAGTACACCCCTCACATTTTTGTAAATATTTTATTAAATCTTTTCATGTGACAACACTGAAGAAATGACACTTTGCTACAATGTAAAGTAGCGAGTGTACAGCTTGTATAACAGTATAAATTTGCTGTCCCTTCAAAGTGACTCAACACACAGCCATTAATGTCTAAACCACTGGCCACAAAAGTGAGTACACCTCTAAGTGAAAATGTCCAAATTGGGCCCAAAGTGTCAATATTTTGTGTGGCCATCATTATTGTCCAGCACTGCCTTAACCCTCTTGGGCATGGAGTTCACCAGAGCTTCACAGGTTGCCACTGGAGTCCTCTTCCACTCCTCCATAACAACATCACGGAGCTGGTGAATGTTAGAGACCTTGCGCTCCTCCACCTTCCGTTTGAGGATGCCCCACAGATGCTCAATAGGGTTTAGGTCTGGAGACATTCTTGGCCAGTCTATCACCTTTACCCTCAGCTTCTTTAGCAAGGCGGTGATCGTCTTGGAGGTGTGTTTGGAGTCGTTATCATATTGGAATACTGCCCTGCGGCCCAGTCTCCGAAGGGAGGGGATCATGCTCTGCTTATTCATGGTTCCCTCAATGAACTGTAGCTCTCCAGTGCCAGCAGCACCCATGCAGCCCCAGACCATGACACTCTCACCACCATGCTTGACTGTAGGCAAGACACACTTGTCTTTGTACTCCTCACCTGGTTGCCGCCACACACGCTTGACACCATCTGAACCAAAAGTTTATCTTGGTCTCATCAGACCACAGGACATGGTTCCAGTAATCCATGTCCTTAGTCTGCTTGTCTTCAGCAAACTGTTTGCGGGCTTTCTTGTGCATCATCTTTAGAATAGGCTTCCTTCTGGGACAACAGCCATGCAGACCAATTTGATGCAGTGTGCGGCGTATGGTCTGAGCACTGACAGGCTGACCACCCACCCCTTCAACCTCTGCAGCAATGCAGGCAGCACTCATACGTCTATTTCCCAAACACAACCTCTGGATATGACGCTGAGCATGTGCACTCAACTTCTTTGGTCGACCATGGCGAGGCCTGTTCTGAGTGGAACCTGTCATGTTAAACCGCTGTATGGTCTTGGCCACCTTGCTGCAGCTCAGTTTCAGGGTCTTGGCAATCTTCTTATAGCCTACGCTATCTTTATGTAGAGCAACAATTCTTTTTTTTCAGATCCTCACAGTTCTTTGCCATGAGGTGCCATGTTGAACTTCCAGTGACCAGTATGAAAGAGTGAGAGCGATAACATCAAATTTAACACACCTGCTTCCCATTCACACCTGAGACCTTGTAACACTAACGAGTCACATGACACTGGGGAGAGAAAATGGCTAATTGGGCCCAATTTGGACATTATCACTTAGGGGTGTACTCACTTTTGTGGCCAGCGGTTTAGACATTAATGGCTGTGTTGAGTTATTTTGAGGGGACAGCAAATTTACACTGTTATACAAGCTGTACACTCACTACTTTACATTGTAGTATAGTGTCATTTCTTCTGTGTTGTCACATGAAAAGACATAATAAAATATTTACAAAAATGTGAGGGGTGTACTCACTTCTGTGAGATACTGTATATATTTTGGTCTGGTGTTTGGTAGAGGGTTGTGGACATCAGTTGCAAGTCCTTCAGGACACTGGAAAACATCACACTCTGTAAAGGGTAAAGAACTAATAGAGCTGTTTATTTGTTGCAAATACTCATAGGACTCAAGCCTTGGGGGAGAGCTGGTTTGTTCCTGGCAGATGTGTAATTGCTGATGTTGTGATCATCACTGGGTTTTTGGCCTCTGATGCACTTTATGACTGAGTTAACACCCAATATGATCCTGGCAGTACAAATAAGGATGGTTTGTTTAACCTTCAGCCCTGCATGTGTATCTTTCAAATAATGGGAGCTAGTAGGTGCCAATGAGGGCCTTGTGTCTTCCCATCTGCTATGTGCATTAGTTTAAGCAGTAAATTTGGAGTTTATTGAGGGAAAATTCACAGTTAATCGTTTATATGTGTTCCCTAAAGTGTTGCCAAAAAATTATTTAGTTACCACTTGTAGTACACTAGTGTATGAAAGATGGGTTCAAGTGTACTACAAGTGGTAACTAAATTAATTTTTTTAATACAGAGATAGTGTGTTAAAAGCACATTTTGGTTCATATTCATGGTTTCTCAAAATAGCAGATGAGTACACTTAGATGGTAGTAAAGAAGATTTTTTTTTTTAGTATATTAAGTACAAAATCAGTGCACGAAAATAGAGCACTTTAAGTACACTACCAGTGAAAAGTTTGGACACGGTAAGATTTTTAATGTTTTTAAAAGAAGTTTCGTCTGTTCACCAAGGCTGCATTTATTTAATTAAAAATACAGTAAAAACAGTAATATTGTGAAATATTATTACAGTTTAAAATAACTTTTCTGTTTGAATATATTTTATAAAGTAATTTATTCCTGTGATCAAAGCTGAATTTTCAGCATCATTACTCCAGTCTTCAGTGTCACATGATCCTTCAGAAATCATTCTAATATGCCGATATGCTGCTCAAGAAACATTTATTGTGTACAATTGTACAAAATATTTGTGTACAATATTTTTTTTCAGGATTCTTTGATGAATAGAAAGTTCAAAAGAACAGCATTTAATTGAAATATAATCTTTTGTAACATTATAAATGTCTTTACTGTCACTTTTGATCGATTTAATGCATCCTTGCTGAATGAAAGTATTAATTTCTTTAATTTTTTTTCAAAAAAATAAAAATAATTCTTACTGACCCCAAACTTTTGAACGGTAATGTATAATGTTACAAAAGCTTTGTATTTCAGATAAATGCTGTTCTTTTGAACTTTCTATTCATCAATGAATCCTGAAAAAAAAAAAAAGTACACAACTGTTTTCAACATTGATAATAATCATAAATGTTTCTTGAGCAGCAAATCAGCATATTAGAATGATTTCTGAAGGATCATGTGACACTGAAGACTGGAGTAATGATGCTGAAAATTCAGCTCTGCCATCACAGGAATAAATTACATTATAAAATATATTCAAACAGAAAACAGTTATTTTAAATTGTAATAATATTTCACGATATTACTGTTTTTACTGTATTTTTAATTAAATAAATGCAGCCTTGGTGAGCAGATGAAACTTTAAAACATTAAAAATCTTACCGTGTCCAAACTTTTGACTGGTAGTGTACATTATGGAAGTGTATTTTTTCACAAGGGAAAGAAAACTTATCACTTAACATATATGTTAGTGAATCAGCTGATTCAGATTATTCTCCTTCATTTTTCGATACTCCAAAAGCTCTGCCCTTCTTGCAGCCTCCAGTTTTCAAATTCGCCTTAGGCGCCTTGGCCAACCACTAAGATTTTGGATTTACCTAATCAAAATGGCATCCCAGTAAGTCCTGATCTCTCGACAAGAGCTTCTTTGTCTGGCAGTGGCAGGTACAGTTTTGGGCTTCTTGTCTCCCACCTCACTAACAAAGATGCTATCTCTCCAATCCCTACAATGCTGGCCTCTGTCTCAGATAAAATAACAGGATGCAAACACTGCCAAATCAGGATCACTGCTACGTAATAAATCTTGTAAAAGGTACAATGCAATCAATAGAACAAATTCTCATGAATCTCTGGGTTAGATGGTGGAATTACTGGACAGCATGTTCCAGTCATTAGAGGGAGCCCATGGTTCAGTTTCTATTTCTCCTAACAAGGCTCATAGTATCAACACTTAACCCTTCATCACGTGATCAACCGCTAAATTCAATTGTGCTTCCATGCTTTGGCTGGAGCTAAGCCAGAGACATGTCATATATCACAACTATTCAGTGTGTTCAAACACATTATATTTATTTTAGGTTTCAGACATTCAAATACAAAGAAGTACTAGCAAAACATTACATTTATAGATTGTAAAATACACACCTCATGTCTATGGAAGTGGCAATAACAATCATTTCAGTTATAAATTGAAGACGTGTTTTATTCACATCAGATACACATTATGTAGGTAGGTAACTATAAAGTTTACTCTATTCTTCTCCCACTTCACTGTCCACTTACTTTCATGTATTTCAGTAGAAGTGGATGAATTTACGTGTAAATCTAACAAATACGATTCTCTAAATTGCGGTTCGAACTAACATGGTGGCACCCTTCACACATTATAGATCAACTAACATAATCATTATAAAGATTTTTAGAAGACAAAACACATTCACTTAAATGTATATGAGAAATGGAATATCAGGTAGTTAATATAGCTAACAAGTTAGAATAACTTGGGTCAGCTAGAATAAAACTTGCGTGTGAAAAGGTTAAGTCCCTTTAATTGCCCCACCCTGTCAAACATTACTGCCCCTAGTGGCATCCCACCACTGCCACCAATTGTGATGGATCTGCCATGAGCATTAGCAAATCACAAAAAAAATAAATAAAATAAAATAAAATAGTCCATAGCCTCAGACAGGGGCAAAATGGTGTTTAATTGTGTCTTTTAGAAAAAAGGTGATCAAGCCTCATCAGAGGTACAAAACTAATAACAGTTAAAAAGATCAAGTCATATTCCATTCAGGTTCAATCACAGGGAATAAAAAGCATTCCAAAGTGCATAATCGTGCTTGAGCCTCTCAAATTGACAGAACCCAAAAAACAGCACCATCTTTCCAGGACACATTATATAACAAGACTCACTAAACAACACATGCACTGAATTTATTAGAGGTGGCCAGCACCATTAAAAAAAAACAAAACAAAAAAAAAAAAAAAAAAAACATACAAATTCTCAAAACAATAACAACACAAACCCTGGAATAGACATAATACATTTAACTAACTTTAGAGCCATGGATAAACTTTAGTTAATGCAAAAAGAATTCTATTAAACCAAAATCACATTGATTAGGACATCACATTTTCCTATGTCCCCTCCAATACATCAAAGTTGGTACATTCTCACTTCCTTTAGAATTCCCATGAAAACAGTTCAACTTCCTGTTTGAACCTCTTAGTCACTAGGCTGGTCCGTTCCTACAACACACCAAGTACCAAACATTTCAAGTCATCTTAATCAAAAATTGAACTTTAACCATTTTAACTATGTTTTAACATTACAATTTAGACTGTTTTTAACTGGTTTTAATGTTTTAACCTTAAGACAAATAACTAAGCCCGTGCACTGTTTTAAAGAAATCAAAACAAACCAATATAGTAAAGTCTTTTCATTTACTGATCAATACAAAGATTAAAATATAAGAATCATGTGTGGCATAAATTGCCCTCACATTGTTCATACCTCCCAGAGGACTACTAAGAACTACTATATACAAGTTCATAAAGTTGAGTAACACTTGAGTCATTACCATGATCTTCACTTTAGAATACTGTTCCAAATTGCCAGTACTGTAATTCTTTTAGAAGGATGTAGTAACACTAATCATTACTATCCAAAACCTTACAAAAACCTCAAAAGCTTACAATGACTTCAGTCATTGTTAGGAAGTTATCATGCTTTTTACTTTACTGTTCCAAATAGTTAGTAATTCCCTCTGAAGGATTTGGTAAGTCTCGAGTAATTACTAGTAGGTTACCATGATATATACAGTACTTTATAATTAATTATACATTGTGCATTACTCCCATTACTTATGAACCTGTTAGTAGTTCTTGGCTAATAGTGAACTACTTCATTCAGCTGAGCACTATTCCTTACTAATTCATTAATCAGAGTTCCTTGTAAGTTAATAGTAGTTAGTAAGTGTTAATAATGTGTTACTCGTTTGATCCTGTGTAGTCATTCATTAGTGATGGAACAGTATTCTAAAGTGTTACCACAAGTACTATTCCTGCTGCACATTTGGGCAGGAGTTTCACAGCACCGTCTTTTGCTACCGTTTCTCTCTCAAAAAGAGTTAAAATGATCTAAAGTAAAGACATCAAACTGGTAGCCCTTTTGCTCGCATTTTCAACATGTTAAATGGATTGCAGATACATCTTGGTAGTGCTTAAATCCACCATTTGCATCTCGGTCACTCCGCTGATATGTATCTCAAAGCATTGTGCAAAGCTTCTGTGTCCATCTCCGGTCTCTTGGCTCTATATTTAGTTTCCTCCTCTGTCGGCTCTCCTTCTGGATCATTCTCTTCTTCCCCTGCTACATTCATCTAGACTTTTGAGGAGAAAAGCAGTTGCCCCCTCTATTGTTAAAGCTGACAACTCTGCATGATTTTACTTCTCCTTCTGTCAGTCTCATAGTACTTATATTTCCAGTTCTCATTTCCACTGTCTGCACTTCAGTGTCAATTTGTTAACATCTTGCTCTATCCACAAATTTTTGTGGTGGGAATCCAGTTTTACATCAGATGCATTGATCCAGACTACCATTGCTTTGCTTCGTCTTCCGCCAGTGTGTCTTTTTTTCCAAAGGTATTAAGACATCTTCTCTTCTTGACAAACGGCTTCCTATAACTTTGGACATTTTACATAATATGATCTATGTTCTCAGAGCAGGTTGTTTTTTCCCTTTTACTGATACTCTCTTGGATGCAGTTTTCCTTTTAGCCTTTCACAGGTTTGTCCGTCGAGGGGAATATTTTGTGATTCTCTTGTCTTTCTTCCCTCAAATATGTGCTTCTCTGAAAATTTTTTATCTTCTAGTTCGTTTTCCTGAAACATTTTAAAATGAATTGATTAAGCCATGGGTACTCAATCTTTTTTAACAAAATGCAAACTCCTTTTGGTCCTTATTAAATATATTCCAATTGATTAAATATCTTAAAGGGGACCAAAATTCACTTTTACATGGTGTTTGCATATAAATGTGTCTTAGCAGTGTGTGGACACAACCACCCTACAATGATAAAAATCCATTCACTTTTTTTATTCCCCCAAAGTTACGTCCAGTGGACGTATTTGTAATATGTGTGTAATTTGGAGAGAGTTTAACATATTTGTTGAGCATGTCGTGTTGTGTGTGTGCTCTCCTCTCTCTCCTGTCTGTCTCCTTTGCAGGTTGCTAATTGAGTTCCACCTGATGCTCATCAACTGAGTGCATGTTGCAGATCTCAAACACTGTAACACAATGGAGAGACAACGCTGGAGTGCTGATGGAATGCGCTTCTTTTCCCTGATCTAAAATTGTTATTGTGTATTTTCTTTTGTGAGTTCATGTGTAGAACTAAATGCAGTCTTGCTCTGCCCTCAACTTTTTGAATGAGTTGCGTAAAAGCTTTCTTTTGTATAGGTTAGTTAATGCTACCCTTGTCAGTTAGAAAGTTTTGTTTGTTATGTTGGCCTGGCCCCCTCCTGAAGATTTGCTTCCTTTACTTCTTTCTTTCTTTTTGTTGAGGTTATTTTTGAATTGTTATTACATAAATTAAGTTATTTTTGCTTAATTTGGTGTCTGTGGCTTTTCTGGATCAGAGGATTTAAGTGACCATCAGTCATTTGTTTTATTTATTATTTTTATTTTATTAACAATAATTGTTACATCCTCCTACTCCTAGACAAACTGGGAGGTTCGTAACAAGTGGGGGCTCATCCATCTGTTTTTATTTTTAAGCGACTACTTCGTGCGGTGAGTACAATTTCTCTTTTCTCTCTAGACGTCTGGTTTTTGCTGTCTTCGCTTTTTGTGTGGGGAGGAGTCTCTGTGGTGATAAGAAATGGAGTTTGATTTGTTGGCATTTACCCTTTCTCCAACCACAGAGGTCTTTCATAAGTATAGAAAAAAAGAATCTAATTTTGATTGCAGAGTTCTATAATATAGAGGTACCAAAAGACAAAAAGCAGGTAATTAAGGATATTCCGTTTTAACAGCTTGTGCGCAATGGTATTTTACCAGGCCATTCATTTAAAAGAGTTAAACTCAAAGATAAACAACAGGAGAATGAAAATTTGACTGTGATATTAAACTGCACTGTCTAGATTTGCAAGTTAAGGAAATGAAACCTATTCCTGTTCCACGCTCCAGAGCTTCCTCAATTTCTTCCTTTGCATCCATTCCTGTTACACCCATAACCTCAAATGTAGAGCAAAACATTCAGGAATTTGATGTCTGTAAATACATCAAGCTTGTGCCTCCCTTTCATGAGTCTGAGGTTGACGCGTACTTTGTTGCTTTCGAGCGCATCGCAGGTAAGCTTAGGTGGCCAAACGATATGTGGGCCTTGCTCCTACAGTGTAGTTTGACCGGTAAGGCCCAAGAGATTTGCACGTCGTTACCGATTGAACAATCTCTCGATTATGAGGTCGTTAAAACCGCTGTTCTCAGAGCATATGAATTGGTCCCGAGGCGTATCGCTAAAAGTTTTGTGCGCATGTGAAAACAGCAAGACAGACCAATGTAGAGTTTGCAAGAGAGAAGAGTGTTGTTCAAGAAATGGTGTCTCTCCAGTAAGATCACTACCTTTGAGCAGTTGCAGGAGTTGCTCTTGCTGGGGGATTTTAAAAGTTGTCTTCCAGAGAGCGTTGTTGTTCATTTGAATGAACAAAAGGTAACTTCATTATCAGATGCTGCTGTGTTAGCAGGTGAGTTTATCTTGGCACATCGAAATATTTTCTCACATCGAAACAGTTTCTTGTGAAGAAACTGTTGTGAATAAAAACCCACTCAAACTTTGCTTTGGTAAAGCTCCTTTAAGTGGAGTGCAGAAAACAGACTCGTGCCATCCATGTGGTGGCAAGTTATGAGCAAGTGCCTGATGGAGGAAATGCTTGCTTAAGTAATAATGGTGTGACAGCAGAAAAATGGAAGTCCATTTGTGATTTGTCTAATTGTGACATCCACCACATAGTCTTATCTACTGTGCACCATTTTCAAGTCCAGAAATGTGTACCTGCAAATGTACCTCCTGGTCATTTACAAGTCAAGACATTTCGGCGTGTAATGAAGTTATTCTTGTGGCCAACCTGCAAATTCTTCTTGGCAGAATTTAGTGGAATTTGTGAGAGATGTTCTTATAGGCCTGCTGTGATATGTTATGGAGGTAGTGTACCGCTTGCTGTGAGAGAGTGTGTGAACGCTTTTTTTTTTTTTTTTCCCTTTTGTTATCAATATTTTGTTTTCAGTCTTAATTTGTGTGAGTACTTTGTTTTCAATTCGGAAGCTGTAGGGAGAGGGTGCCATTTTCTTTAAACTTGAATTATGTTTATGTTAGACAGGGAGCAAGGTAAGACTTTAGTGGCTTATTTGTTTTCTTTTGTATAGGTTAGTTAATGCTACCCTTGTCAGTTAGAAAGTTTTGTTTGTTATGTTGGCCTGGCCCTCTCCTGAAGATTTGCTTCCTTTACTTCTTTCTTTCTTTCTTTCTTTCTTTCTTTCTTTCTTTCTTTCTTTCTTTCTTTCTTTTTGTTGAGGTTATTTTTGAATTGTTATTAAATAAATTAAGTTATTTTTGCTTAATTTGGTGTTTGTGGCTTTTCTGGATCAGAGGATTTAAGTGACCATCAGTCATTTTCGTTTTATTTATTTTTATTTTATTAACAATAATTGTTACATCCTCCTACCCCTGGACAAACTGGGAGGTTCGTAACACCCAAAAACCTAAACAGTCTATATTATCAAGCTGTTTTGATTTTCTGAGCAGAATGATGTCATACTGCTCAGGCCCCGCCCACGACTGCTGACAGACTGTCCCTTATTAGCATAGTTTCTGCCCTCAGTCAGTTGTACACTATCCACCATTTTCTCCACGCTCAAGCAGCTGTAGCGACAACAATGTCAGGTGCAGGTGTTTTGCTGTTAGATGTAAAAGTGAACACAAGAGTCTTCATTTTTTCCCCGACATCAGCCATTGAAGACACAGTGGAATTAGTTTTGTTTTTGAAGGTAATGCTCCACCTAAATTTGTTTGTCTGTGCAAATAATTTTACTCCAGCCTGTTCTCTGAACGAGGGACAATTCAAGGCAGGTTTTGCTAAAAAGTTGAAGTTATGTCTTCATTTTAAACCTTGTTTATAATTAATGAAAACAGAATTAAAAAAATCATTGATCTGTTATTTGGCAAATGGGCACTTGGAGTTTGTCTGTATGCATGTTAGTATGTTCATTAGTATGTTTAGCTGCAGCAGTGTTGTCACTAATGTGGAATGTTTTCTCGGTTTGCTGTGTGTAATATGGTAGACCGATAGACTAGCCAATTTACTGTCTGCTTACTGGTATAAGGGTACATTGTCTTTGTGTAAGAACCTCTGTTTGCATCTTTAAGTGTATAGTGCCCTAATGATAGTGACTTGGGATTTCTGTGAAATAGTTTTTTTTTGTCCAAAAGACATTAATTTGTGAAAAAGGCTTTGCGAAGGGAATGGCAAAGGGTGTTAACAGCACGCAACTGCATGTGATTCAAGGCCATAAGCACTCCCCATTAGGGATGGTAAGATTCACAGATTCACATTGGTGCATCGGCATAAGTTAACGATGCAATGCATTGATTTAAAAAGTGTTCATCGGATACAAGTTGTCATTTGTATCGCGATGCATCATTTCTAACATATTTGCATCGGTACACTCAAAAAAATGATATTTTGATTCTGTGCACTTTATGTAAACAACCTACTTTGATTCGACACCATTGTATTAGGTTTCTGGTTCAAATTTAATTGCTTCATGTTAAATTGACTTGAAACAATTACTTTTTGACTTAACTTGTTTTCATATTAAAATCAAGTAAACTCAAACAGGACTCAATCAAACAGGTCTTTCACTTCCCATCATGCTTTGCAAAGGGGCTGATCTGGGAGAGTAAATGTTGAAATAAAGTGTTATTTTAAGCAGCTTTTAGCAACATGAGAAAATGGAGAGACTTTTTAATGTTTACTGTTCTATTATGTACAACAATTAAAGTTGTTTTAATAATAAAAACAACTATTTTTGGCATGCCATGGATGGAATAAAACCATCTTCTGGCTAACACCTATCAATTAGTCTTTACAGAGTAAAGATTTTGTAAAAGTTGTGAAAATTGTTTTTGAACGCATTCACTAAATAAACTAATCAATTAAACTGGATTACTGGTTTTAATTTCTGTTTGACATTAATTTTAGGATAATTAAACTTAATGGTTTTGGACAAAATTAAGAATGTTAATCTGATTCAATTAAATGGCATTGAGTTAACCTTATGTAATAAATTTAAGTTACCTGAAATAAATCATGTTAATTAAATGCAACATAACCAAGTTACGTGGAACCTGTTGACATAAAAAAATTAAGTAAATCCAACGCATTTTTATTTAGTGTAAAAAATCAATTTATTTATAATTATTAGTAGAAGCGCTATACTTCTATTATTTAAAAAGTGGCCAATAATTTGTGACCAATATTATATGTAGATTGATTTCTCCTCTCTAAACTGTTTCTCAAGTGTGTTCTCTCATCACCGCTGCTACT
Organism: Hypophthalmichthys nobilis; assembly: GCA_037950665.1. Taxonomy (NCBI): domain Eukaryota; kingdom Metazoa; phylum Chordata; class Actinopteri; order Cypriniformes; family Xenocyprididae; genus Hypophthalmichthys; species Hypophthalmichthys nobilis. The sequence goes on along the minus strand of CM075491.1, from coordinate 23,227,296 downwards.
ACGTGAATATGACTTATCACAACACTACAGACACCAAGGCCTGTCCTTAGAGTCACATAGAATATATATTACCATGGCACTACAAAGGCCTGTTTGTGAAATGGCCATGCAATAGAATTCAGAAGGCACTTCCATTAATTTATGATTTGCTGTCTTTCTGAACCAAAAAAAAAAAAAAAACTGAAATCTGTACCACATTTATGGCCATATGATTTCCGCAATGCAGAAAACACGAACGGAATCTCAGAAACCATTCATACTAATGTAATTTACTGTATAACGTGGAATGTCACAGAATTTGTTAAATTTGGGATCAATAAATCAAAAGTAGGTGGGTACACTTAAATCAAATCGTGGTATGGACTAGTGTCTGTGAATATTAAACCACAAGAAGACTATTTGAATATGAATCCTGCATGTTCTGCGTGTCTCTGTGTGAATGAATGGCGCAGACCTGCAAATACGTTTACATAGCACACGTGACACTTGCAGTGTTTTTTTCCAGCATCTGCCATCTATATGATGACATGAACACAAACTTCATCTCCAGAGCTGCTCTGAGAGTCACTTCATGAGCATTTTATTGTTTATTTTGAGAAAACCATTGTCATATCACATACACCCAGAAACTTCAAGATCTTCACGGCAACACATCAAAATAAAAGTTAGGTTTAACTTGTGACAGAAATATAGCCCTATAATGTAGTAAGTACTATGTACTACTATTGTATTACTATTGTGCAGTATGATGTCTTAATTTAATACTACTACTACTAATAATAATACTAATAATACAATAATTATTAAGACTTTATTCATACTAAAGGAATAATCACAAAATTTTTCATCCATGTTTAATTTTAACAGTAAACCTGTTGTGCAGCACTTTGTTTGCCAAAAAAAAAAAAAAAGAAGAAGAAAGGATTTATTTCAATTTCATTTGATTACAAATAAATTCACGTTTTATGTCTTCATTTGATTACCAGAAAAAAATAAAATACACAGCACAGAATTTCTGAAAAAATAAATAAATAAAATAAATCATAGGGTCCTATTATTGTAAACAAAATAATAAATTAAGTTGCTTTTTATTAATTCAATTAATTGGACATGTTTTTGATTAAACCATTAAAATGGAATCCAGAAAAATTCAAACAGAAAACAGAATTTGGTGAGAGGAAAAACAAAAAAACAAAACGGAATTTGAAAAAAAAATTAAATGGATTTCATAGGACCCTACATACTGAATTGCATAGCATATTTTTTCCATTGCATGTTAATCGAATCGAAATCGGATCACACTGCACCGTAATAGGGGTGAATCGTATTGCATTGCATCACATCGGTAGCTGCTTCATATGTATCTTTAATGTATCATATCGTTGGCTATACATCGAGATGCGTATCGCATTGGCCTCAGGTATGGAGATGCACATCCCTACTCCCCATGGAAGAGAGGGGTGGGGTGAGCAGTAGCTCATTGTCATTTAAAGAGACATGCACCGGAATGGGTTGCTGTGAACAGAGCTGTTTTTTCACAAGGTAAAAAGGGTGTTGTTTTACACGACCATTGAAGAATTTTAACCAAGTATGTTACAGACATTTCATGAAGAACCTAAAGAATCATACCAACTTGTGGAAAATAGGCATCCAATGTCCCCTTTAAATGTTGATCTCGGACCAGTCAGGATTTAGACCGTACCATAGTACTGAGACTGCTCAGAGTTACTAATGATTTGCTCTTATCATCAGATCGTGGTTGTATCTCTCTATTAGTGTTAGTGGATCTTAGTGCTGCATTTGACACTATCGATCACAACATTCTTTTAAATAGACTCGAAAATTATGTTGGCATTAGTGGAATTGCATTGTCATGGTTCAAATCATACTTATCTGACCGTTATCAGTTTGTAGTAGTAAACAAAGAGAGGTCATATCGATCACAAGTACAATATGGAGTACCGCAAGGCTCAGTACTAGGACCGTTGCTTTTCACTCTGTACATGCTACCCTTGGGAGATATCATTAGGAAGCATGGCATTAGTTTCCACTGTTACGCTGATGATACTCAGCTCTATATTTCTTTGCGCCCTGACAAAACTTACCAATTCACAAAATTAACAGAATGCATAGCTGATATAAAAAATTGGATGACCAGTAATTTCCTACTTCTAAATTCAGAAAAAACAGAGATTCTAATTTTTGGACCAAAAACTTCTTCACGTAATAACCTAGAATACTGTCTAACACTTGATGGCTGCTCTGTTAAGTCTTCGTCGTCAGTTAGGAACCTGGGTGTGCTCTTTGATACCAATCTTTCATTTGAATGTTACTAGCATCTGTAAAACCGCATTCTTCCATCTTAAAAATATATCTAAACTACGACATATGCTCTCAATGAAAAATGCAGAACAGCTCATGCGTTCATGACCTCAAGGCTAGATTACTGTAACGCTTTACTGGGTGGTTGTTCCGCTTGCCTGATAAACAAACTACAGCTCGTCCAAAATGCAGCAGCTAGAGTTCTTACTAGAACTAGGAAGATCCTTCTCCTATTTGGCACCTAAACTCTGGAACAATCTTCCTAGCATTGTTCGGGAAGCAGACACACTCTGTCAGTTTAAATCTAGACTAAAAACGCATCACTTTAAACTGGCATACACATAACACATTATCAATTTATATTTTCAAATTCATTAAAGGATTATTAGGCTGCATAAATTAGGTCAGCCGGAACCGGGAACACTTCCTATAACACCGGATGTACTCGTTATATCAGAAGAAGAATGGCATCTACGCTAATATTAGTCTTTCTGTTTATCCCGAGGTTTACCGTAGTCAACCAGATCCGGGCCGTATCCAGGTGAGACCGAGGACCGGCGCCTTGACACAACCACAACGCAGCCCTGAAGTATCAGCAGAGATTGAGTCAACTAGATCATCCATTGTGAAGGCCTCATCGACACGGCAACCAGTGGCACAGCACCTTAACAAACCGTCCATACCGGTGTGATGAATACGATCCTCAACTGGACTGAACTGGAATAAATACTTTGAATGTTGCGATCCTATCGGACATATGATAGCAACCTGAATCGTAACAAAGCACTGTTCGCCAGAGGAGAACTGGCCCCCCGACTAAGCCTGGTTTCTCCCAAGGTTTTTTTCTCCATTTTAACACAGAAGTCTATTTGCCACCTGTTTGCCATCTGATGTCACCTGTTGGTGTTTGGGTTCCTTGCCGCTGTCGCCTTTGGCTTGCTTAGTTGGGGACACTTGACATTTGATATTCAACAATGCTTTGATCTGCCGGCATTGACACTATTCTTTAAGAGCTGCTGTGCAGCCAAAATTATATACCAGTTATCAATGTAAAGCTGCTTTGACACAATCTGCATTGTAAAAAGCGCTATATAAATAAAGGTGACTTGACTTGACTTGACCAGAGGTATCTATCCACTTTTTCTCACTCTGAAGGGTCTTCCCATGTCTCGCCACTGGTTTAGTCAGCACTACACTGAAGTATTAAAGCTCTGTGGCCTTTCTCCCCATGTCTATACTGGCACTCTTTCAGCTACTTCAAGCTCAAATACATGACTCTCAGAAGATACAATAAAAATGCTACTATATGATACTATATACATTCACTCAGTCTCTAATGTGCAAGCGCACTTGAAGCTGACAGTCTCAATAAGGTAATAATGCTACATTCTTTTCTGTCATATTCACCCTTTAAGTTAATCAGTTTTATTGTAACTGTTGTGTGTCATTTACTCATCACCACCATGTTTCTACTATCACAGAAGTATGTGGTGCTACGCCATAGCTCACAGCCATTTTATACTGCAGAGCGCTTAACCTTATTTCATACTGACAAAACTTTGTAACAGAAGCTTTGAGACTAACTGTTTGCACAGGCTGCTGTAGCACCAATCGAACTTAGCTGCCCTGTCACGGAGCCTGACAGCACTGGCTGTTACAGTGTTTCAGAGTCACTGTACTTGGTGGCACGGACAGTTCATTATATTGGCTTGAGCTCGCCAGCACTCGCTTTACTTAGTAACTGTGTCTGTCTGCACAGGTCAAGTCACCTTTATTTTTACAATTTGTTTCAAAGCAGCCTCACTGTAATAAACAGAAAAAAGAACAGAATCAGTGATGCAAATGATGAGACAAATTCAAAATCTGCTGAAAATCAGCTCTACAGAATACAATTGTAACAATCGGCCCTATCGGTCGATTTTGCATGGATTAAAATTGGGGTTAAATTATACTGTATGAGCTTTTGGAGTGTTTAAAAAGACGAGACAGACGACAGTAATAAAGTAAATAAATAAAGTGTATTTACAATTTCCACATGGAACTTAAAACAACACAATAAAACTAGAATAACTTAAGCTGTTTAAAAGCGTGGAGTCCATTAGCACCATACCCTAAAACAGTCCTTAAGAGTCCTAGTAGTGTGCTGAAAGTCCCAATGTGAAAGTGTCCACCGGTGTATATACAAAGTCCACGGAAGTGTTAATCCAAGTGAAGATGATGTGAAGCGCTGGAAGGGTAAATCCATAAAACAACTCCGCAATCCAGCTTGTGGTCTTTGATTAATGACCCTTCTTGTTTGCCATGCTGCCTCTATGCTGGCTTACTTCCTGATTCCTGTCATGTGATCAGTCACATGACAGGCAGACCCAGACTCATTTAAAAGACATGCACACATAAAAGAACCTCCCTGGACAGGCCACCATATGTAACGATCAGCCAAATTGGTTGAGTCACAAGATTTAAAATGGGGTCAGATTTTACTGTGTGAGTTTGTTAGTGGTTAAAAGAATGAGACATAAAACAGTGATAAGTTTAAATAAGAATTGTGTGTTTACAGTATTCACAGGAGACTTTAAAACAACACAATAAAACCAGGAAAACTCAGTCTGTTAAAAGCATACAGTCCAAAGTACCATACCCTAAAACAGTCCAAGAATCCTAGTGTGCTGATAAAGTCCCAATGTGAGTGTCCACCAGCATATATACAAATGTCCACGGTAGTGATAATCCAAAGGTTTGTAAGGTTGTGACTGGAGAGGTAAGTCCGCAAAATGGAAACTCCACAATCCAGGTAAGTTGTTAGTTATGTGACTGGTCACATGACAGGCCAACCATTCATTTCTTAAAGACATACACACTTAAAATGTTAAGAGGAATAAAATGGACTAAAAAACATGTAAACCAATTAATCATAGTAATAAATAGAGAGGTAAAACATGTATTTTATGTGACAGTGTCTCTGAGAAGAGTTTTCAGCCGACCATGATGTCTCTCCTTTCATGGAGGCTCTGTAACGTTCATTGGATCAAGGCCTTGGGAACGACAAGCTGCAGTCGGTACTGGCTGTTCTTGCGTTGGATACAGCAAGCCCTGGTGGTTGATCACTGTCATCCTGTTGGTCTGGGGTGTGGAAGAGATGATGGTGAGTGTGATGTCCTCCTGCTGTGTGCTGTTGACTTCCTCACTGGAGAAGGGAAGAACAGAGAAGATGTAGCTGACATCTGGCCCTGATGATGTCTTGGTGCAGCTAATTCCATTCCTATGTGACACTATCACATAAAAGACATGTTTTACCTCTCTATTTATTACTATGATTTATGTATAATAGAGTTCTAATTGGTTTACATGTTTTTTAGTCCATTTTATTCCTCTTAACATTTTAAGTATGTATGTCTTTAAGAAATGAATGGTTGGCCTGTCATGTGACTGGTCATACAAGCAGGAAATACATCTGTATAAAGAGAGCAGCATGGCAAACAAACGGGAACTCACTAACAACTTACCTGGATTGTGGAGTTTCCATTTTGCGGACTTACCTCTCCAGTCACAACCTTACAAACCTTTGGATTATCACTACTGTGGACATTTGTATATATACTGGTGGACACTCACATTGGGACTTTATCAGCACACTAGGATTCTTGGACTGTTTTAGGGTATGGTACTTTGGACTGTATGCTTTTAACTGACTGAGTTTTCCTGGTTTTATTGTGTTGTTTTAAAGTCTCCTGTGAATATTGTAAATACACAATTCTTATTTAAACTTATCACTGTTTTATGTCTCATTCTTTTAACCACTAACAAACTCACACAGTAAAATCTGACCCCATTTTAAATCGTGTTACTCAACCGATTTGGCTGATCGTTACACAATAATGTCATTACTCAGATCAATTCAGTTCAAGTTTGTTCTCATCCAGTAGTGTCAATGCAATCAAATCAATAATGCAGTATCACTGAATAGTAAGTATCTTTTATACCCTAACTAAGCAAGCCTAAGGCAACAGTGGCAAGGAACCCAAACTCCATAAGGTAGGGGTGTCAAACTCCACTGTCCAGCAGAGTTTAGCTCCAGCCCTAATTAAACACACCTGAACCAGCTAATCTTCAGGATTACTAGAAACTTCCAGGCAGGTGTTTTGGAGCTACACTCTGCAGGACAGTGGGCCTTCAGTGGCCCTCAATGAACAAACATGGTGTGATTTATGATTCCAGGCTGCAGCACAAGTCAGATTTGTGGATTTATATTATTCAAAATTTTGCATCCAGTATACGTCACGGCAGCATTAGGCGGGATGGAAAAGTTGTAGTCTGTGAAGCAGGTTGAAACACAAAGGTAAGCACAAGAACAATTAAGCACAAGCACAATTAAACGAAACCACAATTCAGAGTCGTAAGCACAGTCGGTTGTGCCAGCTTTAGCTTTATCATCAGTGTCATTAGCTATGTTTCAATCCAAAGTTGCAAATTAAACTTTTGCACAAAATTAGAATATCGCATAAAACATTTCTGTATAAAGCACTGTTTCCATTCAGTGAGTCAGAGAGAACAAAATCGTCACTTCCTGGCGCTAAATATCACTAAGAAAAGTAGGAGAAGCCACTGTATATAATAATTTTCGTATATAATAAATTACTTGCGTCTAATAAATGTGTTATCTTGCTTTCGGAGGCAGATGCCTGCTCTTTGGGAACACAATTGAGTAAGAAAGTTCTAGGAGGGAATTATACTGAACCACGTTGAAGACAGACTTTTCTCAAGCATTTCAGAACAACCAAAACAGCATTTCAGATGCTGTGCAACGAGATCGGTACGCTGGCTAGTCCAGTTATGCCATCCCATCGCGCAGTCACATGACTTTTTTAATGTGTATCAGGGAATTTATTCGATAAACGTTTCCATCATAGTTTATATGCATGATTTCTTATTGAATATTGTTAGATTAAAATCTCAATATCTTAGGTAGAATATTTGTAGTCTCAGTCATCAGTTTAGAATCAGGCGCCTCAACCATAATGTGTGGCAGCAGCAGCGCGAGATCTCGGGAGAATGACCAAGCAGACACCGAGCAAGTGTGATACAAAGCATTCTCAGATTTATTAAGGAAGAAGGGTCATATTTATAGACATAGGTCAAACAACAATCTCCAGGATGGCTTGAGCATCCAATTATACTACTTAAGAATCAAACCTTACCATGTATGGCATTTCAAGAAATATAATAACAAGTAAGAAATGTATGTGCGTAAATGTGTGTGTGTGTGTCTTCAACGTCTTGTTGTGTGTGAGAGTGTCAGTGTGTCCAAGGACTACTACTTCTTGTTTTGTCTAGGTAGGTACATGATGTGCATAATGGAAAAAGCTCAAGATACAAAGAAAGTCAAAAAGTGAAGCCCATGAAATAAGAAATTATTTAACAGATATAAAATGTATCAGACTAAAATGAGCGCATACGTTTTTTATGCACATTTTTAGAATTTATGCACATCATTGCATTTCTACCTAGTTATTTTAAATGCAGTGTCCCAAAATGCGCATAAAATAGGTGGATGGAAACATAGCTATTGTGCCTGCCAGCAAGGGTAGTCAATTTAAGGAACCTCAAGCGAGGTTACAAAGACCTCAATGTAACGACTTCAACTCAGACAATTCATCAGCAATCAGAATTCCAAAATTGATTACTAATCATTGCCTCAAATTGCAAGTGATGCACAATTTAAAACATTTCTTGCACAAAGGCATATCCTTTCTAAATGCTAAAGCAAAACTCATAGTTTAGAATCAATTCTTAAATGCAACATTACTGACCTCAGAGTGCTTTTGTCAAGAATTCATTGGGGTAAAATACACAATTATCTTCCATCATTCAGGAATGACTGGTAATATAAAAGCTTACAAGCTTAGAGAGAGGCTAGTGTGACATATTGCAAAAGCTTTTAGACCATTTAGATGTCAATGAGGGCTGTTCCTCAGTGCCACCTACATGACTGCAGTTAGACAAAATAACAGGATGTTAGGAAGACATTTTATTTATCATTATCAGTCTCTTCCAGAGCATACTATAATTGCAGAAAACAAGTTGTACAGCAGTATACACTCTAGTGTACGCCCCAATCATGCCTCTAGCCTATGAAAAGCTGTTCAATGCTCCACTGGCTCTCAGTTGGAGCCCAGCGCTGCTTTTCAATCAACCTCTTTGTCTCCTGTGGGTTCTTGGATGAGAGAAAAAGGAGGGGAGACAAACAATAAAAAAACATTCTATGTGATTAATTTGATTCTCTCTTAGCCTCAGAGCCAATGACATCTACACTCAATCAGAAAGAGACTCTATTAAAACGTATTGATTCCAAACACCAGGTGAAACGTACTGAACAAGCTTTAAGTTCTGGGAAGAAATGTGAAACAATAAACATCACTTACCTTGTGAGTGTATTACTGCACATTAATAAAGCACAAAAGTGAAAGATTGAAAATAAAGGATGGTCCTTTACAGTTGTTTAAACTTATTTCAAAACACTAAAAGCTCATTATAGTCTAAAGTGGTTTTAACCACCCTCAAATGTGGTTTCATGTTCCCAGGGAATCACTAAAAATTGCATTTCCAGAAGGAAAAAGCAGTGGGTATAAGACAGTAATAATGTTAAAGTTTTAAAGTAGATACATTTATGTTTTAGACTTCAGTTCTGTGTAAATTCTATATTGAAGTTGTCATCACACAGCATCCAGTTTGTTTACAGTACAAGAGAACATGTGATGCAACTGTGTAAAGGCTATTATATGGTTAAACACATAAAAGAGAAACCAAACGAATTACAATTTAGCGTGCAATTTGATGCAAGAAAGAAAACCAATGGAAATTCAATATGTAAGCATGAGTCATCATGCATGGCAAATATTATATTGATCTAATGGATCTAATGGATAAAAGGTTTTTACATTTTAATCCTAAGTGTCCTAAAAAGAATAGCATCTTTGTGTAAAAAAAAATATTAAAATATTGCACAGTCTAAGACTGAATTTGCTAAACGTTTGAATATTGTCTGAAGTAGTTCTGGCTTAATTGAATGAAGATTTTAAGTCATAAGAAAAATAGAATGTTTTAAGAGTAACCTTTGCAAGGTCTACAGCTGTGATAATATTCATAATATAGCAAATATTAAAGTACTTATTGCTTTTATAAAAAAAAAAAAAAAACTTTAAAAATAATTATCTTTAAAAATAAATTATTATTATTAAATTATAATAAAGTGTCATTACACTTTTTTATTACACAAATTCATGGCATTTGGCCACTGGAAAACTGGATTATTAGATGTTGTACAGTGATAAATAGTACACCGCTGGGTTCACACAGTTCTAATTCTTGCAAAAACTTGAGATCATACAATTAAAGGTAGGGCAAGCAATGATTTCATAAAAACTTTTTGTTATACTGGTTGAAACTCTCTTCACATCCTGACAGAAATCAATAATAAAAGTGGTGTAAATATTTAAAAAAAAAAAAAAAAAAAACAAGTACATATATCGTATGTGGAAGTCTCAGGACCAAAAAAAAAAAAAAAAGTTCATCCAATCATTGCATTTGGTCTGAATACAATGTACCAACTGCCTATCAACCTATGTATTTCCATACCTCCTTGCATCCTGCTCGCGCAGCTATGCAGAGTTGTATGTGGTCGCTGCGTCCGAAATTGAATTTCCCTACTATATAGTATGAACGGTACGCCAACAGAGCAGTACAGTATGTCCGAATTCATAGTATTTGATAAACAGTAAGCAAAAAGTCCCCAGATGACTTACTACTTCCGGCAAGATTCTGAGGTCCGCATTCGATGGCCACTTTACTATCCCATGAGGCCACGGGAGAGGATTTGTGAATGGAGGTGAAGTGATGCAACTGACGCTGGTAGGTCACATGATAATGACATAATGGAGGTAGTACTGTACGTCCAGATTACATTCATACTACACACACTCATACTATATAGAAAATACTTTTTTAACAGTTGTGAAGAGAGTTCAAATTCAATTGTAGTACCGACAATCACAGAGCGCCTCAAACAAATAGCAGCTGCCTTTTACAGTTCCTCCTGAACCAAAACAGCAAGCTTATGCTGCTTTTATGTCATGTCGTAATTACTGTAATTGCAACCTGTGACGATGGCAATCCGTGACGTTCTACTCTGAACTGTTCACGTCCCTGGAATCATGCATTTCAATGGCAACACTCTCAATGCCGAAATTAATCTGCAGCAGTCAAGTGGTATAAGTCAGAGCTATTTAAGTTGTTTATGCTCATTATTATTCTAATGTTATGTGCTTTGAGACAAGAGGTAATTTAATGCTTTCTCTCATGGTGCTTTCCTACGGATGCCCTGAACCGCATGGTGAAAAAAAAAAAAAAAAGAAAACTTATGCTGGGGAGAAAAAAAAAGAAAACTTATCTTATTTCGACATAAGTCGTTATTTCGAGATATTAAGTCATTATTTCGACATATCTCGTTATTTCGACATAAGTCGTTATTAAGACATCTCATTATTTCGACATATTAAGTCGCTATTTCGAGATATTACGTTGAAATAATGATTTATGTCGAAATAACGAGATATGTTTTCTTTTTTTTTCTCCCCACCATACGTTGTTTTGTTTTTTTTCCACCATGCGGTTCAGGGCTTCTGTACTTTGCAGTCTCTGTCTGTGTGCGTTCATGTATTTTGGAGGAGGCGTGTCTTTGGAAAGCTCTGAAGTGATGGTGTGATCTTATGCCTAGAGGACTGTATAAATATTAGTGTGCTATTGTTCAGTATATACTCAAGGTATGACACTGATAACGAATCTGAATTTACTAATCCTTTTTCTTTAAATGAAGGTTTTATTGGAGCATGCTTTAGTAGGTGTCAGATGTTTGTCCCTGGGACAACTTTGTGTAAGTGTTATGCACTAGCTGTAGTCAAGGCTGTGTTTTTAAATTATGGTAATGTAATACAGGCAAAGCACCAACCACTTGTATGATGCATTCCCATAGAGTGAAAGAGTGAACTCCCACGCTCACATTTTTCTTCCTCAAGCCACACACATACATGCATGCTGACTACGGCCCACACCGCCATCTCCCCTCCATACATGTTTTCTTGCAGAAATTAAGCACGCTTGACACTTTATGTGATTATAATGTACCCTTTGAATGCCATTAGTTTCAACCTTCCTTTCAGCCAGCTTTGACCAAATTAAAGCTCGAAAAAATACACCTATTGAGCTCAACAACTCTGCAGGAAGCAATCAAAACATTTTCCGCCTTATGCAAACACTGAAATTAACCTGGAAACTGTTTCAAAAAGAGCATTTATTGGCACATTGGCTGAAAATCATGTATATATGCTTATTACTCAGTAGGAGAATCTGTGTGTTGCACATAAAGGGGTTTGGCAGGCACATGTACTCTGCTCTGACTAGATAGCTCAAGACATTCTTCTCTTTTAATTTTATATTTTAGTTGTTATTTAAATTTGGCCTATGGCATCAATTCATGATTAATTATCAATTAATTAACTGTGAAATTAAACCACTATTAAAACACTGTATTACAGCCAGCTTAACTTAAGCAAAAGCCCTCCATTAAGCTGAACAACAAGCAAGCTAGTCTGCCACTGACATAAAATAGTGTCTGGCAAGGCTGGAAAAGCCACCAAAATTAATAAAAAATTCTTCCAAAATTTTAGATATGAACTGCCCCTGTATGAGTCCCCCTCCACCCCCAACCAATTTCAACTTGGTTGCAAATGTGATAATTTCATGAAACAGTTCAGTAAACAATAAGTTAATATTAAGTGACAATTTTTAGACACAATATTGTCATAGACACGTTGTCAATTTTGACTGTTTTTTGCTCTCTTTTGTCAATGAAAAATATTCAAAACAAAGCAAAACAGTTAGGTTTCCCAGAAACGTGTTTTGTTCTTCAATGACTCAGTGTTTTTGAAAAAAATCAGTTAATGATTCAATGACTCATTCATAAAGACAGTAACTTGCTTCATTCATGTTTGAATCAGCCAGTTTGAATGAATTAGTTTAAGGCTACGTCCACACGAAGCCGGAGCTTACCCTATCCGATCTTTTTTTTTCCTTGTCTCAAGAAATATCTGCGTCCACACGAAACCACTGAAACATCTCAAAACGATGTAGTATACATGCCAGACCAGTATGTGGCGCTGTAATTCTGCCACAGAGATACACTTAAAACAGCGAATAAGACTTGGAGCATGCGCATAAACCTTGCACGCTGTATACAAACTATAGTAAAGCTTAGAAATAACGCTTTATTTTGGCTCAGTAGCTTCTGCAGCACGAACACAAGCATCTAGTCTGCTATTGTTGTTGTTGTTGCTGTTTTGTGCTGTTAGCGGCGTCTGACTAGGGTCGACTAGGCCACCTACTGGTAGTTTTAGTTTCATATTTGAAAGTATAATTTCAATTTTACCAACATTTCTTGTTTCTACTACGTCACCAACATGTGACCGTAATTGCTTGTTTTCTCTTGCAGAAGGAGAGCGTTGGTCGGTAACACTTTAGAATAATGGCCCGTCATTAATAAGTAACTATGCAGGAAGTAATGCAGGACTAATGAGTAGTACTACATTAACACTTCAGCTACTACTATTAACTAATATAGAAACAAGCTTAACTAATCAGTAAGTAATATCAAATTTAGGACTAAGATAGTTCCTTATTAACTAATCAGTAATTACAGAATGAGATTGGCATCATCAAGAACTAATAGGTAACTATGACAAATTATAAAGAATTACTAAATATTATTAAAGAATTACTAATTAATTACTAATCACAACATTAAAGTGTCTGAGATGTAAGCAGTTGTCTTTTTTTACTCTCAACATGGTCATAAAATGCATCATTAATTACTCAAGTGTTACCTAGTCACTATGCAGGAACTACTAGTGATCAGGACCATTATTTTAAAATGAAAAACATCTTTTTCACTTTAAAATAATAGTCAAGATCACTAGTAGTTCTTGAAAATTGTCCCTTTTTACTCTCAATGTGGTCATAAAATGCATCATTAATTACTCAAGTACCTAGTCATTCATCAAGAACTACTAGTGATCTGGACCATTATTTTAAAGTGAAAAAGATGTTTTTCACTTTAAAATAATGGTCCTGATCACTTGTAGTTCCTGCATAGTGACTAGGTAACACTTGAGTAATTAATGATGCATTTTATGACTATATTCAGAGTAAAAATGATGACTGATTATGTCTCAGACACACAATAATGTTCTTTACAATTTGTCCGTTAGTTAATAGTTATTAATGATGGTAATCTCAATAGGTAATTATTGATTAGCTAATAAGGAACTATCTTCTAAATTTGATATTACTTACTGGTTAGTTAAGCTTGTTTCTATATTAGTTAATAGTAGTAGCTGAAGTGTTAATGTAGTACTACTCATTAGTCCTGCATTACTTCCTGCATAGTTACTTATTAATGACGGACCATTATTCTAAAGTGTTACCTGTTGGTCTCTTCTGCCAAATACTGCTAAACTGACATATGTAATTGTTGTTGTTAATGTTGTTAATTTACCTGAACTCTGATGGCTTACAAAAACAGAGTGCCTATTTACACTAAGTGCAATTAGCGCGTCTTGTTAGCAAATGCTATTTACACTATCTTCGCCTAATAATGTGTGGTTGGACCACTCAAGTTTGAAAATGGATCCATGTAGTTCAATGTTTACAGTAGCATAGTATAGCGTATGGCCTGGAGAATTGGCTTATGAAGCGACCAACGCAATATAATGCATACATAGTATCTAATTACTATATACTTATTGCAAAGAACTGCTACTTTTACATGGTGTAAACAGAATATATGGGTCATTCTCACGAAACCATTAAAACACCACCGCACTAATGATTTTAAATATTAAACATGCATTTTAGTAATATAAAAACATCATAATAAAGACAATATTGTTCTCTACACTGAACTAGAGGGTGACACAGGAGTGGATTTTCCAACCTCTCCCACTCCCACAAAAAAAAATCCCGTCCCATCCCAATCCCACGAAAAAAAATGGGGGAAAATCCAATCCCAGAAAATGGACTCCCATTCCCTCCCACTTTTTTTTTTTTTTTTGGCCGGAATTTCTTTGGCGATCTGTCTTCTGTATTTAGAAATATTTTTTTGTGTGTATTTGATCGTTTGGACGTGCACCCTAAGCCCAAAGTGTAATTCATCTATATGCAATCCATTTTGGAGCACACACACTCAATTCAGCCTGGGGAACAGTGCCTCGTCTTGTGCAGAATATTGTTGTGCTTTCACCGTTTTAAAACATTGATAATAATTATCAAACATGTCCCACAATTTAGCAACAGTAAAGACTGCATTTTACAACAATCACCGGTTGAGCTGATTCTGACGTTAAGTTTGGGTTTATGGAGGAACGAATGCGCACTGCTGTGAAGGGAAGGAAGCTGTGCTTGACGAAATGTGACTAGTTTAATAGTTTTACCACAAATATCGTCTTTCTGATCATCCTTGGAAGCCAAAATCGAAATCAAAAATAAAATTAGCTTAATATCACAGGCCTAAAGTGTAAGCAGACGTTTGAATGTTTAGTTCTATCCTCCATCGTCACAATTAAACAGGGCTTTAATGTTGTGAGCGCGCTGTAGCTCCTCTGCGTGAGCGCGATCTCTCCTCTGGATTGCGAATAGCAAAAATGCTTCATAAACAAATGTCCTAATATTATTGCATATAGAAACAGCTGCGACACAGGCGAGATAGAATTTGCAGGATAATGACTAGCCTATATAGCAGTAATAAATGTACGTGTATTTTCTTCATAATTTCTACAGTACCGAAGCAGAACCATTAATGTCAGAGCTTGATACACCCTAATTTAGCCATGGGGCCCATTTAGTACCGGGTTTCGGTACTTATCTCTACCCACACCAAAGCAAACAGAAGAGCATAAAAAGACAGGGCAACTAGAATTGAGTTCAAAATTAAAATATACAGTTTATTTATATAAACTATTTGTGTAGCCTATTGTTACTACAATTCCCGGTCCCGCCCACTCCCGCTAACATTTTTTCCCGTCCCGTCCCAATCACGTGATTAATAGGAAAATTGGAAAAATTTGGAAAAACTTTAAATTAGTATTTTTCTGTGATAAATGTACTTCATTAATGTCTAATTATGTACATTAAATAAAAATTGTCTAAATCATAATGGCTTCTCTGAATTTAATAAAATATGCTAAGGTACCTCATCCTCCGCAACACCATTCTCACTTACAACAACAATTTAAGGCCAGTTGCGGTAGAGAGAACTTCTGTTTCGGTAATGAGAAATTGATCATACAGGCTATTTTTTAATATATATTATGAGGTATTAAGTTAAATAATATTTACTAACTGTTGGAAAACTTTTGCAAAGACTAGGGTGACAAATTTCAGAGAAAAGGTTTACAAAAAAGAAATCTACAGCAAGTCAAAACGGTATACACAGGGCTTTGTTGCACTATATTAGTAAGAACATCTTACAGACTTCCAGTGTTTTTATATCAGGTTAGTGATTTATGTCCTAAGCTGACACCAAACCCTCACAGAAAGCTGTGCAAATCATTAGATTTAAATATAAACATTTATGAGCATTTTAAAGTAGCGAGCAGGTGTGGACTTTAACTTAGTGGGCTTTAACAGGTGTGGGCTACTTAGAGCCCCGGGGAATCGGGGGCCTTATGATGGCAAGACATTTTTGCCAAATGCTCCAGTGGGTATTTGTGTTTGAGCTTTGGAGAGTATGGCCCTTTCAAGGCCCTTTCACACAAGACGTGACAAAGGCACCACTGCGCTATGAAACCGATTTATTTCAATGGCTTGCGCCGCGGTCAAAGTTCTGCTGCGCTCTGTGACGATTACCCTCGCGGCCAGTTGAAACAGGGCATCAAATGACTAGACATATAGAACTCCCACTAACAGTTTTGAAAACTCCACCTACTTTGCTCTGGCCAGCGTAGCGCAAATCGTTTTGCATCTGAAGGGCTGCTCTGAACCCAGCGGTGAGCGCAGCGCATTCCTTGTCCTGTGTGAAAGGGCCGTTCACATATCATGTCTTTTGCGCACGCAAATTCGTTATTACAAACGTAGGCGCGCGGCATCGCTTCTATTATGGGCGCACGTTTTTTTCCACTCTGTCATATGCCGTGGCGAGATGAAAACATCTCAACTTTTCAGAATGCCGCAAGCGCACCACAGTTCATGTGACAAGAACCAGCTGATCAGCTTTGCCCTTTCCACAACAACATCAAAAGCTCAGCAGAACAGCTGATCATAGCTGTACAGGGCAGGTTTCTATTTCTCATCTCCATAAATATATCTAGTAGTAAAGCTACTGCAAGGGCTAGAAATCAATTAATCCTTTGCTGATACTTCCTCGTCATCATGGAGAGTGCAGTTCATGGTTTGCATAGCAACGACAGATGCCACAGGAGCACAAGCGCTTAAGGAGGAGAAAGACGCGGTTTTAGACGCAATATGTGAACGGCCCCTTATAGGTTACTATTTACAATGCGTTTTGCTGCATTGAGCTCAGTAGCTACAGACATGTATCTGTTGCTTTCTTGAACGCAATGGCCAATCAGAGGTGTTTAAGTTAGAATCCACTCACCGCTTGAAAAGCAGGTTTTTGTTCAGAGTTCAGTTCTGTGTGCTCACAATGTGAATTTCAACTTAATTTACATTTATTCATATAGCGCTTGTCACAATACCTATCGTTGCAAATCAGCTTTACAGAAAATGCATGCGTCTACATTACAATTTAATTATTCAGAATTTTAATAAAAGCCTTGTTTTTCATGCTACTGATAGGATTGATGAGGACTGAATTACATGCTGCAAAGTTTTGGTAATAACATCCCCATGTTAATGCAGAATGTTTGAGCTCTTTAAATTTGGTAAAATCTGATTGGTTATCAATGTTTGTTTATCAGCTGGAAGAAAATTGTTTCGAAAGTGATTCCAGCAATATTGTTTTTCTTTGCCATTATCGTTGTGGTGTGGACTCTACCATTCTCTTAAATTTTGAGTATTTTTTAAAACTAATCTGGTGAATGGGTGGTGTATGTGGTATTGCTAAATGCACATTTTAGCCTGTGTAAGCCTATATTTTTGAAGCACTGCAAAATCAAACTGATTGAACTTAAATCCATGATTGTGACAATATTATCTAATTTATTTTCTACATTAAAGTTTATATTTTTAAACTATACCTCATTCTTAGCATAATTATTATCATTACCAAAATCAGCAACCTCATTTCCGTAACCTATATCATTGTAACGAATTTACAGGTATTTAATCAATTAGCTCAAATTATGGGTGAAAAAAAAAAAGATATATATATATATATATATATAATTAAGTCATAATCGTTATGTTTAATTATAATATAGATTGACCAAAGAGGGAATTATGCACATATATTGTGAATTAGTTACAGATTAGTAACAGATTATAATTAATTACATATATGATTAGTTCTAGTTCAATAGTGGTTTGAGAAAGACTATCCTAGTTTGTCCAGCAAACCATCAGTTTTCTCATTGACTATTATAAAAGGAAGTTAGTCTCTGGCCACGAGAATAACTTCCTATTATAGCATTAAAGCGTAAAGCAGTTTTGCAGAATCAAAGAAGTGACTTGGTTTGTTGAATGAGCAACAGAGGCAATCGAGCATGAATATAATGCATTTAATATACGAAACTACGAATACATGGGCTAACGTTATACGGCTAAATATGCACAAAGAATACACATATATACAAAAGCGAAAGTAAAGGCAGGAAAACAGAGGTGATCAAAGAAAATGGCAAATTACAAACAGTTAAACCTTTGAGAGCCAGCAAGGAAACTCAGCTTACACATGGAGCTTAAAACGCTTCGAAAAGAATGGTTCAATACTTGCATATGGTTTAGGTGCTGCGGTTGCTTGTCTTTCTGCATGAGTTTCAATGCGTGCGGCTGGAGCGATTGGTCCTTTTCCGAGGCAGGGTTCTCGGCGGGATTTTCAAACAAGGTTTTAACTTAACCGGAAAATAAAGAAGAGAGAGTCCGTCTCCTAGGTGATGGAGGATGACGGAGGCTTGACAAAAGAAAACTTGCGCCAAAAAGATGGTCGTCCTGAAGAAGCAGAGGAGCGCGTGATGGAAGCGCGGTCGCTGAGATGTCCAGGAGAGACGTGCATGAGATGGCGAGGGACAATCGAAAGACAATCGAGAGACAAAGGAAACGTGCGTGTGGTTGTCTTTTTAAGGACAAACAAGCCAAAAACGCCTCCTTGGAAGCGCCAGCCAATGGTGAGGGTGAAAGTTTGGCGGGCAAACTTTTTCTTTGTCTCCATTTACGGCCTCATTTGCATGGTTTATGAAGTGTCAGATCTGAGTACATTTTCTTCGAAGTACCATTAAAAATAGAACAATGCATTTTAAGGTAACGTGACATACATTGTCAATTAGGGCATAAAGAGAGCTTTACAATGAGACCAAACTTGTCGGATGTCAAAGACATAAAAGTGAGAGATACAGTTTATACTTGAATATACCGTTTAGAGTAAAACTAACACCGCTACAGTCATAACTAATCTTATATAATATGGATACATGCACGTTCACTTGAATACAGCAACGGGTACACTTTGGCATAGTCATATTTTGAGGCTAAATGTAGATACAGTCTCCAAATGTGTGTTTGTGTCTCTGTATGTGTGTGTGATGTGTATTGGGTTTTCACAGTGTCTCGGATATGCCACATGGCCCTTAGCGCCATGTGGGGTGAAGCAAGGGTGACTCTTTGAAGTCCCCGGAGCTGGTGAGAAGGCCTCCTGCTTCTCTTCAATGGAGGCAACAAAGATGCCAATAGGGTCATTTCATCTAGACCTGCCGGAGCCATGGTCTATGAGTTATTCGAAGGAGGTCAAACGTTAAAAGCTTTCTTTAATTTAAGAAAAATTAAATTGTATTGATGATTCATCATTACCGCAACAAGTGTTTAATATTTATTTAATAGATGGAAAAATAGTAGTTCGCTTTTAAATTTGTTCTTTCAGGTTTGCCACATCATTTCATTGAAATATATATATATATAAAGGTTTTAAATTGTGGAAGGTGTTGCGGTAATGAGAGAAATCAATCAAAAAAACAAAAAACTGTTCATTTAAAAATAAATATTATTTCAGAATTTCAAGTAACTCTCCATGACTGGTAATAATCCATTTTTAAAACTGTGAAAATGTATTTGCTTTTCTAACAGTGTTGATGTTTTCAGACTGTTGGGGTAATGAGATTTTTTAGGACTTGTTCTGGAAATTGTGTTCAAAAAGGTCTTAAATTGCAAGTAAGTGTTTTTAAATTTATGTTCACAAATACTCCAGACTTTGTTTCTAATGTCTGAAAAAAAGTGTTAATTAAAGCATTTTTTAATTTTCATGTTTGAAATTTTTAAAACCAAGTTTTCGTGAGAATCGCCCATATAGCTATTTTCACTTAGTGTAAATAGTATCTATTGTTATTTGCATTTAGTGCAAATAGCAGCTGCCTTTTAAAACATCTGCATTAGTGTATGGGTATTGAAATACATAAATAAATATGCAATAATTAAACAATGTTCTACAGTATGTAACTTATATTTTATAAATAATTAAGAGAGGTATGTCCCTTTTTTTTTTTTTATTTTTTTTTTTTTTAGAACACATAGAACACATGCACAAAATAGAAAGTGGCTGTAAGAAAATAGCTAAAGCATTGAAAATCCCCATTTCCACTATCAGGGCAATAATTAAGAAGTTCCAATCAACTAAAGATGTTACAAATCTGCGTTGAAAAGGACGTGTGTCTAAATCATCCTAATGCGTGGTGAGGAAGAAAGTTTGAGTGGCCAAAGACTCCAAGGATCACAGCTGGAGAATTGCAGAGATTAGTTGAGTCTTGAGTCTCAGAAAGCCTAAAAAAAATTATAAATTAGCACCTACATCCCCACAAGTTGTTCAGGAGGATTTCAAGAAAAATCCTCTGCTCTCATCCAGAAACAATCTCCAGCATATTCAGTTGTCAGACACGACTGGAACTTCAAAAGGGACCGGCTTCTATGGTCAGATGAAACTAAAACAAGAGCTTTTTGGCAGCAAACCCACCAGATGGCACGATTGACAGTCGTTTGGACAATATTTCTACTTCAGTAACCTCAATACAGGAAGCCCTTTCTAATTTGTCTGGCTGAGTGGCATCAAATGAGACGCATTTAACAGAGGCCGAATGCAGAATATCCGCTGCTGAGGATGGCACCTTACACCTGACTTACATTTTGAGATAGAGAGAGCTCACAGGTCTCTCGGCCCCATCCGGAGCAAACCGCCCACCGCGAAGTGTTCTGGTCTGCTTCCTACTATACTTGGATAAGGAATCGATACTACAGGCAGCACGGAAAAAACGCAACGTCAACCACGACGGGAATCAGGTGCGCTTCTACCCAGATGTATCCGCAGAGGTGTTAAAGAAACACCAAGATTTCGATGACGTCATGAAAACGCTATCTGCTCGTGATATGTTTAGAGGCTTCGCCTATCCTGCTAAACTTCGTTGTCTCCACTGAACTGAGATGCAAGTCTTCTCCACTCCAGCGGCCGTCACAGAGTTTCTAAAAACTCAGGAAGATAAGTCAAGCCTGAAAGACACAATGGGTACAAGTATACTATAATAGTTCTATATATTCAAGGATTCTATGCCGTCGATGTTCGAGAAATTTCCGAAGTAGATTTATTTGAAACTTGACATGTTGCCATTTATTTTATTTCGACTTTTTTTATAGAAACTGTTGCAAATACTTTATTTTTTTATTTTATTTTCTGTGGCAACGGATTACTAGTTAAGTGCTCTAACCTCGGATGCCTGACTCATAAGGAATAGGGGAACTGGTTTGTTGCACATGTGCACCTCCCGATGGGTGTAACTCTGTATTACGCCTTGGTATGGGGTATCTTAATTTTATGCTCGATGCCAGTCGGGTACAGTGACCTAAGTTTTGTTCTTCTAGGTGTGCCTTGTCCTTTGGGGATGAGGCTGGGGGAAGGAGGGAGGGAGGTTTGGGTTTTTCATTATGTTCTGTTCCCTTTTAATGGGAACTTCGAGCTGCGTCGAGACGCATTGGGATCACCTCTGCGTGATTACGTCTTGAAGCACTTGTGAAATTGAACCAATGGCGTGACGGGACTTCAGAGGCGGGTGACGTCACGGACCAGGAAACTATAAAGCATACCTGAGAACAAAGAACGCCAGCTTCTGTGTCTTCAGCAAGCGCTCTGTGTTATCGTGTGTCTTATTTGGTGTTGTCTGTCAGCTACACATACAGGTATATCTCTTCGTCTGAGGACAAGAGTGTTCAGTACACCACGAAGCATATATATATATATATATATTTAAAGACACAATATGACGAGCAAACAGCAGTTTGTCAAGTGTGTTCATCTCTGCCCTCGTTTCATCACGGGTGGAGATACACACGAGATGTGTGTTGTTTGTTTAGGAGTGGAGCATGCCCAGGCAGCTCTTGAGGGAGCTGTCTGCATGCATTGCGAAAAGCTGACACTTAGAACACTCCTTTCCCGCCGGGTGCTCTGCGATAAAGAGCAGGAGGGCGCCGCGGCCAGTGTTCATCACGGATCGGGTCCCGCTTCTGCTGAGGCAGAGCGCCGGCTTCATTCGTGGGGTTCACAGATGGATTTGACAGAGGGGTTAGAGACGGGCCCAGCCCTTTCTCTGCCCTCACCTGCCAGACCCAGTGTCTCTCCTCTGGTGGTGGAAGCATGCGCTGTGGTTTCATCCCCCTGGCACCGGCGCTTCATCTATCCAGCTCTGAGGAGGTGGATGTGGTGAGCGTCGATGCTGGAGACGAGGACTCGCCATCCTCCTCTCCAGCTTATGAGGAGCTGCTAGAGGTTGTGACCAGGACAGTTGAAAAGTTGAATATTGAGTGGCCCGCAGAAAGAAATGAGGCGTGCCAAAGAAGCAAGCTTGACGAGCGCTTTCTGCCCTACGGTGGTGGACCCCGAGCAGTCTCTGGTAATGGAACAAGAGGTTCTGACGCTCTTGCAATAAAGGAGCTATAGAAAGGGTTTCTCCTCCCAGCAAGCTGTCAGGGTTTTACAGCCGATACTTCATTGTTCCAAAGAAGGATGGAGGGTTGCGTCCTATTCTAGATTTACACGTGTTAAATCGCTCTGTTCAGAAGCTCAACAGATACACTCAAACAGATCATCCCACAGATCAGATCCGAGGACTGGTTTGTGACAATAGATCTCAAAGACGCTTACTTTCATGTATCCATTCATCCTCAGCACAGGAAGTTCCTCAGATTTGCTTTCAGGGGCAAAGCTTATCAGTACAGGATTCTTCCCTTCGGCCTAGCTCTTTCACCCAGCACCAGGATTCGGCTGCATGGATGCAGCTCTGGCTCCTTTGAGACTCCAGGGCATTCGCATGTTGAATTATATCGACGATTAGTTGATTCTAGCTCAATCCAAGCAACTGGCAGTCCAACATCGAGATGTTGTTCTGTACCACATGAAAAGGTTAGGGCTGAGACTCAATGCCAAGAAGAGCATGCTTCTTCCAGCTCAATCTACCAACTATCTAGGGGTAGTCTGGGATTCCACCACGATGCAGGCACGTCTGTCTCCTGCTTGGTTGAATTCCATTCTCTCCTCCGTGAATGGGGTGAAATTAGGCCAGTCACTGTAAAACAGTTTCAGAGACCGTTGGGTCTGATAGCAGCTGCGTCCAACGTAATACCTTTTGGCCTGCTGCACATGAGACCCTTACAGTGGTGGCTCAGGATCAAGGGGTTTTCTCCAAGGGGAAATCCTTTTCGCATGATCAAGGTCACGCAGTGATGCCTTCGTGCCTTAGTCATGCGGACAACATGTCGGTGGTCTCCTATATCAACCACCAGGGGGGTCTGAGGTCTCGCCAGTTGTGCAAGTTATCCCATCGGATCCTCCTGTGGGCCCAGGGGAAGCTCCTCTCCCTGAGAGCAGTTTATATCCTGGGGCATCAAAATGTGGGGGCAGACATCCTGTCGAGGCAGGGGCCGAGGCCCGGGGAATGAAGACTCCACCCCGAGGTGGTGGAGCTCACTTGGAAAAATTTCGGTCGTGCAGAAGTCGACCTGTTTGCTTCGAAAGAAACATCTCCTTGCCCACTGTGGTTCTCTCTGACTCATTCGGCCCCTCTGGGGTTGGATGCCATGGTGCAGGCATGGCCGAGGCTACGTCTGTACGCATTTCCCCCGATCATTCTGCTCCCAGGAGTTCTGGAGAGCGTTCGCCAGGACAGGGTCCGTCTCATACTGATAGCCCCGTTCTGGCCGACCCGAGTTTGGTTTGCAGACCTAGTGTCTCTTCTAGACGGCTCCCCCATGGAGATCCCCATCAGACAGGACCTTCTGTCTCAAGTGGGCAGCACGATAATTCACCCCCGCCCGGAGTTGTTGAAACTGTGGGCCTGGCCTCTGAGGGGGCCAGACTCATAGAATCCTGTCTCCCAACCGAGGTTGTGGAGACCATACTCCACTCCAGAGCTCCCTCCACGAGAAAGCTATACGCATATAAATGGAAGTTGTTTTCTACTTGGTGTAGACAACGTCAGCTGGACCCGTTCCACTCCTCTATCAGTCTTGTGCTGCAATTTCTCCAAGAAAAATTCTCGGATGGTTTATCTCCTTCTACCTTGAAGGTCTATATAGCAGCTATTTCCGCCTATCATGCTCCTGTGGGGGACTCTTCTGTGGGAAGAGACCCCCTAGTTATACGCTTTCTCCGTGGTACCCAGAGGCTGAGGCCTCCTATGCGTACAAGAACTCCGGCCTGGGACTTGGCTATTGTGTTGGAAGGGTTGGCTGCGGCTCCCTTCAAACCTTTAGAGGAGGTTTCTGAGAGATTCCTCACTCTTAAAACTATTTTTCTATTGGCAATTTCATCTCTCAAAAGAATTGGAGATCTTTAAGCATTTTTGGGTTGCTCCCTCATGTTTGGAATTTGCGCCTGGCATGGTCAAGGCTTTCCTTCATCCTAGACCTGGTTATGTACCCAAGGTCCCCACCAACGTCCCAGGGCCGATTGTACTGCAGGCCTTTTGTCCTCCTCCTTTTGTTAATCAGGATCAGGAAAGACTTAATCTGCTTTGCCCAGTTAGGGCGTTAGACACTTATGTACACAGAGCTGCCCTGTGGCGAAAAACTGAACAACTGTTCATCTGTTATGGGTCTCCTAAGAAAGGGGGCCCTGCGTCTAAGCAGAGAATGAGCAAGTGGGTGGTCGAGGCTATCTCACTTGCTTATGAGTCTTCCGGACAGCCTTCACCTTTGGCTGTCCGGGCTCACTCTACTAGGGGTATGGCTGCCTCAAAGGCTTTGATCTCGGGGGTCCCCCTCCATGAGATTTATGATGCGGCTGGGTGGTCCTCTCAGCATACTTTTATTAGGTTCTATAACCTTGACTTGGGCTCCACTCCGGGGTCTGCTGTGCTCTCGTCCTAAGATAACAGACAGGCACTTGGCATTATGGCATAGTTGGGATAGGGTTCCCAATGTGTCTCGATGCAGCTCGAAGTTCCCATGAAAGGGAACATCTCGGGTTACTGGTGTAACACTGGTTCCCTGAATAGGGAACGAGACGCTGCGTCGCCTTGCCATACTCCCTGCATGCCTGTGAGCGTCTTGCTTCAGCCAATCAGAAGCTGGCGTTCTTTGTTCTCAGGTATGCTTTATAGTTTCTTGGTCCGTGACGTCACCTGCCTCTGACGTCCCGTCACACCATTGGTTTGATTTCACAAGTGCTTCAAGACATAATCACGCAGAGGTGATCCCAATGCGTCTCGATGCAGTGTCTCGTTCCCTATTCAGTGAACCAGGGTTACACCAGTAACCCGAGACGTTTTGTGTGTTAAAATGCAAAAATCTTTTTCATCAGTTTTACTTCTGTCTCAGATATGCTTCAGCTCTAAATGTACAGGTTTTTTGTTTCTTATCTTTCTCCATTTGATGACAACTTATAATTCAGCTAGGTTTATTACATGGAATGTGAAAGGTCTAGGACATTCTTTCCAATTCTTTTGAGAGATGAAATTGGCAACAGGAAAATAGTTTTAAGAGTGAGGAATCTCTCAGAAACCTCCTCTAAAGGTTTGAAGAGAGCCGCAGCCAACCCTTCCAACACAATAGCCACTACTATTGCTATGCTTCAAGAGACACATTTATCTGACTCAGAACACTTGACATTAAAGCGAGTCTGGGTAGGGCAAATATTTTTCTCATCTTGTAAAACAAATACAAGGAAGAGGGGTACGATGATTTTAATCAATAATCATTTCCCCTTTATTTTAAAGCATCAAGTCAATGACCCTGATTGAAGATATGTTCTAATTACAGGCACAGTACATGGGCAATCTCTTACTATAGTTAATATATATGTTCCAAACGAGGACTCACCTAAGTTTATATCTAAAATCATTCTTATGTTTAATCAATATTGTAAAGGCATGGGGGTTTGTGGCAGAGATTTCAAATGTGTCATGGATCAAAAAAATGGATAAATCTACTTCTGAAACTTCTACTAACCCTAAGTCCTCCCTGGCTCTGAAAGAACTTTGCAATGAGGCCGGCATTATTGATGTTTGGAGAGAGTTTAATGATGGCGGCAAAGAGTACACTTTTTATTCTGATCCTCATAGCTCTTATTCTAGAATAGATTACATCCTGATTCCTACTCGCTGCTTTCACGCCGTATCTTCCTGCCAAATTGGTTCAATTGTCTTATTTGATCATGCTCCGGTTTATTTGGATATAATATTAGGCGAGCACAGGACCACCAGGATCTGGAGATTTAACTCTTCCATGCTGACTGACCTAACATTTTGTGAATCGGTACGGGAATGGTTTAAGAACTGTTGGACGGATAAAAAAAATTCACCCGTATCACCTGCAAACGTCTGGGATGCTGCTAAAGCTACGATCTGGGGACAAATTATATTGTATACTTCTGCACGCAAAAAGGCCTGGTCAAATAAAAGACAGGAGTTAGAACGAGAAGTAAAAAGACTGGAGTGTTTACATAGCACAGCTCCTAATCAAACGAATTGGACCCAACTATGTCAAATCAGAGCAGAACTTAATTTGGATCACACAAATCACATCAAGAAACTTCTCTTTCTCTCCAAACAAAAGTACTATGAATATGCAAATAAATCCAACAGGTTATTAGCCCATCAAATAAAGAAAAAACAAAACGAGAGAACAATTAAATCATTGAAGACACCAGACGGCTCAGTCACATATAATCATGGTTTGATTAATCATTTATTTAAACATTTTTATGAAATATTATATAAATCACAAATTACTGCCGAGCAGTCTGATATCACTGAATTCTTAGACAAACTTCCCCTTACAGCTGTCTCTGAGGACGATAAGATATTTTTAGACTCACCTTTGTCACCAGAAGAAGTTTTTAGTGCAATTCAATCTATGCCTTCCAATAAATCTCCAGGCCCTGATGGCTTTCCTTGTGAATTTTATAAAGTGTTTTGGCCAGATATCTCCCATATTTTAATGTTAATATTCTAAATTTATTAGATCATGGAGTAGCCCCCGAATCATGGAGAACAGCATCAATTTGTTTAATTCCCAAAAAGATAAAGATCCTCTAGATTGCGCCTCCTACAGGCCAATAAGTCTTCTGAACGCTGATTACAAAATACTGGCCAAAGTACTAGCTCGCAGGCTCGAAACAGTGTTACCACGTATCATTAAACCAGATCAGACAGGATTCATAAAATCACGCTTTGGCACAGATAACATACATCGACTTTTAAATGTTATAAATTCAACTCAAGCATGCAACCTTCCTGCCCTTATAATTTCTCTTGATGCTGAAAAAGCTTTCGACAGAGTCGAATGGGAATTTCTCTTCACCACCCTCAAAAAATTTAATTTGGGCCCAAAACTTATTGAACTGATAATATTGCTCTATGCTAGTCCTCGGACTACAATGACCACAAACGGGCTGACCTCAAAACTCTTCTGCATTGAAAGAGGGATGAGGCAGGGATGTCCTCTTTCACCCCTGCTCTTCGCCCTTGTAATTGAGCCTCTTGCTGAGTCTATAAGACGATGTCAAAATTTTTTCGGAATAAAGGTAGGAGACGAAGAGCACCGGATCTCTCTTTACGCAGATGGCGTCTCCGAATGTGAAAAGTCAATTCCTACGATATTAAAATGCATCTCAGATTATAGTAGCTTATCTGGATATAAAATACATTTATCTAAATCTATGGCACTTCCTCTTAATATTTCTACTTCAATTGACCTTCCATCTCTCTCACCTTTCAAAATAACAACAAATGGTTTTAAATATCTCAGTATCTTTATTACACTAGTATTGGACAATCTATTTAATAAAAACTACACTCCTCTTGTTGATTTGATCAAAAAAGACCTTAATACTTGGTGTACACTCCCCATTTCCTTCCTGGGTAGAATAAATGTGATAAGAATGAATATTCTCCCTAAATTTTTATATTTATTTCAATCCCTTCCCGGTTACTTTGCTAACCCCTTTATCAAAGATATTAATAAACACTTTTCTAAATTTATTTGGAACCACAAAATCCCCCGAATCAATTTTAACAAATTAACGAAACCAACAGATAAGGGAGGTGTTGCTTTACCAAACTTTCAGTTTTATTATTGGTCAGCACAGGTGAAGCACATGGTCAGTTGGTATAATGAAAGGACTAACTCTATGTGGCTTAACATGGAAGCAACGACCATAAAATTTCTGCCTTTCATTATAAATATAAAAACACTCAAATGCATTTCAAAAAACGTTATTATTTCAAACACTCTTTTGGCATGGAGTGATGTCAGAACATATCTTAAAATCGCACCCAATCTTACCATGCTATCTCCTGTTGCTTTTAACCCTGATTTTCCCATTTCTTTGCATAATATAGGTCTTTCAGTCAAAAATATCATGCCTTTTTTTAGGTAAAACATTAAAATCTTTCCAACAATTATCATATCAATATAACATACCACAATCTCATTTTTTCAAATATCTTCATTTTTTCGTCACTTTATAAAACCTTTGTCTGATAATGGCAAATTGAGATTTGAATTTACTCGCATTGAACAGATTGTGACAAATCATTTTTCTAAAGTGTTAATATCTGTCATAGATGATGCTTTGTCTGACACATGTACCTCCTCCTTAGAGAATCTGAAGTGTGTTTGGGAAAATGATTTAGGTCATAGAATCGATAATGCAGATTGGTCTGCTGTATGTAATAATTTGTACTTTAAGTGTACTTCATTGGGGGTTCATGAAGTTAACTATAAATTTATTAACAGAATCTATCTCACACCATTGCATCTAAAAAAGATTTATAGAAACTCCTCTGGTCTCTGTTTTAATTGTAAAAAGCGCGAGGGAACATTTCTTCACTGCTTTTGGTATTGTGATAAAATCTTTCCTTTTTGGACCAAAATACATAATTTCTTACAAGAGCTCCTTAAGTTGCAATTTCGTTTCTCTTTGGAATTGTATCTGTTATCTATTAGAGTGGAGACAATGTTTGACTCGCATGCTAAACACCTGTTTTTAATTTTGGTTTATTTAGCAAAGAAATGTATATTGTTACTGTGGTCATCCCCTCAGGTACCTTCTTTCAAAATGTGGATGTCTCAAATGTCTACATTACTTCCACTCAAGAAACTCTCCTACGATACACATCCAAAGTCTAAGGACTTTTGGCGGATATGGACACCTCTTTGGCACTATGTTAATAATCTTCCCTGATTCCTTATTCTATTGTGTATATTTAATTTCCTGCCTGACACAGTTGTATTTTTTTTATGTATTTCTTCTTTCAATTTTTTTCTTTCTCCCATTGTGGGTTTGAGGCTGTATTTGTATGTTTCTGGACATTGGAGTAATCGACGAATAAATATATATATATATATACTGCTGGATCTTTAATGTTGTGGGCCTATTTTTCTGCTGGAGGTCCTGGACATCTTGTTCAGATACATGGTATCATGGATTCTATCTAATACCAACAGATAAAAAAATCAAAACCTGACCACTTCTGCTAGAAATCCAATAATGGGCCGTGGCTGGATCTTCCATCAGGACAATAAACCAAATCAAACATCAAAACCAACACAAAAATGTGTCAATGAGTACAAAATGAAGCTTCTGCCATGGCCATCCCAGTCTCCTGACCTGAACCCTAAAGAAAATGAGTGGAGTGAACTGAAGAGAAGAAGCACCAACATGGAGCTGGGAATCTGAAGGATCTGTAGAGATTCTGTATGAAGGAATGGTCTCTGATCTCTTGTCAGGTGTTCTCCAAACTCATCAGGCATTATAGGTGAAGACTCAGAGCTGTTATCTTGGCAAAAGGAGGTTGCAAAAAGTATTGAATAAAAGGGTGCCAATAATTGTGGCCAATGTGTTTTGGAGAAACAACATTTATTTCATAATGTGATTTCCACCCCACTTTCAATTCTTTTCCTTCAATGAAAGGTTAGATTTTTGCTAATTTTATGAATTAAAGATCAAAAGGATAAACAATGCAGATTTATTTTTACAGTCATCTTTGATCATATTTACCAAGGATGCCAATAATTCTGACCACAACTGTACAAATAATGGCTTTGTTGCACACTCCTAATTTACGTATAGGCCATGGGCCCGCTATAGCGGTGCAATCAAACACCGCTATAGCGGTGCAATCAAACACCGTGAATTTCACTGGCGCGATTCAGTAAGGCATCAGTAATTATCAGAAAAAGGTTTTTCTCATTGTGTCAACGGTCCCACTTTATATTAGGTGTCTTTAACTGCTGTACTAACATTTAAATTAATCATTTGATGAATGCACTTTTTGTGTACAAGTTTTTACATTGTACTTATATTTAAAAAAAAAAAAAATACTTGCATGAAATTACAGCTGTATTTAATTTCTCTAATTACATCTCTAATTACACAGTTGGTCCTTCCCTTACACCTTAAAGGGTTAGTTCACCCAAAAATGAAATTTCTGATTTCATCAAAAATATCTTTTGAGTTCTGAAGATGAACGAAGGTCTTACAGGTTTGGAACGACATGAGGGTGAGATATTAATGACATAAATTTCATTTTTGGGTGAACTAATCCTTTAACCAACCCTTAAACCTAACCATACCACCAAACTTGTCCCTAAACTTACCCGTATCCCACCTCAATAGCTGAAAAAATGTTTTGCAATACAGTATAAACACAATAAGTACATTGTAATTATGTTTTGATGTAATGTAAGTACATATTAGTTAAAGACACCTAATATAAAGTGTGACCACGTCAACTACTATAGCATCAAGTGAACCAATATTGAAATACTAAAGAGAACGCCTCAGCAACCAGCGACATACTGAAAACCAGAAAACACCTCAGCAACTTCTGACAACACTCTGGCATCATGCCGGTGAGTTTTGCATGGTCAGGCATCACTCAGATTTTCTTCAGAAAGTGTACTCTGGGTTCATCTTTTTATTTTTCACAGCAGATGCAGGTCTATTATTGTAACAGAATTCAACACATTCTGTTTAGTTACCAACACATCTTGCAATGCTGAGAGAAATGTTAATCTTGTTGAGCACATATTTGCTTTGTGAAAAAAAACAACAACAAAAAAACCTTTTAGCCAGTCTGTGAAGATTGTTTTTGTGGATATTTGAATTACATGTACAAAGATGTTGTGCAGGAAATGTTATATGCCAGAGAACACAATTATGTTAACAGTGCAACATCCAGCAGAGAGAAACAAATGATTCCATCAATTCAAACAGAGAATGCAAAATTAATATTCTTCCAAGGTATGGGAAAGTGCCACTTCAGTGCAATCATCCCCAACTGCCAGCCAGTGCACTCGGAGAATGGGCAATGAAACAGTGGATATAAAATGGATCTATAAAGGTGAATTATAATGCACTCTTTCAGGCTTGAGCTGCCGTAGTTTTGCAGCAAAGAGTCATGGGCTGTCCTGCTGTGTAAATGCTTCCATGGTGATCAATTAGGATATGTGATGCCTGTTGTGTTGTTGTCACGTCATCCATCACACAGCTTGCAAGACACGGATGACAGACAAACGCTAACAAGATGAACGAGCGGATCTCCATTTGGCATTTATCAGAGATGTTTGCCTCTAGCTGCGTGCCCTCTTTTGTCTGAAGCAGATGCTAATATGTTTACTCTGTGATGTGATTAAACCATAAATCTCACACTTAAAACATTAAACTCCATCATATAAATAAAGTTCAATGTGACTGTCTTGACGTGACTTCTTGACGTCATTGTTAAACATCACAAACATTTAAATGTAATCTAGGACGGTGCTTCTCAAACCTGTCCTGGAGGACTCCAACCACTGCACTTTTGGTATGTCTCCCTAAACTTATACACTTGATTCAACTCATCAGCTTATTGGTAGCCTATAGACTGCAAGACCTGAACTGGGTGTGTCCAATAAGTGAGACATCAAAAATGTGCAGTAGTGGGGGTCCTCCAGGACAGATTTGAGAAGAACTGATCTGGGACACTTACTGTACAGTATTTACTGCTTGCAATAAAAGTAAATTTAATCACATTTTTTGCTGATTCAGTTTTAACCATGTGGGCGCAGTCATAAGGTATTAGTAGCATGGCCTCAATAGGATGGACCCCCTCTAGACGTCCTACTTCTGCAGAATACGTTTGGACTTTGGGCTCCAAACAACACTGGATGCCATAATTTCCATTATATGAACAAAAACATAAGAAAGAAGAAAAAAAAGAGAGAAAGAAATAAAATCATACAGGTTTGCAATGACATGAGGGTAAATGATGACTGAATATCTTTTTCAATTGTGTCTTTTATGTTGTAGTTCTTGTTTCCTAGTTTTCTGTAGTAATTTTGTAGTCCTTTGCAGTTTCATTTCATGATTGATCATGTCGTGTCACCCAATAGTGCACTCCGCTTTTCAAGTTGAAATGTTCATTTTCTAATTGTGTTTAGTAGTGTTTAATAATATTTTGAATTAATTTTTATTGTTATTTTTCATTTTCGTTTTTGTTAAAGTTTTAGTAATTTTTTTATTTTATTTTATTTTTTTTTGTACGTTTTGTTTTAAAAATGTGTCTATATTGTTTTATTAATTTTATTTTAGTTTTAGGTAACACTTTATTTTGATGGTCCCTTTTAGACATTCTGTGTAACGAAGCACCAACATGTCCACTATAACGAGGAAGACTCAATTAGTGTTAGGGTGTAATAGGCATTTGATTATATTATTTAATAGTACTTAATAGGCAAATACAAAGATAGGGTTGTAAGACAGAAAATAGTAATTAGAAGGAAGTAAGTGTTTGTATGTTACAGGGTTAATCTGACTGATAATTTTGAAAGGGCCGACATACCTGGGACTGAGTTTCTTGTATGGGACCTGGAGGTCACAGATAGGCAGCAAGACCCTTTGCCTTGGGTGAAGCATAGGAAAGGGACACTGGCACCAATCCGCCTGGATCTTTTGTTGAAGGACAGTTCGTTGCAGATGTATGTGGGCAACGTTCCAGACCTGATTGCTCCGATGTATCCAGTGGTCCACGGAGGGAAGATCCACTGACTCTTCAGACCAGGTTTTTATCCTAATACACACCCAAATGGGGTCATCCCCGTGGAGGGTTT
This sequence comes from Hypophthalmichthys nobilis, assembly GCA_037950665.1. Classification (NCBI taxonomy): domain Eukaryota; kingdom Metazoa; phylum Chordata; class Actinopteri; order Cypriniformes; family Xenocyprididae; genus Hypophthalmichthys; species Hypophthalmichthys nobilis. The sequence goes on along the minus strand of CM075491.1, from coordinate 23,194,134 downwards.
GCTGAGGGAGTTTTGCGCATTCTCTGCCTAGGGTAAGAAACAACTCCAATCATGCTGGTTTTGGCTACAGTGGGTTTGTAGGAAAGGGCCAGTCTCCTGATTGAGCTGCTTTACCTGCCCATTGGACTGTGGGTGATACCAGGAGGTGAGGCTCATGTTGATGTTGAGGAGTTCACAGAAAGCTTTCCAGACTAGAGAAATGAACTTGGGTCCTCAATTAGAGGCAGTGTCTTCTGGTAGCCTGAAGAAGCAAAACACAAAGTGGAAGAGAGCTTTGGTGGTTTCCAGGGCTGAAGGTAGCTTGAGGAGGGGAATGAGGCAACAAGCTTTAGAGAACCTGACTGATGATTACTAGTATGGTGGTGTTACCTTGGTAAGTACTTCCTAGGTAAGACCATGGCCGATGAAGTATGGGCAAGGGATGAAGAAGATCAGCAAGGAGCTGTTTTAGTGTTTTCACTTTTAGTGTTGCACAGTTCTGTATGAACGAAGAAAAGTCCAAAGATAGAGAGGTCCACCAGAAAGAAGTTTCCTGCAGAAGACTCCGCTGGAGCAGTTGATGGCGAAGTCCTCTGTAACAAGGAAGACTCAGGAGGCACAGCAGGATCAATGCGCAGAGTATTTAATCAGCAAACACAAAGACAGGGTCGTAAGACAGGTGAGGGTTCAAACCAGCAGGATAGTCCAACCAGGTTAACAAACCCAAAACGAAAGGCAAAGGGATAAACACAAATGAAGCAAGGTCATACACGGTAAACACAGCATTGGAAATAATACTCAGAAATGCACTTGCAAGATATTAGACTTTGTAAAGGGGAAGTCCAGGTCCTGAAATACGGAGGCTGATGAGGGTAACAAGGTACAGGTTGGACAAAGGTTCAGAATTCGGGAGATGGTTCCCTCTTGTAATGATCGGGGTGAGGATGTAACATCAACTCGCCTCCCCATTTAGATTAATAAATGACCTCTTTTAGAAGTACCATTATTCAATACTTATATAGACTCATTCAATTAGATTTTACGTGCTAATAGATATTTTTGCACAGTCTCAGTGACTGCAAGATGTTTTGGAGTTTACAGTCCCAGTGCTGAGTTTGTTATTTGACTAAATCACTCACTGCTTTTGTAGAGTCGAAATGTAACCAGTATTTTCACCTACTGTAGCAGCTGTTACAATTTTCACATCTCTACCACAAATGGATATGTTGCTAATAATATATTTGACTTCATTTTACATTCACCATCCCAAAAAAGCCCAATGAAGCCCAACTGAGAAATTACAACACCCTTATGAAAAAACAATAGCACTGAAACTCATCCTGTTTTTTTTTAGTCACAAACCAGCATGTTTAGCAACCTAGTTCTAAAAAGGCAAACACAGTGCTTCACAACTCATTGTTTTTTCCACAAGTTGCTCCACGATGAGGTCTACAACAACCCTCCCGCATGCTCACAAAAACTCATCAGGCCATGAAAGCCAAGCTCTTTTAGCCGTCGTGTTTCAATGGGTCTATTTTTACGACTGAATTCAGATTTGCCCACTGCTTCAGGACAGTTGAAACGCATAACTGTGAGGTTCTGTGCATTCTTAATATTGATGTGTCAGAGAGCAGATTGAAAGGAACTGGTCTTCTCAGGGCTTGGCAGCTAAAATTAGCCTCCATCTCAATCACAGCAACAGATCCTGCCGAAGTCTCTGCAATAGTACAAGCCCATAATCATGTGGTTCTGGGCTGTTCATAGACTACAGCTTCTCAAATAAAACACACTGTACGGAGGGAATAGACATTACTATATATTTTAATATACTAAAATTTAGATTTAATTAAATAATTGCAAAATACAGTTGTCATTTTTTTTTTATTCCTTTGCCTTGCATGTGTGGCAAAACAGTTTTCATTTCATTCTGGACCCTGTTGTCATGTAACAGCAGATAAGCACTTGTAAAATATCGGTCAGTTCCAGCTCACCTTATTCTTGGGTGACATTTTATCCATCACGTCTCAGTTTCCCACAAAAAAAACGAGATAGATGAGTATTCACTTGGACAAAAATGTGGCCCTTTCTCTTGCAGTCTCTCTTTTTGTCCCTTTTTCAACAAATTCTGCATGCAGACTCTCTTCCATTAAAGGTTATCCATGAAAGACAGAGCTATTATCCCTTCTGAACACACTATGTTTATTGAATTTCAAAACCTTCTGCTCTGACAAGCTCTTACTCAGTGAAACTTGCAATCATTCATTGAGAGACACATCGTGAACCCTTTAAGTTCCATTTACATGTTACTTATGGAATTCACGGCTCCATGGGTAATTATTATGATTCTGGATACCTGTCAAAAAGAGAACAGGTTGCTCTGACCAGACAGCCTGAGTTATTACATTGATGGCTCTTCCTGGGCTTCTCTCTAATGCTTCATTCTTCTGTTAAGATTATCACAGTGTGACTCCATTATCTCAGCTAATTACATAATCATTCACATCACACTATCTCAGCTGTACCAGTCCACAGGACTACTATAATCTTACAGCTAAAGCAAGACAGGAGACATGTTAGCACCCATGTCCTTGAAAAATTGGAGGTAACAGTAGAAAAAAAAAAAAAAAAAAAGAGAGAGATAGAGATGGGGAGAGAGAGAGAGAGACAGAGAGAGAGAGATGGATGTTACTTTTCTTAAAAAAAAAAAAGCTGTTGCAATAGTTGCTTTAAATATCTTAGAATGTGATGAGATTGGTGACTGCCACTACAAAGCATTTTAAAATGTTAAATGCACAAAAACTAACAACTGTACATGTAATCGGTTCCACTTGGCGCAGTCCGTGCTGTGTTTAAACCGCTAATAGCCAGCATGGGAGTCAGGCATGCAAACAAGGGCACTAAAGACCACAGCCTCTAGAATCAGCCACTAAATGCCTCTTGAGGCCAGGCGAGTGAGGTTTACCTGCACAGCTATGTACCAGGTGCACTCTGTAACTGTCACTGAGCCTGTCACACCCTCAACACCAAACTTCTCAGCTTTACCCACACGATCCAAATCACCGGAATTCTGATTCAACACACCAGCATCAGCTCATCACAACACACTACTTAAGCAGTCACTCTTCAGTTCACCTTTGTCTGGTCTTGTTGTTACTTGGCATATTAATACCAGCTTTTCTATATGATTGACATTTTGTATGTCCTAGACAGGTAACCTTGAGTGATCTGATGTGTGTTTGTGTGAGTTTGTGCAGGTGTGTGGAAGATCTAATGAATCCTGCAGATTAATTTAATTCAGCACAGATAAAGCCAGGCCTGATTTGGTTTGTTTCAGTCTTTAATTCTCCTCATTTTGCTATAATGCAGTCCGACCCTCCAGTAAAGCTAGTCTAAATGCCTGACCTACCACTGATCAGTTCATTCAGACATGCTTGTGTCTGTGGTCAGTAAGACTGCAAAGTACTGACCCTTAATTTAAACTTCCAGAAACAAGCCATGATATGTGTTCCTCAGATTTTTTGAACAAAACCAAATTCTATTGGGCAGACTAAACTAATATTAAAATAATACTACATCATGTATGTTTTATATTCTTTTTGAAGCATCTATGTTAATTTTTTAAGCTTTCGTGTGAGATTCCATAACATGATTCTGTCTCTCAAGCAGGCTGCATGCAGTAGTGGTGTTTCAACTTTGAACAAATCTGTCTCAGAACAAAACATTTAAGTGAATGAAAACTGATGGGAAATGTTAGATCTTTCTGGAGTCTCTTAGTAGATTTGTACATGCAAATAAATTATGTAAAGACTTGTTTAAGTTGTGAATGAATTGGCTGAGTGAATACTACAAATGACTCACTCATGCCATTCATGCCAAGTCATCTGATGTAACCTGCAGAAAGGGATTCAGAAGTAAAAACAAAAATAGATTTATTTTGACTTTTGTTCATCTTCAGAAGGCAAATGAAGATCTTTTTGATTAAATCTGAGACTTTTCTGTCCCTCCATAGACAGCTACACAATTACCACATACGCTTCAAAAAGTTCATAAAGAGATGGTTCAGTGGTTTAGTCCAAATTTTCTGAAGACACTTGATCACTTTTTATGATGAACAGATTTAATTTAGGCTTTTACTCAATATAAACAATATAAACATTGATCAATGAACAAACAGAAGCTCAACCGCAGTAACACGTCATTTTAGGGTCTTTTAACTAGTTGCTTATTAGCATGCATATAACTAGAATATTGGCTGTTTATTAGTAATTAATAAGCACATATTAATGCCTTATTCTGCATGACCTTATTCCAGATTCTTAATCCTACCCAATACCTAAACTTAACAACTAACTTACTATCTATTAATAAGCAGTAAATTAGGAGTTTATTGAGGGAAAAGTCATAGTTAATAGTGAATACATGTTCCCTATACTAAAGTGTTACCCAGAGCTCTTGCGGAAGCTCGAACGTGCTGTGTAACACATGAGAATGAACCTCATTGGTTACACAGCATGTTTGAGCTTCCACTAGAGGTTTGTTCCACCGCATCATTCAGGTTTGTTTGAGTTTCTGTTTATAACTTCTTTGCAAAGTCTTCTTTTCCATTTACATTGTCAATTTTTAGCTTTTTTTTTTTTTGCTTTGAAGTTATTGTTATCTGCACCTTTGCTGTTTTCCCCATCTTGCCATTTGCCTATTGTTTTGGATTTGTTCGGTTGGACTGTATTGCTGTTCACGGTTTTGAACCCTGCCTGTTTACTGACCCTACTGATCTCTTGCTATAGAAGACTTCAAACCGAACTGGAACCGGTAGAGTCATCTGTAGCAAATTAAGCCAAGTTTACACTACAGGACTTTAAGCATCGGCAGATCGCTGTGCTGTTCAGACTACATGACTTGCTGTGGAGTCTTGAAGTCACTGTGGTGTTCACACTACGTGACACTACGTAAATGATCTGCAACAGAAGGTTACACACTACACGAGCTAACAACAACTGTCACCCAATGACTTTATTTGAAAATGGATGTTGGGAGGAAATTAGATTAAATTTTGAATTAAACTTGATTAAAATTAAAATAACCCTTTCACACATAAGTTTAAAACATTCTGGCTGACCTCCCAGAGTTAAGGCAACTGTTATTTTAGAATGTTTCCCTTTATTGTTTCCATGACAACGCGTCATGCTTGTCACGTGACACACCGCGGCCAGCCAGTCACACTGTATGACAGATGTATTGTTTTTCTCACCATGTCATCATCTGATATTCCGATTCTCAAATATGTGCACGTGAGTGTTTTGTCATATAAAAAACTATATAATGACCTTGATATATAACGTGAATTCATCCATTTGTCCCGAAATACATGTGGCCGGTGAACTGAGAGAACAATAGAGTGAGTGAGCTTTATAGTTATTTACACAACGTGTATCTGATATGAATAAACGTCGGCAAATTATATTTGAATGAATTGTTATTGCTGCTTCCATAGACATCAGTGTACATTTCATTGTCTGTAGCTCGTTGCGACACGTGACACCACAGGATATCGAGTTGGCCAACAGCTCCAGATATTTAGCATGCTAGATATTTGTCTGGCGTCAGTGAGGTGTCAGTTAACTACCTGAATAACCACCAGCAACTTTGTAACAAGGGGTTATGGGGTTAACAAGCTTATACTAAACCTCTATTCAGTTTAATTAAATGTACGATACTTGCATAATTGCCTTATGCCAAGATTACACTACAGGATTTTAAGCTCGATTTAAGCCCGATTTGCAAGTTAACGAGCTCGCCGACAGGTCGTGCTGTGATCCAGGGAAAATCAGTGGGTGATCGGCGCTGGCCAATCTTTATGTGTGAACTACTCAACGACACATCAAAGAGGCTCGCTGACACATCGCCGACACCTCACTGACACCAGACAAATATCTAGCATGCTAAATGTCTGGAGCTGTCGGCCGACTCAGTATCCTGTGGTGTCACATGTCGCAATGCAACAGCCAATGAAATATACACTTATGTCTATGGAAGCAGCAATAACAATCCATTCAAATATAATTTGCCGACGTTTATTCAGATCAGATACACATTGTGTAAGTAACTATAAAGCTCACTCACTCTATTGTTCTCCAACTTCACCGGCCACATGTATTTGGGACAAATGGATGAATTCACTTTATATATATTAAGATCAAGGTCATTATATAGGTTTTTAAATGACAAAACACTCACTTGCACATATTTGAGAATCGGAATATCAGATAGTTGATGACATGGTCAGAAAAGCAATACATCTGTCATACAGTGTGGCTGGTCATGGTGTGTCACATGACAAGCATGACGTGTCGTCATGGAAACAATAAAGGAAAACGTTCTAAAATAACGGTTACCTTAACTCTGGGAGGTCAGCCAGAATGTTGTAAACTTTTAATATAATGTTATTTTAATTTTAATTAAATTTAATTCAAAATTTAATCTAATTTCTTTCCAACGCCATTTTCACATAAAGTCACTAGGTGACAGAGTTGTTGTCAGCTCGTGTAGTGTGTAACCTGCTGTTGCGGATCATTTACGTAGTGTCACATAGTTTAAACACCACAACGACTTCAAGACTCCACAGCAAGTCATGTAGTCTGAACAGCACAGTGATCTGCTGACGTTTAAAGTCCTGTAGTGTAAACTTGGCATTAGTTGTTGAACGAACATTCGGATCCAGTCTTGGATGAAAGGCTTGATGGTTCAGAAGTTTGAAGCTGCAATCAGTTCTTCCGGTTTGAAGAATGATGAACTTTAGCAATGTTAGTCTGACTTTGTTATTGTTAGGAGAGTCCTCTCTCCCAGGTTGAAAGAAACAAAATGGCTTACTTGCTATGGTTGAGGCCTCCAGGGCACAATGAAGTCCCACAGCGTTGAGGTCAAACTGTATGTCTCCACTTCTCTTTAACTGTTTTCCACCCATGAACTAAGGTTACAAAAATAGTGGCTTTTAACTTCTACCGAGGTCACAACTCTCGAGTTTTGCTTGACCAATGCAAAAGAGGTATTTTCAAGCAGAAAAAAGTTTTGTTCCTTGCTGCAGGCTATGTTCATAATTAGAATGGGCTCACAGACTTGTGTGCCATTGAACTCAGATTAGTGTATCAAGAGTCCCATTGAAGTTATAACAGTTATAATGTAACTCAGATCAGGGATGGGTAACTTCGGTCATAGAGGGCCACTGTCCTGCAGAGTTCAGCTCCAACCCTGACAAAAAGACTCACCTGCTTGTAGCTCTCTAGTAATCCCACAGACATTGATTAGCTTGTTCAGGTGTGTTTAATTAGGGTTGGAGCCAAACTCTGCAGGACAGTGTTCCCTTTCGAGGGAACTTGCGCTGCGGCAAAGACTACACTTTGGGGAACACCTCCAGTGCGACAGCGTCTGAAGCACGTGTTGAACTAGTCCAATCTCAATTTGTGTTGCGATAGGACGTCACATGTGACGGTGTAAACGGAAGCTACAAAGGGGAGCCAGCACACAACAGTGTTAGCTTCTGCTTTTCAGCAAGCGTTCTGTGTTGTTGTCAGTCCTATTTGGTGTTCTTTGTCCTGTTGCAAAAAGTATTTAAGTTTTATGGTGAGTGAAAGGCAATATAAGAGAAGTGCGTCTCCCTTCCCAGATATATTACGGATGGGGATGCATACTCATTTTGTGTGTGATGTGCTTTGAAGTGGAGCATGCTGGGCAGCAATCGAGGGTCCTGCCTGTGCAAGTTGTGAGCTGCTGCCACTCAGAACACTCCGCTCCCACCTGGCTCTGTATGATGATATGGGACTGGCTCGTGCTCCCCGTGGTTCAGTTTACAATCACGGTGATCAAAAAAAGTGGAGCTGGCTGATGAGCTCAAGATGGCTTCGGACCTCTCTCAGCTCTCATCAGTCAGCTCTATTGTTTCCATTCAGGGATCGGAAACCCACACTGCGGCTTCTTCCGGCCTGGATGAGAACCCAATGCTAGAATTATCTAGTTCTGAGGATCTAGATGTTCTAAGCATCAAGGCAGGAGAGATTGAAGATTCACCATGCCAATCCCCTGCTTTTGAGGAGCTGAAGGAGGTTGTGACCAGAGCAGCGGCCAAATTAAATCTTGAATGGCCATCAGAGAAGCAAAAAGCGCAAAAGAAATAAAAGCTAGATGAGCACTTCCTGCAGACTCGGTCACAGTCTTCACGTCGGGGTCTGCCTTTTTTTCCCAATCTCCACACCGAGATTGTGGAATAAGCCATTCTAGAATACAGAGTTAAACTGTAAGATCATGACACAGGCCAAAAAAATAAATAAATAAATAAATAAAAACATGCTCTTCATTACCATGGATTTATGGTTTCTACAGTATAACAACAACAACAATAATATTACTTATAATAATCTATGGGATTTATAATGAAAAAACACCTTAAACACATGAAAATATAAAAACAACCTCTATAAAAGTGTCTTTTATTGCGCTTATATTACCCAATATTTAATATTCAGGGAGGAGCCGATTCAGGGAGGAGCCAAGGAGAAGATGAAGGAGACGTGAGGGCAGGAGCAGAGCCATTAGGGCTCACAGCGGAATCTTTGGAGGGAGAAGCCAGGGAAGAGCCAGGAGCCCGACTGACAGAGGTAGAACCAGGAGAGGTGGAGACCCAGGCAGAGCCGAGCAGACAAAGATCCAGGGTGACACAGATGGACTGGAATGCCAAGGCAGAACCACAGGCTGGCGGGACCGAGGTGGAGAACGGGGGCTTGGCAGACCTGGGCAGACCTGGTGTGGAGTGAGGACAACAGTGGAGCTGGAAGGGTGGAGGGATGAGGTGTAGCCAGAGGCCGGGAAGTCTGTGGTGCAACCAGGGTGATGAATGACCAAGGCAGAACTGGAGGGATGATGGAGCCTGGCAGAGCCTGAGGGTTCCTGATGGGTTGAGGGCTGAGGTGGAATCCGGGTCTCAGAGGCTCAAGGTGAAGCCAGGGGACCAACACACCAGAGCAGAGCTGGAGATCTGAAAGCTCAAGGTGGATCCAAGCAGCTGGGTGGAGCCACTGAAGGAGGAGTTAAAGGGCTGAAGGGAACCAGTGGAGGTTGGGCTGAGGAAATGAATGGCATTGTCAGAGAAGGAGGGAGTAGGAGGCTGAATGGGACCAGTGGTAACGAAGGAGACTTGAGGCTGGGTGGGACTAGTGGCGCTGAAGAAGACTTGATTGTTTACATAATGAATAATAATTTATCAAAATGTTACATGCAAATATAGAAACATATTTTGATTTTTGACAAATGAGAGAGGCTCGAGCCCATCAGTTTCGCTTTAGCCTAGAAAAATTCATTTTGGCTTGACTTATGTTGTTTTTAATGAATGCCACTATGACTATGATCTAATTTATGCTCTATTTTATAGTTTAATGTATAATTTTATAACTTCTTTTTCATTATTATTCTGTTCTGAAACAAAGTTTTTGTTGTGGAGGGAACTACAGTACAATAGGCCTTTGAATGTTTCGTTTTATTTACCGGTATATACACATAAGTTAATCTAATTGTTTGCAATTATGAGGTTAACAGGTGTTTTTGGTGTAAAATTAATTTCTCTTTCATGAGATTGCTTCCTCTTCTTGGCCGGGTTATGTTTCTCTGTGTCCTAAACTCTAGGGGTGTTATAATACAGAAGGGGACAGAGGCGCTGATGGAATGCAAGATAGTTTATTGAACAACCAGAAAGTGAAGCAGAGTGCAGGTAAGTGATGACTGGTGAAGTTCTCGGCAGATGTGATCGTAGAGCTGATACTTGTCTTTGTAATTGCAGGAACCGTGGAGAGCAGGCAGACTTGGAGCAGATCAGACACAGAGTAACTCACAGGAGATGAGGAGAACACAGGGAGACTGGGAAGACGTTGGAGACAGGTGAGTAGCTTCGTTGGAGTCCTTAAGGTAAGCATAAAGGTGAGTATGCATAAACGAGACCGGACAGTGACTGTGTGTGCTGTTGATAGGATTGCCAGTATGCAAATGTTTGATGAATCACACATGAACCCTGTCATAAGATTATTTCTGCAATCGGATCTGCTCGTTTCTATAGATTGATAAATGAGGCCCATTGTGAGGGACCAAGTAGTCAAAGGCAAGGAAAACAGGATTTCCAAACAAAAACATGACCTCCTAAATGACACACAAGGGGAAATTATATACACAAAGGACTAGTGCATGACAATTACACACAGGGAATAACACAAACACAAATCATAAACAAAATAATTAATATTATGCACATAAAATAATTATAGTAAACAAAGTAACCAAATAAACAAACACGGCAACTGAAGCCAGCCGGTCCTTTAAAGAAACGGACCTCTGCCGAAAATACAGAGCAGTCCCACCAGACAGCACCTAATCTCTGTCCTCCTCACTCAGGTAACTTAAACTCAAGAGACAAATGATAACAACAACAACAAAACACTAACTATAAAGTTTGCACCCAAACTAATCAAATGAGGCATGAAATAAATGCAAATTGGAAATAAAAGAAAATCTGTGTCTGTCATTATTATGAAATATATTGTTATCTGTGTTTAGTCATTAAATATACTAAGGACAATCAAAATACAGTGAAGGCAAACAAGAGAGGAGGATGTGTGCATTATTTTGTTCACCATATTAATGTGTGGCCTTGTCATCGGCCATCACAGTCATAAAATAATGTGTGCATTAAAATTCAGAATGTAAGCCTACAGTTGACAAGATAAATTCATAGCCATGAGGGCCAGACACCACAGCCAACTCGACTTCCAAATAATGATTATGTCCTTTTTTGGCCTAAAAGTAACTAATGGAGAAAAAACAAGAAAATGCTTGAGCAGCCTAAGCATCTTAATGAAAGACTACTCAGATTTTAGATTACTAATTTTGTGGTTAGGGAGTAGCATTGGATTGAAATAAATTGTTTGCCTTCTGTACAATACCAGTCTCTAGTACTAAACTGATACCTTAGGCAGCAAATAAACAGCCTCTGGCAATGCTGAAATTGTCATGGTCTGGATTGGTATGTGAGTCTCCAGCAGGAGAAACAGCATCTCACACCATGAGCCACAGAGCAGGTAGTTAAATCAGAAGGGAAAACTACAGAGCACTGAAGTCCAAATTGAAGTTTAATAAAATAAATAAATACTGCAAAAACTAAAATCCACAGTAGTGAAAAGGCTCAGATCAAAAGGTAAATCCAAAAGGAAGGCACTAAAGGCAGTATGCAAAAGAAAAAATCCAAAAAATGTAGTCTAAAATGGCAAGCTGAAAAAAGTTAAAAAAGAGATATTTCTACTGTTAAATCCACAAGAGAGAGAAGAAAAAAAAAAAGGTCCAGAATCAATGAAAAAAATAAATAAATAAATAAAATAAAATAAATAAATCTAAAAAAGAAAGGTCCAGAATCAATGAAACAAGAGCTCCTTCAGGGCCAATGGAAGACTCCGGCAGAAAGCTTAATGTTCACACACCAAGCAAAGAAACGGGGCAACTAAAATCCACATGAAGAAACAAGACACATCCACGACAGGTAGTGTACTTACAAAATGGCAGGAAACTAATAGCACACACACACACACATCTGAGGACCCCTACTAGCAAAACAACAAGGCCAAACCTATGACAAGAGACTTCTCTAGTCATCTCCGTTTTGGGATAGCACTGCCCCAACTCCAAGGTCTAAAGCATCTACTTCCACCATGAGGCATGGTGGTTCCCATCAGAGGACAGATCCAACGAACCAGTAAAGGTGGGTGTTGTAGCGATAAAGCTGAGAAACTCAGGAAACTGAATAAGGTGAAAACACATCTCCTCCTGATGTTGGGAGATAAGACAGTCTTAAGGGCACAGTGAAGTTAGTGACCTCTGCTAATCTCAGTGGTCTTGCATCCAGTGTAGTGACTGTCAGAGCAGTTGTGATGGAATCAATGGGAGCATTGCTTTTCTCTGCCAATGAACAGTCCATGGATATACCAGCTGCACCCAGGTTGCTCAGGGTCTAGACTAGGGATGTGCCCAAAGCTGAATACCTTATTCAGAAAGGCCGGATTATGGCTTCACAACGAATAACAAATTCTACCAAATAATAGGAAAAAATATTCAGCAGACATATCCACTCCTTGTGTTTTCTGGATAACAGGTGAGCCAGGGGAAATCAGCACAATATTATACATAAACCTCTAAAATCGCTATGCTATAATAATGAGTGTGTGAAGTGAATAAGTGTAAACTCTATGAATGAAATGAGCACAGCACGATCACAAATCAAATAGCTGTATTGCCATCTCTCAGAAATCAGAGCTTGCTGATAGTAAATTCAAGATAATGATAAAGATAAGATAATGAATCATATACTATTTTTGGTAACAATTTAGTGTCCAATTATCACTATTAACTAGCTGCTTGTTAGCATGCATATTACTGTGATATTAGCTGTTTATTAGTACTTATAAAGTACATATTTATGCCTTATTCTGCATGACCATATTCTACATACCCAATACCTAAACTTAACAACTACCTTACTAGCTATCAATAAGCAGTAATTAGGAGTTTATTGAGGCAAATATCATAGTTAATTAGTTAACAGTGAGAACTACACCCTAATCTAAAGTGTGACACTAATTTTCTACTATTTGATATACTACTCAAATGTTTTAAAACTCATATGACATGATACACAATATGTTTCTCCATCTCACATTCTTCCAGAGCTGGCAATCAATTATGTATTCTTTATAATGTATATAAAATTAGTAAAGGCAAATTCAGGAAAACAATGCATTGCAAAAGTTCAGGCAGGAAGTGGTAGAAATAAGAATGATATGCCTTGAGTCCTTTAGAGCCTTGTTTCTAACTCCAGTCTTCAGGATGCCCCACACAGAATGAGATGTCTCCCTATTGATGTACTAGTACTACATTAACACTTCAGCTACTACTATTAACTAATATAGAAACAAGCTTAACTAATCAGTAAGTAATATCAAATTTAGGACTAAGATAGTTCCTTATTAGCTAATCAATAATTAGAGAATGAGATTGGCATCATCAAGAACTAATAGGTAACTATGACAAATTATAAAGAATTACTAATTATTATTAAAGAATTACTAATTAATTACTAATCACAACATTAAAGTGTCTGAGATGTGAGCAATTGTCTTTTTTTACTCTCAACGTGGTAATAAAATGCATAAAATGCATCATTAATTACTCAAGTGTTACCTAGTCACTATGCAGGGAACTACTAGTGATCACGACCATTATTTTAAAGTGAAAAACATCTTTTTCACTTTAAAATAATGGTCCAGATCACTAGTAGTTCTTGAAGATTGTCCTTTTTTACTCTCAACGTGGTTATAAAATGCATCACTAATCACTCAAGTACCTAGTCATTCTTCAAGAACTACTAGTGATCTGGACCATTATTGTAAAGTGAAAAAGATGTTTTTCACTTTAAAATAATGGTCCTGATCACTAGTAGTTCCTGCATAGTGCCTAGGTAACACTTGAGTAATTAGTGATGCATTTTATGAGTATATTCAGAATAAAAATGATGACTGATTATGTCTCAGACACACGATAATGTTCTTTACAATTTGTCCGTTAGTTCATAGTTATTAATGATGGTAATCTAAATAGGTAATTATTGATTAGCTAATAAAGAACTATCTTCTAAATTTGATATTACTTACTGATTAGTTAAGCTTGTTTCTATATTAGTTAATAGTAGTAGCTGAAGTGTTAATGTAGTACTACTCATTAGTCCTGCATTACTTCCTGCATAGTTACTTATTAATGACGGACTATTATTCTAAAGTGTTACCAATGTAATCATATAAAAAAACGTAACCATATAAAAGCAAAAAAGAGATGTTTTCAAAACTTTTTGTGCACAGTTGTACATCTGTGATTTGTGTTTGTGAATTTTATTTTGCGCATGTGAATTGCTGTTTGTGTTTTTTTTTTTTTTTTTTTTTTTCTGTGCAAATGAATGAAGTTTCATGCATGTGAATTTGGCTATGCATTCTGCCACTATAGTACTGTTCTCCATTTCAGCGGCAGTTTATTTTCATTTTTACATTGAGAAGCAATGCAATAGTGGCCTCCCTTTTGTCTTATGATGCCCGGTCGCTTTCTAGGTTTCATCTTTCACTGTCTCTTTCTTTATCTTTCATTATCCACTCTTTGTCTTTAACTGTCTCTCTGCTGTTATATTTGTTGAACTCAGGAAAGACAACCAACCCAGTGACGTCACAAGTTGTAGTACTGCAAGATGGTGGCAAAAACATTTTTTTTTTTTCTTTTAAATGGTTACAATTATCATGTTTGTTATATAATTTTTGATTATAGTGAAAATCTATTTACTAAATAATGTTAACTTGACTGACTTCTTCATGTCAACTTTAAAGGATTATTTCACTTTCAAATTAAAATTACCCCAAGCTTTACTCACCCTCAAGCCATCCTAGGTGTATATGACTTCATTCTTTCTCATGAACACAATCGGAGATATATTAACAAATATCCTGATGCATCCGAGCTTTATAATGGCAGTGAACGGGACCAACGAGTAAGAGCTGAAGAAAGTGCTTCCATCCACATCCATCCATCATAAACGTGTACTCCACACGGCTCTGGGGGGTTAATAAAGTCCTTCTGAAGCGAAGCGGTGCATTTGTGTAAAAATTATCCATATTTAGTTATGAAGTAAAATACTGTGTTAATACTGTATTTTTTTTTATTATTATTATTTAGGCCTATGCACACATACTGTAGTTGTGAGATGTTTACCTATATACATTTGAATGTTACCCTATGCAGTGTATTTTCTCTGGAAAAAATGTTTGACATTTTTATGACTGCATCTGACCATAATGGATTCACAGCGTGCAAGAACAAAAAGATGGCATCTTGGAACAATGGAGATATTTAGCAGATATAGTTTTCACAAATATAAACAATTGTGCAGAAGAGAGGGAGACTTCTGTCACATTAACAAATCTAACCTAATCTGCATTTTGGTATTTTAAAGCTGAAAACCCATTATCATCTTACATTGGCAGTCTCTTTTATTTAGATTTTCCTGTGAAAACCCATTTGAGGCACTTCACTTTTGAGTCCGATTTGTGACTCGTTCAGACTATTTTGTGAATCCTTTTGACCAATTCATTAAAAATAAATGATTCAAAGAAACACTTTAATCTCAAATTTAACAACACTATCACTGAGCCATATGCATCTTTATCATTTTCTGTGGTTTGAAATCATAAGTAAGAAAGGGGTCTGGAGAAATGTATCTGAGTAAACAAATTAAAGAAAGTGATCCTAAGAAACCCACTTGCTAACAGAAGAGCTTTAAGACAAAAACTGAAAGCATTAGGTAAATTATTTGTTACACATCAAATGCAAGTTTGTTACTGTCATTTTATGTATTTTTACTTACTGAGTTATTTGAGACCAGTTGTTGTGACTCTCTGATAGTTACAGTAGAACTTGCATCAACTTGTTGTTTGAGCCCTCCAAAACTGGCATTGATGAGTTTCAAGACTGAGAGATTAATCAGTCAAATGCAACCTGATATGATGCATTTTTATTTATAAGCAATATGTATTTGAGTAGATGGACTTCATGAGTATCAGCTTTAGTGTGAGTGATTACTGTATGTAGAATAAAAAGAGAAATATTGACTATGAGAACCTTACTAATTTCCGTCCCATATCTAATCTCTCCTTTCTTGCTAAACTTTTGGAGCAAGTTGTTGCTTCTCTGTAAATTTCTCATTTAACTGAGAACAATCTCTTTGAGCCTTTGCAATCTGGCTTTCGTAAATTCCATAGTACAGAAACAGCTCTGGTTAGGGTTGCCAATGACTTGTTAATTGCTTCAGATTCAGGCTTTCTTTCAGTTTTGATCCTTCTTGATCTCAGTGCCGCTTTTGACACTGTTGACCATTTAGTTTTAATTACTCATCTTGAAACTGTTTGGTGTCTCTAATTGGTTTACATCCTACCTCAATGATCGGAAGCAGTTTGTTGCAATGGGTGGATTTAGATCTGAGGTTAATGTTGTGCAATTTGGCGTGCCTCAGGGATCAATTTTGGGCCCTCTGCTTTTTAATATTTATGTTTTCCCTCTTGGCCAGCTTTTGAGATCACTTGTTCTAAAATTTCATTTTTATGCAGATGATACTCAGATCTACATTCATTTTAAACCTAATGAAACTGTGCCAGTTGATTTTCTTTCTGAATGTATTTCTAGGATGAAAGAATGGATGACAGACAATTTTCTTTGTCTTAACAGTGAAAAGACTGAGATTATGCTTGTTGGTTCACCCCACCAACTACGCAAAGCTGGGTCGGTTACTCTAACTCTTGATGGTTCAAATGTGGAGTTTCAAACAAAACTGAGGAATCTAGGGGTAATTTTTGATGCCAATTTATCGTTTGAGCCACATATCCAAAATACTGTTAAAACTTCTTTCTTCCATCTTAGAAATATTGCCAGATTGCGTCCAATGCTGTCGTTTACTGTTTCTGAGAGACTGATCAACACTTTTGTGTTTTCCCGTATTGATTACTGTAATGCCTTGTTGGCTAGGGTGTCAAAAGCTACCTTAAACAAATTGCAGGTAGTGCAAAATTCGGCTGCTAGAATCCTTACTAGAACTAGGATAAGAGATCATATTAGTCCCGTTTTGGAGTCCTTACATTGGCTCCCCATTAGGTTTAGGGTTGATTTTAAAATTTTGATGCTTACCTACAAGGCCTTACATGGGTTGGCACCTCAATATTTGACCGAGCTCCAACCCATGACCTTCGTTCTTCTGAAACTGGTCTTTTAACTGTTCCCTTAACTCGTTTAAGATTGATGGGAGATAGGGCTTTTTCTTCACTAGCTCCAAAACTTTGGAATTCTTTACCAACTGAGATAAGGCAAGCTAAATCTCTTGGCATTTTTAAATCTCAGCTTATTTTTTTTAGGGTAGCTTTTAATTGAATAATTGTAATTTTTCATTGTGCTTATTTTATAGTTTATTTTGTCTCTTTAACTTTAATCTTTATATTGTGTGGTGTATTTTTGTTGTTTTATTTGTTTCTGTAAAGCGCTTTGAGATGTACATTTAAAGGCGTTGTAGAAAATAAAGGTTATTATTATTATTAAGATGCAATAGAACTACAAAAAATGTTTAGAAATATGTTTAATTGGAACCCCTTTAGTTCTAAGCCAGTACATTTTAATTTAATTAATTCAACTTTATCCATTTGTATAACCTTAATTGTGCAGACAAACTAGGTACACTGAGCCTATATTACACAAAAAATGGTACAGCTACTGCCACTGGGATGGTACCCTTTCAAAAGGTACAGCTTTGCACCTTACTTACCCCTAAAGCGGGCATGTTAGTACCAAAAGGGCACATATTAATAACTTTTAGAAGGGTACTGCCCCAGTGACAGCTGTTGTAACATTTTTTTTCTGAGAGTGTAATTATAAATATATGGATATTTTACATCGTGTTACATCCTAATTCTGTACACACACGTTATATTTTAGTACAGTCAAAAATCTGACAATGTAAAAATTCACTGGGGTGAAATCCAAAGCTAATAGAAATACATCAACATCACATGAGCAGCGTAAAAGCAAACTGGTTTTTCGTTTTGGAGTAGTTCCTCCTTGACTACCCCCAAAGAGATATGCTTCATGAAAGGAAGCATGGCAAGCTCTGGAACATTTGAGAGAATCTGTTTTAGCAGCTCTTTTAATGCATTAAGTATGAAGGTTATCCTGTGGCAAGTTGGGATATGTAATGTAAAATACAAGGACTTTTATCAAATGCTTTCTTTGATTGTTTCAGATTGTTAATTCATTATGGAGGAAATGCTAGAATTTGGGATTTGTTGGTAATATTTGGCGAAGTTCCAGCAAATACCGTTAAAAGCAAATATGACTGAATGGCATTAAATGTGCATGCATATGCATTGATTTTAGCTTTAACATTTTTTTCTTACTTGTACCGTAATGCATAATGTAGGCCATTGCTTTTTAAACATTTTGATGAAAAGGACCAAATATTATCCTCTTGTGAAAAGCCCCCTTCCTAAAATTTAAAGACATGTATAAAACATTATTACATCATGATCATGTTCTTTCCAAAAGGAAATAAATGGCTTATTGTCATTTAAATATTGTCATTTATATTAACAAATCTATGTATTAAAATATTATGTTGAAAATACTTATAAGGGGGTTATGAACTCTTTATGATCTCAGGACCTCCAATCTGACTGTAGACTTTACAACTTATGCTCCTGTCATGGCTGTCTGCTCTGTGAGCTTTAACTGGCTGGCTATTTTTAGCACTATTCCCATGACAATAGATGGGAAGCCCTTGACACAAAACACTGATGCAGCCATTATTCGCTTGTGATACAGTGAAAAGTGACTAAACCAATCAATCATTTAATCAGTCACTTGCAAAGGGAGGAAATTTAATAAATATTAACAGAGATTCACATTTCCCCCACCAGAGGTCCCAGGTATCAGGCAATTGTCCATCTGTTTCCATAGTTACAGGCACACAGTGGTGGCATCAACATGCATTGCCATGAGACTGCACCCAAGTGTCAAATACAGAGTGGATTTGAAGGTGCTGGAAAAGCCATAGAACACATTCCTGACAGTGGTCAGTGGTATCCAGATGGATCCCTGTGGAGTGTGCAGATCATGGGTGTCATACACACCTGGAATGCAAACCGCTGTACATCCAGATGGGCTGTGACAAGGAGCTGGAACAATATAAAGAATAGCCTTTCAAAGGTCCACAAGAGCGAGAGAGCAACTGGTTTGTAACCTGGGTGGAACATTCCAACTTTGGCACTGGAATATTGCAGAATTTCTTCCAGCACTCTGACACCTTCATCAGAGGTGCTAAAATGTACCACATCTGGCTTGCTGGCTGCACATTTTTAGTCTTTTCATCTGAAGTCTGGGAAAAGGAGCAGTGTAGAGGACAGAGGTGGTGTCCTGGTTCAGGTGGCTCTTACAATGAAATGAAAAGGCAGTAGGGAGGTAGATGAGAGCAGGGGTGCAAAAAAAAAAAAAAAAATAGACAAAGTTACCATGCTGTGATAGGCTTCGGCAGGGGTGTGCAACCTATGGCACCATGTTTGCAGACCACAAATGTATGCATTTCATTTAAATAAAATCCCTCACACATGGATACACATTTTGTGTCAATCACTGTGGGTATCACAGTGAGTTATTAGAATAGTTAAAAACGACTCATAAAAAAAAGGTTTCAATTTACATTAACAATATTTCAATATTCCAAGTTCCTCCACATTACCAGCTGCTGAACTCCCTGCTTATAAGCTCCACTCTAAATCTCCTTGTGGTGGTTCTTAGAGGTACCTGGTGATACCATAGGAGTTTAAAAGTGCACCTGTTGTATTTCAAAAGTACAGAACCGTTTTACTCATGAGCAAGTTCACTATTGCACATAAATACACAGTTCTCTTTTGTTAATACAAATAGAAATCTACTGAAAGAAGTTGTTGGCGTTAGCACCAGAAATCACAGTGGTTGGCAACATTGGTTGGCAAAAGCCTACAGTAGCTCCCCATGATATTCATGGATTGTACTGTACACACACAGACCATTTAAAATAAGCTCCTTAATACAGTCCTCTGGATGGAGGCAAGTTCCTGCAAATTCCATTTTCTTCTTTTTTAAGGTTTGGTATTCTGTCATGTAGCAGGAAGATAAAAATGAGGAGAGTTGGATCTTGTTGCAGCATTAACATTTTAATTACAAAAACAACAAAAAACGGTAATCAAATACAGAGAAAGAACATAACAGCTTTGGCATTAAACACAAAGTCAATACCAAACACAGAGCAGAACAAACTGAGGGCATATATACACAGAATAACAATTAACTGAACAAGACACATGTGCACGACTTAATTGGTAATCATAGAAGCAAACTAGGGATTAATGAGTAACCAAGGAAACTAAACAAAGTGGGAAAACAGGAACTGAAACACAGGGGGAAAATGAAAAACAAACTGAAAGTCCATGAAAACAGAATATAAACCTGACAGTAACATTAATTTAATTCATTATATAATTATATATTTAGTCTGACATGCTACATGTTTCAGAGGTACTAAGTTCTTTTCTCGCATGAACAATTTAGGTATTTTCAGTGTCTCAAAGTGGCTCATTCATTGTATATGCTGCTCCACACAAACTCCATCTCTGTAAGAGCTGATACTGATTCAAACACTGATCAAAGCTACAGACAGTCGTTTTCACTCTTGACCTGGTAACAAATACCGAGTAGTTCACATTTCCTGACTACTGGCTTTTTTTATAACTAAGGGTTGATGAGGTGTTGGCATGAGACAACTGACATGGGAACAGACTGCAAATGTGAGATAACATGTCAATTCGGCAGCTTATGAAACAAATCTTTAGAGTGTGATGATATGTTCCTAACAATGACTGTCAGATGAAGAAGAAAGTGGTGAGTTCTTTAGTTTGTGTCTAATGGAAAGGTTAGCTGGAGCCCTGGCCAAGCAAGTTTGTATTTAGTTCATCATTTCCTGAATATATACAACAATTTCAAGATCCTTACAACTGGTGGAGAATGCTGGAAGCTCTGATAAGAGAACAAGTAATAGGTAAACTTTCACAAACTGTCAACTGTATCACTGTATTCAAGGTCCTCTATCAAGATCATTTCAGGTGCGCAATGTACATGTAATGATTTAAAATTATGTTTGTCACTAGCATTTCAATGACTAAGTGGAATGATAAGCAGTACTGTCCTTGAAAAGAAGATTGTTTTTTCACATCTAGTCGTGTTTAAAAGGTAACAACCATCATTAGTCATGTCTGAAAAGCCAAATTAAAACAACTGATGCAGAACCTTCAATTCCCCATGTTTTGTCAGTTTTAAACACAAAGGCATGTCTGCACCATTAGCCTGTGTAAATCAAAACTGCTCTGGAATTATTACGCTGATCCAACCTGAGGGGCTGATTGACAAGTGAAAAGAGAGTTGGGCGAACTAATTTTGTATCCTGCCATATGCTCTCTGTAAATACCTCCTGCATTGCATTTTGTCTTATGCTTTTTCATCTCTCCTGCATACACAATCATTTATGTTTTGAGTGTCACACCCTTGCAGTGGTTCTTACTATGTTTGAAACATGAAATCAAACCTGAATATTTTCATTTTCTTAAAACACATCTCTGGTCTTATTGTGATTCATTGGTGCATGTAATTCCAAAGATATATGAAGTTTAACTTGCATTGTGTTAATTAACTATATTTTATAGTTTACAAGGGTGAAATCACAAATATGAAAAGCGATTTCTCATGAAGTCACATAGCTAAATGAAATTAATGAATTAATTATTAACTAAATAGTAAATTGTTATTCATCTATTTTCCACATTAATTTTTTGCCTAGGCTTTGCTTCCTTTGCCTCCTCTGACGAGCCTCCACTGATTTATAGTAAGATTTGGTGACATTTTAATTCTGGACTACCGCAATACATGCATTGTAAGAAACAACATAATATCATTTTGCAAAAACAAACACAACAAATGTGGGTGGCAAATATCTACAAAGCTTATAACAATAAAAGAAAATAGATTTGAAAGAGAAGGGATTTGAAAAACATACGTCATTACTGAAATGCCGTTGAGGGTGAACTTAACATTCAGCTTCCATGTCCCAATCAAAAAGATTCCTCAAAACTGGGTGCTGGTGGTGTTTCTGGAGAGTTGTAAACCTCCATAACTGACTGCAATTAACCCTTAAATGCATACCTCGGGTCTTTATGGGCCCGGGACGACATTTACTACCCTCCTCCACATTCATTTTTTAAAGATAGACATCAACCTTCTTAGTATTCCCATTCATTTTTTGTAAAAATTGTATAGGGTCGCTAACGACCCGAGGTGTGTATAAGTGTACGTATATTTCTTTCCTCACAACAATAATTGAATCTTTGATGACAAAATAAGTGCAATTCACTTCTTCATTTATTCTTTTGTAATTGTTACTCTAATATCAGAGGAGTTTTATATTATCGCGACAGGTAGAGATCCATCCGTATTAGATATAGATCCGGGTCGCTAAAGACCCGAATATGTAAGAATGATTGGTGAAACAGTCATGCATTTAAGGGTTAACAATCCAATCAAATCCTGATGTATAAAATCAATCGCTGCCTCATTCTCACCTATTTGACACATAAAAATATCCAGAAGTACACATTCCAGAAGTAAAATGGCTTGCAAAAGCCTTTTAATGTTGGCTTCAAGGTCTTAGACAAATAGGAAACACCAGACTGCCTCACTCAGGGATTGTCTTTACTCCACTATCCTGCATTGGTTTGAGTATTTAAAGATGCTACTTTGCTGGGTTATTTGATTAACAACCTAGTGTTCCTTCTGTCCTCTCCCAGGAGGTTTTCAGCCCACAGGATAGATCACATCCATCCCATATTCCCTGTGGAAGTCTTTAATGTGAATTTTCTCCTGGGGATACATACAGCCTCTTTGCCTTAGTGCATTCCCTGTGTGCGTGCTCGTGTATGTGATTGATCATCCAATCTTGGCACGTATATGATTTTTGTTAGTACAATCAGTGTCACGGCACAAGGACAGACAGGGAACCCCTGCATGCAGTGATATCAAAGCAACATTACCCATAATCACATATGTCCAGAGAGCATCTCTTGGGATATGTACACACGTTATAATGTGGACTAGACTGACATGTTCTGTAGTCTCTCCACAGACCCTCCTCTTCTCTCCCCTTCTGATTTATGCCAATAAATGAAGCATCTCTCTCCTGCTCCCTCCCTCCCTCTCTTTCTCTCTCCCACTCCCACTCTCTCTCTCTCTCCCTCTCTTTCTCTCTCTCCCTCCCTCCCTTTCTCTCTCCTCTTCTGTGTTCACGCTCTATCCCTCCCTGGATTTCAGTCACACTCGCTGGATCTCACAAAAGGAAGGGAAATGCATGCAAACCCAGCGAGGTGGAGAATACGGGGGAAAGTTCCATCCAGCAGTCAGTAAGAGCAAACGCACACGGCAGGGATCCGCCAGAGATGTGAGAGGTCCGAGCGGCCGCCCATCCCCCTGTCTGCTCGAGAAGACACCGGGGCCAGCTGCAATGACCTGGGTGAATGGGAAAGAGCTCTCTGTGAACCTCCACCTGTGCAGCTGCCAGCAAGCACTCGAGCTGCCCAAATAGGAGGGCATGATTGGTTGGGCTGAAACCGACTGCTGCATGCAAACGCTCCTTCAGACATAGGTAAGGTTCAAGCTGCCATCTAATTCAACAGGGTTAACCTCTGAAAGGATCAATATAATCATAGGGGAGGAAGGGCTATGCGAGCTGTCGTTCTTGGTTTTTGTTTGGTTCTCGTTCTTGGAGAAACTGTACATATTGTGAGATTGGCATGTTTGAGCGAGAGCATGGTTCGAACGAAGTTTGAAAATACAAAAAAAGATGTGTGTAATCAAAACTCATGCCTTGGAGATGCTGGGAAAGATCCTCATTAAAATTCAGTGTGTGTGGCAAAGCAGACAGTAAAATGAAAAAAGGAACTATGCCTCAAGCGATCATATCTACTTTACTCTCAAATGAACAGTAATGTCAGCCACAGTCGTCTTCTTGCATAATCGTTATTAAAACTCATATACCTCGTCAATGAGCTCTGAATATGCCAACCAAAGGATGTCAACAACATTATCTGGTGGCTTTGATTAGTGGACATAACCTTTCACTTGAGCTTGCCTTGCATTTACAGAACTGGAATATTCAGTTAGCAAGCATTAAATGCACTATTGACTGAGGAAATGCTTAATTTGCATTGGGCTGGGGTTCTGTGAAACCCTTGTGGTGGGGGTCTCTCAGCTGCAGGTTTAGTGCCGGTGAAAGATTTACACGTGTATATTGTACCTCGGCTCACAATTTCAATGCAGACAATCTGTGCTAATGAACTAAATAACCACATTCAGTACACAAAATCAGCTGTGTTTACATTTGCATGTTTATTTTCTTGCATCATTATGAATAATGATGCATAATTTTTAAAGATGAATCTCTGGCAATCTTTCAGGAAATCTTTGTTTGTAACTGGATGCGCTGCTGTATTTTACTGTAGGGGAAATGTTGATGCCTGGCATAGATTAATGATGTGTAGTGAAGAGTGGAAATTTCATGTTGTGCATGTTGAAAATGGATAGGAAGGTTTGACTAAGTGATTTCAGTCTTCTTTTCCTTTACTTTAACCAATGAATGTGGGATTTGATTGGGGACTCAACAGCTTTGAAAACTGCACCATCATGTCCTCTATATTCAGTGACTGATTTGCTCTCAGGCTCGCTGTTCTGGTCCATGTTTACTCACATGTCCAATGCAATCTCATTTGAAATGATTAAACCTGTCATTTGGCCTCCCGTGGACAACACAGTTATATGATCTTCAGAGTCTTGTTAAAGCAATGGTTGGCCAACATAGCGAAACTGACACAGCAGCTCATATGCATGTAAATGCGTACTCCAAACCAGTGCAATCTGTCGAGTTATAGTACAACACGATAAAAGTTCATGACAGTATGAGGAAGGACCATAGTGCATTTTCAAGATTAAACTTGTGTAGAAATGTTGCATTTAGAGGTGATTAGGTCTGGTAGAGATTAGGTGTCTTCCATTGTTGTGCGCAACATACATCACACTGTTGAGCAGCACACTGTAGAATGGCCATGTCACCGGCTTTAAGGGGACAGATAGCAGGTGGAAAATGTACAATGGCAGTATGAAGGTACAGTGACGGGATCAAGTGATAATGGCCTTGATATATAGCTATGATGGTTCTGAATGATTTCCATTTTCATTTACCATGACATTTACATAGTACTCTACAGTACTTCAGACAATACTTATTAGTTAGTGGAGTATTTGGAGTATAAGACGTTGCGTCTTTATGGACTTTATCACTATCCAACTAGTATCACTATCCAGTTTGACTGTTGACAACAACTCTGTGGCACTTTCTTATGATAACTGAATTTATTCTCACAAACTACAATAATTCAGCTTATGTTAATATTTCAATGTCCACTTTATGATAACTGAATTTATTCTCACAAAATACAATATTTTTAGCTTATGTTCATATTTCATGTCAAATAGCAGTCATACTTAGTAAACAAATTTGCAGTCTGCCAGTCATTATCACAAAATAAATCCATTTGGGGTGTGACAAGACCTGTGGTCTGAACCACAATGCCAGTTTAGGTGTTTAGTCAGTTAAGTTTTAGATTAGTTTTACCAACCTTGGATTTTGGATACCACAAAAACAGGTTAGTTTTTACTGGTGTCCTTCCCAATATTAACTAAAGCTCCACTGCTAACCTGCTCCATAGCAGGTTTGGTTGTTGCTCAGCTCGTAATCAGGTATTGAACCAATCAGCTGTTAGCACAGTGACATTGCTGATGCTGTCACTCCCTGTTTCTCTGGCTCTTCAGATTAAAGCTGACTGCAGAGAGAAATATTGGTAACACTTTTTTTTAGGGTATTTTAACTAGTTGCTTATTAGCTTGCATATTACTATTATTAGTACTTATTATGCACATATTAATGCCTTATTCTACATGACCTTATTCTGCTTTCTTAATCCTTCCCAATACCTAAACTTAACAACTACCTTACTAACTATTAATGAGCAGCAAATTAGGAATTTATTGAGGGAAAAGTTATAATTAATAGTGAATATGTGTTCCCTATACTAAAGTGTTACCGAAATATTTTTATATTTCCATTATATTGTAATTATAACTATTCATCATAATAATTATATTCATATAATAATAATAATAATAATTTATTCAATATAATAATTTCTAAATTTTAAGCTACATATTAAAAATATCTGCAATTGACTGGCCATCTGTCCACAGAGTTTGTCTTACTACGGTCATACCTGTGAGGGCCAAATTTCCTCACTTATATAGTGAAATATTATGACAACCGACTAGTAAGGACATTTTACTGGTTCTTAATAGTCAAAAAAGCTTATAAATTGACCAAAACATGTTTTTATTTAAATGTAGTGTTTTGCATGTTTCTGTGATAGATTTAGGAGTAGGGGTAGGGGTTGGTTTAGGCCATAGAAAATATCATCAACCTGATATAAAATCAATGGAAGTCTATGCAAAGTATGTTTCACTAATGTGTGCGTGTGCGTGCACGTGCATGTGCGTGTGTGTGATGGTAATTACAAACATTCTCCTTTTTAATGATATTTTTGTACTTAGCCTTACATTTTGCTAGCTGATTTAACATGTAATAATAGTAATTAAAGTTAATTAATTAAATTAATAAAAAACTTTTTGTTTAGTTTAGTTTAATAAGCCTTTATTTTCTTGTTGTAAAATCTGGATTCACTTTCACTGACAGAAATTTTTGTATATTTTATTCCACTTTTTTCCCCTCTTCAGCATTCCTCTCAAGCTTTCCAGGCAGCAGTCATATTTTCTGTTGCTGTGTAGATATGTTTTAATTCTTCATAGTCTTCATAATTATCTCTTCATTAGAAGCCCAGAAATATCCTGCACTAACTGTCACCAGCAGGGGATCGTATTGTCTTGCGACTGGATGTTTGCTGCAAATGTAATGCTTCACTGTGCACGCTGATGAACTAATCACAAACTCAGGATCCAATCCTGAATTGACAGAGAAAGTTTAGTTTGAGTGTAGTGGTACCTCAAACCTGGTGGCATTTGTTTGGTTTTGTCAGCTTGAATCTTATAAGAGCTCTGATCACTTGTCATTGTTTATTTTGCATTAAAGGGATAGTTCACCCAAAAAATGAAAATTCTATCATTTACAGTATTTGGGCGGACTATCCCTTTAAGGACCATCTGACTGTACATTAGCCCTTACTCAAGTTTCAAGATGACAGGATGACAGAGATTTTGTATTTGACTCCTTTGGAGAAAGCCAGCAGGACCCTTCACAGTCTGGGTTCTTTATTGGGTTCTACATGACACAAGAGAGGTCAGAGGCTGGGTTAAAATTAGAAACATGACTCAAGCTTTTCAACTGTGGGTGTTGAAAAGTCAAGGGGGATATTCTGGCCTTTTGGTGACTATAAGAAACGTCGTTGAACATAGAATTGAATTATCCAGTTTGACATTGGCACAAATGTATTATTTTACTTTTTCTGTCCTATTAAAACTACTTTAGTTATTGTAACCCAATGTTTCTTCAGTAAAATTAAACAATTTATTTGACTTTGATAAAAAGTTCATTTAGATGGTTTCAGTGTTGTACCAGTGTTGTAGTCGAGACCAGCTCATTAGAAGTCCGAGTCCAGGTCGAGACCAAATCAAGACCGAGACTGCTTTTCTTTCTGCTGAGGTAGGGCTGGTCAGTATGATGATATTTATATTGTTACCATGGTATAAAATCTATTGTTTGAGATTTTGCTATATTGTGTATATCGCGGTATGTAAATATATTGGCCTAGCACTATTGAAACTTCAGAGTGATGAAATGCATGAATGAGAATATAAAGATTGGGACGTGCTTGATGTTAAAAGACTTATAAGCGCAATATATCCAGAAAAGGAACTCGGTGCGGTGCTCGTGCTGACTGGCACACTGCCAAAGTGTGCGCACACATAGCTGCCTTTTTCAGAAGACGATGGTGGATTTGGGATGTTAAAAAGTGTTATTAAGCACAATAATTAGTTAAAAAGAACTGCGGCGTATGCGCTGACTAACACAAAGCTTAAGCGCGTGCACAGAAAGCCGCATCTCTTAGCATGCGATCTCCAATTCAGTTCTCTTTCACGTCTTAATGCACTTCATGTAAACACTGTTGTTTATGTCTCAAGTGAAAGTAAACAGTTGGGTGTAAACCGGATGTGTATCAGTATAATGGATCCGTGCGTTTGGTCTTAAAGTGACAGTAGCCTAATATTCCTACCTGCTGCTCTGTGTCATTAATGTGAATCAAACAAAAGAGAAAATAACTTTTAGCTTTAATAAGAATAAATTTATATTTAATTCATTCACAGTTAATCAATTCACAGTGAAGGTTATGCAATATTATTTTTTTTTTATTAAATTTCTGTACTAATTCTTAATACATGTTAAATTAACCTATTGTACCTGAAAAACTTAATTTGTTTTAATTCATATTTTTGTTATATTGACAGAAATTAGATAAAATAACACAAAATATCTATATCGTTATATATATTTTTATGGTGAAACAAAATTTCTCATATCAGAATTTGGTCATGTCGCCGATGCCTGCGGTGAATGAAGCCTGGTTTTGTGTCAGTGTCACACGAATTTTCGCAGTGCACACACAATGTGCTCCGATCAGAGACATGGTAACACAGGGTGTAAAGTATGCGTGAGTCGGCACAGATCATAAAAATGAACTGCAGTCCAGCCGGGTCCACATGCTCCCCAGTGAAACTTTGTTCTTGGACTTGAAACAGACTTGAGACTGAGTCAGGTCTCTGTACTAGCTAACACTGTTAAGTACATTTATAATCAGAAAAAAAAAAAAAAAAAAAAATGTAATACAGTTTAAAAACTAGCTTATAACTGGAAAATGTGATCTACCTTAAAAGGTCAAAGCTAACATTTTTAGCAAAACCCATATATTTTTCTAAAACAGAGTATAGCTTGTATAACTAAACAGAATGGTACAGGCATATCAGTAGGTTGGTGTGTCATATAGTGTTGATTGCAGACTGATGTTGATGCAAATGCAGTAGACGCAGCTGAGAGCTGCAGTGCAGTGACACACAGAGGGCTATTATACAAAACACACCCACTCTAGTGAACACTCACCAATTTCACGAATTACACTGGATGGCATTTGAGATTAGCAATAAAAATTGTTATGTGGTTATTCAGGATTTGTGACACAGCCTCGCCATTAGACATCATGCCATCACTGCTGATAAGACTTAAAACAAACCCATGTGTTATATTTTGCACATAGCCTATTTTTAGGACCATTAAGTATTATTTTTTATGACAGTTAAGCAAAGCAAAAAAAGTGCTAAAATCACACACACACACAATACGACACAGTGCGTGTGTGTGTGTGTGTGTGTGTGTATACACACACACACACATAACATTATTTTTTCACATTACAGTAATGAGATGTAATATGAACATGTTTTTGGTGATTACTTTCCAAAGGCACATTTGGAGTCTCGGTTCATGTTTAAATGCAAAGTAACGATTTTTGGTGAAAGAGATTGGTGTCCAAATTTGTGTTAAATTATAATCAGTAGGTCAGGGAATTATCCAAAGCTGTTGCTCGTGGTTGACTATGTATGTACCTATCATCTACAAACTCCATTAATGGCAAAGCAAAGCCTCTGGCTACCACCACATTACAGGCTATGCAAGGCCTTAACTACTTTTTTTTTTCTTTTTTTTTTGAGTGATCATTTAGTTCCCATGGAAACCTTTTGTAACTCATAGCAGGATAGATGAAAACAAAGATACTGTGCACAGACGGAGAGAAAGAGAGGGAACTGTGGATGAGAGTCCACCTACTCAGAGCTGGAACAGAACAGCTCTTACCATGGTCAAAGAGCAGCCACTCACAGCACTGCCACATCAACACTACAGCTTCACTCCCAAACTCTTACTGCTATAAATACACCACTAAAATATCTGCAACTGAATGAGCTAATTCACATGCTATATTAAAGACAACATGAAACTTGGAGCCAATTCCACAGGATGACTGAGACTACAAATATTCTACCTATGATTGAGATTTTAATCTAATTGTTTAATCTAAAGCTTTTTTTTTTTCTTTTTTACTAATGTCCATTACGAAAATAATGTTTGTATACATAATGGATCAACAAGTCCCACCCTTCACTATTTGTTTGCACTACTAGGTGCAAATAAAAGTATCTGTGTGAGAAACAAACAAATTCAATGTAACAAATTGTTATTGTTACATACATAAAGGGATTTTGGAACATTCCTCAAAGATGACAGTAGCATAGGGGCAAGATGCAAGATGCAAGATGCATGTTTTTACTGACAAGAGAGGTCAAAGCAATGGTTCTCAATCCCCAGCACTGCACATTGTATTACTCTCCTATTTAACACGTGATTTATATCGTCCACTTTAGATTGGTAAAAAAGATTAAGATTAACATTTAGATTAACATTTTTTAAAAGAAGTCTCTTCTGCTCACCGAGGCTGCATTTATTTTTATTCAAAATATAGCAAAAACAGTAATATTGTAGAATATTTTTAAAATTTAACTTTAATATATTTTATAAAAACTTTAATTTAATATTTGAATATACTTTAAAATGCAATTTATTCCTTTGTTAGCAAAGCTGAATTTTCAGCATCAGTACTCCAGTCTTCAGTGACAAAAAGTTTAAGAAGAACAGAATTTACCTGAAATAGAAAGCTTTTGTAACAGTATACACTACTGTTCAAAAGTTTGGGGTCAGTAAGATTTTTTTTTTTTTTTTTAATTAATACTCTTATTCAGCAGGGGTGAATTAAATTAATCTAAAAGTGACAAAAGTAACAGTAAACACATTTATAATGTTACAATAGCTTTCTATTTCAGATAAATGCAGTTCTTTTGAACTTTCTATTCATCAAAGAATCTTGAAAAAATGTACACAACCATTTTCAACACTGATAATAGTAATGTTTATTGAGCAGCATATATATATATATATATATATATATATATATATTATGAAATAAATGTTTTTCTCCAAAACAACGTTGGCCACAATTATTGGCACCCCTAGAATTTTTTCATGAATAAAATATCTCTGAAGTACTGTATATTCCCATTCATATTTACATTTTTTTTACCACACCAGGGTGTTCATGAATATGAAATTGTCCAGCCATGACTTCCTGTTCCACAGGAGTATAAACATGAGGAAACACAAAGGCCAAATTCCCTTAATCAGCCATCACAATGAGTAAAACCAAAGAATATAGTTCTGATGTGCAGCAAAAGATTGTTGAGCTTCACAAAATAGAAAGTGGCTGTAAGAAAATAGCTAAAGCATTGAAAATATCTAAAGCATTGTCTAAATTGTCCTAATGTGCGGTGAGGAGGAAAGTTTGAGTGGCCAAAGACTCTCCAAGGATCACAGCTGGAGAATTGCAGAGATTAGTTGAGTCTTAAGTCTCAGAAAGCCTAAAAAAAAAATTATCAAACAGCACCTACATCCCCGCAAGTTGTTCGGGAAGGTTTCAAGAAAAATCCTCTGCTCTCATCCAGAAACAATCTCTAGCATATTCATTTGTCAGACACGAATGGAACTTCAAACGGGACCGGCTTCTATGGTCAGATGAAACTAAAAAAAAAAAAAGCTTTTTGGCAGCAAACCCACCAGATGGGTTTGGTGCACACATGGATAAAAAGTACCCCATGCCCACGGTTAAATATACTGCTGGATCTTTAATGTTGTGGGCCTATTTTTCTGCCGGAGGTCCTGAACATCTTGTTCAGATACATGGTATCATGGATTCTATCAAATAACAACAGATAAAAAGTCAAAACCTGACCGCTTCTGCTAGAAATCCAATAATGGGCCGTGATTAGATCTTCCATCAGGACAATGATCCAAAACAAACATCAAAACCAACACAAAAATGTGTCACTGAGCACAAAATGAAACTTCTGCCATGGCCATTCCAGTCCCCTGACCCGAACCCTAAAGAAAATGAGTGGAGTGAACTGAAGAGAAGAAGCACCAACATGGAGCTGGGAATCTGAAGGATCTGTAGAGACTCTGTATGAAGGAATGTTCTCTGATCTCTTGTCAGGTGTTCTCCAAACTCATCAGGCATTATAGGTGAAGACTCAGAGCTGTTATCTTGGCAAAAGGAGGTTGCAAAAAGTATTGAATAAAAGGGAAAAACATTTCATAATGTGATTTTTCCCCTACTTTCAATTTTTTTTCCTTCAATGAAAGGTTAGATTTTTGCTAATTGTATTAATTAAAGATCAAAAGGATAAACAATGCAGATTTATTTTTACAGTCATCTTTGATCATATTTATCAAGGGTGCCAATAATTCTGACCACAACTGTAGTATATATAGTATTTATACTAATACGAATAGGTGTTTCAATCAGACCCATTTCCAGAGGTGTATAAAATCAAGCACCTAACTATGCAGTCTGCATTTAAAAACATTTGTGAAAGAAAAAAAAAGGGTCGTTCTGAAGAGCTCAGTGAATTAAAGAGTGGCACTTTGAGAGGATGCCACCTTTGCAATAAGTCAGTTCATAGGTCAAAACCCCTTATGTCAGGCCTCTGACTTGGCCACTCAAGGACATTCACCTTTCTATCCTTAAGCCATTGCATTGTTCTTTTGGCGGTATGTTTAGTATCATTGTCATGTTGGAAGGTGAAAAACCTGCTCCTCTTGAACTGTCTAGCAGAGGGACGCAGGTTTTCCTCAAGAATATGGATGTACTTGGCAGCATCTATTTTCCCTTCAATCCTGACCAATCGCCCAGTCCCTGCTGAAGAGAAACACCCCCACAACATAATGCTGCCACCACCATGCTTCACAGCAGGTTTATTTTGTTTTGGGTGGTGTGCTGTGTTTGCTTTCCACCAAGCATAGCACTTTGAGTTCAGTCCAAAAAGGTCAATTTTGGTCTCATCACACCATAGCACCTTTTGCCAGATGGCATCAGAGTCTTCCAGGTTTGTTTTTGCAAAGCACAAATGAGACTGAGTGTGGCACTTTTTCAGGAAAGGCTTCTTTCTTTGCCACCCTGCCATACAGGCCAGCTTTGTGTCAAGCTTGTGAGATAGTTGTCACATGCACAGACCGACCAGTCCCAGCCATAAAGCCTTGTAAGTCCTTTAAAGTTGCCTTTAGCCTCTTAGTAGCTTTTCTGAACAATGTCCTCCTGGCTTAAATCTTTAAGAAACAGCTGGTTTTATTCTGAAGTAATCAAAACCACTACAATTGATGTCATGTGGGGTAATTAGCCTGGTGTTTGATCTGGAAGCTGACTGGTTGCACATGAGCAAGTTTATAATGGTATACTCTAAGGCAGCGGTTCCCAAACACATTCCCCAACACTGCACATTTCTCCTTTGTCTGACATACCCATTTCAGGTCTTGGAGTTTCGAATAATGAGCTGATGATCTGAATCAGGTGTGAACCCCTGCTTTAAGGGGCTTATCACTTTACCAAACCAGGTATTTCACTAATTAATTTTTAATAATCCTCCAGACCCCCAGTTTCACAGACAAGGCTTAAGCTAGTCCTAGACTAAAATTAATGTTTGAGCTGTTTTAACTGAAAGCAACTTGTACTGACATATCTTAAAATATGTCAGTGTCATTGCTTTGTCTCAAGATGCACACCAGTAATGTTTGTATTTAGTGTACTTTTATAAAAGCTACTTAAATATCCTAATTGAACTAAGGCTTAATCCTGGCTTAGGCTAAACCCTGTCTGTGAAACTGGGCCAGACTGTTTTAAAATGGTATTTTAACCGTAACCCTACAGCTAAAAAAATTTAGACTTAATTTATTTTATTTTCCAGGGTGTAATGTTAGATTTTCACAGGGTATGATGACTTTCTATAGGCACTGTGCTCTGCTTAGATTTATTCCACTCTTCTAGGCAGTAGCTTTACTTTTTATAAAACCCAGCTGAGGAATGAGGTGGTGACCCGGAGTATGTCCTCAAGTTAACATCATGTTGAAGCACTTAAGAGTCCTCCAGATAAGAAAATAGAAGATCCAATAATACAGACTTCTACTGATGCCTGCTTCTGAGAGCTTAGACTAGTTAGAGTACATGCCATTATTTATTCAACATTGATGAAAATGAGGTCCCAGTCCCCTTAATATGTCTTGTCATGTCTAATTTTCACAACTCATATTTTCAGAGCTCTTTGTCAGCTAGAGATTTGTTGAAACATGTTTTTTTTTTTTTTTATGTTTTGTCAACTGAATGTTTGACACTCACTACAACACATTAAATTGTAAAGAAAAAATGTACTTCCATCCCTCACAGCCACATTTTTGTTCCTGTCAAATTAAATATGCTGTTGACTCTGACTGAGGTCTATTCTTTGAAAACCTGCAAGTAGTCATTCCCCAACTGCAAACAAAATGCCAGGAGCATGTTGAGGCAGGAGAGGGCAGTTTGATTTGAATGTGGTTCCAGAGGAGCAGGATTTTTATTTTTTTGTAATTTTTTTGTAATTTTTTTTTTTTTTTTTTTTTTTGCACCCATTCAAGTTCAATGCCCTGTGAAGTGCATATATTGCAGATTTTTTTTTTTTTTTTTTTGATGGAACTGTTTATTTTGACTATGATTTTAAATCTACTTGCATTGGTTACTGAACACTGTTTTGTTTCGGTAAATCTGTGAATAGATTCTGCTCTACGTCACAGACATCTTATCAGTGCTAAGTGCATACTCGAATGCAGAATGGTAGATACTCATGCAAAAATACAGTACTTTAGAAGGAAATGGATTGCAAATTTCATTGCCTGAAGATGTGTAAAAATAACAGCAAGAGCTATAATGCTGATTAGACAATTAATTAACACTGCATGAGTCCTTTTCAATCATTGTCAGTCTCGGCTTGAGATATTTGCATGATTCACTACCACAGCCATTCATGTGTGTACAGTATATGTGCAATTTTACAGTGAGTATGTGTGTATGTCTGATTTAAGTGTGTGTGGTCCTGGTAAACCCTATGTTATGAGGACAAAATGTCCCCCAAAAAATAGCAATATCCGAATTCCTTGTCTTTGTGGGGAGATTTTTTGGTCTGCATGAGGACAACACTTTTTTTTTTTTTGAAAATGTAAAAATGCAGAATGTTTTCTGTGATGGGTAGTGTAACAAGGTTAGTAGATAAGGGAAGAAGATGGCAGCAAGGCGGCAGCCCCTCACGGACGACTGCCGCACACATAAACAAAACATAACATAAAATAGTCCAGGCCTGGTCCTCTCTTGTCCTTCACTGTCGTTGCTCCTCCTTTTATGCTTCCAAGCTCCTCCGTGAGATACGAGACTGGTGCGGTGCGCAGGTGGCACTCATTATCAATCACGCCACCGGCCTCTCGCCATTCTCATGGCTTTCGGCCTCATCCTGCTTGCCACAGGTAGGTTTAGCATTAGGGGATAGAATATGCAGTTTGTACAGTATAAAAATCATTATGTCTTTGGAAATTCCCATTAAAAAACCTAGAAACTCAATGTGTGTGTGTGTGTGTGTGTGTGTATTTAGAGTGTGTCTTCAATCTAAGTACAGAGGGCTCCAAATGTCTGAGACCAGTAGTGATAATATAAAAGTTAAAACAAAAAAAGGTAGATGTCATGTTTTATTTATTACAACCAAGCAAAAAATGTGATGTAATAAGGCGGCTGGTGACAGAGCTCAGTACACTGAAGTGCAGAATCATCAGTGACCTCAGTGAACAACTTGTACCTGGTGCCTGATGAAGACTAACTAGTTGAAACATTGTGCTTAGTTGTAATTTAAAAAAAAAAAAAACAGGTGTAATAGAAAAAATTGTCCTACACTTGATCCCAATTTGTGTTTTAGATGTGCAGTTCCCCTTCAAAAGTTACTCTCAGTGCTGCGCTGATTTAAGCACTATGGGAAAACATCTTTGTTTGACCGGTTGTGAACACGTGTGGCAAACACGGCAAGAATTTGGCTTAAATAACCTTTTCTTTCAAGCTCTACATGATAAGTTATCAAAATCATGGAACAAACCCTATTCCTCTCGTGTCTTCATGCCCTTGACATCAGTATATTCGAATATCGTCGGTGCTAAGGCACAGGGATATACGATGATGAAGAGACGTTCGTGGGCTATCTCTCCCCTGGCAGCGCATCATCCTTGAAAAAGCCCGTTCTTCCCTCCAGACAATGCAGAATCACATCTTCGCTGGTGGGGAAGGCTTTTCAGGCTTGATGCCCCTGTATCGTCTTCCGGCCTATTTGGTGACTCAGTAAACACTGTAGTCTGGAGGTTCTGGGCGGCTAAGAGATATGAGGAAGCGTTTGTGAAGTTCCTCCATGCTCAAGGGTTGGGGCTGTTGGCGTTTGTGAAGTTCCTCCATGCTCAAGGGTTGGGGCTATTGGCCACCCAGCCCCAACCAGGTCCGTCTCAAAAAAGGGAGGTACAGAAGCAGAGCATGGTGAGTCATGCTCCCCCTCGCAGAAATTGGGGACCAGCGCCACGCTCAGCCCCCTAAGAAAAATATTAAATAGCGAAATATTAAATGTTCAGTTGCTTCCTGCCGTTTCTCATGACACTAAACATTTAACATTCCCCCATCACCTAACTCAGACATTGCGTCACCTGACGCTGCATCACAAGACATTGTGTCACTCGACTTTGTTTCAAAGTTAGTGCCCCTTTCAGAGAGGTTGGCAGCATGGAAGCTACTGCCAAATCTATCTCCGTGGGTGTTGAGAACTGTACAGAAAGGCAACAGAATAAAGTTTGTGCATCATCTTCCGCGTTTCAACGGCATGGTCTCCACTACAGTGAAACCAGAACAGGCGCATTTGCTGACACAAGAATTGCAAACTCTGCTGGATAAAGGGGCCATAGAACATGTTCCCCATGCTCCCCAGACAGTCAGGTTATTACAGCCATTATTTTCTGGTTCCCAAAAAAATGGGGGGTTGCATCCGATTCTAGACCTTCATGGTCTGAATCGTTCTCTCAGAACATTCAAGTTCAAAATGTTGACGGTCAAAATGATTGTGTCTCAAATTCAACACAAAGATTGGTTTGTCACAATCGACCGATCATTCGGTTCAGAAACTTCTTTTCTACTATTAGGAAATGTAAACAGACCATAATATCAATCCACACAAGCGGCAATCAGGTCAGCGCCGCGAAAGGCAAGAAAACTGCGACTTAAGTTGGGTTCTGATTAATGTGTGGATTTCTTTGTGTCATCACCAAAATTGGTCAGTCAGATCTGGGAAAGATTTTACGAAGCAGAGGTGGACCTCTTCGCTTCACAGGAAACAGCGCAATGTCCCCTTTACTTTTCACAGGCCACTCCAGCCCCCTGGGTCTGGACGCCATGGCAAATGCATGGTCCAACAAGCGTCTATATGCATTTCCTCTGATCACTCTGCTCCCGGGAGTCCTGGCCAAGGTCCATCAACAAGGGTCACGCCTCTTGTTGATAGTGCCTCGTTGGACAACCAGAGTTTCTCAGAAATAATATCTCGCCTTGGCAGCTCGCCCTGGGCGATACCGAGCAGGAGGTATCTCCTGTCTCAGACTCAGGGGACGATACTCCATCTCCGGCCAGAGCTGTGGAACCTTCATGTCTGGCCCCTGAGGGGGACCAGCTAAAAGCTGCTGGACTTCCAGTGGATGTAATAGAGACTATTTTAAGTGCAAGGGCTCCCTCCACTAGAAGAATGTAGGCCTTTAAGTGCCGCGTCTTTGAAAGTTGGTATACTATGCATCGTGCAGACCCAGTTCACTTCCAGATTGTTTCAGTACTAGAGTTTCTGCAGGAGAAGCTGTCAGCAGGCACATATCCTGCTGCTCTCAGAGTTTTTGTGGCTGTCAGCCTGCCACGCTCTGATTGATGGGGTTTCAATAGGGAAACACCCTTTGATTGCCTGCTTCATTCGTGAAGCTAGGCATTTGAGACCACCCACCAGGGTGAAAGTTCCCTCGTGGGAC
This sequence comes from Hypophthalmichthys nobilis, assembly GCA_037950665.1. Lineage (NCBI taxonomy): Eukaryota > Metazoa > Chordata > Actinopteri > Cypriniformes > Xenocyprididae > Hypophthalmichthys > Hypophthalmichthys nobilis. Next base: position 23,156,324 of record CM075491.1, on the reverse strand, counting down.
TTAGCCGTGGTCCTTGAGGGGCTTGTCGATGGCACCTTTGAACAACTAGAGTCAGCGCCGATCAACCTTCTGACTTTTAAGTTGGTTTTCCTTATGGCTATATCGTTTCTAAAGAGAATTGGAGATTTGCAGGCTCTATCGGTTTTGCCATCCTGCTTAGACTTTGCCCCTGGACTATAGTCAAGGCTATTTTGCACCCTCATCCCGATTACCTTCCAAAGGGCATCCGGTCATTCTTGAAGCCTTCTGCCCTCCACCGTTCACTTCGCTGAAGCAGGAGAGATTCCACTTACTCTGTCCAGCATGTGCTCTTGAGATTTACATCCACCGCACTAGCCAGTGTCGTAAGTCAGAGCAGCTGTTCATTTATCACAGGGGTTGTAACCGGGGGGTGGCCGCCACAAAGCAGACTATGTCACATTGGGTGAGAGATGCTATCACCCTAGCCTATGAGGTGCGTGGTCAAGCTTTGCCTCTAGGCATCAGGGCTCATTCTACCAGGAGGTTGAATCCTCCAGGGCTTTGGCAAGGGGCGCCCCTTTGCAGCAAAAATGTGATGCGGCAGGTTGGTCCTCGCTGTACACATTTATTAGATTCTATAGTTTGGATGTTCATGTTACTCTGGGCTCTCATGTCCTGGAGTCAACATCCCAAGCCCATGTCTGAGGCACACACACTACACAACCTTGAGGGGTCCAGACACTTCCAGTGCAGTGGCGTTGGTATTCTCATTCCCATAGCGCTTAAATCAGCGCACCATTGAGAGTAGCTTTTGAAGAGGAATGTCTAGAGTTACTTGACTGTAACCCTGTTCCCTGAAAAAGCGGGAACGAGATGCTGCACTTCACTGCGATACTGGGCATGTCCAGGACATTCTTCAGACATAGTGAGAAGAGAAGAGAAGAGAAGAGAAGGTTTTGAAAAGTGTTCGAGAATCAGTAGAATTGTTAATTTTATTGTGAAAGTATGTGGTTTTAGCAATGGAGACATTTGTAGAGAAGGAAAAGAGTAGTGACTGATACAAGAAGGGCAGAAGGTGTGGCGCGGGCCATTTGCTACACGTGTTCACAACCTGTCAAACAAAGATAGCACTTAAATCAGCGCAGCATCTCGTTCACGCTTTTTCAAGGAACAGGGTTACAGTCAAGTAACCTGAGATGGCTTCTTGATACTCTTTTGATAATACAAATGTTACTTGATAAGTTTACTTTAATTAATTAATTTGTTTGTTTGTTTGTTTGTTTTTTAAATTCCTTATTACATTTATAACTTGTGATAAGTTTATGAAATATGCTTGGGAAGTTTACGTCCTGTGTTGTGTCATGCTATAGTGCATCTAAAAAAACTGCATTTTGCTAATTATTTACATTTACTTGTCACACAGAATAACTATGTAAAAAAAAAAAAAAAAAAAAAGAATAGAATTAAAACCAAATAGTGACAGAGTCTAAAATATACATTTTTCATTTACAGAATTTTTAGCCTAAAATCTTGTTGATTAAAAAATCAGTCAGTCTCAGCCTAAGTATATATGTTAGTCTCAGCCTCAGACGTCACACCCTTTGTCCGTTGGCTGAACGTCTGATGCAAATGGCACACTTAACTGGAAACACTCCAGAATTTTCGAAGTCATCATCTAGTTGGTTGAATTCTACAGTATGTCCGGGAGACTTGTGTTGTAATGACTGAATCGATCAAACACACAATTGTAAAAAGTTAATCTTCCAACCCTTCACCCATGCAGACTCCATAATGTTTGGCTCCCCCACTGAGCACTATCACCCTTCTGCTTCACTCACACACTTAAAAAACACTTGGGACATTGATTGTTCTCAAAACAAGAATCAGACATGCAGCCCATTGAAATGGCATCCTTTCCACTAATTCATTGACAAATTTGCTTAAATTAATGAACATGCATTATTACATGAGTTATTACTCGCCGTTTAATAACTCACACTTTGGTCGACATCACCATCTCTTAGAATGCATTGTATGTTTGTTAAATTTATCAAGGTATAAATGGACACAAACTACCAGCTTACTCCCCTCATGCAAATGAGTTCACTTTCAAACAAAAGAACATTTCCCACTTGGAAATTGCACCTTTCTCATTGGTCAAGCCAAAACTCAAAGGTGTGACTGCTGTTGAGGTTAAAAAGCCCCCACGCAGATCGCACTGCTCTCTTTTGGTCTTCTGCCTTTGTTCTTGCTGATTCTGCTGATTGCTGGTCAACTCACCCAGCTAGCTGGCCGGCGCAGCCGCACCAACAGGCCTCATTCACTTCAAGCCATGCGCAACTTCCTCAACAACAGGGTCAAATTAACAGCGCAAGTTTGTCGTCATTTTTTTCACTCAACGCATAAGCTATTGATTACAACTTCAGCACCATCGGACCGAAGCATCAAGAATTTCTCCTGAGACTGCATATCTGGACGCTCCTCAACAGTTAAGACATTTGCAAATATCGTACATTTGAACACTAAACAGCGATTTAGTATTAAGTTGTGGTGCTTTATAGTGAGAGACTGATGGTTCTTCCAGCTCATTTCCCCTATGCTATGGTTCAATTCATTTCAATTCTCTCATTTCATATGTATGCGTGATTTGTATGTCTGTGTGTGTGTTTAGTCTAACTACGTGTTCGTGATTTAGTTAAATAAAACTTTGTGCACATTCTTGCGAGTTGATTCTGATCTGCTTCTAAACCAATGTCAATGATAACGATTACAATCGCAGCTATATGCTAAGAAAGAGTTATTTTTCTGTGGCCATGGAAAATATCCTTTCTGAAGAGTTGATAGACGATCAATACTGAGTGTTCGCTGACCTAACAGATTAATTGATTGTAATATTAATTCAGCTACATCAAGTTCATTAATTGATTCAAATATTTATAATTAATTACAATGAGTTATGATTAATTATTCATATTTCCCTTTTGAGCTAATTTGTTACAGCATGCCACATTTTTTAATTGTCCGCCTAGAAACAAATGCCGTGACGCCAAACCCCCTCATGGAAGAAGAACGCTGTCATGTTTACAACTGTGACAATGAGCGCTTACCAGGTTCAACTAAATGCTGGATTTTAAAAAGTATGTGAAGTTCACGGCTCCATTGTTGCAGTAAACTTGCACATCATTCTTGAATGAATAATTTATTAGACTTTACATTTTCACATCCCTAAACATGACACAGAACAAAACGAACTGTGAATGGTTGCGTTACATGTCAGTCAAACGTCCTCTTGGGTGGTCCTTGGCCAATGAAAGCTGTGATAGAGTTCAGACCTTCTGCCATCAGTCTGAAGGTCTGGCTATGCGAGACAATATTTGTCATATGGACATTTTTGCATCTTTCCATTTACTGTACATATTATGTTCACTTTTAACTGTAAGAAAAAAAAAAAGGAAAAAAATCTGAATTATTGTTAATCACATACTAAATTAGGATTTCTTGTTTCCCAAAGAGTGAATCTAGAAAAGACAAATAAAGTTGAAAGGTTTGAAAGGGACAACAGGACTATTCAGTCCCACCATGCCTTTTACTGCAGCACGATTCAATACTAGTTAAATCTTTCATAAGGTTTTTATAAAATAAAAATGGAAAAGAGATATGCAGGAAAAAAAGAAAAACATATAGATATATTCACTTAATATTTCAACAGAATTTAATGGATTTCTCTTTTTCAGGGTTTTCTTTTTCTTGTCTTGCTTAAAGCAATGTCTGCTTCTCTTCTGTCCACTCTACATGTAAGACTTGGACGCTTCAGAAACAGACCTACAAAAACATTTTGAAAACATTAAAAAAAAAAAAAAACAGGAAGCTGCAAAGTGACTTAACTTAATATACAGAGAAAGCTATAAGTTAGCCATGGAAGATGGATTCCCCTGAAAAGTGTAATGCTGTGATTCTATCAAAATATTTGTTTGAGCATCCTAATATGATCTTATATACAGCAACACTGCAAAAATCATTGTGATATTTCTTGTTTTGTTTTGTTTTTTGTAATTAAAAAAAAAAAAACTGTCATAAAGAACATAGCATGCATAAAACCTGAGCAAAAAGTTTTTATGTTTTTTTTTTAAAAATCAGAACAGGGGGATCTGCATTTGCATTTATCAGTCCCTGTAACATCCAAAATCATCAATCAAGATTGTCTTCCATTGGTGGTAACTAGTGAGCTGGGTTTGCTGAAGCAAAATATCTAAAAAAACATTGAACACTAAAATTTCCAAAAAGAAAAAGTGCATAGTGTATAGTCCGTCATTTGGGACACAACTACAGTTTACATTCTGAGATATCAACACTGCCATCTAGCATTCGGTCTCATTTCTCACAGAGGAGCTTGGAAACATAAAAGGAGGAGTGATGAGCCGACGACAGTGAAGGACAACAGTGTTATGTGTTATGTTATGTTATGTTATGTTATGTTACGTTATGTTTTGTTTATGTGTGTGCAGCAGTCGTCTGTGAAGGGTTGCCGCCTTTACTTTTGTTTTGTGTTTGTTTATTTTAAAATTATATTAAAGTGTTTGAATCATTCGCCGGTTCCCACCACCTTCTTCCCTGAACAACATACTGTGTTACACTCTCTGATTAATATCTACTAACACTTTATTTTGATGCTCCCCAACAGTCTACTAACCCTAACCCTACCTAACAGTCTACTATAATCTCTATTGACATGTAGATGCAAATTAATGAGAGCTAGTTGACATGTAGTTACAATGTTACTTATAGTTAGTAGAATGTCTAAAGTGAACCATCAAAATAAAGGATAAGCAAATCTATTTTTTCTCTGGCAACAATTCAGGAGACGGCAAATTTTGAATTTGTAACAAAAACAACCATATGGATTCTTGATTAAAGCGCACCAATAAAATGGATTACTGTTATTATTATTTTATTTAAAATTAAGTAAATGGGTCAACTGCAGTAAACAAACATGACTGAAAACATTCAGTAAGTAAGGCTTTGTAAACATGCACATCTATACTTTACCTTTTATATACTGTCAATATGTCAATATTGCACGTTTCAGTGTCTATGCAAACATGAGTAAATGTACATGTGTGGTAGAACCACATTTTATGTAAAATACATACACATTCTCATGAGATCACGTTGGACATTTTTACGTTGTCTACCTTGAATCTGCTCAGTGGATGAATGTTGTTTAAAAATACAATTTGTGGTTGTGAAAACTGTATCACTGTGAGCTCTGGGGCTAAAAACAGAAGTGCTGATAAAGTTCATGTATTCCAGTGGGCTCACACTCAAAGACCATGTGCTCAGCTCAGGCACCATTTTCTGCTGGCCCTTCATTTCACTGAGTACAGCAATTAGAGTAATGACATTAGGCAAATTACAACACTAAAACAGACACCAGGTACGTGAGCTCCATACATCTCAGCGATATACTTAGTTCATACTGGAGGCAGCATGAGCTCTCTGATGCGTGGGAAATGAATGATAGGTTCACGTGAATAAGATGAAGCACAAGCGTTAATAACGTTCAATCATATACCTGATGCTTGCCATTGAAACTAGACATCTGCTCATAAATACTTCTCCAAGATTTCTGCAGCGCCTCCATCTTGGAGAGGGAAAATCAGATGTGTGTGGCGTGCGGTGAGGCTGACTCAAGAACTGACGTGATTGATTGCACCAACCTTTTCCAGTGCCATTTTGTGTTTGTGTTGGAAGGGCAAAAAATTCCCTGGACCACTGGGGAAGGCATTGCATGACATTGCATAAAGCATGCATAACGATATAGAGGAGTTCATGCTAGCTGCCTGCAAGCATTTTCATTTATTTGGTGCTTTATGTGCCGTTTGCTTAGGATGTCCAATTGCATCATTTCCACAGCACAGTCTATTTTCAGACTAGTTCTCCCTAAAAGAAAAATTCTGTCATTTACACACTCATGTCATTCCAAGCTAAATGTTTTTTATGTTTCTTTGAAACACAAAAGAAGAATTTCTAAAGACTGTTCCCATACAATTACAAAAAAAAAAAAAAAAACTGATGCAATAGTCTTCTGAAATTGTATGATAGCTTTTTTTTTTTTTCAGACTGAAATTTAAGTTTTATTTTTAAATGCTAAACTTTCCATTCAGTTAGCTGTGACTGGATCATTGAGTTAAAATCGTGATTTGTGAACAAATCATCCCGGCTGTCTTTGTGAATTGGATAAACATATTCACTGTATATCTACATTTAGGAATTTGACATTGATGCTTCTCTGACAAACAAATGGAGAAATTTTGGTCTGTCTCTCACAAAGCTTATGACTTAATGACTTCAGAAATGTAGGGCCTGCTTTACACCTGGTCACTTCATCTCTGATCCGATTTGATCAGATTTAAAAAGTAACTTTGTCGATTTTCAACCCGCTTTGTACTGCTACAATGTTGGTAGTATATGTAAATGAACAAGGTTTACTCTTTCTCCATGTTACCTGTACTAAGAAATTAATGTTTATTTGTCAGCAACAGTCCGGCGGATGATGTGTTTTGTGTCATCCAGAGAATTTTGACAGCTCCAGGGCTTTTGTGAAAACTACAGATTATACTTTTTTCTGATTATGCATTGTTTTATCCCTGCCTAAGGACAGTCCGATTGAAAGAGTGTTATTAACAGAACCAGTGGCGTAGCGTCTGGGCATGCAGGGTATGCCCGTGCAAATGGGCCCGGGCGGATTGGGAGCCCGCCAAGGGGAAAGAGGGAATAAACTTTTAATTTGTGGACACGATAAATATATTTTGTATGCATGCCAAGTAAAGTAATTTCTTGTTCCTCCGTAATTTCAAATTTCTCAATAATTTCTTGTGTGCATTTGTTATTTTCTGCACCCCGCTGCTGCCATAGTACTACGCCATCATTTTTTTTTAATGACGCTGCACTATGTGCAAAAGCTGCATCACAGCACCAAATTAAAAAAAAAAAAAAAAAGAAAACACTGTGTGAGAGGTTAGTGGAGAGATACAACAAGACTTGTCTCCAGCCCTTCCACAACAACTGATCGCATTCCGTGCAGCCTTTAAAAGACAAATCTCTGGGATGACAACAGTTCAAGTTCTGGCCATTTTTTTTATTGTTGAGAACAACTCTATCACATTGATTGATTGACTGATTTTCCACAGTCTGTTCGAAACCTAGGCTTTCGCATCATATATGGTTCTTTTACTGAGTGCCTATGGCTCGACGGAACAAAAAATAAACCAAACAATTTTTTAAAACTTTTTTCATTAATAATCAAGCTAGTGTGCCGATTTAATTAAAAATCTATATATTATTAAATATGACATAATTCATCAATGCCCGTTTGTCATGTATAATACCCAAACCAATCATGATCTGGCACAACATGTTCAAATTTCATTGGACAACATGAAGTGGAAATCACATGGACAGACGAGTGATTTCTGCGGTTTGTCTCATTTTATAAATCAAATTGTATCGCTGACAAAATGGATGTTAACTGACTACAAAGCCTAGTGAATTGAACTAGTGTTCAATTCATTCAGTGTATTTATGCATTTTGATACACCGTTTACTATTTGATGAAACTATCATAGTTAATGAAACCAAAGTGCCACCTACAGGCCTATTATGTAAAGTGTAGGCTGGAGAAATGGTGACTTGAAAGGACTTTATAGCCTATTACCATTTTTGATAATTAGCTTATGCAGCATTATGAAATAAGTCTCTTATGCTCATCAAGCCTGCATTTATTTAATCAAAAACAGCAATATTTTTTAATGATTTTCTATTTGAATATACTTTTAAATATCATTTATTTATGTGATGCAAAGCTGAATTTTCAGCATCATTCCTCCAGTCTTCAGTGTCACATGATCCTTCAGAAATCATTCTAATATGCTGATTTATTATCAGTGTTGGAAAGTGGGAACAGTTGTGCTGCTTAATATGTTTTATAACCTGCTGTGATACTTTTTTTCCAGGATTCTTTGATTTAAAAAAAAAAAAAAAAAAGTTAAAAATACAGTGGTGGTCAGAATTATTGGCACCCTTGGTAAATATGATCAAAGATGACTGTAAAAATAAATCTGCATTGTTTATCCTTTTGGTCTTTAATTAATAAAATTAGCAAAAATCTAACCTTTCATTGAAGGAAAAGAATTGAAAGTGGGGGGAAAATAGTATATTCCCATTCATATTTACATTTTTTAGCACACAAGGGTGATCATGAGCATGAAATTGTCCAGCCATGACTTCCTGTTCCGCAGGAGTATAAACATGAGGAAACACAAAGACCAAATTCCCTTAATCATTTATCACAATGAGAAAAACCAAAGAATATAGTTCTGATGTGCAGCAAAAGATTGTTGAGCTTCACAAAATAGAAAATGGCTATAAGAAAATAGTTAAAGCATTGAAATTCCCCATTTCCACTATCAGGGCAATAATTAAGAAGTTCCAATCAACTAAAGATGATACAAATCTGCCTGGAAGAGGACGTGTGTCTAAATCGTCCTAATGTGAAGTGGGGAGGAAAGTTTGAGTGGCCAAAGACTCTCCAAAGATCACAGCTGGAGAACTGCAGAGATTAGTTAAGTCTTGAGTCTCAGAAAGCCTAAAAAAAATGATCAAACAGCACCTACATCCCCACAAGTTGTTCAGGAGGGTTTCAAGAAAAATCCTCTTCTCTCATCCAGAAACAATCTCCAGCATATTCAGTTGTCAGACACGACTGGAACTTCAAATGGGACTGGCTTCTATGATCAGATGAAACTAAAAAAAAGAGCTTTTTGGCAGCAAACCCACCAGATGGGTATGATGCACACATGGATAAAAAGTACCCCATGCCCACGGTTAAATATACTGCTGGATCAGATATCTTGTTCAGATACATGGTATCATGGATTCTATCAAATACTAACAGGTAAAAATCAAAACCTGACCGCTTCTGCTAGAAATCCAATAATGGGCCATGGTTGGATCTTCCATCAGGACAATGATCCAAAAACAAACATTAAAACCAACACAAAAATGTGTCACTGAGCACAAAATGAAGCTTCTGCCATGGCCGTCCCAGTCCCCTGACCTGAACCCTAAAGAAAATGAACTGAAGAGAAGAAGCACCAACATGGAGCTGGGAATCTGACGCATCTGGAGAGATTCTGTATGAAGGAATGGTCTCTGATCTCTTGTCAGGTGTTCTCCAAACTCATCAGGCATTATAGGTGAAGACTCAGATCTGTTAACTTGGCAAAAGGAGGTTGCAAAAAGTATTGAATAAAAAGGTGCCAATAATTGTGGCCAACGTGTTTTGGAGAAAAACATTTATTTCATAATGTGATTTTCCCCCCACTTTCAATTCTTTTCCTTCAGTGAAAGGTTAGACTTTTGCTAATTTTATGAATTAAAGCTCAAAAGGATTAACAATGCAGATTTATTTTTACAGTCATCTTTGATCATATTTACCAAGGGTGCCAATAATTCTGACCACCACTGTAAATGCATTTATTCAAAATACTGTTTCCAACATTGATAATAAATCAGCATATTAGAATGATTTCTGAAGGATCATGTGACACTGAAGACTGGAGGAATGATGCTGAAAATTCAGCTTTGATTACAGAAATAAATTATATTTTGAAGTAGCCTATATTAAAATAGAAAAGCATTATTTTAAACTGTAATAATATTTCACAATATTACTGTTTTTTTTCTGTATTTTTGATCAAATAAATGCAGATAGGTGATAGGCTAATGCTTTTTTTTTTTTTTTTTTTTTTACATTGCCCTTTTTTACATTTGAGCCCCTGCTCCTGAGGAACTCTCTGCACGTCCCTGCCCATGACGCTTTGCGCAAATTATGAGTGTAACTTCCATTAAGCTGTAAACAGTCAGTGAAAGACTCGCTCTATGAAAGCAATAATACGTTTTTTTTAAAAACTGGGAACAATGAGATGACATTATTCTGCTCACCCTTCAACCAACGAACATTAAAAGGACATTTAAAAGTGTAAAAGCATCAACAAGGTACTTTCAACAGGCCATGAAAAAGCACGATTCTTTTCACAGCAATAACAGACGGTTGTGATATCTGTACGTTGCCTTAATAAAAAATGTTCATGAACTTCAGCATTGCGTGATACTATTTCAAAGTGATTTCCATCATTTTTACAGACAATAAATTGTATTTACCTGTGAAAACAAACTTGGAAAGAGACATGAGGCTTTGAAGAGAAAAACGAGAGATTCTTTGTGCATTCCAGTGAATTATTAATGGGATATATTGTAAATTACAGGGGCGCAGGAGACATTTTCAAAGTGGGGGGACCAAATTGTAAGCAAAGGCCCAGATAGTAAGATCAGATTTCCAGATATCGGACCACCACTTCAGGCTCACCATCGGACCACCATCATATATTAAACTTGCCTGATCATTAACCTTCTAAGCACTGGGACCATTTTGGGGATTTCCACCTGGATTTGGCATACCCAAATTGAAAAGCTTCCCATACCCACATACAGTGCTCTAAATACAAAATATTGGTGTCATTTTACAGGAAGCCCTTTGAAGTTACATAAAACACTCCTGAAAGTGATAAAAAATATATATATTTAGTATACCTAAATAAAAAGTCTCCCCATCCCATTTACAGTGGTATAAATCCAATATTGCAGTGTTATTTTACAGAAAACCCTTTGAAAATACATAAACACTGCTGAAAGTGATATATATTATAGTATATGTTGTCTGTGCTATAATAAACAAACAAAAACAAACAAAAAAGAGGCGTTTAATGATTTTGATCAGTTTTATTTTTTCAGGAGACACAGGACTCTATTACAATCTAGAACATCCTCCAGATTTGTATAATTCCTTATATGTGCATCACTTTTTTACCTGTGTTGAGCTTCACCTGAGCATCACCCGTCTGCCTCCTGGAGATGTGATGCCAGCTGTGCCAGCTGCTGCTGCTGCTCACTAATCTTCAACAGAAACTGAAACAAAGAATTTACTGTTTATACACACAGTTTTTGCACTGTAATAAGCATTGTAAATGCAGTAATACAGTTTATACATACCAAACGCAGAGTCCTGTCCTCTCGTGCGTCCTCCCCATTGCGTCGCTGGCCGAGGCAATAATCACTCTAGTTTCACTTTCAAAGATCTTTTATCGATACCATCAACGCTTTTCCGTTGCTAGATGTGATTATCAAAATCAAAACAGTCCATAAACTATAAATCCTCACAAAAACTCACGTGTCAACCGAAACTGAATGTGAGAGATCAGCCTGTGTCAAATTTCTCGGTTTCTGAATGGACAGTTGGCTTGATTGACATGCCCCCACAAACGCTAACTTTCGGGCTTGATTTATATACCATCGACATGTCCTCAGAAAACGTTAGCAAGCTTTGATCGATGGTTTGGAGATTGTGTGTTTCTTCGAGAGCGCATTTCCTGTTCTGCACATCCGCGACAAAAGAGTTGATTATTTACGAACGAAAGCTCACAGAAATTTGAAAATGGTCTCATTTGAAAGAAAATATCCTCCGCTAGTTTGTAGCTTTTTTTAAATACTGTTTTAGTTTGATGCTGACTTAAGCAGCCCTTATCAAATGTGCGGGGGTCAATTTCTGTCTTTTTAAAACTGCAGGGGTCCAACGGCGCGCCTGGTAAATTATATCGGGAGAACAGACCACAAATGTGCAGTATATGTTGTCCTTTTTCATACTATTACAGCGGTATGCAAAGGGACAAAAGAAAAAATCACAAGGATAGAAAGCAGCGACTAAAAAGAGTTCTTGCCACAGATATTATTGTTATAACATGTTATGTTAAAATACCAAGTTACGTTATTCTCATGATGTCTGAAAATAAAACATGCAAGAAAAATTGACAGCTCATTCAGTCAAACTGACGGATAAGCTTTATTTGTAGGGCAACCTTATGATTTGAAATGATTCGTTTCAGTCTTTTTAAATGGAAGTTCCCCAAACCGGAAGTGCAACCCATAATTCGCAGTAGGCTAGACAGGAATAAGGTGCATATTAACAGCTGTATAACTGAACTGCGCACACTATTTTTGATGTTTAAATTATGTTCTAAATTATGAATTGGTCTAACGCTTTTGCAAAACGGTCTGAATCCACTCACATTTGTTTGGACTGCTCTCTCACTGAATAACCTGAAGTGATTTCTCAGTCATTAAAACACATACAGTATCGAGAGAACAACAAGCGTTTTTCAGTTGTTTTCCTCTGTGAACATGCATTAAGTGAATGTCTGACAATTTCGTTGCTTTTTGAAATTTTAGGATTTAAAGTCCCCCTGAAATAAAAATGTAAGTTTTTTAGCTTATGAATATGTTAGCCTTAATGTTATGAATAAGCTGGTGTGTTCCAAAACAATGACAAAATTCACATTTAGGAGATATAAGCATCCAAAACTTAGTCTCTCACTACGGCTAAAATGGATCACGGATTTTCATGACATCACATCGCACTTCAGCTTCTTATCAAATCTTCTGTCCAATCAAATGCTCTCTAGAATCTGAAGTCCTGCCCCCTCCTACACCTATCAACAGACACTGAAGCTGCGGCTGAAATTGGTCATTTGTTCACACATTTATTAATTTCTACATGGTGAATGGCACATAGTGCACTATATAGAGAATAGGGAACGATTCAGACAGTGTAAATATGCTTTCCATTGACGCGAATGAAGTCCGTTTTCGCGTTAGTATAATGTGAACCGCCGCAGCACGAGCACAGTCTGCAGCAAATCGGATAGCTTTTTAATAGTGTGACAAGTGTAAATAGCTTGACAAGTGTAAATAGGCCCTTATAGGAATATAGTGCACAAGTTGACTACTTTTATGATGCTCAGTCCCCAATTATTTTAATTGCAAGGAAAAGAGCATTCTATCATTCAGATATCTATCATTCTATCTAAAGAGCATGAAAGTCATTCAGGTTTGGTATAACATGAGGGTGAATAAATTATTATTTTGGGGGGTGAACTATGCCTTTAAGAGTACACATGTATGAATCTGGTCTGCCATCTGTCAGTGACATCTGTCAAGATTCAGAGTCCATATTGGCCCTGTCCTCTGGGATGTTTTCAGATGAAAGGACACTCTTCTTTACTACAGTATATGAAAAGGAATATGCTCACACTCTCAGTTGGAATGAGCATTATGCAAATTGTCTTTTTACCTTCAAGTCATTTTATTTGTATTGCTTTTTACATTTTTATTTAGTTATTTGTTTTACAAAACATTGTTTCAAACAGCTGTACAGATATTCATGATGTTAATGTTTAGAATATATCTATATCTTCATGCCTTATTGTCACATTTAGCGGATTAGAGCTGGTCAATAATATTGTTTACAAATTAAATATTATACCTAATTGATTAAATATTTCCTAATTGATGGCCTACAGGAATAGTTCAACCATTCAAATGAATTTTCATGCTCATCATGTCGTTCCAAACCTGTATGGTGATATTTTTTCATGGAACACAAAAGGAGAAATGTTTCTTTATGACAGTTATATGACCGGAAAAAGAACAATAAAAGTTGTCCCCGTGATTTGTGTCTTCGGAAATCATAGGTCTTGAGCATAGACTGAAATTTAAATATAAATTACAGTATATTAGACTTTTTAGATGTTTTGTTACCTTTAGACTTTTAAAACAATGTATTAGAATCTTAGTTTAATTTGAGAGAAACTTCTTTGGGGGAAAAAAAGAAATAATAATAAAAAGAAGAAGAAATCCATTCCAGCTAGCCCCCTCAGAGAACAATCAATTTTTCATGTCTTGAAACCTTAAAGACTGTTAGGTACATTACAGCCTTAAATTACAACTTTGAAGCATGACTCATATTATGTGCGAGAGCTGACATTAGCTGGGAAAATGAGAGTGCTTATTTGTGTCTTTACAACCCACATAGAAAAGCTTTTAAAGAAGGAAAGAATCAGACACATCAGGATTAGGATCACCAAAGGTCTGTATAAAGTGTTTTTAAATGTCAATGAATTACATAATGATAAGGACAGATAATGACAATTTCATTTGAATAAGTCCAAACTTTTCCACATTAAACTGCTACACACATACAGTACATACATGTTTATAACAGTCAGTGTTGTCCATTTTCAGTCTTCAATTTATTCTAAAGAACATTTTCTTTAGAAAATCACCCGTTTCATCCATCCATCCATTTTCTGTATGCTTTGTAGGCATGTTTAACAATTCCTGTTAGCCAAAGTGATGATGTGATTATTTAGTATGTAACCATTTCCATTTGGAACACTTAATATTTTCATATTTTAATTATATTTATTAAAAATCAATAATAAAAAAAAAAAAATAGCAATGAGGCAATTAAGGCTGTCAAAACTGCTGAAAAACTACATTTGAATTTTATACTTAATTATTACTAATATTCAAATTATTTTTAAATATAAAAGGCATAATTTCAGTTAGGGGAAAAAAAGCTTTTAGCTTGTCTCCTGAGGCCACAAGAGGGCAAAAATTACAACACCCTAAGTCTCGAGACTTTACATGGCTTTCTAAACACGCAGCTCTCTTGTGCAAGATGTGAATGCAATGGCCAAAGATGTCCATCTAGTGCATGTTTACCTAGAAAACAATTGAAAAGGAGCTCAGAAAAAGTGTTCTATGTGAACGGCTTGGTTACGGTTTTGGATCTTCCAAGATCTTCTCTGCATTGAGCTTCTCTATTTCTGCATTCTTTTGATTTAACAACTCAGCAGCGCCGTATCTAGCAAGTTCAGCTGGATAGGCTAACAAAAACATTAAAACACTACTGTGTATGAAATGTGCTATATAAATAAACTTGCCTTGACTTGCTTTGCAATAACAACCATAGCGCTCACTTACGTACATCATCAACGCATCTCATGTGCCACTGATAAAGCTTCCTGAAGCACACCTAAAATTCAAATGCAGTTTTTGCATTTGAATGTGGATTTTTATTTTAAATTCGACGAATATTCAGAATTCAAATTTTAATTTGACAGCCCTAGAGGCAACACAGTGAATGAAACATTACCTCAGACTGAGCAACAAAACAACAGTAATGAAGTATTTTTACTTTGTTACTGTACTTAAGTACATTTTTCAAGTATCTGTACTTTATTTATTTTTATCTGAGTATTTTTATTTGGGGAAACTTTTACTTCACTACATTCCAAAGCATAATATCATACTTTTTACTCTACTACATTTCATAAAAACATGCCGTTCCTTGTTATTTTGAAATTAAGAAATCGTCCCCTGCTCCAAGACGTGATAACGGCGTTCGAATCATGAACAAGTGAATCTCCAGTCCCGAGTTCACAAGTCTTACTCAAAATGTGCCAAGAACAAGATATCCTTAGAGCTTGACGGTGTGAAAAATAAGTTACTAATGCTGAATTTTAGGATTTATAATTGTAAATGTAAATCAAAATACTCAATTTGAGTATTTTGACAGCTGCATTTTTCACAGTGATTAACAGAGGGAAACTATACCCTTAGGATGAATATTATTTTGGCACAGCTGCTGAGCACAAATGCACAAAGTCAAATAGAGTCTTCAGCAGCCTTGTATCCAGAAACATTCATTTTCTCCCTAGGGATTAAAAAAAAACTTCAATAAAGAGTTTCAATCCATGAACCAGCTCTGATATAAAATCATCGGTTGCATTTTTTTAAAAACTCGCATCAAAGTTTTAAAAGTAGTAGTAAAGTGATTGTAAAAAAAAAAAAAAAAAAAAAAAAAAATTGTAATGACTTACTCATCCTATGAATCACTGCAAATGAGTAATAAAATTAACAAGGACAGTTCAATCAACTCTTCATTATAAATAACTGATTTTACTTCTGTGTATTGCAAAATATTTACATATATGCAAATATAGCAGTTTAAGAAAATGACTGGATTATGTCATTCGCATTACTTCATAGGAGTGGCTGAGCTCCTCTGCTGCAGTTCTCATTTCCATGGTAACAGTGACTTCTCTGATTGGTCAATCTCTCTTCAGTATTCAATGTGTCTTGAAAGGTTTATATGCAATAGTTAACTATTTCTCTACGGGAAAAAATGAATGTGATTTTTACTTCCATAAAATTCTTCATTGGAAGAAATCAAATGAAACTGATTTCAAAACAAAAGTCTAAGAGCAGCATGTTCATGTATCCCTGCCAATCACATCATATTTAAATGGCTGCTTATCTCATTCCTGTGACAATTCTTCCGGAATCCTTCCACTACCCCATCTCCACCTTTATTACTGAATCATTTAAGAAGTTCAGGAGGACTTCTTACTAAAAGATGTGAACTTGTGAAACTCATCTCATACACTATAGGGATATAAGGGTCACAAGTTTGGTTAAACTTTCACTCAAATGGGTTCCACTCAAGTGGTTAAGTTCCACTCATATGGATAGCAATGATGAAACTGGTATCAGGACTGTGTTTAAGCCTGTGAGACGAGGGATATTGCATTGACCAAACTTTAATAGCTAGAGCAGTGAATAATGAGGTATGGGACTGAGGTCATTAAGATGAAATCACATAGTGTGGATCTGACTCTCACAAACACAACCATCTTACATTGGTAATTATTTACTGAGTAATTAACCACAAATTAACATAGTACTAATTAAGTGTTAAGTGGAAGTCAGTGGATTTAATGAGTCAAGGAGGTGCTTAAATATGTTCCAAAATCTTTTTTTTTTTTTTTTCATTGTTACTAATGCTCATAATTTAATCATTTGAGGAAACTTCTGACCATAAAAAATGAATTTTGGCATTTAACTAACCTTGCAACATTTGTGCTATGAGAGCATGAAGGATAGTTTATATTATGCAAAATCTTGGATAGTGAGCTATTACTTATCTAAGGTATTAGGCAGTAGAGGGAGGCACCTGAACCACCCTGGCCGTAATATCATTGGAGGTGGGCTATTTTGACTTGGGCCAGTATGCGCCTACATGGGAATCCTTTAGCAACCACATAGCAACACACTAAAAAAAAAAAAAAACACCTTAGTAACCACATGGCAATGACCCGATAAACTCCCACAATTACCTAGAATTTTGATGGTGCAGACATTGAGCAGACGTCGAGTCTCAGGTCCTGCAACCACCATCAGTGCCATCAGATCCTGTGGCTCCGTCTCAGGTCGTCTTGCTCCATCTCGGTCCATTGACCTGTCGGCTCCACCTTTGCTTCTCCACCAGACACCCTCTGCCTTTCAGCTCCACCGGGTTCCCTCGTCCCACCTGCTCTCCCTTTGTCAGTTGTAATTCCACCTTTGCCACAGACTTGCGGACCTTCCTCTACGCTCCGGTCTTCCACCCCTATGGCTGCAGCAGGCTCCTCCTTCCCTGCAGGCTCCTCCTTCCCTTTTGGGTATGCCTCGGTCCTCCATCACACCGGAGTCGCCTCAGTCCTCTGGGCAGTCTGGCTCCACCTCAGACGATCGTCGCTGCGGGATCCATTGGCTCCACCTTAGTCAGTAGTCCCCCAGTTGACATCACCCTCCACGCCACCTTGGCTCCTCCCTCCTTCGATTCCACCATGGGCTGTCATCTCTGGGCTCTGGGTCTGTGCCGTTGGATGCCCTTCATCATCGCCGCCAGGGTATCGTCAGCTGCATTGCACCATCCCATCATCATCTCCTGTCCTCCCTGTGTCATCGCCTCGGCCACCTCCAAAGCCCCCTCCATCCCTCCCTCACCCCTGCTACTATGGTGCAAGGTTGCGCCTACTGGGAGGGGGTGTTCTGTCATGGTTATCTGGACTCATTAATTTTTAGTTTCACTTTCATGGACTTTCAGTTTGTTTTCTTTAGTCACATGTCTCTTTGTCTTTGTTTCCCACCACTCCTCATTTCCCTTGGACACTAATCTTCCACCACAGCTGTATGTCATTTAGTTTGTTATATCTGTGTATTTAGTTCCTCTGTTTTCAGTCTTTGGTTGTCGGTTGATGTTTGTGTATGGAAGTGTTTATGTTATGTTAATACTCCTGTGCACACTGTTATTCCTGCCTTCCCTGTGAATCAAAACCTGTTTATATTTGATAACCCCGTCTTCAGTCCATCTTCCCTCGTCTTGATCTTGTGACAGATGGCACATTTTGCATTGCATTGGGGTAGGAAATATTGACTCCTTCAAAGGTTTTAGAAAATAGTGTGATGTATGCATTTATAGGTGATGTATGCATTCATATTCTTTCCAAATGCATTGGGAATGCATTTGTTTTCTGTTGCTTAAGCTCAGTGTAATCAAAATAAAAAGAGTCTATTCATTAAAGTGAACAGTGATGATAATATATAGTCATATGAGGCTATTCTAAGATAAAAATTGTAAATTGTAACTGTAAATTGTTCATTGACACCTAGTGCATTAACTAAAGTGCTACCATTAGGATGGCAATTTCTATAACACCAAAAAGGAGGACACGGGATTCAGTGAAGCCAGGATAAAAACTGAAAAATAATCCCAAAACTATAAGCAGTGACAGAAATGAATGTGTGAGTCACTGTATTAGTTTTAAAATGATTCATTTAGGAACAAAGCAAGTGACTGGCTAAGTCCGAAATCTCATACTCTCTGACTAGGTACTTTGCTAGCATTAAAAAAGTATGGTCTACATAGTATGAATGTGTTTAATTTAAAATGAATTAAATTTGGACGGAATACATGTTATCACTGTCATGTGACCTATGGTGTCAGTTGTCTCGATTCACTGCCATTCATAACTCTTCTCCCATGGCCTCATGGGATATTATTAAAGTGTCCATCAGATACGTACTGTTTTATGAATTCTGTGAATTTTGTACTTTTTCACATACTAAATAGTGGGGAACTATGTGATTTTTGGATGCAGCCACTATCGTTATGAATAGGTCAATGAATCTTTGACTCACCTGATTCATTCAAAAAAGCTGAATCATTTAGGAACAAAACACCGTGTTGATCAAAGATGCTTTGTTTGGACCTGTTTTTGCTGGTGAAATATTAAAAATACTGTGTCTAAAATGTTTGTCACTTAATATTAATTTAAACATAGCCTATTTATTTATTTACATTTAATAATTTTTAGCAGTGAATGTATAAAAGGAGGACAAATGAGCATCCAGCTCAAGGCATGCACCAATAGGCGGACATGTCCTTTCAAATCTGGACAGTCCAATCTAAAAGAGGACAGATGGGCACCCTAGCTACCATGTTAAAACTTCTATATTTGGGAGGATTAGGAGATACTACATGCTTGTAAAACTAAAAGCTAAAGGCATAAGAGGTTTCCTAAGACAGTAAAATTTAGGGGGTGTTTAAAAGGACATGCTATACTTTCATTTACAGTTAATTAATTGCATATTCTTTGAGCTTTCAATAACTTTAATGAGACTAATGTGGCTGAAACTCGCAACTCTAAATTCTTATAAACCATGTTGCAATTTACTGTGTACCACAATGCAATTTGGCAGAAAATCTCAGAGAACAATATTTTATTTGAAACTCTCCAAGAAAAGCATAAAGAGAACATAATTTCGTCTGTGGTCAAGATACAAATAATTGCGAGTGATTTACATCTGTGAAATGGCTCTTGTGTTAAGCCTTGGGGTTCACTAGGGGCAGAGATTAATTGGCAATCTGCTGTGAATGTAATTAGGTGTCACATATATTAAACATGCTTGCTTTTTGGGATGAATTGCAGGTCGTTAGGTCAAAGACACACTGACTGAAAGGCTGGTCCTGTCCCGGACCTCTGTACATCCAGAGACCTCTGCATCAGTGATAGATGACTGCAGCGTATAGAGAGTGGTGCTATACCACACCATTACCCTATGAATTCAGTGCTGCCTCCCGTGGCTTCTCTTGATCTAATTGTGCCTGCAACAATAGCACTGTGCACACTGGTTCAGGCAGCGCTACATATTCATCTCATCTTTGTCCCTTCAAAGCATTCAGAGTTTAAATCCAGCTGAGAAAGATTGTGTGATAATGGTGGGCAGCTACAAATGTGGAGTTTATTTGAATTTTTAAGGGTGATGAAAGCTTTACAGGGGTGATTGAGGCTAAGATTGGAGATGATTATTCTTTTGAATATCTGCACCGCATGGGCTACAATGAACATGTATGGTGTGTCTTGTATTGTGCTTGTGTCTATGTATGTAAAAGCTAAGATTTACCAACAAATGAGTTGCACCATTATACTGTTGTGTATTTGCTCATGATTTACTAAAGGAATTATGCTAATCAGGTAATGCTGCAAACATGTCCACAAAAAGTGTTGATTGCAAATATTTATTTCCCATACTATGGAAGACAATGTACTTCTTTCAGCACTTGGAACGCTTCTCTCTTTTGAGCTTCAGTTTCTTTTTGGAGCTTCAGAGACTTAAGAGTTTCTTAAGACTTTGCAACATTTCGCAACAAGCTATTTTTCCTTTTCTTTTAATAACACCTTCTAATCCTTGAGCAGGAGGGGTTTACAAATTGGCGCCTTTCTGATTCTGCAATATGACTGGCTATTTGTGGCTTCAAGCCACATGGGAAAACTTATTTTTCATTTTGGTTCTAAGACATTTCATTTAAATGTAGCCAGCTGTTGAATGAAACAGCACAGGATGAATGGATAGATAGACAGACAGATACTCTTGAGTCTTTATTCTAACTGCTGCCTCTGGAAATGACAGCGTTCGATGGGAGAAAAGATTGTGGAAAATAATAAAATAAAGTCAATCTGATCTCTTTGGTGTGCTTATTTGATATGAAAAAGAAATAGGGTAGAAGGTAAATTAAATGAGATGGAAAAACAATGAAACAAGCTAATATCCAAATGAAAGCAAAACAGTACATTAGCCTACCATTAAACTTCACTGTTTACATTATACTTCACAGTCACCTGAACACGTTGAATTAAAAACAAACGAACAAAAAAACAATCAATATGCCATTCAAACATCATTCTATACATTCCAATAGTTCTAACCAAGTTTTAAGATCACTCACAACTGTTTTTACCATGCACATTCCATTTTAAACATGTTCACATTTAACTGGGAAACACACTGGGCTTTGAATAAAGCAAACAAAAAATTGGATTAACATGTATTCTACATATCCAGTCCTTGCACTGGGTGTCAAAATGTGATCAAACTCGATCCACCTCACACATCCTTACCTCACACAATCATAGGCATCCTTAAAAGACAATCGATAGAACATTCAACATTAAACACATAATACTCAAATACCTAATTTACACATTTCGTTCACAGGTATTAGAATGTATATTACCTTGCAAAATCTTTAATAGGCTTATATGAACAAAACCGGGAGCTCTCGTGTGCAATCACTGCTCTCACTTCACTGAAATCGGCACATATGCATTACACAAGGAAGTGCCATAAAGCAACACCATTTCTTACAAGACCCACGACCAATTTATGCCTAGTATTATATTCTGTTCTCCCACTTGGCTACATAAAGCTCATTTAATAAAGCTAGACAGAGCACCACACACTGGAACAGAACAAGACATATTTTTCAGAGTTTAACTCTAACAGCACCTTAAAAATTTTTAATAAAAGTTTTTTAATAAAGAGATTTTTAATAAAAAGCACCACAATGACTAAAAATTCCTGTTCCCAGAGTATGTGTACACAGATAAACTATTTAAAAAATATTTAACAATATTTAAAGTGCCCCCCTATTGTGCTATTACCTTTCATGTAGTGTGTAATATAGCTGATAGTGAAGGTAAAAGGTCTGCAAAGTTTCAAAGATCAAAGTGCAGATAAATGGAGTTCTTGTCTCCAAAAGAAAAAAGTGATTCTGAACTGCCTAAAACAAGTCATCAGTAATTCAAGTTTTGCTTCCTGCATGAATCTACGTAGGTTTGTAGCAAATTTGCACAACACCAGCCTATGGTTTTCATTGGCTGCCCTTGAACAATGTCTTCTTTAACCCTCAAACACTTTAGGCGTAGCTTGATGCTGGAAGAGTTTGGTTGTTGACATGCACTTCCAAAGGATGAGAACCCAAATCCGTGTCCTGGCCAAGACACAAAAATAGTTTCACAAAAATAAGACTTTACAAAAGATGCAACATAATATTAATTTTACATCACAGTCATTTCATAAATTGTCAGTCAAAACAATTACAGTCAGATAAACCAAACACCAACTCTGAAGCTCTGTTTTAAAGCTCTGTGTTACTTGATTAGCATGGGTTTTGCACTACTCACTTTTGAGAATACTGGAGCTTACAAAGTTACTCCATGCTTTACACCAAGACATCACAAGGCCTAGCAGATATGTTTGCAAATATCTGCAAAAGATTAGTTTCACCAAACAATCCAAATATTGCCATCTGAGCCATCATGTGTTTGCCACATACCCCATGCTAAATGAACACACCACTGACATTTGCTGTCTGGCAGCATTGATACGTAGCATTCAATAAGCACTGAATGATTTATTCATTGGCTCAAGAATTTTGATCCAGTTAGGCATCCTAACAGCTTTCAGCATATTTGAGCTTTGAGCAGCTCTCAGATTCTTAGTGCAGTCTAGCTGAGTGTCTTTTCAAAGATTTCTTGCTGCTATAAAGACCTTCTGTCTCAATGTGTCGCCTCTAACTGCACCGCATACAGATCGCATTGCATTTAGTAATGCTGGGCTGGTGTTGGTAATGAATTAGTGGTGTGAGGTGCTCGGGGAGCCATTTTAGAACACCCACTCCATGGTTTCATTAGCAAGTTGACAGAGTAGCTCCACTGATCGATGCCTAAAAAATGTATAGCCCGTAATTAATGCTGGGATTTATGCAATATTAGAACATAACGCCAGTCCCTAGCTGTGTAATTAATCCAAGTGCTGCAGGGGCACACCTCATGTGAACTGCATTAAAGGAGCACATCTTTTTCCACAGCTAGAGTGAAGAGTAGAATTTTAATATTACTCTGAATGAGCTCTGGCCCTGTTTATACCTGGTAATCACCCTGCCTAGGGCCCTTTTTATACCTGGTATTATGATGTGTTTTCATCAATTCCGATCACAAGTGAATGACACTAAATACAGGTGTAAACGTGGTCTAAAGCTTGTCCACTTTCGACCACTTCCAGAGGTAGTCGAAAACGCATTCGACCGGATTGCATTTGTAGTGTAAACTCTCATGTGGTCGAATGAGTTTCAAACAGCAAATAACCGCCTTCTCTCCGCCTACTGACTTAATGTGTAAACAATAAGGGAAGCGTGCTAGTTAGATGGGATTTAAACTTTGTCACCTGAAGATCAAAGTTTGGTTTGAAGACAAAAAATGTACCACACACAATGTTCTCTCACCATTCCTGATTTCTAGCAAAAACAAAAGCTGCTGCTCTCCGTATGTTATTCCGTCGTCTCCGGACACGTTCATATGTAAAATTTGTGAGCTTATTTCATCCATTAGATTGAAAGATCTGAAAAATCCCATATATTTACCCACACATAGACCCTCCCGTCGAAACAAATCAGGACAGAAGTGGTCGAAAGTGGCCAAAAGAGACAGATTAAAACACCAGGTGTAAACAGTATGTGTCTCCCTTGTCTACTTGCGATCCAATCGACCAAAACGCATCTTTATACCAGGTGTAAACAAGGCCTAGTGTAATTCGATCACATGTGGTCAGCTGAGACAAACTGCTATTTACATCTGCTAACATGCGTCTCAAATGCATCTCCTGCGACCACTTGTGATCAGAATGGGAGGATTTTCAATTATATGATTACATAAAGGTATATCACGTACAACATCAGTGTGTTTCTGTAAGTGGAACAAAGTTTAAAAACACTCAATTACATTTAAATGCCATGCAAATGTGCTGTATTAATTGAATTTTATAAATCTGATGCTAAATGTTGAAGTCAGTCACACTTAGGAGGATACTCTGTGAAGTTCTAAGCATGTTTACGTTTCCCATTTAATTGATTAGATGTTTGTTCAGAAGTCCCACATAACCATTTAAATCAACCTCGGCACAAAGGTTGGTTACGTTGTTTTCTGTCATTTGCTGTTATTGTGAACGCCTCAGGGGAGTATTCCAGAAATCAGGGTTAACATAAACCCTAAATTCTTTGTTGATAAACCCAAAACTTTCTCACTTGCAGTTCCGAATAGACAGCCAGGAGTAGGTTCAGACATCTCAGAGCAGGGCCGGCCCAAGCCTTTATGGGGCCCTAGAAAGAATTTTATTTGTGAGCTCCTAGGTCAAAATAACAAGATATACAGTATCTTCTTATTTAAAAACAATAAATAAATGTAAATGTACAAAACGGACAATATTAAATTAAATAATTACACAAAATGAACAGATCATGAATAGAAAATGAACTTTTTTTTTTTTTTTTTTTTACTTTGTGTTTGCACCAGCACACCACACCTTGAAAAGGTGGTCTGAAGTGCGGTTTATGTAATTTCAGGTATGGTTTACAACTAGTATGAAGGCAATCCATCCCATCTCACCTATCCATCCTAATAACATCGCTAATAACGGTGTTTAATTTACTACACACTGACTACACTAAAGAATGTTTATCATAGCTGTTTGTCTCCACATAAATTGTCTTGGGTGTGAAGTTTAAGTGTTAAATCCTCCAGGGACAAATATTTCAATAACACAGTGAACTGGCATCTTCTCCCTGTGAGCTGTTACACTAAACAGCTACAGCTGGTACCATAGCTGAATTTATGCAAAGGAAATGTGATTGGGAGAGGTGGAGGAGAGGGTTAGAAGACTTGCAGTTACTATCACAAGGGCATATGTTTTTACCCTTTATCATGAATTATCCTTTATCTATGCTAGGGAGACGTGTTGTCCCATGGGATGTAGACACTCTGTTGAGTCAAACATAATCAATCTCTTCCAGAAGATATCATAAATATTGCATAGTATTCAAGTATTTATCTAGCTAGTCAAGTGCAAAGTCATTAAATGAGAACATTTCAATTAAAAAATCATAGCTGTACTTCCTAAATAAACAAGGGCAGTTTTTTTATATCACTCTGAATGCTATTTTTAGTTTGGCCCGTCACTGTTTGACATGCATCAGAATTCCTGTGCTCCTGACGTCTTGTTTGTTTTGGATTTCTAATGGCATCCTTCATTTTAAAGCCCTGTGTGACTAGATGGATGCAACATCTGGTTGTGAAGAGGTTGTTTTTGTGTGGCTGAAACTTCAGAGGCAGGTTTAATCTTTCTTCTAACACCTTTCAGTCCTAGAAGCTGCTGGTGTCTCCCCCCTGATGTGGGCTTCCTTCCCTTGATACGACATCAGTCTGCTAGGTGCCAGGTGGTTGCGATGAAACATTGCCAGCTAC
Source organism: Hypophthalmichthys nobilis (assembly GCA_037950665.1). NCBI lineage: Eukaryota > Metazoa > Chordata > Actinopteri > Cypriniformes > Xenocyprididae > Hypophthalmichthys > Hypophthalmichthys nobilis. The sequence continues at coordinate 23,130,945 of CM075491.1, read as the reverse complement.
CAAATGTTCGTCATCAGCAATGAGAAATGGAGAACAAAGTAACAAATATGTCTAGTCACCTTTATTTAAGTGTTTTAAACAATACAGATTGTTTCAAAGCCGCTTCACAGTAAAAAAACAGGAAATTTACAGCTCATACGTTTATGTACCTCTAGCAGAATATGCACAATGTTATTCATTTTAATGAAATACGAGGGATCATTAAAATTGCATGTCATTTTTATTTAGTACTATCTTGGCCACATGAAAACTGCCCACCCAACTGAAGCCCAGTGTTGGGCAAGTTACTCAAAAAAGGTAATCCACTACAAATTACAAATTACTACATTGAAATTGTAATTTGATTACATTACTGATTACTGCATGTAAAAAGTAATCAGATTACTAATTAATTTACATTCAAGTTACTTTGAAAACCTATAAAACCTACAAAAATACACCACAAACTGAAACTCATAGTTCTTTCCGTAATTTAATATTGACTGAAAAATATTACAGAAGTATGAAAACAGCAACTTGACTTAAAAATATTTGTTAATCATCTGTAGGTAGCTTATTCATTCTAATATTATCATAACGGTCGCCTGAGGGCGCTCAACGACCACGTAATCTGTAAGCGTGAGATTCTAACAAACTAAAAATAACTTTATTAAATAACTTCATTATTTATATGAAATATTGTACACTTGTTAATGTGTATATTTTTGTTTGCAGTTTTTTTTTTATGATTATGATTATGAACACATAGGCCTATTAAGAATGACAAACCAATTATACAATCGATGAAACTACAAAGCTGGCACGTATGGTATGTATGATTACAAAATAAAGTCATTAAGATTGTTATTAATATTATTTTATAAAGTAACATGTAGGATAAAAGTAGTTTTATCACGTGTTGAGCCGTTTCTGTGACAGCTCCAGCTCTCCGACGCACGTACGCCAGCGTCCGAATTCACTCACTTCATTTCGTTCACTCTTTGCAGATATAGTGCACTCAAATAATATACACTATATAGGGATTAGTGAATCAGTGAACGAGTGAGCAGTTTCGGACACAGCTTAAACATCCCTTGCTGTGTGTAGCATGTATGTATGTGTGTGTGGTAGCTTAACTGTGTTTATATTTGTATGTAACTGCATTAAAGATGGAACAATTGCTGAAAACATTTATAATAACATTTGAAAGCAGTATTGTTCAGAAGTTACCTTCCCTCCTGATCCTGAACAAAAATCCAATCTAGCTTGTTTAGGCGAGGTTTAGGCATTAGATTAACATCATACACAGAACAGCACAGAAATGATTAAAGACACAATCACACTGTAAAAATGGTTTGTTGGTTTAACTTAAAGTATCCTAACCTGGTTGCCTTAAAATTTTGAGTTAATTTAAAAAAAAAAAAAATAAAATAAAAATTGAGTTGATACAAAGAAAGAGCTTAGTTTATTCAACAAACAAAATACATGGTTTAATATAGGGCAGATTAAACATATTGCCAATCTAGACAATTAATATAAGGTTTGTCTATATCCTAAATTAATGTTAATGAATATGACAATAATCAGGGTGATGGGTGGCCTACAAAAATACGTCATCCCTGCAACAATCAACATATTAGATCATCTGCTTTGCAAAAACTAAGTCTGCTAATAATAATAATGATAATAATACATGTTGGCTTTTACATGGCAACATATATATATATATATATATATATATATATATATATATATTATTTTTTTTTTTTTTTTTTTTTTTTTTTTTTTAAAGGTAGCAGGTGTTCAGGAAAACAGAACAGGCAAAGAATTCTGAATAAGATCAGGATATGATGGTCTGCAACAAACAGGAACAAATAGAGTATATAGAACAACTGGGAACAGGTAAAACTGCATAATTAAACCCTGAAAACGAGTCATGTGCACACAAAAAATGGACAAAACAGAAACCTGACATGAAAACCATAACAGCAGTTCTGTTGTATGTTAAAATGCTACAATGATACATGAAGTCTTTGTGTGCAAGGACAAAAAGATCAGAATGTAGGAAATTTGATCTAAAGCACTCATTGTAAAATTGGCCCAAAATGTGTTGCAAATTCATTTTGTGAGACAAGACTTGTTTCTAATTTTCAGTTATATCAACAGTTTTCAGTAAGTGGAAGTATGGTATTTTAGGTTAAATGTTCCTTTGTTGAAGAGCATAAAGCCAAATAATAAAGCAGCAATGCTTTCAAAAAGATTGGTTGGCTGAGGAAGATGCCATATATCCATAGTGCAACAAACATATATTTTCACAATTGGGAAGGAATGGATTTGTGCAAAGTGGGCCCTGACTGATTTAAAAATACAACAAGGAAATAGAAATCAGGGAAACAGAAACAGGGAAAGCCGTTTAGACTGAAAGCTATGCATGCCTATGACGTCATCATTTTCACAAATTTGAGTTTTTGTAGTTTACACAGACAATAACTGTATTGTTTTAAAAACATGCATTTTGAAACCTGTTTTCAAAAGTTTGCGTTTTCATGTCCCCAAAATGCCATTGTCGTGTAAATGAACGGCAAAACCACTTAAAAAGTTTTCAGTATTTAGTTGAAAACAAAAACTGTCTGCTTAATATCAGTTAACACTTTATTTTGATACTCCCCCTACAGACATCGTACTGAATATAAGTAACTTTGCAACTTCATGTCAACTTATTCTATTAACAAGAACCCTAACAATCTACTACAGCCTACTTAGGGATAATTTACACGACACCATTTTCAACTAAAAACGGAAAACTTTTTATGTGTTTTGGCCGTTCATTTACAAGACAACGGCATTTTGGTTGCCTGAAAACGCTAAGTTTTGAAAACGGGTTTCAAAGTGCAAGTTTTTGAAAACGGTCTCTGTGTAAACAACAAAAACGCGAATCTGTGAAAATGATGATGTCAGGCACGTGCGCATTACATGTTCAGTCTATAGTGTTTCATCGCCATCTAATGGCCTGCCAGCAGAATACAGTGTTTTTAGTCATTTTCACGGATTCGTATAAATGGGGATCGTTTTGATAATGGTGTCGTCTGTTCACGGAAAACTTGAAGGAAAAACTTATCCGTTTTAACTATATCTTTGTCTTGTAAACGTACCCTTATACTCTAATTAAAGTTAGTTGACATGTACTTGCAAAGTTACTTATAGTTAGTAGGATTCTAAAGCGGACCATCAAAATAAAGTGTAACCGTTACCAGTGTTTACTTTAAATCAAACACCTAGAGATTAAATCAATACTAGTTTGATTCAAAGTAATTAAAACTTCAGACCAGAAGAAAATACAAGACACTTTTTGTACCCAAAATCATTTTTAAGCTACAGGTCTTCTTCTCAGGAAGAGCAGGAACTCCTCTGAGCATGTGCTAATTGTATGTTTTCTCTCTCTTTTTTTTTTTTAATTAGTACAAATTTTATTATTAATTATTCATGAAAAATGTCTAGCTGTGTGGTTGATAGTTATTTTTTTGCTGACTCTGGAGCTTATTGTGAAGCCACTGGGCAATGTTAACTACAGCCAATATAACCTTTACAGAGTTTACAGCCTAACAGGAGAGGCACAAAATGTGAAGTGTGACGTTAAAGAGAAATGCTGAGCAGGCAAATAGAGCAGGGGGAAAAAACCTCCCTTCCTCTTCACTACAGCCGACCTACAGCCTCCTTTAATTTACAGCTTTCAAGTAAGAGAAGACGCCATTTTGCATAGTGTTACTGAGCTTTAATCAAAGTGATAGATGGAGATGTGGTGTGTTTTACAAATGGAGAAGCACATTCATGAGTACAGACAGAATGGGAAATGGTAAATGTGGTGTGATAGCAGTTGTAGACTTGTTTCTCTAAACTGAACATCAGTGTTTAATGAGTCTGACAGTGTGTGCAGTGGAAACACATGATGATGATGATGATGAAAATGATGATGATGATGATTTAAAATTCTTGTGTTTCTAAATGATCCAAATAAGAAATTCATTTAAATATTTCACGTTTGTCTTGAAACCACATGTTTGTCTTGAGAGAAACCTACATGTCCTACTGTGTAGTCCTGAAACACATCTACTGTATGTAACAAAGAAGCCTGGTTGAAATACACTGACCCAAAAAAGTGCTTGGAGTGGACACTTAAGTCATTAAAATCTGGACTTAAGTGTCAATCAAAACTCTTGGGGGGCTACTGTATGTAGTTTCAAAATATAAAGGTTCACAAATGAATATAATTTTACATTAAAGCATTATGTGAGCTAACTGAGGTTTGCATAGAATACAAATTTTTCAAGTCAGCATGAAATCAAAATCTCTTTTTACTTTCTTAATACACATTCCTGGCCTTATTGTGCACAATTCCTCAGTCCACTTCATTCTACAGAGAGAAAAGTTTGTGTACTGTAATCACTTTTGCAATGAATTTCCTTTTAACCACTTACTTTCAATTATTCTATTTGAGTTTAAGTGCCTTCTCTTTTCCATAGGATTTAAAAAGCTATTCAGAAATATGTTTTATTCGATGCAGACTGTGGTTATAGGCTATGAGGCAGAGAACCTGATTGAAAACCTAGTAAGACACAGAAGTGTGATGGTGATGGAGATGTTGTTTAATTTATTGATTAGGCTGAATGCTGGAAGGGCTGTGCTGTTTCAGTGACATTGCATTACATGAAGTGGGCTTTTTGCAGCCTGGCACACTCCAGCTAAAATGGCTCTCTAGCTCTGCATTTATGAGTGTGTTTGCACTCTATCTCTGCCTCACATACTTTCTCGGGGAGGAAAGGGCTTTTGCAGTTGACTGGCTTGCTGTCAGTAATATAGCTGCTGGTTCTGTCAAAGCACTTTAAGAAATGGTGCCTCACCTCAGTAATCGCAGATAACTTGTCAGTTTGAATAAAATGGACAGCCAACAACTGTATGAAAACAATACCTGTGCAAGCTCCTGAACACAATGAGATACTAAAATCCGTGGCACAGATAATTACTCTATATTGATAGCTTGCAAAGATAAATCATTTTTGTCACAAATAGCACTGCATCTTGAAAAATAATACACCTGAATAAATCCATGAAATTGCAATCTGCTATTGGGGAAAAAAAGCATATGCAAAAATGATTGGCAATGTCTATCAAAGGGGTCATTGATTCTTTTTATTATTTCATAATGTTTCCTGAGGTGCACTTATAATGTTAATATGGTTTTTACATCAAATAATTGTCATAATTTAGAAATAAATGGCTATTTTCTACACTGATTTTAGTCCTCTGATTTGAACACTCTGGGGCATGTCTGTTGTAAGACTTCAATGTAAACACCCACTGCTGTGAATGGCTCACATCTTTGCAGTTGAAATAAGTATTACATGTGGAATCCTTTTGAATACTTTTACCACCTTTTTACTATTACAGCTGTCGAGATTAATGAATTGTGAAAAGTGTTGATTATTGCATTATTTTTTAGATCTAATTCTATCACATAGAAGGTTGCAGTGATTAAAATTGAGACAGACATTCTGACATTCTGTTGATCGTGTGAATGCAGTGATCTTGTCATTGCAACACAATTTCTGCACTCCCACAAACTGCTTTCACCATAACTAACAATGCAAACACGATTTAAATACAGTAAGAGATTCATTGTGTAGTGTAAGAGCATCACTATAACAGGAGTTTTGGCAAGTGTCCAGATAAACTCGAGCTGCGTGATTGACAGCTTCAGCCATTATAAAGAGTATGTTCTTTGAAGTAAAAATACTAGGATTATTCATAATGAATTTAATTTAATGCTCATTACCAATTTAAATATGAAATGCGTTACTTACAGTTTGCAGGGTCCTTGCTGATTCCATAACAGTTGATTCCTGATCTTTGAGCAAAAGTTTTTGGGCTCGTATTGCAACTTTTTCTCAAAACAGTCACTGGTAAAATGTACAGTACAAAGATGCAAGTCAGCGCTGACGTGACTATGACATTTGTTAAAAATAAACGGAATAAATTTTTCTCTGACATCGGGATCCTTCGGCAGCTTTATGCAAAGATGTTTTTCCACAGCCAGGAACACCACAAAGTTTGGGTGGCATCGCAATCTTGTTATTATCACAATCTTATCGTAAACAACTAATGTTAGGCCTACTTAAGATCCACTCGCTGCTCATCGACTGAAAATCAGTAGGCGGGGACAATGATGCGAATGCAAATGATTGTGCCTCTGTGATGTCACATGCCACCTCTCTTGCAAACTAAGCTTTTTTTACAGATTGATTTTATAAATGCTTTTTTATTGATGATGACGACGTTTTAAGTTATGGAACTTGCAAGATGTAATAAGATACAAAGACCTCTTATATTCCAAAAGACCAAGGAAAATTTGATTTCTCATGTCATGACCCCTTTAAATTGTAACAGAGAAAAAAAATAAAAAATTCTAAAGGTGTTGATGCACCTTGTAATTATATGCAAGAAGAGATTCTGCTAATGTGTGAACGGGAAATAGTGCCACTAAATGAGGGCTTTGACCTTCACGATTTTATTGAGATTTCAGCTGAGTGTTAAAGTTCTCCTCCTCTGCACTGCAGAACACCAATTCATCCACTGTATAAGCAGTGCTACCAGCAAAGTGAGCAAATATTTTACAGCTACATGGCTTGAATTCAAGTCTTGCTAAGGAGACAGGATAAAGACTATTCTTAAAAGACATGACTACATTGTTTTTATGCATTTAAAGTCCCCATGAAATCAAAATGGAAGTTTTTGGCTTTTAGAATGAATTATAGCCTTAAGGTTATCTATAAGCTAGTGTGCTCCAAAACAATGACAAAATTCACATTTATAAGATATAAGTCTTCAAAACTTACAGTCTCTCACTTCCGCCAATGTGGATCAATGATCACTCTGCACTTCAGCTTCTCATCAGATTTTCTGTTCAATCAAATGCAGTGTCCCGCCCCCCACACTACAAACAAAGCTTGTGTCTCATTTCGAAGGCTGCATCATCTGGAGGTCGCATCTGGAGGTCGCATTTAAAGGCTGCATACGGCATCGAAGTATGATGTTTGCAGCCTTCAAATGTGACCTCTGGAGGATGCAGCCTTCGATATGAGACCCAGCTAAAGACTTTAGATATCCAAAGATGTTGCACTCGTATTACTATGAATGGGAGAAAGTGTAACGCCCAATATGGAGAAATAAGTCCCACCTTCCAAATAAAAGAGCCAATTGGTAAAGTCAACGCATCACTGCAGCTGCCGTTAGAAGCTCTGGTTGCCATAGAAACAGTCAGCGGTCTGAGACGCGCTTAGGAGTGGACATTCGCATTGGCTGGTCCAGCCTGATTTTTTTTTTTTTTTTTTTTTTTAATGCTATTTAAGCACAAGAAACCACATTTATGAGACAATTGTTGTCAGATTTTGTTGGTGATTTCAAATATGAAATTTAATTTTAACATCTTTGGAGAATTTGATGTTACCCCATTCAAAGAAATAGAAGCTATACTTGCATGACTGAAATAGCTGCTTGAGAGGCGTTTCAAAGATGGCCACTGAGTGAAATGACTTGTCTTAAAGGGACTTGCTATAAATAGAAGCTAAAGCTGTAGCTGAAATTGGTCACTTGTTCAAAAATGACTATTTTCTATATGGTGAATGGCACATAGTGCACTATATAGAGGATAGGGAACGATTCAGACAGAGTAAATTAATGCTTTACATTGGGGTAAATGAAGTCTGGTTTGCGTTAGGGTCACGCGAACTGCCGCAGCGTACACACAGTCTGCTCTGGTCCAAAAACAAGATTGCACAGAACAGATTATATGTGCGAGTCGCAGACAACAAAATTAATGTAACCAATTTGAATTCTACACAGAATGTTGTATTTTAAAGCGATATGGAGGAGATTAGGAGGAGAAACGTTTAGACAGACTCCGCATTAGAAACAGCACTGAAGAGTAACACTGGTGCCATGCACCAACATAAATTACACATTTTTTTAAACTACACATTGTCAGTGTAAGTTAGACTAACTGAAGGCATGCTTGAAGAACCCAGGTGCAGTTTTATTAAACTACAAAATGTGAACAAAATACAAAATAAACAAACACTTAACTTGGCTTGGCGAACATGAACATGAACATGAACAGAGGTTAAAGGGACATCACTACATGACAAAGTAACATGGAAAACAAGAGGCTTTAAATACATGAACTAAGACAACCAATGAACAACCAGAACTCATAACCACATGACAAGACAATGAACCAATCAGAACATGACACACAGATTAAAGGAGCACAGGAGGAGCAAGGGAAACAGAACAAACAAGCAACATGAATCAAACTACAAAATAAAAGACATGAAACATGAACATGAAACAAAATATCTAGCTTCCGTCAGACCGCCTTATAGGCATAGGATATAGTGTAAGCGATTTGTTATAAAAAAAAAGCTAATCAAATGTAAAACATTGCATATAATCTTCATTGTATAAATTAAATAAAGATTAATCATTATTAATTATTAAGTTACAAAAGCTGTTCAGTCAAGAGCAATGAGTGATTTCCTTGTCTTTTTGTTGTTTGATTAACATTAAAAACACATACAGACAGCCGGAATATTAGGCTGCTGTCACTTTAAGACATTAATGCACGGATACAGTACACTGATGCTGAACACTTGTTCTTTCTCTAGTGTTTAAGTTCACTTAAGACATAACCTCCTATGTTTGCTAGTTGGGTTACTTGTCAAGACATAATTTTTGTGTGAATTTGTCCATTCAAGCGCAAGTCTTGAAAGAGAACTCAATATTTGCGCGCATCGGATGAATGCACAAATCTTCTGAGAGCGCGTGCGTGAGTTTTCTTTCGCATGTTGCGCTCTAAAAAATTACAGTTGGCAAGGCTTTAATGAGTTTAGTTTAAACACAGCAACGTGTGCAACACCCGGGTGATGACGGCGTAAAGAACTGGTCATAGAGAGCATACGGCACTCGCATTGAACAAAGTTTAGGGAAAGCCAGAATGCGTATCCATTGACAGAAACATACATTAGCCTAATTGTCTGTTTTATATATTTTCAAATATATAAAACGAGCTGCTCGATACGTCCTGCCCTGTCTTCCTGTGTCAGGGGAAATTACATCAACACAGTGAATAACACTGCAAGTTTCAAGGCACTTCAGTGGGCCTTTAAAGGAACATTTCACCCCTAAATGAAAATACTGTTTTGTACTTCACTTCTTTTCCTCTACTTTTTATTTTTTTTTTAAACCAGAGGCTATCCAAGTAATCTGAAGCCATGACATAGCATTGTCTGAAGAACAGACCAAAACTCTGATCTGAAAAGTCATGAATCACAGAAAATCTTGTTTGTGTTTACGTATATTTAAATATGGCATCAAGACGTGTTGCTCTGGTTATGACAATGACAACTAATGTCTTTTGATTTGTGATGTGACACATTTGAATTCGGACAAGTGCAAATTAGATTTGACAGCTGCAGTGGAGGAGAGGATTTCAGCAAGTGACTATGAATTATAAGCTATCAAAAAGGCATTAGAAGATTTGGAATGCAGCACTGAAGTTGTATGGACTACTTTTATGATACTATGATGGAACATTTTAGTGCATTTGTGTTCTTTTTGGAGTTTGACAGGCCCTGCTTTCTTTCATCCCACATTTTCCACTGGTTTGGAATGACATGAGGATAAGTTTAGGATGACAGGATGCTGCTTAGGTGAACTATTCCCTTAATAAATGTATGATTTGACATGATGATATTTTGTCCTCTCAGTAATGGTTACAAATGCTCTTCAAGTGCATTAATAAAAAAAAAAAATCATGATATATGCCAGCTGAAACTTTTCATTGTCAAAAGAAGTCAAACCAAATATGAATGTGCTGAGACAGCACAGCTCTTTTCTAAGCTAAACTTAGATTGTTTCACAATTGAGCTGTAATAAATTCAGGATGCTGCATTTTTAGAGAACAATCGGAAGTAAATATATAAATAAATAGGGTATGGCGCTAATGTTGGAGGTTGTAATAGTCTAGTGGTTAAGGATGTGTGATAATTTATGCCCCTCAGCTAATCAAAACATTCAAGGCAGGCAGCTTGCTCTAGGAGATGAGGATAATGAGCTTAGCATGAAAATAATATTTGATTCCGCTTAAGTGATAGAGCTAAACTGATTGCTGAGTAATTTAAAATGTTAATTGTAATTTCTTTTTTTTTTTTCATATCCCAAACTCACTCAATTCATGATTTCCTTTGAATACATATGAAAGAAACACAAATGTACTGTTTTTTTTCATGGACCTATAAAAATCTCCTGTGTAATGCTGCATGAAAAGGGTAAAATGTATGAGGAAAATACCTGAGCCAAGTTAGAAAGAACAGTAAATTTCCAGAAAGATAAAAAAAAAAAAACAGATACTTGGCTTACAGACATATACAGGAATTCATGAAATTTTATGGACATACACAGCTCAAACACTGCTGCTTGTGAGGACTGATGGCCATCAGGTGTGAAGACCTTTCATATGTTAATGACTGGCAGTTAAGGTGCTTGTTGTGTTCTCAGATGGAGGGAGGGGGTGAGCGAGGGAAGTTCCAGCAAACAGCCTCAAAACAGTCTTAATTGTCACCAGTAGTCTGTTAGTTTAGTTTTCATGGACTTTAAGTTTGTATTTTATTAGTTCCTGTGTTCCTTTGTTTGATTTCCCCACCTTTTCTTATGTTTCTATAGTTAAAGATGATTATGAGTTCGCTTGGTTCAGCTGTATTTGATTATTACCTCATTTGTTGTATACTTAAAGGGTTAGTTCATCCAAAAATGAAAGTTCTGTATTTAATTACTCACCCTCATGTCATGCCTCATTTCCACACCCGTAAGACCTTCATTCATCTTCGGAACACAAATTAAGATATATTTGATAAAATCCGATGCCTTGTGAGGCCTGCATTGACAGCAAGTTAATTTAGGCTTTCAAATGCACAGAAAGGTACTAAAAACATATTTAAAACAGTTCATGTGACTACAGTGGTTCAACCTTAATGTTATGAAGTGACGAGAATAGTTTTTGTGCTCCAAAAAAACAAAATAAAGACTTTATTCAACAATGTCTAGTGAAGGGCGATTTCAGAACACTGCTTCATGAAGCTTCGAAGCTGTACAAATCTTTTGTTTTGAATCAGTGGTTCGGAGCACTGCAAAGTTACATGACCCATTGAAATTTCGAAACACTTACAGTATGACGTAACGAAGCCTCGTTTACTGAAATCACATGACTTTGGCAGTTTGAGATCGTTTGATACATGCTCCGAACCACTGATTTGAAACAAAAGATTTGTAAAACTTCAAAGCTTCATGAAGCAGTGTTTTGAAATCGAATTGTTATGAATTGGCTTCATAACATTAAGGTTGAACCACTGTAGTCACATGAACTGTTTTAAAGGATTAGTTCACTTTCATATAAAGTTTTCCTGATAATTTACTCACCCCCATGTCATCCAAGATGTTCATGTCCTTCTTTCTACAGTCGAAAAGAAATTAAGGTTTTTGATGAAAACATTCCAGGATTATTCTCCTTATAACGGACTTCAATGGCCTCCAAATGGTTGAAGATCAAAATTATAGTTTCAGTGCAGCTTCAAAGGGTTTTAAACGAGACCAGACGAGGAATAAGGGTCTTATCTAGCAAAACAATTGGTCATTTTCGAAAAAAATGTAAATGTATATGCTTTATATAAACAAACGATCGCCTTCCGAGTGCTTCCGCCAAAACCATACTTTTGTATTCTTCAAAAAGCTGACGCTGTATGTCCTACACCTTCCCTATTCTACTTACGGAAAAAATGTAACTGGCACTGCGTTCGTTCCATAAGTAGAATAGGGAAGGCGTAGGACATACAGCGTAAGCTTTTTGAAGAATACGAAAATGCGGTTTTGGCGGAACCACTTGGAAGGCGATAGTTTGTTTATATAAAGCATATACATTTACATTTTTTTCGAAAACGACCGATCGTTTTGCTAGATAAGACCCTTATTCCTCGTCTGGTATCGTTTAAAGCCCTTTGAAGCTGCACTGAAACTATAATTGGAAGCCATTGAAATCCATTATAAGGAGAATAATCCTGGAATGTTTTCATCAAAAACCTTAATTTCTTTTCGACTGAAGAAAGAAAGACATGAACATCTTGGATGACATGGGGGTGAGTAAATTATCAGGAAAATTTTATATGAAAGTGAACTAATCCTTTAAATATATTTTTAGTACCTTTCTGGGCATTTGAATGTCTAAATTAACTTGCTGTCAATGCAGGCTTCACTGAGCCATTGGATTTTATTAAAAATATCTTAATTTGTATTCCGAAGATGAACAAAGGTCTTACAGGTGTGGAACAACATGAGGGTGGGTAATTAATGACAGAATTTTCATTTTTGGGTGAACTAACCCTTCAAGTTCCTGCATTTCCTCAGTTCAGTGTCCAGTCACTTTTGCGTTTGGAGTGTTTGCTGCCGCTTTTTGTGTTATTTATCTGTGGACTGTTATTATTAAATATTCGTGTTGTAACTTTATTCTGCTTCATTTTTAGTTCACACTTGTGACATTAATATTACTGAACTCAAATTTAGCTAGCTTTATCATTTTTAACAGAGCCATTAGAGACCATATCTATGTACAATTTATAATTTGAAGGTGTAACATAGGGAGCGTGACAACGGAGTTGGAGATCCACATGCAGGCTTTATTTACAGAAAGAGTGTAGTCGTGCAGGCGGTGGGTCAAACACCAGCAAACAGGATCAGGAGAGGCAAGGCAAAGAGTAATCCAAAAACAGGCAATGGTCAAGGCAGGCAGCGAATGATCATAAACAAGGAATCAGTCCAGGGTCAAAAACACAGGCAAGGCAAGGAACAAGGAACACGGAGACAAGGTCGAATACAAAGCGCAATCAAAGGCTAAACACTAGACAAGGCAGAACACTCGACAAGGTAGAAACAATACTCAGCAATGTGTGTGTGTGTGTGTGTGTGAGTGCAGCTTATAAAGGGTCACTGATGGGAAACAGGTGTGAGTGCATGATTGGTTCCTAGGTGGGGAATTGTGGGAAATGGAGTCCATATGATAAAACAGAACACAGACCCGGGGCACATGTAACAGAAGGCATCATCTGTCCCCAGTTTCGTTCTTGTGTCTATATTATTTCACAGAAATTAAAACCAGGGGCCTCATGTATACAATTTTATGTACATTTCATCCTAGAAGTGTGTGTACGCAAAACATTTTTTTTTCTTTCAGATTTATAAAACTATGCGTATGCCAGAACTTTTGCAAAATTCCCTTTATAAAACCCAATCAGCATAAGATTGTGCATACTGTTGCCATATAATTATTGCTATATCAGGTTAAACTTCATCAGCTAATTATGTATTTATCCACTGACCTGCAGAATATGATATCATTGCTGTCTCAAATGATAAGGTTATGAAATTAAACATGTCACTAGTTCATATAACTACTTGAATGGGTCAGTAAGATGTATTTCTGTCTCAAATCAAACAGTGTTTTTTATTCTGTTTGCCCTTAAAGGTGTGAGCTTGACTTAAGGCAAGCTTAAAGAGTGGTGTGTTTCAGCAAAACTGTTTTGAGCATCACATCAATAATGAAACCAGGCAGTTTGATTCAAGTTCTTCAAAACAGATGGAAGAAGTTTAAACAGAACAAACTCATACATATTTTATTATTAGATTCTGTGTTTGAATGGGATCACAGTATTTGAAATGTTTGGCTAAAAATTTTAATTGTATTATAAAGCTTCTAAATGCTACTATTGTGCCGTGTGTGTGTTGTAGATGCTCATTAAAATGAATGTGATGAATGTTTAAATTAGTAACTGTGTATAAATGAGTGGAAAGCTGGCAACTTCATTTGTCTTTATGGAGGGACTAATTGAACTGGGTTGACAGGAAGTATGTTTAGGGACATTTAATTGGTGAGCCCTGAGTGCCCTTCACTAAAATATATGCAAATGCAAATAATTTGATCTTTTGAATATGGGACTCAATGGTCCATAGTTCAGCTTTCCGCTCTGAGGTGGAAGGCTAATCGCATGGCTCATTGAAGGAAAGCAGACAACGAAGGTCCTTCTGCAACCCAGCAGTTAATTAGCTTTTTGGTTATCAGCTATCAGACCAGCTTTCCTGAATGCCAGAGGTGTAAATCAGAAGGAGTTTGTGTTAAATTTACCACAGATGATTCACAGCAGAAGCACCCTGGGGACAACTCATCTGACAGAGTAATTACCTCAATCATTGACATCCTGTACTCGATGATGGTGCAGGTGTGTGAAGGACTGAGATTTGACCTTCCATTTTTCCTTCCAGATGTTCAAAACACGTAACAATACAATGTCTCCTAGAGATATTTAAGATTTCAGCTCTTTCAACCAGAGGCATTTCTAGCCTCTCATCAGTACTAGGGCATAGTCTTCCATATTTTGATACTCATTTTTGATACTGATATGGATACATTTGCAAGTTGTGTTTTCTACAATGGATTGTAGGTAAATATCCATCACATCCAGCTCTCTTTTGTTTTCTGTCTTAAGTATTCAGTCACTCTTTCTGTCAGGTGAAACACTGCAAACAATGGGATACAAGCTAGTTCTAAACATTTAATAGAAAACACATTGATTGCTAAAATATTATCAGGGAAAATGAGTCCCATTTAGCCAGGTTTGATCAACTGCTTTTTTACAAGTGGGGTACTACTGATGTATTTTATGTAATAGAATTAAACACGAATCTCTATTGAATAAAGCACTATACAGTGCACAGCATAAATGAGTACACCCCCTCTGAAACCTCCGAAAGTCAGCAATTACTCAATTACCTAGAAGACATGTTAGGGTTCTTCAGAAATATAATGTTCTAGCAAGTCTGCTTAATCAATTACCAAAAAAGCATATCAAGATTATTCAGGAAAATAAGATTTTCTTATCAAGGTGATAAAATGTTGTGTAGCAAAAATGAGTACACCCTCCTAAAAGTTACTAAATAAAACGAAATAAAAATTCTGATGTAAGTCTAAGGCAATGTTTGATCAACAGGTAAGTATGTTGAACCAAAACATTTAAAGAGAAGTAATTTCTTGACAATCAAAAGTGTTATATAGCCCACTGAATCATTCTCAGACTTAATGCTGACAACAATGGAACCACTTGGGAGAAAACTGTCAGGAGACTTATTTCTTAGCACAAAAGAGGACAGTGGTACAAGAGGATTACCAAATCATTGTTTTAAGTGTGAAAATATAGCAAAAGTAACACAGAAATTCAAAAACAATGGACTTGTGACAAGGCCCCTGAAATAATCAGGCCTTCATTTTAAGCTTTCATTTAGTGATGAGGGATTTTTTTTTTTTTTTTAGACAAAGAGCAAGGGAAATACCAAGCGAGTGTCTCAGAGCCAGCAAAATCTATGAAAAGAGTGACTGTTTATCTCACAGAGTAAGATGCAGCCTGCAGAAATGACATGCATGGTTGTTGTTCTCACTGGAACTACCTACTGTAGCCAAAGCACAATAAAGTCAGTTAGCCATTTCCAAAGCCCAAATTTACAAAATATAGATTCTGGGAATCAATACTCTGGTCTCATGAGACCAAATCAATCATTTTGGATCTAACAGCATCCAAAATGTCATGGTATTGCTAGAGGAGGAGTGCCTGTGTCCCACAGTAAAGTTCAGTGGTAGTAAAGCTCTTATATAGGGATGTATGAGTGCTGAAGGTGTGAGGGAGTTGTGTATGAGGGACTTTCATTATCAAGTTGTTTTTACTGTCCCATAGAAAGAGCTCTTCTTATAACCTATGTTATTGTTACTGTTAATGCTTATGATATATGCTTTTATTAGGCATTTTTCTTGGTTTTCATTTCTCTCATGTTTTTGTTTTGCAATGTACACAAGCTCTTCTTAACTGATTTTAATTGATTTCTGTAGAGATCTTTTGAAACAGGAGACTATTCCTTTGAAGCTTTAAAATGTTTTACCAGTTCACCAGTGACACTGATTAATAATGTAATCATAACAAAAACAATTTTACAATTTTCAAGCAGAGGGTGCAAAAGAAATTAAGGAAGTTATAATCATATATTTAAATAAATCATATGTTTTAATTTTTTATTGTTTTTATTTACATCATTAATGTGTTAAATATAGAAATATGCCACCAAAAACAATGCTTGTCCCCAAAACACTGCTTGCATACAGACAGCTGGCCTACCCACACTCAACCCTGCAAGACCATCCATTTTGCTTGAGCAGCATGAATGTCCACCAGCGAGACCAGCACTATACCAGCAAAAACGAGCCTGGACCAGCATGGAATCCATGCTGGTTTATGCTGTATTTTTCAGCAGGCATTATCTGAGAATATAAATATAAATATATATAATATAAATATAGTTTTGTCATTAAATATATTAGTTTTATACAATACAGATAATCATTGTCTTAATTGGTTTGTACATCATGCTGAAGTGAATTCTTCTCAGAACTGTGCAGGCCGACTGTGTTTCAGTCTGTAGCTGTTGGTGAGCAGAAATGGGTCCTCAGGAAGTTTGACCAGAGATCAGGTAAAACACTTTTTTTCTTTTTTTTTTTTTTAAGTGTGGATAGGTTTAGGGTAGGGTTAGAGTGTAGAATATACAGTTTGTACAGTATAAAAATCATAGTCTATGGAAGATCCTCATTAAAAACATGGCCCTAACATAGACTAGACATAGACTCAAAAAATCAGCAGGCTTGAGGAGACTATTTTGACTTTTAAGGATTTGACTATTTCCTGCTTGGATTTCATTTTTCAGTAATGTCATTAGTTATGTCTGAATTAGATGCTAGCGGTTACTTTCATCTCAGAGGAGGTGATGGATCACTCAGCAGGTGGTTTTGGAATGGACATATTATGTCTGGCTGATCCTTTAGAAGAAAACTCAAACCAAAGGCTGTGGTACAGCCTAAGGAATTGAGTAGATTTGGTTTTCTTCTGCATCCTCTGTTCTACATAAAATTTTAATTCTGTTTCTACAAAGCGGCTCTGAAAGCCACAGGCTGGTTGTATGGCTCTGAGAATACAGCACAGCAGGAGTTAAGCATTACTGAGTTCATGGCGATGATCAGAGTGGATGTGAGTGCAAAGTCTGTGTGAATTTGAAATTCTCTCTGACGCTCTGTTGTAAATGCTTTCATAGCATGAGACCGAAACAGTTAATCTTAGTGTCTTCATCTCCATAGAGACCCTTTTTGGAATTCCAAGAGCTCATAGAAAGTGCTCATTAAAATAAGGTTAGCTTACTGTTGCAAAACATAAGTGCACTAGGCAACCTCAGCGGGTTTCAACTTTGACTCCTCAAGTGTTTATTGGGCGTCCTGTTCTGAGAGCTGTAGTGAATTAATTTAAAGGGGTCATGACATGAGAAATCAGATTTACCTTGATCTTTTGACATTTAAGAGGCGTTTGTACCATTAAAACATCTTAAAAATTTCAGAGCTTAAAATGTCCTCCTCCTTATAAACAAAGCATTTATTTAATCAAGCTCTGAAAATGGCTTGTTTTGATATTGCGGGATCTGTGACATCACACAGATTTGCATATGCCTCCTGCTTCCAGAGCAAGACGTCGACGAATAGTTATACATCGTCACACCATAGGCCCACTGGCATCCAGTCGCTTAACAGCTGACACTTGCCCATACTGGATGTGAGTGCCGCGTCAAAAGCGAATAGAACACATAATAATCACTGACCCTGTCTACACTGGATGCAGCATACAGATGTCCATTCAGCTTCTAACATACTCCACACACATAAAACAGGACAAATGGAAGAGTGAAAGAATGTTCACTTTGACGCGTCCAGTTTAAACAGCTTGTTTGCGTCTCTGTACAGACTTCAGAAGGATCCCATCGCCCAGCATCGGAAACAAGTGGATGATTTATTTTAATGACGTCTCAAATTACGTCGGAGGATTATGTTTGTTGGGAACATTTTGTTTTGTAAACGAAACACAGTGTAATGGAGGGTTCGCAAAAAAACTTGTTGAAAGATGAAGCAGCCAACTATACTGGATCTGACAGCAGTTACATCACAAACCGTAAATAAATGAATGCTTTGTCTGTAAATGACAATTTTATATGGATAATGTTTTCAAAACACTTACTCGCGTGCAATAACGAATAGGCATTGATACTGTGATACTGACATTAGCCAATCATTACAGTGGCTGTTTACTTTAAGGAGCCGCCTCTTAAAAACAGATCATTTCAGACAGAGGGTCAGAATGAAGGTTTAAAATAATCGTTTTTCTGCATATATATTTTTGTTTTGTTTTTTTGTGGAAAAACTTTATTAACATTATAAGTGAACCTCAAGGAAAATATTAAAATATTTTTTATAAATCCATGTCATGACCCCTTTAAAGATCGCCACTCTGCAGAATGGGTTAACATCAACATGAAATAAAAATTTGCTTTATTAATACACTTTCATGGTCTTAATGTGCTGTGCACACAATTCATTAGATCATGTTATTCCAAAGAAAAACTAAATTCTTTTACACAATCTTTCATCCAGGGCTGGCGCCCCTCTTTTTAGTTGGTGCCGTATGCAGGCTGTATACTCTGCATATAGGAAGCGACGGTACAGCTTTCATCAAAATGTTATAACTTATAAAAACTGTAACTAAAAACATCTTTCGTTTTTCGCTAATGTCAGCTATGCTAGGCTATTGGTAAATGTTAAAGGGGTCCTATTATGTTTGTTTTTTTACATTTTCACCTTTCTCTAGTGTGTAATGTTGCTGTCTGAAGATGAAAAAAGGTCTGCAAAGTTACAAAGCACAAAGTCACTCCAAAGGGAGTTATTCTCTATATCAGTAAATACTGTTTCTGAACTCCCTGAAACACCTTGATTTTAGTCTTGTGTTTTCTTCAGGGATTCCTCATTTAAATAATTCCTGCCCAAGGCATATGCAAAATAAATGGTGGGCCTTGGTTGAACATCACATATGAAATGTATGAGAAGTATAAGCCCTGTACCAAATGGCACACATATGCACTTACGGTCTTGTGGACTTCCACGAGTGCATGCTCATAAAGTGCACAAGACTGCAGGGTGTCCCATTTGTCATTTTAGGTTTCAGAAGGGTGCTCACGAGCGCCCCATTTGCGGTCAGTATGTGCCCTTGATACGCACTTTTGCCAAGCCTGCACTGAAGCGAGTGCTGCAGCAGGCTTCTCCTCGACAGTCAAAGGGATGTTACATCACAAAAGTGTGGACTCGTAGGAAGATTGCGAGTGTTTAGGGTGCAATTTGGGACAGGGCCATAAAATAAAGAATTACTACTGTGAAACTACCTGAACAAGTCATGCTTGCGAAGGTAGCTCAGGTTGTACAGCTTGTTATTCTCAACTGTCATTATTGGACTCGGGCTGAAAACTGATACAGCAAAACTGATGCCATAGTTTGCGTAGTTACAGTAGTGTTTACAGCACCTCAGAACATACTCGCCAGTTAAATCTACCACAATCTAAATCTATTTTAGTAAACCCCATAAACAAAATTATGAACCTGTAAATGAGTATGTGCTATGCACACAATTCATTAGATCATGTTATTCCAAAGACAAACAAAATATTTTTACACAATCTTTCATCCAGGGCTGGTGGACGAGATGGTGTCGTATGAAGGCCGTCTACTCTGCATGTAGGAAATGACAGTAAAGCTTTCATCAAAATGTGATAACTTAAACTATAACTAAAAACAACTTTTGTTTTTTGCTAATGTCAGCTATGCCGTGCAAGCTATTGGTAAATGTTAAAGGGGTCCAATTATGCTTTTTTTTCTTTTCTATTTTCAACTCTCTCTAGTGTGTAATGTTGCTGTTTGAGCATTGAAAAAGGTCTGCAAAGTTACAAAGCACAAAGTCACTCCAAAGGGAGTTATTATCTATATCAGTAAACACTATTTCTGAACTCCCTGAAACACATCGATTGTAGTCTTGTGTTTTCTTCAGGGAATGAACACGTCACAATATTCCTATAATTTACATTGTAAATTATGAGAAAAATATTAAATTATTATGTTAATAATAAATAATGAGTTTGTTTTAAGATGTAAATGTATTCTAGTAGACCCCATAAACAAAATTATGAACCTGTAAATGAGCATAATAGGACCCCTTTAACTAACTGTCATTTAACCTTGGGTGAACCGTTACCTGCTTCATTAAAAGTGGATGGTGGCAGGAGTTTTTCACAGTCTACTGTAAACTCACATTTAGATCTGGCTTTTATATCTGGTATACAGCATGGCATCTTTTCAGATCCAGTCAATACACCATGGATTCAATCAAGTCCTGTATTTTTGTTTTTTTTTCCTTAATTAATACATTTATACCACATGTTGGGTTTAAAAATTATTTTAAAATTTGAAACCAATGGTTGGGTTTGTCGATATTTGACCCAAACATGGGTTGAAACAACCCGGCATTTTTTAGAGTGCAAGTACAAATAGCCCGTCTTATTGGAAGATGCTATTTTCACTAATATCCACCCACCATTGTCTGACTGAGACAGACAAAATTACAAAAGAAATCCTACTGATAACAGTATCAGTGGCACAGAGAATGTGGGTGGAGTTAGCTTTTGAAACGACTGACTTGAGTTTGAGTCTTGTTTCTAATTTTTCTCCCTTTCAGCTCCTTTTCAGGCAATTATTTTAAATAAAAATTCAGAAAATATTTGAAAAGTGGAAATAAAGTGCCTAACATGTATTTAATAGAGGGAATAAAATGTTAACAGAGGTGTAGGGGAAGGCTTTACTGATAGGGACAATTAGGCCCGGTTTCACAGCCAGCCTTAGACTAAGCCAGGATTAGGCCTTAGCTTAATTAGAACATTTAAGTAGTTTTTATAAACATACCTTAGGAAAAAAAACATTACTGGTGTGCATCTTGAGCAGGGCTCCAGAAAAATGAAAAAAATAAATAAATAAATAAAAATCATTAAGGATTTGGCCATTGGCTCCTATAGGGGGAAAAGACAGGCGCCAAATAATCTTTTTAAGAGCCACACAACAATGAACTTAAATTTTTTAATCACTTACTTTTAGTCATGTGTTTATATATCTCCCCTTTACAGTTTCAGCATTTTTCATATTGTGATTTTCTGGGAAATTAATTTCACTTCCAGTGACATGAATGTCACTATTTTCACTTAATACTATTATAGTTTTTGTTAATATTTTGAATCAGATTAGATTTTTATATTTTCTGCTTTCATTTTTGGTCAAGTTTTTAGTTTTATTTATTTTTTAAACAGGTCTGTTTAGTTTGTTTCTGTATTAACATTTATTTAAAGCAATGAAAACTGTTTTTTAATGGTTTTAGTTAACTATAATAACCCAGATGCTAGTAAAATCTTTGTATTCAATTATATGTCAAATAATGTTCTTAGTCATTCCTTAGTGAAGCTACAACAGTTTACTTTGAAATGAAAATAAATATATGGAAATAAATATATTAAATTTGGTTTGTGTAACCAAATGACAAACAGGGAAAAAGATACTACTTGACTTAGATTAATGAACATGCTGAAATACAGTGGGACTCTTATTTTGAAATGTCTGTGCTTTACTATTGCTGCTCATTCAAGTTCAGATGAGTAAGGAAAATTTACGTTGCTACAACTGTTTACAACACATTACAATATAAATAATATAAAGTAAAGTTTGTCATAATTGATCAGCATTAGTTCATAAGCAATTGGTTGATAAATGTGCGCTAATCACTGATTGCGAGCTGCTCTGAAGCACCGTTGCGAGAGCCTGAAGAATGCGCAACAGTGCCATCTTTTATCTTTAAAACATGCAGCACTCACATTTTTTTAATGAAATCAAAGTTAATAATCACATTAGTGAGTATTGCGATTTGTTTTTCCATCCACAAAATATAAGATGCCTTAAACTCATCATTAATACTCTTGTTTTACCATTTAAGGTACTTTTTATGACCTTAAATTTATCTGATGAGCATGAGTGGAGTGAAATAATGAAAGTGATCAGCATGACTGATATTCAAAACATTAAGCACTTGCTGCATTGTCTGTGTATCTGCAGAACCTGAAATAGGCAGTTGTCTCCTTTATGCAGGAGCAGAACGTGCAACCTAGTTGACATTCAGCTGTAGTCCTTTCGGTGTGTTCAAAAAAGCGCTAGTTCTTTAGTGTCGGTTTGGTGTGTGATATTTTTCCCTACCCTTTCATATTTTGGCGCTCAATGTCAACGCAACAAATTATGTGATAGGCTACTGGTCACAAAACACGCAAATACCATGCAAATTTTACAGTCATAACGTGTATTGTCGCCAGTGGAGATCTCAGCAAAATATCACTAGCAAATTAATATTTTTGGTTGCAAATGCGAACATTTTAGGCACAGTCTGGAGCCCTGTTGAGACAAAACAATGGCAATTACATAATTTAAGATATGTCAGTGCAAGTCGCTTTCTGTTAAAACAGCTCAAACATGGATTTTAGTCCAAGGCTAGCTTAAGCCTTGTCTGTGAAACTGGAGGCTAATGTCAAAATAAAAATGTCAGGGTTATGTTAGATTTCATTGTGTTTTTGTTCATGTGCCTATGTTTCTTGAGTTTCCTTTCAGTTTAGTGTTGTTCTTAAATGTTTCCTTGATTTCTGATTAATTACACCTGTGTCTCATTTAGTTCCCTAGGTTGCTTCTGTATATATGTGTGTGTGTGTGTGTGTGTATTCCTTGTTTTGTTCAGTTCTTTGTCAGTCATCATCTGTACTGGTTGTGTTTATAGTTCTCTGTTACTTCCTGATTATTCTAGTGTCTGATTAAAGACTACTTCGTGAGATTACCTGCATCAAGTGTTGTTGGATAACGTCTCTGTTACGACTGTAACCTTGGTTCCCTGAAGAGGGAATGAGACGCTGTGTCGAAGACGCTGTGGGAACGCTCTGCATGATTGCGTCATGAAGCACATGTGAAACCAGTCCAACGAATTAGACAAGATGACGTTACAAACAGGAAACTATAAAGCATGCCCAAACAGTGCAGCACTAGCTTCTAAAAGTCTGAAGTCGCTGACAACCACACCGGATGTATGGCAGGGCAATGCCATACAGGGAACCAAGGTTACAGTCGTAACCGAGACGTTCACTTTCAAGGGAACTTACGCTGTGTCAAAGACACTGTGGGAATGCTTATACCTATGCCACCATATTGACAATTGCCTGTCTAGTGTGAAACCTTAAAAGCACTAGGACGAGAACACAGCTCAAGTCCAGTTAGTAGAAGCTCATCAATGTGTGAGGTGAGGACCAGCCTGCCACATCACAAACATCTTGAGGCCAAACTCCTGACAAGAGAGCTTTAGAAGCAGCTATACTCCTAGTAGAGTGGGCCCGGACTGACATAGGGGAAGGTTGTCCGGACGACTCACATGCAAGAGAGATACCCTTGACTATCCACATGCTCATCCTCTGCTTAGATGCTGGGAACCCTTTACTAGGAAGCCCAAAACAGACAAAAAGTTGTTCAGATTTATGCCACAGGGGAGCTCTGTGAATAAAGCATCTAATGCCCGAACTAGGCACTGCAGATTATTACGTTCCTGGTCTGGATCCCTGAAGGGAGGAGGACAGAAGGCCTGCAGAAAAATAGATCTAGCCACATTAGTGGGGACCTTAGGAATGTACCCTGGCCTGGGTTGAAAGAACACCTTTACCATGCTGAGTGCAAATTCCAAGCATGAAGGAGCAACCGAAATATCTTGCAGATCTCCTATCCTTTTAAGAGACATAATAGCTAAGAGGAACAATGTTTTGAGTCAAATACTTGACTGGAACCTTTTCAATAGGCTCAAAGGGAGGCAGGGACAGGCCTTGGAGCACCAAAGCTGGCACCCTAGTGCTTACTGCAGGCCTCAGGTTCAAAGTGCCACGAAGGAAACATAACCTATAGGTCTCTCCCTAAAGACATTACACCCAAATGAATGTGGTAAGCATCTGTGTCCGCCACATAAACCTTTAAAGTGGACGGGGATAACCCTGCAGTGAATCGCTCTTGCAGGAACTCCAATACCAACAGGGCAGTTAACTGGGTCCAGTTGACGACCACTGCACCAAAAAGTGAAGGCTCTCCACTTTAGGCCATAAAATTTCCTCATGGAGGGAGCTCTGGAGTGGAGGACGGTCTTAACAACCTCAGTTGAGAGACTAGAATCTATGAGCTGGGCCCCAACAGAGGCCAAGCCCACCGTTTCCATAGCTCTGGGTGGGGGTGAAGTATGAGCCACCTGCCTGAGACAGTAGGTCCCTCCTGACCAGAATCTCCCAAGGAGAGCTGACGAGGAGAGACACAAGATCCGAGAACCATAATCTGCCAAGATGAGATGGATGTTGTCTTGGCGAACTCTTTCCAGAACTCCTGGAGCAGAGATATCAGGGGAAATGCATCCAGATGTAGCCTCGGCCATGTCTGAACCATAGCATCCAGTCCAAGAGGAGCTGGATGCATGAGGGAGAACCAAAGTGAACAGTGAGACGTCTCTCGACTGTACCACAGCAATAACAAACCTCAGAGTACCTCGATAAAAATACTGTAAACCATCTGTTTTAAAAACAACAATCATTATGTTCACACCTGACTCATAAATAAAAATTTCCACAGTCCCACTCAATCAGAGTTGTATGACCGAGATTTAGAAAATTTAATAAAAAAAGTAAATAGCCAATAAAAAAAAAAAAAATGACAGTTGTGTTTTATCTCATAAATCACTTGAGCTTCTTGTCTATGAAATTATTGCTGTTTCTTTTTCTTAGAAACAGTATCTCTAATATTTTTCTGTTTTAACGGTTTGCAGCTATGCAATTCACTTATAATGAAGGCTCCAGATGCACCTTTGAAACATGGGAAATTAAACTTATCACCTCTAAATTAATTGACATGGTAACCTAAAGTTTTTATATAATACAATTGCTTATAGACTGAATGTCAACCGTATTCACAATCAAGCCATGTTTGTCCAATATCCATTTTCATTGATGATTATAATTAAAAGGCATTGCTATAGGTCAAAGACTCTGTGGAAGGGACTGATGAGCAAAGTTTTTTTACCATGTTACTGAAGCAGTGACCCCAAATGTTGTTCAATTTCTAATGATCTTTAACCTTTATATTCCGCTCTCTCTGGGTTGTGGGTCAAAGGGAAGTTCAACTCTTCATTACAAATCACTGTGGACTGGAGGTTTTTCTGTTCTTTTGTAATTTCTCAGTGGAGAGTGTGAGTGAGAGCCTTGTCTGTCCTGTTCAAGCTGATCCTTACGGTTCAGTTTGGACAGCGTCTTTACAGTTGTCCAAATATTCAACTTTAAATAGTTCCTGAGAGTGTCTGTGTGCTTCTTTTTAAAAGCTACAGCACAGCAAGTAATTTACCAACAAAGTATTTTAATTTTGGTAAACATAATACATAACATATTACATTTAAAGGCAGGAACACACCAAGCCGATGGACTAAGTTTTCTCAGTGTGTTCTACACTGTCGGCTGAAGTTGGTCCTTGTTGGCTTTTTTTCGGCCGATTCGACATGTTGAATTGGCATCGGAGCTCGTCGGTCCGTCGGGCCATCTGATCATTCATCTGATCATCCTGTTCAGCTACTGCCACCCGCTGGTACGGAAAAGCATTTCATCTTACGCAGGCGCAGAACGGACGTGCTACTTGGCTGTCGAGCGCCGGTTTGGTGTGTCAGGCCAACTTTGAACTCAGACGCTGCTGACGTGAGCCAAGCCCGCAGTCTGCTTTTGTCGCCACTAGTTTGTCGGCGTCGGCTTGGTGTGTTCCTGCCTTTACTCCACCACATTCCAGAAATGAAGTAATCCACTGGTAAAAAAATAGTTCCGTGAGAAATTAAAAAAAAAAAAAAAAAAAAACACCTTTTAGCTGCTTGCTAGAAAAGGGATCTGACACATATTCCAGGATTGCTGGTGTGAAGCCTTTGACCGGACAGTCGGGCACCGTGGCTCACCCTGTTAGACAGGCCAGTGCTGCAGATCTCTGACAGAATCTTTTGTTCAGATTTTATGTGTGCGGCAGCTCTTCTCTGAAGATGCATCACGGAACTCTGGCTTTATCAGCAATGCGTCATCTGACCAATGCATCTTTAAACGGACCCATTCAAAAACAGACAATGCCTGCAGATTTGACGGGACTCACAGCCTTCTGGTTTAATCAGTTCAGTCACAGCTCAACAGATCAATAGATGTCAAAGGACATACTTTAAGCACATGGCCTGACTTTATGATAGAAACAAAAGGGTTGTGTCCCAAACAAAGATATCTAGACGTGTTGTAAAGATACTGGTATAGTTATTCAATTTGAGACAAGTCTGACTGCTTGAAATCTCGAAAATGTAACTTATTTAGTTCATATATATATATATATATATATATATATATATGAACTAAATAAGTATATATATATATATATATATATGAACTAAATAAGTATATATATATATATATATATATATATATATATATATATATATATATATATATATATATATATACTTATTTAGTTCATTATATATATATATTTTTTTTTTTTTTTTTTTTTTTTCCTGGTTTTGTAAAGTTAGATACACATTTTAATTGAAAGAAAGAAAGAAAGAAAGAAAGAAAGAAACTCAAATACTGACCACATCAAACTGAGATTAAAATCTTAGCACTACCTATTTAACATTTATGATGTTTAAATTAATACTCTGATGAGCTGATGAATGCCTTTCCTTTCCTTTCAACCAAACAAACTTGGTAGAAAATGGGAGACATAATGGTTATGACAGTAGTATATTGGAGACATTCATTGTTATTAAAAAACAAAATTGAAAGAAACATTTTCTATAAATTACAAGCACAAAATAAAGAAATTCTGGTAAATTTAACATTTACTCCTAAAACTAATTTAAGGTAATTTAAGAGTAATTTAACAAGCACACTAAAAGTTTCCAGACTGCAGATTGAACCAAGTTAAGATGATCTGTGTAACACAGCTGTTCATAAGACATCTGAAAGAATATTTTTTTTTTTATATATATATATATATATATATGTGTGTGTATATATATGTGTGTGTATATATATATATATATATATATATATATATATATATATATATATATGTGTGTGTATATGTGTGTGTATATATATGTGTGTGTATATATGTGTGTGTATATATATGTGTGTGTATATATGTATATATGTGTGTATATATATATATGTGTGTATATATGTGTGTGTGTAATGGTAACCCAGTAATGGGCACCAAAATTGGTCAAATTAAACAGAGGCAGAGTGAATACACAACAAATTTAAAGTGTAAATGAATATTTATTTAAACTTACAAAACAGAAATAATCAAAACCCAATAATATAATATTAATAGAAAAATAAGACAAAAAAAAAAAAATCTTATCCAAAAAGAAACATCCAAATTAGTTTCAAAAACAATAATGCAAAATAAAATCTTTTCAAAAATAACTTCCTCAGCAAAAGTACCAAAAAAGAAATGAACAAAATACAAAATACCTGCAACCCTCAGGCCACACTCTCCACTGCAGCAACAAACACAGACTAAACTCCACTAAACAGACATGCACATATATACTGGCGGCCAGCACCATTACCCCATGGGGAGGGACAAACTTGCATACAACACATTACACATTTTCCCATAAATATATAGAGTCTAGAAGAAACATGTTGTCATAGTGTTCCAAATAAATAAATCTACTCTTATGCTACAAAAACATTTACATTTACACTAAATTGAACAGGAAATAACAGTAGCAACTCTGCCGCGTTGTCCCTGAAACCCCCACACTCAATTAATAAATGGTAGATTCCCAACCTTAGCGGAACCAACGGTTCCCACCACTGTTTCCCGTCAGGACTCTAAAATCATGGGACAGACAATACTGCACTACACTCATTTGATTGATAATCATAATAAACTCTTGTATCAGTAAGCAGTCTCTGTGTGCGTGTGTGTGTGTGTGAGTGCATTTACAAACTCAAGTCCATGTTAAACGTGCAATCTTTCCGTGACCGTCACAAAATGACATTGGCACATCTGGAGATTGATTGTTTTGGTCCAATCACATCAAAAATTTCTATAGCTTTAAAGTTTCCTAGGGGTGGCCAATCCTGCTCCTGGTGGGCCACTGTCCTGCAGAGTTCAGCTCCAGCTCCAATTCCCCAATTACCCAATCGCCCCTCAGCTAATCAAAGTCTTACTAGTAGGCATACTAGAAATTTCCAGGAAGGTGCGTTGAGGCAAGTTGGTTCTAAACTCTGCAGGACAGTGGCCCTCTAGGACCAAGTTTGGATACCCTTGGTGTATACAGTAGGCAGGCACATGAAAAATAATACATTTGGTTTAATGCCACAGACACTGCAGAACTACCAGCAAACACTGGACCAGACTATTTAAATAAGCAAAAAGTCTCACTAGCTGAAAAATATGCAGAGGTCAATCAGCTTGTGCCATGTAGTAAATTATGTGTTAGCTAGCAGATTGCAGGTAAAGGACCCATCAGCCTGCACCATCGAGAGTTTCATGACTGAACTATTTCATGTTTTGACAAAGAAAGTGGTTTTAAACATTTTGTGACTGGTTGCAACAATGCCCCAAGGAGTGAAATGGGGAAAGAAAGAGCACTTTTTCCATTTGCAGGAGGAGATTGTTTCTGTCACATTTCACTGGTTCGGAGATCAGACTGTTCATGGATAGTAAACATGACCTCTTCTTCCTTCTGTTGTTCAGGTTTCAGATTTTATTGCACATGAACACAAAGAAGTTCTAAGAATTCACTGGGTCCACCATTGCCTTAGGAGTACAAAGTCAAAACACTCACCATGTCAGAACACTTAACATGACCACACTGTGATCAGAGGGCCCTCGAAAACCACAAACTTGAAGTATCTGCTTCATATTTCTGAGCAGCAGGACTGTTGTTGCTCTTGTATTAATTACAGTATGTCTATGGCATCAGTGCTGTGCTTCATCTCAGTTTGATTTCAAGCAGGAAGAAGGCAGCTTTGAAGTTTGCAAAGATGTGAAAGAAGCGGCCCTCATTAGAGTGTGAGTGCCTGACATGTTACGTCACTCTTCTCAGAATGTCTTAATGAATGAATTTGTTAGTTCCAAAAAAAAAATCTATACCAGTCTATACTTTAATGATGAGTAAATATCCACATGTCAAATGTGTGATGTTTGCTCATCACAAGTATTACTGAAATGACTAGTGTAGTGATGGTTTAGAACTAGTACAAATTGGAAAAAGTAGGGAACTAGGATTGCAAAGATGAAATAAAATCACAACTGTGACACCCTATGGTCTCATGAACTTCACAGATAGCTATAAAGCTATAAAGGGATAACTGGAACAAAGCATTGTCAGCTTCTGATTGGCTGAAGCAACCTGTTCACAGGCATGCAGAAAGTATGGCAAGGTGACGCAGTTCCTTCTCAGGGAACCATGTTTACAGTCGAAACAGGACAAAAGCACTTGAGCCCCTGGTGAAGAGTCCAACTTCAGGCTATAAAATCTGTCGAATGTGTGCGAAGAGGCCCAGCCTGCCACATCACACACTTCTTGGAGGAAAACTCCTGACAGTAAAGCCTTTCATGCCGCCATACTCCTAGTGGAGTGGGCCCTCACAACCAGATTTAAAGGCAGGTCATGCACCTTGTAGGCTGTAGATATAGCCTCAACAATCCACTTACTTATTGACTGCTTGGAAGCACCCTGCCTCAGTGAACTGAAGCATACCAGCAGCTGGTCAGTCTTACGCCACTGGGCAGTCCAGTGGACGTAACATCAAAGAGCCTTTATAGGACAGAGCAAGTTTAGCTTCTCTTGGTCCGCCAACAGGAATGGAGAAGGAATAAAGGCCTGCAAGATAACAATGTGCACTGTTAGTTGGAACTTTAGGCATGTAACCTGGTCTGGGGTGAAGAATTGCTTCAACCCCACCAGAAGCAACTTTTAGGCAGGAGGAGGCAACTGACAGGGCCTGCAAATCTCCCAACCTAATAAAGTAAGTAGTAGTAAGTAGTAAGAAGTAATAGCAAGCAGAAAAGCAATCTTAAGAATTTCCGAGACAGAGTCCATGAGCTCGAAGGGTGCCAAGGATAAGAACCTTCTAGAACCAAATCCCAGGCCGGAACTCTTGCATGAACAGCAGGTCTTAACCTCAAAATGCTACAAAGGAAATTAGTTACCAAATGGTGTCTCCCCAAAGGCCCATTGCCTAATGGTGCGTGGAAACCAGCTA
This sequence comes from Hypophthalmichthys nobilis, assembly GCA_037950665.1. NCBI lineage: Eukaryota > Metazoa > Chordata > Actinopteri > Cypriniformes > Xenocyprididae > Hypophthalmichthys > Hypophthalmichthys nobilis. The sequence continues at coordinate 23,100,516 of CM075491.1, read as the reverse complement.
TGGCCACCACATAAACGTGATCCACATAAAAATGATCCTGACGGAACTCCGGCACTGAATCCACTGGGCAGTTAACTGGGTGTTAACAAATCGTGCTCTCTGCACTATAAAGTGAATACTCTCCACTTTAAGGTGTACAGTTTTCTTGTGGAGGGAGTCCTAGAGTCTCAACATCCTCTTTTGAAAGACCATAGTTTAATAGTTAAGAGTCCGGACAAGGGTGATAAATTGTGCCCCTGGTCTGTGCCAGAAGATCCCTCCTGACAAGAATCTCCCAAGGAGAGCCCCAGGAGAGATATTAGGTCCGTAAACCACATTCAGGCCAACCATAACGGGGCTATTCCGGTCACGTCTGCACCATGGGGAAAACCAGAGCGGACAGTGAGATGTTCAGAAGCAAACAGATCCACTTCCGCCTGGCCGAACTTTCTCCAAATCAACTCTACCTTCTCGGAGTGGAGTCTCCATTTCCCGGGCCTCATCCCCTGCCTCGATAGGATGTCTGCTCCCTGATTCAGGTACCCAGGGATCTAAACTGCCCTCATTGAGCGCAGTTTGCCCTGGGCCCACAGGAGGATCTGGTGTGCCAGTCTGCAAAGTGGGCGCGACTGCAGACCCACCTGATGATTTATGTCAGAGACTACCAATGTGTTGTTTGACCGGAGAAGAACATGATAGCCTCTGAGGTCTGGGAGGAAGTACCTCAGTGCTAGAAATACAGGCTTTATCTCCAGGCAATTTATGTGTCACAAAAGTTGATGGCCTATCCACAGACCCCGAGTTGAGCAGCCATCTAGGACCACAGCCCAGCCTGTGAGGGAAGCGTCTGTCGTAAGCGTTTTGCGATTACAAGTGCCCCCTAACACAGGTCCCTGGGACGTAACCCTGATCATGCAAAATGTGTTGCCTCTTGGGGAAAACCCTTTGGTCTTGAGCCACCTCTTCAATGTTTCATGTACAGAAGGCCAAAAGGAATCACATTGGATGCAGCTGCCATAAGTCCCAAAAGTTTTGCAGTGATGGCTTGGCATTGCTTGATTCTGCCTATGGCTAAAAGAATCAACTCGATACGAGTGGGAAACAGACATGCCTGCATCATAGTCAAGTCCCACACTACTCCCAGAAAAGTTGTCATCTGTACTGGAGAAAGCATAGTTTTCTTGGAGTTTAGTCTTAACCCCAAGAACCTCATGTGAGTGAGGACAAAATTTTGATGCCAAACCATCACTTCCTGCGACTGTGCTAGAATTAACCAGTCACTGATGCAATTGAGTACACGAATGCCCTGGAGTCATAATGAAGCCAGAGATGTGACAAGGCTAGGCAAAAAGGACGAACCCAATACTGGTAAGCTTCGCCCTCAAAAGTCCTCGGCCCTGATTTGGGTCACGATGAGCTGAATCATAAGCACGGGACGCAGATCTAAAATGGGACACAACCCCATCCTTTCAGAAGGAGGAATACTCTCTATGGTGTAACATTTGTGCAACTTTCCTGGGTGGACACAAAGTAATGAACTTGCTGGAAACCTCGGTGCCCCGAGGCACTGGAAGTGGCGGGGTTGGCAGATCGATTGCCCGAGGGCACCGAGAAGAAGTGGGTACACTTAAGCCTTAAGGCATCAGGATATTTACCTGAAAGAGTGCTGGCTGAGTAACATGTCCGATGCCCTGAAGCGGATGACGGCAGAGAACAAACATACTTATCCAACACCCTCCTCGGAGGAAGTGAGCCTCCCAGTTCTGCAACATTCCCGGGAGGAGACTGGGCCAAAAGCTCGCTGGAAACCGCTGTGCCCCGAAACACCAACAAGGTTGCCAGACCAGCCTCCCTTTTTTATATAGACATCTAACTCCTCAAAGCCAGATAACTATACCACCATTTAATTCCTCAGAATTAAATGCAGCCATAATCCACCAGACAAGTGAAAGGGATCTGGATGTCAGGCTGAACATACTATATTACTATAGCCATCTATACTATGCGGTCGGAGGAAGAGAGAGAGATAAAGGAAATATCCTGTCTGTTTAGTTTTCTTCCAGCATCATTATTATTATTTTATTACAGACCTGTAATCCAAGCCATTTGATTCTTTATTGCATAAGACTTTTTTAACTTGAGAAGAACAGTCAACAGGAGCAGAGCTAAAACTCCCTATAGTACACGCCTGTACAAGTCACGACATTTCATGAATGAACACAGCCAGGCCCCTCAAGAGCTGACTGTGCATGCTCCGCTCCCAAGCAGACCACACACAGATCATGTGTGTCACCTCTCGTAATGTAAGGCAGGGATACACACAGATCTTAAATGCTGCTTATTTTTTTTTCTTCAGTGGTACAAACAAACACCAAATAAGATATTACACTTGCTGAAGACACAGAAAGTAACACTGCTTTATTCCGGGTATCCTTAATAGCTTCCGAGGTACAGTACACTGTTACGCATCACGGGGTGACATTGCCAATCAGAATTTGAAAAGTTGCACACGTGCTTCAGACGCAATCACACCAAGGCGTTCCCCATAACATCATCAAATCAGACGCAGCATAGATTTCTTTCGAAAGGGAACAAACTTTGTGTGTACACTACAGTACATACATCCTGACCCCTGATCTCAGTTGTCTTTTGTTTTGTTATTTATTGTCATTGTTTAGAGTGTGTATATTTTATAGTTTGTCATGTCTGTAAATTACACTGCACTGTGTTAATTTGCATAATAGTATAGTTTTCTTTATTATGATAATTTCACCAATATGTATCTCATTGTTTGTGTGGCTTCTGTTTCTATCATACCTCCATCACTAATGCTTCACTTTATATGCTGTGCACATCTGTGGGTGTTGATTTGAAGCTAAATGTTTATTAACTAAGAATAATAAACTCAGCAATTTGTGATATGACAAAAATCAAGGCAAAACTCATCAAGAAACTGATATAGTTATATGGAACAACAGTAAACAAATGATAATGAAAACATATATAACGAGCCAATAAGGAACAGAAATGAACATTACAGATGAAGCAAACAACACTCACTTAGACTAGGAATCTTAGTTCAGGCAGGCCACATAGTCAAGCTCCGCTATCAGCTGATTGGCAAATTGCAACCCCACCCATATCAGCTGATCCGATTCCTATGCACTTAATTGGCAACTCTCAAACAGGGCGCATTACTTAAACATAGCTTCAGTCTGCCTGCTTGGCTGCTTCCACTGCACACTGCTTTGCAACCCACCTCCTTCCAAGCTCCTCCTTAAACTTGTATTTAACTTAATCAATGCCATTCTGTTGTCATTGATGCATGCTCTGTTCTCAATAAGGGGATTTGCGCTGCTCTCCCAGTTTAAAAAAAAATGGGAGGTTGTCCTAAGAAGCTGCTGCTGTTTCCTGTCTTAGCTTTTCATGGAGCTCATGAAAAGGACAGAGAATTTGGAACAGAGTCATATCGCCAAATGTAACTTTAGCAAAATATGCCAATAAAAGTTGACTAAAAAGTTTGTCTATGGTATTTTTTGACTTAAGTGGTCCTGACTGAACTTAGACTGATTTTTTATTTTTTTTTTCTCTCGACATGTGTTACGTCTTGTCTAGGGTAAAAGAAGCTGCATGGAAAAGAAAATGAAAGGACTTCTGATCAAAAATGGTAGATTTTAAAAAATGAATGTTTTAATGATAGGCTAATAAAAAGAAATGGCAATAAAATTGGCGTTTTGATTTCAGGAGCCGACAAGGCCAAAATAACACACACACACATACTTGTATGTGGTTTATGGGGACTCTCCATAGACGTAATGGAGACCTCATCAATGGCATAATCAATGGATGCCTTAACTGGATTCCAAAGGCATCATCAATGGATGCCTTTACTGGATTCCACTCTTCTTTTTATTGAAAAGCATCAAATAAGCCAACAGAAGAAAGGTGAAAAACCTTTAACAGAAACGAAATACAGAAAATGTAAATGAATTGTAAATAAAGCTTATTAAACATCTGTTTTTATCAATGAGTTCTTTGTATATTTTTTTTTACATGAAGCACTCTCAAATGATATTAATTACAAGCTTAATAAACTTAATTAGTATAATCTGCACTATACACAATCCAGAAAATTAACCTAAACACTACACAATAAAGAGAAGAGATGACCAGAAACAAAACAGCTACAACTGACTTAAGCCCAGGATACACTGCACGATTTTAGCAATCCTATAAGATCATTACTTTATCACACTGTGCGACATGGATCTATTAAACTTGGGAACGACATGCATGTAGACTGTACGATGATGACACCTATTGACTTGTAGGCTACGATGCAAGTTTCTATAGAAGAATAAAACGTCATCAGCATGTGCTAGTGGTTAACAAAAAGACCATGTTGAATCACACTTTGGCAGGAAGCGAAAAAAAGGAAGCGGCGAAAGAAGAAGGGTAAAGGGCTTAAGGTATGCAGTTTTAAGTTTTAGCGCCATGTTGCGTTGATTTCATGTCACATTTTTATTGGCTGGTCAGCAGACGTAGGTTGTAGCAGCAAATACACTGTGTGATGATCATACTGAATTTCTGACACTGTCAGAAAATGATCATAGGCTATCTTCGGTCGCAAGACCGGGAAAACAGCCATCTTTGAACCTCTCTCACTGTACAACATAGGACCACCGATTAAGAGTCACAATCACAGAAATTGCCACGATTGTTTCACGGTGGCAATCTTTCGTCTGTGTAACGTCTGCACAGGATCAGGAGCAGCAACACAACTGTAAATTAAAGAATGCTTTTAACATTTGACCTCCTCCGTATAACTCAGACCACGGCTCCGGCAGGTCTGGGGGGAAGATAGTACCCTTGGCATCTTTGTTGCCCCATTGAAGCTAAGCAGGGACCCTCTCACCAGCTCCGGGGACTTCAAAAGAGTCACCCCATGTGGGTTAATGGCCAGGTGGTCACAGACACTGGCCAAAACCCCAATATACATCACACACACACATACAGACACACACAGACACGCATGGAGACTGTATATTTATCCTCAAAATATGACTGTGCCAAAGTGTACCTGATGTTGTTGTATTCAAATTTGCATGTATGTATCCATATTATTAGAAAGAAAAAAAAACATTACTGGTGTGCATCTTGAGACAAAACAATGGCACTGACATATTTTTAGATATGTCAGTACAAGTTGCTTTCAGTTAAAACAGCTCAAACATGCATTTTAGTCTAGGACTAGCTTAAGCATTGTCTGTGAAACCGGGGCATATGTTTTAACCTTGTATTGTTTTTCATTTACATCATTAACGTATGGTGGCCCAGTAGTGCACAACACAACGAAATAAAAAAGCAAACATAAGTTCACAACACAACGAAATAAAGCCACAATACAACGGAAACATGCCACAACACAATGAAATAAAGCCACAGCACAATGGAAACAAGCCACAACACAACGACATTAAAAAAGCAAACATAAATTCACAACACAACGGAATCAAGCCATAACACAATGAAATCAAGCCACAACACAACGGAAATGCTCCTGACCACTAGGGGGCTCTCAGAGCTCGGTAAAGTTAGTTTTCCTTGCCACTGTTCTATAAAGTCGACAGTCTTACAAAGATATCAATACCATGATTAGTTTTAAGTATGTAAACATATCGATATGAAATATTAATTCAAAATCAACTATGTGCACAATAGCTTCATATGTATACCTGTGAATGATTTGACGCGCTACCACGGCGCATGATGAAGGGAACGTCTGCCAATTCCACCAAGTGGTTAAATTGTATAATTTGTATTCATTAAAATTACTTTTAACATTTAAAAACAGACATGTTCAAATTTCAAAGCTTGTTAGTTCCTGTTGGTAAGACTGACAAGCTTTGGAATTTGAACCTGTCTGTTTTTAAATGTTAAAAGTAATTTTAATTAATACAAATTATACGTTTTAACCACTTGTTGGAATTGGCAGACGTTCCCTTCATCATGCGCCGTGGTAGCGCGTCAAATCATTCACGGGTATAAATATGAAGCTATTGTGCACGGAGGTGATTTTGAATTAATATTTCATGTCGATATACAGTGGTTACATACTGTTGAAACTACTCGTGGTATTGATATCACTGCCGACTCTATAGAACATTGGCAAGGAAAACTAACTTTACTGAGCTCTGAAAGCCCCCTAGTAGTCGGGAGCATTTCCGTTGTGTTGTGGCTTTATTCCATTGAGTTGTGGCTCGATTTCGTTGCGGCTCGATTTCATTGTGTTGTGAACTTATGCTTTTTTAAGGTCGTTGTGTTTGTGTACTACTGGGCCACCGTATTAATGTGTTAAATAAGGAAATTTGCAAGCAAAAATAATGCTTGTCCCCAAAACACTGCTTGCATACAGACAGCTGACCTATTCACACTCAACCCCGCAAGTCCATGCTGGTGAACCAGCTTCACCAGCTCTGTTTTGCTTGAGAACAGCATGAATATGCTGGTCCACCAGCTAGACCAGCTCTATACCAGCATAAACCAGCCTGGACCAGCATAGAATCTATGCTGGTTAATGCTAGATTGTTTTAGCAGGGATTGAGACAGGCCCTCAGTCAATGTTTCACACTCCTCTTGGCTGCTTCCTTTTACTCCAACCCATCCATGGTTACGTTTAATGACACTTTAAACTGCTTCATGCCCTTTCCTCACTTCTTCAGCTCTCATTGGACTTCCTATCAACTATTTTTCTGACAAGCTGTATTTTCCCTGAAATCCACCTTCTCATTAAGACTTTACACCCTTTGCCCTGTAGTCTCAAACAGATCCAAAGATCAGCCCATAGCATGGATATACCAAAGTCTCATAGAGTAACAGGACAGTAAACCTTATTCAGATATCAAAACAAAAAAGGACGTCATTCTTCTATTCTAGAATCAACACTATGATCATCAGCCCACACAAGCCTTTTCAACTTTCTCATGCCTCCTCCACCTACTCTGCCATCCACAGTCTTTGCTAATGACTTAATGCACTTCAAAAACAAAGTGGTCATCTTTCTCCAAAAGCTGCAAGTACAATATACTTTTCAAGCAAAAATCCGTCATATTCCTATAAACGTGGATCGGAGCTTGACTGACATGACCTGCTAGAACTAACGTTACGCTTGATATCCATTTAAGGATGCTTTTTGTAGAATTTGTTTGCAAGTTATTTTACAACGATTTGACTAATCACCTTGAATTCCATAACTTTTTGCTGGCATGGTATGAAGATGATCTGATTACATTTTTGTGAAAACTAGATCAACGGTCTAGGAGGAACCAAAACGCAACATGAAATACAACCCATGTATCTTCTTCTCTGAGGTGAATATATCTGTTGTGTTCATCGTGACAAGAAGTTATCGCGTTCACTTCTGTCATCAAACAAATGGAGTTCAAGTCCAGTGATATTTGACTCAGTGAAGAAAGTACACGGATGCTTTTTTAGAGTTTTCCAGGCGTTGTATTTCATGTTGTGTTTTTGTTATCTTGATTTCTCACAACTTGTGTGCTTTTTCTGAGTGAAATGCAGCACTAAAAGAGTCTCACGAACGCGCACCTTGTGCAGCTTTGCAGAGAGGTCCAATGGCAAAGGTCAAGAATTTTATTAAATAATACATTAAATTTTGGTTTGTTTTCCTCATAACCCTATCATATACCTCCAGAACACTTGGAATATTCAGCACTTGCCAAATGGGATCATTCTGATACTTTTGTGTTTTGTTTGTTTTTGTTTTTGTTTTGTTTTTTTAAAGCTTGATGCTGGTAGATATTTACTGCCATTATATGGACAAGTGCAAGCTGTACATTTTTGTGTACATTTCTCCTTTTGTGGTCCATAATAGAAAGAACGGCATACTATATTAGAACAACACCAGGGTGAGTAAATGTTGACTTAATTTTAATTTTAGGGTGAACTATCCCTAAGTTCTAATAGATCCCCTTAAGGGATCCCCTTAAGTCTAATAGATTCCCCTTTTAAATTTAATATGAAACTGTTTACAGCAAAACAGTGATCATCATTATCACGTTGAGCATTAACAAGTGTATGTCCATCAACAAACCGATGTGTATATTTCTAATATATTGCGGTTCACATGTGTATTATTAACAGTATCAATAACAGTGCATACGTTAGCCGAGCACTAACGTGAATGACTGATGTAACATTTAAGTTTGTCAAGCAAATCTTGCTCCATCATTACTCAGAGAAGTAAGAACGACAGACAATCTGCATTAATGAACACAATTTTAAGTAATAGTGGGCCCACAGATAATTAGCAGAAGTAGGCAGGCATTATGCAAATGTATTAACTTGTGACGTGTGAACTTCGAATTACAAACGATTCATGTAAGTGGTTCAGAGTCTACTGTTTCTTTTGAGAGACAATAACTTTATTTATGATGCACTTAATACTAAAAGCCAAAAACTTGAGTTTTGATTTCATGGGGACTTTAACCAATAAGTGGTAGGCCTACTGAACATAATATTTTATAGTAGGGTATTTATACCCCATTACAACAGTCTCTTTACAGCTGCTCTCATAAAAATGCAAGTTACTTGTGTTACATGTAGCATTTAAACCTACATGTAACAGCAAAAATTACATTTTAGTTCACTCCCTTTCTAATGAGCTTTGTCTGTTTAACTCGCACACACATCACACCAGCGCTCATTCAATGCAGTCTATGAAGTTCAACTGAGACTCACTTGCTGCAAAATGGAAATACTCGTGGGAACATATAAAAGATATAACCATAAAAAGTTATGTACTGAGGAAAACAGATATCCAAATGCATTAAACTGCACACACATGACAGGGCAAGCTGGGGGAAACTATATGCCTACGAGTTGGTTTGAAGAGCATAATATGACACATTGTCATGTTAAGGACAACTTGGTTCCTGCAGCAGCTCAGTCTGTGACTTCTGCTATAGTTCAGATGTGTTTTGTTCATAGAAATTCGTTATTAAAGGGATAGTTCACCCCAAAATAAAAATTATCCCATGATTACTCACCCTCAAGCCATACTAGGTGTATATGACTATCTTCTTTCAGACGAACACAGTCGGAGCTATATTAAAAAATATCCTTGCTCTTCCAAGCTTTGGTAGTGAATGGCGCTCCTGATTTTGAAGTCCAAAAAAGTGCATCCATCCATCATAAAAGTAATCTATATGACTACAGGGGGTTAATAAAGACCTTCTGAAGCGAAACAATGTGTTTTTTTAAAGAAAAATATCCACATTTAAAACTTTATAAACTAAAATAACTAACTTCTGGCAGACGGCCTACGCAAATCGACTTGAGCCAAAAGAGCAACTTCTGACACAATGTATGACGGAGGATGTAGAAGCAGCATAAGCTTAGACTCCTCTCGCAGTTCAAACAAGTAGGGCTGGGCAACAAACTCTAGCTCCTCTTCTTTTATATCAAAATCCTCCGATATATATCTTTAAACATTCTCATTTTAGACTTCTAATTTGTGACCGGAGTTTTGTTTTGCTCTATTCTCTGCACTTCTACGTTCATCAGGTCAGAAATTATTCTTTAGGCATAAATGGATTTGCGTAGGTTGTCTGCCAGAAGCTAGTTATTTTAGTTTATAAAGATTTAAATATGGATATTTTTCTTACAAAAAACATTCATTTAGCTTGAGAAGGCCTTTATTAACCCCCTGGAGCTGTGTGGATATCTTTTATGATGGATGGATGCACTTTTTCGGACTTCAAAATCAGGAGCACCATTCACTACCATTATAAAGCTTGGAAGAGCTGGGATATTTTATAATATAACTCCGATTGTGTTCGTCTGAAAGAAGATAGTCATGCACACCAAGGATGGCTTGAGGTTGAGTAAGTCATGGGATAATTTTCATTTTTGGGTGAACTATCCCTTTAATAACTGTAAAATGACTGACAGATGTTTTCATGCATAGCACGCATATGTGATTTATCGATAATCAAATTTGTTGTTGAGTATTTTCATTATCAATTATTATTGATTACTTGTTGCATCTCATTATCCTTATTATCGTGAACTCAAAAGAAATAGAAATGTATTTCAACTAATTTGTATGATATAATTTCCAATTTTCCCCTTGTGTTTGTGTGTGTGTGTGTGTGTGTGGAAGCTCACTGTTGCCAAAGTGCATATATTTAAGTTTTGGTTTTTTTTTTGTTTTTTGAAGTTTTATGTTTCAGGTATGGTATTATATGTTTATTGAGTTATACAGTTTATTGATGCTTCTTAGACAGTCTCGTGCTGTGCCGCAAACCAGTCTGGGAAATTATCAGAAAGTTTTCTCATGCTGAGAGATAAGCAGATGTATGTGTCTGAGGAAATATACATTTCTGCTTCACACCGTGCCTAACAACACCTTTCAGCCGTGACTGTATTCACAATACAGCGCAGCTTCCCAGACCTTATTGTTTACATAACCAAATCTTCATCAAAGGTCAGTTTCCATCAATGTCAATAAGTGGCTCATGGGTGTTCTTCAGCAAATGTATGTAATTAGAACAAATTCAATTTCTGTGGTCTGACTGAAGTGACTTAAGTTGAGTCAGTATTTACATCCATCAGATTCACATGACATCTCTTAAAACATTACCCAATTATAGGAACAATAAACGCTACTATTACCACATATACATGGCCTAGGCGATTATTTTAAAGACTGATTTTCTTTCTTATTTTTGCAGTGGCTCTCTCTACCTATGCAGAGGTATTGAGGATCTTGGACCCTGAAAATCATACCAGCTATCCACAGCACCTTGCCTAGAAACATCGTAAGTCATAGACATTTCATAATCAAAATTGCTTCACATAAACTTTGGGTTAAAAGATAAACTGGTGATATTCAGTCAGATATTATCTACAGTGAAAGAGACAGTTAGCTAACATGAACTATAGAGAGTAATGATGTCACAGCCAGGGTTACCTTCGAAAAACAATGGAGCAATGCCATGAGAACAACAGCATTTTTAAAGCAAATGATTGACAATACAGTATTAACTAACATCATAACAATTTTTGAAAACTAAGCATTTCAGACAAAACATATTACTGTATGTTACAACACTGTGACAGCAAAAAAAAGCATTACACTTTATTTTGATAGTCCACTTTAGACATTATGCTAAATTTGCAACTACATGTCAACTAACTTTCATTAGAGTATTGATTTTACATGTTCAGCTATATACACACAAATACACTAATGAAAATGCATGTTTATCGTAAATTTCTTCAATCATTGAGGAGTTTTATAATAGTTTTCACTCTAAAATTGCATAAACATGCAGCAAATGTTTACCATACAGTACTGCAATCACTGAACTTTATTGATCATGCCTCTAATTTACATCTGGCCAGATAATTTAATGTACATCACAAAATATATTCTTATCATGCATTATGGGGGGAAAAAATGTGGTGTATGTAAATCCATGATTCTTCTGCCTCAACATCTCCACAGGCCTCTTCCATTGTGGTTGGTAGTATTGTTTAACAATGACAAGCTCTTATTCCATTGAAAACAAACTAGACATCCACCTCATTGTTCTTGAACTTGAAGTATTAAAAATTTTTGGACATTTACAGAACTTTTTACTCTAAGGCTGTCTCAAAACTTTAAATGTACACTATCAGTCAGCAATCACCATATAGTACAATGCCATAGTAACACTTTGGATCTGTTTCCTAGCTTCTATCACTCTTACTGTACACCTCTTTTGTTTCCCCTTCTCATGCTTATTCTTGGTATTATTAACCAAGCAGATACCAGTTGGTCAAATTGAGAAATTGAGAATATCCAACTGAGAATACGACAAATTACACTTATATTTTAATTTTGGTTGGTTGTGTGATCTGTTGTGAACACATTGGAGAATTTTGTACACAATGTTTTGAGAAAATCTGTAATTTCGATGAAACGAATAATCTGTTTAGGACAATTACAAAGTGTTCAGATCACCATAAGTGTTTTGAGAGCAAGTGATCTGAGTTTGAAGAAATGTGTCAAATCAATTGAAAAAAACTGTAACAGATATTAAATCCAGTTTCTGAATGCTTCCTGAAATGCAGCAATTTTAGAAGTTTAATTTCTGTCATGTATTATAGGGCCATGTTATTGTGCTAATTGTCCACCAGGCCCGGTAATAAGGCGTAACTTCAACAAGAGATCGAGTCAATGTACTGTTTGATAAGGCAGAGAAATTATTCATGAGTACATTTTAAAACAAAAAGATGGAGAAAAAAAGTGCTTCCAGGATGTGTAAAACTAGAACTTTGTGAAGCAGATTTGCACAGTTATTGACAATAGACTCAATTTTGCCAACATCCTCTTCTGCTGCCTCTAGGTCTCATCGTGTCTTATTAAATTCTTCAGCTAAATCATTAAGACTACTAAAAAAAGTCCACAGATCTGAGCTGTTCCACTCCACGTCCTCCTCTCTGCTCTCATCCTCTGAGTGCATTAAAAATGAGTCAAGTTTGTGATCGAACGCAGTGCATTAGAGCTCATGAATTTAGCATGCTTTACTATGCAGAAGCAAGACTGTTTAATCTGAACTTTACTGAGTGATATTCATGAACTCGTGCTATTTATAGCTCAGGTCAAACCACCACATGGAACATTGATGGGTTGGTCTATGATGTCATGGAGTATTACTTCACTGTGAAAAATGAAGAACTGACAGAGTAAAGGCATACGCTTTTAGTACAATGACTAATTTTATTACATCAGAAACACAAAAACAATGTAATGAATGTCAAAAAGCTATTGGATGTCTCTACATTACATTTATATTTAATCATTTAGCAGATGCTTTTATCCAAAGTGACTTACAAATAAGGAGAACAATAGAAGCAATCAAACCAACAATTGGGGAACAATATGTATGTCCCACTTAGCTAGCACAGTACATAGCAATTTTTTTTTTTTTTTTTTAAATAAATAAATAAAAATAAATGGATAGAATAGAAATAGAATAGTAAGTGCTAGTAATAAGGGGTCAAGTGTTGATGAAAAAGATTTCTTGAAAATGGCTAAAGACTCAGCAGCTCGGGTTGAGTTCGGCAGGTCATTCCACCAGCAGGGAACAGTCAAGGTAAAGGTCCCTAGAAATGTTTTTGTGCCACTTTGGGATGGCACCACATAGCGCCATTTATTTGCAGAACACAACATAACTCTGGAGTCTCTAAGATGCCCTATAAAATTCCAACCAAATTGTTTATCATCGACTTAAGGAACAAGCTGTTTGGTACAAACAACACATCCACCATGTGATTTTTATGCCCTGAAGACTAGTCCTACTAGGTTTATCTTTTCAAAGAGATTTTAGATGAATGGCATAACACCCGGAGACTGTAGTTCTTACCTCAAAAACAAATGATGGGTTACCGTATTTGCTCACAGACAGTGTGTTTCTCCAGAGACAGTATAAAGAAAAGAAAATGACTGGGGGAAAAATCATAATGTTCAACGATTTGATTAAGGCTCTTGTTTTACTTTATAATGTGCATGCTTATTACATGGAACCTTAAAAAACCTTCCATTTTAGCACAATCGAATATACTTAAGTATATCTTTAGTTGGACCTCAGCGCGACTTCCGGATAACTAAGTCCATTAAGTACAAAATTAGTTCCAATTTAGGAGTATATCAATTTAGTATACCAAAAGTACAATTGCAGGGTATTTATATTAAGTACATAATGTAAATGTATTTGTAGTATGCTTAGCATAAAATAAATATTTCAAATACACTTTGGTAGCCTATATTTATTTTTCACTAGGAAAACTGTGCCTACATATAAATACTGTCAGAAAAGTGCTAGACAAATAGCTTTTGCTGGAGATGCTGGCAAAGTAGGCAAACTTGTAGGCAAAGACTGTGATTTTGCCAAGTAGGACATGTTCCTGGATCAACATTTTTTGTCTGTCCTAGAACACTGAGAAATTGTATGCATGCCCCTTTAGTCTTCCACATTTAACCTCACGAAATTCGAAGACACTTAATTCTTACAGTCTAGTAACATTTCTAAATAATGTTGACATGTATATACACTGTACGGCCTGAGTAAAACTGTTCCCCCATTGTAGCCTGGTTTTTCATTCCTTGCCACAATTGTCTGTGGCGTGCTTATATGGGGGACTGAAGAATTATGGAACAGCTTTCTAGCAGAAAGGTGGGTAATAATACAAAATCTTGTACCGTCAGATGTGTAATTATTCTATCATATGACGATATAGTAATTTTATATGTAAAGCTGCTTTGAAATTATATGTATAGTGTAAAGTGCTGAATAAACCTGAAGAGAGAGAGAGAGAGAGAGAGAGAGAGTATACACAGAGAGAGAGAGACTTGACTTTTAAGACTTTTATTTACAAACACATAAAAACAATGGGTCTCATTCACTAAGCATGCGTATACACAAATTTGTGCGTGAAATGTACGTAGGAACGATTTTAAGAACAAATCACGATTCACCAAAAATCTCGTACTAAAAATTATTCTAAATTTACGACAAAATATAGGAAAAACTGAAAGCACTCGTACAAGCTCTTATTCTGTACGGCCTTATAATCGTGTTAAGAAGTTATATAAATGTGACCCTGAACCACATCAGTCATAAGTCGTACGGGTATATTTGTAGCAATAGCCAACAATATAAGTCAAAATTATTTTTATTTTATGCCAAAAATCATTAGGATATTAAGTAAAGATCATGCTCCATGAAGATATTTTGTAAATTTCCTACCGTAAATATATAAAAAAATATATTTTTGTGAGTGGATATGTATTGCTAAGGACTTCTTTTGGACAACTTTAAAGGCTATTTTCTCAAAAATTTTATTTTTTGCACGCTCAGATTTTCAAATAGTTGTATCTTGTCCAAATATTGTCCTATCCTAACAAACCATACATGGATGGAAAGCTTATTTATTCAGTGTATAAATCTGTGATGACTCAGAAGTGTATTGATCAATTTGCAGTTTATTCAGCAGTTGAGTCAGTACAGAAATCATAAACCAGTAGACAGGCAGTAGGTCGAGGCAGGCGGCAGACAGAGTAAACAAAGCCAGGCAGGAATCAGGGCAGGCAGCAGGAATCACAAAACAGAATAACAGTCCAAGTCGATATCAAAACAGCAAACAGGGAAAAATGCTCAGAAATGTACACCGTGGCAATACAAGACTTCAACAGGACTGCGTGTGAGTGTGGGCTTTATAGTGAGTGAGTAATGATATGATTGGTGGCAGGTGCGCGGGTAATCAGTCCCAGGTATGTGGGTGCATGGGAAATGAAGTCCAAAGGTAACTAATACTCAGGTGACGGCTCCCTCTGGCAGTTCAGGAGATCTGGTGCAGGAGACTCAATTGTGACAGAGCTCCCACCCTGTGAGCGGCTCCTGAAGCGAGGAGGCAAACGACGTCGGGGTCTCCCCCTGGGTCTGGGGGCCGGCTTTTCCGGATGCATCCTATGAAACTCTTCAACGAGCGTGGGGTCGAGAATATCCTTGGCATTCACCCAGGACCGTTCCTCCGGGCCGTAACCCTCCCAATCGACCAGGTATTGAAGCACCCCGTTGCGACGTCGTGAGTCGAGCAGGTCCCGGACCTGATACACCTCCTCGTTGTCGATCAGCATCGGTGGGGGTCTCTGGTCCTCAGCGCCAACGGTCCCCTGACCCTCTCCCGGACCGCCAGCAGGTTTCAGCAGGGAAACATGAAAGGTGAGAGAAATACGGTAATTAGCAGGGAGTTCTAAACGGAATGAAACAAGTGTAATTTGTCTGAGAATTTTGAATGGACCCACATACCTAGGACTGAGTTTCTTGCAGGGAAGCCGTAGACGGAGGTCCCGGGTGGATAACCATACCCACTGACCAGGTGTGTACTCGGGACCAGGGTGGCGATGGTGGTTAGCCTGAAACTCTTGTCTCCTTACTGCTCTCTGCAGGTGAGTATGGGCACGGTTCCAAGTCTCCTCACTGCACTGTAACCACTCGTTGACTGCTGGCAGTTCAGACGGTTCTCCTGACCAAGGAAACAGTGGAGGTTGAAAGCCCAGCACGCATTTAAATGGAGTGAGGCCTGTGGCTGGTTTTTGGAGTGAGTTTTAAGCGTACTCGGCCCACATTAGATATCGGCTCCAGTCAGACTGATGGTTATGACAGTAGGTTCTGAGAAAGCGAGTGAGCTCTTGGTTCAGCCGTTCTGTCTGGCCGTTGGACTGTGGGTGGTACCCGGAGGTGAGACTGATGTTGACATTGAGGAGGCGCAAGAACGCTGACCAAACCCTGGAAGTGAATTGGGACCCCCTGTCTGACACTATGTCATCTTTCAGACCATAAAACCTGAACACGTAATTACAGAGGGTTTCGGCGGTTTCCATGGCAGTAGGTAATTTGGGCAGAGGGGTAATTTGGGCAGAGGGACTTGCTTCTTCCCCCTCCCGTCTGTCTGGGCTCAGATACAAATCTGAATGGCTAGGGGTTTTTCCATGCCCTCCCGATCTCAAACGCAGAGATCAGGAAGGAATGGAAAGTTATGGGAGCTGCAACGTTCACGGAAAGAAAGGAACCGCTCGTCGAGCCATCCGCGCGCGGCCCCTTTCCTAACGCGCTCTCACGGCAGCCACAGCCCGCCGAAAAGCGCGTCCCAAAAAACACGAGCAGCTCCGCATACACAGCAGCCAGGGGAGCGCGTTCTGCCGAACGCGATGACGTCAAACACGGATGTCATTTTTATCCAGCAACTCATCCTCGTCAGCCCCGGGGAAGCTGAGAGAGAATACAACTTTCTCAAACTTCCCAACGAGCTCACCTGCAAGCCCTATGATTGCGGCCGCCGTTTTGCCTCAGCACAAACGGGGCCAGAATCATCAGGCACAGATGCGGACGCCTCTTCCCTCAAGAAGAGTGCCGAATGAGAACGGAGCGTCCTGATAGGGAGACGCTCACAGTAAACAATAGACAAACACACAGACAGCGCCCTCAAGCACCATCTATGCTCGCTCCTCTCCCAGACAGAGAATGCCCAGAAATGTGTATATCAAGTGTCAAAACCCTGGGACACGGATAAACACACTCTCTTGAACATTTGTAAGGCATAAAAAAGATAACCTTACCGGAGTCGATGCAATCGCGATCAGACAAAACAGTTCCGAAAGACGAAAAAGATACTGACTGGTTCTCTAGGCGCTCCTTATATACCTTAGGGTCGCGCTATGATGATGTCATAGGCTGTCGCCGGCCAATATGATTGGAGTTTTTTTGATACTTGGCTTTCAGATATCAGCTCACGTGTGACGTTCCCCAATGCGTGATTGAACGCAGAGTTGAAGTTCCCTTCGAAAGGGAACACCCTCCTTTCCTATTAGTAGCGCTTCACTTTTTTCCCCAATTAATTTTAGCAGAAGACAGTTTTTTAAAATCATCAAGTACACTCATTAAAACCTTTACATGACTCTGTTGACTAACAAACAGTAAAACATCATCAGCATATGCAGAGAGACTTATACTTTTTCCAAAAATTGTAAAAAGTATTGTTTCCAAAAATTGTTTTCTTAATTGTTCTAAAAAAGGTTCAATTGCTAACGAATACAACATTCCAGAGAGCAGGCATCCCTGTCTCACACCTCTAAAAACTTTAAAAGGAGTGCATAAGCCACCATTAATTTTGAGTATGCTCTCAACATCACTGTACAAAACTTTAATTTTATTTATAAAACTTTTACTAAAACCAAAAGCTTTTAACGTTTCACATAGGTGTATACGTTCAACTCTGTCGAATGCTTTTTCTTGGTCTAGCGAAATCAATCCAATGTCATAGATATCCCTAATAAGGGAAATATTATCAAAAATTGACCTTTTGGGGACACAGTAGGTTTGGTCCGGATGGATCACCTTATTCATTATTATTGTCTGTTTGCTAAAATCTTTGAAAGACATTTATAGTCACTGCCCAGAAGTGAAACAGTTCTCCAGTTTTTGATCTCTGTGAGGTCTCCTTTTTTGGGAAGGAGGGTTAGGACTGCTCTCCGGCAACTCAAAGGTAGAAGACCTTCGTCCAAACTACCATTGAGTACTTCTAAGAGATCCTCTCCTAAAACACCCCAAAAACATTTATAGAAGTCTATTGGTATGCCATCGATTCCAGGCACCCTTCCGGATTCCATGCTCTGAACAGCCTTATGCAGTTCTCCCAGGCTGAGCGCACCTGAAATCTCTGCATTAGCTTCATCAGACACCTTTGGTAAATCCTTGAAGAAGACACTCTCACTGAGATTGTCTGGTCCTAATTCACTTCTGTACAATTTCTCATAAAAACCAATTGCCCTCCTTCTAATCGCTACAGGGTTGGACAACAGAAAACATTTTTCTTTTCAAGATTAAAAAAATACTTTGAAGGTGCATTTACCTGTTCAAGACTTACAAATCTTGATCGGACCAAAGCCCCCTGTGTTTTAAACCTTAATAATTCTGCCAATTGATTCTTTTTTTTTAGAAAGAATTTTCAAATAACTCTGTTGATTCTGCCAATTCTTGCATCTTAATTATGTCAGTCTCTAAGTCTTTCATTGACTGATTTAAAACTTTGGTGCTGTTGTGAGCATACTGCTGACAGTACTGTTTAATCTGTATCTTACCAAAATCCCACCATTTTTGTCCTTATTATCTAACAAAGTTAAATTAAAATGCCAATAAGCACTTTTAGGCTTGACAGAATTCAAAATAAAGGAACATTGTACTATGCAATGGTCTGAAAACCCAAAAGGAAAAATACAACAGTTTTTAAAAATACCAGCATGATGCTTAAACACATAAAATCTATCCGATCTTGCCAGAGATAAAACATTATCACGAGCATGTGACCAAGTATATTGTCTTTTATCCTCATGAAAAAACCTCCATACATCAGTTAACTCATGCTTATTAATTATTTGAATGAGATGTTTTCTTGAAGGCATATGGGGTTCAATATGATTTCTGTCACAATTACTCACTGTACAAAATCGCCTCCCAAAAATAAATACTCATCATTAGAAACATCTTGTAAAACAGAACATAGTGTATCTAAAAACAACATCCTATCAATGGTTGAGTTGGGGACATACACACAAATAAAGACAAAATTATAATTCTCCACTTGTGCTCTCACCCTTCAAAAACTCCTCAACTTGGTATGAGATCGGATTAAAGGTTTTTGCAAACAAAATTGCTACTCCTCCACTTAACGTGGAGAAAAGATAACCCTTCCCATTCCTTCATCCAATCATTAACATTGTTCACATCACTATGCGTTTCTTGAATCAAAGTAACATCTATTTTTTTTCTGCTTGATAATTTCATACAGCTCAGCTCTTTTTCTATAATCTCTAGCACCATTAACATTCAAGGAGGCAATCTGCGCTTCAGCCATACTGAAATAAATGAACAACCAAAAAAAAAAAAAAACACAAGCAAACCCAAATTACAAATATTCTTAATCCTCATTTTCATTTAAATCCATACCAATTTTCCTCACAATCTTTTTCAAACGGTAAACTTCCTTCCTTGAAAGGCACCCTTCTGCTATTAGACTTTTGGCTTTGTCATAAAACTGCTTTAGATCAGGGAAATATTCCTTTACAATCACACCTCTTTTGTTTTTTGTGATACTAAGAAAACGTTTTATGTCATCAACATCATAGCTTCTGCTTATACCTTCAGTCTGCGACAACACTATACTTGAATCAGACATTTCACTTTCACTTTCTGACTCTTTCTGCTCTTCAAGCACATCTTTTTTTAAAACACTTTGCACTACTGATCTTTTCCACGTTTTTCCTTTTTGTCGTCACTTCAAACATCTTATTCTCTGTTTCTAACTCAGACACATCTTCTTCCCTCACGTTTTCTACATCACTGTTCAACAATCCAGTTTCTGCATTTGGAGAAGTTTCTGAAGTATCCCTACCTTCATTCATTGATTCCGTTGAGGTCGATCCAGCTTCCACAGGCCCCAAGACAGATGTTCCTTCCCCAGCAGGTTTATCCGCGGTCGGCACTGCTTCGGCCAGACCGACCTCAGACGGTTTTACAGTAGGCCTGTCTTCCTCATTTGCAGCACTATCCTTACTACCTCCAGCTGAGTTACTCTTGTCAGGACATGAACGGATTAAGTGGCCCTATTTACCACATCCGAAGCATTTCATTTTGTCAGTAGTTACAAACACTACGTATTCAAAATCGTCCACACGGAAATTTAGTGCCAAGTCCAGTTCAGCGTCGTCTTTGAATATCATGAAAGCGAATCTCCTAAATAAAACAATATGTTTCAATAAAGGAGACTCGCACCCGATCGCAATCTTTTTGATCGGCGAAACCAACTTTCCATAACGTGAAAGCGCTTGTGTCAAAATATCATCACTAAGGAATGGAGGAATATTCGATATTGTGACTTTCTTTGATGGTAACATCAGAGGCAAAACAGGTGTAAGTATTTCATCAATGATTATTCCTCGCGCAACCACCTCGTTTGCTCTTTCCACCGTATTCAAAAAAAATCACGGTCGCATTATTCATTCTGAAAAAAAAAAAGAAAGGAAACGCACAAAAAAAGCAAATACACGCGCTCACACTCACTAGCTCTCACCCACGCTCCACAAACGCCCACGCATGTGGAGAGAGAGAGAGAGAGAGAGAGAGATTAAATGATCTAAGATAGTGGTTTACTCCCCAAAGACATTTTATCCAACCTTCCTGAGAGAGTGTGAATGCTTGAGTTGATATTTGAGACATGCCCTCCCCTGGGTTTTGCTCACTGATCCATAGAACATACTGTTGGTTCATTCAGTTGTAGGCAGTCATATGAAGAGCTACTGTATCAAACCTTTTATTTTTTAAAACAATATGAAGAAATTAGACATGAGGTTGATGAATGTTGTTAACCTCTGGACAGTTTTGCATTTGTTTTTTTTTTGTTTTGTGTTGTTTTATTTTAAAAAAAAAAAAAATCAAGATCCAATACTTGAACTTGTAAGGAGTGATTATGGTGAAATATCTTGTCGGACAGATATGAAATATATTAAACAACAAAAACAATAGAAGAAATCAGATTTTTTTTTTTTTTTTTTTTCTAATTTAGACCAGTTTCAGATACTAAAGGCCCATTCACACTAACAACAATAACTGTAAGTATATAATGATATAAAGCGTCCACAACAATCCCTTACAAAAAGTAAGTATACGTCAAGTTAATTTTATTAAGCATACTTAAGTTGCCACAGGATGAAGATGAAGACGGACTGAAGACTGGATACAAATATAAATGTGGTTTTACTTGAACCAAAGGCAGGCAGGTGTAACTGTGCACGTGAGCACATGCACAGACATCGACCAACAAACACACAAGTGAACAGGGAGGAACTAAAAACATGGTGGTGATTAACTAAATGATGAACAGCTGTGAATAAAGAATGTCCATTGTTACTGATGAGTGACGGGAAAATACAAACAAAGGAAAACATTTGATAAATGAAAACAAACTAAAAGTCCATGAAAACGAAACTAAGAATGAACATAACTGAATAGGCATGACAGAACGCCCTAGGAGGAGGGCGTGGAGATGTTGCAGGGATGGCAACAGGAGATGGCGAAGGGATGGTGATGAGTTGCGATGGATGAATAGGGACATCTGGATGATGACGAGAACCCGGCAGCAATGTTGGTAGATGTTCGAAGGCACAGACCCAGAGCCCAGAGATGACAGCCCAATTTATCGTCCACAGTCCATTGTGCTCTCTGGAAACAGCGATGAATGTTCCAAACAAAAAAAATTACAGTTCAAACAGTCCCTTGTGCTGTCTAAAAACAGTGATTAAGGTTCCTGACAAATGGAGAGATCAGAGTGCACACAGTCCATTGTAATGTTTTAAAACAGCGATGAAGAACAAGAAACAGGGTGGGATAGGATGAGAGATGATACCTCCATACTGAAGTCCATCAGCCAGTCCTCAGTCTCTATTTCCACCAGTATACCCTCGGCCACAGATGTCGCGGGCTCACACCTCCTCTTCTGGGGCAAGGGTCCACTCTGTCCACTTATCCTTGTTCTCTGGCTGACACGTTGCGGCGGGTGGTAGCTCTTCGTCTGTGGGAGGCTTACACGATTTCTCCCTGGTTGCAGGTGGCTCTGGGTCCGGCTGTTCCGAACAGGGGGTAGACACTCTCCAGACACTGGATGATAGCCTCAAAATAATCCATTTTGGGTTGGTCAATCTGTCACAGGATGAAGAAGATGAAGATGGATTGAAGACTGGATACAAATATAAACGTGTTTTTTATTTAAACAAAAGGCAGGTAGGCATAAGTTAACATTGTGCACATAAACAGATACACAAACATCAACTGACAAACACAGAGTGAACAGGGAGGAACTAAATAGATGGTGGTGGTTTGATGAACAGCTGTGATGAATGAATGTCCATGGTTACTGATGAGTGATGGGAAAATACAAAGGAAAACGTGACAATAAAAAACAAACTAAAAGTCCATGAAAACGAAACTGCGGCTGCGTTCCACTTTCAGACACGCACTCGCGAACTTCCCTAAGCTCTTCCCCTCGGGAGAACCCCTGCCACCATTTTGAAGTGCGTTCAACTTTGTGAAGTGGACGAAGGAAGGTTATATGGACAGACCTTCGCTCTATCGATTTTGACCAAACACTTCACATGTACACTTCAGGCAGCTCCATAACCCACAATGCAACACGATTGTGACGTCACCGCATATCGCGTTTAATTTAACCCACCACAAACAACTCTATGATATGTTAATTTTTTTTTTTTTTTTTTAATATTTAAAACACATATATACATATAGAATGCTGCATTAAACAATTTTGTAAGGGCAAAAAAATTTAAATAATAAATCAACTCCATAGCAGATTCCAAGTGATCAAGGGCTTAGGATGTTCCAATTCAGCCCATTGCAAAGGTTCCGCCAGTAGTGGGCACTCATGCAACGTAAGCAATGATATACATCAGAGTCAATGAGATTGAGGGAAGTTAGCAAGGGAAGGTCATAAAAAAACGAACTGGAACGTAGCCTAAAAATGAACATAACTGAATAGGCATTACAGAACGTCTCAGGTTACATATGTAACCATGGTTCCCTGAGAACAGGGAACGAGACTGCGTTCGAAAACGCATTCATATCACTCAAACTTGAACATAGTTCAAGGGATTCAGGGGAAAAACTGAAGTCAAAGTACCACTAGATTTTAGTTCTGGGGGAGCGGGGCCACAGCAACAAAGTTTCTATTCACATAGTTAAAAAGGGCCTACACCGCCTGAGACAACGGCATCAGGGAGACTTAGCAATAGTCTGCTACCTTTGATACCTTCTGATAAGAGGAGGCCAGAACTAGGAAAAACTACACTCACCTAACAGGGGTAGTATAAAAAGGCCGTAAATGCTACTAGCAGACCGCCTAAACCCTAGTTCTAGCCTAGGCCAGCTATAGCTGTGGGCCTATAAGGCCAACACATAAGCATAGATCTGCCTGGGGCTAAGAACAATAGCCTCTACCAGGGAGCCTCTACAGAGGAGGCAAACTCTGAGAATACTAAATTTCTACAGTAAAGCTCAGAGGAGCAAAGCTCAACCCAAGCACACAATGTCAGGCGGCCTGTAAGGCCGACGCTAAACATAGATCTATCTGAAGTTAGTGAAAGCTAATCTCAAAACTCTAGCAATTATCAGAGGAGAAAGCTAATAAACCAAAAGGTGGCTAACAGTGCGGCTTAGTTAAAGCCGACATCTGAATAAATATGAACGGTGTTGGCTTCATTATCTGAAGCCAACACATCCAAAAAAGGGGACAAACAAAGTACTACTCTTAATAATATAATATCGTTCCAGCCAACCTAATGGAACTTCAGGGCCCTAAATCCGCATCCTATACGAGAAACCTACCAAGCCAAATTCAGCAGGTCTAACTGATATGCTTATAAACAGACATTGTGTGTAAGCAACACCCGCCCGACCTGCTGCTGCGTATAGAGCGTTGGAGCCTACCTACATCACGAGATAGTGCAACTATCTCGTGAGTAGGAGGCATCGACGCGTACCCATACTCACTCCATCAACACCAGCGAATTAACCTGAATACAGGTCCTTTCATGCCCTTTCGATCTCAGTATGAAGATCAAGAAGGAATGAAAAGCTTATGGTGGCTGGAGGATTATGGCCAAAAAAGGAGCTGTTTGACGAACAATCCGCGAGCGGTTTCTTTCTTAACCTGCTCCAATGGTAGCTGCAGTCTGCCAGAGGTGCGTTGCACAATCTCATACAGCTGTAAATATGCGGGGGCAGGGTGGCTTTGAGGATTCAGAAGGCTCACCATCTTCATCCTCATCAGCCATCTCCTGCTTTCTTGTTTGGCTTAGAACAACAAGAGCAACTGCTGCTGAATCTAACGATGTCATAGACAACACATCATAATAATCACACAGCTCTCTCCTGTCAGCCGTCGAAGGTCGTGGGGAATTTCACCCTTTCAACTCTTCAACAAGCTCCAGCTGAAAACCCCTTGATCTAGTCTCTACTCTGCCTCAGCAAGAGTAAGAGCCGAACCATTAGGTGCAGCTGCCAGTCCTTTTCCTCTCGAGGAAAAGACCAGAAGAGAGTGGAGTATTTTACAAGTAAAATATACTCACAATAACAAACAGGCAGATCCCACAAGAACTGCCTGTACATGCTCTTTTGTTCTCATAAAAGACAACGTTATAAGTAATGTATGTGATCAGATGTCAACACTATGGGACATGGATGCACACACTTCCTGAAACGTTTGTCAGACATAGTAAATTCTCTTACCAGATTCGAAGCAATCTCAATCAGACAAAACAGTCCCTGAAGACGATGAGATACTGACTGGTTCTCTAGGTGCTCCTTATATACTTCCGGGTCACGCTATGATGACGTCATATGCTGTCGCCGGCCAATAGGATTGGTGAGATTTGACAATTACTTTCAGACGCCGGTTCACGTGATGACGTTCCCCAAAGCGTTTTCGAACGCAGAGTTGAGTTACCTTTCGAAAGGGAAGTAAAGTTTCAGTGTATTTTTTAAGTATACTTTATGTATTAAGTATACTAATATCAATGTACTAGTAGTATACTTGTAAGTGTAATATTTCAGTACTGGTTGGGATTACATTGGCCCAATTTTTAATGTATAAATGTATACTTGTTTTAAGTATACTTTAAGTGTAACAGTAGTAAACTTTGAGTACACAACTAGTTTACAACTACGATATTTGTTTGTACTGCAATTATACTATCAAGTGAACTCAAATGTATACTGACAGTTTATTTGTTAAATACTTGTAGCACACGTTTTAGTTTTTTGAAAGCATACTTTGAACTATGCTCTTATACTCCAGGTATACTTGTAAGTATATGAACTTAACATCATATTTATAGTTTTCCTTTAAAAACCTCTTCATTTGTTTTCCAAAGATTAACAAAAGTCTTACAGGTTTGGAACGACATGAGGGTGAGTAAATGATGACAGAACTTTAATTTTTGGGTGAACTAACCTTTTCAGTCATTGTAGACTTGCAATCACAGGCTGGCACTAGCTCATTTGTGTTTATTCAAATGCCTGTATTTAGAAGCATTGTCTGAGGTGTCATCGGCTGAGAGAGTACGCTAACGCCGAGATGCTAATGAGACGTATCTGTCATAGTGGATGATTTGCCTAACTAGACTAATTACTGTGTTTCACCCATACATGATAATGAATTCATTATTTATGTTTTGGCTGTATTTTCAATCATCCGATCCAATCTAGAGATGTTGACTTATTATGGGCATGATGTACAACAACCTACAGTAAGTGTGAGTGAATGTTTTAAGAACACACTCTTGAGCTCGGAAAGAGACAGCAAAAGCAGTGTGGTCAGACGTGTTTTTCTCTCTCTCTCTCTCTCTCTCTGTGTTGATCTCTTGCCCAGGGAGGGCAGGCTGTCTGCTGTGATTCTGACCTGTCTCACTAGCTGGCTGACAGCTGATTGACATACAAAAACATGGTTTGCTTTCTAGAGCCTGTTCCTGTGGCCTCAGAAATAGACACTGACAGGCTGGCATAGATGTTATTCATTTAATGATATTCACGGACAGACAACAGAAGTGAAGGGTCAAATCATTATTCAGATAGAGAGAAATGCATAGAGGTAAGAGCAGTGGCCGTTCTTGCAGAGGGGCCGGTGCCTCCAGGGTCCCCCTCTGGTCGCCCTAAATTTGGAATAGTGTCGCACCAAACAATTTTCTGAAACTGGATGTTTTGTCCTGTGGCACCAGTCATGAAAAAAAGATTTTAAATAAATTAATTATTGCATGTCAGCACAGATACTGTTTGTCAGTAGATGTATAACAACAACAGTGGCATGTTTGGTTTTATTTTATTTTGTGATTTGTAAAATGTTGGAATCGAGACATGGAATGTGGAGGTCAGCAACTAGTTTTTAACAAGGTAAAGGGGGGATTTAGCGTGAAATAACCTC
This sequence comes from Hypophthalmichthys nobilis, assembly GCA_037950665.1. Lineage (NCBI taxonomy): Eukaryota > Metazoa > Chordata > Actinopteri > Cypriniformes > Xenocyprididae > Hypophthalmichthys > Hypophthalmichthys nobilis. The sequence goes on along the minus strand of CM075491.1, from coordinate 23,073,927 downwards.
AGATATCAGGAACAAGACAGCAGTCAAATTTAATATGGTTGAGCAGAGAAAGGTATACTGTAGGAAATCACAGAATCATTTCCCCCTATAACCAGATCTACTTCCACACAATGTAATTTTTTGAACATTAAGATATGCCAGCAAATAAATCAATGAGTCACAGGATCTTGATCATATTCCATAAGTTAATTATCATCTCAGAAGTGTCTCCTGTCTCCTTGAATTCCTTCCAGTTTTCAAACTAAATCTACAAACCACTTGCTGTGGTTTGATAAAGATGGCAGTATGCAGGCCGCAGACTTCCGGGAGATCCTTTGCCAGCTGAGCAACCACTTTTCACAATCTCTTGATTGATAAAATCAAGCTATGCTCTACTTCTGCATTTAATATCCTGTTTCATTTGGAAGCGCATCTCATTACAGAGGTAAAAATAGGTTCTGAATAGCGTGTTACGTTACATAAACAAGAGGAAAAACAAGTAGGGAAAAACTGCCAGTGTCACAAGACAAAATCCACTTAAATGCACTTATATATATTAATATCTTGAGCAGTTTTGCTTATCAGGTAACTTTATCCTTTTTTTATTATTAATGTTTACATGCTTTTTACTTAAAAAAAACAAAACAAATTATTGTTTTCAAAATTATTATTATTGTTTATTATTTGTTAGCCACTGACACCTGAATTGTTGAAACCTGGATTTTACCCCCATCAGACTTCTTGTCAACAGACAGAACAGAATAAAGCAGTTTTAAAATCAAATTAAGTAAAAAATGGCTCACACTTTAGATTGGGGTACAATTCTCACTATTAACTATTAACTACAAATTTCACCTTAATAAACTCATAATTACTGCTTATTAATACTTAGTAAGGAAGTTGTAAGTAAGTTAAGATTAAGGGATGTAGAAAATGGTCATGAAGAATAAGGCATTACAGTTTTTTTCAATTGCTAACATACATTTGTCCAATCTGTAGTCACATTTTTAAAACTCTAAACACAATTAGCACAACATCCGTCTGTTGTGGCCATATACCATTAACACAATTCATGTCGTTTTCACACAAAATGCAGTCAATTAACACGTTTCTAAAATGCTTAAATTTTCTTTTCACACAAGCTTACCCAATACCAAAATCATGGATCTTTCTGGTCTTATTTACAAATGCTTAAACACAGCATGTCAGAAATGAAGACCCAATGTTCCAATCCTTAAATATAGTATAAAGCCTCCACTTCTGCTCAAAAGTACGGAAAGTTAGGTTAGATTTTTAGGTAACAGACTACTGAAATATTGAGAAATAGCTGATTCCAATCTCAGTCAGGTGTGGAAGTTCTTTTCATTACTTGGACATACATACTTTTGTTCAATATGGATGCTGAACAACTCAGAGAAGAAGAGAGAGAGAAAAATAATGTCTGGATGAGGGAGAGGAATAGTTGAAGAAGAAGAGGAGTAGTTGGATCAGGACAAGGGAGAAGAAGAGGTAGGGGAGAGGAGTAAGATTGTGTGTTGAACTGTGCATCTGTATGTTTTTCCCCCTTACACATGTGGAACCTATGAAAGGTCATTTCTGCCATGGAATAGAAAATACAAAAGGTAATTGTGACTTTGGAAAAGTGAAGAATTGTGAGATGTAAGCTCGAAATTGCAAGAAAAAAGTCACAATTACCAATTATATTTTTTTATTATTCTGTGGTGGGAAAAAAGCTTCCATAGGAACCAAAGGCCATGTGTATTGGATTTGTTGTTTATCAATGGAAGCATTTTTTTTTTTTTTTATTTCATTTAATTTCAGTAAAAGCTACATGTAAAGCTTTTACTACAACAATTCCATATACAACTGTTCCATATATGCAGAATATGCGGTCTGCATAGGGCACCAACTACCTTGGATGGATGGATGGATGGATGGACAGTACTGTGAGGGTTCTAGTCCTCCCTCTCTCTGCCACTCTTCTTTCCAATGTGTCTTCCTTGATCCATGTTTCCAAACAAAATCATTCTGAAGCATCCCGGTTTACTAAAAGATGACTGAATAAAAAATTATCACTGTAATACAGACTAAAAATAGAACACGAGTTGGATTTCAGTTAAAATTGTTATTAGTTGTGTTTGGAATAATTAGTGTTTAATTTCATTTTAAGATAAGATTTCAATATAATTCCTGCAGAAATTCACAGAGTTTGCTATCATTCTGATTTGAATGTGGTTTTATCAGTTTTGAAAGCAGTATGTTAGCATTCGAAAAAATCTGCTGCAAAAACAGTCAAACCAAAAATTATTCAGACATTTTTTATATTTTTGATATATTTTTACTAGTTGGGTGCAGGACACTATAGTTAATTTATGTAAGTGAGGATAGCAAAATAAAGTAAACTGTGACATATTATACCCAAAAATTCTTCATACAGTGGACTACCAGTAAAATTGATAAATATTTGGAACCAAAAATTATTCAGACACTTTGACCTGACCATGTTTTGCTTAAGTGTTATCTGACATAATTTAGATTTTTTTTTTTCTGACACAGTTTAACTCTGAGATCTTACTTATTTATTACCATTTTTTTAAACTATAGTGAATAAACTGAATTACAGTTTTTTTCAATTGCTAACATACTTTTGTCCAATCTGTAGTCACATTTTCAAAACTCTAAACACATTTAGCAGAACATCCGTCTGTTGTGGCCATACCATTAACACAATTCATGTCATTTTCACACAAAATGCAGTCAATTAACACGTTTCTAAAATGCTTACATTTTATTTTCATATAAGCTTACCCATACCATCTTATTTGTAATTGCTTAAACACAGCAAGTCAGAAATGAAGACATAATGTTCCAATCTTTAAATATAGGATACAACCTATACTTTTGCAACAACAGCAGTACTGGAAAAGTACCGGAAAAAAAATATAAAACAAATACTGAAACAATTGATAAGCATTTTTAGTTAGTAGATCACTTAAATATTTAGAAATAGCAGATTCCAATCTCAGTTGGAGGCATAGTCAGGTGTTGAATTTATTTTCATTACATGGACACACAGTAAAATAGGACTCTTTGAATCGGATTTGTTCAGTGTGTATGAAGAACAACACAGAGGAGCAGAGAGAAAATAATATCTGGGTAAGGGAGATGAATAGATGAAGTAGGAGAGGAGAAGTTGGATTAGGACAAGGGAGAAGAAGAGGTATGGGAGAGGAGGAAGAATGTGTGCTGGATTGTGCATCTCTATGGTTTCCCCCCTTACACATGTAGAACCTATGAAAGCTTATTTCTGCCATGAATAGAAAATAAAAAAAAGGTAATTGTGTAACTTTTTTCTCTCAATTCCTAGTTTATATCTCACAATTCTGAGAAAAAAAAAGTCAGAATTGTGAGATGTAAACTCATATAAAAATATTATTAAATAAAAAAATATTTTTGATAAAAAGTCACAATTACCTTTTATGCTTTTGTGGTGGAAAAAAGCTTCCATAATAACCAAAGACCATGTATGTTGGATTTGTTGTTGATCAATGGCAGCAATTTCATGTTTTCATTTCAGTAAAAGCTTTATACTACAATGATTTTTCTACAATGATTCCACTACCACTGTTCCATATTTACAAAATATGTGGTCTGCATAGGGCACTAGCTCCCAAGGGGACACCATAGCCCTGTCCAAATACCCACACTTGTGGTCTTGGCCACTTGAGAGCGCGTGCACGCAACAGGAAGTAAGTGCGCAAGACTGTGCCATGTCTTAAAATGCACAAGTGTAGTGCCCTTAATGCACACTAAACCCACACTATCTTGAATACCGCATCGGAGCGGTATTTTAGGCTAAGCATATCCCATCATGCATTATGTTCGGGAACTCACATGCCCTGAAATCGCGAGATGTCAAGGAAAACATTTGACTGTAAGTTAAATTAATTATATATTACATATAATTTGGTAGTAACATATAAAGTGTTGCACATTTTATTGATGCAAAGATGGGCTATGTGTATTTTGTACAACAATTGCAACTGCTTTTTATCACTTAAAGAAGCACTGCGATTTTAAAATTGTGTCTTCTGTTAGTTACATAGTGACCACTGAACAGACATTTATAAGTGTATTTTAAAATGTAAAGTACTGAAAATAATAATAAATTAGGTTTTATTAACAAGATTCGGGAGGAGCAGGTTCAGATAATTAACCTAATTAGCACAGGTGGAGAGCATTCAGTTAATTAACTCAACCAATAACAAGAGGCATAAATACAGCAGAGTTACCTCTGTTCATCTGAGAGTTTATCAGCATCCCTCCTCTCACCCATCTCCTCAATTTTAGTTCTATCTATTATTACCACACTGTGGGGAGTACTCTGGGTTCGGGCCAATATTCAGAGCTCTGAGCCCTCCCCCTGGACAGCACGCCAAATAAGCATAACTTTTATTCTACTGAATTATATGTACATGTGAACTCGTGAATAAAAGCTCTGTAAACGCTTGCATGTTTTGCACGACTATAAGTGTGTCTCATTGGGTAATCAAAAGTTCTACACATACGTGCAGTCTTCATGCCCACTTGAACACTTGAGCCAAATACAGGAAATACGTCATGTAAGTAGACAAGTGGCCAAGTGCAAAGACTGCAAGTGTGGGTATTTGGACAGGGCACATCCCACCCTCTATGGGGGCAACATCAACACCACACACCCAACCCCAGAAAGAGATTTCAACCAAGGGGGCAACTAAAGTTCTGCATAGGGGACACATTTAACTAGTAGCTGCCCTGAGCAATTCTGTTACTTTCTTCTTCTTCTCTTTTTCTACTGTACATTCTATAAAATAATGATTCACTTCTGTTGCCAAGAATGCACACATTCAAAACTCAACCAAAAATGTAAAATGGCTACATTGGTAATTAAATATTTGGCTAATTGTGTGATGTAGGTGTGTTGCTGTGTTAAGAGTTTAGAAAAAGTACTTTAAGTATTGGTAAACGCTTGTTAGCAATTGAAAAAAACTGTAATGAATGAAATGTTCAAGGTGTCTGAATACATTTTGGGTTGACTGTAGTGTTTTGCAGATGGTGAAGTATGAATGACAAAAGTTTTCAGGAATTTTGAAAAATGTGATCACTGAATGCATTTTGTATGAAAGCAATGAAAAATGATTCACAGTTTGGTCCACATAAACTTCTGTTTCACTGAATGTGTGAAGAGTTTTGAAAATATGGCATCAGTGTTGAACAATGCTTGTTAGCAACTGATAAAAAAACTGTAAGACAGCTGAAACCCCTTCAACCTTTCTGCGTCATCGAAAGAGGGGAACGGGTAGGAGTTCACAAAACAAAATAGTCCAGGGGCATGTAGGTCAAAGCGAAGTCCTTACAGTTCTTCTGAATTGCTATTTTAATGTCAAAGACTTCCTGAGAAAGCAGTGCATAAACAGAAATGGCAATTGCATTTGTGTGTGTGTGTGTACTTGTAATGTTCACAGTCTATGAGAATGAGTGACATTGAGATGGAGGTATTCACTGAAGCATGAAATAAGCTTTTCTGGAGAACAGTGCAGGGTTGAGAGGATGGGGGTGGGAGTGTGGGGTGATCGCTCATGTTATTTCTTAATTAACAACTTGCTGTTCTTAAGCCAAGCTCATAAAATGTGTTCTATTCATCCTTTCTGGCCGGTCTGCTACTAATTTCTGCAGATATTAATTTCCATCATAAATGCTGAGCATCTGGAAAAGAAGCTTTAAAAATATAAATTACTGTACACTCAACATTGTGTATGCAGTTAAAATTGATTTAAATACAGGATTTCCATATCCATAGTCTTTCAAATTGAGGATGGATTTACCAGTGTGCCAATGCAATGTCTTTATACAATCAAACCCAGACAATCCTGTTGGTTTATAGGGACCAAGCACTGAAAGTGTGTTTTGCAGCACTCTCTTGATTGCAGGAAATAAACTTGGTGCATACAACTGAGAGGCAACGACTTTTTCTTATATCTTAGAAAGAAAAGAGAGGTTCGAGATAGGCCTGTAGCTAGCTAGAGATGAAGGATCAAGGACATGCTTTTTGAGAACAGGCATGACAGCAGCAATCTTATATATTGAAAGATTATGTGTATTTTCATTATCTTTAGTTAGATGCATTTACATTGTGACTGTGCCTCAGATGCAATCAACTCTGTCTGTGTTTGTAAAGGTGTGAACCAAATGGCCCATACAAACACAGAAACTGATAGGTGTGAATGACAAAGAAACAGCATTGCTCAGAGTAGATTGCAGGGTAGATCGATCTCCTGTGGGAGGTCCTGACAGTGTTCTATTGTTTGTAGCCCTTTTGTCTTCATGTATAAAGTTCTGTCCCACAGACAGAACTTTGGGGAAAGATCTTTTGAAGGCCGACACGCTGACATCGATGCTGAAGAACTGTGCTACACTATTACCTTCAATAAATTCTTCTCCCCACAAGAACTCTGGTCAAGCTTACTTATTTTATGTATTAGAAAAATCTAATACATTGGCGAGCCACCCCAAAAGACTGCTCGGCCAAATACAGTAAAATCTAACAATATCTTGAAATGTTTGTATCAAAAGGTGTTGTTCAAGATCGGCTGCAGCTGGATGTAACCGATAGACGAGAGTTGCCGCTTGCAGTCAGAGAGGAGCTGAAAACGGAGACGTGAAGTTGGACACTTTCTGCTTCCTGTAGTGACACTCACGCTGTGTTTGCATACTTTATCACAGCTGAAGTGAAATAAATACAATATTTGTCAAATACACAGACAAATATGTTTCAGAGACATTTCGTTCAATACTTTATGTACTGCTTAATACAGTGTCTATTTGTACAAGAACAGGGTTTAACATAGGGTGAAATAGCCGTGTCGTCATTAGAGCTCATGCAGCCGCTCTTGAGAAGCTGCTCTGGCTGACTCAGCCGACTGCTCTCGAATCGCTCTCGCGGTACTTTGAAGCCATATGTCACAGTGACGTGCTGTCGGCACTGTCTCAAGTCGGACAAATTTCTAACCAGCATGCATTGCTTCAAGTCAGCCGCTGATGCTGCACGAAGTCGAACAAGCAGTGTTGTTGTATGTTTGGTCATGTGGGGGCTGATTACATGGATGTGGCCAGTGTGATTCATGGTCATAGTGCCACCAGCTGGCAGCAGGAAGTGTGGCACATACAAATTACTTTGACAGTCCTCTTATGTTTACCCACTTAAATGCATATTCTCCACCATGCACTGTTTTCCTAAAGCCACCAGGTGGCAGTGGCATTGGTACTTGGGCCTGTCATCACTGCTTGCAGCCATATTTAAGTTTAATTTTCAAGTATACCTCTAGAGATGAGGATACCTGCTCATGCATTCAAATGGCAGCTTGCTCTCAGAGCATTTCTGAGCTTCCTAGTCCTTAGTTCTACAGTTTCAAATTTTCATACAAACATGGACCTTGGCCATAGCTCAGAAAAGTTATATATGGTGTTGTAATCCAGAGAGATCACATTAACATTCTTACATAAAGTGTACATACAGAAATATATCACATAGAACCAAATGAAACCATTATATAATAGCAAATTAAGTTACATTTGCTTTAACTGTTGTGTATGTGTATGTCTCTAAAGTTTACAATGATATTTTTAACCAGACTGCTGATGAAATAAAGTAATCCAAAATAGGTATGATAGTGCAAATTTTGAGGCAAAGACTTAAGCATATAGCTGAATAGAGGTTTGATAACTTCTTCTAAGAATTCCAATAATGCTCACTTAACCCATCTTCGGCTGTTTAAACATCCTGTCTGACTGTTGCAGTCTACGTCTTTGAGCTCCAGCAGAGTGTTGAGTTCTAATGAGGCGGGGCAGACAAATGAAGGGGAGGAGAAGTTGAGGTAACTGGAGCTCCGCTGATAAACACAATTTACACTCTCCATACCAGAGACATTAATTATCTTCACAGACTAACAAACAACTCATGGAGACAGAGAATGGACAGTTGAGACAACAGAATCAAAGACAGTTATATAACCTTCCAAAACAATGTCATATGCATATCCTTAAAAGGACAGTTGAAATAAGATGAAAATAAGGACGTTGGTAACCAATTTTGGTCAACCTCCTCTACCATTTATTGAAGCATTTCTCAATATTGCTCCACAGAAGAAAGTCATAGAGGTTTGGAACAACATGAGCGTATGTAAATGATGACCTTTTTTCTTTTTTTTTTAAACTATCCCTCATATCCATGATCAATAAATAAATTCATGTTTTTAGTGATACATATGGGTCATAAATGTTGTCATTTTTATCACACCATTCCCATGCTCTCAACACATTGCACCTTATTCTCTTATAGACCTTTTCTAAGCATCATTTCAAGCATGTTGAATAGCTTAATTGATTTTGTGCCATTTGCATTAAACTCTGACAAACGATCAATGCTATAACGTGCAGTGTACCTTAAATATTGAATAGAAATTATTTATGCTCCACCAAGCAGTATGAGTCATTCACATGGCAGCATTTGCTGTAAACACTTAGTTAGTTCACAAGTATTACCACCTTATGTGGAATGCCTCTGAACTTTTACATATAATTTATGGTGTTAAAGTGAATATTTCATAGCTGTTGATGTCCATTTAAATAAGGTTTACAATCATCGGACCTTTACCTTTAAATTATAGATTAGAATTTTTTTTTTTTTAAATGATATGCAAAAATTATTCTACCTTTAGAAACCTAAATATGTAAATAAGCCCTGGAACTCCCAAAATTGCACAGGGCTTGTGTAATCGAGTCCATGCAGATCTTATTTATAACTACAGTGGCAAATTTTTACTAATTTTAGACCATCTCTCGCTATAAATCTGTCTAATTTTATTATTATTTATGGATTGTTTTGATGGTACAGTCCTCTTTAGGTTATCTGCATTGGGCTAAGGTCATGGCTTAAAAACAGTTGATTTACAAGTTTTCTTTAGTTGATTTACATGAATTGTGGTACATTGTCTTGTCACCCAGCCTTTCTAAAGCAAGCCATGAACTGCAGTCCAAATATTTTCCTGTAAAATGTCTTGATACACTTTTGAATTCATTGTTCCTTCAATGATTGCCAAGTCCAAAGCAGCATTAAACCATGAAGTCCCTTCCACCTTGCTTAAAGGCTTAGTTCACCCAAAAATGAAATTTCTGTCATTAAGTACTCACCCTCATGTCGTCCCAAACCCATAAGACCTTTGTTTGTCTTCGGAACACAAATTAAGATATTTTTGAAGAAATCCGAGGGTATCTGATCCACAAATAGGCAGCAACAACATTGCACCTTTTGAAGTCCAGAAAGGTACTAAAAAGACATCATTAAAACTGGAGACGTGACTACAGTGGTTCAACCTTAATTTTAAGAAGCGACGAGAATACTTTTTGTGCGCAAAAACAAAACAAAAATAACTTTATTCAACAAATTCATCTGTCCCCTGTCATACTGCTACACTATTTTCGTTGCAGAGCTTCAGTGTTTACGTCCGAATGGTGGCTCAGTTTTGGCCGGCTCTGGTCACGTGAGCAGCATAACTTGTGTGTGCTCAACCAAACCTGCTTCACCCGCGAGAACAAACCTCTTCCGCAAGCTCAAACATGCTGCATAACCAATGAGGTTCATTCTCGTGTGTTACGCAGCCCTTTTGAGCTTCTGAAAGAGGTCTGTTCTTGTGTGCTATGCACGTTCGTTTGAGCTTCTGCTTATGTTCGCTTATCAATGTTGACTTGTTAAAAGCCTAAATTAAATCTGTTCATCATAACAAGCGATCGATTCTCTTCAGAAAATTTGGACTAAACCGCTCGATTCATATGGATTAGTTTTCCGATCTCTTTTATGAAGTTTTCAAAGTGTCAAAGTGGTAGTTGCAAAGGCAGTCAATGGAAGGAAATCTGACAGCATTCTGTCATCAAAAATATCTTAATTTATGTTCTGAAGATGAACAAAAGTCCTATGGGTTTAGAACAATATGAGGGTAATTAATGACAGAATTTTCATTTTGGGGTGAACTAACCCTTTAACTCTTTGACGCGTACGATCACATGTTTCAGACATTTAAATACACATGAGTACTAACAAAACAATACATTTAGAGTTATATAAAATACACAGTGATGTCTATAGAAGCGGAAATAACAACCCTTTCCATTATAATTAGACGATACATTTTATTCATATCAGATACACATTGTGTAAGTAACTTTAAGGATTACTCTATTCTTCCCCAGTTCACTGGCTCACTTAGTTTCATGTATTTCGGGAGTAGCTGAATTCACGTGTTATAAAATCCAACGGATCCGATTCTTTGTGCGGCGCAAACTAACATGGCGTCGCCCATCGCGCATATGGCTCAACTAACGCAATCGTTATAAAGGTGTTTAAACAGCAAAACACATCCACTTGCACATACAGGTGCTGGTCATATAATTAGAATATCATCAAAAAGTTGATTTATTTCACTAATTCCATTCAAAAAGTGAAACTTGTATATTATATTCATTCATTACACACAGACTGATATATTTCAAATGTTTATTTCTTTTAATTTTGATGATTATAACTGACAACTAAGGAAAATCCCAAATTCAGTATCTCAGAAAATTAGAATATTGTGAAAAGGTTCAATATTGAAGACACCTGGTGCCACACTCTAATCAGCTAATTAACTTAAAACACCTGCAAAGGCCCTTTAAATGGTCTCTCAGTCTAGTTCTGTAGGCTACACAATCATGGGGAAGACTGCTGACTTGACAGTTGTCCAAAAGATGACCACTGACACCTTGCACAAGGAGGGCAAGACACAAAAGGTCATTGCAAAAGAGGCTGGCTGTTCACAGAGCTCTGTGTCCAAGCACTTTAATAGAGAGGCGAAGGGAAGGAAAAGATGTGGTAGAAAAAAGTGTACAAGCAATAGGGATAACCGCACCCTGGAGAGGATTGTGAAACAAAACCCATTCAAAAATGTGGGGGAGATTCACAAAGAATGGACTGCAGCTTGAGTCAGTGCTTCAAGAACCACTACGCACAGACGTATGCAAGACATGGGTTTCAGCTGTCGCATTCCTTGTGTCAAGCCACTCTTGAACAACAGACAGCGTCAGAAGCGTCTCGCCTGGGCTAAAGACAAAAAGGACTGGACTGCTGCTGAGTGGTCCAAAGTTATGTTCTCTGATGAAAGTAAATTTTGCATTTCCTTTGGAAATCAGGGTCCCAGAGTCTGGAGGAAGAGAGGAGAGGCACACAATCCACGTTGCTTGAGGTCCAGTGTAAAGTTTCCACAGTCAGTGATGGTTTGGGGTGCAATGTCATCTGCTGGTGTTGGTCCACTGTGTTTTCTGAGGTCCAAGGTCAACGCAGCCGTATACCAGGAAGTTTTAGAGCACTTCATGCTTCCTGCTGCTGACCAACTTTATGGAGATGCAGATTTCATTTTCCAACAGGACTTGGCACCTGCACACAGTGCCAAAGCTACCAGTACCTGGTTTAAGGACCATGGTATCCCTGTTCTTAACTGGCCAGCAAACTCGCCTGACCTTAACCCCATAGAAAATCTATGGGGTATTGTGAAGAGGAAGATGCGATATGCCAGACCCAACAATGCAGAAGAGCTGAAGGCCACTATCAGAGCAACCTGGGCTCTTATAACACCTGAGCAGTGCCACAGATTGATCGACTCCATGCCATGCCGCATTGCTGCAGTAATTCAGGCAAAAGGAGCCCCAACTAAGTATTGAGTGCTGTACATGCTCATACTTTCATGTTCATACTTTTCAGTTGGCCAAGATTTCTAAAAATCCTTTCTTTGTATTGGTCTTAAGTAATATTCTAATTTTCTGAGATACTGAATTTGGGATTTTCCTTAGTTGTCAGTTATAATCATCAAAATTAAAAGAAATAAACATTTGAAATATATCAGTCTGTGTGTAATGAATGAATATAATATACAAGTTTCACTTTTTGAATGGAATTAGTGAAATAAATCAACTTTTTGATGATATTCTAATTATATGACCAGCACCTGTATTTGACAATAGGAATATCCGATATGTCATGCTATAGTTAACAAATTTGTGAATATTTTGAATAAAAAGGGAAAAATGAAATAAAAGCAGATCATCAGTCATACAGCGCTGTGCTGTGTTGCGTGACAAGCAATGACGCGTCACCATGGAAACAATAAAGTGATACGTTCTAAATAACGGTCGCCTTAAAAAAACTCACGCTGGGGGGTCAGCCAGAATATTTTAAACTTAAGTGCGAAAGGCTTACCTGTCAATGATTACTTAATGTCACTTAACATTTTAGAAAGTACAACTGTTTGTATGATATTAGTTCTGTCAGATTGTGATTGTTTAATAATTGTGACTTTGTTAAAAATCAGAATGCATTGTCATTAATAACTGTTATTAATAAATGTTATTAATTAAGACATAGTCATCACAATAAATGTGAGTAAAGTGTCACTTTAGAAGTAGTAACAGAAGCTTGGAAAAGGGAAATGTACTATATCTGGTAGCAAGTTAGTTGACAACTAGACCTATGTCTTACAGATTTCAACATGTTGAAAGACCTACATATGTATCTTTTCATAACAGTAGGGTACAACATGGCTAAAGGCACCCTGGGTGTATTTTTCTTATTTATGCCCCTGTACGCAAACAGGGACACACCTCGTATATTATTGGGAAACCCGCCACGGCAATTATCCACCTGCTTTGGATTATCCCAATTATCTGCTTGGGATAATCTGTTTGATCAGAACCAACGTTTACACGACTGCGTTCTCTGGAATCCTCTCATGTGGAGGACCTTTACATCCCGATTGGTTGCTGCTGAACCACATCATAGCTCATTACCATAAAGTTGACCTGACTTCAACTCTCTTCGATACCCACACCATCCAAGACGCGCCGCTGCTGCTCGCCGCCGGCTCACATTGAAAATGAATGACTTCCTGTCACTTTGACGCTCTCGCTGGCGGCGGTGTGAACGCACAGTTAGAGTGCCTTTAGAGTGCCTTTAGTCCTGTTGCACCCTACCACTTTTCTGTACAATGGAGATGAAATGTCTGTTTTGCTGTTCAGTTAGTTTCCAGTATACTCCAGTACTGCATCACCACTATGCTTCCACCCTGTAACTGGTTTCAGAAATTCACTGTCACAGTTTTGTTTGCTCTCTACTGCTCACCCCGTTTATAACATATGGGTGTTCATACATCTGCAGGTGGCTTGAGCTAGTGTTGCACTAGAAGTCCTGTAGAGGGAGGAAAAATAGAATGTGCAACAGTTACCTGAGATAATCAAATGAAGATAACAAGCTTTGAAACATTGTCCCATGGCCTCACAAACTTTGACTTGGCAAAAATGTAGTCAGTGCTACAGGAAACTGTCAAAGTCCATCACCCCAAGCATGTTAAGTAAGTCAGTAGACAAGTAATATTATCCCGACTGTGGAGCTAGCCTTTATCAGTTGGGAGGTGGCTTTGTAGGACATGTACATCAACATCCAAACTTATAACTGCTTATCACCAAGTGTATCTTTAATCTGTCCGAGTTTGCCACAGGACAAATTAAATGTTAGTGCCTGTAATAATGGTTGATGAGGTTCTGTGTTTAACAGACATTATGTTGGACCATGCATGCTCTCTTCTAGGTCTGACATTTAGATCTTTCCTTGGCTGGAATATAACCTTGGACCTTGATCTGACACAGTACAGAGACAAACAGATCACATTCAGCAGCAGTGGTTCTGCTATGCCATGTGTTGTCAGGAGTTTGTAACATAAGAGACATGAACTTGAAATAGAAAAGGCAGTTTGGAGCCTGGAGTGTCAGAACTGGGGTTGATGTAAAACGTGATTCACCTAGGATGTCTTGGGTATCCAGTTGAACTGCTGAGAGGTTCATTTTAATAAACATAGGAAAAGAAATGGTGGTGGTGGTGGTGCTGATGTCTGAAATAGAGGCTAGTCTCTGATCATAATTCTCAGTTTACAATAGAATGCATGTAATATGATATTAATTGCAATTATTCTTAAAACGCTTTTTTGAATCTTAAAATGATAACAGAGGTAGACAAATCTCAACATACATGATTGATAAAAGCTTAGAATAGGGGTCCATTGACCAGACCAAAAGGCATCACACTATGCTCACAGTAACCTGTAGATGTGGTGAATGTGGCCCATGTCTACCCACCTTGGGTTGTTTTGCCAAATGTATAGTGTAAATACAGATATCAGATATGGGTCACTTTTAAAAGATGTAAGCTGGTCATTTAAAAGACTAGGTCAGCCTGAAATGCAAGGCTGACTGTCTGACACCATAAAATATCCATGATGGAGAATACACTAAAACATGTTCACAAAAGAATGAAAGGCTTAAACAATAATACTTGATACATACTAAGCATGCTTACACACACAAATGCACAGACATTTTGTTGTAGGTATAGACATTTAAAATAATTGATAGGTAACAAAATGGTTAATACTAATCTCCTCTGTATAACACCATTGTTCGGTTTTATAATAATCATTATGTGGCACAACTGTCATAACTGAAAGCTCAGTAAAAATGATGTGATAAACTTTGACAAAGTGTGATTTTAAGTGTTATAACAGAGATTTTATAACATCTAGATATTAATGCAAAAGCCAAACCTGTCAAAAAAAAAAAAAAATATATATATATATATATATTAGTAGAATGACAAAATTACAATTATAACCACCAGGTGGCAGCAGAGGACCACTCATTGGCTCACTTTTATTTTAAATTTTAAAAGTGTTGGTTTCCATCAGTAATCTCCACTGAAGCAAAGCAATTTTTCCATGTTAACTCCATTAAGCAGGCTCACACACTCACTCACTCTCTCTCTCACACACACACACACACACACACACACAAAGACATTTGTTTTTCAATGTTATTGGGATATGTTATTGTGAAAATAACTTTTATTGGTATATAAGCATTTGTACATATTTCTTTGTAATTATACAATTATATATAAAAAATTTTACCAGTGCACTATAATTTAAAAAGATTTTTTTTTAAGCATTTGTTTATCAGCCAATGCTGGAAACTGATTAGATTAAAATATTTCTTACTAACAGTAGTATTACAGCCTTCATCTTTCAGTTGAAATGACCAATAGTTTAGAATTTACTGTGAGCCCTCTGAGCATCATAAATCCACGAAACCTGGCATGTTTCTTCAAAATGATTTGTTCTCCATATGTACACAGATTTGTTAAGTTTCTACTTTGTGCACACAATATATAGACATTTTACTCACAATGGGCCATACCAGATATAATGTATATAAAAAAATTGTATCTGCTAAACGGTTTAATCAATCTCAATTATTTTGATAACTTTTTTCCATGAGGGTCCCAAAATGATGCATGTGAAGTTTCAAGCAAATCGGACAAATTACCTATGAGGAGTTCGAAAGTGTTGATTTTTCAAATAATCTCAAATATTTAACAAATGATTTGATTGATAGCAGTGGTTCTTGAGGCAAAGTTGTTCAGAATGAGGAGATTTAACATATGACATGCATATTGTGTGTATGTGTGATACGTTGCGTGATATATATATATATGTATGTATGTATAGGGTCTAAAACTTGATAGCGGCACCCGGTGGGCGTTTCCTGTCAAACTTCGCACAGAACTCTAGAGCCATAAGTCAAACAAGCGCACCGAGTTTCATTCTCATCGGCCTCCGTTAACCTGGTCTAATAGGTGCTCAAACTTCATTGGCCAATGGCGGTTTGAAGTTTCTTAATTAGATGACTTATGGTCGTTGAAGAAAAACACCTTAAAATTGTGATGATAACATTGTTCCATCTTTTCATGCAGACGATAAACCAGGAAGTGACATACAAAAGCACGATGGGAACAAAATAAAACCAAAAACTTTTAGAAAGAATAAAACTTACTCAAATAACTGACAGTTGAGTAAGTGAAATAGTCGGAAAAAAAAAATATACAAATTAAACTAATCAAAATTTACTGAAAAAAAAAAAAGTTTTTTAAATATACAAGCGCCATAGTGGAAATAAACATCATAGACACAGAAAGCTTTGTGACAGCAAATACTGTATGTAACCTATACAGGTAAAGTTGTATATATGGATAGTAGCTGTAAGTTGGAGTTATCAATTCATTTGTAGTGTTATGGATAATTATAAAATCTGTAAGGTTTTGTTAAATTTATATCAGTTTGGTGTAATGACAAACCTAACTTAATTTAGCTGATGTGTATCACAACCTCAGTTAAATGGTTTCAGTTACATCAGGATTTAAGACTTTGGTCATATCGCCCACGCCCACAGTTTAACTGAAAAGTTCTCTGGTAGTCTATGACAAGCAGGTTCATCTAAAGGTACCTTGGACTCCATCAAGAATGGCAGAAGTCTGATAAGGGCCCAGTAGTTGTAGGGAATGTGCAATTGACTCCTTGAGTTCACTTAAGGTGAAATACTTCTTCACAAGGACCAAGTGGCACAGTGTTAGCACCATAGGAATGACACCTTTAAATAAGTCATGGGCTATGTCCTTGGGATAACCAGTAGTAATGTGAAAATGTTTTCCTTCACACTCTGAACATAATTGTCCTTTATTCTTGGTGGAAAAGAATTTTATAGCACTTCCTTTCACTGGAATTTAGCATGGTGGCCAAGGCAGAACCGACAGATATAATCACCACTAAAGCTTTCATATAAACCACAAATTGCATGGACAGCAAGGTTATCTGCTACAACACTCCTTCCTGCTCCAAGGTGCAAAGATCTTTGTAAAGATGCTCTAAAACAGGGGTGTCCAATTCTGCTTCTGGAGGGCCAGCGTCCTGCAGAGTTTAGCTCCAACCATCTCCAACAGACTTGCCTGGAAGTTTCTAGCAGAGATGGTTTTGTTGTTGGGATATACGAGGGTCCGTGGCTCTACCATTGAAAAGAGCGTAACAACTTGGATCACGTGTGCCTTGATAACCAAGCCTTGACATCATTGAATTTCGTTCAGAGTTGTGCGACAGTCAATCACTGTTTGCGGCTACCATAGAAATGACTGACAAGTGCCATGAATGGAATCATACCTGTCGCACCTTCTCTCATAAAACAGCACTCCTATAAAGCACTCCTATAAAACAGGTTTGGACACTCCTGCTCTAAAATGACATCATATCCAAATCTTATTGCCTCATTAGTTTTACATCGTCAGAAGAGCCAGATGTGTTGATGTAAATGCAGACCGCAGTTCAGGATAGATCAGTTCAGGTATTTGACAAATCTTGGACGTTCGAAGCAGATTCCTCAGATGATCTCAAAATCATTAACAAATCTGATCAGAGAGATTTATTTCACTTAAATATCTGCCATTAACAAAGGTCTTGATCATGGTCAGGGTTGTCAAGTTAGTGGTTTTCACGCATAATTGGACTACTTTTAAACTATTGTTAGTGCGCATGTGTCGAGCAACTGTGTTCGTGCATGTGAGAATGTAAAAATGAAGTAACTTTATTTTTGCATTATTTAATGCGATTGACACTTCTGAAACTTTGCAGTGTGTCAGTGGCTGATGGTCCTCTTAACAGCATGAAAAACAAAACTTTTATTCTTAATGTCAATGTGTTATAAACAGAAGCAAGCAGAGAGCGCTACCATTACAGAGCTGTCATCACTTCATTGAACTCAAGGTCAGTCTCATATATATCATGTTTACAATGTCGATTATAATTCGAGGATTCGCAAGACTGTGACTGAACAAAAAAAATATTTTGCATTCTGATCAAATTAAAAGTTAGAGGTAATAATAATTAATAATAATAATAATAATGAAACATTTGTAGCAGATCAGCCAGTGAGCAACAGACAAGCCTAAAATTACTTGTGAAAACAATGCAGTCTTTTCACTAGGAATAAGGACTTCTTTTCATCAGTTCTTGTTAAGTTCATTTGCTCAGGAATGTTTTTCTTTATGCATTTTTTTCATACTCTGAGTATGAATCTATTTTTCTATTTTTTTGCTATTAATCCTTTTTTTTAAATGCTTTTTTTTTCATGTCAAGTGTCACTGACACTTTAAATAGGACAACCATTAAAGGACTAGTAAGACTTAGCTAGTTAACAAACTGTTAATACTCAGTAAAACTACAAATATTGTCTTGAATAGGCCTAAATTAAAACCTTATGATCTAAGATTGTGGCCCTTTTGCATTTTATGTGGTTTAAAATACGGCCCTCTTGGCCTCCGAACTTGAGTAGCCTTGTTCTAGTTTTTCATGACAAAATTGCTTATTTCTCTGGATTTAAACATTCTTGGAACACAAGTCAACAAAATATATAACACTGTTCTAGTGGTTTTTGGATATTTTAATCCAAAAATCCTACATATTGTGCCTTTAACAGACTTCCAGCAAAGCTTAAACACAAACCAGCTTTTAATGTAATAGGAAAGCAAACAGTATGAGACAAGGATGACTTTTTTTTTTTTTAGGCTAATGTAAATTCATGTTCCATTTTACATCTACACGTCACATCAAACTCTCATCAATTTCTTCTTTTTAAAAATTACAAAAGAACGGGGAAGTAACAACACATCCATTTATGATTTTAATAAATATATAATATATTAATATAAATATATTAATATTTACTAAATATGGTGTTATTATTGCATATTGTCATAAAAATGTACTGCAAAACCCTGAGGTACACTTTGAATTTATCTTGAGTACTCACTAAAAATCAGCTCACTTATAAATCATTTCATGTTTCAAGTCATTTCACGCTTGTTCAATTCAGACGTGACGTGAAGTAGGTTTTATTTACTCTCCATTTCCAGCTGTTTCCAGCCCCCATAAATAGGGTGTGCATCGTTGTGGAAACACTGCCTCCTCTTTCATGACTTTTCAGCTATGTTTTGCAGCTACCACCCTCACATTCACAGCACGCTTTAGGGGCACATGTAAATTCTTACTCTGTTCATTCCTGTGTCTTTTCCTTTTGTGTTTGTGAGAGCCATAGGCAAGACCACCTACAGTATTGATCTGAGATCATTAAGTGTTAGTACTAACATTCTATATATATGGCAGAGGTAGCTGATAATAGGCAGCTCTGACAAATTACTCACATGGCCACCCACACAAAGCTCTGATACGCCAGAATCATCCCCACTGCCCTAACTACGTTAAGTTTTCTCTTTATCTTTCACACTATTGCTGATGTGCCACTGATTGTCTTGTCAGCTTGCTGTGCTTCTGTAGTACATATGCCCTGGAGAAACATACATAGCTTTTGCAGCTACAGAAAACTTTTATGTAATAATCATTGGGGTACTTTGTAAAAATGTCTGAACTATCAGGGAGAGGTAACTGAATTACTACTATTCAGTACAGCATACAGTATAGTGGATAAGGTCTCCATCTGTATTCTTGTCCTGTCATGTAAATCCACTCATGTTTTTAATGAGTGCAAGCAAGCAAAGCTTAGACTGCAGACCTACATGTAGAAGAACAAGCAAGACTATAAAACCAGTTTCACTTGTAGTATTTATTAACTGGTTAACATATAGTTCTTTCTGGTTTCCAAAATAGTTCATGTTTGACTGATATTAAAAACCATTAAAACAATTCAGATTTTATTACAATTTTTAGAATAATTATTTTTAATACTGTGTTTTGTCTGATACCCAAAACTGTCATTTACTGTCTTCTCTTAGCCAAGGGGTTGATGGAAAGCTGGGCAAAGCTGGGAAAGTGTAGAAAGCAGATGATGAAATGATGGTTGAAATGAGCAGGGCTTAATTAATAATCTTTGTCTGACCAGCACAAAGTCAACTGCTTCACAAAATGTCATGAAAAGTCATGATTATAAATGAATAACACAAACATAAAGAACATCAAGAAAACTCAAGCCCTTCACACAGTCAGAGATGGGCACAAATACATCAAAAAGTATTTAGTTACAAATTACAAATACTTCCTCATCAAATGTATTTAAATTAAATACAAAATACTGCTGTAAAAAAAATTATTTAATTAAAATACAAGTAATTTGTAATTTGAAAATACAAAAATACAAACAAAATTTACACGCAATCATTTGAAGTGCTCACTGTAACAATTAAATATAGATTGATGATCCTTATAAAGATACTAAAGTTATTCATTCAGAAGCAGTGAGTGATTTTGTCTTTTTCTTTTGTTGCTTGATTAACATTAATGACAGACAGCAGCAGGTTTATTAGGCTGCTGTCACTTTTAGAACTTTTTATTACTTGACCTACCCATCCTCAGATTATCTTCAGCGCCCACAGATATAACTGCGATCCGCACATCACTAGACAGCACACATCATGCTTTGGTCAGTTCACAAGTTCTAGCCATTTGCATTAATCTTCTGTCCTTATAATTACATTCAGTGAATAATATCTACTAGTATATTTTACTAGATACTTTACCTTAAAGCAGTTTGATTGAGCACAAAAGCAGAGTCTTTACCTTTTTCTGACCTTGCTATGCAAAGTAAGACAGACGTCGGTCATGAGCTCAGCAACCAAAACAGCAGCGGCCTTTTATGGTGCATTCACGCGGGGCGTCGGCATTAATGCTTCTTATTTACTTTGAATGGGTGATGTCATGCGTTGCCAAACTGAATTGTGGGTCGCTTCACTCGCATTGCTCTTGGCAGAAGTTAAAAATTTCTTAACTTTTCAAGTGCCAATGCAAGCTTCAGCCAATCAGATCGCCTTATGCAAATACCCTAGCGCAGACGCTAGCCAATTGCATTCATGCAACACCGGAAAAAGTAATATGATTGGCTGTTGTCACTATGATGGTCGCGTCAGCACCAAGCTTCAGACGTGCCCTCCATCAAGCATTGACGTCAACTTCCCATGTGAATGCACCGTTACAGTTCCTCCTGAACCAAAACAACGAACTTATGCTGCGTTCATGCCATAACTACCATAATTAAGAGATGGCAACCCGTGACGTTATACTAGGAGCGGTTTGTGACTCGAATTTATGCGTTTCAATGGCAACACTACCAACGCCGAACTGAATCTGCGGCAATGGTACAGGTCAGAGCTCTTTAAGTTGTTCATTATTATTGTAATGTTATGTGCTTTGGGACATGAGGTAATTTAACACCATCTTTCGTGACACTTTTCTCCCTGCTGTGCACATTCATGTGTTTTGATGGAGGTGTGGCTTTCTCCCTGCTGTGCGCATTCATGTGTTTTGATGGAGGTGTGGCTTTGGAGATGCTCTGAAGGGAGGGAGGGATCTTATGCTTTCAAAGCTAGCTAGCTATTGCTCCGAAAATGACCTACCCTACCTTAAAGTCTGGTGATGAAAGTTATTGTATGCAAGAATAAAATAACATATTTGAATGTATTTTTGGTATTTTAAATACAAAATACTTTATCCCAAGGTATTTAATTACAGATTACATTTGATTTTTTTCTTTGTTAAGGAAAATACAAATTACAAAATACTCAAAAGTAATTAAATATGTATTTTAAATACATTTAATTAAAATACTGCCCATCTCTGCACACAGTTTAGGTTGATCCTAAAGTTGCCAATAATTACTAGCCACAACTTTTGGAATCAGGCCATTTTAAAATAAAGTAAACCTGCAGAGTTTTACATTGGCAGTGTGTGTTATAAACAAATTACACTGTAGATTTTAAGTGAACTGAACTAAGAGTGCCTCCTGAAATGGCCTTAGTTCATTCTTGCAAAATGTGTTGAGATTGCTGACACAACAATAAGTGAAAACCACTCAGTGGCTGGTAGCAAAATTACTTGTCGCTGTCTAAAAGTGCATGTATTTGGGGCTGGTCGTGGGCGGTCTGATGACTCTCGATTTCTGCTGCGACATTCAGATGGTAGGGTCAGAATTTGGTGTCAACATGAAAGCATGGATCCATCCTGCCTTGTATCAACGGTTCAGGCTGCTGCTGCTGGTGGTGTAATGGTGTGGAGGATATTTTCTTTGCACACTTTGGGCCACTTAGTACCAATTGAGCATTGTTTAAATGCCACTGCATTTGAATTGATGTGTGGAAATGTTTGCACCTGGTGTAAACATCTTAAATCAGTCAAAGCTGGTTTACTGTTATTATACTGATATTAGGCTTTTTTTTTTTCATCTGGTCAGGCTTAGAGACCAGCTAGACCAGCTGAAGTGTGGCAAGATAAGTATAATGAGTATACATTTTATATGTTACATTATTGTGGCTGATCTTACTAATCTATAGTCCACAGCAGTCTTTTTGCAATGAAGTTTGTCAGTCTGTCAAAGGGTGACTCTTGTGTTCTGTCTGTGCTGTCTCTTTTGAAACAAAAACAAATACAGACATATCTCTGGCTCTTGCATCATGTCTTAGTGTTTTTTTTTTTTTTTTTTTTCAGTGTCACGCACCGTAAGCACCATGTTTTTAAGACAAAGTAAAAACAGATCATTGTTTAAAACTTAAATCTTGAGGCCCCTGCTCCATTCTGATGTAGTCTATCTGCCTGTTTTTGAATGCAAGAATGTGTCTTATGTAAGTATGGTTTCTGCACAACAATAATTTAATCTTTGATGGCTGAATAAGTGGAATTCACCTTTATTCCACAAGGTGGAAATGTCTGATACACAATGATGAAGTGATGTTTCACTCATAGGAATAGGAAGTATCGTCAGAAAAACTTGAAATGGCTCAGCAATTTACTGCAGTGCAAGTACTGAACGCAATAAAATATTAGTGTCACTGTCACTTGATGGTGGATCTGGTGAAGAAGCGATCAAAATATTGATTTTGAAGAAAATTTGAAAATTCTAGTTTTGAGAATGTGTTTGAGATTGTGAATATGAGCCAGATGCTGAATGTACTATGAAATGAGCTCTGACGAAGACAGTGATGATGGTATAAAACATCTGGTCAAACTGAACCCTTCCAAGCTCCAAATAGTAACAAAATATGCTTTATTTTATTCTTCTGTAATTGTTACTCTAATATCAGGAGAGTTTTATATTATTGTGACATGTAGAGATCCATCTGTGTTACATATGGATCCGGGTCACTAAAGACCCGAATATGTAATAATGACTGGCGAAACATTAATGCATTTAAGTAAATGCATTTAACGATATACAGTGGGTACGGAAAGTATTCAGACCCCCTTAAATTTTTCACTCTTTGTTATATTGCAGCCATTTGCTAAAATCATTTAAGTTCATTTTTTTTCCTCATTAATGTACACACAGCACCCCATATTGACAGAAAAACACAGAATTGTTGACATTTTTGCAGATTTATTAAAAAAGAAAAACTGAAATATCACATGGTCCTAAGTATTCAGACCCTTTGCTCAGTATTTAGTAGAAGCACCCTTTTGATCTAATACAGCCATGAGTCTTTTTGGGAAAGATGCAACAAGTTTTTCACACCTGGATTTGGGGATCCTCTGCCATTCCTCCTTGCAGATCCTCTCCAGTTCTGTCAGGTTGGATGGTAAACGTTGGTGGACAGCCATTTTTAGGTCTCTCCAGAGATGCTCAATTGGGTTTAAGTCAGGGCTCTGGCTGGGCCATTCAAGAACAGTCACGGAGTTGTTGTGAAGCCACTCCTTTGTTATTTTAGCTGTGTGCTTAGGGTCATTGTCTTGTTGGAAGGTAAACCTTCGGCCCAGTTTGAGGTCCTGAGCACTCTGGAGAAGGTTTTCGTCCAGGATATCCCTGTACTTGGCCGCATTCATCTTTCCCTCGATTGCAACCAGTCGTCCTGTCCCTGCAGCTGAAAAACACCCCCACAGCATGATGCTGCCACCACCATGCTTCACTGTTGGGACTGTATTGGACAGGTGATGAGCAGTGCCTGGTTTTCTCCACACATACCGCTTAGAATTATCGCCAAAAAGTTCTATCTTGGTCTCATCAGACCAGAGAATCTTATTTCTCACCATCTTGGAGCCCTCCATGCGGGCTTTCATGTGTCTTGCACTGAGGAGAGGCTTCCGTCGGGCCACTCTGCCATAAAGCCCCGACTGGTGAAGGGCTGCAGTGATGGTTGACTTTCTACAACTTTCTCCCATCTCCCGACTGCATCTCTGGAGCTCAGCCACAGTGATCTTTGGGTTCTTCTTTACCTCTCTCACCAAGGCTCTTCTCCCCCGATAGCTCAGTTTGGCCGGACGGCCAGCTCTAGGAAGGGTTCTGGTCGTCCCAAACGTCTTCCATTTAAGGATTATGGAGGCCACTGTGCTCTTAGGAACCTTAAGTGCAGCAGAAATTTTTTGTAACCTTGGCCAGATCTGTGCCTTGCCACAATTCTGTCTCTGAGCTCTTCAGGCAGTTCCTTTGACCTCATGATTCTCATTTGCTCTGACATGCACTGTGAGCTGTAAGGTCTTATATAGACAGGTGTGTGGCTTTCCTAATCAAGTCCAATCAGTATAATCAAACACAGCTGGACTCAACTGAAGGTGTAGAACCATCTCAAGGATGATCAGAAGAAATGGACAGCACCTGAGTTAAATATATGAGTGTCACAGCAAAGGGTCTGAATACTTAGGACCATGTGATATTTCAGTTTTTCTTTTTTAATAAATCTGCAAAAATGTCAACAATTCTGTGTTTTTCTGTCAATATGGGGTGCTGTGTGTACATTAATGAGGAAAAAAAATGAACTTAAATGATTTTAGCAAATGGCTGCAATATAACAAAGAGTGAAAAATTTAAGGGGGTCTGAATACTTTCCGTACCCACTGTATATATATATATATTTTTTTTTACATGATTACATCATTAGCTAAATTAATGTTTTAAAGTAACAGTCCTGATTTTAACATCTACCGATGCTATAATGCAAAATTCAAGGTGTTCTCATTTATTCATTGCTAGAGAATCACTCGTCATATTAATCATCATTGAAGTAAATTTTACTCACTGTCGTGTCGTTCCAAACTTGTATGTGTTTTTTTATCCTTTGTGGAACAAGAAGATATTTTGAAAAATGTCTTAGTATTTTTTGTCCACACAATGAATGTCAGTGCGGTTCGCTGTTGTTAAGGAAGCCACTAAAATGTTCGTGTTATGCATGTGCTGATTTTGCCAAGTTAGACGCGCTCCTGGGTCAACATATTTTGTTGATCCTGGAACAACATTACTGTTCGAAAATTTTATGCCAGCCATATCCCTACTCCTAAACCTACGAACTTCGACTCCCTGCCAAATTATTTCCCCCCTCGTTAATCCTAATTCCACCCCTAATCCTAACCTCTCCCCCACACCTAATCCTAAACCTACCAATACTCGGGGGGTAATAATTTGGTAAGAATTCGGCACAACACCAGCTCTGACCCTACCCATAAGTTATCTCTAAAATCAGATGGAAATGATAGGAGAATAACACTGATATAGAAGCCTCTAACCCTGGTTGTAAGCCTAAACTTGGCAATTTTTCCCATCAACAAAGATGTTGATCCAGGAACATGTTGTACTTAGTGAAATCAGGTTCTACCCGTGTTACAGTGTAATTACACAAATAAGTACTGAATAATGTTAATGAAAAACATGTATTTACTCTACTGTGGGGTTAGGGTTAGTTGATTGTAATTATAATTTACTGTTCACTAATTTACTGTTTATCTAATCATACAGGTTTAGAAAAACATGAGTGTAAATAAATGACAAAATATTAATTTTTACTTGTACTATCCCTTTGAACTGAAAAAAGAATCTAAAGTGAAAGATTAAAGTTGGACTTTTAGCTTTAGATTGTGAGCTATGTTTCTGTGTTAGGATCAACCTTCTATTGCCAGATTTTTGGCATATAGCGAATGCCTTGTGAAGAGATGTAATTCATCCTCACAGCCAGGGGTTAAATTGTGATTGTGAATGTGAGGGAACCCTAAAACAACATTTAACAGAATAGAGACAAATACGTTTTTCTTTCCTGCAAATATAATTAGCAGTCTAGCACAATTTAAACACACTGGCAGGGTGAGCATTGATAGATACTGTAGCTCTCAAACTTCAGCTCAGGCATCTTGGGCCCTCGACAGCGCTCTGCAAAAGATCAAGTGATTTTGATTTCCCCACACTGTTTGCTGAGATAAATGCGGTAATGAAATGCTGGGACAGTGCTTCTTTTAGGGGGTGGGGTTAGAGTGTCTTGCGCATCTCACTCATTAGTGTTTGTGTGTGTGTGTGTGCGTGTGCATGCATGTTTGTGTGTGTGTGCGTGTGCATGCGTGTTTGTGTGTGTGTGTGTGTGTGTGTGTGTATGTGCGTGTGTACAGAAAGAGGCTGAAACCCCTGCAAGCCAGCCTGCTCAGCCTGCCAGATAATTGCACACTGGCGGCCCAGGCACTTGGTATTCTCAACACACGGGCAGAAAACACACGGCCAGATAAGGCAGCTGAAAAGAACATCCATCACCCTTGGTGCAACATTAAGTCAGACAGTCCGTGAGGCTGCCTGAACCAGGCCAGGACTCGAGCCAATAGGGAACCATTCTGTTGTGTTATAACATATTAGATGCAAAGGAGATGCTCATTTAAACAATATAGTATGATAATGCATTGCTCATGTGCAGTGATGCTTGAGTAGACCACCTGTCATATACATAGGGTTTGCTCTGCTGATCAGAAAATCAAATGACATTAAAAGACTAGTTTACCTCATGCCATTGCAAAGGGGTATGACTTTTTTGGTTACGCTTTATTTTAAGGTGTCCTTGGTGTAATTATACAGTACATTTAAGTACTGAGTAATATCAGT
Source organism: Hypophthalmichthys nobilis (assembly GCA_037950665.1). NCBI lineage: Eukaryota > Metazoa > Chordata > Actinopteri > Cypriniformes > Xenocyprididae > Hypophthalmichthys > Hypophthalmichthys nobilis. The sequence continues at coordinate 23,047,110 of CM075491.1, read as the reverse complement.
TAAAACATACTCACTATATGGTTAGGTTACGTTTAGTTGCATGTAATTATGCATAATCTATAGTTATTACTATAGTAAGTACTGTACGTGTAAGATGTATTTTACAGGCACTGTAAAATAAAGTGTTACCACTTTTTTACAACTTTGAATTTGATTTTAATTAAATTCACATATGAAGGCACATCACACAATAAATATACAAGGTATATGGTGTTTCAGTATAGAACGTAATATTTGTGGTATATTTACGTTGTATGAAAATGAATTAAAACACAATAGATCTATTCCAAAACGAATGAGCTGACAATTTTGAAAGCATTTTAATATATACATTACATATATCCTTCAAGATGAGCTCAGTGAAAATGTTGATGCTATTTCAATACTGAAAAAAATTGTTCAATCTAATTATAAAGAACTCTTTCACCTTTTCTGTTACAAAACTCACAGAACAACTACTGTATGTGTGTTAGTTATCTCTCTCATACACTTCATGTGAGCAGCGCTGTTTGTGTGGTTTGCTTGAGTGAATGTTAATAAAGTCACTGCCTGTAGAGTGTTTCAAATCGATAATTTATGACTTATTCCATGACAGTTAACATGCTGCCTTAGAAGGTACCTGCTTATGTAAACAGTGAACAGTGAAGCATCTCACTGCGTTTTGTAACAGTGTCAAAATCATACTATGTGAAAGTATGTGATTAATTTGATGATTCGTGTAGGGTAAGGGATAAATTAGTCTTGCGTAGCTAGACCTTCAGACTGACGGCAGAAGGTCTGGGGCCGTATTCACAAAACATCTTAAGGCTAAAAGTAGCTCCTAACTTGCCAAATTAGGAGAAAATAATGGGCGTGTCAGTCTTAAATTTAGGACTCCTACATTTTTGCTCTGAATATTTCACAAAGCATTTTAGTGCTAAAGCTAGCTCCTAAATCCGTGAACAATTAGAAGTCAAGAGGACTCCTAAGTTACTAAGACTAAATCACAAATGATCCTAAAATGGTTGTTACCGGCAATCCGCCTCAGCAATCCGCCAAAAGACGCAGTAAACCATTGAGGCAACAGACGATAGAGCCTTGGGTGCTGAACCTTTTCTTCATAAATTAATTAATATTTTATTTATAGATTTTAATCTGAGATGACATAACATAAAGGTTCATTTATGTACAGGCAAAATGTATTGAATGATGGAGAATAAAACATTGCGGTCAAGTTGAAAATAATGTCCTATTGTCAGGGGCCAGGGCCGATAGCCTTGCGGGCAGCTCGGGTGACACGAGTTTGAGTTCTGGCTTATAGACCTTTCCTGATCCTTTCTCTCTTCCACTTTGCTTCCTGTCTACTCATTGTCCTATCATAATAAAAAGGCAAAAATGCCAAAAATAAATCTTTGAAAATAAATAAATAAGAAAATAATGTCCGAATACATGTGGCAGTTGTTTTCACGAATTCACACTTACAAATGATCAGATTAAAATAAGTAAAATAAGCGTATTTGGCGTGCTGTCCGAGGGGAGGATCAGAGCTCAGAATTTAGCTCAAACCCAGAGTACTAACCCATATCCTGGGAATAGGAACCAGCCGAGAGTGCAGAGTTGGAGAGAACTCTTAGTGGTAAGATACGTTTTGTGAATACGGCCCCTGGACTCTATTGCAGCTTTCATTGGCCAAGGACCGCCCAAGAGGACGTTTGACTGACATGTAACTCAGCCAATCACAGTTTTCGTTTAGGGGCGTGAAAATGTAAAGCTGATGTCCCTACAATAACAGACCAGCATGAATCTAATAAATTATTAATTCAGTTGTTTACTACAACAATGGAGCCGTGAACTTCACATACTTTTGAAAATCCAGTGTTTAGTTGATCCTGGTAAGCGCTCATTGTCACAGTTGTAAATATGACAGCGTTCTTCTTCCACGAGGGGGTTTGGCGTCACGGCATTTGTTTTCAGACGGACCCTTAAAGAACGCGAAACGCAATTTTCCCGGACATCCTGTAGAATTCAACCAACCAAATGATGACTTAGAAAATCCTGACGTGTTTACAGTTAAGTGTGCCATATGCATCAAACGTTCAGCCAACGGACCGTGGGCATGACGTCTGAGGCTGAGTCTAGGGATAGACTGAATGGCAGCAATAATGTTTTCATTTGAGCAGTTATTGAGGAAAGTCACTAAAACAAGAACCTGAAGCAAGAACCTGCTTTTGTGCCTCTTTGTTTTTGTTTTAATGGTTAGGACTTGCCCCCTTAAGGCCCGTTCATACCAAGGACGATAACTATAATGATAAAGATATAGTTGTAAACATTGTTCTAAATATACTGTTGGAATTACTTTCAGAACAATTTTTCCCAGCTGATGAACGATAAAAACATTGATAGCCAATCAGAATCCATCTAGCTCTACAGAGGTTGAGCATTTAAAGTGACAGACAACAAAACTGCATCCCGGACTTATAATAAACAGAACGACATTGTGCGTTGGTGGGGACACTAATATAGTTATTGTTATTGTTCTTGGTGTGAACAGGCCTTTACTTTCTGAGTGTTATATGTTACCTGTCTTGTGTATGGACTCTTAAGTTACTTCCTGTCTGGTCCCCATTTCGTTGTCAGTTTGTGGTTCTATTGTTCATTGGTTCTGCTTGATTGTTTCCCCAGGTGTGTCTTGATTCTTGTTATCTTGTTAGCTCCTCTGTGTATAAAAAGCCCCAGGTTTCAGTCAGTGTCAGTCATTGTATTTGCTTGGTTTGTCAAGTTTGTGTTTGCTTTGTTTCCCCTGTGTATGGTTTACCTTTTGTTTCTTTGGTAAATACTGCTTGCACTTAGATCCAGCCTCTCCTCTTCCCTGCATCGACCATGACAGGGAGCAGTGGAACTGCTACAGAGGAAGTGAAGTTTGCAGTATAGAATGGACCATCAAATTTTAAGGCAACATGAAACAGAATTTACAATCCATTTTAGCTGTGAAATTTGACTTATTTCTGAGTACAACAGAACATTGATTCAACTGAGCACTGATTTCATCCATCAGATAGTTGATTGAATAGAAAAGCAGAAAAAAAGCCCTATGTCAGTGAATAAGAAAGCCAGTGGAGGTGGAGTAAATTATTATATTTTGAAGAAAGATTGACAATTTTTGGAATAAATCATGCACAATAAGGTTAGAAATGTGCATTAAGACAGTAAATGGAGAGATTTTTGAACATGCAGAAGTCTACTGTCTGCTGAGCACCTTATGCAACAGAGTGAATGTTTGCCTCCCACCTACAGCTGTATAAAATCACAGTTCCCAGAAATGTCACATTGACAGTCAAGTCATGTTAACAGTCCACCAGGATTTAAAGACCTTTCCTGAAGTGCACAGTCCGCTCTACATTCCACAGCGATCAGCCTCAAAGTACTTGAACTATGAGACTTTTGTAAAAAATAAAATAAAAATAAATAAATAATAATATGTTTGTGTTTCTATAACCAGACTTTCAGAAATATGCTGTAGTCAAGTTTACCATTTATTAATTTTGACTTGATTACTTTCACAACGGTAGCAATTTTAACAGAAAGACAGGATGGGAATAAAGAGGGATTGACGGCTTACATGAAGGTGTCACATTTAAGATCATTTTGAAATCTTTTAATCATTTTGAATGTTTTGAATACATCAGATCCATTGTTAATACTTAATAATGTTTGCTCGGTTTTTACCTTCCAAAAGTTGTTAAAGAGATTTTACAGTGGGCTAACAGGATGGAAAGTGAGTATGCTATTCTCATTCAACTGTTGAGGACACGAAAAAGCTACAGTATAAAAATGATTAGCAATTAAATTCCCCCCAAAAAACAGGATTGATTCGAGAAAGGTAAATTGAAAAACCCCTGGACTATTTCGTAATTAATTTGAATGCTTTTAAATAATATTTTCATAGTATTAACATTTTTATTTAACATTTTATCCAATATACTTTTCCATATATAATGAGGACACAAAAATGTACTTGATAATAGGAATGATCCAACATATCAGCCTCTGTATGGACGGATTCATTACTGTTGTTTATGAGAGCTCGCAGCAGGATGTCTATCTACAAACTAGACAGTTTTTAACAAAGCATCGCTGGAGGTGCAGTCATTTATGCAGAGAAGACTGACAGGGAGCCAGTGTTGAGGTGTGTTTTCGCAGTCCACATATATTGTTTCCTGTCAGTAAGGAAAGGACTTGTGCACCTCCCTGGACTCTGTTATATTAATGACTTCAACTTTGACTCACTTTGTCACTTCATAGCTCAATCAGTAAACGGTATTCTCCCTTTCTTAGTCAAAACATGCCAGTCACAAGCAAGAGACACTGACAGAAGAAACCTCCGTATATCATGAATGCTGACTGTGGAGCAGCCTGGCACCCCTCTGACAGGTGACAGAGAAATGACACATCCAGACTTCCAGACCCCGCTTCAAAATCACTCTCAACCCACAGAACGTCATAGGCTGCAACTTACCTTATTATGAGGGCCAAGAGAACCAGTATGGCCCCCTGTCTGAGAGCTTTTGCTGAAGGAAACTTTCCACTCACATCTGCCAATGCTGCTGGATCTGTGCAAATTTCCATCACTCACATCACAATCCACCCTCAGCACTTTACAGTGTCTCATTCTTCATTTCCCCCTGCCGCCCACATCTTGTCTGATAATGTTCCTCTTCTGTTTATTCCAGATGAAACCCTCATTCTCTTTGACAAATGCTCAGTCCATCGTGCTAATATGTTTTGGGAAGCATTTGTTGTCTGGAAAGTCATTGCCTATCTAACTGTTAATTGTTTTCGTGGTTTGGATTTTGCAATGTAAGTTTTAGTCACCTTTACTAGGCCTTTGGAATGCAACCTAAATAAATAAATGGGTTACAAAACGGCATACTTGTTGGACTAATGGTGGTGGTTGAATGGAGCAGTGGAGTTTCTGTGTCCAGTGTGTATAAATGTCTGTTCAGCAGAGCTGATATAATTGTGCAGTTATTGATGAAAGACACTGCCTAAAGCAAGAAACTGCCCTTGTTTCTGGTTGGTTTTGTTATAATGGTTTGAATGTCTTATTTCAGGGTTATGTTCTGAAGAAATTTTGACTAAGCTCTATAAAAAACTCTAATGATCTTGCTTGCTTTAAAATGAAGATCAAATCTTCACTTACTTTCTTAGTCAACATGGAACTGTATTCATAACCCATTTTACTTTCAAAATATTAAAAAAATGAATACAACACGATATTTAATTTTTAATTAAGTTTTTGTGGCATTTTTATCCTTTGTGAATTGCCTGAATGGTGAAAAGTAGACATTTAGCAGTGTAATTTTTTAACTGTCCTATTATTGTTACTTTAACCTCAAACAACATGCCCAGAATTTATCTGTTTAAATAAATATTGTATTGAGTGTTAATAAAAGACCTGTGTGTTTGCATACACAGGATAGTCTGGCATTTCTATATTTTGTGCCGGAAAAATCCTTAAATCCTGTTATATTCATAAAAAGAGGCTGCATAACCTCTAATCTCTCTATTCCGCTTGGAAAAATGCTCTGTCAGGGGTTGGTGAATATTCTTATACATCATGTATGCTGCTTAAAGGAGACAGGGCTGTTCTCAGCTGCTGCCAGCAATTTAGCGTTACAATCCATTTGACCCTGAGATAAACATTTCACTGTTCCTTTTCGCTGCTTTATAAAATACAATAGTTGTATATCACACAATACCTCTGCAGACATTTACTCCTTTAGACCATGTGGATCACTTCTTCTCTGAGTAAAAAATACATTGAGGCTCTGGTTGGGTCTTTTAGTGTTTTGGTGACCAAGCGAGGTTGAGTTTGGACTCTGTTTGCACATTTTGTGTCTCCTTATTTAAACACACCTAATTCTATCAGCTTGTTAGTAGAGACCTTAAAGCTTTTTTCAGACTGTCAGTCCAAATTCGATTTTTGTGCATATCCGATCATACAAGAGAGATGTGCAGTCAATGTGTAGTGAAATTTGAATTGCATGATTAAAAATGTCAGCTTTCACATCATCTCTGCTTGTTTGCATTAAAGGGTCAGTTCACCCCAAAATGAAATTTCTGTCATGCATTACTCACCTTCATGTCGTTCCACACCCGTAAGACCTTCGTTCATCTTTGGAACACAAATTAAGATATTTTTCATAAAATCCTGCATTGCCAGCAAGACAATTAACACTTTCAATGTTAAAGATGTATTTAAAATAGTTCATGTGACTACAGTGGTTCAACCTTAATGTTATGAAGCGACGAGAATACTTTTTGTGCACCAAAACAACAAAATAATGACTTCATGACAATTTCTAGTGATGGGCGATTTCAAAACACCGCTTCATTAAGCTTCGAAGCTTTACAAATTCTTTGTTTCGAATCAGTGGTTCGGAGCGTGTATCAAACGACCAAAGTCACGCCCCCCAGTGGTGAACCATTGAAATTTTAAAACACTTATCACATAACAAAGCCTCGTTTACTGAAATCACGTGACTTTGGCGCTCCGAACCACTGATTCAAAACAAAAGATTTTGCGAAGCTTCACGAAGCAGTGTTTTGAAATCGCCCATCACTAAATATTGTCATAAAGTCGTTATTTTGTTTTTTTGGCGCACAAAAGGTATTCTTGTCGCTTCATAACATTAAGGTTGAACAACTGTAGTCACATGAACTGTTTTAAATACGTCTTTAGTAGCTTTCTGGGCATTGAAAGTGTTAATTGTCTTGCTGGCAATGCAGGCCTCACTGAGCCATTGGATTTTATGAAAAATATCTTAATTTGTGTTCTGAAGATGAACGAAGGTCTTACGGGTGTGGAACAACATGAGTAATTAATGACAGAATTTCCATTTTTGGGTGAACTAACCCTCTAACTAAAATATGGAGTGTATTTCTTGCCAAGCCTAAAATCCTTCCATTATTCACCATCCACCATTATTAAAAATTACATCCTGCACTAACCTTCACCAGCAAAACATTAATTAACATGTTGACTCACTAGTAGCACTTAGCTTTTATATTGGCAAGCAGTTGTGAGTGTAGACTACTGTGAACATGCTGCTTTTAAGGATGAATATCACTGTTTTTGTTGCCAGCAAATCAACAAGGAAATGAACTAGGACTGCACAATTAATTGAAAAAAAAAAAAAATCAAGATAACTAATTATGAAAAATGTTGATTACATCATTCCATTTAGGTCTACAGATCTACACACACACACAAATTGCAGTGGTTGAGCATTATTACCAATCACAGGCATATCCAATGCATTGGCAAATCTCATTTATAAAAATTGCATTTAGTCATTTAGCAAAAGCTTTTATCATACACTCACAAGGAACATCACAAGTAATATATTGCACTAGAGCCAATGCCAAGTCTCAAGAGTTACCAAGAGTACATAATCTAGATCAGAAGAAAAATGCAGGAAAGCAAAAGATATGGAAAATTTAAAGTGCCCCTATTATGCTATTTTATGCTATTAAGTTTCCTAATTTTGTTTTGGAGGTCTCCTACAATAGGTTTACATGCATCCAAGATCAAAAAACACTTTCATTCCATTTCAGCTCTTTTCTCACAGTGTCTGAAACAGTTGGATAAAGAGTTCAGTCTCTAAACCTCTCCTATCTGAGAGCTACTCTGCTCTGATTGGTTAGATGGCCCAATCTGTTGTGATTGGTCTACTCTGCTGTGATTGATCAGATGGCCCAGTCTGTTGTGATTGGTCTACCACAGTGGTCGGCAACAGGCAGCCCACGGGCCAAAACTGGCCCGCTAGCAATAATATCTGGCCCGTGCCTGCAGGCAGATTATTTTGATAGCGGCTGGTTCTGAAATAGATCTTTGTCTCGTGGTGTCGTCTAATAGGCTATTATCACTGTGTCTACAACAGACGCGACTAAAGCTAAAAGCTGTCTACGCTGAACGCGACTATCTGAAACAAATTTCAGCTCTGGATCTTCCTCAGAACTTGATACACAGTGATATGAACAGTAATTATGGCATTGGTTGTATTGTATCAATTCCAGAGTCCTCGTCCTTTGGAAGTGCATGCAAAGAGGATTTGCTATTGCAGCACAGAAAACAGCATCTTCTCGACATGAACAAAATGAACCAGACTCTTCCAGTCTCAGCTACAACTACATTGTTTGAGGGTCAAAGTAGATGTTGTTCACAGGCAGCTAATGAGGACCAAAGGCTGGCATTATGCAAATGTGTTACAAACCTACATAGATTTTTAAAAGGAAGTGAGACTGAAATCATGACGACTCGTTTTAGCAGTTCAATTGCTTTTTTTTCTTTTAGGAGACAATAACTGTATTTATCATGCACATTGATCTTTGCAACTTTGCCGACATTTTACATTAACAAACAGTTGTATTACATATGGTCTCCCTCGGTCTGTACGCCGCAGTCACACCAGTTGCACCACACTAAGGACTGCCCTGGCTGTAAATATATTATTTATTTAAACAACTCAATAACAGTTTTGTTTTTCATGCAAAATATAATGTAATATATTACATAATACATTTCCATGTATGGGAAACTAGTGCTTATATTTTTCACTATACTGCAATATATACATTGACCATGTATGACTATATATTGATACATATAAAAATATTTAGAAATGAAAACAAAAATAGCATTTCATGTAATTTTAATAGTTTTATCCTTTATTGTGTACATATATTGCACATGCATGTTCCCATATAAACGTGAATGTATGTTCACACATATATACACATTCACGGAATGAGTTTTCCGTGACAGCAGATTTCTAGTTCCCAGCATGCTTTGCTTCTGACTGTTAAAGGAGAGTAAATGTCAAAATTAAGTGTTATTTCATGTGTTTTGCTCAGTATTAATATAGGGGGAGATCTGTTAGTTTTTAAAGTTGTATTATTTTGGAATTTAAAAGTGTTACTGGTATGTCTGGGTTTTTGGGGTTACCATTGTGCTGAATAATAGAGCTTGTGGTTAGGTTGATGATTGGCCAAACACCATTAAGACTATAATTACTTTATTTAAAAAGTAATAGCTGCGCTTTCTTCAGCACAGTGATAGTCTTTTGCTTAATACTTTAGTATATAGAGGTGTACTTGTATTTTTGTTATCTAGCTTAAAAAATATGAAACATGAATGATGTAAATAATTACAAAATAAAAGAAATATATTACATTATATATTTATCTATATATTTGAGGTCAAGTCATCTTCATTTATATAGTGCTTTTCACAATACACATTGTTTCAAAGCAGCTTCACAGTGACAATACGAAAATTATTATCAAGCTGAAGTTGGTTTTTGATTGAATCACTTCCGTTGTAAAAATTGTTAATTACTACTTTAGGGGCCGCTTAAATGACACCTTTCCTACTGAAAACCGAATACCTTTAATGCATTCTTGCCGTTCATTTACGTGTTTAGTCTATAGGTTTGAGTGTTTGAGTGTGTATGTGTGCAGAAGCTTGGTCTTTTTTTAAAAAGTGATATTTGCCAAATTATTTGTCTGGTCTGCATAATAAAGAAAAATTAGTTGTGTCCATGGATCTGTGCGAACTGGAATAATTTTGATAACATTTTATTTATACATAGGGAAAGGAAAGGGAAGGAGGCCTTCACAGGGGATAGTTTAGTTGACACTTCAGGGCTATGTTTTCGTCGTGTCTAGATGCAGGTCCTTCATCTCATCTGGATACGGCCTGGATCTGGCAGGCTGCAGCAAACCTCGGGATTAACAGAGAGACTAATATTAGCGTAGACGCCATTCTTCTTATGATGTAGCGAGTACATCAGGTGTTATGGGAAGTGTTCCCGGTTCCGGCTGACCTAATTTATACAGCCTAACAATTTACATGATTTGAATTATAGAAGTAGATAATGATTTATGTGTATGCAAGTTTGAACAGATGTGTTTTTAGTTTAGATTTAAACTGACAGAGCGTGTCTGCTTCCCGAACAGTGATAGGAAGACTGTTCCAAAGTTTAGGTGCTAAATAGGAAAAGGATCTACCGCCTGCAGTTGATTTTGATATTCTAGGTATTATCAACTGGCCTGAACTCTAAGATCACAATAGACGTGAAGGACTATAATGCATTAAGAGCTCGCTCAGGTACTGGGGAGCTAAACCATTTAGTGCTTTGTAGGTAAGTAGCAAGATTTTAAAATCTATACGATGTTTAATAGGGAACCAATGCAGTGTTGACAGTGTAATATGTGTGTTGCCTACCAGGTGAGGGTGCTAACAGTTAAGACTCCACTGAAGAGCGGAGCCGAATAAAGTTCAGTTGCTATTGACATACATGGCGTGCAGTCTCGTTTATAACATGGTGTCAGAAGTATCGAATTCAAGCCAAATATGGAAGGATTGAAGCCACCACAACCACTGCAATTTGAAGGCAACACGGCAGAGAACTGGAGAAAATGGAAACAAAAATTTGAACTGTACATGACTGCATCGGGCGTCGAAACGAAAGATAAGAAAATACAAAGCTGCACACTGCTACATGTTATTGGTGACGAAGCCCTAGAAATATATAACACGTTTGAGTTCGCAGAAACTTAAGACAAAAACGACGTTAAAGTCATAATAAAGAAATTTGATGACTACTTCGAGCCCCAAAAGAATGTGACATTTGAACGGCATATTTTCAATTCGAGAGTACAAGCGCCCGGTGAAAGCATCGATCAGTTCGTCACGGACCTCAAAACTAAAGCCAAGTCATGCGAGTATGGACAACTATGTGACAGTCTGATAAAAGACAGAATTGTTGTAGGCATTCGCGACGACGCACTCAGGGCCAGGCTGCTGAGAGAACCTGATTTAGACTTGTATAAAGCCATTCAAATGTGCCGCGCTGCTGAGGCGAGCCGCACGCAGCTCTCTCAAATTCAAGTTACAGCAGACGCAGAAGTTCATGCAGTGAGACAAACGCAAACAAGACACGGAACACAATCCAACGATCCAGGCATGTCACGTTACATCATACGGAACTGTAAATACTGTGGAAGTGATCACAACAAAGGTAAATGTCCAGCATACGGAGAAAACTGCAAAAGATGTGGGAAAAGGAATCATTTTGCTAGTAAATGCATGACAACCAGGCCTCAGAAAAATATAAATACTGTATCTGAAGAGACTGATTCAGAAAACGAATTATATGTGGATGCTGTGAATGCAAGAAATGGAGATGATTGGATGGTAACCATCAGACTGAATGGCCATAAAACAAAATTCAAGATAGACACGGGGGCTCAATGCGACATCATTCCACAATCAATACACGCTCAAGGCTGTTCCAAGATGGAGAAATCAAAAGCAAGATTGGTGACATATGGAGGACAGTGTTTGAAACCCAAAGGCAAATGCTTATTATTGGGTGAATACAAAGGCAAGTATTACGACACTGAATGCCAGATTATGGAGGATGATGTCCAGCCCCTGCTGGGACTAAAAATATGCACACAAATGGGACTCATCAAACGTGTAGCGACAGTTACATCACAGCATAATGACATTAAAGACCGATACGCAGATATTTTCACAGGACTAGGCTGTATTGAAGGAGAACAGCACATCAAGATCAAATCAGATGCTCAGCCTGCCATACATGCACCTAGAAGAGTTCCAGTAGCCCTCAGGAACAAAGTAATGGAAGAGCTGGAGCGCATGGAAAAATTAGGTGTCATTGAAAAGGTGGTGGAGCCCAGAGCTTGGGTCAACAGTATGGTCACTATATGGAAACCAGAAAAGTCAGGATATGCATGGACCCAAAAGATTTAAATGCTGCGATTGAAAGAGAGCATTACCCGATGACAACAATTGAGGAGGTGGTGACAAGAATGACTGGTGCTAAAATATTCACCACACTCGATGCACAGTCTGGTTACTGGCAAATAAAATTGGACAAAGAGAGTTCCAAATTATGCACCTTCAACAGTCCTTTTGGAAGATTTGCATACAAAAGACTACCATTTGGAATCAGCTGTGCTGGAGAGATGTTTCAAAGAATTATGTCACAAACATTTGAAGACTTGGAAGGGGTTGAAGTGATTGTGGATGACATACTGATCTGGGGGGAAAATGAGAAGCAACACAATGAGAGACTTGAAAAAGTAATGCAGCGCATCAGAGAAAAGAACATAAAACTAAATCCAGACAAATGTACATTCAAAGCTAAGGAAGTGAGCTACATGGGTCATTTGGTGACTGCGGATGGACTTAAACCTGACCCGGAAAAGGTGGCCGCCATTAGGAACATGCACAGACCACAGAACAAAACAGAGCTACAACAGTACCTTGGCATGGTCACATACCTAGGTAAATTCCTTCCACAACTGTCTGATGTCACAGCCCCTCTAAAACTCCTCTTGGAAAAGACAGCTGAATGGTGTTGGGAAGAAGCCCATGACAAGAGTTTTGAGCAGTTACAAAGGATGGTCTCAGAAACAGCTACTCTCAAATATTATGATCCAGCAATGCCAGTGACACTCAGTGTAGATGCATCCAGCTGTGGGGTAGGTTCTGTGCTACTTCAAAACAACTGCCCTATAGCATTTGCTTCCAAAGCGTTCACTGAAACACAGAAGCGTTGGGCACAAATTGAAAAAGAATTGGCAGCTATTGTATTTGGATGTGAAAAATTTTATCAGTACATATTTGGCAGATGCTTCACAGTAGAAAGTGACCATAAGCCTTTAGAAATGATCATGAAAAAACCCCTAGCTGACACTCCTCTCAGACTCCAAAAAATGCTCTTGAAACTTCAGAAATTCAACATGACAGTGACATATAAAAAAGGAACAGAGCTCTACATAGCTGACGCTTTAAGCAGAAATGATCAGTCCCACACAGATGTTGACACAGCTGATAATGATATACAAGTGTGCACCGTTGCTTCACTGCCCATCGCACCATCACGTCTGTTGGAAATAAAAAACAGAAATGAGAAATGACTCCATTTTGGCATTTTTTGACATCCCACAGAGGCCGTGGCAAAAGGTGGGCTCTGATCTTTTTGAATTTGATTCGGAACAGTACATTATACTTGTGGACTACTATTCTAACTTCATCAAAGTGGAAAAGGTGAAAAACATCAAAAGCACAACCATCATTAACATCTGCAAGCAGCAATTCGCTAGATACGGTATACCTGAAGTGATGATAACGGATAATGCATCAGCTGATTTTATTCTTTTCAGTCGGTCATACGGATTCAAACACGTTACATCATCACCAAGGTACCCACAAAGTAACGGCAAAGCAGAAAAGGCTGTCCAGGTGGTTAAGTCACTATTCAAAAAAGCAAAGGCAGACAGACAAGACCCATACATCATGCTCCTAGACTACCGAAACACACCCCTGGAAAACCTCCCATCTCCGGCGCAATTGTTAATGGGGCGTAGGACTCAGACACAGCTACCCACTGCACAAGCACTGCTTAAGCCGCAATGTATGACTCGCATACACAGACAACTCAAAAGCAACCAGCTCAAAACAAAACGGTACTATGACAGAGGTGCCAGACAGCTGCCAGATCTTAAGCCTGGTGATTATGTCCGCGTACAGGAGAATACACAGTGGAAGCCAGCAAAGGTGATTGAAGTATGTGAAGCACCACGCTCTTACATTGTGGAAAGTAATGGACAACAACTAAGATGGAATAGAAGACATCTCATACAGACAAGAGAACAACAACAAAAAAGCATCACACATGATTCAGAACAAGAGTGCATTACCCAATTGCCACCAACAGGAGAAGAGGGAAATAATGAACTTGATGAGCAGTCCGGGGCAGTTACAGAGCCCAGTGTCAATGTCCAGTCCAATACGACAGAGCCCAGCATCACAGAAGCGAGATATCCTAAAAGAGTTCGTAAACCACCTATGAGATTAGACTTATGAACTGAAACTCTTTGGTGATGCATATTACTAGTAACTACTGTTTACAATTAAGTTGGTACTCCTTGTTAGTAATGCTGTCCCCATTTAGGTTTTAAATACTGTTATGTTCTGTTACTATTTAATATTAGTGAAAAAAGGGGAGATGTAATATGTGTGTTGCCTACCAGGTGAGGGCGCTAACAGTTAAGACTCCACTGGAGAGCGGAGCCGAGTAAAGTTCAGTTGTTATTGACATACATGGCATGCAGTCTCGTTTATAACAGACAGAACCGGGCTAATATGGTCATACTTCCTGGTTCTAGTAAGAACTGCTGCGTTTTGGACCAGCTGTAGTTTGTTTAACAGGCGAGCAGAACAACCACCCAGTAGAGCGTTATAGTAATCTAGCCTTGAGGTCATGAACGCATGAACTAACTGTTCCGCATTTGTCATTGAGAGCATATGTCGTAGTTTAGATATATTTTTAATATGGAAGAATGCGGTTTTACAGATACTAGAAACATGGCTTTCAAATGAAAGATTGGTATCAAAGATCACACCCAGGTTCCTAACTGACGACGAAGACTTAACAGAGCAGCCGTCAAGTGTTAGACAGTATTCTACGTTATTACATGCAGAGGTTTTTGGTCCAATAATTAGAATCTCTGTTTTTTTCTGAATTTAGTAGTATTACTGGTCATCCAATTTTTTATACCAGCTATGCATTCTTTTAATTTTGTGGATTGGTAAGTTTCGTCAGGGCGCGAAGAAACATAGAGCTTAGTATCATCAGCGTAACAGTGAAAACTAACACCATGCTTCCTAATGATATCTCCCAAGGGTAGCATTGTCAGAGTTTTTGTTTTGTAATGCTTTATTTTGGCCACTAGATGTCGCCATTGAACTCTCATGTCTAAAACTTTCACCTTTAGTAATCAGTTCTATTGTCTTCCACATGTGTCTCGTTCTGTGCTGTGTATTTAAGCTGTGCTCTTTCCCTGTATCTTTGCTTGGTTATTGTGGTTTCCTAAGCCAGTTGCTGCCGTAAGTTTGCTCCTGTTCTAAAGATGTTTTCTCCTGTGCCTTTTGGAGTATTTTCCTGAGTTTGTTTTTGGAAGTTTTTTCCAGAGTTTTTGTTTGGAGTTCATTGTTTCTCCTTTTGGATTTTTTGCTTCCTTTTGGACTGGATACTCTTCTGTTTTTTGACCGATTGAAGTAAGGGACTATTGTACCCTGTTTCTATTTTTTAATAAACTCTTTGGAAGCAACTTAAGAAAGCGTCTGACTATTGGGTTCATCTCCTGCCTGTGGCTCAGTGGTGGATAATTAGACTTTCACACCAGAGACCTGAGTTCAAGTCGCGGTCCTGACAGAATAACCAAGCCACATAATGAACCCAGAGACGCCTAATCCTCAAGAACTTCTTGCCACAGTGGCTCAGCATGAATCCACAGTTCAACGCCACAAGACAGCTCTAGCTCAGCAGGAGACTTTGATGGCTAAACACTCACAGGTGCTGACTGATCTCATGACTTCTATCTGTCAGATTTTTGACCGGCTGCCTTCCACTTCTGCTACTGCTTCTGCTGCCTCTGTGCCTCTCCCAGATTCTCAAATGCCTTCTCCTTTGGCTGAACCTCGCCTACCTCCCCCGCAACGTTTCTTGGGTGATCCCAGTGCATGCGATGGGTTCCTGACTCCATGCTCTGTCACGTTTGAACTGCAACCATCTTCCTTCCCCTCAGATCGGGCCAAGATTGCATATGTTATTATCCTCCTTTCCGGTAAGGCCCTCTCCTGGGCAACAGCTGTCTGGAAGGCACAGGCACCCTTCTGTTCAAGTTACACTATGTTCGTAGAGGAGTTCAAACGAGTCTTTGACCACCTTCCAACTCTGGGTTGTTCCTTCCCATCACACTCACTTGGGGAGACCAAAAACACATACTCCAGGCCTTGATTGATTCTGGCGCGGCCGGGAACTTCATGGATATTTCCCTTGCCAAAAGTCTCCAGATCCCCACTAATTACCTTCCTGCTCCCCTAACTGTGACAGCCTTGGATGGAAGACCGTTAGCTCCTGGGAAAATAACCCACCTCACCTCTCTCCTTTGTCTCTTGACTTACCAGCACCAGGAGAGAATGTGCTTTCATTTAATACAGTCTCCAGAGTTTCCTGTTATCCTTGGTTACCCCTGGCTCCTCCAGCATAACCCGCACTTTGACTGGTCCACTGGCGCAGTCCTCAGTTGGGGTTCCACCTGTCGGACTACATGCTTGGTCCAGAACTCCCCTGATCCTGTTCTCGAGTCTCAGGAATCCCTAGATCTGTCTCAAGTCCCTACTCAGTACCACCACCTCAAGGCAGTGTTCAGCAAAAGGAAGGCCACTTCCTTACCTCCTCATCGCCCCTACGACTGCGCCATTGAGCTACTCCCTGGAACCTGTCCCCCGAGAGGTCGTATATTCTCATTGTCCTCCCCTGAACGCACTGCTATGGACAAGTACATCAACGAATCCCTTGCGGCAGGGATCATCCGTCCATCCACTTCCCCTGCTGGAGCTGGGTTCTTCTTTGTCAGTAAGAAGGATGGCGGACTTCGGCCATGTATTGACTACAGGGGACTCAATAAGATCACTATTCATAGCCACTATCCCTTGCCACTAATGGCCACTGCCTTTGAAATCCTTCAAGAAGCTTACATCTTCACCAAGCTTGATTTACGCAATTCCTACCATCTTGTGCGCATCAGACAAGGAGATGAATGGAAAACTGCCTTCAACACACCCACTGGACATTATGAATACTTAGTCATGCTTTTTGGTCTCACTAATGCTCCTGCAGTCTTTCAAGCTCTTATTAATGACATCCTCAGAGACATGCTCAACCAATTTGTGTTCGTCTACTTAGATGATATCCTCATCTTCTCAAGTTTCCTCCAAGAGCATGTGAAACACGGCAGCAAGGTTCTCGGACGCCTGCTTGACAACCATCTGTATGTCAAACCTGAGAAATGTGAGTTTCATGTGACCCAGGTCCAGTTTCTGGGGTTCATCATCAAGCCTGGCCAGATACAAATGGACCCTCAAAAAGTTCAAGCAGTTGTGGATTGGCCCTCCCCCTCGTCGGTAAAGGAAGTACAGCGTTTCCTCAGCTTTGCCAATTTTTATCGTAAGTTCATCCTGAACTTCAGTTCTGTAGCAGCTCCTTTATCTGCTCTCACCAAGGGGAACACAGCTGGCTTTTATTGGGGACCTGAAGCAGAGTTAGCCTTTAACAAACTCAAATGCCGTTTTACCTCTGCACCTATTCTTATTCTCCCGAGATTCCCTTTATCGTCGAGGTCGATGCCTCAGATGTAGGAGTTGGAGCTGTGCTGTCCCAAAGGGGTGCGGACAACAAGCTGCACCCTTGTGCATTCCTTTCCCACCGCCTTACACCGACTGAGAGGAACTATCACGTGGGGGATCGAGAGTTACTGGCAGTTAAGCTAGCGCTTGAAGAGTGGAGGCATTGGCTTGATGGGGCCAAACACCCATTCCAAGTGCTTACGGACCACAAGAACCTGGAGTACATTCAGCAAGCTAAGCGACTCAACCCCTGCCAGGCACGTTGGTCCTTATTCTTCAACCGATTCCAGTTCATCTTATCCTACCGCCCCGGCTCCAAGAACCTAAAACCTGATGCGTTATCCCGAGTTTATGTAAACACTCCTCAAGAAGATTCCATTACACCAATTATCCCCAGTTCCAAGATAATAGCTCCTATCAGGTGGGAGCTGGAAAGTACTGTGAAACAAGCCCAAGCCAGAGAACCTGACCCAGGAGGAGGGCCTACTAACTGTCTGTTTGTCCCGAAAGCTGTCCGCTCCCAGATCCTCCAGTGGGGCCACTGCTCACGCCTCACTTGTCATCCTGGCACTTCTCGTACCCTTGAGTTCCTCCAGAGACGGTTTTGGTGGCCAACTATCAAGGAGGATGTCACAACATTTGTAAATGCCTGTCCCACGTGCAATCAAGGTAAAGCCTCTCACCGTTCACCCCAGGATCTATTGCACCCTCTTTCAATACCACATAGACCTTAGTCTCATCTTTCCATGGATTTTATCACTGGACTACCACTATCACAGGGCAACACCATTATCATGGTCATAGTTGATAGATTGTCCAAGGCCACCCAGAGTCCAATGGGCAAACGGAGAGGCTTAACCAAGATCTTGAGACTACCCTGAGGTGTATGGCGGCTAACAACCCATCCTCTTGGTCCTCCTTCATCATGTGGGCAGAATATGCTCACAACATCCTTCGCTCCTCTGCTACAGGCATGTCCCCTTTCAAGTGCCAGTTCGGGTATACTCCTCCACTGTTCCCTGAGCAAGAAGTGGAAACTGCAGAGTCCTGTCAGAGTTTTTGCTTTGTAATGTTTTATTTTGGCCACTAGATGTCGCCATTGAACTCTCATGTCTAAAACGTTCACCTTTAGTAATCAGTTCTATTGTCTTCCATGTGTGTCTCGTTCTGTGCTGTGTATTTAAGCTGTGCTCTTTCCCTGTATCTTTGCTTGGTTATTGTGGTTTCCTAAGCCAGTTGCTGCCGTAAGTTTGCTCCTGTTCTAAAGATGTTTTCTCCTGTGCCTTTTGGAGTATTTTCCTGAGTTTGTTTTTGGAAGTTTTTTCCAGAGTTTTTGTTTGGAGATCATTGTTTCTCCTTTTGGATTTTTTGCTTCCTTTTGGACTGGATACTCTTCTGTTTTTTGACCGCATTGAAGTAAGGGACTATTGTACCCTGTGTCTATTTTTTAATAAACTCTTTGGAAGCAACTTAAGAAAGCGTCTGACTATTGGGTTCATCTCCTGCCTGTGGCTCAGTGGTGGATAATTAGACTTTCACACCAGAGACCTGAGTTCAAGTCCCGGTCCTGACAAGCATGTACAGAGAGAAAAGCAACAGTCCTACTGAGCCTTGCGGTACTCCATATTGAACTTGTGATCGATAAGACTTCTCTTCGTTTACTAGTTTATATGTGTTTATACTGCACAAGTAAATATATCTGCAATATATTACACATGCGGTACCATATCTGATCACATATACATCTATATATTATGAAGTTTATTACTGAATATAAAATACATTATGATATATTAGTAATTATATTGTCACATATTTTTCAATATATGAAAAGCGGCAATTCCATACGTATTATTAAAATATATATTGTAATATATTAACACAATATATTATTCTGTATATTTTCAAATATACCATTAAATCATTTAATATACTGATCATTCATATATCGGGAAATATATTTTCTTTGCATAAGGGACCAACTGGAAGTCACTGTTCAGTCACTGTGTTGATTTACTGATGTATAAAACAATATTTAGTATTCAGAAACAGTTTTTTTTTTTCTGTTTTTTTTTAATGTGTACACAAAGAATATGGCATGAAATAGCAATGTAATATTACGGTTTGGGGTATGTTTACTAGGTATGTGCAATAGTTTGCCCTACCAATACCCACTAATAATTATAATTAATTATCATACGCCAACTGTTTTTTAGTCTTCTTGGAAAATGCTTTTAGTAACTGTCAATTTGTTAGTAATATTCTAGTATCTAAAAGCAAAATTTGAATTTCTCTTGAAACCAAAAGGCCAATATTGAGAAATTGAGAAATATGTCCTAGCGATTGTTAGAGAGAGAGAGAGAGAGTTAACAGCCAGAGACAATGACAATCAACCAGAAAATGGATCTTGCTAAAAGAGTCAGAGGGGGTCAGAAAGGGTCACCTGAATAAAGCCATCAGATGCTTATTGGTTTTTTGTAGGGACTGATGCTTATGATGAAGGGAAAAGAAAGCTTATCAAATGTTACTGTATGTCAATAACACATGCTTACAATGCATTGCAGAATTTATGGATCGCTTACAGAGCCAGAGAGATACAATCTGGGCATGACTATATTAACTGCAAATATTAACCCAAAGGCACTGGCTTCACATTAGGTTGAAGCCATTTTGTCGGTCACCGCAACCACATTTTGAAACTCACAAACTAAAAGAGAAGTGGTGACATGACAGTAGGGCTCTACTTGAGCTCCCATTGAAAATCTATTTAGAAATGATAAACAGTAGATAGTGGGAATAATTCATTTATACAACTTGAAGTGGTAACTATTCTTTTCCAAGTTGGAGATGGGCTTAAAATCTTGCCTCTAGACAGCTGAATCATGACCTTTTGTAGTAAGCATGGCCTCATCCTCATCCCCTACACCCACTGAGTAGACAGCTCTCTATTGGGTTAAAACTGAATCAGCATGGGTAAATTAGATACAATGTTAAAGAGAAATGTACCACAAATACCCAGTAAAAGGAGATGCACACACATTATTAAAAAGTTCATTAATAACTCATGACATTCTCTGGAAAACATGTTTTGCCTGTTACATTCAAAATGTTTTGGGGCTGAATGTTACAACAACAATAATTTCTAAAGAACTTTTAATTAGCATATTATCATAACAGATCACATTACATACAGTCAATATTATTGCACTTTGTGAATAGAAAAAAAGAAAAGAAAAAGAAAAGTTGCAATGGCCAAAGATGTCACTTTTCTTCCAGATGAGAAATCTATAAATCGTAAATGATCTTGAAATTTTGTGCAGCTGAACGGCTTCAGATCTCCGCCTTGTTATGTCATTAACATTTAAAAGAGCACCAAATGCTTTACTTGAGAATGGTGAGTGGAAAGAATTGCTTAGATTTCCAAATACCTGCAATACTCCAACTCTCAGCCACAAAGAAAAGTGCGTATGTCTACTTAGACCCTGATGTGGCACTAAGCACTTTTCCAAATCAAAGACCGTTTTTATAAATTTGAAAGTTGGCATGGATTTAGTGTACACACACTCTCAGATCAAATCTGTGCATACGCACATTTTATAAATGAGGCCCCAGGTTTCTGCTGAGAATTTTAATGATAAAACATTTTTTTCCTGTCAGATGTAGACACAATTCTAACAATGTAATATTGTGAGAACAAACGTGAAAGACGCTCGGGACAGTTGACGGGCTGGTGCTACATCGTCACGAAAGTTTAAGCCTTGCTAATTCAAATATTCAAGCACAAAAAGTCGTGAAACAGAACTCAATTCATTACTCGCACACTGTGGGAAATTTAAGCCAATGTGCAAATACTAAATTGATCTCTCTTTCATGTCTTCTTGCACTTGAACAGACAAATTCAAGAGTTCAAAATTATGTAAAAAAAAAACCAAAAAAAAAAAAAACCTCATCTTTAGTTAGTATCCTAGTAAACATAGTCGGTTATGTCTGTGAATGTAAAGAAGTTGAGAAAGAAAACACATTTGTACAGTATGTATCAGTATATTGGATCCATGCATTAGGTCTTAAAGTGACAGCAGCCTAATATTTCTACTTCTGTCTGAGTTTTACAAAGGACAAAGAAAAAAATCATCACTGCTCTTGAATGAATAACTTTTGTAACTTTAGACTGTTTACTTGTCTGTTTACTTAACTTTACTTTTTAATTTATATTAGTTGGGCTAGTAGTTTTAGCTGTGGTATCGCAATTGGAATAGAGAAATGAAAATTTACACTGGTATCTAAAATTTTGGTGTCATAACTGCCCGTTTTTACAATAACTTTTTTAATGGTTTAAAGAAGGGGTGTCAAACATACCACCGACGGGCCGAATATGGCCCACGACAGTGTCCAATCGGCCCAGGGGATGATTTGTACAATAATAGAAGATAAATCTTAATGTTTTTAAGTTTTATTTTGGCCGATCTCTATACCGTACTTGCACACAAACTGCTTTGCAATCATTTCCCAAAATGTCATCTGTGTGGGAATATTACAATTATGAAGTCTGTAAACAGGACGTTAAAACAGGCCAGATGGGGCACGCTGAAGACGGGCGCAAAGAGGAGAACACAGGCCCCAGGTTTCTGCTGACAATTTTAATGACAAAACATTTTTTTTCCTGTCAGATGTAGACACAATTCTAACAAGCAGAGCAAAAAATTTACCAGACACAGAAGGCTCACTGTTCACGAAATATAGGAAGAAAAATACAAATATTGACATGGGATATGGGGTTAAGATGAATGTATCTATGAAGGGAACTGTCTTCAGAATAGTTTCGACAGCATTTTCCTGTCCTTTTACCTCAGTATAAAGTAGTGTTTATTAGTGCAGCGCTACTTTGTATACAGCTGTAAACAAGGAAACACTATATTGCTGCTGTTCCATAAGCGCCACCTACTGACAGAGTCCGTCTGCTGTTTTGGTTTTGTGCAGGTGTCTTATAGCATAATTATAGCATAATTTCACAAACAAAAAGTCAGACCATTAAACATTTTTCACAGAACAGTGTGTTTTTCTGATTTTCTTGCCAATTAGTTTGTAGTTTGTATGGTTAATATTAATGTAGGCTAATAAATGTCAGCACACTGAGGTTTAAAAAAAGGTAATTCAGCCCACACATGGTTAAATTTTTTCCCATCCAGCCCTCAACCTAAAATGAGTTTGACACCCCTGGTTTAAAGGCTGGTAAAAAAGTATTTATGGCCGGTAAATTTTCTTAAGTCACCAGCCATTGAAAAGTTAGTTTTAGGTACTGCATGTACTCCTTCATACTTTTTGGCTCTCTGAATGTTAAAACTGTTCAACCACTGGGAGGATGACTATGAGAGTCATGAAGATGGTGTGTGTGGTCTCAGTGACGGCAGGGTTGAGTGGAGCCATCATTTTTTTGTGGTCAAACACCTCACTTTTCATCAGCTCACTTCTGCTGTATCCATGGCAACACTTCAGCTAGTCATGCCCTTGGGATGCATTTCTTGACAGTATTACTCTGTCTCCATTGCTGAAAAGGTTGGCCCAATGCTGAAACATTGTTTTGTATGCATGTGTCCTCTCTTCTTGGTCATTTTGTCTTGGTTTGTGTATCTGTGACCTGTCTGTGTGCATGTAGCAGAAGAATATCCTCCTCTGATAAGGATTTATTTGATTAACGGACAATGACAGCAGCTCTTTTGGGTCATCTCACCAATGTCATTATGTATTATATACACAAATTAGAACTAATGTTTTCTAAATTACAGTTATTTACCAGAATACTGTATCAATCAACCTAAATCTGTCAGCAAACAAGTGTCTGCATCCTCTGGTAATTGTAATACATTTAGCAACCTGTACTTTGTGCCCGTTTAATCTTTGTAAAGCCAAACTCATAAGTTCTTATGAATCATGTTGATTCTTTAGCATTAATATAATACTATAATTGTGTGGTTCCTGAATTTGAAACTTACTATAACCCATCCTATTATCCCCAAGAACCTTAAAGAAAACAATAATATATATATATATATTTTTTATTATATTTCTTACAAGAACAAGACTAGTAATATCTGTCTCCTCCAGAGTTTTAGAAGATATCTAAACAATGTCTAAAACTCTACTCAGATTTGCAAAAGTACCTGTCAAAAGTTTGGAAACATTAAAGATTTACATTTTTTAAGGCTGCATTTATTTGATTAAATACTAATAATAATATTGTGAAATAAACATTTATTATTATTATTATTATTAATGCTGAAAACAGTTTTTGCTGCTTAACATTTTTGTGGGAACAATGATACTATTCATTTGTGGTAATATAAAAAAAAAGATATTAATACTTTTATTTAACAAGGATGCTTTAAACTGATTAAAAGGGACAGTGAAGACATTTATAATGCTACAAAAGATTTATATTTAATAAATGCTTTAATAAAGTTAATAAATAAATTTAATAAATTTAATAAATGCTGTTCATTGAACTTTTGTTTATTGAAAAAAAGTATCAACATTTCCACAAAACTGTTAAGCAGCAAAAACTGTTTTCAGCAATGGTAATAATAATAATAATAAATGTTACCTGAGCAGCAAATCAGCATACTAGAATGATTTCTGAAGGATCATGTGACTGAAGACTGGAATATTAATGCTGAAAATTCAGCTTTGATCACATAGAAAACAGTTCTTTTAATTTGTAGTAATATTTCACAATATTATTATTTTACTGTATTTTTGATCAAATTAATGCAGCCTTGGTGAGCTGATATTTTAATCCAAAAATCGTACATATTGTGCCTTTAATGCATAAACATTATGGAAAGCGTGCTCGTCAGACGGGATTTAAACATTGTCGGCTGAAGACCCAAGTTTGGTTTGAAGACGAAAAACATACCAAGCACAACGTTCTCTCACCATTCCTGATTTCTAACACACACTACCAGTATTCGGCGTAGTCTTGCAGCTATCAGAGCAGAAACGAAAGGGCGTGTTCATATAGAAAATGAACAAGTTTATTTTGTCCATTAGATCGAAAGATCTGGGAAAAAAAAAAAAAAAAAAAACATAGACCCTCCCCTCGAAAAAAAATCAGGACAGAACTGGTTGAATGTGGACTAAAAAACACCAGGTCTCCCTCGTCTGCTTGTGATCCGATTTACCAAAACTCATCTTAATACCAGGTCTTAATAATAGGTCTACATCTCTCCCCTATCCATACTGGCCAGAGGTCTTCACAAGCATTCACATGTATCATAGCATTCACCTGATGGAAAGTAATCCCTCATGACACGCTTCCAATCCTAAATGCAGCTTCCCCCCAGCATATGAGTCATCGTGCTGGGTGATGTTAATGTTAAGGTTACTGCTGCCTCAAATACAG
Source organism: Hypophthalmichthys nobilis (assembly GCA_037950665.1). Classification (NCBI taxonomy): domain Eukaryota; kingdom Metazoa; phylum Chordata; class Actinopteri; order Cypriniformes; family Xenocyprididae; genus Hypophthalmichthys; species Hypophthalmichthys nobilis. The sequence continues at coordinate 23,022,445 of CM075491.1, read as the reverse complement.
ATTTCCACAGCAGCCCAAAGTGTTTTAAACATATGAGGAAAGAAAGTGCTAGAAAGATTCTGGGGTGAATAAACAAGCTGATGTACCCGTGACCTTCAGAAACTGCTGGGAGGCACTTGATGACTGAAGATTGTCACTTTGTTGTGACATATTCACAGCCAGACTTCAGTAATCTCTGGCCTGCAATTTACCATTCCAACTAAGACCTCTCCATTTTTTATTTTCTTTGTCTCACTTTGTCTCTTTGTTTCTTACTCTAAGTAAATCCACTGCGCAGAATAAAAGGAGTCTTGGCTAAAATCTATTATTTCACTCTCTATCTGTGTGGCCATGAGTGATGTGCAGGTTCACACTGGCTCTAAGAGTTCTAAATGCTTTTTGCATAATGGATCTTAGAGTATTCCATAAGGGCTTTGAATATTCTGTTTACTAATCAAGTATTTTACATAAGCCAAGACTTTAACAGAGAGACTCTGTTAGCAATTGCTTTACTAGCAATGTACAATAACAGTTACATGTGAATTAATGACTAAGATAGCATACATACGAGTCGGATGAAACAAAGAAGTAATTCAATTTGCAGTACAATTTGGTGTAAACTCTAGAAACCTACATTTCAATGGCATTCTGTGGATCTTAAATGTTATCAGAAATGGCTCGTTTATAGTTGGTTGGTTATAGCTGCAGCTCTAGAACAATTTGAATTTAACCATTTAGAAAGTCTAAAATACTAGAATAGCTTCTATCCTTACTGGGGTCTTTGATCTTTTGAAAGAATTCATTGTTCAAAGTTAATTTTGATCAATATCCCTAAGCATATTAAAGCCAGTTATTGTGTGAGCTTGTCACAATGTAATGTAGCTTGTTTAATTGTAGAGATGGTCAGAGAGAAGGTGAAAAATAGTCATCAACTAATAATAACTCAATGATAACAGTTAAATAAATAAATAAAAGAAGGCGAATGAAAAACTTGACTAACATTATAAGTGTACCACAGAGATTTGAATGTTGGGTTACACTTTATTTTGATGGTCCACTTTTAGACATTCTACTAACCATAAGTAAACTGTCAAATAGGGGGAGACCAGGGATGAAAGTAACACCTTTTGTTTGAGCACTGGTTACTCAGTGGTTGTTTCTGCTATATCTCTCAAATTTGGATACATAGTAGCCACATTTGTCTGCTATATATATAACTCTCTTGGACATGTACAACACAATCACAGATTATGTGAGTTAATTTGTTACAGCCTAACCCACTACTGGGGATAGATGTGAGAGCTAATTTGCTGAAATAACATCCACACAATCTAATTTTATGCAAGAATGTTATTGAAGAACAAATAATAATCAGTTTTGAATAAAGTGAACAATTTAAAGTAACAAAAAAGCATTGTATTGTATTTATTTTTAAGACATTAAATTTAGCACAAAAACAACTGCCGTGTGTTTAACTTTTAACTTACATTTAACTTTAAATTATCATGTAACCTCATGCACCATTTTTCACCATGATGGTAAATCTCCAAAAACCCATAACCGAAACTCATCTAAATTAGCATAACAAAACATTAATCACTACTAAATCTCCCATTTAACATTAATCTTGCACAAAAAACAAACAAACAAAAAAATGCTAATTTTAGCATTTACTCTCCCTTTCGAGTGCCATGGGCAAAAACATGCTGGGAAATAGAAAGCCCAGTTTCAGTTAAACTTTTGAAAAGTTTGTCTAAATTAAAAGAAATAAGTTCATAAAACTCAAAACAATGAAACAGTTAGTTTGTCCTAGTCAATTAATTACTTTGAGTGTTAGGGTTTACAGTGTGGATGGAAATGCTGAGATGCGCATGAATTCTAAAAATGTGCACAAAAAAATTATATGTGCTATTATAGGTAGATATATTATGTATTATGATGTATTATAGGTGGATAATGTTTTTACCCGATAAATAGACATGCGCATAAACTATGATGGAAACACATTTACCACATAAATCCCTCAATCTGCAACAAAAAAAAAAAAAATAGAAAATAAAAATTATTTTATGTTTTCATACCACTGTGGTTAACATTTTTAATAAAATGTTACAACTATCCCAACCCCTAATAGCCATAACCTAGCTAACCATTATAGAATGTGGGTTTAAAGTTAGCACGAATGCAAAGCATCAAATTAAACTAGAGAAACAGATACTTTAGATTATGCAAGTCAAATAACTGTATGTATAATACAATGATTGCTAGGCAAAAAATAATCTTGATTAAAAAAATGTACTTTCCTTCCTGAAAATCTGTTTATTGGTCATAAACACTACAATGTTGCTCACAGTCACATGCCACTTCTGTGAGCTCAAAAAGGTGATGGAAATGTATTGTAAGACAAATCAGCTCAAATTAAATAATTAATTAATTAATTTATAGGGAATTATAAAGAGTCACTTAGTTTATCGTCCAGCAATAAGCTCTTGTAGCGGATATGAATATCCAACTATCGTGAAAACACTTCTTTTACAAATCTACAGGAGGCTTTATTTTGTGACTAACACATAAACTAATATCTAACACAAACACACATTCATACACGTAGCAAACAGAAAGGAAATTAGAAAGAAAGAGTTTTAAGAGAGAGTGAAATGATGAGCATTTCTAGCAAAATATGCATTTCATAAGACCTGACCTAAACGAACCAAGAATAACAGTAATTTAATGCACCAGTTCAGCTTTAGGATCTGGAGGTACTTGCTTGTTGTTTGTCTTTGAATGTGGATCCCCTTTTCAGCATCCTTGGCTTGGAGAAGAGGGATTTTCCGAGTCGATGATTTGTTGCAGGATCTTTTCAGGTCCAGCTTGATGTCAGGTAAAAACCAATCACGTTCGAGCATGCTGGGAAATGAATGAAGTCTCTTGTCGTGGCTGGAGTTTAAAGTTGAGGTGGCAAAAGTTGTTGGTTAAACTTTGCGGCAAAACTTAACTTAGAACACGAGACTCTCAATGGAAAAGAAAGTAAAAGAAAAGGAAAGTGAGTAAGAAATTGGATGGCTTGAATGAGCTGCTTGTCTGTCCTTCATAGTCTGTTCTTTTCTAAGCCTTGTTCTTACTTCAAGTCTTAGTTTTTTAGTCTTAGTCTTAGTCTTAGTCTTTAGTCTTCAACCTCTATTGTCTTGATGATGTGACTATTTAACCTAGGTGTTTGGTCCAACCTCTTTGAGGAGTTCTGGCCAATCAGGTATCGTCTTGTTTCAAAGGTGGCTTTTTTCTCCTCCCTGATCATAAACTAAGTGTTATCTCTAAGTGTTCCCACTCTCGGAGGAGAATACAGAGAGTACTGTTTAGATATGATTTCTATTAAACGGAATATGATACATTTTACACAGATTTCATTCAAGCCATGATCTAAATTGACAAATAGAGATTTGCGTTCATACCAGACAAGACATACTTTCAATCAACCGTTCAAAAGTTATACAATTACATGAATTGTTAGTGTTTCTAAGCATACAGGGTCACATGTATAAGGTGTAGACATGATATAGCATTATGCAGTTGCAAGATGTGAGATAAGTCCGTTTCAAATTGTCTTGGAACAATTCAATGCAGTTTTAGTTGTAGAAACAGTCTGTGGGTTTTTCTGTAAAGTTTCAACAGTGTCACTCATAGGTCACTCAGAGAAACAGGCCTGCATTGTCTCTCTGTCTCTTTTGATCTGGAGATCAAAAACTCTTTATCTTCTGGTGGCTTAGATTGTGTTGTCTTTTCGACCATTTGGTTTCTACAAATTCTAGGTTATTACGTGAAGAAGTTTTTGGTCCAAAAATTTGAATCTCTGTTTTTTCTGAATTTAGTAGTAAGAAATTACTTGTCATCCATTTTTTATATCAGCTATACATTCCGTTAATTTTGTGAATTGGTAAGTTTCGTCAGAGCTCGAAGAAACATAGAGCTGAGTATCATCAGCGTAAGCAACGGTCCTAGTACTGAGCCTTGTGGTACTCCACACTGAACTTGTGATCGATATGACATCTCTTCGTTTACTACTAAAAACTGATGACGTTCAGATAAGTAAGATTTGAATCATGCCAATGCAATTCCACTAATGCCAACATAATTTTCAAGTCTTTTCAAAAGAATATTGTGGTCGATAGTGTCAAAAGCAGCACTGAGATCTAGTAACACTTATAGAGAGATACAACCACGATCTGATGATAAGAGCAAATCATTTGTAACTCTAATGAGAGCAGTCTCAGTACTATGGTACGGTCTAAATCCTGACTGGAAATCCTCACAGATACCATTTCTTTCCAAGAAGGAACGTAGTTGTGATTATGCTGTCTTTTCTAGTATTTTTGACAGAAAAGGTAGATTTGAGATCGGCCTGTAATTGACTAATTCTCTAGGATCAAGTTGTGGTTTTTTAATTAGAGGTTTAATAATAGCCAGCTTAAAAGTTTTCGGTACGTATCCTAGTGATAAAGATGAATTCATCGTATTAAGAAGAGGGTCTATGACCTCTGGAAGCATCTCTTTCAATAGCTTAGTCGGTATAGGGTCTAACATACATGTTGTTGATTTTGATGATTTAACAAGTTTAGACAATTCTTCCTGTCCTAAAGCAACGAATGAATGGAATTTTTCCTCAGGGACACTACAGTGCACTGTCTGACGCGATACTGTAGTAGACGGTTGCATGGTTATAATTTTCTCTCTAATATTGTCAATCTTGCAAGTAAAGAAGTTCATTAAGTCATTACTGCTGTGCTGTTTGGAAACATCAGAAGTTGAAGCTCTATTTCTCGTTAATTTAGCCACTGTATCAAATAAATACCTAGGGTTGTGTTTATTTTCTTTTAAAAGATTTGAGAAATAAGCAGATCTAACAGTTTTTAAGGCCTTTCTGTACTCAATCATTCTCTCTCTCCACGAAATGCGAAAGACTTCTAGTTTTGTTTTCTTCCAGCTGCGCTCCATTTTTCTGGCAGCTCTCTTAAAGGCCTGAGTGTGCTCGTTGTGCCACGGCGTTGGATTAGTTTCCTTAATCTTCTTTAAGCGCAGAGGAGCAATGACTGTTAGTTGACATGTAGTTGCAAAGTTACTCATAGTTAGTAGAATGGCTAAAGTGGACCATCGAAATAAAGTATTACCGAATGTTGCATTTAGTGATGAAGACTGGTCCAAAAATCTTGGATAATGACATAGTCAATTCAAAATATTAAATCCCTATTATTGGACTGCTAGCAGGTTATTCAGACTTGGTTTGAACGACTCTGCTGAATGTTGGCGATGTAAGAGGGAGGACAGAGACCTGATACATGCTCTGTGGTCCTGCTCTAAAATACAGAAATCATGACTATTTTCAAGAATTATCAGTACGCTGCTTTTCATTTTGCCCAAGTATTTATGACCTAGGGATCCATCTTTTTTACGCTCTAATGTTGAGCTCAGCGAATGGATCCAAATAAGTATTATGATAGAGAGACAAATTATTATGAGAGGATAGCGTTTATAGCAGTCTTTTCAAGAATGGGTTACAGAACTGGGGAAGTGTCACATACACAGTGGTCTGAATGAGATGCATGATGCAGATATAATGCTAAAGGTACTTTTGATCAACAAAGAGACTATCCACAGGAGAATATAACCATGTTAACACAAGATGAGAACTAGGGCTGCCCTCAACTAAAGATGTTTCTGGTCGCCTAGTCATTCATTTTAAGCGATTAGTCGACTAATCGCATGTTTATTAATAAACTAGGGCCGCATGATATTAGAAAAAACTGACATTGCAATATTTAGTTTTTCTGCGATATATATTGCAATATGAAAAAAATTCCCCCAGATGACTTGAATAGCTCTATTTGGAAAGAATTAATCATTCTAGGATGATTGGGGTGATTTTGTAGGTGAGTGAATACACATAGAAACAAATTACAATCATATATAAATATAGAACAAAGATACAAATGAAATTAAAGCTGCAAGCAGCGATGAAAGGGCCCTCGCACCCGGGGCTACCGCCACCTGGTGGCCTTAGGAAAACAGTGAACAGTGGGCAACATGCATGTAAGCGAGTAAATACAGAAGAAATATGGTAAAGTCATTTCAACATCCCACACTTCCTGCTGCCAACAGGTGGCGCTTTGATTATTACTTAATATTGCAGTGATGTTGTAAGGATGGATTTTACCAAGACTGAATTCAAGATTCCTATTCTTTAATAAAACAATAAAACTCTCTAATCTGAAGAGAGGATCTGCGAGAAAGAGTGCAGGACAACACCTGGCTCAACCTCCTCTCTTCCCCCCCATGCTGAGTTCCTGACTCCTCACACCCTCTCCTTCCCCTCAGGCCATGCAAATCTCACAAATCTGCTATCTTAGCTGTTTTAAGTGACATCAATGTAAATACTTCTGGTAGGGAAAACGTCCAGAAAAGGTCCAGCAAAAGCTGCATAAATATTTGGGTGCTAAATGTTTACAGTCCTTTTGTCAAGACTTGGGGTATTTAAAGGGATTTGGCAAACCACTCAAGGAAGCATCTGTATTCAGAACTACCCACACAATTGCTGAGTGTCTCTCTCTACTTGCCAGGTATGCTGACTCCTTGAAATTGCTTTTTACTATGTTTTAAATTGTGTTTTGTATTTTCTGCTGATCAAGTTGTGTGATGTATTCTTTTTAATTCTTTTAATTGATGTTTAATCCTGCCTGGCAAAATAAATGTTAAATTTTGATTTATTCTGGATTCTCCTGAAATCATTATGACCAGTAAATTATGGGAGGCTAATGATACCGTAAATCTGTGTCCAGGGTAGAACAAACTGAAGGCTCATGAATGAATGGAGCAGTAGGCACTTCATCTGAAGACCTTTTGATTTCTGTCTATCACTGATTTAGCAAGATGTATGGAAGTGGCTAAATTAAATACACTTTTGTACGAGTGAGCAGTAGGCAACCAACTAAAGGTATTGGCTTTTACACCCATTAACTTATTACACCCTCTGACGAAGATCAGACTGGCGAGTTTACGTGCGTGAGTTTACCACAAACCCAGGGCACGTGTCTCTGAGCGGCATTGGGTCCCTGATGAACGAATAATTGAAAGTATGGGATATTCAGAAAAATCAAAGATCTAAATTAAGTCACAACTAATCTAATGATCAGCTTTTAAATCAGAAATACTGTAAAGTCAGTTAAATTTTGGAGTCAGATTAAATTATTCACGGAGTCAGAATTAAATTAGAAACCAAAATTTACAGAACCACCAGAACAGACGTACACGCAGAATACCATTCAACCAGGCCGTTGGATTTCCTTCATTGAGCTGACGGGTGGAGCTTACAATGTCTCCAGGCCAGGATTGTTATCAAACATATGAAGTTTGGGGAAGATTGGACATTGTATGCCTGAGTTACAACAACTTCCTGTTTTGTGGCATTAATTTAGCACTTTAGGCTAACACTTGGCTTTAGAACTTAGCCAAGTGTTGATTTAACGTGTTTCTAGCATGTTTGGTTCTTCATGGCATATTGAAATGTGTTTCTGGTGAATTACAGTGCAAAGCATGCCATTTCCTGTTGCCAGCAGGTGGCACTATGACCTACTGAATATTGGCATATAGATGTCTTCAGGCCAGGACTCTTATCACACGTGAAGTTTGGGGCACATCGGACATTGTATGCCTGAGTTACAACAGCATCATCTTTCATGGCGAAACATCAGACTTTGTTAGGCTGCCACAGACACTCCCTTCAACGAAAACTCAAGATCTTTGCAATTTAACATCACTAAGGCCTTAAGATTAGACTGACTAAATATGATGTTGATCTGATTAAAGATCTAGGAGGAGTTCGTTAAAGTACAACGTCTGGAAATGGCAAAAACTGCAAAAATTTTGCAGAGAAAATTCAAAATATCTGACTTCCTGATGGGTTTTCAGATTTTGCACCCAGGGACTTTTTTGTAGGTATTGGGCTGTTACATGTGTCTACCGAATTTCATACCTGTATGTGAAACGTAGCACAAAGGGCTCTTAATTAAAATTTTGTAGATGGCGCTATTGAGCCATTTTGCCACACCTAATTCTGATACCCATATCAGATGTAAATTATCACCACTTCTGACGCGTATGCAAAGTTTCATGAGTTTTTGAGCATGTTTAGGCACTCAAAAATGCGATTTATTTCAGAGAAGAAGAATAATTGACTGAGCAATTACAATAGGGTCCTCACACCATCGGTGCTCTGGCCTTAATAAATAGTGCTTTATATTTTCCAGGTAAGTCTAACAGCATTCAGGTATAGAAATTGAATAATCAAATGTAAACTAACACTGCATAGCCTCACTGTATAAATTAAACATAATTAATCTGTTAAAACTACAAAAGTGATTTTTAGGGCCTGAGAACCGATGGTGTGAGGATCCTATTGTAATTGCTTGGCCAATTATTCTTCTTCTCCAAAATGGATCGCATTTTTGAGGGCCTAAACATGCTTGAAAACTCATGAAACTTTGCACACACGTCAGAAGTGGTGAAAATTTATGTCTGATATGGGTTTTAGAATTAGGTGTGGCAAAATGGCTCGATAGCGCCACCTACAAAATTTGAATTAAGCCATGAAACAGGAAGTTGTTGTAACTTGGGCATACAATGTCCGATCTGTCCGAAACTTCACCTGTTTTTTCTTAGAGTCCTGGCCTGAAGACATCTACATGGCAATATTCAGTTACAGTCATAGCGCCACCTGTGGGTAACAGGAAATGACATGTTTTACACTGTGATTAATTCCTCATAGAGATTTAACCAGAAGCACATCATATATGGTCAGTCTAATCTTAAGGCCTTCACGATGTTAAATGGCAAAGATCTTAAGTTTTCACTGAAGGGCGTGTCCGTGGCGGACTGACAAAGTCAGCCATGAAAAGATGTTTCGCCATGAAAGGGGAATCACATTTTGAGGGCTTAAACATGCTCGAAAACTCATGAAATGTTCCAGATGCATCAGAAGTGGTAAAAATTTACGTCTGATATGGGTTTCAGAATTAGGTGTGGCAAAATGGCTCGATAGCGCCACCTACAAAATTTCAACGAAGTGCCGCTACGTTTCACGTACAATTATGAAATTCGGTACACACATCTAACAGCCCAATACCTACAAAAAAGTCTCTTGGAGGAAAATCTGAAAACCAATAAGAAGTCAGATATTTTGAATTAACTTTGCAAAATTTGTGCAATTTTTGCCATTTCCAGACGTTGTACTTTAACTACTCCTCCTACAGCTTTAATCAGATCAAGGTCATATTTGGTCAGTCTAATCTAAAGGCCTTTGCAATGTTAAATTGCGAAGATCTAGAGTTTTCACTAAAGGGCTTGTCCGTGGCGGCCTGAGAAAATTTGATGTTTCGCCATGAAACAGGAAGTTGTTGTAACTCAGGCATACAATGTCCGATCTGTCCCAAACTTCACATGTTTTATTAGAATCCTAGCCTGAAGACATCTACATTGCAATATTCAGTAATAGTCATAACGCCACATGTGGGTAACAGGAAATGACATGTTTTACACTATGATTCACTCCTCATAGAGATTTAACCAGATCAACATCATATTTGGTCAGTCTAATCTTGAGGCCTTAGTGATGTTAAATTGCGAAGATCTAGAGTTTTCGTTGTAGGGCGTGTCCGTGGCGGCCTGACAAAGTCTGATGTTTCTCCATGAAAGAGGAAGCTGTTGTAAGTCAGGCATACAATGTCCGATCTGCCCCAAACTTCACATGTGTGATAAGAGTCCTGGCCTAAAGATATCTACATGCCAATATTCAGTTAGTCATAGCGCCACCTGCTGGCAACAGGAAATGGCATGCTTTACACTGTAATTCACTCCCAGAAACACATTTCAATATGCCACGAAGTTCTACTAGAAACACGTTAAATCATGCAACACTTAGCTAAATGCTAATAGATGCGATTAACGCCACGAAACAGGAAGTTGTTGTAACTCAGGCATACAATGTCTGATCTGCTCCAAACTTCACGTTTGATAACAGTCCTGGCCTGAAGACATCTACATGACAATATTCAGTTACAGTCAAAGTGCCACCTGTTGGCAGCAGGAAGTGTGCCACTTTGAAATGACTTGGCCATAATTATCCTGTATTCACTTGCTTACATGCGTGTCGCCCACTGTTCACTGTTTTCCTGATGCCACCGGGTGGCGGTGGGCCCGGGTGCGAGGGCCCTTTCATCGCTGCTTGCAGCTTTAATTCTCTTTGTCTTTTGTTGTTTGATTAACATTCATGACACAGAAAGCAGCAGGGGCTGCTGTCACCTTAAGAGCGAATGCGCGGCGCGGATCCAAAATACTGTTACACATCCGGTTTTCTTTCTCAATTGTTTCGTTCACCTAAGCCATAATCAATTGTGTGTACGGGGATAGTCGATCTTTTACGTGCATTTTGACAATTTTTTTTTTTTTGCATGTATGTGTCCATTCGAGGCACAAATAGATGCGGAAGAGAACGGCATTCAGTGTTCACATGTATCTGCGTGGCTCTGTGTGTGTACGCGCACATAGAACGCGACTAATAAAATTTTGGTCAACTAAGCCTCTTCTCGTCGACTAACAGTTAGTCGATTATTAGTGGGCAGGTCTAACGAGAACCAACTATTAAACAATTGAACAGAACAGGCAGTATAAATACACATGAGTCAATGAGGGAACTAAACGAGACAGGTGATAATCATCAGTAACTAAGAAAACTAAAGGCATCTTTACACAGCTGAGCTAAGACTGCTCTGTGCCTGCTCAAAAGTCTGTATAAAGATGTAATGCCGCATAAAAGCCTGACTAAATTAATACTGCTCTGACCCACTGTCACAGAAACGCCAGGCTCCACCGTCACCCAATCACAGCGCACCCTGTCACCCGAATACTAATCACGCACACCTGCACGTCATCAGCACACTCATCACCAGCAGTATAAAGGACTCTCTTTCACACACGCTCATTGTCGGGTCTCGTTAGCATCTAACATGAATGCTTACCTCAAGGACTCCGTTGGATTATTTACCTGTCTCCAGTTTGTCTCCTGTTCTCCTCCTGTGTGCATCGTCTTCGTGTGTGAAGTCCAGCTCCGTTGTTGTGTCTGGAAACCTGATTTCAGCCTTCATCCTTCACCTACAAAACAAAGGACAGTATTCCCATTCCATTTATCACCATTCACCTGAAGATTTACCATTCACTCACCTGCTTAAGTGTTGTTCATCTGGTTGTGAAAATAAACACCTTATTTTTATACGTCCAGTGTCTCTGCCCTTCTGTGATTGTAACAGAAGACCGGACCATAACCGACTCACTCCAGCATGAGCAACACAGACCCGTTTCAAGAGCTCACCGACGCCATGCACCGCACATTCAACGCCAATCCTCCAGCAATCACTTCCGCACAACCCAGCACCTCTCCTTCACCACCAGCATACGCCAGTCCCATGGCTAAACCGGCGCCCTTCTCAGGATCGGCGGAGGACTGCAATGGATTCCTGCTACAGTGCTCGCTGGTCCTGGAGATGCAACCGCACCTGTACCCAGATGATCATTCGAGAGTGGCGTTCATCATTTCACAATTAAGCGGCAAAGCGCTCTGATGGGCTGAAACGCTCTGGACACTGAAGAATGCGGTAACCCAGTCACTCACCAGTTTCATTTCCCATTTCAAGGAAGTTTTCAGAAAACCTGCATGGGATTCATCAATTGGTGAGCAACTTTATCATTTAACAAGGATCTATGACCGTGAATGAATATGCTCTGCAGTTTAGGACGCTTGCAGCTGCCAGTGGATGGAACAAACAATCTCTTCTCACCACTTACCGTCAAGGATTGAATCCACGCGTGCGGTTGCATCTCGCTGCATACAAGGACACCATCGGGCTCGAACGCTTCATCCAGTTGTCTATACGCTTCGCCACTCGTATGCAGTCATGTCTCGAAGAGCACCAGGGCCAGCTTGAGCTTCCAACATCCCTCCACCGACCTGAATCCGTCAGCCCTCCAGAACCAGCCAACGAACCCATGCAACTCGACAATAATTGGCTGACACCTACTGAGTGGGAGAGGCGGCTGACCCTGAGACTATGTTTATACTGTGTATTCTGGGCATTTACTCCCGGCATGCCCCATCCGTCCTCCTCGTCCCATGGTGAGTGCCATTCTCCCTCCTATGAATTCCATGAAGCCACTCACCATTGTTGTAAACCTTACTGCTGCTGATGTTTCTATTCCAGTCAGTGCCCTCCTCGACTCAGGGTCAGCTGGTAATTTCATCTCCGGCGCCCTCTGCCGCCAGCTCAAGCTCAAGACAGCTAACATGCCATCCACATACCAGATCCATTCAATAACTGGAAGGCCCCTCTGTCGAAGAAAAGTCAGTCATATTGTCGGACCCATTCAACTTCAAGTTGGTATCCTTCACATCGAACAACTCCATCTGCTGGTTCTGGAGGAGTCCACCACTGACGTGATCCTAGGGCGCCCATGGTTGGAGCAGCATAACCCTGTCATCTCTTGGAAGACCGGTGAGATCCTGAAGTGGGGCAACAACTGCTTCCAGACCTGCTTCTCGACCCTACCTCAACCGTCTTCTCCACGCTCCAGGCATCTCTCCCTCTGTGCCACCTCCATCGAGAGCCCTGTCGAGAGGCGGTCTGTGGACATTCCACAGTGCTATTTTCTTCGTGGCTAAGAAGGACGGAGGCTTGCGGCCTTGCATCGATTACCGGTCCCTCAACAAGATTACAGTCAAGTTCCGTTATCCCCTTCCTCTCGTCCCAGCTGCTCTGGAACATCTCCGAGGTGCCACTGTTTTCTCCAAGTTGGACCTCCACAGCGCTTACAACCTCATCCGGATACATGATGGGGACGAGTGGAAGACTGCCTTTGTGACCCCTACTGGCCACTACGAATATCTCGTCATGCCGTATGGATTAGTCAACGCCCCCTCCGTATTCCAGGATTTCATCCACGAGGTGCTCTGGGAGTTCCTGCACAAGTCAGTTCTGGTATACATCGACGACATCCTCATTTACTCCCGGAGCATGGCCGAACATCGCCAGCACATTGCGGAGGTCCTGTTCCACCAACCCTCAGTGCAGTTCCTTGGCTATAACATCGATAGCAGTGGCATCCGGATGGACGAGGGGAAGGTGGAAGCCATCAAGAACTGGCCAGAACCATCCACAGTTAAAGAACTTCAACGTTTCCTAGGATTTGCCAATTTCTATTGTCGCTTTATCCAGAACTACAGTATCATCTCCTGTCCACTCACCAACCTCCTCCGCAATAGGCCCAAGTCTCTGTCCTGGAACCCAGCTGCCACCAACGCCTTCGAGACCTCCAGTTTGTCTCCTGTTCTCCTCCTTTGTGCATCGTCTTCGTGTGTGAAGTCCAGCTCCGTTGTTGTGTCTGGAAACCTGCATTCAGCCTTCATCTTTCACCTACAAAATAAAGGACAGTATTCCCATTCCATTTATCACCATTCACCTGAAGATTTACCATTCATTCACCTGCTTAAGTGTTGTTCATCTGGTTGTGAAAATAAACACCTTACTTTTGTACGTCCAGTGTCTCTGCCCTTCTGTGATTGTAACACCCACTTCAGTCCTTTGAATTAAAGTGCCACCTCTGAGCAGCATGTCACGGTCTGTGTAAAGACATTCAATGCAATATAAGAATGGGAATAATTATTAATGTAATAATTTTATCATCATCCTTTTCCCTAAAAAAATGCAAATTGCTGTCACGAAGTGGATGCGATAAAACAAAAATAAATCTAGTAGCTGGATCTAGTAGCAAGCAGTAAACTTTTAATGAAAACAAACTCAGGATCTCAACACTTCTCAGAATACTCAAATAGAAAAACACAGGAAACAGAACAACCACTTATAGGACACCGAGTTCAGAGCCCAAACAGAACAAACACAAGGCAATATTCACAAAACCAAACTAACCATAGTAATAAGAAGCAGGTGTTACTTAATAAATCAATGAAAAAGCCTTGAAACACACAAGCATACAAACTAGGAAAAACCAAAACTAAAACACAGACAAACCAATCATAACCTTATTTTGTATTAGATTTGTTCTATGCATTATTGTGACTGATGCATGTTATGGGTGGCAAGTGGAAGCAGTTTTGATATACTGTAATACCTACATTTGTGAAATGGTTTTGTGTATTGTTGTACCTATTTGAAGGAAAATAAAATGTGCGAATCATAAAAAAATAAGTGTACCACAATAACATAAATGATCTCTTAAAAATTATAACTCATCTTCTCATCTTTGTCCTCCCAGGTGAATGTGTACAAAACAGAGCCAGCCCCCTGAAGCGGTTCACCCAGTCCGGTTCTGTCCTTTCAGGGGATGGCCCGGGTCCAGGATGGGCACACAGAGGAATATGACAGGTGCAGTCATTAATAATCCTCTTATGTCAAATGAGAACAATGGGCATCATAAAAGAGGCATTACCTTATCTCCACACACGTACAGAGGAAATAACCTCATCTACACAACACTGAATCAAAAAATGGCACACAGCATTGATGTTTTGTTATTATTGACCAGCTGTTATGTGAGATACAGAGAAAACTGTCTTTATAAATATAATTGCCGGTCCTTGTGCTGGGGTAGTTATGCAAATCTTGGACAATAAAAAGCATGTTTACCATTTGTGTCACCCTAGAAATGAGATTCTAGGATTCATTTCATGGACACTCGAGTATTGTCACTGTTGTCTTGTTTCTCAGCTCTGTGATGTTAGAGGACGGTCAGGATGGCATGGACAGTGGTAGCCTGACTCCTGGCTCAGCTCGACAGGTCTGCATCCAACGCCATCCAAACCACGGCTTTGGTTTCATTGCCGGCAGCGAACGGCCTGTCGTTGTACGCTCTGTTTCAGCGGGTAAGACGCATCTCAGATTTTAGATGACTTTAATCAAATGGGAATTCAGATACTTGAGGTGTATGATTATGTTTCTATTTGATGCCTTGATAATATAAGTGTGAAAATCCACTGTAGGAAAAGTTATAACAACTGCCTTAGGAAAGAAGTGAACTTAATAAGTCTTTTTCTTGAGCAAAATAGGCAAGCTGACATTCATTACAATCTATATCGTTCATTTCTAATATATACAAATTTCATTTGCGTCTTTTAGTTTGTCAAGAGATTTAAAGTGCTGATTTTAAGAAGAGTGTGAATCTGCATATGAATCTGTAAATAAAGAAAATTAGTCCTCAGATGCCATCTCTGTAATTTATAGCAAAAAATCTGACATTAATTTTATCTCAAACAGATTAATTAAAAGAAGTTATTACTCAACCACCTGCGTGACATCATTAACCAACATGACTGGACGACTCATTTGCAACAATATTGTTTCGGGAAACAGTCTAGTTAGGTTCAAAAACAATGCATCGTACTTTTGGCGTTTTTCCACTGCATGGTACGGTTTGGTATGGTTCGGTACCACTCGACACGGCTCACTTTTTGGTGCTTTTCCACTGCATGGGATGGCTCGGTACGGCTCGCTTAAATTGTACCAATTGTACCGATACTAAATGTGACATGTGAACACTGCAGATCACTGATTGGTCACAGAGAATCGTCACTACCAGCGTCATTGGATTTGAAACACAAGACACCAAACCTGCTAGATTTAAATAGTCAGTAACAGCCACCGCAGTATCATTTGTTCATGAAACGATTTGCTTTAAATGACTGTTGCACGCAACTTGAAAAAAGAAATGGCTATATTGTGGTCAGTAGACGAGGTGCAGACTCGTTGGTAGACGAGGAGCGGATCCACGGCAGTAGGGGCGGCGCAACTATAACAATCAGTCTATAATCCCACCCACTGTGAAGCGGTACTAACTGCAATGGAAAAGCAAACCGAAAGTGAAGCAAGCCGAGCCGAGCCATGCCGTATCGAGCCGAGCTGAATAGTACCATGCAGTGGAAAAGCGCCAAAAGTGATAGTTAAGCAGCGAGTTACGTTGTTGTACGTTGTAACGCACCACTGATTGGTCAGACGGCCCTGTCTGTTGTGATCAATTCCAACATGAGTCCTCATCCTTTTGAAGTGCATGTAAAGTGGATTCGCAACGCTGAAAACAGCATATTTTCAACATGTCGACAACACAAACCAAACTCTTCCAGACCTCAGTTACAACTACAGTGTTTGAGGGTCAAAGTAGACATTGTTCACGGGCAGCCAGTGAAGATCATATAGACTGACATTATGCAAATGTGTTACATTGTTACATACATAGGTATGTAACATGAAGTAAGACTGGAATTCCTGACGACTCGTTTCGGCAGTTTAGAATCGATTCTTTCTTTTAGGAGACAATAACTTTTTGTTGTGCACTTTGATCTTTAAATCTTTGCAGACCTTTTACATTCACAAACAGTTGTATTACACTACATGAAAGGTAATATTCTAAAAAGCACAATAGGGGCGCTTTAACTAATCAATTCTATCAGGCACTAAGAACAACACAAGTTTCTGACATGTCTCCTTTACAGATGGACCATCAAGTGGCAAGCTTTATCCCGGAGATCAGATCCTAGCCATCAACCAGGAACTCGTGAGCGACGCGCCCCGGGAGAAAGTCATAGACCTTGTAAGGTAACACCCTTTACTGTCACCAGAGGGAAGGGCCTTGTCTGGACGCATGACTGTGCTTTATATATTTCTATTCCATGTGTCTCCATCAGATAAGAGAATTCATTTCAGATAAGACACTCTTTTTACATTCTGCAGCTCACTGGCCAAAATGTCTTTTTCTTCTACAGGCGGTGCAAGGACTCGATTGTTCTCACTGTGCTGCAACCACAACAGGTAGTTAAGGACATGTCTTCTCCAATCGAAATTACATTAAATCAGTCCCTTTCAATATAGCTAGTCTGTACATTTTTACTGGAATTTAAAATTCAGGTGTATACAATGTTACATAATTACTATATACATAATTACATAATTAGTGCATTGAGACTAAAGCTCAGCAGTGAAAGTGTCTCTTTTAAGGCCCACATTTTTTGTGTCAACATTCCCCAATGCATTGATCTCAGTGGAGCAAAGCACCAAGCTATAGCATTAACCCTGCTGCCACATTGCATGCAGGTCGACTGCTGTAACAGCGCTCAAAAGTTTAAACAGTTTCAACTTTGACCTTGTTTGCTACTGAGCTTGCGGAGCCCAATCAATTTCTCAGCTGTTGACAAGAAAAACTGATCCTCTGTGTATACAGCTCCAGTGGTACAACCATTCTTAACAGATCATAATATTTAAAACAGAATAATCAGCATACAGTAAACACATTAGATATTCTATGCAAATTAATCAATGATAAAATTGCCCTTATGTGATGCCATTTCTAATGCTTGTCAGGATCAAAGCAACACATGATGTGTTTATTGAATTGAAGGTCTGAATTATCGGCTTTAGCTATCTAAGTGAATTATCAAAATGCATGTATTAATTTTTCTTGTTTTCCAGTAAAAATGTCCAAGTATGCATAAAAAGATTATTTTACTTGAGAAGCAAATCTGCATAAGATATTAAGACTTGATTGCAGAGAATAAATCTTGAATTAGGCCGTGTGTCCACCAAATCGTTTTTAGCCAGCTGAAAACGCTAGGCGCTCTGCTGACAACGCTTGAGAGCGCTTCAGCTGCGCAGCAGTTTTTTTTTTCAGTTGAGACGCTTTGTTGCTACAATACGGAATATCCGCGGCACTGTTACTTATAACTGATTTTGCAGGTAATTTGTTTCAGACTAAAAATGTCGAGACAATGTGGAATAATTACTATGTATGTTTGGAGACCAGCAATACTAAATTCTCATCCATTTTTTTCCGTTCTCTGCTTGTTGATGTCGTTTAAAAAACGCGGCGCTCCCATTGAAAACAATTGGAAAAGTACGCTAACAGCTGGAAAAAACGCTTTGGTGGACACGGGGCCTTAGGTTGTTCTTACCCCAGTGGCAATTTTTTTTTCTTCTTATTTTAAGCATAACAAAAAGAAAAAGAAAAACCCAATGGGGCAAATAAATCAAGATATATTACCAGAAAACAAATCTTACATCTTACACAACTTTTCAAGTAAATATACACAACAGTTGTTTTATGTTTAATGCTTTTTACTCTAAATGAAACTAGTCTTAACTTCAGTTTTCCTGTCTATTTCTTTCTTTCTTTCTTCCCACCCTCCCTTTGTCTTCCCTAGTCACCTAAATCTGCCTTCATAAGTGCAGCCAAGAAAGCTCGTCTGCGAACCAATCCCCCCAAAGTGCGCTTTTCTGAGCAAGTGTCCATCAGCGACCCAGACTCAGTATGTGCTGCTGCCTCACATCACACCCCAGTCATATCTGTGCTAACACATCTTTCCTTATGTGCTGAAATGAGACCTGCACAACACCATATGACTTGTAGGATTTGAGTTTGTTGAACGGTCTCAAGGTATTTTTTGAGATGATTGTTCACGGCCTGTTCATGATTATATTTGTTATTATTTACAAAGGCAAAGTGAATGTGTCAAACACTAGTGTCTCCTTTTGAGAGTGTTACATTGCTGTCATTTCAGAGTTGAAATACTGAAGTGCGATTCAATCTACATCTCCTACTCATCTCATTTCATCAGACTGCAGGTTTATTACCCAGAGGGGCAATGCAGAAATCCCTGTCCTATTGTGCTTCCTTAATCTAGATGTGGTCCTCCATTTCGAGAAGTTAAAAGGATAAATCCAAAAACATGCACTTCAGTCTATATTAAAGTGCATACATAAAAACACAGGGCTTGGAATTGACTATGATTGCTTTGGTTGGAATGAAAGGGCCATAGTGTTTTTCTGTTTCATATTCATAGTGTAGATTTGCAGAGAAGTCAGTCTGGCAGATTTTGACAGATGTTCTTTTGCATACGAGTCCTTGTTTGTTTGCTGAGATTTCTTTGGATTTACAGTAGACTGATTTGAACACAAATGCAACAGTATTGCAACTATGTAACTATGTTCCTGAATTGAAGCAATTCATGGCTATTAAAAAGGAAATTCTAACAGCAGGTGCTTTGAATAAATCCCTCCGGTTCTGATTGAGATGTTTATGGTAACAGAGTTACGTGGAGGAGCTTAGCATCAGCTTCCTTTTAACACTTCCAGCCTAATAAACTAATTGAATAAGGTTGCATTGCATCTAGAGAAAGACTCAGCCTCTCCATAACCTTTAATGTTGTTACTAGACATTCATTCATTCGTAGCTTTCCATTAGCACTACAGCTGCCATCTCCTCTTGGTGAACATGGGTCGATAGCACCCATGTTAATGTCAATGTCCATGGATTATGTCCCATACAGTTTGATATCTGCCTTGTGAGCAAGGAAGAGTCAACACTACACCCTTGGGTGCTGGTCGCACCAATTTAATAAAGCGGACCGATGGGAGGGGTGTGCAGCTCTCCTGGAAGAAGAAACTTGCTGATCAGGCCTAGAGGGCCAAAATCGGTAAAGATCAAACCACCCTCACCTGAGCCTCCTCTAATCATGTCAATCCATCTTGTGTGATCAGCAGGGGCCAGCAGGGCTTTCTTCATTAAAACTCGCCTGTCAGCACAGAGTACATAAGCTGCTACGTTTTATTAAGGGGGTTAGGCTTAAAGACAAATGCCAACGTGGGACTTATAATTCATATCACATCATCTCACGCCGTAGCTAACGAGCAATTGATTGGGATTGTGCTGAATGTATGAAACAGAGTTAGCCAACCTGCTCACTTCACCGCCTGTCATAACATGGTCCCAACTGACACGCCAAATTGATATTGCTTATTTTTTTTCCATTCTGTATTTGTGTATAAAGTGTAATAGCAATTTGCTCACGTTTCCAGAAGCAAGCCTAAAGCGACTTTGGGTAAAACACTTGCCAAACAAACTGAATCGTTTATATAGAAACTTTGAGTGAGGTCTGATATACCCATGAATGTCAGTATTTGATTACAATCATTTTTGATGATACTCAGTGGAAGATCAGTGGACAGCTGATAGAAAGTTAACCTTATGTCATGTACTCCCACAACAACATTTGGTACAGATCAATATGATGCTGGTGTCATGATGCTACTAAAATTAACGACCTCTCATTCTTCATACAAAATTGCCTTCAAGGTTTCTCACTCACTTCAAGGTGCACTAAGTCATTTTTCACCACTTTTTCCAAGTTGTATGCAAATATTTGGCAAATATGATTAAAATGATAGAATAGAAATCAGCAAACACCTTTCACTTTATTTCAGTAACTTCATTGTTATCTGGCACTTTACATTACAAAATAAATTAATATGGGTGACAATTATGCATAGGATATTTCTTAAATGCGATACCAAAACTTTGCTTTTACATTTTGCTGCATCTTTGGCAACAGGTGTCAAGATAACATCTAGGGCCAGGTTTACTAACAGCTTACACCAGCGCAAACCCTCTTTTGGCATTAAAAAACTACTGTCGGCATTTACTAAATACACGCAGTGCAAAATTAGCACTGAAAAGGCGTGGACTGAGTTGTTTTTGAGGCTGACCTGTAGGAGTTTCCCTTTCAGACGCAAAATTTATGGGAGGAGAATATTTAAATGAATCACACAAGGCAATTTACTAATGTTTGTGCTAGTCAATTTACTGGTATTTGCCCCATTATTTAACACCCCAAAAAAAGCATGTTTTAACACATTTTGCAGCTTGGCTGCAATTGTTGCTACTAGGAGGAGACACTGCAGAGAACAGAGAGCACGTAGTAGAAGGGAGAAAATATTTTCCACTCGTATTAATTTATTTGGAATGCCAGAGGAAGACGTTATCCGTATATTATATGTAACAAGTTGCACCTGATGAGCATCAGCTTTGCTTATTTGCGACCCAACGCTAATTTGCACAGCTCTTGGTAGATTGTGTTGGTCATTATGTAAATGATTTGACTGCATCTGTGCTCTTTAATTTGCGCGTCAGCAGTAAATCATGCACAAAACTTGCCACTCCCATCGGCGCATTTGTGGAATTACGTTCTCACGCTAATTTGCCCTGTTTAGTAAATCTGGCCCCTAAAGTTGTAGTCTTTTGTTCTTCAGAAAGATTTATATTTACATTTATTCATTTAGCAAACATTCATGTGGAGTCTGGAAGGTTGTTCCACCACAGAAGGAACAGTGAGTGTGAAGGTTCTAGGTCCAGGAGAGCTCTGAAAAAAGGCATCCGCTAGAGGTAGCCAGTGGAGTGAGATCAGGATGGCTGTGACATGGACCTTTTTGGTTGATTTAAAAACAGTCTTGAGACTACAAGAGGCAAGTAGGGTTTGATTTTTCTAATACTCTAAAGAGGAAGGGGCCAAGCACTGAACCTTGAGGTTCTCCGCTAGTTAATGTGATTTAGAAACCTTCTCCAGGAAACTTTAAAGGCTCTGCCATGAGGTCAGACTCAGTACAGTGTACTTCTATTCATGCCCAGAGACATTTCAACTCAGTGACACAAGGATCTGGTGACTCAAAGACAGTAGACCATTTTAGTTTAATGAGGATCGATGATTTGGAGTTGGGTCTTCCCACCACAAGGTTTTGGCAATGACAGCACGGCAGTAGGCTTTTGAACCAGGAAAATGAATGAGCCAATTCAACATAAACAAAAAATTACTTAGTGCACCTTTAACTTTTTTTAATGGAGATAAAATAGATGCCTTGAAGATTTCCTCTTTTTGCTACAAAGATATGCTGCAAATGAATTCAGTGTTTGTGTCCAAGTGATCCGTAGAACATGGTTTCACATTGGATAGGGAATGGATGTGATACGACCTCTGCTTAATTCTGCATACTGTGTATGTCTAAAGTAGTTTTGGTCATTTATCCAATTCATTTAAAGTATTGCTTATGAGTTAGACAAGGATCTTCCCTTTAACCATTGTTTTAGATTTAGACTGCTTTTATTTAAGGTTTTCCATACAGTTAAAGTCCTTTCATGTGTTTCTACATTCTTTCTTTGTCTCTTAGAAGATATTGGATTTTTTTATTTGATTCTCTGTATTTACCTAATCAGTCTTTTCTTTCCTTAATAACTCATCCAAGGTTCACTGACTGTTTCTTCGTTCTTTCTCCCCTGTTTTTTTATTTATTTATTTATTTTTTAGACAATGCTTAAAGACGACTCTCTGCTTCTGATACCAAATGTGTTGAAGGTGTTTCTGGAAAATGGACAGATCAAATCCTTTACATTTGACAGCCGCACCACTGTTAGGGTGAGTGTTATGGGAAAACTCTTCTCTGTAACTAGAAACATAGTGTGGAATTCACTACAAATTCATTTATTTTATTTGTTTGCTTGTTTGTTTAATGCATGTTAATGAACATGCCAGATTTTAGCAACATTGCTAATTTACATCCATAGTCCCTAGGCAGGTAACACAAAAAAGATTTTTTCATTTTGCATGGAATGCATTGCACTGTTTATGTTCATCCCCAATCCCCTGTCATGTTTCACAACAAAACAAGACTCCCTAGAGTATAACCGAACTATAACCAAACTGACACCTGCACATCAATTAACTTTCATTTAGGTTCTAACATGGTTTAGAAAATTCATTAGCCAACATTATTACATTTTTCTTTCTGAATGCAAAAGATGAAAAACATGTCAGCACTTTTCTTTTGTACAGATGATCTTACATTATGTAGATTTGTCAATTACATAAGCTTCAAATGATCTATACATTTTTGAAAGTTCCAGCCAAACAGGAGAAGTACTGATATCATAAATCAATAAACAAGATTAAATGGCAGAAAAAAGTGAGCATTTTCCTTTCCTACATTTGTGGTTTCACAGCAAGGCTAACATTTCCCACACTCCTTCCTGAGGTGATATCTTCAGCCTTTGGCCAATATCACCAGACAGATTATCTCATTCCTGGTGACGGTACACAACACAGTAATCTGTTTATCTCTCATTGCGGAGGTTACTATCATCAAACACAAAGTATATAATGTATTACTTCACACTGGCCAGTACTCTCCAGACAAGCACGCATTGGTGCTGTGTTGGAGCACAGCATTTGCTTTAGACACACTGAAACATTTTTTTCAGAAGTAAAGCCACTAGTCAGTAAAAAGCCTCATACATTTGTCTCCAGTGGCAGATACTCAGAGCAGAGTACAGTGATTAAGAGTTCTGGTTTCAATGCTTTATCACTGATGGAAATGTCAAGTATATCCTCCTGTAGTTTACAGACTGCTGATGCCGTTGCTTTCCACTAAATTTACTTTGCACTGCATATCTGAGATATTGTAATATAGCAGAATTCATGATGCTTTAGGGGCTAAAAACACCAACCATGAGCAGAATACTCAGATGACAACTGAGGCGATTACAGAATTCTAGACATTGTTCTACTTTTTTCCTTTTGCCACAGGATGTGATATCATCCCTGCAGGATCGCCTCTCTCTACGGTACATTGAGCATTTTGCTTTGGTGCTGGAGTCCGGTGGACTGGCCCAGAATCAGAGGCTGCATCTGCTCCAGGAAAACCAGCCACTGTCTCATGTGAGTAAATGCCACCCAAAAACCAATGACTGATGCATTACCTTCATTCTGAATTTCAAGGTACAAGGTACACCAGCTTCACATGGTGAGTTGCAACAAACAACATAAGTTAAAAAAGCATCTTAATTTGAATTAATTTTTTATTTAATAGCAATTAAATACTAGTGATCCATGTTATTCAGCATGATTTGAAAATATTCCAGAGCATTTTGTGCTCCAATGGAAGCAAGAACATCTGACCGTCTGAACAAATGAGTTCAAATGCTCAACTACTATTTTTTTTTTTTTTTTTTTTTGAGACAGACATTACATTTTTTGTTAAATTAAATTATTCCAAATCCTAAAATCTTCCTTATTCAATGGTTTTGGATTTTGAATCATTTTTCAGTTTACTGAATATAACTTAATATACAGTAATAGAACATTGTTATTAAGAACTGGGAAAAACTAAATTACATGATGATGAAGTAAACTTTGTATGGCTGCCAGCAGCACAAAACCTTACAACCATGAGGAATGGAATGTGACAATTTAGTACTGGAATGTTTGTTAGTGCTGTATTTCAAAGGTGTATTTTATTCT
This sequence comes from Hypophthalmichthys nobilis, assembly GCA_037950665.1. NCBI lineage: Eukaryota > Metazoa > Chordata > Actinopteri > Cypriniformes > Xenocyprididae > Hypophthalmichthys > Hypophthalmichthys nobilis. Next base: position 22,998,249 of record CM075491.1, on the reverse strand, counting down.
ATATTTTCAGGTAGTTCACAGGACCTACTTCCAAGGAATGAAGTGTCTTTTCCGTATTTGCTTCTTCCCAAAGGACCCTGCTGATTTACTGAGGAGAGACCCTGCTGCATTTGAGTACCTCTATATACAGGTAGATTTAGTCATGCTTCAAGAAACAAACGTTCACATAGGTAGTCTAATACTAGTATAAAGCCTCTTGATCTATTGTTTGTTCTGAATTCCCACAGAGCCGCAATGATGTCATTAAAGAGCGATATGGAATGGACTGGAAGTCCGATGTCACACTTAAGTTGGCAGCCCTTCACATCTACATCACTGTGTCAATTGCGAGACCTAATCAGAAGATTTCTTTAAAGCATGTTGAGTAAGTCTTACGGTTTAAAAACATGCATGAATGCCTAAAAAGGGGGAATTGTCTTCTTTTTTTTTTTTTTATTAAACCTTGATCCTTACCTTGATATTAATATGTTATGTCTTTAGGCTACACATTTTAATTTGAATCAACGGAAGTTAATGCACGTGTCGAAAATGGAAAGTTCTCTGTATTTGCCGATGTGTGTGTTTTTTATTGCAACATTTTGAACAATGACAGAATTTTTGTGCCGAACATTCATGTTGGTGTTAACAGGCCTTAGCCTTCACATTCGATTTTGTACAAACATGTCTACATGGTAACCATAGGCAGCATATAGTTTTACCCAAAAATAAGCTGTTTTCCACCAGTGGCAGATGACACTGATAAAACCATCAAAATGCAGTATAAGTTCTTGCTGGTTGCATGCTTTAAACCTGCATCATTTTCTTTAGGAAAGAATGGGGATTGGAACCTTTCCTTCCTTTGACTCTGTTGCCAACCGTCAAGGAGAAAAACGTCTGTAAGAGTCTCTCACAGCTGTTGAAGACATATCAGCATCCTCCACCGGCTGGTAACAAGGTATATCTGGCAACTAACTAATATTTGGGTCAAATAAATCTTAAATAGAGGTCTTTCTTCTCAAATGTGACTTAAGAAACATGTGACAAAGAGACCATTTATTTCATCTAATGTAGAATGTTGTTTTTTGTATTTGTGTATCCCTAAAAGCATATCTGATATGTAATATTGGAATATAAATATGCTGTGCAAATCACTTCTCCATAATGATCATTTATAGCCAAAGCACACCTTATAGCAGCAAAACATTGCCCTCTGCTGGCTAGAATATCACCTTCTATGCACTTGCACAACTCAACAGTTTTATTTTCTCTTTATCCATGCAGGTTTCTCCTCTTCAAGGGAAACTACAATATATGCGTGTCTTGAATGACCTCCCACCATTTGGAGGCTTCTTGTTTCACACAGTTGGCTTGGTAACATGAATCTAACATAGCTTCTCAACCAATAATCAAGACTATACAAATAATCATTACATTTTTGCACTGATTTTACAGTTTTAGAAAAATGTTTTAATATCTCATTAGCTGTCCTTCTCATTAAATTTCTCATTATTTTCTTTTTCTATTGAAAGGATGAGAAGCAATCAGACACTACATTGTTGGTTGGGCCGAGACACGGTATCAGTCATGTTATTGACCTGAAGAACAACCTAACAACTGTCTTAGCAGAGTTCAGCCGCGTGGCCAAGGTCCAGCTCTTTAGAGAGCATCATGGGGTAGCCCGTGTTGAAGTAGTTATTCTGGAAGCAAAGGTGTGAAAAATGCAGAAAAAAAAAAAGCATGAATTTATATTATAGTTTTAACCCTATGACAGTTTTGTGTGTGACAAACAGCATTGTAATATATAACATTCTAAAATGTAATGCTATACTAATATCTGTTTCCATACTAATTATTGTAGCCCTTGGTCTTGTTAATGGAGTGGCCAGATGCATCAAACTTTGCCTGTTTGATCTCTGGCTATTACAAGCTATTTGTGGATCCTAAAAGGACAATCTACTGCAGGATACCTGGTCAGCCTTATATGATCAAGGCAGGTATGTTAGAAATGTTATTGCTGCAATTTCATTAAAATACAAAAAGTCATTGCATATCATTTTCTGACAGTGCATTTGCTTTGCTTTTCATCTTTCAATGACAAGCAGAACTAAAATATGTCGTGTTACATATGCAGTTTAGGACATGTCAAAGCAAAAATATGTAATAATGGTGAGAACATGTCCATGGTGGCATCTAAAATATACGCTTGTCATTTACTTTTTCAAATAGTGAGAAAAATCAATCAATCAATCAATTAATTATGACATGAATTCATCAGGTTGCTTCCAAAAAGAATTTGTGATTATTATAAGGATTTATCATGGCAATCATTCATAATTCCAGCTTGACCCCTCCATCTTCTTGAGCTCTCCATCTTCATCTTGAGTCAGTTTATGTGAGTGTAATGGAAATGCTGATCTAGATATATTCATATATCGTATTACTAAACCATGTATTGGATGTTCGCATCTCCTGTGGTCTGCCAAAAAGAAAGATCACAGCAAATCATCACATCCCACAAGGCTTTTTTTTTCCATCTCTGAGAACTCTATTCAACAGATTCACCTTTGTCATCTGGACTCATTCCCATCCATCATGTTTTCTACTCGTTCAACCACTCAGACAGTTCTGTCATTTAGATTCCAGAAGCACCCATGCCCAATTCCGCTCCGGAGCCACTGTGTTAAGTGGAAGTCGTCGCGAAGAAAAAGAGGGGTCGTCCAGAGAGGCAACACAGAAGACATCAGCATCACCCATATCTCAACACCTTGGCTTGTGTCACATCCATTTGAAAGAACAACAACAGATGCAAGAGCTTCAGATACAAGCAGAACAGAAGCTTGACATTAATGAGAACCTTATCTCGCAGGTACAGAGTCGCTCACGCACAAAGTCTGACCCCACTCTAAAGAGCACTGAATCTGTGGCTGAACAAGACGGTCCCACTGATGACAGTTCAAGCTTCAGGAACAGAGCGAAAACAATGGAGCCTACACAGAGGTTTTTCTGTGACTCCTGCAAGGCAAAACTTCAAGCTGAAGGTTTGATCTCAGACACTGGGGAGGCTGGAAGGCTCATTTTGCAGCAGTGTACAAATGCATGTGCTTCTCGTGAAGGAGGTGCTGTTGATCTCATTGCCTTACCACTACCTGGGAATGAGGAAGATGAAGAGATAGATGATGGAGTAGGAAAGTTGCAGCCTCCCCCTCCTGCCATAGCAGCACCACCCCCAGGGTTTCGTGATAACAGCTCTGATGAAGATGACCCAAAAAAGGGTCGGAAAGGAATCAAAGCCTCTGCTGCTGTGGCAGAGGGTCAAGAGGAAGTTCCCGTAACACTGATTGATAATGTGACCACTAGGACAGTTCAAGACCATGCTCAGGAGTTAGATGATGCATTAGTGTCCACCCTCCAGGCACTGGAAGCACTAGCTGCATCGGAGGATTACCCACACCATCACCAGCAGACACCACAGACAGCAGGTGGACATATGTACTTTTAAAAGTGCTGGTTCTTTAACGTGTCTATGAGTAAATTAATCTTTTGAAAGTAAAGCAATTTGTAAAGTCATAAATATTCATTTAAAATTAGTGGTTTGTGCACTTATTTTGACAAATTATATTCAAATTACAGTAGCCTGACATATGAAGTTAGACTGTCTCAAAACAAGTATTAATGCAGTTTTACTTACTCCTTAACAAAAAAACAAACAAAAAAAAACAAAAAAACAAAGAGTTGTACATTAACAACATTTTAGATTAGTTTGATATTTAATTTTTAGTTAGAACATGTATTTTGTCTCTGTAATTTTGCTTACCTGAAGTGAAAAGAGCTTACGTGATTTCTTACGAGCATGGTTGTGTTTTGTTTCTGTTCCCTTACAGGGTTGATTGTGCTTGCTGCCATAACCCCTGAATCATCCCTAGACTCTGGACATGAGACAAATTCATCAGAGCTTACTGATGTGTCTGAGATGGTGTCTGCCATGAAGCAGCATCAGAACCAGGCATATCTATTTGCCCACCACATCAACAAAGAGCGACTTTTCAGTCGACGAGACTTCCCTTTGTCAATCCCTGGCTGTACAACACAAGCAATTGGGGGAGGGGCTTTTTCAATGAGTCAGATCCGTGGTGGGTGTCCACCAAAGCCTGTGATCTTAAGTAAGACTGTGCCCTTGAAAGTATGTCCCAGTCAAGAAATTAGTCCATCTGACAACTCTGTGGAGCAGGGGAAGAGCCAAGAAGCAAAAAGTGAGAAGGATATAGAACAATCAGAAAAATGCCCTGTCAAAGAGTTCTTGGAAGAGTCTGAACAACAGACATCTGAAAAACTTAAAGCATCAGAACAAGTTTGTCCTCCCCAAGTCAACACAGATCAATTGCCTCTTGCTAATGAAGAAAAACCAAGCTCCATTACCTCAGAAGGTGTCCAGGAAAAAGATTCTGGTACAGTCACCCTAGAAACTACCAGTATAGCCTTACCTGTTCTCTTGCCTGTGGATAGAACTGCATCTGCAAAAATTTGTTCGACAAATGTGTGCCAAGATGCCGAGAATGCCTCAAGTGAGACCACTAAGCCTTCAAGTTCAAAGGTCCTTCTGCCAGCTGCTGACTTGTTCTGCACATGTCCAGTAAGACCAGAGCCTGGTCCACAGGTGCGTCTGAAAGATCAACAGGCCCCAAAAGTGGTAGTGTTTCACTCATCGTCTCCCACAGATGATGAACATCTCCGTGCTAAAGGACTTCAGTTAGCTAGCAACAAAGAGAACACAGTAAAGACACCTGATGCAAGCTTGGTGAAGCCTAGCACCCTGCCTCCTACTAAGTACTCACCAGTTATGCCTGTTAAAGTAGAACGGAAAGAGATGTCAGAGGCAAAAGCAGAGAACTCCCAGAGTAAAGCCCCTGTGGAACCACAGAAAGCTGCTAAAAGTCTGCCTGTTCTGGTAGACCCAACACACATCTTAGGTTGTGTGGAAAAAGGTGCGACTATCCCAGGAGCCGAGTACAAGAAACAGACAAATAAAGCCAAATCCCAGCGTAGTACTCCATTCCTGAGTTTTAGGAACTTAATTTCAGCCACTTTCCCAGCACGTTTGCGCAGAGAGACAGATGAGCGTCGTGCACAACTTCAAAAAGTCAGGCAGTATGAGCTAGAGTTCCTGGAGGAGCTTCTAAAACCTAAAACATCACAAGGAGAGTTCATTTCACAGGGATCCTCTCCTGTTCCCTCGTTTACCCCATGTGCCTGCCAACTTCGCACAAGTCCTGTACAGAAAGTTCCTGGGATCTCACGAGAACAGCGACGCAGCTGCGATTGTAAAAGAATGTGCCGCGGAATGCGTCTCCCAGATACAGCGGTTGGTTCTGCAACAGATCAGAGAGGAAGAGAGAGGGCAATCTCTAAAACACCCCCAGCAATTCCAAAGTCTCCACATGCCCAAGGAGAATTACGGAAACCTCAGACTTTGGAAATCAAAACCACTCGAATCCGCTCCACAAGCCTTGAGTCTAGGGAACCCAGAGATACACCATCATGCTTGCCTACATGCACCACCCATTCAGAATGCATGGGTGCGCCACAATATAAAAAGCTACAAAGGAGATATAGTATAGGGGAGATCGATAATAATGGCAGCACCCCCCTGTATGCTGAGGTTAAAACTACAAAAGCAAAGAGCCTTGAGAAAGAAATGGAAAGAGTCAGGGCCACTGGACTTAGACTTCCGACTCCAGTGGAGCCTGTACATACTAAAGATGGGGATGCAAAGAAGAAAGGGATATTTTTTATTCAGGGAGAAGAGCTACTTCAGGAAAGTCGTGAGGGTACTGCTGAGGTTCTAGGGTTGCCAAGTGAGGATACCGAAGACAGAGAAAAATGTTGCTCCTTCTGCTTCTGTTATCGCAAATGTGAAGCTGCTGATGAGAGCAGTGAAAAAGATGAACTGTCTTATTCAATCCCCTTGCAGGTCTTGCCCGGAATGCATCTAGATTCAAGGGCAATGCCAGTAGTCAGCAAAACTCTTCAGGTACTTGATGCAGAGGATTGCAGTGGGGAGGAGGAGGAGGAGGAAGAGGAGCCACAAACACAGAGGATTGATCTGCGGACATGCGGGAACCTGGAAACTAGCTTGGCAAGAGTACAATCCTTGCAGGGCAAAACATTCTCGCTACCTGATGGATTCCTAAATGCACAACTTGATGCCAATGAGCTGCTCTCAATTTTAAGGCAGTGTGCCAATAGTCCCCAAATAGAGGGGGAACCTCGTATCCCCCCTGCAAGACTGGCAGAATACAAGCAAGAACTTGCAGTCCATTTTAAAGAGTTCAGGGCATCATGTAGACGAGTGGCAAGTGTTGAGAAAAGTCCCTCACGAATGCTAAGTGCTGTCACAGCTAGCTTCCAGGTGCTGTGTAATCTTACTCATACATTCATTCGGCTGGTCAGGGGTGTACGATCTGAAACTCAAAAACTACAGCTTTTACGTAAGGTAGAGGAGGTAGCTGTCAACTACACCCTTCTTCTTCGGGCTGCTGAAGAGGCAATGGGGCATTCTAGTAGCCTCCCCAATAAGAGTGCAAGTCCTCAGCTCCATACATCCACTAACATGGGCTCTCTTAATCGCTCTATCAAAACCTTGCCCAGCAAGTAATGACTCATTCACACGAGATTGTGGGGCAGGCCGAAAAGACAACTGCCCAACTCTCTGGCAGGAATCTCTTCGGATCATTCATTGGTTTACATTTTTACTCGCCTTTCTGTTCACTGCCTGCTAAATTCCATAATTGCATAACTATCTACTGTTATATGTTTATGAAGGTTGTGCCACCTTGTACTCACAAAGGATCACAGACATTATATGTGCACAGAATTGAGGGAAAAAAAATACAACTGATCCTGTGCATTATGGGTGATCAACAGGGCTGTTCACTCTCATGTCCTTAGAGAAAGGGTACTGTGAAAAGGACTTAGTTTTTGTATGTTTAGTTCCTATATCTAAATCACAAAATGATCTTGGGAAGGGCTGGTGGGAATAGGGCCTTAGTTATTTTGTGTCATAAAAGTGGTTTCTATAATATACTATGGGGAAAATTATATTATCATTATTGCAACTACAATTACTGTAGACATTAAAGCTACATATAAAAAAAAATAAAAATAAAATTTAATGGTAACAGATTTTGTAAATTAGGTAGAGAGAGAAATGGTAATTTGGTAATGTGCTTGCTATTCAATTTTGTTTGTTGTGACATGAAATACTCCCTTTTCACAATACCACATTCACAATGTCTGGATTTGTATCTCTGCAAGGGTCTGAATCGACACTTTTTTAATGAATATTTATGAACACAAGAGCCTACTAATAAGATAGTGGAAGGAAACACCTGCCCAGGGTAGACAATGTAGCAGATTCAAATTCACCGGAATATTAATTAAAAGGATACAATGGTTGATCTGAGACCAAGATGAAAAAGGGCGCTCCTGTTTTCTAATGCACAAAAAATAAATAAATAAATCCTTTTTCACTCTCACACCCACATACTCATCCAGCTCTATACCTCATACATGTAGAGGCAAAAAGTGTTTTTTTTTTTGTATTGGAGTGGGCTGGGTTCTTGATAGCCTCATAATTTTGTGCAATCACTAAAAAAAGCTTGTGTATATAAAATAAAAACCATTTTGTTTTCACATATAGCCTATACAAGTACACAGATAACCAATGTTTCACAATATTTCTTTTTTTAATATTGCTTTAATGTTTTTCTTCTGTCCCGTAATTTGAAATGTCTTATATGTAGAAAACTTTATTTTTTCATTTTCATGTGATGTCACCCATTGTGCACTCCTGAGAACATAACCAATCCCCCCACCCCCACCCCCACCCACACCCACACACAAAATAGTTTTATATGTATTTTAATAAAACCAACTGCTGTCTTATGTCTGAAAACTTTTCTGTCTCCTCTTCCAATCTAAGATATAAATGGTTAAATTACAGTCTTATAATCCATATAAGGCTCTACTCTGAAGTTTAAACAATTAACATCTCATTGTTCTGGTGTCTTGCATGTTATTTCTTTTATAAAATGGAATTGAATGAAGTGGGCTCTGTCAAGCCAGCAACTGAAAGACTGTTTAATGCTGGAGATTAACTTGTATCATTAAAAGTTCAACAATAGTACAGACAGAATCTAGTGTTTTACAATATTTCCATATGAAGGTGTAATTATTCTATACTCAACTTAAAAAATATTGTAAAAAACACATTTGTGAAGCTTAAAATCATATTTGAGAACAACTAACATTGCATATATTTATCAAAATAACTTTTTTAAAAAAAGAGAAATCACAACATGTATCTTATGATTTATAGTAGTATGTACCAGAGACAAATAGTAACTATATTTTCAAGTATAATAAAGCATGGAACCTGTTTATTTTTATAAAATACATTACAGTAAACAATATCATCATGTTTATACATGTTTTTATTTTCAGACATACTTTCTGTCAAAGACTAGTTGCATTGCCAAAATGAGATTTGTCACTATGCTTCATTTTTGTTGTATGTGGTCATATTTAGTTCTTTGAGTTCTTGTCAGTGTTTTTGCTTCACTGTGGTCTTTTTGTGTGTAAGGTCATGTTTAAAGCAATAAAGAGTATTAAAAGTAAAGCATTTTCAGCTTAGTTTTGGCTATGAGATCAATTTAATTCACTGATTGAGTTAATAATGAGCGCTCTGAAAAAATATTCAAATATTGATATTGATTTACACCCTTATCAGTAACACTATGAAATGTATACAGCAACAAAGCACTTATCATTTGCAAACTACTATAGTTGAATCATAGTTTAGAAATAGTTATTACATTAATAGGCTATGACTAGTGCTAGTGAGTTCTTCATTCATTGTCACTGTAAGTAACAAACTATTATTGTTTAATTAGCTCATGTGTTAAGAGGTAAATGTTTTCTATTCTTTAACAACTTCTTAACCATATACCCAACATATGTAAAGTATTTTAAACCAGCAGTAAAGTTGTTAATAGTGATTAGGAATAGTTTGCTCCGCTTTAGATTAGGCCACATAAAATACTAAATTGTACGGTGTCCAAGAGAGCTCAACGTGCTGCAACTGCAAATAGAAAAAATACCAGCAAATTAAGAAAACATCAGTTTGACAACACATGCCGCAATTACTCACAATGCAACCAAATACAGAAATGCACTGCAAATACTTGCAACGCTACCAAATACTCACAATGCACATACTATCAGGATGTTAAAATAAATAAATAAATAAAGTTAAAAAAATCACCTAAAATCGACAAGACCACTGACGAGTAGACATTAAACAATAAGGATGGCCTAGCCAGGTTCGTCATTTTTTGAACAGCGAAAAGAAATGGCGCCTTTTTTTGCAGGCGAATAGGCTGTAGGTTTTCAATGTAGCTATGCTGATGTACATGAACTACACCATCAATAAAGTCCATTCCCACATCTGGAACACAGACTTTAGTATGGGGATCACATTTGTTAAAATGTTTTGTGGGCCTGCACAAAATGAAAGAAAATCATCGACATGACATGCAAGTACTCCAGTAACTTTACAACCAATAAAATACTGCTGGATCTACTTGAGACATTCTACCACCTGTGTTCAGCATGATTACTTTCACCTTGTTGTACCAATACAAGGATGCATCTGCAAGGCCATAAGGCCATGTTTAGTTTCCATAAAATATTTTCCTTTCCTGCTTCAGGAGGGGGCTGGACATAGATTTCTCTGGACAACTGCAGATTTGATGTCCATAGAATGGACCAGTTTTTGTGTTTCCAGAGGCTTTGCCTGCTCTGCCTAAAACCTTGTCTCTGTAGACCACCATCCTTTTTTAACTTTACACCAGCAGAAGAGACAGGGTTACCACAAACATTGTGATTTGTTTCAGTTTGTGCCATACTAGGATGAACCACTTCTCCTGTATTCATCTCCCTGTCGCTGATGTTTACCTGTTCGCTGTCTGTGTTTTCTTCACTGAGCTTTCTGCTACATTGCTTAAGCTGCCTTTTTCATTTGCTGTCTGGCTGTTGTCTTGCACAGTTTGCTTATTCTGAGATTCCTGATCCTGTATTTATCTTACAGAGCCTGGATTAATGTACTCTAACAAGAGTCCCCCTATGTCTTACAAATACAACAGCTCCATTCTGACAAATAACTACCCCTGGTCCCTTCCACTTAGGACAATCTGCTCTTTTGTAATTTACCTCGTCTCCTGTCACATACATCTCCATGTCATCTGTGGGCCTGAGCTGCTTACATAAGCCACATTTCCACTGAAATTACCCGGAACAATTTGTCCCAGGAACTTTTTTTCCCCCAGACCTATTGCTAGCTGCGTTTCCATAGCGGTACTTGCATTTCCATAACGGTACTTGCGTTCCCAAGTACTATGAAGATAGTCCCGTGACGTAGTACTGTGCGCGACTTTCCAATTCCAGCTGGATTTCGTCCTCCGCATATAAGCTTAATAAAGCCTGAACCTCATCAGTCCATCGGTCATATTTTTTAAACTCCATTGTTGATTCGAATAGCAAACAACTCTTACTACACGCACACCAACAGACTTTAAAAAACGATAGTTGAAATAAAATGCTGCGTGGATTCAACCAATCAAAATGCTGCATGAACTCAACCAATCAGCATGTTCAGCGCCCAAGTCCCACCCCCGAAAGTTCCGGAACTTTGAAAAAGTACTACCTACCCCAAAGTTCCTAGTTCCTGGAGAAAGTTCCTGCGGTGGAAACACGGCTATAGTGCCCTTCTTATCCACTCAGAAGACTCTGCTTCTGTGAATGCTTTCCTAGAAGCATGTAAAGCAGAAATGTGTTCTCCAACTCTAGCACTCACAGTGGTACCTTCTAGAGTAGATAGTTTATCAACCAATACAGAATAGGTTAGGACTGTAGCCATGAACATTCAACATACTGTTCTTAGCCATGAGGGCCCAGTCAAGGGTAGTGTGCCAGTCACATCCATTTTCTCGTTTGACCTTCTGGATGATCTTGGTGAGTGTTTGATTATATCTGTCAAGTAGTCCGTTGTTTCAGATACTGTATCCTGCTGTTTTTCTTGTCTCAATGTTAAAGTTTTCAGCCATGTCTCTGATCTATTCATTGTTGAATTTTCCACCATTGTCACTGTACAGCCTCTGGGGGGCACCATGGACACTAATCCAAGTGTGAATGAAGGAGTTGACCATTTCAGATGACTTTTTTGTTTTCACAAACATTTTGTGAAATGGTCGATAATGTGAAGATACCATACACCTGGTTCCAACCCATGAAGATCCACCCCCACTGTCTCGTTATATTCCGAAGCTAAGGGCAACCCCACAGCAGGCTTTGGCTTTGTTTTTTTGTACTTTGGTATATTTCACAGTCATATACTATTTGTTGTAAAATAATAAAGCATTCTCTGTCCTTATTTCCTGAACTGTGAATGAGCCTCTGTAGCCTGTCTGCCGACGCGTGACCAAACTGTTTATGGAGCTTCAGAAGAACTTTGCGTTTTTCATCTGGAGACATATTTTCTGTCACTGTCACTGTCACTTCCTCTTCGGTTTGACCTGTTTTAGTTTCTTTGTCTCTGATATCGACACAGTAATGTCCAGAACTCGTAAATTCAAGAGGAATGGATTGTTTGAACATCACTGCACTGTCCTTTTCCATGTCCAAAATGGTCCCTTCCTTCTTCAGGGATGTTTTACTCAGCTGGAGTGGAATGTCATCCTTGACAACTTCAGATTCAATTTTGCATTTTGTCAGTCCTATTTTAACGGGTAGTTTCATATTTCTTGTGGAATATACCAAATTTCCATCTCTGAAATGAAATGGTCTGCAACTGGGAGTTTCTGTTTGCATCAGCTGGTTTACTTGATCTTGGGTGAGGTCATCAATATAGCTTTCCAGCCATTTCTCAACACACACCACACGGGTACAAGCAGTGTCTATAATTGCTGAACTCAATGATTCAGTCATGAATATCTCTGCGTCTGACATGGAGGCCTTTGTACCGAACTTATCCAATGGATTAGTCCAAGGTAATGGCTGCTTTAGTTGTCCACTTTGAAACGTTGCGTTCCGTTCTGTTTTTCTCTTCCTTGTGGTCTTTGTTCTGTGAAAAACACCATGTCCTGTTTCACTTGTATTCCGTTTGACGAGCCTGTTGTTCAACTCGCCGCAGGCCATCAATGCTAGCCGTTTGCTTTTTACGTTGAGACAAGCCGTGTCTAACAGCTTAAAAGCCAGCACAGCATCGGGAAGCGTCACATTATACTTTTCCATCCGGTTGTATCACTGTTCGAAATCAATTATGTAGTCCGCCATGGAAACTGAACTATTCTTTGTTTTGCCATCAAAATAAGAATAGCCTTCATATGCGCAATCTTTTTCCTATTTTAGGAATACGCCTTCCAGCCTTGCCATCAACGTTGCCATACCGTTATCACTGTCCAAATCCTCCGCAGGTATTTCCATCGCCATTCCTTCAAGCCTCAAGGCAACAGAAAGTGCTTGTTTCTTTTTGTCAAGGTCAGTAACCCGCATCCAGATATTAACTTAATTTTCCAACACTCGAATGGCCTGGCTTCATCAAACTTTGGTGGAACTTTATAACTAGCTGCCATTCTTGAACCATCCTCTGCTACCATGATACTCCAAATAAACACGACATTTATAAAGTTAACACTTTATTTGTTGCACAGCAAAGTTTCACATATTCACCATTGCCGCCACACAGACTGAACTGCGACCTGCGCATGCTCTAACCTTTCCATACCCGTCAGCACCTAGTGCCAAAGTGAATAGTATAGAGGGGAAATAACATGTTAACACTTCTCCTGTCTAATCCACAGCTTCTCTCACCAGAAATATGATTGAAAATCATATGCAATCTCAATGATCAAGTTCAATAAAAAAAAAAAATCAACAGATTAATAACATTTATTCACAGATTATTCATAGATTAAATTGTAAAGATTTGTATGTTTGTAAAGTTGTTTATACATAAATTTACATTTTAGATGATCAATACGCCAATATTATATGCTTTTGTGATGTAAATGTTAATAAATGTACATGTGGTAGAACCATATTTTCTGTAAAATGCATACAAACATTTATGAGATCACTGTTAAAATACGTCAGTTTGGGTTAGGATACAAAGGATAAAAAACCAACTCTAAATAAACAATGATACTTTGTAAACAACATTAATGCAAAACTCTGTATTTGTACTTATTTGTACTCCGTTCATGCCATGCCGTAATTACCGTAATATCAAGATGACAGCACATGACGTTCTACTCGGAGCTGTGCACATCCACGGACTGGGAATTATGCGTTTCTATGGCAAAATACAATCAAAGCCTAAATGAATCTGCAGCAGTGGTACAGCGGTCACATGGTACAAGTAGGAGCTCTGAGAACATTTGCAGCTTCCAAGTTGTAATTACGAGCTCTAAGAGGATGAGAACACTTTTATAAGTTGAAATCTCGTAATTACGGCATGGCATAAACAGACCTAAAGTCTATTAATGTATTAACAATGTTCAGACTACAGTTCATAAGCTATGAATTGAGTTCATTGATTATAAAAAGGCCATTAATTTGTCTGCTGTGGAAAATATGTTTGAAAGCTATTTGTTTGCATTAATCTCAATGGCAGTTGTGTGACTGGCACAGAATCCCCAAAAGTATGATTTGACTATCCATTCTGGAGACAAACAATGATTAGCTGATGGCACCTTGAGAATGTGTACAGCCCCAAGATTCACCTTACAACAGAGTCCTGCACTGGCATTGAGCTCTGGCTCAATTCTGGAATAAAACACCCACTTTTCACTTGTTTTTTCACTCAGAATACATAACATAAAAATGTGTTTTGAAGGTTGTTTCATGTTTGTCTTTAATTGGTAGAAATGTTTGCCCACTCTTCCTCACACAACTCACCAGGATATCAAACAAAGATCTGACTTCCGTTCTCCATTTTCAACTATATATTTTCAGCAATTTGCTGTAATGTTTGTTTAAAGTCATTTCACATTTGTTCAGTGTAAGCTTTTTGGCATGTGGCTGTACAATCTCCTCAGCTACTTTCTGCTATATGAATTCATACTAGATCCAATGACAATAAGACCAGGACCTGAGGCAGAAAAGAAGTCTAACACAGTCTCTCAATCTGTAAAATGAGGGGGGAAAGTCTTGCAAGTGTTTACCATTAAATCTCTTTTAAAAAACTAGACAATTAATGTCATTATGATGGAGTAATGATATGAGAAAACACTATGCTACTGCTGATTTTTTAAAATTATTTAATTGTGAGGTGGATTGTGAACAACAATGGCAGTTGTACTGGAAATATGAAATTAATAAATTTACCAAAACCAGTAGGCTTATTTTAAAAGAGGGATGGCTATTCAAGTCAAAATAAAGTCTAAGTGCAGTTTAACAGCTGGATTTTGTTTCTTTTAGTAAATAAACAAACTACAAATTATAGTGTTATAATGTAGCTGTAGGAATCATCAGTCCAGGGAATCTTTTGATATAGCAATATCTTTTATATTTGCCTTTCATAACTTCAAATATTTTATAACTCTATTATTCTGCCAGTACAGTTCAGTGGATGCAACTTAACATTCTGTGTCATTTAATCTACTTTGTACTTATAAAATAAACAAATAAATAAAAATAAACAGGCATTTGATACAATGTATCTGGGGACATTCTCAACTGAGCGCTGAATCCAGGAGTCATCATGGAAACGGACGCTACGAAGAAGCGTGCAATACTTCAGGCCCGCTCACACCAAGAACGATAACTGTAAAGATAACTATAACGATAACTATATTTGCATCATAACACTCTGTTTACTCTAAGCTTGCGGACTGCGATTTCAAAGTCTGTACAGCATGTCATTAAACATGTTTTTGCTGTTCTTGTTGCATTTACATGCTTTAAGCAGATGTTTTGAGTATATCTAGCTAGTGTAATCGATCTAATCTAACAGTGAATTTAGCTGACAGTCAGATCTAGTGAAGTGAAATAAAAACAACACAACTGCAAATTCAAAGGAAGAAAATGTTTTCAAAACTAGCGCTGGATACCCGAGAAAACTTTTCGATAGCCTGGTATAACAATTTAATCTCTGTTAATAATTCCCACCATTTATTCTGAGGGTATTTTCCATATACATTTTCTTTAAAATATCCTTGAAAAGGGGCTTGACTTGTCAAACAATGGTGGATTTTTCTGGACCTCAGCACTTAAGTTCTCCGCAGTGTCATCTGCCAAATTAGAATGAATTCTGATTGGCTGTCAGTGTTTTATTGTTCAACGGCTAGAAAGAAAATCGTTCTGAAAGTGATCCCAATGATATCGTTCCTCTATATCATTATGGATATAGCTGTGGTGTGTGGACTCTGTTATTCTTTTATATTTAGACCAATTTTTTATATTTAGAACTATATCTTTATTGTTATCTTTAAGACATGTTCACACCAAGAACAATAAAGATAACTATATTAGCATCCACACCAGCGGACAATACTGTTTATTCTAAGCACGTTCTTGTCTGTCACTTTAAATGCTCAAGCTCGTTAAAGCAGAATGGATTCTGATTGGCTGTCAGTGTTTTTATAGTTCATCAGCTGGATAAAATCATTCTGAAAGTGATTCCAATGATATTGTTTCTGTGCCGTTATTGTCATAGCTGTGGTGTGAACTTACTGTGAAAAATTATATTGTTTGATGCCAATTATAAATTAAAAGAAAAGACATTGAACTACAAAAACAGTCTGTGATTTCAAAGTTAATATTTCTGTATACATTTTTTTTTGTTTGGCCATTTTTCTTCCACATTTCTTGTAAGGTGAGATGTATCACAGATGTATTTTATTACAGAATACATGTATATGAGTACACCCCCTTTGAAAAGTAACATTTTAAACAATATCTCAATGAACACTAATTTATTAATAATATTACATTAATAATTAATACTTTTATATTATTAATTAAACAATAATATAACTTAAACTGAAAATTTTGCTTTCTTACTCAAATTAGGGTGATGCAAAAATGAGTACACCCCACTGAAAGTCTCTGGAGCAAGGCTAAATTTTTGACTACAAATGTCTAATTTAACAAGAATTCAACCACAGGCGAGTCCAATTATTCATTACACAGGTGTCCAGCACACAGTTGACTATAAAAAGGTGTTAAAACTCCTTCCCATTTCATGCTGTCAGCAATGGCACCACATGGAAGAGAAATGTCACAAGACCTGAGAGTAGTGATATGAGGGACCTTATGTCAAAGTGATTGATCGTGACCTCTGACCCCTTTGACCCTGTGACCTCTACAGGGCTACCCACGACGTTCCCCTCCCCCACGGGCCACCCACGAAGTTCTCCCATCCCCCCATGGTTGACCGTAATATCACCCCCAATGACCGTTGACATTGTTGGTGATCCTCTGGGGACCGATATGACCTTTGACAGCATATTTTGAATAGCGATGTTGCCCTGTGAACCTCTGGATGTCTTCTGGTTGATCAAATTGCAGACGGATGATTTTAAAGGGTTGAGGGTCACATGTGCGGTGCACATGTGTGGTAGCTCACATCTATATAAATAGACCCCCACCACATTCTGCGGAAACAGCGGAGAAACATGGCTGGTTTATACTCACCTAAAACCCCCGAGACAGAATGGGATGAAGAGATGATGAAAAGTCTGACTATGGCTCCGAGAAAAGCGCGTGGGTATGTCTATTTGACAAAGTTTCTCCACGAGAACAAAGAGTATATGAGAGATGAATTTTTGTTGAATAGTAATCGTGTATTCGGTTACATATTCCATAAACCGTCTCGAGTCGTCACGCTCTACACCACTGACAGAGCAGGCGAATTTATACCGGGAGTGGACCCCTGTCTGGTATTTCCTGATAAAGACTAGGCTTTATTCTACACACTGGAAAGATCTGGATGACTGTGGAGAAGAACCTTTGTACATCTCAGAGTGGGATGGGGTAACTGCGAATCTTCGTTACCGAGTGGTCGGTGATCACTCTAAAAAGAAGCCTGATGAGTGTATTTACATATTCTGTTGCAAAGACAAGACGAAGCTCGCCGATCGCTCAAGAGTCATCCTACAAAATGAGCATCATGATAAGTACGAAATGCAATTTTTGTTCACGTGGTGTGATTGGGATCTGCTGAGTTGTCTTTTCTCAATCATAAACAAAATGTTCAAATGGTGTGACATGCATGCAGTACATACTCTTTGCCGTCCCCGCCCATTCACTACGCCCATAAAGAGTGCGGTAAGCCAAACCCGCCCCACAGAACATCTTTATAAGCCATGTCTCAAGACGATGCTCACGGCTGCAGCTACGGGGCCTCTAATGACCACGGTCTTGACCCCCCTGATGACAACGCTACTGATAATATTCTGACGGACGAACCCGGACCATCTGATGATAAAAGGTGGTTAGATAAATTCTGCACAGAACTTGGATATCGCAACCTGTTCAGTTCGATATCCAAGTTCATTTTGACACAAGGTCCCTCATATCACTACTCCTGAGAAAGAAAATAATTTCTTTACACCTGAAAGGTGAAGGCTACAAGAAGATCAGCAAAGCTTTACTTATCAGTCAGAATACTATAGCAAAAGTGGTACAAAAATTTAAAAAAGATGGAACTGCAACCATCTCACAGAGACGTCCAGGTCGTCCACAGGAAGTTAACACCTCGACAGGAGTGTCTTCTGATGAGAAGTCAAGTCAAGTCACCTTTATTTATATAGCGCTTTTAACAATGCAGATTGTGTCAAAGCAGCTTTACAGTGATAACTGGTATATAATTTTTGTAAGAATCAATAGTTATTAATTTAGTTAATTTATATCAGCACTTGAGTAAACAGTTCAGTAAGCTCAGTTCAGTTCGCATACAATGGTGTCAATGCAGGCAGATCAGAACACTGTTGAATATCAAATGTCAAGTGTCCCCAACTAAGCAAGCCAAAGGCGACAGCGGCAAATAACCCAAACTCCAACAGGTGACATCAGGTGGCAAACAGGTGTTAAAATGGAGAAAAAACCTTGGAAGAAACCAGGCTCAGTCGGGGGGCCAGTTCTCCACTGGCCAACAGTGCTTTATTATGATTCAGGCAGCTATCATAAGTCAGATGGGATCGCAACAGTCAAAGTATTTATTCCAGTTCCATCCAGTTGAGGATCGTATTCATCACGCCGGTATGGACGGTTTGTTGAGGAACTATGCCACTGGCTGTCCTGTCGATGAGGCCTTCACAGTGGATGATCTAGTTGACTCAATCTCTGCTGACACTTCAGGGCTGCGTTGTGGTTGTGTCAAGGTGCAGGTCCTCGATCTCACCTGGATACAGCCCAAATCCGGCTGACTACGGTAAACCTCGGGATAAACAGAGAGACTAATATTAGCGTAGATGCCATTCTTCTTCTGATGTAACGAGTACATCTGGTGTTATAGGAAGTGTTCCCGGTTCCAGCTGACCTAATTTATGCAGCCTAACAATCCTTTAACGGATTTGAAAACATAAATTGATAATGTGTTATGTGTAAGCCAGGTTAAAGAGATGCGCTTTTAGTCTAGATTTAAACTGACAGAGTGTGTCTGCTTCCCGAACAATGCTAGGAAGATTGTTCCAGAGTTTAGGTGCCAAATAGGAGAAGGATCTACCGCCTGCGGTTGATTTTGATATTCTAGGTATTATCAACTGGCCTGAATTCTGAGATCGCAATAGACGTGAAGGGCTATAATGCATTAAGAGCTTGCTCAGGTACTGGGGAGCTAAACCATTTAGTGCTTTGTAAGTAATTTGTAAGTAAAGAAAATCGGCATGCAAGTTCACTGCAGTTATCTAAAGAAGTAGAAAGCCAAACTGGGGTGACTATTTCCCGTGACACAATAAGGCGTACACTGCAGAGGAATGGCATGCATGGCACGTCCATGAAAGAAGCCTTTCCTAAAGCCCAGGCACAAAAAAGCCCGCCTAGAGTTTGCCAGGGCCTATGCTGACAAAGATGAAGACTACTGGGACTCTATACTCTGGAGTGATGAGACCAAGATAAATGTTTTTGGAACTGATGGCTTCAAAACTGTATGGCATCGCAAAGGTGAGGAATACAAAGAAAAATGCATGGTGCCTACAGTGAAACATGGTGGTGGCAGTGTCCTTATGTGGGACTGCATGAGTGCTGCTGGTGTCGGGGAGCTGCATTTCATTGATGGCATCATGAATTCACAGATGTACCGCTCTATACTGAAAGAGAAGATGCTACCATCACTCCGTGCCCTTGGTCGTCCTGCACTTTTCCAACATGACAATAATCCTAAACACACATCTAAGGCCACTGCTGGATTTCTGAAGAAGAACAGGGTGAAAGTGATTCATTGGCTCCTGATCTGAACCCAATCGAACATCTATGTGGAATTCTGAAGAGACAAGTTGAGCATCACTCTCCATCCAGCATCCAGTCTCTAAAAGAGGTCATTCTTGAAGAATGGAAAAAGATAAATGTTGCAAAATGTCGCCAACTTGTTCATCCCATGCCTAGAAGACTTGGTGCTGTCATTAAAAATCATGCAGGCCATTCAAAACACTAGATGTAGTAGTTTTTGTTGTGGGGTGTACTCATTTTTGCATCACCCTAATTTGAGTAAAACTGAAAAATGTGTAATCTAAGTTATATTATTAACCTTACTTTCATGTTATAAGTTAAACAGATGTTATATAAAACTTGTTAAAATTTTGGAAATTGTTTTTGTGTTCATTGAGATATTGTTTAAAATGTTACTTTTCAAAGGGGGTGTACTCATTTACACTGAGCACTGTATCTATAACTATATAATATTGTGTGAAATTTATCATGCCCACTGGAGCCTCAACAATAGGGCACATATGTGCTGAATTCCTCTCAAAAAAAAAAAAAAAAACACTTAAATATAACCTGCTTTCTTGAATATCATCACTATCTCAGTGCATGTGTAAGTACCTGTGTAATTACATGAAGTTACTTTAAATGTAGGTGCATTTTAACAACATGTACAATTTACACAATAGGTACACTGTATCAAATGGTTGTAAAGTAAATACACAAGGAGTAAGCTGACTAATTGTCAAGCATTTGGGGAGTTAGTATCATTCCTCAGTTCAGAATGCTCCTAAGAACGGTTGAAGAAGTGCATCAAACAAAAAGCACTCAAAGGTGCAACTCAATCAACTTCCTATCGTGTGCATCAGTGGTTCTCAACATTTTTTACTTTGTCCACAACAATATTCAAAGACTATGACTTTATTTGTTCATAATTTACTGGATAAGCATTTTTTAAAATGTTTTTTTTTTTAATCACTATTTTTACCCCAAATATTTTAGATTTCTGAATAACTAGACACATATTTTAAGATCCCCTTGAAGTTTGCTGAGGCACCCTGGTTGAGAACCACTGGTGTACATGAATTCGAACAGTAGTCGAGGACTGTGCCCCAGTAAACATCGGAACACAGATGACATGGCTACATTTTTGCATTTCAAAAACCACTGGAAATTTTCAACAGGCAGAGCCAAATTTTCAATTACACATATTAACTATAGTAGTCAACATTTGAAGTGGATCAAAAAAGTTCATCAAAGTTGTCCTAAGAAGAAGGTTGTAGCACATCTTTGTGAAATGTTTTGATCCACTTCAAATGTTGACTACTGTAGATTAAGTTCACTACCGGTAGCGATGTGGGCTCATGCTGACATATAAATAAGTTTGTCTTTACAAACCTTCTATCGCATGTTGTTTATCAAATGCTAATTTGTTTCGTGCTACAGAATTTCTAAGGAAACAGTGAGAATCAATTGTGGGATTCTTTTAGAGAGCGAACGTTTCAGTCACAGGAAGGATTCTATGATTGAGAGCCCTTAAAATGGCCAATTCCCTAGTAAGTGACCTGATTACTGAACTAGAAAGCTGAATGAAACACACACATACTAGGTTACAGAACAGTAACAGAATACAGTATTTATAATTATCTTTAATGGCATAATACAACACTTAAGCAGATTAAAATTATTTCCATTGAATTATATTGTTAATTGTTACATCTGAAAAGTGCTATTTGATAAATGTCAAGGAAATACCTGAGTGTGAAATTTTTTGAAAGCAAAAGAATCCTTTTTGAAAGAAGCATTTATTTTGATTTCTCCTCACCAGTAGTCCACCTGTCGCCAATACCAAAAAGAAAATGACTCAAATGCATGAATTTTATTTTCATGAAGAATGTTAATCTCCAACCACAACTGTAACAAACACAGCAACATCTAGACTGCTTGCATACATTTCGCCACTTGGGTTCTGCCAAACCACTGCCTGTACAGGTGAGATTTGAACTATGATTGGAATAATTCAAGAAGCCACAACAGTAACGGACCTCATTCACAAAACACGAGCAGAACGAATTTGTGAATTGTTCATAAAACATTTACGTAAACTGCTGCATCTATTCATTGCATCAAATTACGTAAGAATGGTTATACAAACTATTTACACACACACAGTTCTCCTTGTGATTCATGAATGACACCCTGAGAGTCTGATGACATCATGTAATTAGCACATAAATAAAATCCCAGGGATCAAATGATAACAGATTACTTTGTAAGTACTTGATCAATTAAACAATGTTTTGTTTTACTGCCTCTAACATAATACACCCAATTTAATTGTGAATAAAGATGTCTATCACAAAAGCAAGATTTACAACGTGCATTTATGCTGAAATTTTAGAGATATTTCTTTCTGAAGTGGCGTTTTGTAATTTCAAGAAACAGAACTAATAGTTTTAAAGCTGTTTTAAATCATTCACTTTTACTATTTTGTTGCAATGTCTTAAAAACATTTTCTCCTTGCGAGAGAGCTTACAACGAAGGCTTTTACATGACAACATTGGAGTGACCATTACATTAGGAAGCCTGACAATAAAAACATGATCAACAAGTACAGCCCCACTCCACCTCCACCTATGAATGAAATCCACCATGTACTGTATGCTGCGAAGTAATATAGTTTCTTGGTGCTGCTGTTAACTACAGTCATATTACAAGTCAATAGCTATGCCACTTAATAGAGCTAGATATCAAGGCATACCTCTTTTGATCGCTAAGGTCTTTTACTGGTGGGAAGTGGGATGGCTTCTGGTTTAGGATATTGTGTCTATGTTTGCCCACTCACTAAAAAATAAATAACGCAGAAGTGACATTTTAAAAGCAAAAGGTGCTCTTAATGTGATTTGGATTTGTTAATGTATACATCTATCATAGCATAACTGAAACTTGTTAAAAATATTCACAATCAATTCATACTGAATTCAGTGCAAAAAAAAAAAATGTAAGGCATGACGCAGGAGATTCGAATAAATTGGCAGTATGTGCATGTTCGCCATGTTGTTAAGGTTTCATTTTACATAAACATTGAATTTTGTAGTGGTATTCACAAAGTTAACAACAAAACATTTGATTCGTGAAGGAGCACCCAAGACACTAGGATCGCAGAGAGCAAATGGTACGGAAACGCTGGAAAGACGCACTTAAATCGAACAATTTCAGATACCACTAGAGAAATTGCTCAAATTAACATCATGATGGTTACAAAATGGTAAAAGGTACAGTAAAACCTGGACAAACCAGTCAGTAAAATACATCTAATGATTTAACGACTTCAGAGAAAAACAAGAAAGTGTCCCAACAGACCTTAGTCAGGGTAGAGCCATATTTGAAAACGAGGCTGCAAGGGATAGAAGTACAGTATGTTCAGCACAACAACATACCGATTGTTCAGCTGATGAAACGAAAGACTTCAGCAGACAAAACTTTTTTGAATGGTGTGATTTTTGAAAATAATGTCATCTAGGATATTTATACAGTGAATGCCATTGTAAAAACTTTAAGTCTTTAAGTCCTTTTAATCTGCATAGAATAATATGGCGTCTATCCTGACTAAGGCCTGTGATGATGCTCTGACAAGGAATATATCACCCATAAAAGAAAACTTTGCCATTATTTACTCACCCTCATGTTATTCCAAACCCTTTGTCATTTTCTCCCATAGAACACAACATCATTGTGCTGTTTTTTTTCCCCATACAAGAGTATACAGTGACCAGGCACTCAAAATTGACAAAAAAAGTGCCACAGAGTAACACAAAGTCTACATTTAGGCTTTTTCGTCCTTTTTGAAGCTTGACTGCCACTTGTCAGTTAATGAAAGACAGCAGCATGAACGTTCTAAGAAACATCTTTTATACTCTACAAAACAAAGTCAAATGTTTGGAACAACATGAAGGCAAGTACATGACAACAGAATTTTATTTTTTGTGTGAACTATCCCTTTAATAGAGAATGTGATTTGCTTGCAGCTAAGTGGGTATAAAAATATAGGCATTTGAGACCCTGAAGGACTGTTTTCTTCATTTTTTCTTTTGCAGAGAAAGCAAAGATTGCGAGAGGTGTGACATGAAAACTTTGACCAAGACCATATTGTTAGCCACATACTGTTACCCGTCTAAGTTTTGATTTGTTTCTTTACATATAAGCAGAACATTAAATAAGGAGGTTGTAAAATGCAGGCCATCTAAATGACATAAGTAGCTGTAGAGTAGAGCATCAGATCTTGTTTTGTTTTGGGGATGTAAGAGCATCATAGTAGGGTTTCTTTGTGATGTCGCATTATATGTTGGTTCTTTTCCGACGGTCGCCTGAAACCCTTCTTGCAATAGTCACACCTGTGTGGATAGTCTTTAGTGTGGATGGATATGACATGCCGTTTGAAACCTGAAGCGTCCGTAGTGTTGTACTCGCAATATTGGCATTGATAGACCTTGCGACCACTGTGCGTCTTCATGTGCTTTTTAAGTTCATTCTGATGCCTAAAGCCACGCTTGCAACGCTTGCATTTAAATGGCAAGTCCTTGGTGTGAACGGACAGAATGTGACGGCTTAACGTGAAGGGGTCCGATGTCTTAAAATCACAGTGCCGGCACTGGTGTATTTTATTCCCCTTGTGCGTTTCAGCATGTTTTTTCAGCTCGGAAGGTCTGTGAAAGCCCTTCTCGCACACGTCGCACTTGTGTGGAAAGTCTTTAGTGTGCACCGAGATGACATGACGCTTTAAGTCACTGGAATTGGTGCTTTTATGTTCGCAGTGTGGACACTGGTGAGTCTTATGACCCTGGAAAATCTCAGTGTGCCTCTGGAGCTCCTTGTCGTCGGCGAATGCCTGCGGGCAATGGCCACACTTAAAGGGCAGTTCAGTCCCATGCTTGCTCTTTATATGAGTCTTTAAGTTGGACTGATCGGCACAACGGAAGTCGCAGTGCTGGCAGTGGTAGGGCTTCTCGCCCGTGTGGGTCCGCATGTGCTTCTTAAGTTCAGAAGGGTGGCGGAAGCCCTTGGCACACTCTACGCAGACATGTGCAAAGTTTTTGCTGTGCACAGCCAGCAAATGGCGGTTCAGGAGTCCCTGTTCGGCAGTTTCGTACTCGCAATACTTGCACTTGTGCAGCTTGGGCTCCTTGTCACGCAGTATGAGTTTGTTGGAGCTGAGCGGGCTGGCCTCATGATAGCGCCGCGTGTACTCCGTGTACTCGGGAATCCTCTCGTTCTTAATGATGAGCTTGTGGCTTTCCAGATGGTTGTGGAAACTCACCTTCTTGTTGGTGGTGAAGTCGCAGTCGGTGCACTGATACTTCTTCTTGAACATGTGGTCTGGGTGATTCTTCATGTGCCGTTTCAGAAAACCGCGTGATTTGAATTTCTTGCCGCAGATATGGCAGGGGTAGACGGTCAGGGGCTGTCCATCAGGACCAATGATTACAGCTAAAACAAAGGAGGAGGAAATGCTGAAAATAGACAGGTCAACACTTTACTTCTGTAGTGCCCTTTATAGTGGTGAGACAGGAGATCCATCAAGATAAAAAAAGGAAGGACTACTTTCCTTTTGAAACAATGACACCAGCATCCATTTTCAGGAGGCTTTTTGAGCAGTGTAGAGGTCAAGTTCACCCTCTAAAACATATGTACATCTCCCAATGGTGATGCTTCTTTTTTAATCTATCATTATTTGCTTTTATTGCTCTATTACATGAAGGTTAACTGGAATTAATGCTCAGACATGGGTTAACTACATATAACAGACCCTCACATTTTGAAATGTATCAATGTCATGTTTGAAAGTACAACATTTAATTTTTCTCCCAACATGCAAGTATTTTATAGCAATTTTTTGTTTCTGTGTTAGAGAAACACACTTAAGTTTCAGTCTTCTCATCAATAACAATATATATCGCAATATTGTTATAAAAATAAGGTTGTTACAATGCTAACATTTTAGATGACATTGATACAGATACCATTGGTCCCAATGCCATTGATACCATCGATACAAATTTCAGCATCAAAGCAAAAACTAATACTAGGCCAAGTATAAAAGGTCTTAAGCTTATTCAGTGAAGATCAGTGAGTGATTTTCTCTTTGTCTTTTGTTGCTTTATTATAATGACACAAACCACAGCAGGTTTATAAGGCTGCTGTCACTTTAAGACCGAATGCACGGATCTAATAAACTAACACTAGACATGTACCGGTATACGGTCATACGATATATCAAGATAATGAACATGCACGATATTGTTATACCATGAATAATTATTTATTACGAATTATTCCGATTTTTAGAATGCATTTTAAGAATACTTTACCCATCAACCGTTTTAAACCCGCTGTAACACCACATGGCGGAACGAGTGAAGGAGACGCACTGAATGAAAATGCACATTCACTCTCTGATAGCAGATGGCGCTGATGGAACAGAAGAAATGCAGTGGTTACCCCGGTAACCCTGGTAAACAAAGCAGCTGCGCTACTACAGTATTTAAATGTTTCAAATAGTCATTATGTGCGTCCCAATTCGCGTACTTATGCGCTATTCTATGACATTTTTAAGTACAAATAGTGCAAGTAGTGCGTTCACACAGAAAATTCCATAAAGAAAAAGTGCAATATAAATACCCGGATGATGCACTAAATTAACGGAAAAAACAAAGTGTTGAATGTTGGACACTTCATGCACTCAACTGTCGCAGCTTTAATTACATTACGGAGGGGGAGGGGGGATCAGACTCCGGTGTTTAATGACAAAATAAACTTAGAAAATTCATACACTACATGGATGAGTACATAGTGTATAAGTACAAAGTATATAAGTGCATAGTGTATAGTGCGTCATTTGGGACGCAACTATTCAGATTTTTGTATTAGCTATGGTGTTCATCACAGTACCAAAGACTTAAAGGGATAGTTCACCCAAAAATGAAAATTCTGTCATCATTTACTCACCCTCAGGTTGCTCCAAACCTGTATAAATTTCTTTGTTCACAAA
This sequence comes from Hypophthalmichthys nobilis, assembly GCA_037950665.1. Taxonomy (NCBI): domain Eukaryota; kingdom Metazoa; phylum Chordata; class Actinopteri; order Cypriniformes; family Xenocyprididae; genus Hypophthalmichthys; species Hypophthalmichthys nobilis. The sequence goes on along the minus strand of CM075491.1, from coordinate 22,971,746 downwards.
AGAAGATATTCTGATGAATATTTGTAACCAAGCAGATCTCGCCCCTCATTGACCATAGTAGGAAAAAAAAAAAAAAATCCTACTGCTTGGTATCTTCTTCTTTTGTGTTCATCAGAACAAAGAAATTTATACAGGTTTGGAACAACCTGAGGGTGAGTAAATGATGACAGAATTTTCATTTTTTGGGTGAACTATCCCTTCAAGGATATTTATTTACAAACTTAAACATTTTTATATTTTAATCTGGACTACAACATGCCCTAGATATTGATTGAATATGTAAATTTCAACAAAACACGTTATTAACATCAAAAGTTTGAACTATATTATTTAATGGACCTGAGCTAACATGAACTAACAGCTGTATTTTTAACTAACTTTAACAAAGAATAATAACTTCTGTAACAAATGTAGCTATTGCACATTGTTAATGTTAACACATTAACTAATGAGACTTTATTGTAAAGTGTTACCTACTGTTCTTTATAATTCTTTTTCACTTTAATCTGTTTGAAACATTTGTTTACTTTATACATTTTTGTGTATTTATTGTATTTAAATGTTCAGTTCTTTTTGTTACATGAAAAAGTTATTAAACCTGTTATAGTATGACAACACTTTTTTTGCAACTTATTTCAATATTGTGATAACACTGTATACCGTGATAAAAACTTAAGTAATAATTGCAACTTGAAAATTGTATATTGTCACGTGCCTACAGTAACTGACACACATCCTGTTTATGTTCAGTTAAGACAAAACCGACTAAGTTTACGAGGGTACTCGCCAAGACCGACATAATTTGGTGTATCTGACCATTGAAGTGTAATAAAATCAATATGAATACTTGGGACTCTGATTAAATTACAGTAAAAATTACTTTTGGCAAGTTTTTAGAAAAGCTGCATTACTTAAAATGGTAGTTTAAAACAATGCCAGGACAGTTATTTTGCTAGGTGACATTAGTCAAAAAGAAGTCATTTACTGACACTGTGATGAAAGATTAAGAGGACAAACATTTTTCTCTTCGTGAAATTACATGAGTCCAGGAACTCATGTTTTTGTTATGTTATGAGGTCAATTTGAATTAATGCTGACATAAAAATAGTTTCTAGTACTAGCCAAAGATCATACCTGTCTGGCACTGGCGTGTCTCTCCCCTCCTCTTCTTCTTGATCTTTTGCTTAAGCGCTCGGCTTGTGCTGATGCTGTCAGTGATCTGTAGGTAGGGAGTGGCTGCACCATTCTTACTTTCTAGACTGCTTCCTGTAGGAAAGCCATGACTGGTAAGCTGTTTGCATCGGACATTTACACCCTATAATTTCACTAAAAGGAAAGGAGAATGTTTTTTATAAATGTTAAGTTAGGTTTTAAGGTAACAGTTAGCCAAAAAGGAAAATTCTGTCATTAGTTTTCGCAGGGTTTTCCCAATCGAGGGTTCGCGAGCCCTTGGGTGTTCTTGAGGGAACTACAGCTGGTTTGTGAGTTGATTAAAAGCTAATAATTAATGAAATCATTAAAAGTTCAAATAAATAAATAAGACTGCACAGTTAATTGAAAAAAAAAATAAAAAAAATAATAATAATTCACCATATGGCTGCAAATATCAAATCGCAAAGACAGGGATTCGGCTGACAAAAACATTTGGGACACTCCAAGCTATCGTACGGCTTCAGAAGACTTTAATATAGACATAATTAGAGTACCATACTGTAGTAGGATAGTAGTCTGCTGTTCCGAAGTTAGCCAGAATTTTCATTTTTGGGTGGACTATTAATTTAAAGTAATTTTTATCTCTGTCCGCAACAAAAAAAAGTAAAGGACCATAAGCAGTTGCCCAGGCCGCAGGAACAAAGCTCTTGTTAACTGGTGTGTCCTCCAGTTGTGCTTCTGTAATAGCAGGAGCCTCTTCCTCCCCAACAATGACTTCCATATATACCTGGTCAGTCATCTCCGAACAGTCTACAGTCAGGACAGAGTATAACAAAAGCACATTTTTGAGTTGCTGTACGCACATGTAACTCTTCTTTAAAAAAAAAAAAAAATGAGACAGCGAACTCACTGATATCCTCCTCTCCTTGGCTGGCATCCTTCACAGCCATGTAGACCATCTTCTCTCTGGGCAGCCTGCCTGAGCCCACTGGTTCCAGCACCGCGTGCCCATTGCGAAAATCACTTTCTGCTACCACCTCTGTGCTGCCTACAACACAATCCCAACATATTTATCGTAAAGGGCATAAGTGGAAAATCAAAATGTCCTTGATATTTACATAAAAGCAGTTACTCTCCACCATGGCTCTTATTGGTAAACATTATTTTATTAATATTAGGCTTAAATGAAAATATTCTCACAGTGAGATGTGGTAACCACAGGTAAAACCATACATTGCTACTCACTACCACTGTCAAATTATATGTTATATAGGCCTATAAAAAAACTCCTAAACACAGGTACAAACTACACCTTAACAAAGACATGAATTATATATTCCCCTACCCACCTAATAAATATATTGCAATATAAATAGCTATAACATAGTATTCATTATAAATATTCCACATTTCCACAAACCATGGTAAATTACTATGGTTCATTCATAATAAATGTTTTTAAGGGTGGTGATTTTGGGATTTAAAAGCCTTCTATCTTTCATTCATGGCACATTTCTCCTGTTTTCCTCATCAGTCTTGTTGGGAATGTTGAGACTGTTTCATCCGATTTAAAACTAGTTTAATCATCGAATGATTTATAGTTTGTAAACGAGAGGTGTGTGTCGAATCGAAACGCTTCTCACTAGATGTTGCAATGCTGTTTAATAATGGTATCCGGAATCAGGAATAAATGCAGCTCCTTTAAGCTTTCGTTCCGTTATCCACTGGGCCGTGCTGCGTAGTTCAAAGTAAACTAGTGAAACACCTGAAAACAGCACTATTTGTTCTGTATTTGTTATTAACTGAGAAACAACTTCAGATGATTCAGTGACAGAGCGGTCCGAACGAATCCAATTAGTTTCAGATCATTATGCAAGAGCGTTTGGCCAATTCACGGAAAAGAAAGAATCGAGACAAATGATTGATTCACAAATGATTGGTATCGCTGGTTCCGTCGACAGAAATACGGTACCACAATATTCGCACGGAAAACGTTTCTCAGGTCAGTCGGAGGAGCGTGCATGGTACAAACAGTGTGTATATAGCCATACAGCTGCAGGCGCCACTGTGGCCACGTAACTAACCAAATTTAGCCGCACCGCCAGGAAAAGAGGAGGAGGGAGACTGTGGTGCCGCGGGCCGGATGAAGATGATTGGCGAGCCGAATTTGGCCCGCGGACCGCCAGTTGACGAGCACTGCTCTACACCCTCGAGATCTGCGCATTGTCTTCTCATGCAAGTGATCGGACAAGCAAAAGCAAAAACCCAGGCAGCATTTTCACATTAACAAGGCTGATATTAACATGAAATGATTAACTTTTCAACAAGATCTAACTAAGAAAAATCAATAATTTTAAGGGGAATATGCAAGACAGAAATATAGGCCTTCTCCATTCTGGAATAAAAATCTAAAATGTATACCAGTTGTCAAATTAGCGTGTCTACCGGTGTATCGCCCACCCCTAGTAAGAAAGGATACCTCAGATTTTAGAGAAAATTCTGATAAAAAGCTGATGTGCAGAATCATGTCATTTTCAATACTGATTTCAGGGCGACTTTAAAATGACTTTAAGCCAACTGGTGCACACAGGTGTCCAAGCAGAATAACCACCGGTATAGTTCAATATATGAATGTCTTTCACAAAGTTTGACAATCAGAAAATGTCCAAAGCTTTTTGTTTTAATTTTGGACACCATATCTATTGCTTTATATTTTAAACAATTTTTTGTGAACTTTTAGCTCAAGTGTTCAAATAGTTTTTGGGCTCCTTGTATATATTTTTATTACCCTGAGAAACCTCTACAGCTATACTAAACTTTTTGTGATTTTAACAAGTAAACGAAGCATTCTGGTGCACTCTGACAAGAAAATAAATGGAAAAAAACAACATTTGATTCAAGTAAAAAAAACAAAAAACAAAAAAAAAAAAACATTCATTGACACTAGGGCTGGGCATTGACAAATTTCACAATTAGATTCAGAAGCTTGCGATTTGATTTAGATTTGGTTACCTTTGATTCAATATTGATTAATTTAGGGTCTATCAGGTACAGTGCATGCTGAATTTCCTCAAAGAAAAATAATCTCTCTCAACTAACGCTGTAAACTATACAGGGAACCACAGTAAGTACAAAATGAATATGCAATAGCATATAGTGCATATATATTTAGCAAAATGCTCCTCTCTAATGCCTTGTTCCCACCAAGCGGTACGGTATAGTACAGATCAGTACGGTACGCAATTATTGCCGTTTCCATTGTCAGAAGTTGTGAATGGTAACCTAATTCCGAACCGTACCACTTTTCTGGGACTCTAGGTACTTTGGGGTACCAAGCACAGCAGTCTGGTACTAAAGGGTGGAGCTAGACTCACTGCAGAACGTTGATTGGTTGACAGAGAATCGTCACTTGCGCGTGCTACAAGAGGAATGACAAACAGCCACATGCTGAGAAGCTAGAACAAGATCTGCTGTTTGTCCCCCATTGTTGTTTACTGTGTCGCTTTCTTCTTTGTGCGAGAATGATATCGATTGGTACTTTCCAGCATACACCACACCTATCAAGTAAGGGTACTGTTAGCAGTGGAAACGCAAGCTGGATCAGAGTTTACCATTCCGAATCGTACTGAACTGTACTGTACTGTCCTGTACCGCTCGGTGGAAGCGAGGCATAAGTTCATTTTTGTAGCTGACTATTAAGTTTTTGGGCATTTAACGGCTTTTCTGAGGTAAATGTGACATTTTTACAAACTGTTTTATTGATGCCTTTCTGCGGTTGAAACACTGATTGATTGATTACATGTGACATGATTTTGGTAAGTTGTACTGTATCTTTTAACATACCTTCAGATGTTCATTTATGTTTATTTCATGTTGTAACTATTAAAGCAGAAGAGATGGTCGGTTCTTGAACTGAAGTGCTACAGCGATCTGTCATGCCACAGATAGGGCACTATGAAATCAGTTTTATTTTTTCCCAAATTATGTTTTTTCTGTTTTAATTTTTCTGGATTCCGTTATTTATTTATTTTTTTGGACTCCATTTTAAATTACATTTTAGCAATCAAAAAGCATGTCTAATTAATTGAAATAATGAAACATCCAATTTACCAACAATTTATTAAAAGTTTAACAAAAAATGTTACATTTTTTAGGGCCCTATGATATACGTTTTATTTTTACCAAATTTTCTTTTTTAACTTTTCTGGATTCAATTTTAATGGTTTAATTACATTTTAATAATCAAAAAGCATGTCTAATTAATTGAATTCTTTATTAAAAAAAAATTTATCAAGTAAAATAAGTATTTTTTATGAAATGTTTTTTTTTTTTTTTTCAGAAATTGTTCCGTATTTTAATTTTTCCGGCAATCAAATGAACGCATACCATTTAATTTATCTTTTAATCATGAAATTAAACTTTTTTGTCAAACAATGTGCTGCACAACAGAGCTGTACTGTTAAAATTAAAACATGGAAGAAAAACTGAGATTATTCCTTAAAAAGATCACTTTAATAATTTATTATTAAATTAATTTATCAAAATTCTACTGTACAACACTAATATGTTTCTGTCAAGTTAAATCAAACTTTTATTTTGAAGGGTTGCTGAGAGCTTTGAGTTTCTCTGTGTTTATGATAATAGTTATCTCAAACGAAGTGGTTAAATGCTGATGAAGTGATTTTCAGAGCGGCTCCGGAGATAAATTTCGTGTGTTCATTTCCTCATATAGTTAGGCGACAGAGGATGAAAACACTGCGAGTGTTACAGGTGCTTCAGTGTGCGTGCGCGTGTGAGGTAAATGAAACTGTGCTTCCTATTTGCAGTTTAATATTTTCACGGACACTAGTCTATATTTGATTTAAGTGTACTGACCTGCTTTTTAATTATTCATCAAAAATTTGACAAATTCCGTGAGTCTCACTCCAGTCTATGGGAAAGTAGCCCATTTTCGATTCTTGTGAGGTTTATTGTGCTTGCAATTTCACCCCGACCTCCCCCCCACTCCCCCTGAAAAAAACTCTTCGGATCAACCCGATTCACATAAATGAAATATTTTAATTCAAAACAGCAAATTTTGGCGAAAAGTGACTGTATATTATCTCCATGGAAATGGTTTTGCCTATTTTAGCGTCCGCAGCAAGAATGGTATTATTGTCCGTGTTGATGACTTTTAAATCCCTATCCTTAAGAATATGAAAAAATAACAGTGAAAATATGAGTAGTAGCAATCAGCTTGTAGCAAAGATCTGAAATGTGTTCCTTACCAATTTCCACATCTTCATCTCCATCGGCCTTAAAGATGTAAACTTTGATGACCTCAGAGCTGAACTCATCCTCTTTCGAGCCATCGTCATCTTGGCCCACATCTGCACTGATCTTTAAAGATGCATCTCCAATGTCTAGCTTTTCCCCAACCTCATCCACTGCAAAGAAGCCAAATATCAAACATTGCTGTAGAGCCAATCAATCCAAGCTGGCATGTAACAGCAAACTCACAGGAAATCATGAGGTAGTCCTCTGAAGTGCTCTTCACATCCTCCTCATCATCCGCTTTAATAGTGACATCAGATGGCATGGTGTCATGTGACTGGATGACCGTCTCTGTGTCTGTCACCATGACCTCTGCAGACACCAGGTCGTGGTCCAGTGGACTCTGATCGTGAGGTGACATGAGGTCAGCCACAAACACCTGATCAGGCACAGTCTCCTCGATCAGATCAGCGCCGCCATCCAGAGCCTCTTGGATGGCCACCTCGGCCGCCAGGATAGACTCAGACATGATTACTCCCTCAGTGGTGATGACGTCCTCATGACAGATGTCAGGCCCTTCCACCACTTCAGCCTCTAGGCCAGTCTCCAGCATGATACCCTCATCCGTCACTACATCTGAGACCATCACGGCCTCCGGCACCGACACCACTATGTGCTCACCGTCAATGTGGGCCAGGCCACCCATCCCTGCAACTGCCCAAGAGAATATCACAATAAGCATGTCTGGAAGTTTTCAAAACTAACAAAGTATTTAATGTAGTGGTTCATAAATACTGTTGTTGTTTTTTCATTAAAGGGTTAGTTCACCCAAAAAGTCAAATTATGGCCGTCATGGAGATAATGAAAATATCTAAAGACTGTTATGAAAACGAATGTTAAAAATAAAAATATGACATAAAAACCTGTCTATGAAAACATGAACACGTGATTAGAACACTGTTAGATTATGATTATGATGCAGCAATGTTATTAAGAAGCATCTAAAAGGAATAGCTGCCTGAGGTGAAGAGTGACTTTATGCCAATAAACTGAAGCCCGTTCTATGACACATCTTATGATATTAATCAGATAACTTGTTTATATTAAACATTACAACTTGTATCTGCATAAAAGGATGCAAATGCCAGTGAACTTTAAGTTACGCACTATAGCGAGAGTGAGTGAGAGAGAGAGCTCCCGCCATGATGCATTTTCATGAACTTTCACTTTCGGGCAAGGACAGAATTTACTATAGATTTCTATAAAGTTCTCATTATAATGCTATGTTTATGGCAGATTTGTGCTTTATTTTCATCTAGGCTACATTATTATTATTATTATAACTTTCATCTGCAAAAAGTTCACGAATGCAAATGTGAGCTTGACCGAAAGTGTAACTCCTATTGCGCTTTAAAACGAAAGCCAACAAAACAAAAGCACAACAAATTCATATTCTATTAGGCTACATTAGTGTCACTACTGTACTTTTTTATTTATTCTAATTTTTGAAAATCACTGATGATCATAGGTGCCGATTTATCCGGTGGGTGGATTTATCCGATTTATCCACTCTCCATGAGAAAAAGCACGTTGAGATTCGTGACGACAGGACAAAGTTTGAGCGCGTCCAGTGCAAGAGTCAAAGAAATCTGCGTCCGAGCAGAGAGATTCGTGCTCGTGAATTACATGGATGCGCTCTCACATGCGTTACAAATGCGCTCTCGACATTAACGAAATAGAAACCTCAAATGGACTATAAAAAAAAAAAAAAAAAAAGGCTTCAATCGATTTGTATTGGTTCAAATGAAATGAGAATATCTTGTGTTTTTCCGTCGGTGCTCGGGGGCTCGGCGACCTATGCTGATGATTATTGTTAAATTAATTATGAATATAATTTAAAGGATATTTTCAGCACAAGATAAAAGCTTGGCGCTGACGTCTTCTGATGCATGCTGTGGCAAGCTAAACAATCAGAGCTCAGGGCGCCGCCCAAAGTGCTGCTATAACCAATCAGGAGGGAAAAAAAAAAAATAAAAAAAAAAATAAATAAAAAATATCGATCATCGTTTACATGACCGTGAAGTGACGATCGATCAAGTACTCGATCGCTGTTGCACATCCCTATTAAATCCATGGTTAATGTTGGTGATTTGTGGACTGAAAAGCCTTCTGTAACTTCCCTAACAAAAAGTAACCGTACCGACAAGAAAAAAAGGTTGCATTTGGTCGCAGTCTGAAGCCCTGTAAATGATAACAGAATTTTCATTTTGGGTGAACTTTCACTTTAAATGATGACCGATATGTACAAGATGCACACAAAATGGTTCTTGTTATTATAAACACCCACTGCAGTTCTGTCGTCTGCTGCTTTAAATGCTCTATGGATGCTTTAAAGCAGTATGGATTCTGATTGGCTGTCAATGTTTTATCATTTATCAGCTGGAAAAAATTGCTCTATAAGTGATTACAATGATACTGTTCCTGTGTCTTTATCATTATATTTGTGTGGACTTATCATAGAATTACAATGATTATTACAACTTTACAGTTATTGTTATTATATTATCGTTCTTAATGTGAACACTGTGTACTGTGCATTGTCACTGCACAAAGCAGCCATGTGAAGCTGAAAAACTTTAATTATAATAAGAACTCTATAAAATGATCAGTTAATGTCATAACATAAAATTGGCCAAACATTAGGCAATTAATTGCCTCATTATTTTAATGACTGTTCCTTACCAAAATCTGGCATTATCATAGTATGGGGCATTTTCAAATCCTTGTGAAGCTCCAGGATCCCTCCACCTTGATCCATTATCTGTGATTTTTCCACAATACTGTAAAAGTGAAAACATTGCAAACAATAAAAAATAAAGGACTGCTATGTGAGGAACATGGTAGAAATATAAATAGTCACAAGAAATGACAGACAATTCAATCCAACACACTGAATTAAAGGCACAATATGTAAGATTTTTAGATTAAAATATCCAAAAACTACTAGAACAATGTTACATATTTTATTGACTAGTGTACTTACATTATCCCAAATGTTTCCAAGAAAGTGTAAATCTAGAGAAATAAGCAATTTTAACCAGGACACGGACGGTGTCGGTGCATCGCCTATCAATGACATCATCCCATGTGACATGGAAACACCAAAGACACTTTAATATATTATTTGTTTTATCAGATAGGTGAGCAGCTGTTTGGATGGATACATTCATTGACAGAAAACTAATCATGTTATATAACTCAACACAATAAGTCTTATTGTTTAAATCTCATTTTCTTGATTTACAGTGAGTACCATGTTTTACCATGCCTAATATCGATCTAGATTACTGTAGTGTGCATTAAGTGTCTCATAGTAGCCGCCAAGCGAACGAAGAGTAGCACTATAACAACTTTCAAAACAGGGAGAAGAGGAAGCGGAAACGGCAACTGCCGCATAAAAGCTCCGCTGCTCTCGAGCCGTGTGTCGCGCTCGTCTCTCATTAGCAATCGCTCCAGCAGCCTCGTTTCTGCTCGCACAGCTCTCAGCCCTGCTCTGCTTCATACTACAGTAACGTTAATAATCTCATCCATGTACATGATTTCTGCCCGAGTCCTGTCCCGAATTCATTTCCACCGGCTGTAGACGTGAAGACAACACCTCCCATGATTCCACGAAATCAAGGCGTCATCAAGTCCCTGCCCTTGATATACAATCACTGAAGAACGCATTTGGTTTTAATGAGTAAAAAACCTATACGAGGGTATATTCGAACCCAGAACCTCTGACGTGCTTAAAAGTTCTACCAACTGACTATTATTCGCTCCCACGCATCTTGCGAATCTGTGTACATAATCACTGTCTTGAAGAATTTGTACTATATAATTATTTTGATGTAAATATGAAAATATTGCATTAAAATTTTTTCTATGAATTCCATGTCAATAAATCTCAATGTACTATTGAAATTGATTTCTTGATATCATAATGCTATTTTTTTGTTCATTTCAACAAACGTAGTGTAAATGCAGGTATCGGATACAGGTCACCTTAAAAGAAGATGTAAGCGGGTCATCAAAAAAATTTACTAGTCAAAAAAATAAATTTAAAAAATCGTAACGTGCCATCAAGACCTGCAGTGTAAATGGGGCCTAAGCAACCTCTAGCGGCGAAAACTTACATATTGTGCCTTTAATATGAATATTCATTAAACAACTAATTTTTTTAAATGATTTGCTTTTTTCTAATCACAAGCATGTGGCACTGAGAGTAAAAATTGCTATTTAACAAACCTTCACATTTGACAGTAGTTCCCTTCACATAAAAGTGTCACAAACATTAAGCAAAACTGTAAATCTGGCATCTGGGAGGAAAGTGTCTGAAAGAAACAGAGACAAAGAAAGAAACAGTATATAACATTATAACAAAGACTAACTTGGGTAGATTATAACTAAAAAATCTTGTTTGTTTCCAAATATAAAAAGTTGAGAAAAACAAGATATCCCAAAACATAGATCAAAAACATACAAGCACAGCAACAAAATAAAACAGTATATAAACATAAACTGAGCTGGTCATTCAGAAAGTTCAAGTTGCAGTGATTTCTTTACATTATAATAACACAACCTTAATAACATTTATATTAAAATGCAGAAAATTATATTTTAAATTGAAATCAATAAAATGGTTTATTATAATCATATACAGTTAATATTACATTAGACTTCATTACTAATAACAACGTAATAAGTATATCAATGCTGTGAGGGGGTTTCCAACATGACGTCATCTCTCTCTTTTTTGGGGGGGGGAATAGAGTACTACTATAAGTTTACAGCATTTAAAAAGTAGCGCCAGAAGTATAACGTCTTATTTTTTTAAAAATGACTGCGGTGTCTGAAAATGTGCGAAATCGTTGTCAGCGCTACGCTCACGGCAGTGATGATTTTGTAAACTGAAACCTACTACGACAAAGGCTGGACTCATTAATATTAATTCCGTCACGTGACTGTGACAACCATTGCCTTACTACGCAACGCTGAAAGGTGAGCCTTCGCCATAGTAGATTTCGTAATTGAGCGTACTAGTACATGTGTGAGAGTTTCATCGAAACAAAGTTTGGATTGTTGCATTGACTCAGTACAATTGAAAAACTATGCAAAATACAAAGCATAACGTTTCGAAATTCACTTTAATATTTCAGGAGAAATCGGTACATACGCAGCTAAAAGCTTGCGCAAATGCATCCGCGTTACTGCGCCATCTTGCCCTCCGCCATTACACTAAATGCTAAACAGCTAATAGCATTAGCTAACTAATATGTTAATACGTAATTGAGTACAACACAACCCGAAGTATCACAAAAATGCGCAACCTAGACGCATTTTCTGCATTTACTTCGTATACGACTAATTAATGCGTCAAAAGCAAAACGCGCGATCGTTTTAGGGCTCGTTTTGCGCATGGCCCCGCTAGCAGGAGCGCGCACTGGGCGCTTCCTCGCGCTTTAACACAACACAAGGCTTAGTCAGGCCCACACAGGCCGACTGGGCCGACGACGACCGTTTTATACACATGCTGTACAAATCCAAAACGCTTTACCTACTCCGCGACTGCCTTCAGAGCGTTGATAAGTTTCGGATCCCTTCGAATTTGTTGTTATTTATTATAGTTAATTTTCCAACGGTAGCACTACTGCGGCCTGTACATTGAGGATCCCCGAACGCTCTTTCCCAGGCCTAAGCCAATCACGCTCCTCGATTCGTCGCCTCCGCCAATCAGATTGCTCGTTTCTAAGCCTCGGCCAATCAGAATGTTCGTTGACAACAGCAGAAGGAGGGGCAGAGCAAACGCGGGCGACGCTTTACGTCACCTCATACGACAACATTGCGCTTTCTGCCTAAATAAGTTACGGTGCAATTGGCGTTATGCTGTAATGAATAAAAGGTCTGCTCTCACACACTTGTGCTAACCCACCCCACCCTCCACGTTTACATGCTCGAACAACACAACACATACGTTATAAATGTATTTTGACTTTTGACAACATTAAAACATGGAGTTTCTAATGTGTTAATGCCCAAAGTTTTCCCCTCCAGTGTCGCTGCCCAGCAAAGAAGGAACCCTGGAATGAATAAAATTGCTCTACTGTTAGTTTTATTGCTGAAATTGTTGATTTATTTATTTGATTCTGAGGCACTCTATCATCATTGCATACCCAGATATCTCCAATTGAACTGGCTTAGTGCATATTTAAACCTAGACTACTCAGGCATCAAAATTCAAATTCAAACTTCCAAATGGAGTCAAGTGTAGTAACTTTAACAACAAGCACTCTATATTAAGAAACAGTGTAGCAGTAGTAATGTACCTTGGCACATTGATGTGATCTCAATAAAATAATTTAAAAAAAAAAAAAAAGTAAATTATTTTCTTCTCCTTTGAGATCAACTTTTGAGAACACTATTCTTCTATATTGCTCTTATGTCTTTTTGATACAAAACAGACAAATTCCGTGCTTTACAGAAAACAACTATTCCTTCATCAAATTAAAAATTCTCACTTTTTTCCCCCACATAGAAATCATATATCCTTCATTTCTAAAAATAGATAAACATGCAAAATCAACATCAAGTTATTCCACAGCATCTAGGAATTAAATTCCACACATTGTTTCACAAAAACTACATGTATTACAAGACACAAACCTTTTTCATTATTCAAGTTCTTATACTTTTTCAAACCTCCCTATTCGCATGAAATTAAAAGCACACTGATGTTTGAAAAACAAGCAAATATAACAGTCTTTGAACACAAACTGTGTCAGATCCACCGTTCCTCCATAGTCACTCTTATTATTGAGACTCTGGATTCATTCACACTCTTGTTTTAGGGCCTCTGTGTTGATTTTCCTTTCCATGTCTTTTTAGGCATTGGTGGCGTGTTGGATTTCACTGTGAAGGGTGATAGGTGGAGTTCTCAGGGCTTCAGTAACAACCATCTTTCCAGGATTCATCAGAGATAGGAGCACAGGGTTTGGTCATTCCCAGTGATCTGCTATGGAAGTAAATAAGCAAAATAATCAATTTCAAATAACTTACACTGCTGCCGTAGCCATTGTGAATTTTGCAGATTGTAAGGTACCTTCTGGGTGTCTGTGGAAGCCTGCCTCTAGAAGAAGGCGATGTTGGTGTCACACCTCTTCCAGGCGTTTGCCTGGCTACAGCAGCGCTCCTGCAGCCCGAGTATGCTGCACCATTGGTGGGACCCGGGGACTGAACCCTCCTTATCCCTCCCTGGGCACCTGGTGGCCCTTTGGTATGCTGTCGCACTGCAGACATAGAGCCCACGGGACTGAGAGCTTTCATGGGTGCCCGCAGATAGAGAGGGGACTGGCCATCGCCCCTCATCCTTGCAGATGATACACCTGCAAGAGCACCCAATCACAAACACTCATGTAATATCCTCATCAGTGTTATTAATATAGAAAATTTACAGTTTTAACCAGCAGTCTAAACTTTACAGAAAGTATAAGAAAGACTTTCACACTGACAAAAAAAAAAAAAATTCTAGACACTTGCAGGAAACACCAAGTAAGAGGACTTGGTTCATAACCGTAGTGATAGTGTCACAAGCCATTATTCCTCGCCCAGGCAAGCAGAAACCGGAGACCTCATTTATGAAGACATGCGCAGAATGATCCTAATGTTAATGTGCAACAGCTTCCAAAATGTATGTACAAAAACAAAAAAGATGTTCCTAAATGAATCCCTCTTAATAAATCGCTGTTCATCTTAAATCCATGCACAATATGAACAAGTGCATTAACTCCATCTACAAACGCCTACAAATATGCCGTCATGGTTCAGATGAAGTACAGCGCTCCTCATCAATGGGCAAGAAAATCGCAGCACGCTCTTGGAAAACGTATGTCCTGCATGGCCCGTTTTTTTGCCAACATGTGTGTGAGATATTCCAGGAATTCATAAACATATTGAATTCATTTCAGTGATGCAGTTATCACAAAGCAGTTAATATGTTGCTCATTTGCGCATATAATGATATTAATGCACTGGATTTGACAATAATTGGATATGACTATCTATTTATCTTCACATTTTAATAAACAATGTTGAATTATTTTAATTACTGGTTTAATTACTTCATATGCATGCTCTTTAGTTGACCTACGCCTTTATAAATCCAGATTTGCTCCTCACTTTTGAAGTTGGAGGGAAAAGTTGAGCCGAAAGATGTCTTGGTAGGGAGCAAAATACTCAAGGAAAGCTGGATGCCATCTGATGAAGCAAGCTTCTGTTCAAGACAACAGTCTCAAAGGAAGTGGCTAAAGAAGGCATTCCCCTTAGGCCCGGTTCAGACTACACAATTTTAGCCCGATTTTGCCACGATCTGCTTGACATAGGGTGTCGTGGGGATTCATAAATGCCAATGAGCATCAGGATGCAAGATTCGATCGTTTCGTCTCATGTAGTGTGTCACAGTGGACGACAACCGATGCTGCATCTGAGACGCTTCACAATGTCTCGACAGAAAGACTAGCCTCCAGAGAGGAGCAGGATGAAAGACTCAATGCAAGATGGGCCATTTAGGGCAGGGGTATTTAATTAAAGTTCTAAGAGGTTCAGTCTCTATAGCCCAAAGTATACTTCACTTTATACACATACGCAAGGGTCAGCGTACAGTGCGCATGGCGCAAATTTCGTCATCAGAAGAGTACACGCACTGCCAGATTTTTGTAACTTTGTACGCACAGGTCACACATGTGCATTTATATATTTTTTTGCAGTATTTAGTTTAGCCACAAGGTGGCAACCGTGCCCTGGGGGCATCGATTCACAAGGTAGTCAAAGAAAACCTGCATAAACAGAACGCAACGCATGCAAGCTACAGCGACAAAGGAGGCCTACATAGACGAGAGACTGTGCGAAGAGGTTAGAATGTACCCTCATTTGTACAACTCTAGCATGAAAGGGTTATAACCCATGGTGAGAGATTGCTCAAAACAATGCATGCGTCTAACACCTGTATACGCGTATGCGTCAAATGAAGAATACTTTGCAAGGCTGTGCATTCGACTGTAAAGCTAGTTAAAGTATTTTTTTTTTTTACCAATATTTACCAAAAAAAAAGGTAATTATTTCTCCCAAATGGAGATATATATATATATATATATATATATATATATATAAAAAGGTAAGATCAGGGGCCGTATGTAAAAAGCTGCTCAGAGTAAAATTTTAGTCTTAAGTGTTTCAAAATTCTAAGAATGTTATTTTACTCTTATTCCTAGACTTAAGAATAAGTGTGATTCATAAAGGTTCCAAAGTGTTAAGACTAGGACTTAGCTCCTAAATTATTTAAGGTATCCTAACCTTGGAGTAACAAGATGGCAGCACAGAGGAGGTGACACACACTTTCCATCAAAGATATAATGCATTAGAGTTACATGACAGAGAGTTGATAAAACAATAAAAGCTTGACTGTCAAGGTATTCTTTTTGTAACTGACCTAGTAAGAAATTTAATAACTCCTCCCACTCTACAAATAAATGCTCTATCTGCAGAAATGAAGAATTAAATTTTTTGGCGACTAAAAATGCAGCAGTGCACCAGTGATGACTTGGACCCATCAGTCCACAGTAAGCAGGGTCTTAAATAGTACTAATGTGGTACTAACCACAAACATACAGTAGTGGCCAAAAGTGATTTGCAGAGGTTTTTAATTATTTATTTTTTTAAATGACCCTACAAGTCTGCTTAAACCATCAAAATATGAGAAAAATATTTAACATATGAGGGAAGAACAAAACATTAAACTTAGTGAAGATATTTATCTGACAAAATTTGGCAAAAAAGGAAAACTACAGCTACAGGTTTTAGAAAAAGAAAAAAAAAAAAAAGGCTCACAGGAAAAAGCATACATTGACTGCAACTTAATCAGTTATTAATATTTCATTAATCAAATAAAATTATATCAGCACAATTTGACGTTTCACTATGCTATCACATAAAACAATTGACTCCAAGCACATTTTTAATAATATTTGAATAAAGGGTGAATATGTACATTTTCCTATGCTGAACATCACTTTTGGCCACTACTGTATGTCAGTTCATTGACTTTCCAACTGACCATCAAACCAAGCGGCAAAAGCAAGCCATTTTTATGGGGATTTCAGGCTTCCCTGGAGTTGTTGGAGCCAATGATGATGAAACTCATGTTGTGTAAATGAGGAGACGTATATCAATAGAAAATGATTCCACAGCATCAATGCTAATTTGTGGTAATTTTGCACAATGCAAAGCAATTTTTTAAAAATAAATTTAAATATTGAAGTTTTGGTGTCTTCATTAATGATTTTATTATAATTACATTAAAGGGGTCATATCATGAAAATCTGACTTTTCCTGTGTTTAAGTGCTATAATCAGGTCTCTAGTGCATCTACCAGCACAGAGAATGTGAAAAAGGACAACCCTGTAACTTTGTTTTGGTAAGCCTTTCTCTGCAAGCATCTTATTATAATATTACCGCCCCCTGAATCTGTACGTTTCCACCCACGATGCCGCCATTGTTTTCGCAAGCGACGAGTAATACTGGTCCTGGAGTGCAGCAGCAGCAGCTGTCCTGCAGTTTAGCTACAACCGTGATCAAACACACTTGAATGTCTTCATACTAAAGCTACGTGAAGGAAGGTGAGCTGTGTCAGAGCAAAACTCTGCAACGTCCCTGAGCTCGTGATATGTCTCAGCTATGTAAACATTATCACTGATCTGTTAACGGCTATAATAGCAAACATATGAGTCTCCATAAACTCCCTGGCATCTGAGCCACTAAGGACGCAGTGGTGTAATTTTATTTGTGAAGGGAAATGTGGCTAGATAAATTCATACAGCAGTATGTGTAAGTCATTAACACTACAATGCTTCACACGATCGTCAGTAAAACACAGGATTTGCACAGAAATTGATTCTCAAAGATACCAACTGATCCAATTTCATATACATTTCGTGATGTTGCAAATTGTCTTCCTGAATGTGTTTAGTTAGCACGTTGCTAATGTACTGTTAAATGTGGCTAAAGTTACCATTGTTTCTCACTGTATTCACGGAGACCAGGGCCATTTCGTTATTTTCATTTTTAACCCAAAAACGCGTGTAGTGTGTATAATTCATAAACACATCATTTTTATTGAGTCTCTCAAACAGTGTGTAGCTTTAGCCACATTAGCCGTGCATCACACTATCAAAAACATTCAGAATCCAATTTTAGCAAACATCCACAAAATGCATGCCATACCTATGTTATATGCTGCATCAAGAACAGTTTGTAATGATCCATTTTGTGAATTACATTTGCTGTGTTAGCTTCTGTATTATGTACGCCTCAGTGTATTGGAATGACGAGCAAGCTTGGGGGCGGGGAGCATGAGCTCATTTGCATTTAAAGCAACCCACCCAAATTTGACAAGCTATAATAAGTGATCTGTGGGGTATTTTGAGCTGAAACTTCACAGACATATTCTAGGGACACCAGAGAATTATATTACGTCTTGTCAAACGGGGCATAATAGGTCACCTTTAAATGTTTGGTGTCATGCTGCTGTGACTTCGCCCTTGCAGGCTTACTACTGATTTGGAGGTTGAGAGCAGCCATTTTGGGTTGACATCATTGTAGTCGTTAGTTCACAACACTTAAGTGTCACCTCAGTCAGCACTTAAGAATTAGTTTTGCACTTTGCTGAAAGTAACTTTTAGCTTCTTTATAAAAGTCTCCTACTCTTACAAAAATCCTACTTTTTACTAAGAATTTTTTGACACTTAAGTCAAAGCTTAAAGTCAGGGCATTTTTGAGAAGTTTATATGGGCCCTGATGTTTTATCAGGCTATTATTATTATTAGTAGTATTACTACATTTAGACACCTACATCTATCACACATAGAAGGCCTTGAGACTGAGAAAACATACTGGGGGTGCAGGGTTTACCTCTTAAAGAAACATATGGCCTATTTTTATATTTTTCTCTAAACTACTAAAACCAAACAACGTACATAATCTAATAATCAAAACTCTCATCATGAGCACAAAAAGTTAACTAGTAATTTTAAAGTTTTTTGTCTTCCCTTCATATCTATAAATAATTTTCCAAATTATAACACTGTTTATGAAATGTTCTTAATATGCTGATTAATAATGCTAATGTATAAAAATAAAAAACATCTAAAAGGCACCACACGTTAAAGGGATAGTTCAACCAAAAATTAAAATTCTGTTATCATTTACCCTCAAGTTGTTCCAAACCTGTATGAATGTTTTTCACCTGAAAAAGTTAATATTTTGAAGAATATAGGTAACCAAACAGTTGATGGGCCCCACTGACTTACATGGTGTTTTTTTCCATACTATTGAAGTCAATGGGGCCCCATCAACTGTTTGGTTACCTATATTCTTAAAAAAAAATCTTCTTTTGTGTTCAGCAGAAGAAAGAATACAGGTTTGGAACAACTTGAAAGTGAGTATAAATGACAGAACAGAGTCATAAACCTTTGTTGTTCACCAGGCTACTAACTTCCAGGCTGACCTACAAAAATACATCATCTCTGCACATCAAAGGATGTGCTATAGTGCCAATACAGGTGCAACAGGTTTTAAGAGCAGAAGACTAACAGTGTGAGAGACAATGGATGTGAGGGGAGGAGAAACTGGACAAATAGTGTACTGTCAGTTCAACAATGGTTCAGAGTTAAGAACTGGTCATACAGAAACCAGACACACACCTGTACAACTCAACATCCATTCATCTCACCGCTATGATGGGTATTATGGGGTTGTGGACAATGGAACTCTTGAAAGAGTGGGTTAGAGGCACATCATTATTATACAGCTGTACCTGAGGAGTAGGGTTAAGGGTGAAGGTGAAGCAGAGGAGTGGGGTACCAACCTGTAGGGGAGTGGGGCAGACGGGACGTGCGGTTGCTTGAACTCTGTAAGTTAGCCTCCATGCTGCGGCTGTTTCTGACTGCCTCCAGAGAGTGCAGGCTGGTGCGCGGGGTCAGGTTAGGCATGCTGTGCCTGAGCTCCTCTGAAAACCACACACACAGCCTGCTTAACACACTACCTGCCCACTGAGAATATGTTGCTGTTTGAAATGCAGAAGGAATACATGCAGGTGCAATGCTGATCAGCCAGTCGACAATATTTAAGGGGGATGTACCATGCTGTGTGTTTTCTCTGAGGTCCACTTATATAGTTTATCATGACCACTTTGTCCCTCTCTGACCCTTAGGATCAAACAGGTAGTTTTTGTTGCAGAGCCTATAAGACCTCACAACACCTCTTCATATGTGTAATTAGTAACAGTGCTTTGTTGTGAGCTGGGACTTTGCTGACAGATCCAAAACTGGTTTAAATTCCCCATCCTTCAATAACAGCCTCTTTGCAAAGTTGCATTACACAGTTACAGACAATCTGCACTTAAATGTGCCGCTCAAGTTGTCAAGATCAGACCAAAATGATCAGGGACTTTCAGCTGCACATTTTACTCTTATCATTAGATCTTCTAGTATTTAAGAATAACAGAATCTGTTCCTTTCCCACTTTGCTACCTCACCGCAAAGTTACTGATTACTCTGAACACAGTTTTTGAAGCTCCAAAAAGCGCATCCATCCATCATAAAAGTAATCCATATGGCTTAAGGGGGTTACTAAATGCCTTCTGAAGTGAAGGGATGGGTTTTTGTAAGAAAAATATCCATATTTAAAACTTTATAGACCAATTTGGAGCAGACACAGTCACGTTACTTGCAGATGCGCGTGCATAGTGGTGGCAGAAAAATAGCGGTAACAAGTGGAAAAATGTGCAAAATCCACAGAATAAGAGAAAAATGTTTTGTGCCTTTGGATGTCAGAATCGGAATGCAACAAATATAGTCTTCATTTTTATAGAGTACCGTCGTTGAAGATGCCCTTTGAAGCTAAACGGAGACATTTATGTTGCAAGTCACAGACTGGACTGATGAAACCTGCAATGATTAGTCTACTATGAAAGCATGAATTTGAAATAGTAAGTCTACATAATATTCACATATGCAGTTCATAGGGGGCATACATAGATAGCAGTTGCAGCATGAAATATTTAAACCTATAAAAAACATCATCGCTGTTTGCAAAAACAAAATAGGTCTATAAACTACAATCAATGCGCGCTCATGAGAGATTAGAGTTCTGGCAGAAGGGTGACCTCTGACCCAAAGTATGAAGTAGGACGTATGGCGTAGGAGTAGCGCAAGTTTAGGTGAGAATTGCACGTTTTTCCTAAACATCTTGTACTGAAAGCTACAGCAGTGCCAAGTATTTGGTCCTCAGATGGTACGGTGTTACATATTTATAATCTTTAAGCGTGTTTGTAATAAACGTCAAGCCAGATTTTAACGATATTAAGAGACCAAGTGTATCATTGTTAGAGTTTTGCTAATCAAATCAGTAGATACATAAGTTTACTCAAGTTGAATATGTGCCGGTGTAGTTTATCTTACTGTTGCCTTTGGCTTGCTAAGTTGGGGTTTATAAGACACTTAATATTCAGTAATATTATTGATTTAACTACACTGACACGATTGTATGAGAACAAAACTTGAACTGAATTGATGAATAAGGTCTTCTGTAGAGCTGTTTTACAGCAGAATTAGATTTTGTCTAAAGAAGTTTGCATCATTGATTGTTATTTCCCATTTATTACTATGAAGTTGCTTTGTGAAGCTGTACTGTATAAAGCACTATATAAATAAAAGGAGACTTGACTTGGCTACCGTAAACCCTTGACGCAACATGACATTAAGAAAATGATCATTTTTTACAAATACTTCAACTTTTTGGCGCAAAAACATTGCTAACTTCATAAGCTAACACCCAGAAACAATGCATTTCATGACCTCTTTAAATGACAATTCTTCATTCTACAACACAGCATCAATGATCCCTAATATCTGCGGGGCAAGTGCATCCATAATTTAGTTCATCAATCAGTTGTACAAGCAATTTGTCTTAAAACTGGATTTCCACCAGGCTTATGTACAGTGGGTACGGAAAATATTCAGACCCGCTTAAATTTTTCACTCTTTGTTATATTGCAGCCATTTGCTAAAATCATTTAAGTTCATTTTTTTTCCTCATTAATGTACACACAGCACCCCATATTGACAGAAAAACACAGAATTGTTGACATTTTTGCAGATTTATTAAAAAAGAAAAACTGAAATATCACATGGTCCTAAGTATTCAGACCCTTTGCTCAGTATTTAGTAGAAGCACCCTTTTGATCTAATACAGCCATGAGTCTTTTTGGGAAAGATGCAACAAGTTTTTCACACCTGGATTTGGGGATCCTCTGCCATTCCTCCTCTCTAGTTCTGTCAGGTTGGATGGTAAACGTTGGTGGACAGCCATTTTTAGGTCTCTCCAGAGATGCTCAATTGGGTTTAAGTCAGGGCTCTGGCTGGGCCATTCAAGAACAGTCACGGAGTTGTTGTGAAGCCACTCCTTCGTTATTTTAGCTGTGTGCTTAGGGTCATTGTCTTGTTGGAAGGTAAACCTTCGGCCCAGTCTGAGGTCCTGAGCACTCTGGAGAAGGTTTTCGTTCAGGATATCCCTGTACTTGGCCGCATTCATCTTTCCCTCGATTGCAACCAGTCGTCCTGTCCCTGCAGCTGAAAAACACCCCCACAGCATGATGCTGCCACCACCATGCTTCACTGTTGGAACTGTATTGGACAGGTGATGAGCAGTGCCTAGTTTTCTCCACACATACCGCTTAGAATTAAGGCCAAAAAGTTCTATCTTGGTCTCATCAGACCAGAGAATCTTATTTCTCACCATCTTTGAGTCCTTCAGGTGTTTTTTCATGTGTCTTGCACTGGAAGCCTCTTCTCATCGGGCCACTCTGCCAAAAAGCCCCGACTGGTGGAGGGCTGCAGTGATGGTTGACTTTCTACAACTTTCTCCCATCTCCCGACTGCATCTCTGGAGCTCAGCCACAGTGATCTTTGGGTTCTTCTTTACCTCTCTCACCAAGGCTCTTCTCCCCCGATAGCTCAGTTTGGCCGGACGGCCAGCTCTAGGAAGGGTTCTGGTCGTCCCAAACGTCTTCCATTTAAGGATTATGGAGGCCACTGTGCTCTTAGGAACCTTAAGTGCAGCAGAAATTTTTTTGTAACCTTGGCCAGATCTGTGCCTTGCCACAATTCTGTCTCTGAGTTCTTCAGGCAGTTCCTTTGACCTCATGATTCTCATTTGCTCTGACATGCACTGTGAGCTGTAAGGACTTATATAGACAGGTGTGTGGCTTTCCTAATCAAGTCCAGTCAGTATAATCAAACACAGCTGGACTCAAATGAAGGTGTAGAACCATCTCAAGGATGATCAGAAGAAATGGACAGCACCTGAGTTAAATATATGAGTGTCACAGCAAAGGGTCTGAATACTTAGGACCATGTGATATTTCAGTTTTTCTTTTTTAATAAATCTGCAAAAATGTCAACAATTCTGTGTTTTTCTGTCAATACGGGGTGCTGTGTGTACATTAATGAGGAAAAAAATGAACTTAAATGATTTTAGCAAATGGCTGCAATATAACAAAGAGTGAAAAATTTAAGGGGGTCTGAATACTTTCCGTACCCACTGTATACCACAAAACGCTGATTTCATATCTGATTAATATACTAAATGTCCTACCCTCACTCTTAGACCCTGGGCCCTGTAGGGAGCGGCGGGACATGCGTGGACGTGGGGCGGCCAGGCGGTTGTACTCAGCCAGTGTGCTGGGAGAGAGACAGCGAGGAGAGCTGTGCGGCGAGGGCGAGTAGCGCTGGAGACGCTGAGGCAGAGAGCAGCATTCATCCTCCTCGTCTTCCAGACTGTAGGAGTCAAACTCCTGATCGCTGTAGGTGCCTCGACGCAGAGACTGCAGGGAGGCAGATGAGCTGCGGCGCGAGGCCGAGGTAGAGGCGTAGTCCTGCCGGAGACCTTAAAAACACAAAGACATGCAACTGGCTATAATAGTGCAGAAAAAAGCTTATTTGAAATTGCTGATGGTACGACATCAGTAGTATTATTAAGATAAAACAAGCTTGAAAGTCAAAAATTAAAGCTTTGAAGTTGGTATAACAATAAGTACTAAAGATTTTGAAATGTATTTGACCATTCAGGTGCATAACTGCTTTACTACAAGGCACAAGTGCTCTTCACAGAACACATGCACACAGAAAGCAGCCGCCTGTCTATTATACACTGCGTTGGTACACCATACTACTGATCCTGTAGCAACACTGGTATTGATCTTTTTGACTGTAGTACTGATATTCTTAGTGCCAAGTTTGATCGGTACAGGCTGAATGCTCTAAAAGGTATTACAGAAAGACATTTATCTATGGGATTTAAAGCCTAACCAGTTAGAAAAGACAGACTTTCAGAATGTTCTGACAGTGTGCTATGCTGATTCGGTGAATGTAGCTTGCAAGCTGTAGAAGTTGCATTTAATAACAGTATGTTGACTTCTGTACACTCAGAGATGTGTTGTTTTTGACTATCACTGTTTATAATTATAGACCAATTATAGGTCAATCTCTACTCTCTACATTTCATCCAAAGTCAACAACGGCATTTTTGAAATGACACATTTCTGACAAATGAGATTTCTGAAAAAGCATATTCAACAAGATAAATGTTATGCAAGGTTTTATTTTGTCCATAGTGAATTGCTGATGGTGAAAACTGGTCATTCCATACGAGATTAAACAAAGTCTGAATATGAGATAGCAAGGGATTGTGGAAATTAACAAATTAAAATACTATATAAATTACCCAAGTTCAGGAACTGGTATTAATAATGTAAACCGATTTTGATTTCCTTTCAAAATTAACTAATATTTTGTCAAATCATCTGCAGACTACAAACCCATATGGTTTGTCAAATAACAAAACTAGGGCTGTGCGATTAATCGTAATTGATTTTTCAAATTCGGCTTATGAAAACAAGATAATCAACATAAAACGATTATCGTCCCGCTGCCACATTCCGTCCAGCCCACCGTCCTTTCCTTCACAGCGGTGCACTTTCGTTCCTCCCTAAAAGCCCAAACGTAACATCCAAATAAGTGAGTGTTGTAAAATGCAATCTACTGTTGGTAAACTGCGGGATGTCCTTGATATCAAACGGTTATTAAAAGCACATTAAGCTGCAAAAGTGGTACTGTTCCCTATGCGGCTGTCTGTGCGCACGCTCTAAGACGGGGCAGAACGTGCATAAGAAAAGCATACCGTGGGCTTCGAATACGCACCTAAATGGTCAAATCACCTATACACAAAAATGTCAAAATGCTGTTTTGGCGAGTATTGACATAAACACAGTCGGTTATGTCTTGAATGTAAACAGTTGAGAAAGAAAACGTGTAAAAGTATATTAAATCCTAATAAATCTGCTGCAGTCATTGTTAATCAAACAACAAAAGATAAAATCACTCACTGCTCTTGAATAAATAACTTTTGTAGTTGTAATAAGGATTAGTCTATATTTAATACAGCAGTGTTATTTTACATTTAATTACTTTATTCAGTTTCTGTTGTAGGCTATTACTTATCTGAATACCGCTGTTAGTACATCTTCCTGAAAAACCTAAAGCACTGCTTGTTTAATTTGTATTTTTGTCTGTTATATTTATTTTATGGCTTTGTTTGTAATTCGTTTCTTTGTTCTTATTGTATTGCTGACTGTATACTTGTCTTCTGTAACTGTTTTGAGGACCTTCTACTTACATTAGTTCACCCAAAAATTAAAATTATCCCATAATTTACTCACCCTCAAGCCATCCTAGGTGTATATTTCTAGGTATGGATATTTTTCTTACATAAGCTTCGCTTCAGAAGGCCTTTATTAACCCCCTGGAGCCGTATTGATTACATTTATGATGGATGGATGCACTTTTTTAAGCTTCAAAATCTCAGTTACTATTTACTCCCATTATAAATCTTGGAAGAGCCAGGATATTTTTTAATATAACTCTGATTGTGTTTGGCTGAAAGTAGAAAGTCATATACACCTAGGATGGCTTGAGGGTGAGTAAATTATGGGATAATTTTAATTTTGTGAAGAATCGATAATTGTGAAAATCCACTATCTGAAATTACACATATCATGAAATAAGACTTGAATCATATCTCCCACCAATAATTTCAATATTGACCAAACTAATCGCGATTATGATTTTTGCCATAATCGGGCAGCCCTACCATCAACTGCTGTGTAATAGTTACACAACAGACTGAAGTTAATCTCTAAAAGTGTTCTCAATACACAAATAACAGCGGTCTACAGTTTGCTTGAACCATAATCAGATCTTGCTGTTGAAGCAATGGGTTTCAAACAAATGACAAGAATAGAAAGCATTTTCATATCCTACATTTATTTGCATTTTGCATGAATAAATGGTGTACTGTGGTGAGGTGAAAACCCCTCAGGGTATGGATTTGTCTGGTAAAGCATACTTACTCTCCTCCTGCAGACGAGCCATTATCTGAACATCAGTCAGATCCTGAAGCTTATAGCCCATGGAGATGGAGTCATCTGAGGTGCTTAATTCACTATCAATAGAAGACTGTGAACTGAGAGCAGAGTGGACGCCCATGTGACCTGTAAACAACAGAGAACATACTCAATTTTAGGGCTGCAACAACCAATCCATAAAACTGATAATAATAGATAAAAAGAATCATCAGTTAATTTGATTATCGATTAATCGCATCTGCTTGCTGTGCACAGAAAACATCCGCCAATCACGACACTTTCAAAATGTGAATAATGCGTTTCTAGAAAAAGGCACAGTCAACTGCTGTGGGAAAAGTGCAGGAACCAAGTTGTGTCCCAAACATGAGAAAGCTTTATATTAATTTTCAAACTCACAAGCATTTACCACAGCTTGCGCTGTCAGATGCCTGTGTTGTTTAACACATTTAAATGTGTTTTCCCCATGGTATAACTTACATTAGATTGTTATACTCTGTAAAGTTAGAAACCCATGCAAGTATTTTCTATTTTGCATAAAATGCTGAGAGCAAGCAGTCTTTGGGGCTGTTAACACCACACTTTACAACTAAATATGTAAAACTGTTTAACAGACTCTGAACAGCTGTATTTTTATTAACTAACGTTAACAAAGATAAATACAGTACCAAATGTATTGCTCATTGTCAGTTCATTTTAGTTTATATACTAATGTTAACTAATGAACCTTATTGTAAATTGTAAACCTGTTTTGAAAATGATACTGGTAACTTCATGTAAAGTTGTGAAAATGGTGACATCATGCGCATGCATATCACATGTTCAGTTTATAGGCTTTTGAAGTCTTTCTTTACAAAGTGATGTCACCAACTACTAGCGTAATACCGCATTTTTAGTTGTTTTCGCAGATGTGCACGGGGATCGTTTTGACAACATTGTCTGTATGTGAAAAATGCAAACTTTTCAGTTTTTAGTACATCATTGTCATGTAAACGTACCCTCTGTTAAACTCACTGAACGAGTGCTAATGTGCATATGTACATCAAAACAGACGGAATGCAATAGAATGGGATTTTGATAGACGTTAAATGTATGTTTGAAATGCTAGATGTAAAACAAGTAATTGTATTTTATGAGAGCAGTAACTGTGAAGACACCATTGCATTGGTAAATATGTAAAATAATTAGTTTAGATGAGTGAATGTTTAGTCTGTGCTTTTGTTTTTATTACAGTCTGCATGTTTTAGAATGCAATGCTTATATTTTGACCTTTTTTCACATGACGTATGGCATAGCATATGTTTCATAGCTTTCAATTTGCACATTGTTTAGAGAATGACAATGGACGGGATGTGGAATAATGTTTTTAAATACAGAAAATTAAATTTTTTAGCCCACTTTGTAGAAAATACTAATATGTATTGTATATTGCCATTCACCCTAAAAAATACTGAGATATTATTTTTGGTCCATATCGCCCAGCCCTAGTACTGCAAAGTGAGTCACATGCCTGTAGCAAAGCAAATAAAATAATTTCTGGCTACCAATGAGGTTCATTAAACAGCAGAAACTCATGCAGAGGCAGTTACTCATGACTTTAGCGCACACTGCAGATCAAACAGGTTTTTAAACACACACAGCTGAAGACTAATTTAAGAGGAATTTGCCTGCCAGAAATGTTTGCCAGACACCTCATGCGTGATATCTGACCTTGTCATGTGCTTTATGTCTACTTAACACAAACAAAGTCATAGCAGCACTGTCCACAACACTGAACATTTGCATGTTTGAGGTAAGAGGCTGTAAGGCGTGGGATGCGCAGTGAACTGGGTTAATGCCATACCTGAGCTGCCAGAGGTTAGTAGTGTTTTGTTAGTTGATTTGAGGTACCCAGCAGAGGAGGATGCTGAGACACCAGCCTCAGCTGTCTGAGATGGGCTACTGTACACGTTCTTCCATCTAGACGCTGCAAAACACAAAAATTCAAATAATTTAACAACCAGTCAAACAACCATATAAAAAAAAAAAAAAAACCCTCATCATTAATTCACCCTCATGTTGTTCAATCCCTCCATGACCTTCTTTTCCTGTGGAAAATAAAACCATACAATGAAAGTCACTGGGGTGCAGTGTTTTGCACCACATTAACTTTTCAAAATTCACTCACTCTTAAAAATATCTCTTTTGTGCTCCACAGGAAAAAAATAAAAAATAATTCAAATAGGTTTGGAGCAACATGAAGGTGAGTAAATGACAATTTTCATTTTTGGGTGAACTCATTGTTCATTTGACATTTAAGGATGCACAAAAGATTTTCCATTTCACAAAACAGTTAACAGTTAACATTCAACAATTTAAATACATACATAATTTATATTGTAAGATTTATATTCTAAAACTTTGTTTTGGCATACAGTATAAAGCAGAGAAAAAGCTGGTGAAGTGGATGGTAGGCTAAAAAGGTCAATTTTTCTTCTGACTGTAACTTTAATTATTAAAATGGTTTTCATTAAATTTCACATAGAAGTTGCAATAGTCTTTTCTCCCCTAAATGTATAAAAATAAATATAGAGCAGATTTTGTCCATCGGGAATTGAACTTGAATTTGAACTTGATGCTAGCTTGGCTAGTATTTTTTTTTGCTGTGGTTTCAAAATTGGAAACAAAATTTGTGAAAGAATAGCATAATAAGCTTATTTATTAGAATACAAGGTTACATAAGTCAAAAACACTGAAAACAACAACGATTTTTTTTTTTGTGGTGGGGCCAGTAGAAAAAATCCTTAGTGTTGAGCCCTGTGTATATTATAGATCTTATTGTGAACAATTCATCCATGCTTTATGTTTAATGTTTAATCAAAATGTCAAAACTGTATCTTTCTGTGGCCCTGTTTATACCTAGTATAAGATGCATTTTGGTCAATCCACTATCAACCACTTCTGTCCTGATTTCTTCGAGTGGAGGGTCTATGTGTAGGTAAATGTATGGGTTTTTTCAGATCTTTCAATCTAATGGATGAAATAAGCTCAAGCAGTTTATATAGGAATGCGAAAGGAGACAACGAAAAAACATACGTTTCTGCTCTGATAGCCACAAGACCACGGCTGTTTCTATTATACGTCAAATAATTCACATATATATAAGTTTCCATACTTTGGTCTAGTCGGTTGATGAGTGTCCGACAGGCGACTTCAGTCTCTGGACTGGGGTGATCGAGAACTTTTCTACACCATTTCAGTGGTGATTCAGGCCCCTGTTCAGTCACAACCTGCTTCTTTGGTGACACGTACAACCTAAAGAGAGATAAACAGGACGTTCAGCATTTACAGAACAGCATCAATCATGTAATTAAACCTGTAAAATTAGTTTTGGAGAAGAAATTAAAAATTAGTCACAGCACCTGAAAAAAAAAAAAAACACTTCTGGAGAGCTCAGGGGCCTGTACCATAAAGCAAGATGAGCTGGCTAGCCAGGTAAATTTCAGATTAGTTTGCGCCGATCCTGGGTTTTAGGTACCATGAAAGTGACTGAGCATTTAGCGGTGTTCATCACCATAGTAACTTACGCTCCACGGCTAACCTGCTCCGGGGCAGGTTTTGTTCTGGGTAAGAGATCTCAAACCGAAATTGGACCAATCAAATTTGAGCAAAGTGACACTGACACATTCAACGCAATAAAGTCACTCCCCCGGTTTCTCTTCCTCCAAATTAAAGGTCACTCTATATTAAAAACAAATATTTAATGATGAAATTGTCTGGCTTTAATGATTATTAGAATTATTTTATGATTTATATATGATTTATATAATTATTATATGATCTATATTGTTATTAATCCATTACACACAAGAAATTTTAGTTTAACAGTTATTAAGCATTTAGTTTAAATGAATATTAATATATACAGATCATATGTAATATAAATAAGCTGTAGAATCAATAGATAACTCTTTAAAAATGACTACGTGACCTTACATGTTTGAGTCTCTATCGCTATATATTACTAACTTCACTAGTTTCACTTGCACTGATAGAGCAAGATAATTTATTTTATTTGTCCTCTTTCATGGACAAGTATTTTCATCAGTGTAAATGCATTTAAATTCTTCATTTTCTTCAATCTCTTAAATCTTAAAGTTTTGAATCGCGCTGGCTCTCTCTCGAGAAGTGAATCACAGTTTCTCTTTGTTGCAAGGCTGCAAGGCATGTGATTGGCTGTTTGCCACTGATCTCACGCATTCATGTGCACACGCTCCACAAACTCAAGATCAAAGCCTGAGTTGACAGAGAAAGTTGATGATCAGCACCATGGTACCAACAAAGCTGGATTGGAGTGGTTTGGTTTTGTCAACTTGAAACTAATCCTATAACCCTGAGTTTGTTCAACTAGCATCATGGTACAGGCCCCTGGTGTGTCTTTATCCGTCAGACTATTTACCAATCATCACCAAGTCTTACAATGATAGAACTTACTATCCCATAAAAATGGCACACCAGAGCTTCCTGTCTTCTACATGATTGTTCAAATGTAAAAATAGGGGAAATTTAAACAGCCGTTTCTGTGGGACAGACAGTGTTTACTGGAACAGATGCTTGACGTTCATCATAAACAGCTCATCAAAATACCGCACATTCCGATAAATGCTGCTCTGATGGAGCCCATTTTCTTTCTAGACAGACACAAACATTCATTTCTTTTTGAGAGGAAGAATATAACAATGGCAATAAGATTCCTAATCCTATTTGAAAGCAGAGTTTGGACTGCTGACTCATGTGAAAGGATTGCCAGCAGTCAACACTTATGGCGCTTTTCCACTGCGTGGTACGACTCGGCTCGGTTCGGCACGGCTTGGCACGCTTTACTTTTGGTTTGCTTTTCCACTGCAGTTTAGTACCGCTTCAAAGTGGGTGGAATTATAGACTGATTGAACAGTTGCACTGCCTCTACTGCCTAAATGTGCTCCTCGTCTACCAACGAGTCTGCACCTCATCTACTGACCACGATACAGCCATTTCTTTTTTCAAGTTGCGTGCGACAGTTGTTTACAGCAAGTCGTTTAAAAAAAGTTGCGTGTGGTACTATTTAAGGTGGTACTATTTAAGCGAGCCGTACTGTTCCGTACCAAGCCGTTCCATGCAGTGGAAAAGCGGCAAAAAGTGAGCCGTACCGAACTGTACCGACCCATACCATGCAGTGGAAAACTGCCAATTTTTTAATTAAAGAGGTCATGGCAATCAACTTTTCCATGATCTTTCGACATATAAGTGGTTTGAGCCATTAAAACAAATGTTCTCTTCATTATAAACAAAGCATTTATTTAAAGGGGTCATGATTTGAAAATTCAAATTATCCTTGATCTTTTGACATAAGAGGTCATTGAACTAGTCATTTTTTTAGTTCGACAGAATTAATTATTTAGTCACTTAACGGCTGACACCCGCGGACGAGTGCACGAACGCATTATATTCACTTAGGCTGTCTACACAGTATACAGATTCACTTTCAGACATACTCCACACGCTTCAGTCTGTCAACAACAGGACAAATGGAAGAGTGAAGGAACGTTCACTTTGATGTGTCCTGTTTAAACAGCTCATTCGCTCATTTCTGTACAAAGTTCAGAAGGATTTCAGCATCGGAAACAAGTGGATGGTTTAATGGCGTACCAGATCGCATTGGAGGATTATATGTTTGTATGGGCACAGTGTAATGGAGAGTTCAAAAAGAAACTTTTTGTTAAAAGATGAAGCAGTCAACTTTTATAGGAGTCAAGTTTTATAGGGATGTTTTCAAAACACTTACTGATGTACAATAGCAGCAGGCATTGATAGGCATTGTACTTGTTGATACTTGATACAAATGACGTTAGCCAATCATGACATTGGCCGTTTACTGACAAGCCTTAAAGGAGTCGCCCCTTAAAAACGGAGAGGACAGAGAGTAAGAATGAGGGATGAAAAAAAAAATATTTTTCCACATTTTTTTGTGAAGGAAAAAAAAAAAAAACTTTGAAGGGTTAGTGCACCCAAAAATGAAAATGATCATTTAATAGTCATTTTAACTGATGATAAAAATAATAATTGATTGTTTAATATTTTATACCGTGAAACCGTGATATTTTTGAGACTTATACGGTTACAACCTTACTCTTTTAAAAAGTCTGAGCTTTTAAATTTATAATGAAATTCAAACAATAAATGTGGCAAACAATGTTCACGCTTCCTCTTTACTACTAGTTACAGCAGGAATAAAACATAAATGGACATCAGATGGCATGTTGATAGATACAGAACAACTGCCTATGTTTTACCAGACCATATTTACATTACTTTACATTAATCAGATATATGAGAGACATGTTAACAACAAGCCAAACAAAATGACATACTGCAGCTTTATATAACCAGTCCTATAAAAAAAAAACTGTTATAGTCACCATCCAGGCCAAAACAATCCTCTTTTTTTTCACCATCTAGAATGAGCAGTATCACATGAAGCATAAATCCACCAAAAGCTGCTTACCACCTCACCAAAGATACGACCCAATGCTGCTACCAGACATGCTCTATTAACCTCAAGCAGCAGACATGCACATATGGAGAGGCTAATTGCTGGCCAATGCCAATCCACTGAAGCATTAGTGGCTGGATTATTCTGATGAAAATTAAAGCTGCATTAGAGAAATCAGCTGCTTGTTATTATTGATTTGTTTTGGGAATTGTCTATTAATTAAACAAATCAATGCAAAATAAAATACAAGGGATGGACTAAAAAAAAAGAACAGCCTTTAGCCTAAAAATTACATTTTTGAAAATCGGTCTTTTATGGGGTGCCCCCTAATAGTCGATTAAATGTTAGTCGTTGAGAAGAGGCTTAGTCAACCAAATATTTATTAATTGGTTAGTTGCAGAAAAGAACTCCACAGGAAGTGGCAAAGTCTGTGGCAGATCGCTAAAACGGCTGGTCCATGTGGTAATTATGTCTGGCAGGAAATCCAAACGTTCGCCTATCATTCATCGATCTCAAACATAATTGAAACAAGCAAGTAGTAGCCTAACGTTAGCCACTTTACATGGCCAGTCCCTCTAATGTTAACCTAGATAAATGTGTGCTATTATTAGCCGCATATCCAAGTCTTCATGCCGAGTGTGGAAGCTAAATTAGTACCTTGCTTTTCTGCATGACATGTTTAACTGAACGAGCATATCTCTCTATAAGCCAGGGATGCAAACACATAAGGGGTGAAAAAGGTGAGAAAGATGCGAGACATCCCAGGCGGGTCAAGCCATAAAAAAAATAACATTCCAAAAATTGCAGGTGCAGTTGTGGGTGGATGAGAGCTAAATCATTAATGTGTTGATTTTAATAAAGACACGGAACTCTCATTTCCATGGTAAAAAAAAAAAAAGGGCAACAAACGGGTCACTCTTTTACTTTCGTTTTTAACAACAAGGTACATCTCTTCAGAGAAAACCAATCAAGGAAAACATGCCTAGACCACCACATAGTGGTCATTATTTAAAACACAAAAAAAACCTACATGATATATTGCTTAATGACTTGACAGCTTTAACTAAAAATATACACACGCTTATTCTGATAAGAGTTTTATCCTACAAAATGGAGCAATTTTCCATAAAAATTTTTTGTAATTTGGACAAATTCATGCAAACGGAGTTCACGTCAACAATTAATCAACTAATTACAAAGACTGGAGAGAGAGCAGCATCAGCACTAGTAAAACAATTTAATCACGCTACTTATAATGGAGACTGTGTTGAGCTTCAGGATGCGACACTGAACATTTAAGTTTCATTTGCTGCAGTTTGCACATCAGCTTGCTGAAGAGATACTGAGCTACTCGAAACACATGAAGTGACCAGCATGAATGGAGTTTGCACATGCATCACTGTCATTGTGATGTGTGTGGAATGTTTAATAGGACTTTATATACTTAGTTTAATACCTCCAAAATTTATACAATTACCTTTGTTTTTTTTTTCCTCAAAGCTAAGTGCAACAAAAGCAGAACAAGCTGTAATCTGTCAATCAGTAACTTTTGTGTGTGCAGTACTCGCGCTTTCAGAGATGTGTGCTAGCTACTAACTTAAAAAAAACAAAGAAAACAAGCTGTGTTAGTATGATGAATGATTAACTCAAAATGTAGATTTGCATGCAGGTGTACTCTACCTGAATTAAATACATACACATCTCTCACTTTGGCTCGCGCACCAGCTATTGCTGGTTTAGGCTATTAAAGAAATGTAATTTTCCCTAAGAATAACTTTTGCTTTAAAGAAATCCTCATTTGCACGTCAGCTGCAGATATCTAAATTAGAGAAAATCATAGGTACGGGTGGGTGGCGGGTGGATGATTTGTTTTTAACAGTGGGTTAAAACCATGCATCTCTTGACATCTCCACTATACTGTGGAGATGACAAGTCAGCATCATCAACTTCAACTTTGTAGCCTACATTTTACATATAATATTACATATAATATTCTTTCTCAACACTGAAACTCAAATCATTTTCCGATGCCACCACCCAATTTAAATAAGTAACTTAATACCATTAAAATGTGTGACTAGTCGACTAATGGCTTAAATGAACAACTACTATCAACTAGAAAAATGTTTAGTCGGGGGAATCCTTCGATCTTTTTTTCCATATTTATTTCCACAAAAACTGAACATAATATCTGATTAACATGTATCTTACTACTAGTCTTCTCCACTAGATGTCAAGCTCCTATTTACCTTGCGCAATGTAGCCTGTCATTCATTCAGCACTTAATATAGCGGATGCATGTGCGCCTTTCAGTGCGTTTCGGAATTTATAAACTTTCTGGTCACAAGAGTTATCATTTGCAAATTGCACGTTTTAAAGTCTTGTCCATTTAAACAGTCTAGTGCAAGAAGATGCGAAAGAAAACTCAATTCGGTATTCGCACGCTGTACGAGAAGTTTTCTGTGCACATGTATCCGAATTAAGCGCCCAGAAAGCCACATGTGAATATTAAATTAAGTTCTTTCACATCATCTTGTGCTTGAATGGAGAGATTTACACAAAATTCTGTCAGAATGTCCGTCTTGGTGAGTATCCCACGGTCATCCTTTGGCTTCATTATTGATAGCTGTTTATTTTAGAAACAGTTTTAGAAACATTATTTTAGAAATATTTCCCCCACATTTGCTTCTAAAATAGGGCTGGGCGGTATATCAAGTTTGTATGATATAAATATATTTTTATAAACAATATAGGATGAGGCAATACCATTTATATTGATATACAGTGGTTTGATCCTATGATCACATCTGAAAAATAGAGGACACGCAGACTGACGCAGCGAGCCGCTGCGGGGAAAGTGCATAATCCAATTTGTCCTAAACATGTCATGCTTTATATAAAGGGCTTCAAAACTTGTAAGATATAGACAGTTTAATGCAGCTTGCCCCATCAAATGCTCTGACAGATACATGTGCTGACAGATTGTGCTGTTTAATATGTTTGAGATGTGGCGTTTTAATACAGAAAGGAAAAAAATACAGAGTTATATAATGTATATTGCCATTCAGCCAAAAAATACTGAAATATTTTTTGTCCATATCACCCAGCCCTAATGCAAAACCACCTCTTGAAGTAATAATCCTCACTGATATGCAGGCTGTGTTTAGTTATTGGCGGAAGGTGTAGGACGTTGTTTAAGCGTTTTGAACAGCGAGAGGCGTTACACTTTCTTCCTAAGTTGAATACAGAAGGCGGTCTGGTGGAAGCTAAATATTTTAATTTATAACTTGTAAAATATGGATATTTTTCTTACACAAATGCACGCTTCACTTCAGAAGGCCTTTATTAACCCCCTAGAGCCGTGTGGAGTAAGTTTATAATGGATGGAAGCACTTTCTTCAGCTTCATACTTGTTGGTCCCGATCACTGCCATTATAAAGCTTGGATGCGTCAGGATATTTATTAACATAACTCCGATTGTGTTCATCAGAAAGAAGATGAGCCAGAAGATCAATAAGATCATGGCCACATTCACCAATGCATCACTGTTACACATTCAGAATGACAGTAGTCGCAAAAGATCTCACAATAAATTACATTATTACCTCATTTCGTTCCAAACTCATAAGACTTCAAAACACAAATTAAGACATTTTTAATGAGAGTTTAATCCAAGTTTTGTGAGGAGATATGTTCGCTTTATATGATAAATAGATTTAATTTAGGCTTTAATTCACATACAAACACACATACATACACACATACATACATTCACACACAAACACAAAGTGCGTGTTTCGTGAGAACCAATGAGGCTTGTTCTAATGTGTGACATGTTTGAGCTTCTGTGTTTACCATAAGTGATTGGCACTATGCATGTGTGCTGATTGTTAATGTAGATAAATGCTTAAATTAAATCTGTTCATCATGAAGCAATTATATCTCCTCATAAAACTTGGATTAAACCAGTTGCTTTATTTGGAATTGTTTTTACGCTGCCTTTATGACTTTTTTTGGATCTAAGTTCAAGTTACCTGGAGCCTGTACCATGATGGTAGTTAAACAAACTCATGGTTATAGGATTAGTTTGTCATAAGTTGACAAAACCAAACCACTCCAATCTGGCTTTGCTGGTACTATGATGCTGATCATCAACTTTCTCTGTCAACTCAGGCTTTGATCCTGAGTTTGTGGAGCACATGCACATGAATGTGTGACATCAGTGGCAAACAGCCAATCACATGCCTTGGCAACAGAGAGAAACTGTCATTCACTTCTCGCAAGAGAGACAGCGCGATTCAAACTCTTTTGCTGAAGGTTAAGAGACTTTTTTTTAAACTTAAAAATACTTGTCCATGAAAGAGGACAAATAAAAGAAATGATCTTGCTCTATCAGTACAAGTGAAACTTGTGAAGTTAGTTTGTATAGTTGATAATACATAGTGATAGAGACTCAAATATGTAAGGTCACATGTAGTCATTGTTAAATATTTGTTTTTACTATATAGGGACCTTTAATTTGGAGGAAGAGAAGCTGAGTGAGTGACTATTGCGTTTGATGTGTCTGTGTCACTTTGCTCACATCTGATTGGTCCAATTTCGGTTTGAGATCTCTGACCCAGAACATAACCTGCCCTGGAGCAGGTTGGCCATGGAGTGTAAGTTACTATGGTGTTGAACACCGCAAAAAGCCAAGTTATTTTTCATGGTACCTAAAACCCAGGATTGGCACAAACTAATCTGAAACTTAAATAAATCCCTCAATGTGCAAAAAAAAAAAAAAAAAAAAAAAAAAGTGACTTTGACTCAACAGTGGATGTGATTGGATAACTGGACTAACCAGTGGACCAATTTCATCTCACATCTCAAATGTTGTTTTAATTATTCTGAAATGCCTGATCTAAAGACCGTCATCAAAACGATTTGGTATAATGACCTCCCAGAACTGTCTCGCACGATTGCAACCCCAAACACCAGGCATCTGAACTCAAGATAACTCGACAACTAGGGCTGTCACTAACGATTATTTTGGTATACAAGTAATCAGTGGATTTAATTCATTGATAAATCCAAGTAATTTTTTTTGTAGTAATAAAAAAACTGAACAAAAGCCTTTAAAATGACTTAAAATACATATATAATAACAATGAGGCAAAAATAATTGGTTCAAATAAAGTATCAAAAATAATCATATGCTTTTATTGAACAACACTTAAAATACATAATGTAATATACATAATATAAACAATCAACTTATGTACATTACGTATTATAACAAATGCCTGCAGAGGGCACCAACGGCCTGGGGGGCATTCCAGAAAGCACGGTTAACTTACCGTCACGTATACCCTGAACTCTCGGTTGATTAACCCAAACCTTGCTTACTCGAGGTATCCTGGTATGTATGTATGTGTATATATATATATATATATATATATATATATATATATATATATATATATATATATATATATATATATATATATGTATGTATGTATGTATGTGTATATATATATATATATATATATATATATATATATATATAAAAACCACTATTGTGAGATAACCACTATTGTGTTAACTAACCCTGGAATAGAACCTGCTCCGGAGCAGGTTATGTTCAGAGAGTAAGTTGCTATGGCTACTTAAATACCCTTAAAGTTACCTCTGTTTTTGGAACCAAAAGTTGAGGTTATCAGCTAGCTTACTCTTAAACATACCCAGGTCTGTCACATAACCTGCTTTCTGGAATACCCCCCTGGTGATTGTTGTTGTTACACTTTACAGCAGATCAAATCCTTGTTTAATATTGGCCAAACAACATTTAAATCAAACGTCCAATTAATCTTTAATATTTGGCCACTTCTTTACGATAGAAATGCTACCGTGAGGGTTTAAACTTTTATTTTGAAATTGCGATGAACAACAGTTTGCAAATTTAGAAACATATTGATCTATTCTCCTGTGTTGGTGTAGGTTTATAAGTGATTTTCGTTACATATTTGGTGAAATGGCGTACGTTGCATTCCCATATGAACATTATAAGCAATCCAAACTTACAGAGATAGAGTTTGTTAACTGAGCTGCTGAGTGCTCCACACATGTAAATGACATTATTTCACTTCATTTTGAAACCTGCTGCGCAAATACAAATTGAATCTCAGATTTTGTGATTTCACAAAAGCACTATGCGTTTATCGCATTTGTCCGAGCGCTCTGAGCCTCAAGTCATTTATGATGGAGGAAAAAAGAGACACAGTGGCCGCAATTTTATTACATATATTTTGCAATGATTTTGGGTAACACTTTACAATAAGGTTCATTAGTTAAACATTAGTTAATGTATTAACAAACATGAACTAACCATGAGCAACACATCTGTTACTGTATTTACTAATCTTTGTTAACGTTAGTTAATGAAAATACATTGTTCATTGTTTGTTCATGTTAGTTCACAGTGTATTAACTAATTTTAACAAGATTGAGTTAGTAAAGTTGAAATTAACATTAACAAAGATTAATAAGATAACTAATGTTAACTAATGAACCTTATTGTAAAGTGTTACCTGATTTTGTTTTCTTGAACACATGGGATAGAAACTTAATTTGTGTGATGAAGATGAAGCAAAGTCTTATGGGTTTGAGGGTGAGTAAAGATGATCATTTTGGGTGTCATTTTAAAGGCCATTGTTCACTTTTTAGGATAGGCTCTTTTAACCCTTTAAGCCCTGAAGGCATTTTAGAATTGCTTTTGTTGTTGTTGTTGTTGTTTTTTGAGTGATATACACAAAAGAAAAGACTCATAACTCCAAAACTATAGCAAGGAGTGTAAAAAGGTAGGTTTTGTTTGAAAGAAAACTTTTTAAATTTTTAGAAATTTTTAGAAAATAATTACATTTGGACATTTTTGTGCAGAGAAAATGCTGAAAAAAAAAAAAAAAAAAAAAAAAAAAGTGTGCTCAAGGGAAATTTTACATATCTTATTTGACATGCAATAACTCAGGAAGGAAATCATGTAGGACAATTTTTTGTGTGTTGCATGCACATGTGAGCTGCATCTGGTTCAAATTTTGTGGTGATAGCATAAAAAGTAATCATAAGTTACAGCATTTGGAACCAAGGTAGCCTTTTTGTTTAGCCCTTGACACCTGGAAGGCATTCTTAAAATTGTTGTTCCTCCGTGAAGAATATCTTGTGATCAATGCAATGGATTATGTTGATTTTGGACTTATTTCAATCGGGAGCATCCACTGTAAATAATAATGAGCCACTTTCTACAATCTGTGCGCGTTTCATGAAGTTGCAACTTGCAAGCGTAAAAGCCACATGGATGCTACATTTGATTTTACTTTGCTACATGTGCACCTGTGGAGCTTTATGTTTTATAACTCCAGGATAGAATATCTTCAGATCTAAGTGACAGATTATGGCTCTTTGTAATTGTGAGAATCTGCTGTAAATAATCATGCGCCATTTTCCACGATCGGAGCATGCGTTCACAAATTCATGAAGTTAAAGGCGAGGCAAGTTAAAGACAAATGCCGCATCCGTATATTTTTTACATATGGGTCTGGGGGGCTTCACGAACAAAACCTCGCTCAAGTTTAGTCAAAGCCCAAAACAATTATGCTTATTGTACTCTACTCCATGAGACCTTTTAAATGACATATGAAACATAACTATCTGAGCTGTATGATTTGTTTTGTAATGTGTTTTTTGACATATTACAGTACAAAAAAATATTTCATAAATTACAAAAACGTTTTAATTAGTAAATAACTCAGCACTACTTTAAGGAGTTAATCAAATTGCATTGTAAAGTTCAGACTCTAAGCTTTCAAATGACACCTATTTTGTGTTGATCAAGGCAGTAGTTTTGAAAGATATGATTATTAATTTTTTTGTAGCTAGTTGGTGCCTGCCGGCGGTACACTCCATTTTAGAGAGACTACTCAGAGTCAGCACTTGTTAAAGGATTAGTCCACTTTCAAATGAAAATTGCCCCAAGCTTTACTCACCCTCAAGCCATCCTAGGTGTATATGACTTTCTTGTTTCTGAAGAAGGCAGTCGGAGAAATATTAATAAATATCCTGACGCATCCGATTATCAAACAAGTAAAAAAAATATCCATATATAACAAGTTATGAAGTTAAATATCCAGACCACCTTCCGTATTCTTCAAAAAGCTTACGCTGTATGTCCTACACCTTTCCTGACGCGATGCTAGTTCCGTTTTTTCCGTAATTCAAATGCGGAAGGCGGTTTGGTGGAAGCTGGATATATTACTGTTGAATATGGATTTTTTTTTTTTTACACAAATGCATCGATTCGCTTCAGAAGGCCTTTATTAACCCTCCAGAGCCGCATGGAATATGTTTATGATGGATAAATGTACTCGTTTGGTAACGCATACTGCCATTATAAAGCTCGGATGCATCAGGATATTTATTAATATTTCTCTGATTGTCTTCGTCAGAAATAAGGAAGTCATATACACCTAGGATGGCTTGAGGGTGAGTAAAGCTTGGGCTAATTTTCATTTGAAAGTGAACTAATCCTTTAAGAGTTGATCAGAATGGTTAGATGCTAGGGCTGGGACAATACATCGAATCTCGATTCTGGAGCGATTCTGATATCTTTCGATGTTTCGCAATTCTCTCTCGAATCGATTCTGAGCTTAGTTTTTAAACAGCAGATGGCACTACTATACGTGCTTTAGAAACACTCGTACACTGCCTGCTTCCAGTTCCTTTACACAGACCACTTAAACCTAAAATAATCATTCATGAAATTCAAAAAGGTTGAAGCGAATTACAAATCTTGCATCATAAAAGCACTGAGCCAAGGTGCAAGTATATTTAACCACTTACATGACTGTCCAGCAGTCTTCTTCCTAAGCAGTTAAAAACTAGAATCGATGCATCATCCCAGCCCTACTAGATGCATTAAAAAGCTGAGTTTCTAAGTTTTAAACGGATATGCATTTTGTGTTATCATGTCATTTTTTCACAGGGGGATGGGGCAGTATATTTCGGGCAGTAGACTTCAGGTTTATAGGGTTAAACTGATCCAGTAAGGAGCCACCTAGTAGCAACACCTTACTAACATAGCATACAACAACCTAGCAACCACTCACCAACCCTAGCATCGTGGTGATGAGTTTTATACAAGCGAGCAAATGCTACTCTTACAATTTTCAAAGAAATAGTATAGCACATATTCAGTCCTTCATGACATTATAATAAAAAAAAGTCACTTTATTTTAAGGTGCGCTTGTTACAGCGTAATTATACATTTAATTACATAGTAATATGAATTAAAGGGTTAGTTCACCCAACAATGAAAATTCTGTCATCAATTACTCACCCTCATGTCGTTCCACACCCGTAAGACCTTCATTCATCTTCAGAACACAAATTAAGATATTTTTGATGAAATCTGAGAGCTCTATGACTCCTCAATAGACAGCAATTTAACAACCACTGTCAAGGTCCAAAAAAGGTACTAAAGACATCGTTAAAACAGTCGACGTCACTGAAGTGGTTCAACCTTAATTTTATGAAGAAACGAGAATACTTTTTGTGCGCAAAAACTACACAAAAATAAAGACTTTATTCAACAATATATCCTCTTCTGTGTCATTCTCTTATGCTGTTTACGTCCAGCACTTTCAGGTTCTATGTCAGAACGCCGACTCATTATTGGCCAGCTTCTGCGTCAGCATCATATGCATGTGTCGTGCTGCTCACGTGTACAGCTTTGGCCAAATAAAAAGCTTTGTTGAATAAAGTCGTTATTTTTGTTTCGTTTTTTGTGCAAAAAAGTATTTTTGACGCTTCATAAAATTAAGGTTGAACCACTGCAGTCACGTCGACTGTTTTAACAATGTCTTTAGTACCTTTCTGTACAGTGACAGTGGTTGTTAAATTGCTGTCTATTGAGGAGTCATAGAGCTCTCAGATGTCATCAAAAATATCTTAATTTTTGTTCCGAAGATGAACAAAGGTCTTACGGGTGTGGACCGACATGAGGGTGAGTAATTAATGACAATTTTCATTATTGGGTGAACTAACCCTTTAATATGTAGCTACTTACTGCTGTTTTTAGAGATCTAGCTTCTTGCAAAGTTCAGCTCCAACTCTGATCAAACACAACAGAACCAGCTAATTAAGATCTTCAGGAGCACTTGATAATTGTGTTGGATCAAGTTTGGAACTGAACTCTGCAGGTAGGTAGATCTCCAGGAACAGGATTGGGCTCCACTGCTTTAGGGTTTGGTTTAGGGTTAGTTTCAAGTAATTATTCATAATTTATAGACATTACTGTAGTAAATACTAGGGATGTAACGGTTCTCGGTTTAAAAAAAAAAAAAAAAAAAAACCCACCATTCTCCATACACGGTTCGGCACGCACTTACTCGGTTCATCTCATATCTGATGATGCATACGCATCTATAATATGGTTCGTTGAAAATGAATAAAACAGACATAGTTAGGCTAATGTATGTTTCTGTCGATAAATATGCATTCTAAACTTTGTTCAATGCGAGTGCAGTATACTATATGATCAGTCATTTACACCATCATCACCCGGGTGTTGATAGCGCACGAGCGCAGGTTAGAACTGAATAGCACACGTTGCTATCTGCGTTTAAACTAAACTCATTTAAGCCTTGCCAATTTAAACATTCAAGCACAAGACGCAAAAGAGAACTCGTGTGCACGTGTTTGGGGAAGATTTGTGCACTCATCCGAAGTGTGCACACAGAAGTGTGTGAACAGCACGCAAATATTGAGTTCTCTTTCAAGTCTTGTGCTTGAACGGACAAATTCATACAAAAATTATGTCAACATGCCGTCTTGGCAAGTATCGTAGCAAACATAATAGGTTATGTCTTAAGTTAACTTAAACACTCGAGAAAGAACACGCGTTCAGCATCAGTGTACTGTATCCGTGCATTATGTCTTAAAGTGACAGCAGCCTAATATTCCTGCTGTCTGTATGTTTTTAATGTTAATCAAACAAAAAAAGACAAGGAAATCACTCACTGGTCTTGACTGAACAGCTTTTGTAACTTAATTAATAATGATTAATCTTTATTTAAATTATAAGATTATATGCAATGTTGTTTTACATTTGATTAGCTTCTTTATTCAAATTCTGTACCTGTAAACTACTGTAAGATACCTGAAAAACAGTTTACTTTGCTCTACTGTATTTGTGCTGTTGCTTGTAGTTTGATTATTTGTTCTTATTTTCTTTATTTTTATCTAACAGTAGTCCTTTTTTTACCGGAACATAGCACATACTGAACCGTACCGAAACCATGACGTGACCCTAAAACCATGATAAAAACTGAACCATGAGTCATTTGAACCGTTGCACCCCTAGTAAATACATGTAATGTGCAACAAGGACACTGTAAAATAAAAGTGTTACCGAAAGATCAATAGACCCACCAGCTGTCTTCATCCTCGGCCTGAGCACACGTCTCCAAGTCAAGTACATCCACCTCGTCCAAGGCGGACTGGTCCATACCCGCATGACCTGCTCCCAGTGTCTCTGAATCACAGACGTCTGGAGACAGACTCGTGACAAAGTGTGCCAGTGTTTGTTTGGAGCCAGAATCACACGGTAAGCTCAAGAACCCATCCTGCTGCCCTTCATCCTCTGGCCTGCAGGCATCAGGCATTGGAGACATGTCCTCACTGCTACTGCTGCCCACTGGAGGTGACAGCACCAAGTTCCCAGCATCCTCTGCTCTGGGGGAAGTGTCCATGACCTCGTGCAGGCTATTAATGTTACTTCCTGTAGTGAGGTTGCTGTTGCCCCCCAGCACTAGTTTGCTGCCCCTGTTGCGCAGGGCTTGATTTTGGACCTCCAGACGTCGCACCAGCTCCTGAAGCTTACGGACCTCCTCGAGCTCCACTGTGGTCAGATTCGAACCAAACTCTGGCTCAGAACTGGACATCGTCCCATCTGCGTCACCATTATCAGCTGGCTCAATGACACTTCCACCATCAGGGACGACCATTCTCCTACAGAGTTAATGTAACAACATGTGTGAACAACAATGAAACAAACAAAAATAAAAGATAAAATACATTATAGAAAAACAGCAAAATTCATCAACATATTTAACTG
This sequence comes from Hypophthalmichthys nobilis, assembly GCA_037950665.1. NCBI lineage: Eukaryota > Metazoa > Chordata > Actinopteri > Cypriniformes > Xenocyprididae > Hypophthalmichthys > Hypophthalmichthys nobilis. The sequence goes on along the minus strand of CM075491.1, from coordinate 22,927,115 downwards.
CATTTCACAAAGCTTCTTTACAATTTTCCTTTTACTTTACTTGTATAGATCAATTTATTTACATACACATAAGTGCCTCCTGTTAGGCAGTTTTTTAAAAGTTTTAACGTGTTTTATAAGTAACCTATAATAGAAATATTTGCTAGTTAATAAAATGCGAATATTTGTTAAATACAAAAATCACCTGCAAATATTATTTAACAGAAGTAAAACAAAATACAAACTGTTATTTTATAATATCATTCGTTTTATTATTCGACACTAAAACACTTCTATGTTTGCAGTTTGATCAAAACCAAAAACAATTTAGCAAACGCTTAAAGCGGTTTTACCTTCTTATGTTTCACATCTTTTAACAAACGTACACGTGAATGTACTTTACGCGCATAATATGATTCCCATTACGCTTTGTAAACATAGTTTTAGCCTGTGCTCACTTAAATATTTTTTTTACCATTATTACTATTATTATAAATAAAATTGCACACGATTACTAAATTGTAAATATAACTATTATTTTGTTTATAGATGTTATTGTAGAGATGTTCAAGAAAACAAAGGTTAAATCTAGATCCGTTACACTTACGAGCTTTTTAAACTAGAAGGTCAATACTGCCATATAAAGTAACAGCTATGTTATACAATATACATATTCGGTTAATAAAATGTTCAAAACAACAACAGCAACAAAAAACGGCACAAGTTAGCAAAACAAATAAACAAATCAGCAAACAAATGAGGTTTATTTAAACAATGATATACTTATAGAAAGAATTGAAAGAACGTGAATTATTCTGTAAAGATCAAACAATACTTATATAATTAGCGAAAATGTGTTTAATAATCACAGAAATGTTGATGTAGTTATTTGCATCAGCATTCAGCTAATGTTTGTCTAGTAGCGTGTAAGCTGCTACTGTTTCCAATTAACTTATTACTGACACAATAATCAACATACCTCTCCTTCGCCCCAGTTTCTGCAACTATCCGATTTAATGTTTCAATATTTAAAAAAAAAAAAAGTAGATTTAAATAAGTAACCCGCCGGTTTCTCGCTGTTATGTTGCAGACACTGTATTTTGTCTGTGTGGAGCTAGTTAGCTCGTTTGCTATCGACCTAAGTGATGGACACCAGTTGAACCAATCGAATTAGAGGTCCCGCCCACTGCAGTAAGACACGAACCATATTTGGAGGCGTAGCTCCGCCTGCTGGAGGTTTGTGGAAGGTGATCGCTCAGTTCAGTGGCGCTGACTTGGAGAGTCTGCAGTAACAGGATCTGTCCGGCAGATGGAGGAATGATAAAAAAAAAAAAGTCCACTGCAGCTTTGTTGAAAGGGCTGTAGCCCGAAACAAATGTGTTTGTTCATAATAAAATGAACACTGCATACTGTCTAGTGCTTACTTTTGTTATAGAATGTAAAACAGCACAGGGATTATGCAACAATAAACTACAAAACAAAAATGTTCTACATTTTTGTTATATGACCTTACCCAGTTACCATTTTTGGGGGGGATAAAGATGTTTTAACTAGAAGTTGAGTATATTGCATTGTGGGACACCATGCATTGTCCTAGCTATATAGGCACATTATGACAAATGTAGCAGATCATCTAGGTATTCTAAGCATACAGAATATTTGTATGCATAGAATACGTATATACCTATATATATATATATATATATATATATATATATATATATATAGCCTATATACTTCATGTAACTTTGTGAATTATACAACATGCAATGCCAAGTGTCATTTTATTGAACTGAGACCCATGGAATGGCTTATTATAGGTATAAAAAGGTCTTCATTCAAAGGACCTGAAACCTGCATAATGATGAATCCCTGTATCCCCATATTTTATTGCCTTATTGGAAGTATTTATTTATTTATTAACCCTATAAAGCCAAACTAATAAAATAATAGTCGATAAAAAACATTTTTTTAAATGGAACAGTTTGTTGAAACTTTAGACAAAATATTTATTTAAAAAATAAAATCTTTTAAAAAAGTGTGCATATGGCTACGTTTTTTTGTTGAATAATGTTTAATACATGAGGCTTTAATGGTTCATTTGAGAATACAGAGTTCACATTCAGGAAGAAAAAAACACTTCAGTTATATTCAGACGCCCAAACAGAGTAAAAATATGCAAATTCTTTGGTGCAGGTGCTGATATTTATGGCCAAAAAGTAAGATGAAATTCTGATCATTATTACAGTATAGCAGACTACTAACATGAAATGCATAAACATATCAGTTGTCGCTCTATATCTGCCAATAATATGTCTAAGTAAGATGATTTTAAATGCAGAGTTTTAGCTTTGTAGTTTTAAAACATATGCAATACAATGATAATTGAGAGATGAACAAATAAACCTTTCTCAAAACCCAGATTAATCATATATTTGAAACTCACATATGAACATGATCTTGAAATATTACTAACAAAGTCATTCTTACATTTACTTTATAAAAATCAGTAAAGATTTCACAGCAAAAAAAAAAAAAAAACGTGAACCACAAGCTGAAGGTGGATGTTTTTACTAAAAGGCCTTTTATTTGAAAAAAAAAAAAAAAAATACAAAATTTATCAGACAACAGAAGGCATGTAGTAGAACAACAGGTTTTTCAGCAATGTTTTGATCATGTTGATAATTTAGATACCTTTTAATTTGCATTTCAAATTTGACAGGCTTTCAAACATGCTATATTGTAATTCTATAACAGGTAGGACATCCAGCACAAAATCAGAATGAACTTCCAAGCTTCACCCGCACCGCTAACAGCTTCCTAATTTTGGCCATTCATTGCACATGTACTGTACACAGAGTGAAAGTCATGGGGTGATATACTGTGTCTTGAAGTGTGTATTTGTGTGTGAATTGTTGGCTGAATACATATTTACTCATATCAATAGGGGGTATGCATTGACATCACTTTCCCATCGGAACAAGCCCCTTCAACTGGACTGAGTGGCAAAAGAGCCTGCTGCATGACTGGATTTAATAGGGGAAACTTTGAAAACACAAGTAAAACAAATGATTAAACTAAAGGTTGGACTCGATAGTATTCCTGTTACAACTTACCAAAGATCCAGTAATCCATGGATATTGACATGCAGCCAGGAATCGTGTTTCCAGACATTTATATGTGCCCAATTATGCAGAATATAAAATGGTAAATATTTAATTGATGAGGTGTCATAACAGTATACAACAATACAATATATAGGGTATGATTTTATCCCAAAATTAAACATTCAAAATGATAACTGCAAATTCACGTTTCTCTGCCTGGAGTCCAGTTGTTTCTGTGAATTGCAGCGATCCATTTGCTTCTCTTTTCTTTAGCATTTGGCAGTCTATAAAAATATACCTCAGATTTCTTGTCAAATCTGTTTGTACAGTCAATCGCAAAGCTCTTTCCTGTTTTTAATGTGTTTTTTTTTGTGTGTGTTTTCAGCGGCATTTACGCTGAAAACCAATGCTGCCTCTTTTTGCCACTCAATGGGCATATACGCAGTCATTCAAGTTTTTCCACCAAATGTTACATAATCTTGATTGTGTTTCAAATCCCTCTGATTATGTGCATAACGGTAATATGCATTAAAAATAAAACCAATTTTTTAATGTCTCCATTAACATTCTTTTTCATCTTGCCCAAAATATACAGTTATTCAGGGGTCCCAAAAAGTATTTGTACATTTTAGTTACGCTTAAAAATATGTCTATGCATTAGACAAAAATATTGTTACGGAATACAAACTCACAGAGAAGTCGTCTACGTATGTCAAAATCCGCAGACCTGACATTCTCAGGGAAGCTAAGCCCGCCTCCACACACACACAAGTCTGAGGGGCGAGTGAGAACCCGAGAGGAAGAACTGTGAATTGGTAACATGCCTGGAAGAAACGAAGAAACTTTCTGTGTGGTGGATAAATGCTTATGTGGAAAAAAGCATCTTTCAGAGCGATCAATGTGAACCAATCGTTCTGTTTTACTGAATGAGAGAGATGACAGTGGGTTAACATTCTGAAATCGTGTTTCCTCAAATGTTTGTTCAACACTGAGATCCAGAGATCTCATCTTTCAGACACTTTATAATCGTTTGAATCACCCATTTGCACAGAGGGAATCTGACGCGGTGCAGGCTTTCTTAGAAGGCAATGTTTCTCCATATACTTGACATCCCAGCGCTGTTGCATTAAAGCGATGGCAGGACCAAAGAAAGCCTGGCCAGGCTCAACCTGCACTTCCGCGATGCGCCGCTCTTCACTATCGGGGAGATCAGATAGATTAAGCCACAGTTCACATTCTCTTCACACAGAGAGAGTCATAGAACGCTAGCTTGGAACGGCTTGACAACAAGGCTTTATAAGAGGCCTGGTGAATGGACACGGAAAAGCAATCCATTTTGCAGAGGAGAACAGGCTTGGGGGTGAGCAGGAGTGAGCAGCCCACCTTGAGTGGGGTTAATGTGTCTGGTGATATAGGGCTCGAAATTGTCCCCATACCGAGAGCGGTCATATCCTCAACATCCAGATCCGCGAGACCGTGTTAGAGGTCGAACGGGACTCCCAGCAATGTTTAATGTGTTTAGCACAAGCAAGGAGGATAGGGAAAAACGATCTCTTGGGCCGGGAGGGGGTCCCAGGAGTTTTCCGTCATAGACGTCCCGCTCTTGGTCAGAGGAACTTTGAAGGGCCGGCCATTCGATGTTGAGGTGAGCGGCCGCTCGTTCGCAAACCTCAAAGAAGGCCGAAAGCAGCGGGAGCGTTCATCTGAGGCGTCACAGATGACGGGATGACATCCCCGTCTTCCGAGCCGTCAAGAAACCCAGCATCGTCCTCGTCCCTCATCCATAAAAGGGGTTTCGACACCGCAAAAGAGGCCACACCGCGGGAGTCCCCTGTGTGCGCACCTGCGTCGCCTTTTTTTCCCATCAGAGTTGGACAGACATAAATCAGAGCGCCATGCTACAGTGCGCGGAGAAATCAACAGCCTCTTCAGTGTGTTTACGGCTCATACACACAACACAGTAAGGATGGACATCCCTAGCGCCGCACTCAGCCGGGCAGGCATGAGACTGGTAGTCCCGGGGGGCCGTTGTGGGTTTAGAGAGAGCCATCAAAGAAATAAATGCATAATCCGACAGGCGAGCAGCCATTGAACAGGGGAAAATAGTGAAGAGAGCGAGGCGGGCAGCCTGCTAAACAGTGCGAGCATGGGCTGCTTGCGGTAATTACTTCAGCTAACCTGGCTGATAGGCCAAAAACACGTCCAGCATAGGCTGATCCCAAAATATGTGTCCTCCCGCAGACAATAGTGAAGTCCATAAAACCACGAACTGAGTGTACAATATTCCAGAGGTCGTGAAAAGCGAATGTCAACTAAAGAAAAGCAGCACGTGCAGCCCATATGTGCTCTCAGGTAAGTCTGTCTAGCCAGACTTGGTGCAATTGGATGCTTCTGCAGAAGTCAGGTACGGATGATGAAACAGAACTACCAATGGTGATTAAATCTAACGTTCGCAAAGTTAACTTATATCACTTCAAACCATGCAAATTATTATTATTGTTATACTTTGTCTTCAAATTGTTAATTTTAACAACATTGCATAACTACATTTATTTAGTGTGTATTAGCATTATCTAATTAGCATTATCTACCCCAATGAACCATTAAAATCTCTCACCTGACCAGCAGAAAAAAGCAATCTCTGTGTCTGTTTTAAACCTGTTCAAAACATGGAGTTCATGAAACATGCCACCTTTCAAAAGCCCTGCTGATATTTATTCTTTTCGCATGGGCCCGGTCACGGTCACATTCCCTTTTTTGCTGTTTCCACTCCGCAGTCCAAAGTCTTTTGCTTTTTACTACTGGTGGTTCACCAGTTGTCAATGATGGTGGTTGTTTTTACCTTTCTTGATTACAATCCACCATCAAAATGACATTTAATTACTCCAGCTACTGTAAAAAGAGGCTACAAATGACCGCCACCTGCAGCAGGAGAGCAGTTTTGAACACTGGCTGGTAAAAGTTACGGACTGCAGCTTTAAATAAGACATCCTTGATGACGTATGCAGCCTTCAAATGCGACCTCCGGAGGACGCAGCCTCCGAAATGAGGTGCAGCTATAGTTTGTTTTCATTAGTACCTGTTGTCCTTTGTTTAGTTTCCCGCCACTTATTAGTTACTATGGAGATTCATTAATCATCACAGGTGTTTGTCATTATTACAGCCAGTGGTTGAAATAGGTACTGCAGTCCAAATTCAAAATATTGTTTACCCTGCCCCCTCCTTCAAAGACGCGGGTGGCCAGCTTGAGGACATGCATCAAGAGGGAGCGCAATTGACAATGAAAGCTGAGGAGACTTACACAATGTAAGCTGATGAGTTGATTTATCTGTGTTTTAATATGCTGTCGTTCATAGAGATTTTTAGATGGATGCAGAGGCTTTTTAGTTCAGGTAGAATCTGCGATTCTCTGACCCAGTTTGTTTGCTGGTTTCCATGGCTGCCATTACAATGGAAACCGAGAACACTTCCTATAACACTAGATGTACTCGTTACATCAGAAGAAGAATGGCATCTACACTGATATTAGTCTCTCTGTTTATCCCGAGGTTTACCGTAGTCAGCCGGATCCGGGCCACATCTAGGTGAGATCGAGGACCTGCGCCTTGACACGACCACAACGCAGCCCTGAAGTGTCAGCAGAGATTGAGTCAACTAGATCATCCACTGTGAAGGCCTCATCGACACGACAACCAGTGGCACAGCCCCTCAACAAACTGTCCATACCGCCGTGATGAATACGATCCTCAACTGGATGGAACTGGAATAAATACTTTGACTGTTGCGATCCCATCGGACTTATGATAGCTGCCTGAATCATAATAAAGCACTGTTTGCCAGAGGAGAACTGGCTCCCCGACTAAGCCTGGTTTCTCCCAAGGTGTTTTTTTCTTCATTTTTAACACCTGTTTGCCACCTGATGTCACCTGTTTGCCACGTGAGTTTGGGTTCCTTGCCGCTGTCGCCTTTGGCTTGCTTAGTTGGGGACACTTGACATGATATTCAGCAGTGTTTTGATCTGCCTGCATTGACACCATTGTATGCGAACTGAACTGAGCTGGATGATGACATCACTGTTTACTCCAGTGCTGATATAGATAAATTAACTAAATTAATAACTATTGTTTCTTACATCGGAATGAATCAATACTGAATTTACTTAAGATGGATACTGACACCATTTTCTTTAAGAGCTGCCGTGCAGCCAAAATTATATATACCAGTTATCACTGTAAAGCTGCTTTGACACAATCTGCATTGTAAAAAGCGCTATATAAATAAAGGTGACTTGACTTGACTTGACAATGTTGCATTGCATAATCATGGACCTGCAGAGTTTGTGGGAAATCACTCATGCTGAAAGGTGGAGAAATAGAGAGCAGTGAAGCGCTGACATGTAACGGCATGAGTAATCAAGATCAGGTCCAGACTGCACAAGCTGTAGTTTGCCAAATTGGCAACATGCCATCAGACAAAAGTTTTGTCCTCTGACACAATGTGGTTTTACTAGAGGGGTGTGTGAGTGTAATTACATCATAGAGGCCAAATAAAAAGTGAACTTTGTGTGTTTGAATGTGTGTGTTATATCTGTGATCAAAAGGGCTGCTTTAATGTAGTATAAAAATCCTGAAACATTTAAAGTGTAAAATAGTTTATGTCTTGGGTCTCGTGAATCTAGTGGATTTCCAACTAGATTCATTTTTCACTTATCAGTGTTGCCTATAATTTATTGTGTTTGTTAAATTTCTCAACTGGTGGGTCATGGTTTAATTATGTGTGCCTGAGAAAAACGCGTTGTCTTGATACAGTATCTGCTGTCAGGTGAGATGTTGTCAGGTTAATACGTCAGTGTTATTAGGGGCCAAGCTGATTACTGTAGCCCGTATTGTAATTGTTAGTTTTTAGGGGCCAAGCCCCTATTTTCTTCACTCATTATTCTTCTTCTTCTTCTTCTTCTTCTTCCGTATGGGGCATCTATGGCAGCCCTATGAACAGAACACGTGATTATGAAATTCGGCACAGTTGTAGAGATGGTAATGAATAATGATTTGACCAATTTTGGAGTCTCAAGGGCACTCTATAGCACCACCAGCATTTCAAACAATAACTTTAGGTTATAAAGGTTATAACTTTTGAACCCTTTGTTCTAGAAAAATTTTGTTATTCTGATTCCACTCTTCAAGCTGATCACATTCAAATTCTTACATTAAGACTCCGCACATAACAGTAATGGCCATTTTGAAAAGTACAGTATTCAGTTTTTTTCGCTACTCCTCCTTCAAATTTTGTCCAATTCTTACGAAAATTGGCTCAAATGATCTTTGCACTGAGACGCACAGAAATGACTGAACATATTTGTTTTATTCATCTTTGTTCAAAAGTTATGATGTTGCGAACTTAACAAGGTCGACCCAGAATTGGTTCAGAGGCTGTATCTCGGTCAAACTTTGAGCAATCGTAATGAAAATTGGTATGCTTCATTGGAACCATGATCCAAGGGTCCATACCAAATTTGGGAACAGTGCCACGTACAGGTCATGAGATCTGAAAAATGGCTATTTTTGCTAATAATGTTTGAACAGTTTATCAGAAAATCATTATCTTGGTGTCATTTTCCAACAATGTGACTGACTGCCACACTGAAGCAAATGAAAAACCATTTTTTCGCTACTCCTCCTACAAATTTTGCCCAATTTTGTCCAAAATGCGCTCAGATGAACTTTGGATTGAGCCGAAATGACTGAATGGATTTTTAATATTCGCTACCCTTCCCAAGATATTTGTCTCTGAATGTGTTTTTGTTAGCTTGCTAACCAATTGCCATTCTTTTTAATGTGGCTCTTCAGCTATCAAGTTAACCATAAGCTACATTGGCATTAAGTTAGCTTTGAATGCTAATTTGGTTAACATGCTAAGGAACATTTTTGTAAAATTCATTCTCACACCTCAGGCGACCTTTATGATTACATTAGAATGAATAAGCTACCTACAGATGATTAATGAATATTTTTAAGTCAAGTTGCTGTTTTCATACTTCTGTAATATTTTTCAGTCAGTATTAAATTACGGAAAGAACTGAGTTTCAGTTTGTGGTGTATTTTTGTAGGTTTTATAGGTTTCCAAAGTAACTTCAATGTAAAGTAATTAGTAATCTGATTACTTTTTACATGCAGTAATCAGTAATGTAATCAAATTACAATTTTAATGTAGTAATTTGTAATTTGTAGTGGATTACTTTTTTGAGGAACTTACCCAACACTGCTCATTAACCACAGCACACATTTCTCAGTCGCTCATCATCTGGTCTCCAATGTGGATTACAAATGCTTAAGGCAGGCTTATACTACACAACTTTTGGCTGGATTTTGCTGTCACAGACAGATTTCCAAGGACTGTGGCAAAACCCCTGGATCGCTGCCAAATCGATGCTTGTTGTGGTCGCTGATGCTTGTCAAATATGAACATGTCAGCAATGTGATCTGAGCCTATTTTCAAACCTGTTTGATATTATCGCACATGATCTTGTAGTGTGAGTGATGAAACAACATGGTAAACTGCTCTAATGATATCATGCACCTTAATGTACATGAATGTAAGGCAAGAATTTGATCATAATTGTTTTATACTAATAATCTAATCTAATATATTTTGAAAATGTAAATAAGTGATCTTTGCTCTCTACTTAACATTATGGTATATTTTAGTTACCATCAGTTTTTGATGAATAGACATGTACAGCCAGTCCGCGTGTATTTCTGTCCAATTTTCGTTTTTTTTTTTCTTTTCTTTTTTTGTCGAATCTTTTTTCTGTACATGACTTGTGAGCTTGCCTTTACCTGATCTACTTACCCACTCTACTTATCTGAAGTTGTTTCCTCTGGATTCCCAATTATACCTCTGAGATCTCCTCGTATACCTCCAGCATTCTCCTGGTAAGACTCTCCAATAACCTACCTGTGTTTCCTTACCTGTTCCCTGCTCTGCTACTCACCTGTTCCAACCATCCAAGAAGTGTTTGCTCTCCAGTCTCCTCCACTCACAGGTCATCACATCCCAAGCTACCTGGTAAAAGGAAATGACCATTCATCAGTCATCAATAACTCTGACTTCGTTATTACTCAACTGCTTCATCTGTGCATTCCATCTGTTCAATAAAAACCTGTTTGAGTTTGACAATAATCCTGTCTCTGACTGTGTGGTATTCCGTTACACTTTGTGTTATTTTCTATATTTTTGATGACTGTGGTGGCTCATACCAACTTACTAACTCAATTGTATTATGAAAAACTAGTTTAGAACTGCTATTTAATATCCTTAATAGGCCAGTCTAGATCCATTTATTTTAGATATTTATCTAAATTGACCATTTCTATCTAAAGTATTGGAAAAGGATGTTTTCCGTCAATTGTCTGCATTTTTAAGTGACAATGACTTATTTAGACAAGTATCAATCTGGTTTTAGACAGCAGCACAGTCAGCATTGCTTTAGGTATTGAATGAACTTTTGTTAGCTGTGGATTCAGCTGACTGCAATTCTGGTCCTCCTGGATCTCAGTGCATCTTTTGACACCACTGAGCTGCATGCTGTTTTGCTTGAACGGTTATAAGTAGGTTGGAATTCAAGGAACCGCATTAAACTGGTTTAAATCGTATCTTTCTGGTAGAACATTTTCAGTGGAGATTGGGAATTCTTCTTCCTCTACGGTACCATTAACTTGTGGTGTACCTCTGGGATCGATTTTGGGCCCGTTTTTTGTTTTCGCTGTATTTGCTCCCTTTAGGTTTGTTTTTTCAGAAGCATAATATTCTGTATCATTTTTATGTGGATGATACCCAGCTATACCTCCCTTTGAAACATGGAGAAAATTATGACATGCACTCTTTGTTGGACTGTCTTGCAGAGGTAAGATGCTGGCTGGCAGCTAACTTTCTTACGCTGAATGAATCTAAAACAGAAATTGTATTTTTTGGACCACCAGCATCTATTAAACAGATAAACAACAATCTGGGTCATTTATCTATGATATCTTTATCATGTTAGAAATTTGGGAGTGATATTTGGTAACAGCCTGAAATTTGATAACAATTTTATTCAGTGGTGAAGAGTGGCTTTTATCATCTTAGATCCATTGCAAAATTGAAAGTGTTTTGTATCAGTAAAGGATTGGAGACAGTGGTTCATGCTTTTGTTTCCTCTAGGCTGGATTACTGTAACTTACTGTAACTCACTGTACCTTGGTGTGGCTCAGACCTCTTTATCCCACCTTCAAATGGTACAAAACAATGTTACAAGGCTCCTTACTGGAATAAGAAAAAGGGAACATATTTCTCCTGTTCTGTCATTACTACACTGGTTGAATGTTGTGTTAAATTTAAGGAAATGTTCTAGGCCTTTAAAGAGTCATAAAATACTTAAACATGTTTTGAGATGTTAACGGATATGCACAGATTGCACATCAAGGAAAATAACAATAGCACTCATTTTGTGAAGTGTTTTTTTTTTTCCCAGTTTAAAAAGCAATGTTGAACCAAAAGTGAGGTATAGGCCTATGTGTTAATTCTGAGTTTTTGAAACATTTTTATTTATAGGATTAAAGAGTAGAATAAACATCATAAGCATTATTCATGAAATTATTTATATAACTGTAGTATTGTATGACTGAGCAGCAGACTCTCTGGGCCTCAGTTATAAAACGTGCATACTTACATATTTGATGCTGAAACCCATGCCAACTTTCATATTTATAAAAGCGGTCTTTGACATGGAAAAGTGCTTAGAGCCATGTCAGGGTCTAAGTAGACACACTTTTTAGCGCACTTTTCCTTGTGGCTGAGAGTCGGAGTACTGCAGGTATTTGGAAATCTAAGCAATTCTTGCCGCTCACGATTCTCAAGTAAAGCAGTTGAAAGTTGACTGCTGCTCTTTTATATGTTAATGACATTAATTAGGGGCGTTTGCAAAGCAGAGATCGGAAACCACTAATCTGCACACAATTTCAAGATTACTCTCTCTCTCTCTCTCTCTCTCTCTCTCTCACACTCACACACACACACACACACACACAAAATCCCTGTGTGCCAAACTACCTAAAATTATGCCTTCTGAGTTTTAGTATTAGTCTAATCATTATTGTGGTGTTTTCACCCTTAAACAGAACACACTCCATGCAGAGTACCACTAAGCTTCAACTTTTATTCTTGTTCTCCACATTACTCAACACAATTTCTCACTAGAGCATCCTAGTGGTGCAGTTCCAAATTACATGTATTATAGTAAGCAATTACTATGAATAGAACGTCAAGTATTATATACTTCTCAACACAACATCTCCCCCGTTACTCAAATAGAATTACTTCTTTTATAAGATCATTACCTTATTCAAGTCTTATTTAGTCAAACAAAAAATTATCTCAAATAAGCATATTCAAACAAACTCTTATGCATTCAAACAAGGCATTTCAAAGGAGCATAATGAAATCTTCTAGCACACTTTTATCCTTTTAACATAACACAGAATAACATTTATCAAACATTTCAGGATTCAGTGTACATTTTACTTTTTTAGATAGGGCAGCGATCCGCCTACACCCTTTACATATCTTCTTGGTCTGACTTATTTGTTTCTTTTCAGACCCATTACTCCATCACATAGTCTTGAGTCCACACAGGTGGGCATCTCTGTCTTAAGCCCCTATTCAGACTCAAAGCAGTGTTCTCCGTGGTACAGCTTCTTTCAGTTATTTCATCCTGTGCAGAGTTATCCTTTCTTTCTGGGCATAGTGAAAGACGTGCCGAATTCCATCTTTTCCCATCACTTAAGATGAAAGAACTCTGTCCTGTTTGTTGTTGTACTGACAACAGATCAGTGAATCGGGCTTCTCCTTTTTTCACATGAAAAGGCTTCCTCACTCTCACATTATCTCCAACCGCAATTTTAAGGAATTTGGATCCTCTCTTACGATCGGTGTATTGTTTACTTTTATTCTGTCTTTGGGTCACACGCGCTCTGACCTGAGTGAATTGATCAGGGCTATCCTCAGGCAGAAGAACATTCAACTTTGTTCTCATTGGTCGGCCCCTCAAGAGCAGAAAAGGGGTCTCACCCGTTGTAGCATGGGGTGTTGCTCGATAGCTCTTCAGCATGGTTAGGACTGCAGATTTCCAGGGCTTACGAGCCATCTCAGCTGCCTGAAGACATTCTTTAAGCACCCTGTTGAACCGTTCAATGGCCCCGTTAGCCTGAGGGTGATAAACACTTGTCTTAATGTGCTTTATTCCCTGTGTTTTCACAAAATCAGCAAATTCAGACGAAGTGAACTGCGGTCCATTGTCTATCGTGATGGTGCAGGGGTTTCCTTCTCGAGCAAAGATCGTGGTCAGAAATTTCAGAACAGTCTCTGTTGTTACTGATGAAGCAAAACCAACTTCTGGCCATTTGCTAAAATAGTCAATCAGTGTTATTGCAAACTTACAGTCAGTAGCTCCCTTCTCGAAAGGTCCTACTACGTCAATAGCAACATGCTGAAATGGGCCTTTCGGGAACTCCACCGGCTGCATTGGAGCTGTGAACGTTTTGGCCGATTTATCACTGGCCTGGCAGGTCACACACGCAGACAGGATTGTGTGAACAAGATTGTCCATTCGTGGCCACCAATACAACTCTCTCAGATGCTGTTTGGTTCGCACCAGCCCCTTATGTCCCTCGTGTGCCAGATGGATGAGGCGTTCCCGCAGTGCAATAGGAACAATCAAACGATTCCCTCTGAAAATCAATGGAGATTCAACAGCCAGTTCATGTCTAACAGGGAAGTATAGACGCAAGTCACTGGAGACAGACTTTTGCAGTTTAGGCCAACCTTACTGAATTGTCTGGCATAACTGTGACAGCTCTGGACAGTCCTCGCATTCAGCTTTAAAGTCTACTAGCAGTAACGCAGTCAGAAACGGCTGAATTTCTGCAATTTCAGAAATCAAATCCTGTTCAATGGATACACTGGTGTCTGTATGGCTCAACGGCATACGTGAGAGACAGTCCGCCACAAAGTTTTTCCTACCTGGATGGTACTGAACATTATACTGGAAGCACAAGAGCCTAGCAGACCAACGAGCTACCCTCATGCCTGCTCTATTCATGCCTTTTGTGGAGAGAAGAGTGGTAAGGGCCTGATGATCAGTTCTTAAAGTGAAACGATGTCCCCACACATATGTTCTCCACTTTTCTACCGCCCAAACACACGCAAGTGCCTCCTTCTCCACAGTAGAGTATTTCCGCTCAGATGTTGATAGTGTCCTGGATGCAAAAGCTATCACACGTTCAACACCATCAGGATGTAGCTGTATCAGAACAGCGCCAAGGCCGTAATCCGAGGCGTCTGTAGTAATGAATGTGGGTAAGGAAGGATCATGAATAGCAAGATCAAGGCTCTCCAGCAGCATTCTCTTAAGCGTATCAAAGCTATCGACAGTCTCTTTACTCCACTGTAGTGGTGTTTGTGCATCAGCTCGGAGCATTTGCCTCAGTGGCTCAACCACAGTAGCGTAGGTCGGAAGAAATTTGTTGAACCACGAAGTGAGTCCTAGGAACGAACGTAAAGCTACCATGTCTGTAGGTCGAGGTGCCTCCACAATGGCAGTCAGGTGGTCTGGGCTGGGACGTAGTCATTCTTTAGAAATTACATGGCCCAGGAACGGAATGCTTGCTTGGTTGAAGGAGCTTTTGTCAAAGTTAATCTGCAAGCCAACTTCCTCTAGCCTTTGACGAACAGCTTGAAGGTTCTTATCATGGGCCTCCTGAGAATTACCATATACTATAATGTCATCTAAGTAATTCTGAACACCGTCCAGCTCCCTTAGGACCGTTTGCATAATTTTTTGGAAGGCTGACAGTGCTGAAGCCAGCCCAAATGGAACCCGAGTGAAACGGAAAAGGCCTTTGTGCGTTACGAATGCAGTCAGATTACGACTGTCAGGATAGAGAGGAAGCTGATGGTAAGCAGAACTCAGATCAATTTGACTGTATTGTGAAGCACCTGCAAGTTCTGTAAACAAATCCTCCATGTGAGGTAATGGGTAGCAATCCATAATCACACTCTTATTGGGCTCACGGAGGTCTACACAAAGTCTAATGTGTCCATCACGTTTACGTACCACCACCAATGGACTAACCCATTCTGAAGCATCAGCTGGTTCAATTATGCCCACTGTAAGAAGACGATTAAGCTCAGTGGACACTTCCTTGCAGATGCTGAGAGGTAAGCGTCTCAATTTTTGACGTACTGGTGTCACTGTTGAATTAACTTGAACTTTGTGGACGAATCCTTTCACACATCTGAGGTGAGTAGCAGATACAGGTGACACTGTGTACACAGGACTTGTGGAATGTTCTGTCGTCTGAGAAGATGCATGTGAGATTTCACATTTATTGTCTATGTGCTTTACTTTTCCACTTACAATGTCCAGGTTCAGCAGTCTTATCAAATCTAACCCTAGCAAGGGAGATCCCGCAGTCAGTACATGAAAAGTAGCGGGAACTACGTTGTCATTTGCTGATACACCCACTAATGCTGATAACCAGCCAACAACTGGTAGGTTCTCTGTTGCATATGTGACAAGTTTGATTTTGGGCTTAGTCAATGTGCATTGTGTTTCTTATACACAGCTTCTGGAAGTATGGAAACTAACGCGCCCGTATCCACAACCAGTTGTAACATATGTTTATTACCTCCTGGTGCTTCAATATTCACTTCACAGGTGATCTTGTCATTGGCTGAAGTAGATTGTTTAATGTTATCCACGCAGAGCACAGTCACATCTGGAACTACCACCTCTCTTACTTCACTCACCGCTGCTTTACACACTTTAGCAAAATGACCCTTTTTTCCACAGAGTCTACATGTTACTTTAGCAACAGGGCAGTTTTTATCATTTGCCAGATGTTTGTCCGTCGACGCTGCTGGACGGTTGCCGTTTGTTTTTGATCCTCCGATCGTCTTTGAGCTTAGTTGCTTAGTTGAGCGTGCGCCCTTTCCCCTTCTGCCATACTTAGTATCCGTACTAATGGCTTGTACCGACTTCATGGCAGTAGCAGTGGAATTACAGAATAATGATGAATTTTTAACTGCAGCTTCCACTTGACATGCGATTGTAATCGCTTTCTCTAAAGTGAGATCCTCCTTTAATAGTAATTTGTCCTTTACTGCAGTCAACAACGCATTTGCGATTAACTGATCACGGAGCATTTTACTCTCCATTTGACCAAACGCACATGGGGCTGCTTACGCTCTCAAAGCAGCAACGTATTGCGTAATAGTCTCATCTGCATATTGCACACGTTGTCTGAACGTGTTTCGGCACGCTACGATGTTAACTTTAGGCACAAAGTGTTTCTGAAGTGCAGACATTGCTTCATCAAAAGTAGTACCTTGGTCTGGCAGAGTGTAAAACAAGCGCTGGCCCTCCGTCCCCAAGAAATGCAGCAAGACCGCTCGTCTGCATGTCTCCGGCCATGCATCTCCGGTTGCCTGGATAACTATCATGTAATTATGAAAAATTTCCTTCACGTTTCAAATGGAATCGGTGGCGGGCTCGGCACTGAAGCGCTCATCCTCATCGCCAAATTGTGGTGTTTTCACCCTTAAACAGAACACAATCCCTGCAGTGTACCACTAAGCTTCAACTTTTATTCTTGTTCTCCACATTACTCAACACAATTTCTCACTAGAGCACCCTGGTGCAGTTCCAAATTACATGTATTACAGTAAGCAATTACTATGAATAGAACGTCAAGTATTATATACTTCTCAACACAACAATTATCAACTTTTTTTTTTCTTTTTAAATAAAAACAACAAACAACTATAAATGAGTTCCAAATTACACCCACCCCCCTCCTCTCTCTCTCTCTCTCTCTCTCTCTCTCTCGTCTCTTATCCCTCGCAGTCACTGTACAGCATGCATCCTTTATATTCTAAATAACTGGATAGAAACAATGATCTTTGTGTTTGGCAATCAAATTTAACTCTGCATACATTCTTTCATACAAACATCTGCCCTGCTCTATCTGCTAGAGCACAAATATGTTCCCTTCATCATGACCACACACGTCCAAGTGTGGTGAAACACATTCTTTGGCTTTCACACCAAACATCTTCACTAATTTATCAAAGCTAACTTTCACACTCTTTCACTGCATTCTTTTGCTGAGCTCCGCTTCAAAAATATTTATGGTGGTTAATCTTTATTTCAATAGTCCACTTTAGACATTCTATAACTTTGTAACTACATGCAACTAACTCTCATTAGAGAATTAGAGAACTGTTAGGTTTGGGTTCGGGTTAGTAGAATAAGTTAATGTGCTTGCAAAGTTACTTATAGTCAGTAGATTGTCTGTTGGGGAGCATCAAAATAAAGAGTAAGCAGATATTAAGTAGACAGCCAACTAATAATCTAATGAGAGTTAGTTAACTTGACATAGTTGCAAAGTTACTTATAGTTAGTATTATGTCTTAAATGGACTATCAAAATAAAGTGATACCTTCATGGTTTCTTGCAATTTTGTAGAGGGAATATTCAGCACATTTGAATGTGCAGATGTGTCTGTCCCCTATGCTGTAATATGTTGCCATCTGTACTAATCAACCAAAACCTGCATTTTTAAAATTCTTAAGAGATTTACAAATGACAATGACTCAGTATCAAATTTGTTAGACTGTACTATAAGACAGTGGTCATGCACTATTTCTGAGAATTCACTCCCTCTTATCCTTTGGCACAAGTGGCTTTTTACGCAACTGCGTAAAGGTGTGGTACTTTATAATAAGATAAAACTCCTTTAATAAGTTAAATAAATAAAGTAATGGTTCCCCCAAACATGAAAATTTACTCAGCCTTATGTAATTAAAAACTTTTACTTTTCTGTCATCCATGAAACACAAGCTTCAAAAAGGACTTTATAAATACCATAAAAAAAAAAATAAAATAAAAAAATATGATTGCTTTGTATGGAGAAGAGGCCTAAATTGAAGTAGTTATTCACTGATCTTCCCCTCCAGTGGGCCGATAACAACTGCAAGCAAATCGAGTTCATTCATGAAGAAATCAGCAGATTTCAACAGATTCTTGGAAATAATTAAACTCAAAAGAATGTTTTGTTTTTTTGTTTCGTAAATGGCACATGAATACTTTCATGAACAGGCAGGTAGGGAAGATGTCAAGATTCAAAAATTTGTCCTGTGACTTCAGTCATAATTCAGTCATAATTTTATATACAATAAAACATTTGCATTTGGTTTGTAAAATGTTTTTATGCATGTTTGAGCTGAGTTTTTGTTGCAGTTACACTGTTCTGACCAAGCGCTTTTAAAAGGTGAATCATTTTGTGAAGCAATTGGTTCATTTGATTCAAAGTTTCGAAAAGCTTCTTTTCTCCCATCACTAGTTATGTGGACTTTTATTTTGATACTTTCCTGTTTCTTCGGTTTCCTAGTTTCTGTGGTTGCCTATAATTTGCACACCTGTGTCTAGTTTAGTTTCCCTTGTATAGCCCTGAGTTTCTGCTATCCTTTGTCGGTTCTCATCTTTATTTATATATTGTTTGTTTATCTCTTAATATGTATCTCTAGCGATCTCCTGAGTTTCATAATAAATACTATTTAAAGTGTATCCTGAGTGGTATTCCAGAAAGCAGGTTATGTGACATATCTGGGTATGTTTAAGGGTACGTAAACAGTTAACAGTCAGTAATAGTCATTATATCGACTAGTATATAAAGTACTACTACACAGAAGTGAGTACACCCCCAACAAATTTGGTGTTATCGCTCTCACTCTCTCATACTGGTCACTGGAAGTTCAACATGGTACCTCATGGCAAAGAACTCTCTGAGGATCTGAAAAAAAGAATTGTTGCTCTACATAAAGATGGCGTAGGCTATAAGAAGATTGCCAAGACCCTGAAACTGAGCTGCAGCACGGTGGCCAAGACCATACAGCGGTTTAACAGGACAGATTCCACTCAGAACAGGCCTAGCCATGGTCAACCAAAAAAGTTGAGTGCACATGCTCAGCGTCATATCCAGAGGTTGTGTTTGGGAAACACACTGCATCAAATTGGTCTGCATGGCTGTCGTCCCAGAAGGAAGCCTCTTCTAAAGATGATGCACAAGAAAGCCTGCAAACAGTTTGCTGAAGACAAGCAGACTAAGGACATGGATTACTGGAACCATGTCCTGTGGTCTGATGAGACCAAGATAAACTTATTTGGTTCAGATGGTGTCAAGCGTGCGTGGTGGCAACCAGGTGAGGAGTACAAAGACAAGTGTGTCTTGCCTACAGACAAGCATGGTAGTGGGAGTGTCAGGGTCTGGGGCTGCATGAGTTCTGCCGGCACTGGGGAGCTACAGTTCATTGAGGGAACCATGAATGAGCACAGCATGTTCCCCTCCCTTCGGAGACTGGGCCGCAGGGCAGTATTCCAATATGATAACGACCCCAAACACACCTCCAAGACGATCACCGCCTTGCTAAAGAAGCTGAGGGTAAAGGTGATGGACTGGCCAAGAATGTCTCCAGACCTAAACCCTATTGAGCATCTGTGGGGCATCCTCAAACGGAAGGTGGACGAGCGCAAGGTCTCTAACATCCACCAGCTCCGTGATGTCGTCATGGAGGAGTGAAAGAGGACTCCAGTGGCAAACTGTGAAGCTCTGGTGAACTCCATGCACAAGAGGGTTAAGGCAGTGCTGGAAAATAATGGTTGCCACACAAAATATTGACACTTTGGGCCCAATTTGGACATTTTCACTTAGGGGTGTAATCACTTTTGTGGCCACCGGTTTAGACATTAATGGCTGTGTGTTGAGTTATTTTGAGGGGACAGTGAATTTACACTGTTATACAAGCTGTACACTCACTACTTTACATTGTAGCAAAGTGTCATTTCTTCAGTATTGTCACATGAAAAGATATAATAAAATATTTACAAAAATGTGAGGGGTATATATATATATATATATATATATATATATATATATATACATACACACACATACTATATCATACATTGTTGATCTGCATTCAGACTTCTATTCTTGCAACAGGACGTTTTCTATGCTATAATGTATTTCTATAATAAAAAACAGTGACACTTTACAATAAGGTTCATGTTTTAACTAACATGAACTAAAACAATGAGCAATACATTTGTTACTGTATTTGGTAATCATTGTTAACATTAGTTAATAAAAATACAGCTGTTCATAGTTTGTTCATGTTACTTCAGAGTGCATTAACTAATGTTAACAAATAAAACTCTTGATTTTAGTAATGTATTAGTAAATGTTGAAATTAATAGTAACAAAGATTAATAAATGCTGTAAAAGTGCAGTTCATTATTAGTTCATGTTAAATAATGACCTTATTGTAAAAAAAAAAAAAACATCTTACCTTTCAAGCAATGTGGAAGCAAAATGACTGAACAAAAAAAAAATCAACTTTTACAGATATATTATCTCTGCAAGCGCAGACTGTTATTTAGTATAATCAGGCATTCTTTTTATTATATATTTAGCATCAATATAATATATATAATACTTCAGTATAGAAAAATAACAATATAGATCTTATTCATAGTGATTAAAGATTATTAAAAAGATTGAAAAATGATTGCACAACCACCAAATAGGTGGCGATGTTGTGCACTAATAATGTAAATCGGCATTAAACAAAAGATAAAGAAATAAGTAGTATGCGCGCCTTTTCTTAGCATCCGTTTCAACGGAGACTCGTCGATTCGTCGCTCAATGTCTTGTGTGTTAACCATGAACATACTCTGGGTTGGCTGAATTTAGGACACATTTTTTAAACCAGCATACCTCAAGTAAGCAAGATTTAGATTAATCAAGTTCAGTGTATGTTTGACGATAAGATAACCTTGCTTTCTGAAATACCCCCCTGTTCGTGTGTTGCTTACCACAACATTTTAGTGTTCAGCAGGCAACATTCATCTTTCTGATCACTCAAGAAAAGTAATTTCAGACATCCTCTCATCAAACTGCACACGTTTTGAGTTATCATTTATGTCACTAGCACAAATTGTACAGGATAAGATGCAGAAGTTCACTAACCCTAACCATGAGTATTGGTGATAACATTGTCTATATGTTATACATTCCCAGGACACCATTACTAAGGATTCTTTTCAATAATCGATTAGACACCTTTTAGAACTTTTTATCATTATTTATTAAACAAAAATATCATCTCACATATCATTTAAAGAATGCAGAATGTCACCACATTGATGTGGGCGGTCATTAGTTGGTAATGTTAGATATGTGGTCATTAACAGCCCACATCATCATCTCCTCTCTAAATAACACGTTAAAAAGATTGAAAATATCCACAGTTGCAATTAATACATGATTCTTGTCATTTTAAAAATGCCATTAAATTTAAAAATGATCTGATATGCAGAAGTAGAGCAGACGTCCAGTTTGAAGATGTGAGAAGAGCCATGACAGGATTCATTTTGCCACTTCTCCAGCCTTCTTTTCTTGCTCGATATCTGTGAACAGATGAAAGGAGAGTGGTGTAACAATGAACGTGGTGGTGTGGAGAGAATATGCCACATGACAAGTGAAACAGATGGCCTTCTCAAGCTTCTAGCCCAGCTCAGAGCTTCATAACCCAGGGTTAAACACTGTGGGCTCAGGATACGTTTACACGATAACGACGTACTAAAAATGAAAAAGTTTTTCCTTTGTGGTTTTTTTTTTGCATACAGACGACAATGTTATCAAAACAATCACTGTTCACACGGATCCACGAAAACGGCTAAAAACATTGTATTCTGCTACCACGCCAGTAGTTGTAACTTTGTAAAGAAACACTATGCACCTATAGACTGAACACGTAATACGCATGCGCATGACGTCACTGTTTTCACAGATTCACATTTTTGTAGTATACATGGAGACAATAACGGTATCGTTTTCAAAAAATTGCACTTTGAAACCTGTTTTCAAAGGTCTGTTTTCAGGCTCCCAAAACGCTGTTGTTGTGTAAATGAATGGCCAAAAGTTTCTGTTTTTTCTGTCGTGTAAATGACCCCGGAGTGTGAAAAGAGCCATAACACTCTATCTTAAAAAAGTTCAAGTGACAAATACTACATATTCCATTTCAAATGTTTTTTTTGTTTGTTTAATTAAAAGTATTACAATCATTAAAAGTCATTACAATGCCAGCACATCCATATTTTCTTGTTTATTTTTTTCTCTCCCTCTTTTTTTTTTTGAGGAAACTGTAAATGCAAATTGAGATGTAAATGAATTACTGCCCATATTGAAATACTTCCACTGAATGAGAAAAACAAAGGACAACTTCAGGCACATTAAACAAAATACCACGCAAACAATTTAAATGGAAGATGGCAGTGCTTGGAGAAAATAAATGCTGAAATCTACTCAGTAAGTGTTGAAGAGTTGATCATAACTTAAAGGGTTAGTTCACCCAAACATGAAAATTACCCCATGATTTACTCACCCTCAAGCCATATATGACTTTCTTGTTTCAGACAAATACAATCAGAGTTATATTAAATAATGTCTCTTCCAAGCTTTATAATGGCAGTGAATAGAGGATGAGATTTTGAAGCCCAATAAAGTGCAACCATCCATCATAAAGGATATACACACATCTCCGGGGGGGTTAAAAAATGCCTTCTGAAGTGAAGCAATGTGTTGGTGTAAGAAAAATATCCATATTTAAATTAAAACTTTAAAAATTAAAATAACTAGCTTCCGACAGACAGCCATAAACATAAACTCTGACACGACGCATGACGTACTGATGAATGCGGAAGCGCAGAGGAGAGAGCAAAACAAAACACCGGTCATGAATTTCGATATAAGAGAAGAGGAGCTAGATTTGTTGCTCTGCCTTACTTGTTTCAACAGCGAGAGGGGTCAAAGCTTACACTACTCCTACATTGTGTCAGGGGTTACTCTTTTGGTGTTAGTCGACGTGTGTACGGCCGTCTGCCAGAAACTAGTTATTTTAGTTTTAAGTTTTAAATATAGATATTTTTCTTACACAAATGCATCACTTTGCTTCAAATGGCCTTTATTAACCCCCCGGGGCCGTGTGGATATCTTTTATGATCGATGGATGCACTTTTTTGGGCTTCAAAATCTCATCCTCTATTCACTGCCATTATAAAGCTTGGAAGAGCCAGGACATTATTTAATATAACTCTGATTGTATTCGTCTGAAAGAAGAAAGTCATATACACCAAGTATGGCTTGAGGGTGAGTAAATCATAGGGTAATTTTCATTTTTGGGTGAACTATCCCTTTAAGTGTGCACTTCCGGGATTTTATCTTCTCAGTCCCTGTCGTATGCAGTTACATTTTATACCTGTGAGTAGGGGTGTTACACCAATATTCCTTAATGAAAATGAAGCTTAAAGTCCATAATACACTTTTGTAAACTGTGCTGCTGTTGGTAATCATTAGAGTCCCTCAACAGCCACTCCTTTCTATGTTGTAATCTTCTGTTTAGCCACAGGTGAAAGAGGCAGACGGTCTTATCTCAGCAGAATTCCTCTGTAATGTATACTCTCAGGGGCATAATTTCCACTGGGGACAGGGGACATGCCCCCACCCCCCCCACCCCCCCACCCCCACTTCTCAAACCAAAGTTACACCCTTGTATATTCTTGTAATGTTTGCTTTGCCGTGTCAGATCGACACAAGACTGTGCAAGGGTGAGCGGTGTTCTGGAACAATGAATCATGAGGGCGAGGCTGCCAAACCCGCTTACCTTCTTTAGTCGGCAGAGTGTTCTTCTCTGCTGTGTTTGTCTTTTTTAGACACCTCTTGTCAAAGTTTTGCACTTCGTCTTTAACGGGGTTGTTGTCACTCATTTTGGAGAATCTGTAAGAATCCAAGCAATTCAACTTTAGTCTCTACATGCAGTGTTTGCTTAGGCTTATCTTTTCCTAATTAGTCATTAAAAATGTCTCATATTCGCAAATCAAAATGTTCTTTACACAAATCATTTGACTTACTGACATTCTAATGCTTTGGTCAAACCAAATGTGTGTTTATACAGTATTTGTGATTCTTTTGCTGTTCCTATCTTTCTCAAACATAGCTGGCGAGGCATATAACGGCATCTAAACTGTGGGTAAACCACATTTGAAAAAGGAGAAGTGTCATTTTTAACTACCCAAGAGCTATTTCCTCAAAGGTGCAAGGTTAAGTTTTGCTTGTATGGACACGTTGACACGCCCCACCCGCCCCTCAGGTGTGTGTTCAAAACCAGGTTACACAACCCCTTATCAGAAAGAGGCTGGCAAATATTAATACATTACTGAATTTTTTTTCCTTTGGTTTTTGTGGATTTGCAGAAAAAGTGCGCTGGAGCTTGTATGTTTAACAGATAAAGTCAGCATAATGCTAAAGCTACAGAAAGATCTGCACGCCAACAGGAAGTCATTTTACAAAATCACTCTGTTCTCATTAAAAAAATAATCCTTTTAAGGGCCAGATCATATTCACTTTTTACAGTTTTATAATATCAGATCTCTCAAAAAAGACAGATGTGATGATACACAGTAACCCTGAAAACATATTAGTTTAGCTAAGGCTTTTATTCGTGTGTTGAAGACTTAGATGTTCCCTCTCAATGTTCTTATTTGCAGATGACACATACAAGAGCCGCAGTGTTTTGTGAATATCAGAACAGTTTCAAAGCAGATAATCACACTATGATAAATGAACAGAATTTCAGTGTGATAATGATCACGTTAAAATCCTCATGTCTTCACCACACCCAATATGACTCGGCGCCAATCTCTGGGATTTTGCAACACTGCCAAATACTTCATATATTAGAATGTTCCAAACGTTCCAATTGACGTTTTGCTGCAACTGGCTTTAATGCGTCATAAGAATTTATGACAGAATGCGCAAAGCAAATGCACCTTTTCTACACCGCAAAAACGTAAATTCTGCGCTTAATAAACTAATCTGCAAGCGCACACGCACACACTACGCATACTGCATTGACAAGTGTGCACAAGCATATGCTGCACTGCCTTGAAATTTAAAACAGTTCCCTTCATATTATTACTTATACCTATTAAGTGCGTATGTAGCGTAAACGTATAGTATCTAATAATCGCATGTTTACAATTGTATAATGTACATGCGCGCTTGTGAATAGACATGTCCGTTATAATATCTGGAACATCATGTAAAAAAATATGATATGGTAGGTATCTGTTTCTCAAATTAAATAAACATATAATTCAAAAGCCTTACCTTTCACTGGCCTCGGAGCTGTGGTACACAAAATATCTTAGACAGAATCTCTGTGCAGTGCTCAAGGTGGGCAACTGGTTTAAATAGCCATCACACCCCGTTGCACAACAGAACGCATGTAATTCGCTTGCTCTGCATGGCCCAATCTCTCGCTACTGTGTTCTGATTGGATAAACCTGCAGCGCTTCGGCATTTTGATTGGATAAGATTGCAGCGCAGTAACGGTAAATCGAATGTACAGTGAGTGAAAGCAAAGACTTTGGTGAAAGTGAACGTGTTTCTAGATCTAGAGGATAAGAGAGACAAATCGAATCAAAGTACTGCAGCTGAAGTAGATTTTATGAAAGCTTTCCGCCACTGAATGTAAAATTTAAAAGGTAATTACGACTTTTTATTTCACAATTGCGAGTTTATATCGCAATTCTGACATTATGACAAAAAGTCAAAATTGCGAGATGTAAACTCGCAATTGTCATGGGGAAAAAGACAGAATTGTGAAATATATATATGTGTGTGTGTGTGTGTGTGTGTGTGTTCCGTGGCGGAATCCAGCAGCGCCATCTTGTGGCGATTAACACCTTAATACAAGATCATAATTTTTAATCAATCCTAATTTGAAACAAACAAACTCTTTCAAATCAATTCAAATAAATTAAGAGCTCACTGGATAGACTGAAACTTTTCAAAATCAATTCCTAATGGATAAACTACAGTACTTTCAATTTCTCTTACAGGATCCCATATGGGATTAGTGCCAAATTATGATGACAACGGACAAAAATGAGATTTTTGAGCTACATAAAACATGGAAAAACACCCCTTTCCCCACACATCTTCCATATTTATGATTATCATTTATTAAAAACAAAAACAGTTTCAAATGGTCTTGCTGAACAAACAGCATTTGAGGTATATTCAAGAAGAAGAAGAATAAAGAATGAATAATGAATAAAGAGATAATCTTTTGTAGTGGATTAAAAACTAAAACAGGCAGTTTACCTCTAATACATATCTGTTATTACATATTTTAAAAGAACAGAACAATTGTACAGGTTTTTCGAAATACAGTATACATCAATGAATACTTCAGCAGGCATGACATCACAAATGGCATCGCTGCAAAACAGCATTTACTATTAACCTGAGATATTCTGGGAGTTTGGATGATCATCTCGATCGCCTCTCCAGCTGGTCGTATATGGCAGTAGTGATTCCCCAGGTGACGCAGGAGCGTAAGATGACCAAGAAGCCTCCACGGTACAGAAGAGCCAATCTGTGCTGACGCGCTGCCCAAAGCTGCTGCCAGCTGGTTTTTACTCCTCGGCCTCCTCCATCTACTTGGGCTTGCATGTTGGCCACCAGTACAGACAGAGGGTACAGCGGCAGACTGATCACCATTGAGTTTAAGACGCCAGCTGTGAAAGAGGCTGCTACCGGAGAACAGCCATAAGCCCTGAGGGTGTTAGACATAGGGCCCTTCAGGCCAAAATAGAGGCTGTTCCCTAAGGCATTGCGGATGAGTATAGGCAGAAAGGCTGTGTAGTACCCTGATGCTAAAGGCCTTGAAGCTAGTTTGAGCAATATGCTCCTTAAGGTAGGAAAACGACTGTCATTCCTGCTGTTCTGCAAGATGTTCTGCACACGCTCAAATGGGGTGAAGAGCAAGGCCTCCACCACACCTGCACCTAAACCTGCCAGAGCAGGAAGAGCATTCCTGGGAAGAGGAGCCATAGAGCAGAGAGAAAGCTGCTGTAGGAAGGTATCCTGGAGGCCAAACAGAAGCGTCCCATTAAGAGACCTCATCAGCAGGGGTGGTGCCACTCCACGGAACAGTTTCACTGGACCCTCCTTGAACAACTGGGCCACCGCTTCTCGTACTAAAGTGCTGTGCAGCTGCTGGCGGAAGACAGTCTTGTACAAAGGGAATGTAATGATGGTGGTCAAGGTGGAAATTAGGCTAGAAGTCCCTCCGTGCAAGTAGCTGCGAAACCAGGCTGTAGAGTCGGCAGATTTGAGGACGTCTTCCTGGTTGTGATGCGAACTGCTTCCCATCTTCGGTACTGCTGGTGTAAGTGATGAGTCAAACTGCATTAATATGTTAAATTGCATTGCATTGGGAAATATTTTTAAAAAAGAAAAAATCCAGTATCATCATTTTTTAACATAACTGTCAGATTTTATACATAACTGTCATAACTTATCAGATTTTAAAATCTACAATTTATCCCTAAACTCTGTAGATAAATGTTAAAGGGTTAGTTCACCCAAAAATGAAAATTCTGTCATAATTTACTCACCCTCATGTCATTCCAAACCTGTAAGACTTTTGTTCATCTTTGGAACACAAATGAAGGTCTTTTTAATGAAATCTGAGAGATTTTCATTGACAGTCTACACAACTACCAATTTCAAGCCCCAGAAAGGTAGTAAAGACATCATTAAAGTAATCCATGTGACTCCAGTGGTTTAACCTCAATTAACCTCAAACAAAAAGAGTACTTTGTGAAAAAAAAAAAAAAAAACCCACACAATTTACCACTTTATTTACAAAATATTAATCTCCGATGCGTGTTCACAGGAGCACCACCATGCATGCATGTTTTGTTGATGCGTGAGCAGACGTTGCGTGAACGCACGTAAGAGATTAATATTTTGTAAATAAAGTGGTAATTTTTTTTTTTTGGAAAGTGGTAGTCACGTAGGCTGTCAATGGAGAAACAGAAATCTCTCTACGATTTATTAAAAATATCTTAATTTGTGTTCCGAAGATGAACGAAAGTCTTTTGGGTTTGGAACAACATGAGGGTAAGTAATCAATGACAGAGTAGTGTTGTTGTTGTAACCTTCCCCACTACCAGTGAGAGTTGTAACACTATAGAAAATAAACATTATTTAAACATCATTATTTAACATCAGTTTAGTTTGTTCAGTAAATTTGATCCAAAAAGTGTAGAGACTGCAAGGCCCTGTCCTGAACTTTTGCCGATCTAGCACTGAAGTGAGCTCCACAGCAGACTTCTACCCGACAGTCAAATCGGTGTGACTTCACAAAAGTGTGGACCCGGAGGAAGACCGCAAGAGCTGAGGGTTCCATTTGGGACAGGGCCCAAATCATAGAGACCCCAAGCTTGGCAGGATGATCCCAAACGTGCACACAGACACACATCCATCCGACACTAAGTGGCACTATAAGGCGGCCATTTGCGTGTTGGATCATAACAAATTTCTAAAAAGAAAATTCTTTCTTTTTCCTTAAATCCACGCCCTACAAAATGTATATCTCCAGGATTATTTCCATATATCTATCTATCTATCTATCTATCTATATATATATATATACACACACACTACCAGCCAAAAGTTTGGAATCGGTAAGATTTTTAATGTTTTAAAAGAAGTTTCATCTGCTCACCAAGGCTGCATTTATTTAATTAAAAATACAGTAAAAACAGTAATATTGTGAAATATTATTACAATTTAAAATAACTGTTTTCTGTTTGAATATATTTTATATTTATTTATTTTATTTTTATTTATTCCTATGATGGCAAAGCTGAATTTTCAGCATCATTACTCCAGTCTTCAGTGTCACATGATCAGAAATCATTCTAATATGCTGATTTGCTGCTCAAGAAACATTTATGATTATTATCAATGTTGAAAACAGTTGTGTACTTTTTTTTTCAGGATTTCTTGATGAATAGAAAGTTCAAAAGAACAGCATTTATCTGAAATACAAAGCTTTTGTAACATTATACACTACCGTTCAAAAGTTTGGGGTCAGTAAGAATTTTTATTTTTATTTTTTTTTTTAAAGAAATTAAAGAAATTAATACTTTTATTCAGCAAGGATGCATTAAATCGATCAAAAATGACAGTAAAGACATTTATGTTACAAAAGATTATATTTCAAATAAATGCTGTTTCTGAACTTTCTATTCATCAAAGAATTCTGAAAAAAAATGATGGTGAAA
This sequence comes from Hypophthalmichthys nobilis, assembly GCA_037950665.1. Lineage (NCBI taxonomy): Eukaryota > Metazoa > Chordata > Actinopteri > Cypriniformes > Xenocyprididae > Hypophthalmichthys > Hypophthalmichthys nobilis. The sequence continues at coordinate 22,897,733 of CM075491.1, read as the reverse complement.
ATTCAGCTTTGATCACAGGAATAAATTACTTTATAAAATATATTCAAACAGAAAACAGTTATTTTAAATTGTAATAATATTTCACAATATTACTGTTTTTACTGTATTTTTAATTAAATAAATGCAGCCTTGGTGAGCAGATGAAACTTCTTTTAAAAACATTAAAAATCTTACCGATTCCAAACTTTTGACTGGTAGTGTATATATATATATATATATATTTTTTTTTTTGCTATTTTGAATTTTCATAAAAGCCTATTTTTTCAAGCTCTTCCCAGGCCATTGGTCTGATCTTCACCAAATTTTGCACACAGCAGCTTTCGTAACATCACAAAAAAAACATTACAACATTTTGCCAGCTTTTGCTGGCAAAAACAAAACAAAAAAAAAAAGATTTGTGATTCATCAAAGCAGAGGATCAAAGATTTTAGCAAATATTTTTTACGAATTGACCAGTATCTCCTGAACGCAAAGTCCAAACTTAATGAAACTATATAAATATATACAAGTCGCATCAAAATTGCACCTGTAGCGTCCAAACTCGGTCCTGGAGGGCCACTGTCCTGCAGAGTTTAGCTCCAACTTGCCTCAACACATCTGCCTGGAAGTTTCTAGTATGATTAGTACGACCTTTATGGGCAGTCGTGGCCTAATGGTTTGCAGTCAAATCTGTGATCTCCAAAAGGCTTAGTTATAGATGATTAAATGTTCAGCAACATGCTTACATTCTAAAAAAATGCTGGGTTGTTTCAACCCAAATTTGTTTTTGTTTTTTTTGTTTGTTTGTTTTTAGCATTTTTTTTTTTTTTTTTTTTTTTTTTTAGAGTGATAGGTTCATGAATCTCAATGGGAATGATAGATGAAGGCCTTCCTACTAATGTTGTCCAACAGAGGGAGCCACATGATAAGAAAACCTTTTTGATCTCATTAATAAAAATCGGCCCCTACTGTGGAGTAAAATGTTCAGTAGATATAAAAAAGACTTGAAGTAAAGAAAATACATATACATTCATTCTAGTTTATTATACAGTTCAAATATAATCAGTTTGCAGTCAAACCTGTGATCTCCACAAGGCTTAGCTGTATATGATTAAATATTACACAATTTTTTAAATAGGTTATTCTATATCCTAATGATATTGAAACCATTTTTTTTTCTCGTTGCCAGACTGAATGTAATGCTATGTTTAATACATTTAAATTTTGTCATATTCCCATGAATTGTAATAGTGATCATTAAGAAACAGAAATAGCCTCTTTATGTTCAGAGTGGGTGTACTGTCGCTGTGTACTGTACATTCATTCATTAATCTTTTAACCAAATCGACTAACAAATGAGGATAGACAGTATCAATTCTGATAATACACTCTTACCTTTGGGAAGATCTCTGTAACCTTAAACGTTTCCTGAAAAATGATAAACAACAAAACAGATCAATTCAGGTGATCTGGTATGTCGTGTGTCGTTTATAATAAATGTACCGCCTTTCAGCTGAAATGAAAGTAAAAAAACAAAAACAAAAACAAAAAAACCACCACCACAACCACCATCGTTAATGATTAAATGTGGAACGATTAACGTACAATGTAGAAAAAGCAATTTACTACCTCCAATCTGAGCTTTTCAGTGATGTGCAACCGTTCTTGGCGAATGTAAGCTCTGACTTTAGGAATATACATGCGTTATGAACAATATACAGTCGTATGATACAACTCATCTATACTACGGTTAAAGATGCAATGTGATGCTCATCCAGCTCCTTGTGACGTTTGCGTGATGTCGTGCTTCCTGTAGTGCTTATAATATGAAGCTTGACTGAAAACGTATTTTGACTGATAGACTGATAAACTCAAATAAAAAAATATTTGAAATGATAGCTCCAATATAACTGGCGCGTTAAGAATGTATTTACGTAAAATATTTTTCATAGTTAAATTATTCACGCCATCCTGCAAACCTCCATGTCAACATAGCGGTACGACTCATTGTTGTAAACCTTGTACACCACCTTGGGTTTATTTTTAATGCTCTGATTAAAGTTTGTTTTACTTCCTGTAATCTGTGCATATTCCGTTTCATAATAAATTATTAAACATTAGCAAAAAGCAATTTTTGCTTGCATATAATTTAAAACGATGCATTCTTAGCTTAATGCATTTAAAATAAGTATTTGAACTAAAGTGTACCACAGCAAATGTGTTAAGAATGTGAACGCGTCTCCACAGCACTTTTTTTAATTATTAATTTAGCCTAGTATTCTGAAATATGATAAACGATTCGATTACAGATATCAAAGAAATCAACACACAGTAGAAAAATCTGAGGGTTAATCAGAATGGCATAATGTAACCAATAAGATTGTTTTTTATTCATAGAAATGTTCATATAAAGAGTTATTAAAAAATATCCTTGCAAAACAAAATCAGGAAAATGAAATAAAACAACAAATTCTTTAAGACTCTACTGTTGAGCTCCAGCCTGCAAGAGGAACAAACTAAAAATCGCTTTTATCTAGTGAACAAAATCTTGAATTTCAAAATAAATCATGTCCATTTCAAGAAGGCTGTCAAAGTCTTCTCTCAACCACTTATTCAGTAATAACGTGACTTTACTTTTCCCGAAGCACTGAAATGAATACAAATTGATGCAAATAAATAAATGAGGTTATGACTAGCTCTTGTCTCGATTAACCTAACATCTAACTTTCAGTCACAGATTGTAACAGCGATTTGTAAGTAAAACAGACTGTGAAAACAGAAGCTCAACATCCCATGTTTAATTTTCAGGAAAAAACTTGAAGTCTTGCTGAAGTCTTCAACTATGGAAATACATTCCCTCAGGTCAGATCTCTTTGGGTAAGAGGAATGCAGTCATGGAGTAGATGCTGGTGACGTTACAACGGAACATGGCTGAAGAGGTATGACACGGACTCGCCGTTGTGGGTCCTGCGGATGGCCTCGGCGAGGATCATGGAAATGTCGATAACCTGCAGAGATCAGTGAGCAACAAACTTGACATGTATCCGTTACAGCCGCTTGGAAGCATATTAACGAAAGAGCATCTGTATGATACCATTCCAAATGTATTTTGAAAAGTTTTGAGAAGAACATAAGACACCACAGACTTTTTCTTTCCTGTTTTATAGGGTACAACAGAGATAAACCTCCGTGTTCGTAGTCAAGATTTCAAACTGATGACCTCAAACACAGTGTTTTAGGTCAAAGAAGCTGCCGCCCGAGGCAAAATGCTGTCGCGCACAGGTAAGAATGCTGTTGCCATAGTGATCCATTTTTACCATAATGCTGTTTAAAGTAGGGATGCACAATATATCAGCCACCATATCGGTATCAGCCTATACATGTTAATTTTTAATGTTAACGTTATCGATCTGATAAGAAAATTTGGCCAATATCTTAAAGCTGAAAAATAATGGATTATTTCCTTCAGCTGAGATACTGTACGCCATGATGGTTTTGAATCGCTTGAAATATGATTGGAATCACTTCAGAGTTACACCTTCATGACTATAAGTTCACTTGTACATTCTCAGCCTTTTGTTTTGACATCATAAAACATAAGACATTTTTGTGTATATATATCTGATTTATCTCATCTAGGATGCATTTGGTTACTAACTCCGTAGTAAATCGCGCCGATGATAAGCTTCAGCGCATGCAGCTCAAACAGCAATGCACGACAATAATAACTATGATTGGGACTGTCATATTTAGGGATGGGTATTGTTAAGATTTTAACAGTATTTCTACTCTTACTGATACCGCTTATCGATCCGGTACTTTAATGGTTCTTATCGGTTCCTTTTGCTATTTTTTTATATAAAAAAAGAAACAAATTAAGAACATATTTAACATTGCTTTATGTTCTGAAATGTAAAATAAATATCTATAGCAAAAGAAACAGCTATGTTTGAACATAACGAAAATAAAACATATATTTAATCATCAAATAAATACAATAAAACAAAGATACAAATTAAATAAACAGTGCTTTAATTTCAGGAAGGTCTAACATTACCGTTCAGGTAAGTAATATGGCCTACAAAAGAAATCTAATAACGTAATCAAATGTAAAACAACACTGTATGGTTTTCACTATATAAATTGATAGATTTATGCTCATCAAAGCTAAAGTTATTCATTCAAGAGCTGTGAGTAATTCTCTTTGCCTTTTGTTGATAAATTCACATTAATGGCGTAATCGTCAGCAGGTTTATTATTAGACTGCTGCTACTTTAAGACCAAATGCAGATCTAATACGCTAACACACATATTTTCACCCAAATATTTATGCCCATTTAAGAGATAAACTGTGTTTAAGTGAATACTCTCCAAACCGGGCATTTCGACATTTTTGTGTATTTGATCTTTTAGATGTGCACATGAAGTATAATTTTCTTGTATAGTTGCAGTCCGTTTCGGAGCACACACACAGAGAGCCGACTTGAAGTTGGAAACAACGTCTCTTGTGCGGATTGTTGTGCTTTTAATAACTCTTTTTATTATCAAACACGTCCCGCAATTTAGAAACAGTAGAGACTGCATTTTACAACAATCACCGATTGTGCTGATTCTGATGTTAAGTTTGGGCTTTTAGGGAAGAACGAATGTGCACCGCTGTGAAGAGAAGGAAGTTGCGCTAGACGTAATGCGGCTAGTTTTAAATAGTTTTACCTCAAATATCTTCTTTTTATAATCCTTGGAAGCCAAATTTGAAATATAATAAATAAAATTAGATTACTACCGGCCTAAAGTGTAACCAGAAATTTGAATGTTTAGTTCTTTCTTTCATCGTCACTCATTAAGCAGGGACTGAATTCAGTTTTGATTTGAGTCAAACATTTCTGGCATGACAAACCTGTATTTTGGGGCAATGTTTCATCTTCTCCTCCTGAGGAATGGTATTGGTCACGACTACAGCCTCAAAACAAGCGTTGTTGATGCGTGAAATGGCTGGTCCAGAGAAGATGCCATGGGTCAGGATGGCATATACTTTAACTGCACCAGCTGATATTAACCTAAATACAGAAAGAAAGAAAAAAACTCCATTAAACTCTTAAATTATACAAGAACAAAACAACTAAATGATGCAATACATACTAAAAACATTGGAAACAGCAACGTGTTTTTTTTTTTCTCATTTTATATTTAAAGTTTTAAATAATATATTTTTACTGGTTTTCACTCCAGGTTTTTAAATTCTGAGCAGTGAAGCATTCTAAACCGCATCTGCTATACAAATAGCACATGTTAATATTTGTTTTAGTTTCTTACTTATCGGCAGCATGGCAGACGGTACCGCAGGTGTCTGCCATATCATCGACCAATATGGCCACCCGGTCTTTCACATCTCCAACCAGAACCATGCGGTCCACCTCATTTGCCTTTTTCCTTTCTTTGTGAATAAGGGCAAAGTCAACATTTAGCCTGTCTGCAATGGAGGTCACCCTGTCAATTGAAAAACAGCTCAGTCAGCAGTTCCACATGCTAGGACATAACTAAACAGGTGGTAAAATCAGACGGCCGACAGACCTCTTGGCTCCTCCAGCATCTGGTGATACAATAGTGCAGTTCTTCCATTCTGGGATATTTTCCTTAATCCATTTTAAAACGGCCGGCTCTGCATATAAATTGTCCACTGGAATGTCGAAAAAACCCTAAAAAAAAGAAATGTTAATGGGGGTACGTTGGAGTTTCCCTCTTTTCCACCTCGTTTTTAAATCGCTTATGAATGCCTGTGCATTCCGACTTTTGCTTTTGAATTAGCGGCAAATCGGGGGTGGCAATTGCTTAAATGGTGGGCTCATTATTATTCTTAATGAAAAACATATCTATAAAACAGTACAAAATGCTTATATTAAACATAGAACTTTTATTAATATAACAAATACACATACTATAGGCCTAATATAAAAATACAAATGACTTACACAAAGTTTACATAAAAAAAAATGAAAATTAGCAAACACTGTGGAACCCCCCAAAAATATAAAACAAATATGAACTCGTTTTCAAACATATTAAACAGAACGTTTATTAACAAAACGAATAAGACAGCTTGGAGGCATGGCATACACCATGCTGATCTGTGCTGGGACTCTCGTTTGATTCATGAATAACATGAATGAATTGACATGAATGACATTAATTGAGCTCTCTTTCACGTCTCCTTGCATTTGAACTAGTGGTTCAACGGATCAGAAAACTCACGGTTTGGATTAGATTACGTTTTTTTTTTTTTTTTTTTTTTTTGAGTCACAGATCGGATCATTTTTCGGATCAGCAAGAAAAAAAATATTCTAGGAGTGGGGGTAACTTTGCTTTCCATTTATTACTTAAAGCACTCTTTAAGTACTCCAATACCACAGCAAAAACTACTAGCCTACTAAAAAGTTAAAACATTATTAAAGGCAAGTGAAAAAATATTAGAACAATTACACACATTATAAGCATAGATAAATACAATATAGCCTAACAAAATTGCAAATAAAGTAAGGTCTAACTGTAGTATACATTTCAGGTACAGAAATTTTGTAATTAAATGTAAAATAACACTAAGTTCACTGTATAAATTTAATATAGGTTAATCTTTGTTAAAGCTGTGTTTTGTAGGTTGAAAAACCTCAAAGGGATAGTTGATGAATGAAATTTTGTAATCATTTACTCACCCTCAGGTTGTTCCAAACCTGTATAAATGTCTTTGTACTGCTGAACACAAAGGAAGAGATTTTGAAGAAAGTTTGTAACCAGGCTGCTTTGAGCCACCATTGACTTCTGTAGTAGGACAAAAATACTATGGAAGTCAATGGTGTCCCAAAGCGGTCACGTTACAAACATTCTTCAAAATATCTTTCTTTGTTATCAAAATTAGAATAGAGAATTGTGAATTTTCACTGGTATCTAAAATTTTGGTGTCATAACTAGCTGTTTTTGCAAAAACAGTTTCATAGCCGGTAAAAAATATTTCTGGTAAAATTTTCTTAAACCATCGGCTATTGGCAGGTGTGGCAAGAAGTTTTAGTCCCTGGCTGCAAAGTTTCTTATAGTTAGTAGAATGTCTAAAGCGGACTATCGAAAAAAGTGCAACCTTTTTGTCCCATTATTCTCACTCTACAGTCTACACCAAATTCCCCAAAAAATCTAGGAAGTCATGTTAACTATAATCAGCACTTTTTTATGTCTAAAACACATGCAAGATTTTTATTTTTTTTTAATTCACCAAATTATTTTCAGTCCCCTACCTGTATTTGAGATGCATGCAGATCCATGGTTATGATGTGGTCAGCACCAGAGACTGACAGCATGTTTGCCACCAACTTGGCAGAAATGGGCGCCCGACTCTGCAGAAAACAAGAGGATCAAACATCTTTTTGCAACACTTTCCAACAAAGTACAAAACATTCTGCAAGCATGCATACAAACGTTCCTCTTTTATCATTCACAGAGAGATAAAGGCACAGATTTCATTCCAAATAACTGCATTTAACCTTCACCCCACCTTATCCTTCTTATCCTGCCGGGCGTAAGGGAAGCACGGGATGACCGCTGTGACTCGGCAGGCCGATGCTATTTTGCAGGCATTTATCATAATCAGAAGTTCCATAAGATTATCATTAATTTCTCCACAGCCACTCTGGACTATGTACACATCCTCCCCGCGGACACTCTCTCCAATCTCCACGCTGCACAAGACACAGAGACATTAGGGACATTGGGAACAGGTCAGGCTTGACCCAAATCAACTGTTACATGTATTCTGTAAAACATTGCACTTGTTTTAGATGTCCCACTTGGTACATCAAATAAACTTCCCGTACATAACATTTGTATAACAGGGTTTACACTGCAACAAAAAACAAACAGCAGTACGTCATGATCTACATTGCCATTTTTTTTTTTTTAAACGGACAAGATACTTTGATAATATCATGTGACCTTGAAATAATGTGTAAATAAAATGAGTATCGTCTTACACCTAAGCTACTGTATTACCATACGAAACTATCACTGACACATTGTACTTGTTTTGTAAAAGTACAGGGGAGCATGAAGGCATGCTATGAAATAAAATATTCTTTATCAGTGTTCTCATTGAAAACCGATAAGCAGTGAATGTATCCACAGGCAGCACATTCAGGGACATTTCACATTTTAATACGATGCCCGTGGAGTCAGAAAGCAGATGAAGAATTATTCTCCTAATAAAGGAATAAATGCAAATTGCGGCCATGTGACAACATTTAAGTTACCCACAACCACAAGACTATCATCATGGTAAATGTAATTAAATCATGATCACGTGGGGAACATACGCAAGGCAATCAGAGAACTAGATAAAAAAGTTTGTATACAAACTTTAAGATGGCTTGAAAAAAACCTAACCAGAAAGTCTTAAATAGTTTTAAAAGCTTGAAAGTTTTCAGTTTGAAATAGTTTAGGTTTCAGTCTAGTAGTTTTAAAAGCCAGCTAGCTCAGATCGATAGATAGGGTGGTTGCTAGGGTGTTGCTATGTGGTTGCTTATATATTCTGGGTGGTTGCTGGGATGTTCTTTGCGGTTGCTAGGGTATTCTGGGTGGTTGCTATGCACTTAGAATGGCAGCTTCATTGAGTCTAATGGGCTTCGTGCAGTTTAAATTTGAATTAGGAATAATGATAATTATATATATTTTAATAATAGGAACTATAAGACGCACAGTATTCTGGGATTCTTCTGAAACCCACGTGGACCGCTTGGCGGTCTCCATCTGAACTACAACTCCCAGCAGCAAGCGAGTAACGGCACTTCAACATGATAAAGTAACATATAACCAGATAGTTTACAAGAATAACTCACCACGTCTCTTGATTGCTAAACTTTTTCGTCACCACTTTCCCTAATTCCAGTCCGAGGCGGTCCGCGATTTTCTGAGAAAGATCCTGGTGGGAGCTGCCGCTAAATATTTTGATATTAGGCATGTTTTTTCCAGTAACTTAGATCGTATATGAAATGCAGCAGAACTCAATAAATGGAGAGTGGTGTATCGTTCAGATATTTGCTATCCGATGTCAATATTACCAGTAAAGTGTGATTCGCCACTACCTCTCGGCCATAGCTGATCCTAGACGTTACTCGCGTGACGTCACACCCCCGCCTCTGCTGGTCGACGCCTTCAACTCGACTCAACTGTATTATCGCCACCGACTGGACTGGAGTGTGAGGAAGGGAAACAAAACGTAACAAAAATAAAGAAATAAAGATAACTATTTCACTTTTGCAGCATGTGTCATTTAAATTATATTTTCTAATCTTGTTACTCTGAGATCATTCTTTGCGAAGGGTCACTAAAATAGGAAATAGAAATCTGGTCACCTTAGCATCTACAGAGAACTTTCTATATCTTATAATATTTAGGAAAACACAATATCATGATATTGAATAATCCCACCAAAATGTTGTTTATCCAATTAAACATTATACCTTTAACCTATTTACTTTATTACCTTTATTAACAGCTCCTCCAAGCATGTCTTTAACTACTTTGTTGTGCCTTACTTGTGTCTGTCTCTAAACATATAGCAGCATCTACTGCATTTTTCACAGAAGCCACTCTGGTACGGAAAAATAATCCCTTTCCTTTCAAACACATAGTTCAGTCCACAATCAAACATTCCATTTTTATTCCCTCTGTAAATGTGATTAGTGATTGCAATCACTATTTTATAGGCTAGTGTTTCAGTAACAGTGCTTCAATCCCCCACAATAACCCAATATGTCGAAGCAAAAGAAAGAACAGCAAATCACAACTATTCACAGTTATACTGCAGCACTACACTGAAATAAACTATTCTAACATCCAGATAGAAATGCTTGTTTTGTCACATTTATTAATGCAAATAGATTAGAGCACAACTGTAGTCTCAGCTTTCCACTTTCTCTGCTTCAGTCTCTGTATTTGTTTTCACTGGCCATCATCTGTGTCATCATTATCCTTGTTGACTGCTAATTCAAAAATCATTTTATTCTTTCAGCACATGTTTATTAGTCTAATTTTTCTCATTTTACAGAAAATGATGGCAATAGCAGAAGAATGGAATCCATTTTCACCTCCATGGCACACACTGCAATGTCACCTCAGCATTTCTGATAAAAAAGAAAATAAATCACAAATGCCCTTGTAACTTGCTTTCATTCAATGGAACAAAAGAGTCTGTTCAAGGTTAGTTTCAAGCTTCAGTGGCTTACCAAGAACCCTTTGCTGTATAGAGATACAAAAGAATGGAAAAATGCTGACACTGAACTCAGAGAGCAATTAATTAAAGCCAGAGCTGCTCATTTCTGCAGGGTGAAGCGAGGCTATATCTATATCAGTTTGATTTCATTTTCATGTTTTCTTTGCAATATGGCAAATTCTTTTAACACAAAACAAAACAGTTACCATTTTAACAGTCCATGTTGCTGAAGATATGTGTAAAAGATTGCGTAAAAACTTAGGAATTAGGTAGACTCCTAGTGTGTAAAAATACTCATATTCGTGAGCCTTGCAAATACTTTTTTAGAAGAAAACATCATTTTATGAAATTAGATCATCAACCCCATACTTAAACAATTCAAACTTGTTTCTTTTCTTTTCGAAAGGTCCAACTTGATTGTTTTAATAAATTATTAAATAAAGTTGAGTAAATATTTTTTAACAAAGGACAGTACAGTTTGATTTGGCTATGTCTTGTGATTATATTCATTTTTCTATGTATAGCTGATTAGAAGTAGCTGATAGAAGTAATAGAAGTATTAATTACCAAATACAATTTCCTGTATGTGTGTGTGGTTATATGGACCAAATGTCCCCACAAAAATAGTAATATCAGTAATACCACCTTGTGGAGACATTTTTTGGTCCCCATGAGGAAAACAGCTAATAAATCATAATATACTGTGTTTATTTATTTTTTATTTATTTTCATGTATTTTCATGTAAAAATGCAGAAAGTTTTCTGTGATGGGTAGGTTTAGGGAATATACACTTTGTACAGTAGGCTATAAAAATCTTTATGTCTATGGAAAATCCCCACATAACATGGAAACCCAACATCTCTCTCTCTCCCTCTCTCTCTCTCTCTCTCTCTTTCTGTGTGTGTGTGTGTGCGCGCGTGCATGTTTTTGTGACATATCAGGACACAAATTTGTAAAATGACATGGGTATGACATAGGTATTACAAGGAGAGGGTGTCTTATGAGGACATTACCCCATGTCCCTTATAAGGCTTATAAATCATACAGAATGAGTTTTTTTTTTTTTTTTTTTTTTTTTTTGAGAAAGTAAAAATGTGCACAGTTTCCTGTGATGGGTAGGTTTAAGGGTAGGGTTGGTGTAGGGCGATAGAAAATACGGTTTGTACAGTATAAAAACCATTATGCCTATGGAATGTCCCCACAATTCACAAAAACAAACGTGTGAGTTTGTGTGTGTACTTGCCAATAAAGCTCATTTAAATTGTGTTTCTGAATCTGGTCAGAGCTTTTTATCCACTAGATGTCAGTGTTTCATTCTATTTTAATATTGTGTAGCAAACCTATTTAGTTGAATTTTATTGGGACTTTCTAGATTTAATCTGAATGAGGTTTACAGTTTTTTTAATTATTATTATTAGCCTATAGAAAATGTATGATCAACACACTTACTAATGTGAAAAAAAAACACTTCCAAAACCAACTGAATAATAATGTTAGCAACAACAACAATAATAATGTTATTAGTAGAGAAATAATGTGATTAATAATCAAAAATCATATTTTTATTAATAAGTGATAAAAATAAACATAGGCTATAGAAACTAACATCGAGATGCATAAATAATTACATGCTTAATAAAGCACAAAGTAAATGAGGTTTTATTAAATGCTTTATTCCTTGCACTGATACGTTTAAAAGATAATAAAGTGTAAGAAATTACAATTAAGTAGACTTTTGGTAAAGCAACGAGAATTTTCATCTCATGTCTCAAGTATAATATGACGCCACAAACGCGGAGGCGGAGTTAGAGTCGAAGACGTCGCAATATAGGGGCGTGGCTAACGAGGGAATATTATGGTTCAGTTGCAGTGCGCACAGTGCGAGAATGAGCGAGTGGACCCCCGTTGTACTCAGCCTGTGAGAAATGGATCATCATAACGCTTTATTATTTATATCTCTTTCTTCCATGGATATGTACTCAAAAGCCCTTTAGATGGCATTTTTAACAGTGCTTGTTCTGTATGCCTTACGGTAGGTGTCTGTGAATTGGACGTTTGTGAACCTTCGATTATGGGCATGGATAAATGAAAGGGACATCATCTGAAAACTCTATGCAGAATCTGTTTTTCTCTCATTTGGCAGTGTTTGACATCGGTGAGCTTTTCTGAGCCATGTATGCTAATTCACATAGAATTGAATTTTGAACTAATTTTCTGAAGGATTATTATGCTTAAATTGTGTTTTGCAACTGTGATAGTGAACTGGAGACGTATTGTCAGCTCACTGGGATATCTCTGACCGTACAGTAGCCTACTCAGCTACATCTACATTTATCTACACAGTGTGAATTTTTGTTCCAGGTGAACAGACTTTTTAAATCCTTCACCAAGTGTTGTATTCTGAAATATGGCTTTACCTGACAATGCCACTGGCATTCCTGCAGAGGAACTGGCCTTTCCAGAAATTATTGAACTGAACGTTGGGGGTCAGGTGTATATAACCCGCTACTCAACTTTAACAAGTGTGCCAGACTCCCTCCTGTGGCAAATGTTTAGCCAGAAGAGCACTAAGAGCCTGGCTCGTGACACCAAGGGTCGTTTTTTCGTTGACAGAGATGGCTTCCTTTTTCGTTACATTCTGGACTATATGCGGGACCAGCAGCTTGTCCTTCCAGACCATTTCCCAGAGCGAGGACGGCTGCAGCGAGAGGCAGAATTCTTCAACCTCCCTGAACTTGTTAAACAGCTGGCACCAAAGATAAGTAAGCAAAACTCTCTGGGCGACGAGGGCTGCCAGAGCGACCCCGAGGAGTCCTCACCTAGCACCGACATTGCCCGAAACCTGGCCTCGCTGGGGGTGGCCGCCTGTTCCGGCCTGGCCTCGGCCGCAGGTGATGGCAAGTGCTCTGGATTCATCACCATTGGCTACCGGGGCTCCTACACCCTCGGCCGTGACAGTCAAACAGACGCCAAGTTTCGCCGAGTGGCTCGGATTATGGTGTGCGGGAAGACTTCTCTTGCCAAGGAAGTTTTTGGGGAAACGTTGAATGAGAGCCGCGACCCTGACCGCCCCCCAGAGCGCTACACGTCACGCTATTACCTAAAGTTTACTTTCCTGGAGCAGGCTTTTGACAGGTTAGCCGACGCCGGCTTCCACATGGTGGCCTGCAACTCCACAGGGACTTGCGCCTTCGCTCATGAGCAGACTGATGACAAAATCTGGGCCAACTACACCGAATATGTATTCTACCGTGAGTGAACTTAAACCTGTGTTCCAGCGTCTCCTCCCTGCCTCCCAGACCAGAGATCACCTGCAATAGATGTAGAAGCTTCTAGATCACAATCCCCACCACCTTCACCAGACTTTCCCATGTCATCAGAGCCCTAAATGTCTCTCTCATCCACTGCGCTCAACTAACCTTACTTCCCTTCAAACAAGCCCCATTGATCTTCCCCTCACCAAGAGACTGCCTTCCCCTTTCTCTGCTTTTACAGCTTTTGAGAAACACAAAGTTGTACTGTTATGTATTTTGTCGTGCTGAATGTTGGAAATGAACTGCTAATCTAGGCTTGAGCCATTTGAAAGGGCTTCACTTCTGTCAGTCAAATTGTTGGACGTATTTTAAAGCTTTTGAGCTGTTGGCCATTCTTGATGAGAAATAGATATGTAATAGATTATGTAATTTTAGGTCATTGTTATCATGTGTAACCCTTTAATGGGGCCAAATGAGAGGGAATCCATTAGGCTTTAAAACTCTCTTTACAAATAGATGCAGTTACTGCATGTGGAAATTCTAGTGTCACTGTGAAACCTAAAGATGTAATAATACAGAAAATTTCAATTGGAAAAAGTTGTTTTACACTGAGTATATTCGCGCGTCATACTATTTTAATTTTTAACTAGCATTATACATCTAGTGAAAAGTGTCAAGGCAGGTTATAAAGTAAGTAGGCGTTAATTGGGCAGAATAGTGTAACGTCACCTGAAAGTGCAGGGCTGTATAGCTGTATTGGCTGTGTTAGAAGCTTTCAGTGTTTTATTTGTGTAAGGTTAGAGGATGTGAGTTGTAACATCGTGCTCAGAACACTCAAGTTTTATTTTCAGGAGTTTCCAGTTCAGTTGAACCAGCCATACTGCATCTTGTTGTTTACACTCTTAAAAATAAAGGTTACAAAAAGGGGTTTATCACAGTAATGCCATAAAAAAACATTCTGGGTTCCTCAAAGAACCTTTCAGTGAACAGTTCTTAAAAGAACCATATTTTCTTAGTTTGAAGAACATTTGAAAAATCTAAAGAACCTTTTTTTGTCTAATGGAAATGTTCCATGGATGTCAAAGGTTCTTTATGGAACCATCAATGCCAATAAAGAACCTTTATTTTTAAGTGTGTATTATCAATCAAATATTTCAATTGCTTACCGTTTGTGTAATTTCCTTTCTAATATTTCATATACTAATATTTTTGTTGTTTAATGAATTCAATGTGTCTTTTTAAATCGATCTCATTTAAATGTAATTATAATACATATAAATTGATATGTATCATCAATTATATTCAGTAATTGATGTTTGGATATTTAAGCGACACAGCCTGTCATTTACAATGACACACCATATTTTTTTGATTTATGAAAATCAGATTAGTTACTTTGTGAGTAAGTTGATATTTTCTTCTTCATTAAACGTGAAGCCACTGAGTTAGACGGTGACTATTAGAGCTTTAACTTTCAGGTATTTCCTAAACACATCCTTTGTAACCTCAGGCTTATAAACTGTAACACAAAATCTCGCAGTGGGCTTTAGTTATGAGATGTCATTTGGGATTATAAATATCAACCAGTAATTTATTTTATGTCAATCAGAAATTAAATTAATCCCTTAATCTTAATTTCCTGATAGTCTTTTAAAGGTTGTGTTCGGCATTGTTTATAGTGCTAGCCTCAAAGTGTCATTATGAAAGCATGAATAAAACATAATTATTCAACAAGTATTTTGTCCTAAATATAAAACAAATGTATGTATTTAATGTATTTGCACATTATTAAAACAGCCCAAAAATGTTCCACTGAACACATTTCCTGTGAAGTCAAGTTTTAATTAAAGCAACAGTGAATGCTGTATTTTGACGAGGCAGTCTTTCGTGTTTTAATAAGAGCCTCATTCACTAGAAATTTCTATATCGAATACCAATTTGCAAGCATAAAAGATTAAGCCTAGTAAAAACAGCCAGAAATAGCATGAGATTCAATGAACTAAATTTTGTTTTGTTTATTCTGTCTTATAAACACTGGTAGCAATTTTTGGAGGGTGCATTTGGCAGATCTGCTTTGCTTAGTGAAAGTAAAGAAAAATTGAAGCATTACATCAGATTATTAAATTTTTGTCCCCCAAAGTCTCTTCTAAATCGAACCCTCTGCTTCTTCCCAGTTTCTCTCTTTTATTTTGCTCTTGCGTTCTCTATGCGGAGACGTCAAAGCATGAACATATATTCAAGGACAGAATGAAAACCAGGACAAACATATAACCAGCTCAGTCAAAGCAGATTACCCAACCAGCCTTTGTGTTGCTGTGTTTAATCTATCTAATTAAGATTGTGCTGGAACACTGAGCAGCTCACATTTACTCCGGTGGGGGAACAACATATTTACATATCTTTTTTTCAGCTCAGTTGATATAGAAGTGATTCAAAAATTCAAACCGATAACCTGAGATCACTGACAGGAGAGCTGAAATTGTCCAGGTGTCTGAAACATCAACATCCCTGAGCTGGTATATGAGAAAGTGAGCCAGAGAGGTAGACTTTAGAAGACCTGAACCCCACAGCCTCACCTCAGTATGGCCAACCATCTCAAACACTGCTGCAAAAGCTCCTGCTATTAAATCTAATGATACTTAGACACTGCACAGGCTGAAGCAGATGGAGCTGAAAGATCTTTTGGCACATCTGGCCATCGGCCGGAGATGCTGGGACAGGCTACATAGAACAAGCAATTTGGAAAATGGATGGATAGCTAGACTTTCTTAATACACATCCCTGGTCTTATTGTGCATCATCATTGCATTATATTCTAAAGAAAAGAAAAAAAATACAGAACACCAACTTCCTATCCAAAACCAAACCAAAATCCTATCACTTCCGTTTCTGATTGAAAATATATCATAATACATAAGTAAAATGGGTTGCAAATGCTATTTTTATGTAGACTTTACGCGTGTTGTAGATGTATATTACAGCAGTTGGGTTTTAAAGTACATCTATGCACTAAATGGTTTAACTGTCGATCCTTCACTCTGGCCAGCGGTATAATTTGTTGCATTGTGTGCTCATGTTATTTATAGGATTCAGGCGCAGCTGTTAAGCCATTCGGCCTGCTTATAAACTCAAGTGAGTCAAAGTCTCAATCATCGTAGGCATTTAGGGGGCTATACCCTGGATTGATGACCTGTGCTTTTCTTTTTTCTGAATGTGTCCTTTCTGTTTTATGTCTTTGTAAGTTAAGAAATAAAAATCTTAAATTACTATACTTTAATGCAGGGCCGTAACAACCATAGACAATAGCCGCGTTTCCACTGTCGGGCCAAAAGCAGGCGTGCTGGTGGGTGCCAGGGCCAGTCACGTTTTCACTGTCACTTCCAGGGCTTGATCGGGCATCGTTGGGGCTTCCTCAGGACCAACAGCCAGGGTTTTTTGGCCTACCGAATACTTTGGTCCAAAACGGGCCAGCTCGGGCTTTAGGGAGTGGTTATGAAGAAAGGCGGAGTCTGGAGACGGCAGCGCCGCGGATGATTTCATATAGGCCTACCAGCCAACATCAGCATTAAAGACTTTTAAAATCATTTTAGCTCAGAACTCACTTTCAGACAGCAGCGTTTGAAACAACTACTGTTTGTGATCCGATGTGGATTCTGATCACCGTATAAGGCAGAAATATCTATATGCAATGCAAAAGACTATGCGCCCTAACCATTACCATAGTAAACATGGTAAATATGACCGCTTGAAGAAATCAGACAAATCACATAGGCTATCACAATCATGTATTTATTTTATCTGTCGGTATGTCTTGTCTCTTACTGGACTGTCTGATATCCATATTTAGCTCCGCATATGTCATGAAAGCAACTCCAGAAGCTTCCTCTGTTTCTCTGACTGAAAATATAACTATTTTTGGGACTGTCACTGGAGATAGTGCTTAAGCTCCTCAGGTCGTATTTTTGCTGGAAAATATGTGGAAATTATCATTCTTTCTAAATGTGATGTAAAACATACTGTCCTGTGACTACAAATAAACAGAAACAGACACGACTAAATAAGTAGGGTACGTGTGTCCTCTTTCTTTTGTGAAATAACGGTAAATACCATTTTATTCATTAAGATCAATGTATCACTTATTATTGTAAAACTGTGGTAAAGCATCAATGCTTGAGCTTTAAATCTTTAAGTAAACAACAAAAATGCCAACAAACACCCGCTTTTATCATGTTTGTTTTGCGATCTCGCTAGTTTCCAGTGATTTCTTTCTGATTAGTTTTCTGATAAAACTTCCATTTGTTCGTGAAATGATGTTGTTTTTGTGACATTGTTCCAGAAAAGCGTGTTATGAGAGGGTTTTAGTGAAGCGCTGCTGAGCTTCTGGCTCGACGGTGGAAACGCAGTGTTTTGGGCTCAGTGATATAGGTCCAAGGCTGTTAGCCCAGCCCGGCCCGTTGAAAGCCCTGGCTTGCACTGGCCCGACAGTGGAAAAGTGGCTGTTGGGGGGGACTTGGCCATACTGTCCCCCCAAATACTTGATATACTTGATGCTGCTCTGATGCACACACTCTGTTTGTTGTTATGAGATTTACTACTGAAAGAGTGCGTGGTGAGATGCAAGTAGCTAAACATTTAATATCTGACAAATGTTTTACGATAGAAATGTTTAAAGCTGGCAGTCATATCAAACTCACTAAATTCACTAGATGTACTCGACTTTATCAAATGTCACCTTTTTGAGTAGATTGAGTACATTTGAGGACATACTCATAATGATGATGCAAAAATGCCACAGTTTACAACCAAATAACACACAATGAAGGAAGACCTGTGGGGGCAGAGGGAGGTGGGTGGATTTGAACTCAGACTGAGCAACTCAACCATTGAAAACAGCATCTTAAAGGATTTTAGGTGAAACGCACAAAAAACTGTAAAACGCTTTGATTACATGAGTAACTCTGGCTGCCTGAATAGAGAATGAGATGCTACAATTGAAGGAGTACTAACTAAAGGCTGATTTATACTTCTGCACTGAACTTACACCATATACACACGTATGGCGTAGCCTGACGTGCACCTCTCCAAAAATGTAACAACGTGTCAATTCTACGTGGACCACAAGCGCTGTGATTGGTCTGCTAGAACCCCTCCCTCAGGTCAAAAAAATAAAGAAATAAAATCTGCGTTAACGTCACATTTCCTCATACACATTTCCACTTGCGACAAAACTACACTTCGATATTTAACAACAAGCTGCAACAAAAGTCGCTGTCTACTTGCTGCTATCAAGTCAAGTCATCTTCGTTTATATAGGACTTTTCACAATACACATTGTCTCAAAGCAGCTTCACGGTGACAATAGGAAAGTTATTATCGAGCTAAAGTTGGTTTTTGATTGAATCACTTCTGTTGTAAAAATTGTTATTTATTACTTTAGGGGCTGCTTAAATGACACCTTTCCTACTGAAAATCCGAATACCTTTAATGCATTCTTGCCGTTCATTTACATGTTTAGTCTATTGCGTGTTTGATCTATGCGAAATGGAATAATTTAATAACGTTTTATCTATACATAGGGAAAGGAAAAGGAAGGAGGCCTTCGCAGGGGATAGTTTAGTTGATACTTCAGGGCTGCGTTATCGTCATGTCTAGATGCAGGTCCTTCATCTCATCTGGATACGGCCTGGATCTGGCAGGCTGCGGCAAACCTCGGGATAAACAGAGAGAGACTAATATTAGCGTAGACGCCATTCTTCTTATGATGTAGCGAGTACATCAGGTGTTATGGGAAGTGTTCCCGGTTCCGGCTGGCCTAATCTATGCAGCCTAACAATTTACATGATTTGAATTATATGTGTTATGTGTATGCAAGTTTAAACAGATGTGTTTTTAGTCTAGATTTAAGCTGACAGAGTGTGTCTGCTTCCCGAACAGCGATAGGAAGACTGTTCCAAAGTTTAGGTGCTAAATAGAAAAAGGATCTACTGGCCTGAATTCTGAGATCGCAATAGACGTGAAGGACTATAATGCATTGAGAACTCGTTCAGGTACTGGGGAGCTAAACCATTTAGTGCTTTGTAGGTAAGTAGTAAGATTTTAAAATCTATACGATGTTTAATAGGGAGCCAATGCAGTGTTGACAGAACCGGGCTAATATGGTCATACTTCCTGGTTCTAGTAAGAACTCTAGCTGCTGCGTTTTGGACCAGCTGTAGTTTGTTTAACAGGCGAGCGGAACAACCACCCAGTAGAGCGTTACAGTAATCTAGCCTTGAGGTCATGAACGCATGAACTAACTGTTCCGCATTTGTCATTGAGAGCATATGTCGTAGTATAGATATATTTTTAAGATGGAAGAATGCGGTTTTACAGATGCTAGAAACATGGCTTTCAAATGAAAGATTGGTATCAAAGAGCACACCCAGGTTCCTAACTGACGACGAAGACTTAACAGAGCAGCCATCAAGTGTTAGACAGTATTCTAGGTTATTACGTGAAGAAGTTTTTGGTCCAAAAATTAGAATCTCTGTTTTAGAATCACTGCTGCTGCTTCTCCGACAACGTACACAACAAGCTGTTTCTTCTTCAGCTTTTGCCTTGACACTGTGGGTTACACCATCAACAAGCCTGTGGACACTACCTACTAGCGGTCTGCATGCATGTGTAATTGCAGGTCAACACGGACAACAATGCATTCCATTCAGAAATGTTCACTTTATTCTTTTTGTCTTTCATCACAAATATTGAATTTATGCTTAATATTCTATTAATTAGATACTTTTACTTCATAGACATCTTTAATTTCTGATATCTCCATATCTGTGTTTGTTCTGTTGTCTGTTTCTTTGTCTGGACACAAACACTGTATTGTATGCACACTGTGTGGTATCGTAGCATTTTGAATGAGTATGAGTACACAAGCTCAGTATCAGGCCGATATGGATACTGGTATCGGTATGGCGCAAGAAGGAATAAACAATCATTGCCAAATGCAACTCAACAGCCATATTGTTTCCATGTTTCCAGCTGGGGATGCCACCTGGTGTCCTGAGCCTTGGAAAGTAGATCTGATCGGGATCTTCCAAGGATGCTCCTTCAGCATAGACACAAGATCTGAGAACCAAACCCTGTATACAATGAAAACAACCCCAGTTTTTTACTCAGGGTGTATCAATAGGGGAAGTCTGTCTGCAAGATGATCACAACAGACACCTTATCATTGGGTTGGGGCACAGGGCATGCAGAATGGAGAAAGGAGAAGGAGAAACAGGAGAAAACCTGTCACATATAAGTCACATATGTGTCACAGACCTTCTTGAATGGGAGACCCCTCCCAGACCAGATGAATACAAGGCCTTATTCAATATATGTGGCCCAGCACACGTCATAGGGATACCGTGTGAAATGACATAAATGAGGCACATCTCCTGTACTATGAAGGCATCGTCGCATGGAGCATGAGCGAGAAGATTGTCTTTCCAAACACACAGTCTGCAGTTGCCCAAAACGTTAAAGGCTCTAAAACTGACAGAACAGAATTTAAAGGGGAGGAAAGGCTTCTGCAGTCTGACACAGTCCCCCAAAGCAGGCCAGTCCTCCATTTCCAGGCCATTTGATCAGGAATGCCCCTCTGAACCCATAGGTTGGGAAACCTTAGTTGCCAACCTCAGGTCCTGCCAGAGCGTGACTGCATCACAAAGTGAGTCCACAGAACTGAATCTTTTAGAGGTGGGGAGCAGACTGCCTCACTGCTTTTCTCCTTTCTTGAGGTCACTGCAGACAGCTGGAAAGGGGACAGCCTGAAGGATCTAACAGGAGATCCTAGAAAAACAGCAACAGCCTGTGAGGCAAATGGGCACTACTGGGCCCAAGAAGCATTTGTTGACTGCTGGTCAAGCTCCAGAGAAGCTAGTGCTTTCTGCTAGGGGTTCCACTCTACGGTTGCAGGAAACATGATACACGATACAAACATCCAATAATGATATAATAAATCCAAGGCTTCTCAAAAAGCAGATAAACTGTCTTCTTGAAGAACAGAAGTCTGAGAAGTAATGGCACAGACAGGTAACGCAGTGCCTCACTGGGTGCACGTTTGTGCCCTCAGCCAATGAACTGCCATAATTCTATACAGGCTTCAGACAATCATCACACCTGGAGGGTGTTCCCATAGACAAGTGAATCTATGAAAGGGAACTGAATGAAGACAGCATCAAATATGAAACTGCTTCTACTGCTGAGCAAACTAGTCACAAGCATGCTGGGAATCACCTCAACCATCTGGAGTGTTGAGCCTTTAATCTGCCCTCTAATAGTCAATAATCTCAAGAAAGCTCTATCCTCAGTCGCCTGACCCAAGGAGATTTACAAGAATGGGTGCTTACCTCTGCCTGAAATGCGGTGCAAGACTTGTGCAACTTCACAGCCTTATACAGAGCAGTTGTGCACTGCAGTGTTACTTGCCAACATGCAGATTGTAAATGCTTTTGAATTTGGGATTTTAGCTAGATTACTGTTTATTTTCATCTTTCTATTTAGATCAATCCATTACTGTTGCTTACATTCACATGCATTCTGTGAGTCAGATTGAGACTGGCATGTGCATAATGCGTTAAGAATCCGTCACGGTACAGGCAGCTGTCAATGCAGATAAACAAGAGACTCTGGGAGAGAGTTCAAAGAGAATCTAAAGACAAATATTGACACAGCGGGATTAATTAAAGCCTACGTCTGCATTGTTCAGAAGGGAATGAGGGAATGGAGATGAAAATCTCACAGATGAAAAAACATGTACAGAGATACAAAGATAGTGTGGCACTTTTTCTCTATTGTATATTTTATCTGCACTGTCCATCAAAAAAAAAAAAAGAAAAAGAAAAAAAAAAGAAACAAATTATAAACCATAAGTCTTTGTACCATCTTAGCCGAGAGACCCACTGTAGCAACATTGCAATACTTCAAACTAATTAAACATACAATTTCCACTTAAGTTAAGTTAAGCCACATAGAAACAAGCTTAAAAGTAAAATATCTGAATGAATGTTTCATCATGCAAAAGTCACACAACATGGTCACTGCCTACTGGCACCGGTGCTGAAAATTTTATGGCAACATCCCTTATAATATAACACAAACCTTGAATTTCCTGTGCAGTGGGTTTAAACCAGATTGTTACTTTTTTACAAATGTTACTTTTCAAAGGGGGTGTTCGCACTGTATATATACATATATATATATATCTATACACAGTGCTCAGCATAAATGAGTACATCCCCTTTGAAAAGTAACATTTTAAACAATATCTCAATGAACACAAAAACAATTTCCAAAATGTTGACAAGACTAAGTTTTATATAACATCTGTTTAACTTATAACACGAAAGTAAGGTTAATAATATAACTTAAAGAACAAAATGTTCAGTTTTACTCAAATTAGGGTGATGCAAATTGTTCTTATTCATTGCAACAGTATAACCCGTCCTGGACTTTATACTGACACCTCATGAAGTTTGTTTACTGACTGCTGCTCTTCACAACTTTTTTTTTTTTAAGATTTGTTTCAGGAATTTTCCACTTTATTTCAGATAGTACAGTACAGAGTGGACATGAAGCAATGTGGGAAAGATTTTGAATTTCAAAAACCCTTTATTACAAATTATAAAACTTTGTCCAGTCAATGAACACATTGTTAAACAAATATCAAAACAGAAAAAGCAAAATTATATTAATAGGGATGCAAAATGCACGTTGTCATCAATAATCTCACACAAAGCCCCCTTATAGCACCAAATCAAATAAAAAGAAACAAGATCATTCATGGCGTTATAATATCGAACATCAATTAAAATTCTAGATTTCACTGAATTGAAAAACACTGCCTCTAAATTGTAACTCTGGTTTCATTCAATTTTATGTTTCCTGGTATTATAAATTGCAATTTTAGCTAGGTCGAGCAAAAAGTTCAAAAGTTGAACATATTCAAAACCACAAATAAAAATTCCCACAGAAAAAGTTTCACCAAAACAAACTAATAAATTCTGTAAAACAGTAAACAAAGTCTTCAGTCTAAAACATAGCATAAATGCACAAAACACAGTTTCTCTCTGCAAACAATGGACAATCATGACCAACACCAGGGTTTAAAACTGAAAAGAATCAGTTTTAAGATCAGAAAGGACCAGGACTCAAACTTGTGTTAAAGCACTGCCCATAAAGCTCACACAACACACCATAATTGACATAATAGGATTCAAACTTGACTAATTTTTTGTATTGTTAGTGTTCTGAGTTATCACAAGGCCGGCTGCTTTACAGTTCTCTCTCCCTGCAGCCGTGACTGTGACCAGTGTGTGTCTTCACGCCTATCGCTTTATGCCAAGGCATTTATCCTCAATCTGTGTTTGAAGCTGAAGCTGTGGGTCATTGTAGTTTCTTTCATCCAGGAACTGTGTGCCTGTACATTTTTCCATTGATATTCATTCTATATGGACCGATGGACTGCAGATGCAAGACTTGGTTGTGTCTATATTGGGGATATGTGGTTTGTTGTTACACTGTATTGTTTGGTTTGCTTGTGTTTTTTTTTTTTTAATGTACTTTTATGTTTATGCTTTGTTGTTGACACGGCTAGTAATGTTATGTGAACATGGCGGCACCCATGAGGAGGAGACCCTCTACATTTAAAACTAAAAAATTTATGAAATTATATTTAAAATTATATCTAAAATAGATATAATTGGGGGAGGGGGGTCTCAAAGGGTTAGTAAATATGCATTTAGGTTAGGAGATCAATTGTATTTGTGTATGGTGAACAAATATTGAGATTGGTCGGTTTTAAATCCAAAGCCATTAAAGTGCCCTCTGGAGGAGATGTGACTACATCAAAAAGCCATTATGAGCTGTAACCATAGAGACAATATGCATTTGTCTCTTTGAAAAGCATTTCACAGCCCACTCAAGGCCAGATCACAGGCTCTTAACCATTACTGGGTGAATGCAAGATAACAGATATTCAAGACACAGATTTATTTTTCTTGTCTGTCAGTAACATTTACAGGTTTACATGTTGGTACATATGGAATGAAATGTTTTTCCATTGTGTGTTATATTAAATTCCTATTGTAAAACCAATTTGAAAAAGGTTTGTGTAATCATTTGTACAATTATTTGCAAAAGAGATATTTCATGTCTACGGAGTCTGAATGTTCAGAGTTTACTGACTATTAATTTACCACAGAAAATAAACCGACTCGTCCCTCAGTTTGTAAAATAAAAACAAATAAAAATTGTGCTGGAAGTAATGCGGTTTAGACGACAGGGCAAGGCATCACATTGTATACGTTGAGAGAGTCATGCTATATTGTGGAAATAGTCAGCTATAAAGCATTGCTAGGCACACCATGCAACAGAAGCCTTCAGCATGAGTATATTCACCATATGGCACAGCCTCAAGATCCTCATTGCTTTTTTAAAATGGTTAATACATAATAAAAATGTTTAAACGTTTTTACAGTTTCATGAAAACTGATTTATTGTGTTCATACATCCATAAGTGTTTCTTGTGGAAATAACAGTGTGGTGATATTGACTTTTTGCATTTATTAAAAATAAAGGATAAGCATTATTTATATTCACATAAAATTCGAAAAAAAAAAAAAAAAAAAAAATGTGTGTAGAAATGTATAGATTTTTTTATGGTTCCTTTCCTGTGTCCTTGTGCATCTTGTTCAAATATTACCAGGAGACAATTAAGACAACTGACAACTGAGGGACAAATCATTTTCTGTGTTAATTGACAATATGTTACAGCTGCTGTGTCTAGAAATGAGCATTCCTTTAAATATTAAATAACTTCTTGAACTGAGCATGACTGCGATGATAATTTTTCACATTCATTGCTGTGCACACATATACACAAGCGCACACACAGACACACATACTTGTTAATGAGAGCGTTGTTCTCATAACACATTCCAAGTTGATGATGGTGCTGTAAAAATGTGCCACAGACAACAGATGGACTGCCTGGAAAAGAGTTGAGGAAAATATATTTAAACCCATTTATAGACCTTACCAAAGCATTAGTAAAAGGCAGTTTGCTTTCATAGGTTCACTCAACACTGCATCAGTAGCCGATGTGAAGATCATCTGGTGATGATTGTCTGAAGACTGTATTAAAAACACCATTTCATTGGCTGCTAATACCACCATCTAAGACACTGAGTCACCAATTCCATAAAAGGACATCCTCGTGGCATCACTCATCAGATTTCTGTTCTTCAGATCTGCTTATGTATTATTTGCTTTGAATTATTGTACTCATTGTGTTTCAGCATTATTCTCTACTTCTCTCTTGCTCTCCCCAGACTGTGTGCAACACTGTAAAGCACACAGCTCTTGCTCTCAGACTTTCAACTTGTATACGTCTCTTTAATTTTGCAGTGACTGATTTGGCACTTTCGGCATCACGCTACCAATTCAGCTAATGAGATATGTTGCTCCATGACTGATTCTGTTTTGTCAGGTCCATCGTGTGCCACGTTTCAACTGTGAATTTTTGATTCAATACTTTCTTGTATGGAGGCAGTGTTTACGACCACAGTGTCGCGACTAGAACAGGGTGTGACTCCCTTGTACATGCTGAGCCGCTTATATTGAGTTAGGCTGTACATTTTCCAATTTTTGGGCCTGGCTTATCTGCCTTTCTCTTTGCTTTGTCAGTTCTGCCACATTCCTCATTTCATACAGCAATTGTTTAACTGCATTTTGAATGATAGTTGTCTTGCTCGTTAGCACAGGAGTTGGTCTTTATGTCGGTTTACACTACCATAATATTGTTATGAAAAGAGTTACGAACACCACGTTCTGCATCAGTTCTGCGACAATTTTCTTGCTCATGCACCACACAATGTTTCCCTTGGAGCACAGGAGTTGCTGTAGTTTACATGGCCATAAGGTCCATAATGGTCATGGTCATTGACGTTTGAGCTTGTGGGTTCTATAGTAAACTTACAAATTCACACTCCGTGTACCATTCAAGTGGTTTTCCTGATTACATAGAGCAGCAGCAAGTGTGAGATTGTCATGGCAACCAGATACACTGCACGCAAATTACTTGTGCTACGTCTTTTTTTTTTTCTGTGCTAGCAATAAACATGTTGAAAATAATACACTACAAACATGTTTGTCAACAGAATCTCAAAGTAGACTTTTATTAAGCAAATCAAGGAGTGAATTACTGCTTTAAAACATATCTGTTGGGCATGATTAAAGTTAAACTTTATAAAAAGCTGAATATCCATTCACACCACACTACAGGCAAGCAGTATATACCATAGGCTATTATCCGCCAAAATGCTGATTCGTCACACGACAACTTTAAAATGTATTAAAATAACTACTCACGTCCACTGAAATTTGCATTTCAGGTTGTAGTTGTTCAATTGTGCGCTTTGAACGGCAGTTTTTTTGCTCCTGCTTTGCACAGTGATGCCTTTAGAGCACAGAAGTTGTGCCCCGACTCACACCTTTGGACCCGGGCATGTTTCATAAGATTCCTTCATATCCATAAATTGTCCATTTCCTGCATTTTACCCTTTCGGTAAATAACGTTACTGCCATTGAAACAATCATGACCAATACCACCACCCCCCACCAGAAATGTGCCTATTATGTGACTCTGAAAAGTGATCAGAACATGACCAAATGTAGAGTGAAAGCAGTGGCTCTATATTTATTCATCCATTAAGGGACTCAGAGAAGCTCATGAGCTGCTGCAGATTTTCTCTCCCACACTTTGAAATCTCACAAAAAACACACCATCCCACATTGTATGGACACTCACACACTCATTCGTACAGCAGACAGAAAGCAACCGGCACTGGAATTATCAGGTTTTCTGTGAGGCAGTAGTTTTTTCAGTTATGTAAGCAGTACCAGTGCCGATAAGCCTGTAACTAAATGAGGTTGTTTATGTATGTGATTGGAAGCAAATGAAATAATGCCAGAGCTTGAACACAAGTGAAAGCCAGGGGCATTTTCTCAACGTTGTACATAGCTGATCGTGTTCTCGCACTTTGTGCCACTGATATAACAAACAAACATCAGGGGACATGAAGATTTGGCAGAATTTTCTCTTGGAACCCTTCCCAGCAAATCCCAACGCTGTCCATATCCTCTTTTACATATGAAAACCACCAGCCTGGATCAGCTGTTTTCCACCTGTACGCACATGATCTGTACTCACTCCATCACTTTACCTTGATACATGTCAGGCATAAAGCTGCACCAGATGTAATTGAACACTTATGTCATACTTATTTATTTCTGAATGGCATGAGTTTTCTCCCAGACCATTTAATTGCAAACCCAGCACCATAGCCACAAAGGTGTAAAGAAACCATACTTGAATAAAAGTAGAGATACCTTACAGCCAAAATGACTGCATTAGAAATTACAAGTCACCAATTCCAATACCACTTGCATAAAAGTCTTTTAACAGGACTTAAGTATTTTACTCATACTAAATTTAGAAACAAAGATGGACTAGTCTTAAACACCTAAATTATATTATTAAAAAAAGTTGGTGAGGAGCACGTTCAAATGATCTACATAATCAGCACGAGAGGAGGCCTATATAGAGCAGACTCACCTATGTTCCTCAACAGTTTTTTTTCTGCAACACCACCCCGACACTTCACTCTCGCTGCTTTCTATCCCAGCCAGGGATACGGGGGAGTGCTCTGGGTTTGGGCCACATTCTGAGCTCAGAGCTCTCCCCTTCAGACAGCATGCTAAATACGCATACTCTTTACTCTATCTGATCATTTGTAAGTGTGAACTCGTGAAGAGATATGCTAGTGAAAAAAATCTTAGGTTGCGTATGCAACCCAGTTCCCTGAGAAGGGGAATGAGATGATACGTCTGGTGTTGACGCTATGGGGTACACCCTCAGCGTGACCGGTGTCTGAGCATGTGTACACACATGGCAATCATTGCCAGATAGCAATCATCATCAACACTTTTGTCTGAAGGAGGTGTGCAGGCATGCCCTGAAGAATGGAAATGAGATGCAGCATCTCGTTCCCCTTCTCAGGGAACCCCTTTTCGAAGTGGAACTTCAATGCTACATCTTGTGTTGATGCTATGGGGAACACAATACGCAAATGCCTGCTCACTAGATTGTGGATACGCACAAACAAAGTGAGCATAACATTATTAGTGCCTGTCAACACTTGCGGGCACATCCTAATGTGACTTGTGCAAAAAAAAAAGAACATGCGCAAACCAGCAACTCGATTTATACAGAGAATACTGAGAAGGGCAGGCTACTACCTTCAATAATGTCACTATTCAAAGGGGAGGCATGTATCTCCGGAGGGAGGCAAATGAGAAAAATATAGAGAAAAAGCAGAAGAGAGTTTAATTTCTTTTATTTTGAAGGTGCCATAGAATTGAAAATTGAATTTACCTTGGCATAGTTGAATATTAAGAGTTCAGTACATGGAAATGACATACTTCTTATGTAAATTTTTCGGATTTCTGTCTCGACAGAGATGCCGAAATGCCCAGAGGGTGAGATTGGGGCATCAAAGAGAAAGGTTTTCTCCTGCTCATTAATCCCTGACAGATTCAGCCACAGGTGCCTCTCCATGACCACTATTGCTGCCATCGAGCACCCAATGGCAGCGTGTGTCTGTTTAGTGGCACAGAGATCTAAGTCTGTGGTCCTGCGCAGGTCCTGATTTAAATCTTTAAGCAGGCTGACTTGGTATGCCTGCAACACTGCTATAGTGTGCAAGGCACCACCAGCCTGGCCCAACGCTGCATACATCTTACCCACGATGCGCGGGGTGATCTAACACAGCTTTGATGGTTAGACCAGAGCCCTTATTGAGGATACCACACTCTGCGAGAGATATCAAGCGAGTGCCCATATCTTCTACAGGAGGCGTTCTCACATACATATACACACATATACTAATATAATCCCTCAACATTCGAATAATTGGAATGCTGGAAGTGAAAAATGCATGCCAAATATGGTTTCTTCCAGGACCTTTCCACCTCAGTGTGAAGATCCGGCAGAAAAGGGTAAATAACGTTACTGCCATTGAAACACTCATGACCAATACCACCACCCCCCACTCATGGGGGAGGGCCAGCGAGGAATCCCTCATCAAATCGGCCACAAGCGACCTCCTGCTTCTCACGAGCCCATGACTGCTATGTTGACATGTAGTTGCAAAGTTACTTATAGTTAGTAAAATGTCTAAAGTAGACCATCAAAATAAAGTGTTACTACTCAAGCACACTTGTCAACAAAACATTTCACAATCTTGAACTGAACTGAGCTAGATGATGACACCACTGTTTTCTGCAGAGCTGCTTTATAGCTGATTCGACTTGACAAATTTTGCAACATCAACACTGTTATTGAACTGAATTGAGTCAATATTAAACTGACTTGAGCTGAATAACAACATTATTGTCTTTTAGAGCTGCTAGCTGAATTGCACTTATTTCATAATTGATGAATTTTACAGAATTTTTTAGCTAAACTGAATCAAAACTGAACTGGCTGAACACTGAACTCAGCTAAATAATGACACTATTGTCTTTTTAAGAACTGCTTTACAGCATAATTCAATTCAATTCACATTTATTTGTATAGCACTTTTCACAATACATACTGTTTTAAAGCAGCTGTACAGAAAATGTATGTTTTTGTAAAATGTAAATTTTTTACATTGTCAAGTAATGTTCATAAATGTCAGAAATGTACAGTTCTAAGTTAATACAAATCATGTAGTTAGCTAACATCATGTATTCATTTAGGCAGAAACAATTAGCTCATTAAAGAAATTATTACAAGTTGTGATCATAGTGATTACAATATACAGAAAATTTGGCATCGCGAATAGAAACAGAAAGCAAATGGAAAACAATTAGCATAGCTGCTGTTCATAACATTTCAAGCAATAGATAGTTGTGTGCTTTTGATCTGATATAACTGGTGTGCACGGTTATGAGATGCATTATGTGAATAATTGAAGAGATGTGTCTATAATCTAGATTTAAACTGGGAGAATGTCTGTGACTCGAACACCATCAGGAAGGCTATTCCAGAGTTTAGGAGACAAATGCAAAAATGCTCTCCCTCCTTTAGTGGACTTAGATATCCTAGGTACTACCAAAAGTCCAGAGTGATTGTAGGGTGATAGAAGGTTGGTTAAATACTCAGGAGCTATGTGGGGCCTTTTAGGTCAGAAGCAATACTTTGTAATTGATATGGAACTTAAAGGGTTCACCCAAAAATGAAATTTCTGTCATTAAGTACTCACCCTCATGTCGTTCCAAACCCATAAGACCTTCATTCATCTTCGGAACACAAATTAAGATATTTTTGATGAAATCGAGGGTTTCTAAACCACACATAGGCAGCAACGTCATTGCACCTTTCAAAGCCCAGAAAGGTAGTAAAGACATGGTTAATTTACTCCACATGACTACAGTGGTTCAACCTAAATGTTATGAAGCGACGAGAATACTTTTTGTGCGCAAAAAAGAGAACAAAAATAACAACTTAATTCAACAATTTTTTCTCTTCCTTGTCATTCTCCTACGCTGTTGACGTAGTAAACACAGTGCAGTGCTTCCGTGTTCTACATCAGAACGCTGACTCATTATTGGCCAGCGCCTGCGTCAGCATCACATGCATGTGTAGGGGTGTTCACATGAACAGCGTCGGCCAATACTCATTTTGGGTGAACTAACCCTTTAATAAGTAGCCAGTGTAGAGATGATAAAATTGGGGCTATGTGATCATATTTTCTTGACCTGATAAGAACTATAGTAACTGCATTTTGGATTAACTGTAGCTTGGTTATTGAGGATGCAGGACATCCACCTAATCCAGTATACAGGTCATGAATGCATGAACTAGCTTTTCCTCATCAGAAACAGATGTTCCATACCTTATTGATGTTTCTGAGGAGGAAGAAAGCTGTTTTTGTAACATATGAAATATGATTTTCGAAGGACGAGATGCTGTCTAATATAACACCCATGGGCCAGTTGCATAAACCACCATGACTAGTCTTACAAGTTAGTCATTTAATTTTTTTCTGTAACACTGTTCATAACTTTTTAAAAACGTGCATTGGCCTAATTTGATACCGAAAAGTAAGACTGACTGCCCCTTTATTAACTGCTAATGGGTCACCCCAGATTTTAAGACACTGTCTTAACATAATGGCGATGTTTATGCAACTGGCCTCAGGTCTTTAACTGTAGAGGATGAAGTAACAGTATCCTTCTAGATGCAAACTGTATTATAAGAGATTCTGTGTAGAGGTTTTTGTTCCAATAAGTAATACCTCAGTATTATCCGAATTTAATAGATGACAATTACTAGAAATGCAACAGTACAGTTAACCCACAGTTTGAGTGTACGCGCTCAGAAAAGTGAATGTCAGAACAGCACCCGAATGAAATGTTTAACTGGCAAAGCTTTAAAACGCATGCAAATAATGAACTTTTGTGATTGTGAATAACTGCAGTGTCCCGTGAGCATAACTCTGCCACTGTGTTAACATGATGTGAATGTATGTCATGTTAGTGTATGTTAAAGTGTGAAATCTGACTCCAGCATTGCAAGTGTGGTTAACCACCCACTAACTTTAGTGCATAGTGATTAGATATTTACTCGTGGGGAGGAGTTTCCTCATTTCAGCTTGTAGTCTCACAGGCACACACAAACAGAGCCAATTCGGAAAGAAATAAAATGCATGGAAATTATTTAAATGCAAAACCAAAAGAAAAAAAAATGCAATTCATTAGTTCGTACTGAACCGTGGATGTCGTACAGAACGGTTCAATATTATATTGAGAATTGTGGCATCCATAAAAATTACTGGTCATTCAATGTTATCTTTAACACACTCTGTCAACTTGGATAATTCAGAGACTTCATCTGGTAACATCAGCATAATAGTGGAAACTAATTCCATGTTTTCTAATAATATTACCAAGGGGCAGCATGTATATTGAAAATAGCAGAGGGCCTAAAACAGACCCTTGCTGCACTCCATAATTTATTGAGGTTAATTTAGATAATTCCCTGTTTAAATAAACAAAATGGTAGCGGTCAGATAGGTACGACATAAACCACCTGTCCCTGAATATCAGTGTAACTGATCTAAGAGTATGTCATGATCTATGGTGTTGAACGCAGCACTAAGATGAAATTAAAACTAGTGTTGGGATGCAGACTTGGTCAGAGGCTAGAAGCAAGTAATTTGTCATTTTAACGAACACAGTTTCTGTGCTATGATGGGGCCTGAATCCTGACTGAAATTTTTCATAAATATATTTTTGTGTGTGTGTGTGTGTGTGTGTGAGAGAGAGAGAGAGAGAGAGAGAGAAGGAGCACAATTAAGCGACATAAATGGAAGTCCCCATACAGCTAGTAATTTCCTCAAGTTCATTTGTGTTTATGGGTACATTGAGCAGCTGAGACAGATCAGGCAGGTTATTTGTGAATCTATCTACATTGGTTGAGATAATTGCTCTACCTGGTCATATTAACACAGAGTGATATGGCAAATATCAGCAGTACAATATCCACGTTACAAGATAGTGATCAGTGATGTCATCACTTTGCGGTAAAATAATTATATCAGTAAGATCGGTTCCATGCGATATAATTAAATCTAGTGTATGATTAAAAAAAGAGTGGATCTGGTGACTTTTGCTTGACCCCAAAGCAGTTTAGTAAATCTTTAATGGAACTCGTAATGCTGCAATGCATAATTTGTATTATCTACATGAATGTTAAAATCTACTACAATCAGCGTTTTATCAACGCTGACCAATAGGTCTGAGAGAAAATCCACAAACTCTTTTAGAAAATCAACATAGGGCCCTGGAGGTCTACACATGGTAGCCAGAGCAAGTGATAGCAGTGTTTGTTTTCTTATATCTGAAAGTGTAACATTTAGCACAAGTACTTAAAATGAATTAAACCCGTGTCCTCTTTTCTGAGTAACATTAAGAATATCTCTACAGATTGTTGCAACACCGCCGCCACGACCAATCAGACGGGGCTTATGCTTATAATAGTAGCCAGGTGAAGTAGACTCATTAAGACTGATATGGTCATTTAGTTTAAGCCAGATATCAGTAAGGCAGAGTACATCAAAACTACAGTATTATCTGTGATCATTTCATGAGCTTTAGAAATGGTTTTTATAGATTTATTATTTGACCTCACTATTCGGGGAACAGACAGTTTCTATTGGATGGACACACGTACTTCTATCAGTCAAGTGGGAAGAACAAAGGCTGTGATTTGAGGTTTGACTTACTAGTCATATGGAATTGAATTTAATTCTATTTGCATCGTTGATCATTATTTTACAGTTTATCACTGTAAAACTGCTTTGAAACAATCTGCATTGTATGAAGCGCAGAACGCGATTTCTACTGAGAGAGACCCACAACCAACCAATAATTTATATAAAGTATAGTGGCACATTGGTTTGTGAAGCATTAGTGTTCATAATTAATGTGATGAACTATAGTACACCTACTGTATGGATACCCTGTTGTGACACCTGTGTGAACATGAGGAAAACTGACTTCATGCATCCATTATAAATCGCTAAAACAGCAGTTGATTAAAAATGATTGCAAAAATGATTCAGAAAAGTGATGTTAGTTCCAATAAAACTCTAGGAGCATTTGAGCATGATGCGCTTTGATATTTTGTAGCTAATGCAATGACGTCCAGACATTTTAAGAGTGACTTAGATGCCCAAACACTTTTTCAAAGCAGAGACAACGCTTTGAAAATGCAAATAGAAAAAAAGGGATGTAATTGAATATTCTCTGTGAAGTCCCTCTGGCCTCCACAGGAGTAGCTCAAAAGCAGAGGGACCACTGTTTTCCCTGTCCAAAAGACCAGCAAGAATTTCCGTACTTGATGTAAAGCGTATCACACTTAGAATTTATCAGGGAATAATTTGAGTACAATTTGCTTTAAGTCTGTGGCGTAGTCTGCTTTTAACATGCCTTTTTCTTTCACATTGCAAAACAAATGATACACAATGGCATGTTTAAAGATTTCATGTTTAATGTATAATGCACATTTATTGTGTATTCTTTTAGTATTTTTAAACCAATACTTAATTTTAAAAAAAGCTTCTTTAACTTATTTTAATAAAAATTCTTTTATTCATATAAATAAGTATCTTTTTGAAAAAAAAAACACAATTTTGTTGAATTTAATATAATTGTATGAATAAAAATAATAAATTGAAATGTTGTGTTATACTTTGTTCTCTTGATTACTTTTGTTTTCCATTTTACTAAATAATAAGTGACTTTTTGTTTTCTCTGTTTTGAAATTTTTTTTTATGTTAATTATGCTGTATACTGTATAAAAATTGCAAAGCCACCATTCAGTGCTTCTGTATATTTGCTTCTCCTTTCATCATCAAATGCATTTAACATAGTGTAATTAATATAACTTAATTTCTGCTTTTTCTATTGACAGGAGGCAAAACGTCCATGTCGCCCTGCTTCAGTGTTCCAGATATTGACGGAGCAGTGGAGGAGACAATATATAACCCACATTTGTCCAACGTCTATAGCCAGGATGACACAAACATTGCCCTTGACCTGGACAATGAATCTCTTTCAGACCCCCTTCCACCCCTGCCCCCACCCCTTCCACCCCTGGACAGCCCTGAACTGTCTCTGCCCCAGGAACCGAGCCCCCCTCCACTGCCTGCCGTCAGTCCAGCACGTCCCACCACTTTGTCTCTGAAAACACTTCCCCGACCCACAATCCCCAACACCATGGCTTCCACCACCACCTCCATTACCAGAGAGAATGGTGGGCCGCTAAGCAAAGACCCTGAAGAAGATGAGAAGAAGGTGATGGAGGAAGAGCTAAAGAAATGCATTGAGGATTTCAGGAAAATCCGCATACCAAAACTTTTCCCTGACCGCAAGAGGCACTGGCAGAGCGATCTGCTCAAAAAATATAATGCGTAATATGAATAAAACACCCTGCTGAAAACACCAGCATTGTTTTGGGTTCTGGGTCTAGTTTCACCAGCTACAGTTGAGCTCAAAAGTTTACATACCCCTTGCAGAATCTGCAAAAATGTTAATCATTTTAACAAAATAAGAAGGATCATGAAAATTGCATGTTATTTTTTATTTAGTACTGTCCTTAATAAACTATTTCACATAACAGTTGTTTACATAAAGTGCACAAAAATAGCAGAATTTATAAAAATGACCCCATTCAAAAGTTTACATACCCTTGATTCTTAATACTGTGTTGTTACCTGGATGATCCACAACTGATTTTTTTTTTTTTTTTTTTTTTTTTTGTGATGGTTGTTCATGAGTCCCTTGTTTGTTCTGAGCAGATAAACTGAGCTCTGTTCTTCAGAAAAATCCTCCAGGTCCTGCAGATTCTTCAGTTTTCCAGCATCTTCTGCTTATTTGAACCCTTTCCAGCAGTGACTGTATGATTTTGAGATCCATCTTTTCATACTGAGGACAACTGAGGGACTCAGACAAAACTACTACAAAAGCTGCAAACATTCACTGATGCTCCAGAAGGAAACACAAGTCAGGGGTGAAAACTTTTGAACAAGAAGTTGATGTGCAAATTTTGTTTAAAGAACATATTTTTTTCATTTAGTTCTGCCCTTTGGAAGCTACAAAAGATACTTACATGTATCCCAGAAGACAAAAAAAAAAACAAAAAAAAACAATTTATTCTGTTCATCCAATTTAAAAATTTACATCCCCGACTCTTAATCGTGTTTCTTTCTGGAGCATCAGTGAATGTTTGAACTTTTTTTAATAGTTGTGTTTGAGTCCCTCAGTTGTCCTCAGTGTGAAAAGATGGATCTCAGAATTATACAGTCACTGCTGGAAAGGGTTCAAATATGCAGAAGATGCTGGAAAACTGAAGAATCTGCAGGACCTGAAGGATTTACCTGAAGAACAGAGCTCAGTTTAACTGCTCAGAACAAACAAGGGACTCATGAACAACCATTACAAAAAAAAAAAAA
Organism: Hypophthalmichthys nobilis; assembly: GCA_037950665.1. NCBI lineage: Eukaryota > Metazoa > Chordata > Actinopteri > Cypriniformes > Xenocyprididae > Hypophthalmichthys > Hypophthalmichthys nobilis. Next base: position 22,861,157 of record CM075491.1, on the reverse strand, counting down.
AAAAAAAACAGTCGTGGATCATCAAGGTTACCACACAGTATTAAGAATCAAGGGTATGTAAACTTTTGAATGGGGTCATTTTTATAAATTCTGCTATTTTTTTTCTCTTGTGGACTTTATGTAAACAACTGTTATGTGAAATAGTTTATTAAGGACAGTACTAAATAAAAAATAACATGCAATTTACATGATCCTTCTTATTTTGTTAAAATGATTAACATTTTTGCAGATTTTGCAAGGGGTATGTAAACTTTTGCGCTCAACTGTATATGTAAGTTACTTTGCCTAGTTGTAAAGGAGCACTAAGTTACATTATTAATTATGTGAATAAATGACTTGTTAGAGTCACAGCACACCGCTGTGTGGTTCACTCTGTGTTGTGCATGGCAAAAAAACAAAAAACAAAAAAAATCAATATAAGCAAATATATATATATATATATATATATCACTCTTTATTTACTGCTCCTTATTCATTTTATATATAGTTCCTGAAAGTTATTTACACAAAATACTTGTTATTTCATTATTAAGTATCATATTTCAGTGGAAACTTTTTACCCTTAGTTACGTGAAACAAAAAAAGTATCAACCGACTATTAATTATTTAATAACCTACCACCTATGCTCCAGTTTTATTAGCTTCACTAGCAAGATCTACAAGATTTTGGTAAAACTAGCTTATTTTTGCTGGTCAGCATCTTGGCTCTGCTGATTCATCAGCTTGACCAGCTACAAAACCATCACTAACATGCAAAAGTGGTATGGGAATTTATATTGATTTAAGCCTGTCTTTTCAGAAGGGGAACAAACAGAAATTAAAATTATGAAAATGATTTCTGAAAACAACACAATGTCAAAGCATTTGAATGTCTTCAGTTCAAGTCCAGAGTCTATTAGCAATTTAGTAATACTGTATAGACTAAATAAACAAATCTTCCTTAAAAAATGGGGTGTTTAAAAAGGACCAAGACATCCTAAATGAAAATGAAAAGCAAATGTATACAGTATATGACAGTTTATGTCTTTCAGACTGATTTTTAAATGCATTGGTTTATTTTTCAAGCCTTTGATTGTTTGAGTTTTTTTAAACACATTTTTACATAAACAGTATGATATTTTGTGTTGAGAGAAAACATTCTTGTATCATGAATAAATGATAAAAAAAAAAAGTCATTTATTGGATAATTTAATAGTATGGACTACAAATATATTAAACCAAATAGTTCCTGCAAATGTCTGTAATAGTGAATAAAGCAATAATACCTGTAATTTGATGTGTGTAATTTCTGACAAATTCTGTGTCAGGATACTCAAACAAACACAAGAAATGTTTTGATGGAGTCATGGTGTTTACACCTTTTGAATGAATCAGCCTAGAAATGTCTTACTTATAGTTGCATATTAATTTGGGATAAGAGAAAAATTGTTAACTGTTAACAAAAATTGGCAAAAAATGCAGTCTGCTTATTAGCACATTTACATGTTACTTGGGTTTGAGTGTCTTGCTCGAGGGCACAAAGGGGATGATTCATCTAGCAACCTTCCAGTTACCAGCCCTGAGCCTTAATCACTACACCACACCACCCACATAGAGTGTGGTAATCCATTAAAGAAAGCTAATGAACCACCTGAAACTTAAAGAAATAGTAATAATTTAGTTGCACCAGGTTTGATGTCAGTGACAGCAGATGACATTATGCTACACTATATATAGCCAAGGTCACTCAGCCTGCACAGCAATACCCGACTGGTAGAACTATTTCAACCACTAACAACCACTTCATTAATATTCTTCCAGATCTATTGCAAATGCTCTGTGTGCCCAAAAGCTCTGTAGAAACTACGAATGCAGTCTTCTTCAAATCACTATAATAGTGCTGCACCCCATTTGAAGAAAGTTAAAGAGAAAAGGAAGAACAGGAAGCGCATCAAAACCAACTACATGTATGCTGGACCCTATATCTACAAAGCTACTGAAAAAAGCATTTTCTGTAATCTCATAACCACATTATTTACTCTTCACTTTCTTTAGGAGATGTCCCAAATACTTTCAAGCTGGCAGTTATCAAACCACAGTTGCCAAAAGACTTGGGGTGGGTACATACATTCATAGTGATGAAAAGACATGGAATGCTTCACATCTTACTGCATTTCCATGCACACCAACACTCTGGCCGAGAACACTGCTCACTACACACAGTCGTACCACTAGACCTAGATGTGATGTAAGATCACATCTAGCTGTAAGATCGATTGCTCCTGTCTGCCTCACTGCTCAGAGTGGTTTGCGTCTGTAACTCTGTATAGCTTTGTTTTGAATCTCTTACTTTCATTCATTGTTGCTTATATTATCATTACCTTATATCTAATATATCTAATATTGCCTACCACATTAATCTGACGTCGCTAGCTTTTAAGCTAAATCGTTATTACAACGCATTTGCATCTTGCTAGCTTGTTAACTTGTCATCAGTCTCTCGCGCGGTCCTTTTCTTTTTCTACGCGTTCATCAAACAGCTGTGGTAAGTCGGATCAGTCTACAAACACGGTGAGTCATGTCATCCTCTACTAGTATTGTATCGTGTTCTGCTTGTCACATGTTCAGTATAGCTTTCTCTGTCAGCGACGAGGGATTTACATGTCATAAATGTAGGGAAATAGTCAGGCTGACAGAGAAAATCTCAGAATTAAAGACACGCATCCAAACCTTAATCGAGGATAGTAAGAATGCAAGGGCTTCAGATACTGTTTTGGATGCGACTAGCTTAGTGAACTCTGTACATTGCTCGGTTCCGGCTGTAGAGCCCGTGCAGCAGGGCACTTGGGTGACGGTGAGGCGGCCTAGCCGTGGAAAACACCACTCTTCTGTTCCAATAAGAACATCATACAGGTTCTCCCCACTCAGTGACGCACCCACTGAGAATCCTGTTGAAAGTGCCCTAGTTATTGGCGATTCTATTACACGGAACATGAAAATAGAGACACCAGCCGCCATAATCACGTTTGCCGGGAGCCAGAGCACCTGACATCAAAGCAAATTTAAAAGTGCTGGCTAATGTTAATCGTAAATACTCTAAAATTATAATTCACGTTGGCACTAATGATGTTCGACTTCGCCAGTCGGAGATCACTAAAATTAACATTAAAGAGGTGTGTGAACTTGCAAGTACAATGTCAGAAAAAGTAATTTGCTCTGGCCCTCTTCCTGTTCGTCGGAGTGATGAGATAGTTAGCAGATTATCATCACTCAATGGCTGGCTGTCTAAGTGGTGTCCACAAAATAATAAAGGTTTCATAGACAATTGGAAAAGTTTTTGGGGCAGACCTGACCTGTTGAAAAGAGATGGTATTCATCCCTCCTGGGATGGTGCTGCTCTTCTCTCTAGTAATATGGCACCTAGCTGAAACATGACAAACTGGGGCCCAGGTCAGGAAGCAGACAGACCGGCTAAACCGACCGTCTGCTAGCTGCCTCATGTCACAGAAGTCAGATAATTCCCAACACATAGAAACTCTTACACCTAGATATTATCACATAGAGACTGTGTCTGTACCCCGAATTAGTAAATACAAAAAACTTCCTAACCCATTTAAGGATAAAAATGTAATTGATGTTCAACAAATAAAAGATAAAAGATAATACTGATATACAAATGATAAAGCTTGTGTTGTTAAATATTAGAGCCCTTTCTTCAAAAGCACTTATTATAAATGATATTATCACAGACAATAATCTAGATTTGCTGTGTTTGACAGAAACCTGGCTAAAACTGGACGATTACATTACTTTAAATGAGTCTAGCCCTCAAGGTTACGATTATCGACACAATCCTCGTCAGAAAAAGGGGGAGGTGTTGCTGTAATTTATAGTAAAATTTACAGTATTAGTCAAAAGTCTTTCAAATATAATTCCTTCGAAGTGATGGTGCTTTATGTAACATTATGTAAGTTGACATTTGTGCTGGCTACTATATACAGGCCACCAGGACACCATACAGACTTTATCAAAGAATTTGCTGATTTTCTATCGGAGTTAGTATTAGCTGCAGATAAAGTCCTTGTTGTTGGTGATTTTAATATCCATGTAGATAATGAAAAAGACACATTGGGATTGGCATTTACAGACATTCTAAACTCTATTGGAGTTAGTCAACACGTGTCAGGACCCACTCATTGTCATAATCATACTTTAGATCTAATATTGTCACATGGAATCGATATTGATGCCGTTGAAATTCTGCAGCAGAGTGACGACATCTCAGATCATTATCTAGTCTCATGTATACTACATTTAGTCAAGGCTGCAAAACTGCCTCCCTGCCATAAATATGGTAGAACCATCATTTCTATCACTAAAGATCGCTTTATAAATAATCTTCCTGATCAGTTTCATCGCCTTAGCATACCAGACAGCTTAGAAGACCTCGATGTTGCAACAGAAACTATTGCCTCTGTCTTTTCCAGCACATTAGACTCAGTTGCTCCTTTGTGCTTAAAAAAGATTAAGGAAATTAATCCAACACCGTGGTACAATGAGCACACTCGGGCCCTTAAGGGAGCAGCCAGAAAAATGGAGCGCAGCTGGAAGAAAACAAAACTAGAAGTCTTTCGCATTTCGTGGAGAGAGAGAATGATTGAGTACAGAAAGGCCTTAAAAACTGCTAGATCTGCCTATTTTTCAAATCTTTTAGAAGAAAATAAACACAACCCTAGCTATTTATTTGATACAGTGGCTAAATTAACAAGAAATAAAGCTTCAACTTCTGATGTTTCCAAAGAGCACAGCAATAATGACTTTATTAACTTTGAATTATGAATCATCAAAATCAACAACATGTATGTTAGACCCTATACCAACTAAGCTATTGAAAGAGATGCTTCCAGAGGTCATAGATCCTCTTCTTAATATCATTAATTCGTCTTTATCATTAGGATACATACCAAAAAGTTTTAAGCTGGCTATTATTAAACCTCTTATTAAAAAACCACAACTTGATCCTAGAGAATTAGTCAATTACAGGCCTATCTCAAATCTCACTTTTCTGTCAAAAATACTAGAAAAGGCAGTTTCATCACAACTATGTTCCTTTTTAGAAAGAAATAGTATCTGTGAGGATTTCTAGTCAGGATTTAGACCGTACCATAGTACTGAGACTGCTCTCATTAAAGTTACTAATGATTTGCTTTTATTATCAGATCGTGGTATCTCTCTATTAGTGTTACTGGATCTTAGTGCTGCATTTGACACTATCGATCACAACATTCTTTTAAATAGACTTGAAAATTATGTTGGCATTAGTGGAATTGCATTGTCATGGTTCAAATCATACTTATCTGACCGTTATCAGTTTGTAGTAGTAAACGAAGAGATGTCATATCGATCACAAGTTCAATATGGAGTACCGCAAGGCTCAGTACCATTGCTTTTCACTCTGTACATGCTACCCTTGGGAGATATCATTAGGAAGCATGGCGTTAGTTTTCACTGTTACGCTGATGATACTCAGCTCTATATTTCTTCACGCCCTGACGAAACTTACAAATTCACAAAATTAACAGAATGCATAGCTGATATAAAAAAAACTGGATGACCAGTAATTTCCTACTACTAAATTCAGAAAAAACAGAGATTCTAATTTTTGGACCAAAAACTTCTTCACGTAATAACCCAGAATACTAACATTTGATGGCTGCTCTGTTAAGTCTTCGTTGTCATTTAGGAACCTGGGTGTGCTCTTTGATACCAATCTTTCATTTGAAGGCCATGTTTCTAGCATCTGTAAAACCGCATTCTTCCATCTTAAAAATATATCTAAACTATGACATATGCTCTCAATGAAAAATGCAGAACAGTTAGTTCATGCGTTCATGACCTCAAGGCTAGATTACTGTAACGCTTACCTGGGTGGTTGTTCCGCTCGCTTGATAAACAAACTACAGCTCCTACAAAATACAGCAGCTAGAGTTCTTACTAGATCTAGGAAATATGACCATATTAGCCCAGTTCTGTCAACACTGCATTGGCTTCCTGTTAAACATCGTATAGATTTTAAAATCTTGCTAATTACTTACAAAGCACTAAATGGTTTAGCTCCCCAGTACCTGAGTGAGCTCTTAATGCATTATAGTCCTTCACGTCTATTGCGATCTCAAAATTCAGGCCAGCTGATAATACCTAGAACATCAAAATCAACCGCAGGCGGTAGATCCTTCTCCTATTTGGCACCTAAACTCTGGAACAATCTTCCTAGCATTGTTCAGGAAGCAGACACACTCTGTCAGTTTAAATCTAGACTAAAAACGCATCTCTTTAACCTGGCATACACATAACACATTATCAATTTATATTTTCAAATCCGCTAAAGGATTATTAGGCTGCATAAATTAGGTCAGCCGGAACCGGGAACACTTCCTATAACACCAGATGTACTCGTTACATCAGAAGAAGAATGGCATCTACGCTGATATTAGTCTCTCTGTTTATCCCGAGGTTTACCGTAGTCAACCGTATCCCTGTGCCCGGGCTGTATCCAGGTGAGATCGAGGACCTGCGCCTTGACACGACCACAACGCAACCCTGAAGTATCAGCAGAGATTGAGTCAACTAGATCATCCACTGTGAAGGCCTCATCGACACGACAGCCAGTGGCACAGTTCCTCAACACACCGTCCATACCGGCGTGATGAATACGATCTTCAACTGGATGGAACTGGAATAAATACTTTGACTGTTGCGATCCCATCGGACTTAAGATAGCTACCTGAATCATAACAAAGCACTGTTCGCCAGAGGAGAACTGGCCCCCCGACTAAGCCTGGTTTTTCTCCATTTTAACACATATTTGCCACCTGTTTGCCACCTTATGTCACCTGTTGGAGTTTGGGTTCCTTGCCGCTGTCGCCTTTGGCTTGCTTAGTTGGGTACACTTGACATTTGATATTCAACAGTGCTTTGCATCTGTCTGCATTGACACCATTTTCTTTAAGAACTGCTGTACAGCCAAAATTATATACCAGTTATCACTGTAAAGCTGCTTTGACACAATCTGCATTGTAAAAAGCGCTATATAAATAAAGGTGACTTGATGTTCAGAAGCCTAGTTGGTTGAAGGACTATGTTACTTATGTAGATCTGATGTTTGTACGTGTTTGCATTGCTGTTGCAAATGTTGTTTTAATGAGAAGAATTGTATTATTGACTACTATTTTGAAATGTTGTGTAACGGCATAATGTGTGTGAGAACGGAAGTGGTGAAACGACAAATCATAAAGCTATCCGATCAGTAAAAACATATGAAGTGACCAGGTGTAAACAGGTTGACATTTAATATACAGTGTGCTAGGGGTGTAACTGTACATGTATTCTCCCCGAACTGGGGTACGTTTCCCAAAAGCATAGTTAGCCAACTATGGTCGCAAGTTCCACTGAACTCTATAGGTAACGACGGAACTTGCAATGATAGTTGGCTTTGGGAAACACACCCCTGTACGGTACAGATGTCACAGTTCACTTCTTGCAGTTAGACAACGCAGTCAGTCACATGCAATCCACACTCCAATACAGAAGGGGGTGTGCGCGGTAATGCAATTTTGTTTGCTAACCACCACAACAGGAAAAAGTGCAGAAGAAAAAAAAAGAGGCAATCTAGATGCGGGTGTAATCTCTCAACCAGTGTTTCAGCCATGGAAAGACATCAATAAAACAGCTTGAGAATAATATAGCATTACATTTACCTCAGCCAAGTCATTTACTTTCCATAGCATGTTAGTTCACTAAACTCTAGAGGGTAGTATTTCACTGAATATATGTACAATATTAGCTTGGATATTCATTATAATTACTTTATCTGTTAGTAATGTCTTAATTATTTAATACATGTTTAATTAAATTTAAATTTAAATTTGTCATGAAAACAAGTTATGACAGTAACTGTGTAATGAAATAATGATTATATTTCAAAAATGAATTGGAGTAATAATTTTATAATTAGATTTAGAAGTTGATGCAAAACCCGCCTTATATGCAATTTACTTTTTTTTTTCTTTCCTGAGTGTTGATTATTGTATCTAAAAATAAAAAAGCAACTTAATTTAATAGTTTGGGGTCTGGTGTTAATTGTAACCTTTTAATATTATAGTAATGTGCAAAAAAGGGCTCCCTGTATATAGTTTACAGCATTAGCTGTAAAAGATTTTTTTTATCCTTAAGAAAATGTTAATTATAATTGAATTTATTTAAAGAGAGAGACATAATTTGTTCAATAAACCACTTTTTAATAAAAATTTAAAAAAAAGAAGAAAAAAGAAGCAATTTTAGTTTTCTCCCTCTGCTTTACCGAACCAGTACTGAACTTCAATACCGAGGTAAGTACCGAAGAGTCATATTTGTGTACCCCATACTGTATGCACAATACACCCATAATTTTCAATGTAAATATGCACAAAAAACATACATATAATACATAAATAACTTAGAAAATAAGGTTAACATACATTTGGAAAGTCAGAATTTCCAGATAGAAAAATACAACAGACTGATACTTGAAATAAGACTTTCAACTTGGAAAGGAGAAATTTTTCATAACAGATATGCTTCCAGTTATATACCAGCCTGTTTCAACGTCTAACATGGGGTGAGCAACTCTAGCGCTCCAGAACTGGACTAAATCATCCTGATTTTGCAGTTGATACACCTGTTGACCCTTTGTGTAGATAATCATAGTTCTGCTCCACTTCAGTTCAACACTGCCCACATTGCCAGAGTGATACAAACAATGAAATGTTCCAGTGCTTTTATACTCTATATAGAACCGTGGCAACATGTCCAAGATGCTTGAAGAAACCTACCTGCAAAGCTACAGTACTGTGAATAGTTTTAGGCACGTGTGTAAAAATGCTGTAAAGTGAGGATGCTTTCAAAAATAATGTCATAAATAGCTGTCACAAATGCCACAAAATGCTTTTTCAGGTAGGTATTCAGTTACCACAGAGACTTTACCACAGTTCTTCTGGATTTAGACTGTCTCAGTTATTTCTGTTTCTTCATGTAATCCCAGATGGACTCGATGATGGTGCGATTAGATCTTCGTGTGGAGCATACCGGCTGTTGTCAGACTCCTTGTGCAAAAATCTCACAGAATTATTACAATTAATGGCAAAAGGAATGTTTGGAAATGCAAATTGACTGACCTACCGTCCTACTGACACACTACAGCAAAAGATATAAATAACTGGCGTAAAACCATTTTGTGTGTGTGTAAAAAATACTAACGTGCCTAAGACTTTTGCACAGTACTATATATATATATATATATATATACACACACGCTACCAGTCAAAAGTTTGGAATCGGTAAGATTTTTAATGTTTTTAAAAGAAGTTTCATCTGCTCACCAAGGCTGCATTTATAAGTAATTTATTCCTGTGATCAAAGCTGAAGTTTCAGCATCATTACTCCAGTCTTCAGTGTCACATGATCCTTCAGAAATCATTCTAATATGCCGATCTGCTGCTCAAGAAACATTTATTGTGTACAATTGTACAAAATATTTGTGTACAATATTTTTTTCCAGGATTCTTTGATGAATAGAAAGTTCAAAAGAACAGCATTTATTTAAAATATAATCTTTTGTAACATTATAAATGTCTTTACTGTCACTTTTGATCGATTTAATGCATCCTTGCTGAATAAAAGTATTAATTTCTTTAATTTCTTTTCAAAAAAAAAAATTCTTACTGACCCCAAACTTTTGAACCGTAGTGTATAATGTTACAAAAGCTTTGTATTTTAGATAAATGCTGTTCTTTTGAACTTTCTATTCATCAAGGAATCCTGAAAAAAAAAAAGAACAACTGTTTTCAACATTGATAATAATCATAAATGTTTCTTGAGCAGCAAATCAGCATATAAGAATGATTTCTGAAGGATCATGTGACACTGAAGACTGGAGTAATGATGCTGAAAATTCAGCTTTGATCACAGGAATAAATGACTTTATAAAATATATTCAAACAAAAAACAGTTATTTTAAATTGTAATAATATTTCACAATATTACTGTCTTTACTGTATTTTTAATTAAATAAATGCAGCCTTGGTGAGCAGATGAAACTTCTTTTAAAAACATTAAAAATCTTACCGATTCCAAACTTTTGACTAATATATATATATATATTTACACTACTGTCAGGGTGAGTTGCAATCAAGGAGGGGATGCAGGATCAAATAACAGCAGCAAGGTTTATTAACAATACTTAGACACGGGAACAGGAACAGGAACGGAACAACCAACATAACATAGACGAGAACAGACAAATAAGTGCAGGAGGAGAGAGTCTTTTAAAGGGAGTGCTGGTGCAGGGAATCCGTGATGACAAGCTGACTGGGTGCAGGTGTGGATACAGAGGGATGCCGGGAAAAGTCCAGGGACGGTGAGACAGACGGTGACTGTGACAACTACCAGTCAAAAGTTTGGAAACGGTAAGATTTTTAATGTTTTTAAAATAAGTTTCGTCTGCTCACCAAGGCTGCATTTATTTAATTAAAAATACAGTAAAAACAGTGATATTGTGAAATATTATTACAATTTAAAATAACTGTTTTCTATTTGAAAATATTTTAAAATGTAATTTATTCTTGTGTTGGCAAAGCTGAATTTTCGTCATCATTACTCCAGTCTTCAGTGTCACATGATCCTTCAGAAATCATTCTAATATGCTGATTTGCTGCTCAAGAAACATTTATGATTATTATCAATGTTGAAAACAGTTGTGTACTTTTTTTCAGGATTCCTTGATGAATAGAAAGTTCAAAAGAACAGCATTTATCTGAAATACAAAGCTTTTGTAACATTATACACTACCATTCAAAAGTTTGGGGTCAGTAAGAATTTTTATTTTTATTTTTTTGAAAAGAAATTAAAGAAATTAATACTTTTATTCAGCAAGGATGCATTAAATCGATCAAAAGTGACAGTAAAGACATTTATAATGTTACAAAAGATTATATTTCAAATAAATGCTGCTCTTTTGAACTTTCTATTCATCAAAGAATCCTGAAAAAAAAATATTGTACACAAATATTTTGTACAATTGTACTCAATAAATGTTTCTTGAGCAGCAGATCATATTAGAATGATTTCTGAAGAATCATGTGACACTGAAGACTGAAGTAATGATGCTGAAAATTCAGCTTTGCCATCACAAGAATAAATTACATTTTAAAATATTTTCAAATAGAAAACAGTTATTTTAAATTGTAATAATATTTCACAATATTACTGTTTTTACTGTATTTTTAATTAAATAAATGCAGCCTTGGTGAGCAGATGAAACTTCTTTTAAATACATTAAAAATCTTACCGATTCCAAACTTTTGACTGGTAGTGTATACACACACAAAATGCAATAACATTAACTGTATATATATAATGCAATAACATTAACTGTGGCTTAAATGTCTCAATACATTTTGGGGCTAACCCTGGAATTATTTGAAAAATAATCTTACATGTTTCTCCTAGGCAGAAATAAGGTTTCGTGAACATGAAAGGAAGATATCATGAACTGGTCTGAGACACGAAGGTTGAGAATCCAAACGCAGTATCTATTAAAAGGGTAATCCACAATCATAATCCACATCCAGGCAAAAGAGGATACGCCATAATCAAATATGGAGGAGAAAAGTGACGTGTGTTATCAAATGTGAGTATTAAAAACTAAAACATGGTTCCTTGTGTTTAAAATCGCTTTTGTTGAACAATTGTAGAGTAAACTGTTGAATTTGTTGAAGGTGTAAAGACGCCAAGCAGTAGAGTATAGTTGTGATTTTGTTGTAAAAACACGTTTTATTAAGTATAGATAACAAGGGAACTCTAGTAATCACACATACATCTCCAAAGTGGATTTACATAAATTCTAAACCATATACATCTTAAAGATGCTTACTAAATGTTTATTTAATATCTGACAGGAGAATCTTCGATAAGTATTGCAGATGAGCACATCACAACATGAAACAGACATCTGATTAGAATGATGTATGCATGCTATTATGTAGAAACCACTGTTGTCAACACTGTTTACATTACATGAATGTAAATAATGTAAATAAATAAATAAATAAAAATCTACAGTAACTAAACATAAGTTATCTATTTTTCTTGTCCATTAGTACTGTTGATAAATTAAGGAACATTTGTGTTGGATAAAAAGTGAGTTGACACATCAGTAACAACCTCAACATCTAAATGTAGTTTTGAGCACATAAATCACAGAGGAAACTTGAATCTTGTCTGGATTGTCACGGAGTCACAGCCAACGTCCACCAACATCCACGCATCGTCACCGGATCTCCACGCTCCACCCATTCGTTCACAACCTCCCGAATACTAATCACCTGCACCTCATCACCCATGAACTATATAAAGACATTCACTTCCCTCACTCCTTTGTCTGGTCTTGTCAACATACCTGGACTCCTTACCCGCTACTCACCTGAGTTTGCCGTGTTCCTATCCTGTCGTCTTCTGTCTCCAGTTCTCCGTTCCTTGTGTTCTCCAGCATCTGCAAAAACATTATTCTGTTATTCAGCCAGCTAAGTCACCACTCTAAATGCTTGTTCACTTACTTACCTGCATCCACCGTCTGCCTGGTCTGGTGCACCGTCTGGTGCTTCTGTTTAATAAACTTGTGTGTTTCACTCACCTCTCTGCCTGACATGGATGTTACAAGGACAGATGAGCACACATGTGTTTATCTGGTGGAGAGAGGCTGATGAAGGTTTGCTGCCATCAAAGGCTTTGAGTGAGTATACTACAGAAATGAATGAAATATCTATTTAAATCTTAAGTTGTAGTTTATTTTAATTATTGTAATTTCAAACAGAGTTATTACAGCACTTTTCTGATTCTTGATTTCTGTGCATTTGCTGCAGAGCTTTTGTGGTGGTACAGGGCCTGCAAGGGGAAATTTGTGGGGGGAAAATGGGGAAACCTGAAAAAAATAAGAAGTAAGATCATTTTGTTACTTCTAATACAGAAATTAAATGACCTTGTGCTGTTAAAATGACTACTTTTGTATGATGTTTGTGCATTTTTGTAGGATCTGAAATGAGGATGGAGAGCCACAGCAGCATCCTGGAAATGGGATAGTGCCATGGATGAGACACTTCATCAGTCCACCTGCCCTTATTTGCCTCATCTAGCCCAGATGTTGCTGTAGTCTCTTCACCCTCAGTGAGCCCAGAGCATCTAGAAAAAGAACAAAATACATTAAGGATGAGATTTTGGTCACGTTTGTTCTGCTGGTTTCTGTTCATACTATGAAGCTTCAAAAACATCATCAAATAATGTCATGAAGCTTCTGGAAGTCAGGCTCCATTGACTGATATTTTTTTTTAACAGAAACCAGCAGGACAAACTCGACCAAAATCACCTTTTGTGTTCAGAAAAAAAAAAGGGATTGAACAGCGTGAAGAGTAAATAATGACTGAATTTATGTTTGGGTGAACTAATGTTTTATGCCCCCAAATAGAAACCGTAAGATCTGTATGTATTTACAGTATATTATAGTAGTACCTTGAAAAAGTAAACTTTAAGAAATAAGCAGCTTTATTGTGCGTTTGTGCCCGAGACACTAACAAAAAAGGATTTACAAAAATTACATTTATGCATTTGGCAGATGCTTTTATCCAAAGCGACTTACAGTGCACTTATTACAGGGACGATCCCCTTGGAGTAACCTGGAGTAAAGTGCTTTGCTCAAGGACACTGGTGGTGATGGCTGTAGAGATCGAACCAGCAACCTTCTGCTTACCAGTTCAGTGGTTTAACCCACTACACCACAAAAGTAATAAAGCTACAACAAAAATGAGCATGTAATTGTAAAAATATGAAATGAAATATGGCAAGAAAAAGAATGCTGACATGAATTGTATGATTTATGATGATTATATTTGTATAGACATGATTGTTAGAACAATAAGTTTAAATAAAGCTTTGTTTCATTTGTTGACTTATGTATTTATTGTGATGGTTACTTTTATTCATTCATGTTTGTTTACAGTAAATAAAATAATTATTTTATTAATTCATTGTTTGACTGTAAATTGAAATGTATTCACCTCGGCTGCATTTGTCTAGTGTGTGTTCATGCATAGCTATGTCATATGACAAAACAAACTGCATTTTGCTTGTTTTACTAAAACATCAAAAAAAGGTAATATAATTAAGTATTGGTCAGCATTTATCATTATTATTGTGCGTAAGTGTTGGGGTGGGCTAGCAATGCAATTCATTCTGGGGTAATCTTAATTTTTAAGTAGTAATACTTACATTTTAGAGTATAAAATCAACAGTCTTCTCCAAAGGTGACATCTTCAAGCAGCTGCCTGACATCTCCTTTGTGCAGACATTGCAAATGCTAAGGAAAGCCGTACTAGGTACGGTTGTTGAGTTAATGGTGCTATATATATATATATATATCAGAACTTATAATTACATACGAGACCAGGGTAAATACCATGGCTGTATCTTTAACAATGAACAATCATAATGATTAAAAAAAAAAAAAAGCATAAATATCATGGGTTTGTGTACATCATAGTATGAGATTATATACGCAGAAAAAAGCACAATGACAAGGTTAAATATCTTTGAATAATTTATCATAATGCATCAAATTGAACCGAGAGTTAAAAGAAAATGAGGAAAACATAAAGGAGATTTAAGCCACTTTTGCTTGTGGATGAAAATTTTTGAATATAAAATAAAGAAATTAAAGTCCCCCTGAAATCAAAATTTAAGTTTTTTAGCTTTTATTATGAATATGTTAGCCTTAAGGTTATGAATAAGCTGGTGTGTTCCAAAACAATGACAAAATTCACATTTAAGAGATATAAGCTTTCAAAACTTTCCAGTCTCTCACTTCCGTTAAAATGGATCACGGATTTTCATGACATCAAATCACACTTCAGTTTCTCATCAAATCTTCGTGCCAATCAAATGCTCTCTAGAATCTGAAGTCCCGCCTCCTCCTACACTCTTACAGATGCTAAAACTGCAGCTGAAATCAGTCATTTGCTCACACATTTATTAGTTTCTACATGGTGAATGGCACATAGTGCACTATATAGAGAATAGGGAACGATTCAGACAGTGTAAATATGCTTTCCTTTGACGCGAATGAAGTCCGTTTTCACGTTAGTGTCACATGAACCGCTGCAGCGCTAGCACAGTCTGCTCTGGTCCAGAGTCGACACAGACCACAAAAGGTATCGGACCCATTTGAATTCTGCACAGAATGCTGTATATAAGTGATATAAAGGACATTATGAGGAGAAACAGTTATAGATTAGAAGGAAACTGATGTTTTAGAGTCTAACAGCTCTGGCCGAGCTGTAACATAAACGAAAGGCTATTGGCTATTTTTAAAAAGGAGCGGGGCTGGTCGATATATCGCCCTGTCTTCCTGTTTCAGTTGAAATTACGTCAACACATTGAATAATGCTGCACGTGCCAACCCTCTTCAGTGGGCCTTTAACAACATATTCAAGAGACAATGATTTGGGGTTTTTCGCAAAAAAAAAAAAAAAAAAAAAAATATATATATATATATATATATATAGGAGGAGGTGAGGAGGTGAGGAGGACGAAGGACGAAGAGATGGTGAAATGGGCAGATGATGCAAGAGGCAGTTCTGGAGGTGGACGGCCGACTGGGAGGAGGCGGAACAACAGAGTCCAAGGTGGAAATGATGGTGGAGTGATCCAAGTGATGGCCTTGAGCAGGGGCTGATGGATGTTAATCCAGGCCACAGCCAGGGTAGTGCCCCTTGGCGGCATTGATGTAGGGAGGAGCCATGGATGGATACTGATGGGGGCTGCCATGGGGATGACCGCAGACAATGACGGTGAGGATGGAGCCCACCACGCAGCCGATGAGCCGAGGTGGTGGAGAGATGGTGAAGATCCTGGCGGCCGCTAAGGAGCAGTAGCGACGACCTCCCGAGATCGAGGAGGGGGTCTGGAGGTCTGAGGACTAGTTGGAGCGACCAAGGGTGGAGGCGTAGCCTGAGGTAGGGTGGAGCAAGCCGTAGTCAAAGGGGTGGAGGACCAGAGAGCAACGCACGGTCTGCAAGTCCGCAGCGGAGGTGAAGCGATGTCTGACCCAGGTGGAGCCGACGTGCCGAGAGAGTCCGGCGAGGCTGAATGGCCAATTGGCCACTCTGAGGTCGAGGGCTGAAAGGAGCGCAGGTGCAGCAGCCAGGGCGACGGTTCGAGGCAGATCGTAGCTCACCGAAGCTGGAGGCGGAGCTTCAGACTCTTCACGCCCAGGTGGAGATGGTTCCACGCTACTGAGAGGAGGTGGTACTGAGGGACTGAAGGGAGACGGAGGTGACTGGGTGGCACAGATGGTTAGAGACTGGGGAACAGACTGAACTCCCATGCAAAAACCCCCCAAAAAACAGAGTGTCCGAAATAGACTGGAGAGATGGTGGGATAGGAACGCTGGGCAGGGCCAGCAGGACAGGCAGAAGACAGACAGGTTCGAGCAACAGTACTGGGGCTAGATAAATTTCCTCTCCACACATAGAATCCAGCAGTGTCTCAGCCAAAAACTCACTCTCAGTAGCGGGGGGTGGTTGGGGCTCACTTCCGAACCCTCGAAGTCCACCAACACTCCCTCGGCAATGGATGGCTCGGCCGGCTCACACACTTGGTCAGGCGCACACTGCTTGGGCTCCGTAGTGATGTAATCCCCGGTCACTCTTGTGGGCGGGGGTCATAAATCGTGGCGGTCTCCGTCGCGCTACCTGCAGTGGGCTCATGACGTTGATCCTCGCCATCTGGATGGTTCTGGCTGGGCACTGGATGGGGAGTGGGGCTGGCTGCAAGCTCGACGGAAATGCTGATCTGCAGGATGTCAGCACCCATTCCACATATGACGTGAAGTTCCTTCGAGGACCCTCCCTGGACAGCTGTGCACATGTGGCGGTGCTGAGTCCGACATACAGGAACGTGCACAGGCAGTAGTCCGGGAAGGTGGTCTGATGGGCGAGATCCAGAAACTCTTTTAAATGTTTCTCGAGGGAGCTTTCTCCCTGCTCAAGGCACATGAGTTTGACTGGTGGAAAGTCCATGGTGCAAGCAGGTGTGAAAACGGAACAAAAAACACTGAACACGAAAAAAGAAAAGAAGAATTTACAAGCACATCGCTTACTTTCACTTTTGGTCGGGTCTTCTGTAATGGGTTGGCTGTGTAGAAACTAGGGATGCACCGATACTGATATCGGAATCGGGCCGATACCAAGCTCATGTACTGTGATCACAGGAATAAATTACTTTATAAAATATATTTAAACAGAAAACAGTTATTTTAAAATGTAATAATATTTCACAATATTACTGTTTTTACTGTATTTTTAATTAAATAAATGCAGCGTTGGTGAGCAGACGAAACTTCTTTTAAAAACATTAAAAACCTTACTGTGTCCAAACTTTCGACTGGTAGTGTGTATATATATATATATAGTGAAATAAAATTTCTCATATCATGGTCATATTGCCCACTCGTCCTGAATGATTCCACAATGAGAAATCTGGTCACAGGTTGTGTTTACATTGGTTCACAGTGTTATGTTATAAACATTTGTTCTGTAATATTTGTTTAACACTTTCTGAAAGGCAGGTTTTTTTAAATATATATATATATTATTATTATTATGAATTTAATAATTATACCCTTTGAAGGTTATTGGACATTGTGAAATTTGTGCTTTAAGTTTGTGACAAGCACATAAAAATTATTACTTTTTTCATTGGAGTAATAATAAAGAAGCTGTCCTTACATTCATTAGTCTCATTGTGTTGTGCTTGGAAAACTGCATCATCACAAAAAAACAAAAAAGAAATTAATAAATGTATAGGCATCAGTATCGGTATCGGTGAGTACCAGAAAAAAAAAAAGTATCGGTACTCGTACTCGGTCCTTAAAAAAATGGTATTGGTGCATCCCTAGTAGAAACTCACACAACAAAGAAGATAAATCTCAACAAGTCTTTACTAGATAACCCAACAGGCAAACACAGATGAAGGCAGCGCAGCACATGTACAATACAAGACCCAACACTGAACTGAGGAAAACCAAGAACTTAAATACACAGACGATTAACTCAAATGAGAGACAGCTGTGATGATTAGGTTAGTGTCCATGGTGACTGATAGTGGCGGGAAAACAGAACAAAGGAGCACATGTGACTAATGAAAACAAACAAACTGAAAGTCCTTGTGGTGCGAGGGTGTGACAATTGGTTATATTACAATCACAAAATAAATGGGCAGCTGTTTCTTCAGCAAGACTGCAAAATGAACAAATTTAATCAATATCAAGATATTTACAAATAGATTAATTAAACCTGTCACTCATATCTTTTAAGTTGTTGTGCTTGTGATAACGTTGTAGGTCACATGATAACGTCAACATGGCGGATGATGTCCGGATCGCATTCATACTTAAGGGGATCAGGCTATAAAGTATGTACTCTTTTGGTGCTCGATAAGTAAGTACTTACTGAAATTAAGTACCTACTCAGAGAGATGCGGTTTTGAACGCAGCCACTGACTGAAAAATCAGGCTAGATATAGGCAGAGGTAATGAGGTAAATGAGACACATCTGTAAACAATCATGGAACGATGAGTCCAGGCAGTGAGCTCAGTGAGTGTAGTCCATGTGTGAATGGCAATGAACAAGAGAGTGCCCTCTGGTGGACAACCAGCACACTTTAGCTGGTGATCGTGACAGAAGACATTTTCGTCCTCTTTCTCACATTTTTTTTTCTCCTGAGAAAATACTCTAATACTTTAATACTCTCATAACTTCACGCACTGAGCACTAAGTCCAGTGTTTCAACATGAACTAATTTATTACTCACCCTCATGTCGTTCGACACCCGTAAGACCTTCGTTCATCTTCGGAACACAAATTAAGATATTGTTGATGAAATCCGATGGCTCCTAGATATACCTTCAAAGTAGAATCCAGCAGATCCTTTATCCAGCAGATCCTGAGGCCTCTATTGAGAGCAAAGCCATTCAAACTCTCAAGGTCCATAAAGGTACTAAAAACATATTTCAAACAGTTCATGTGAGTTCAGTGGTTCTATCTTAATATTATAAAGTGACAAGAATACTTTTTGTGCGGCAAAAAAACAAAATAACGACTTTTCAACAATATCTAGTCATGAGCCGATTTCAAATCACTGCTTCATGAAGCTTCTGAGCTTTATGAATCTTTTGTTTTGAATTAGTGATTCAGATCTCCAATCAAACAGCTAAACTGCTGAAATCATGTGACTTCGGCGCTCCGATTCACTGATTCGATTCATAAAGCTCTGAAGCAGTGTTTTGAAATTGGCCCATATAGATATTGTTGAAAAGTCTTTATTTTGCTTTTTTGGTGCACAAAAAGTATTCTTGTTGCTTTATAATATTAAGATAGAACCACTGAACTCACATGAACTGTTTAAAATATGTTTTTAGTACCTATGGACCTTGAGAGTTTGAATGGCTTTGCTCTCAATAGAGGCCTCACTGAGGCATCAGATTTCATCAACAATATCTTAATTTGTGTTTGGAAGATGAATGAAGGTCTTACTGCTGTAGAACGACATGAGAGTGAGTAATAAATTACATTATTTTCAATTTTGGGTGAACTAACCCTTTAAAGGTGCAATAGGTGGTTCTCTACAGAAACATTTTTTGTTATACTGCTTAAAAGTAGGGCTGCCCCCTAATAGTCGACTAACCGTTAGTCAACGAGAAGAGGCTTAGTTGACCAAAACTTTATGTAGTTATTTATTAATGAAGGATCAGTATTCTAAAGTGTTACCAACCACACAAAAGTATGCAGCATATCACAACTTGCCGCTGCACAGATATCCTGAACAGAAACTCCCTTAAGAAGCGCCCATGAAGTAGCAGAGTGGAGTGGGCCCTTAAGCCCTCATGTGATTGAGAATCTCTGCATTTATATGCTAGAGACATAGCATCTACAATCCAGTGGGACAGCTGCCGATGTGACAATGGCTTCCCTTTGTGAGTAGCAGCCCAAGACACAAACAACTGGTAATTCTTTCTGAAACCTGCTGTCCTCTCCACATACACACGAAGTGACCGTACTGGACATAACAAACTCAATCTCTGATCCTCCGGAGAAAAGAATGGAGGAGGGTGGAAAGCTGTAAGTTCTGTAGTTGGATATCTATAAGCTGAGTCCACGACTTAAGTACGAAAGCAGGGTTAGGCCGAAAAGAAACCTTTGTGAGCCCTGGAAAAAACTGCAAACAAGACGGGCTGACAGACAGGGCTTGTAAGTCACTCACACACTTGGCTGTCACCAGAGCTACAAGCAGTGCCATCTTAAGAGAGAGAAACTTCAACCCTATGCTTTCCGATGGCTCAAAAGTGTGTTGAGAAAGGGCCTCTAAAACTATAGACAAATCCCACAAAGGGACCATCTGCCTGGACACTGGCCACTTAGGGCGTGCCCCTTTCATAAAACCACTTATTAAAGGGTGCTGACCTGCCGTCTTGTCACAAAAAAACAACATGACAAGCAGAAATAGCTCCTAGATATACCTTCAAAGTAGAATCCAGCAGATCCAAAACATAATTTGTCCCTAACTGAGCATTGGAAAGGGACAATATGGCTCCACCCACACCATTCTTCAAATATTTGCCATTTATTACTATAAAGTGAGGGAGTGGAAGAGGTTCTGGCTCTCTGAGTAGTGTGTATGGGGGCAGACCTCAAATTTCACCTCTCACTGGGCAGGCCTAAAGTACGGAGCCCCGCACATGACATGCAAGAAAAAAAATTAAATCGTGCACATGATTTACTAATTCGTTCCCTCGATTTACTAAATTGTCCACATGATTTACTAATTCGTTCCCTCGATTTACTAATTTGTTCCCTCAATTTAGTAAATCGTGTGCACGTTTTAGTAAAACGAGGGAACAAAATAGTATATCGTGTGCACGTTTTAGTAAATTGAGGGAGCGAATTAGTAAATTGTGCGCACAATTTAGCCTACTATTTTTTCCCTGCATGTCATGTCCTGGGCTCTGTACCAAAGAGATATCCTGTCTGGGTGAGGATGGTAATTTCCCAGCCACCCTGCTCTTCGACTCATTTCCTTTGGCGGGGGTAATGATTGTCGACATAAAGGCCGAGGAGTGAAAGAGTAATCCTAAGACTTATCACAACACGTTAGTCTATTGGTATCGTAGGGTAGTTAGCCCTTCTAACAGCTCACCTTAACACGCAAAGTTGACTTGATGCTACTAACTTGACATCATTATCGTTGTTATTTAATATGCAATAGTCTGAACAGAATAGCTTTCCCAAAGCGATTCCCATAGTAAAACGCCAAGCGAAGTTAGAAAAAGAACTTGAAATGGTATGTTACTTATGAAGATGAGATTGAATCCAGGGTTAGATCAGGAATCCAGCCCACAGTCACAAAATTGTACTGTTATCATTTTCAAATGAATTCGGCACATCTGTGAAATAGACATACTGACTAAGCAGATAATTGTGGGTCATTTCACTCGTGTTTCTGCTGATGCAGAGGGATCACTACACTTTAATCAAAAAGCTCTTTTTTTTTTACCCAGTGCTTACATTTATTAATGTCTCTCAGCTTTACTTTGTTTTGCAGTCTGTTCCTAGACTGCCTTTCAGAGAGTGCACAGGTTGTCATATGTCTGTCTGTTTTGCACTATGTTCTGTCACATGTCCTCCTTTGTTTAGTTTTCCCGCCATTATTTAGTTGTCATGGTTTCTGATTTGATTAGTTTCCTTAGTTCAGGTGTGTCTTGTTAATCATCTTGTTTGCACATTAGTTGCATGCGTATATAAGCCTTCTGTTTGAGTCTAGTCTTTGTCCTGTATTGATGTTGTTTTCAAGGTTAGAGTGTGCTATTGTTTGCTTGTATGTTCCTGTCATGCCTTTTGAAGTAAATATATTGATGGCTTTGAATTCTCCGTCGTGTGCATCTCTTCAGCCACTCAACTTGTGACACGGGTGATTCGTTTTGACATTAAAAATTGTATTTCAAGAGCTGATGAGAACTTTGTAGATTTCCCTATCATGAGGGAACTAACAAGATGTCTAATGTCAGTTTGGAACCAATTTATAATGAGAACTTCCATTTTTGATCTGGGCCTGTATGTATAAAATTTCTCAGAAATGCTTTTAAGAATAGTCTTAAGCTTTGTCAATTTATTTTAGTAAAATAGGATATACATACATAGGACTTGTCAAAGAGTAGGAGACATTTATAGAGAAGCTAAAAGCAACTTTCAGCAAAGTCTGATTCTTAAGTGCTGACAGAAGTGGCACTTAAGTGTTGTGATCTAAGGACTACAATGATGTCAAACCAAAATGGCCACCCTCAAACTCTGAATGCTCCAACCAGAAAAGCTGGACTACAGGATAAGCCATGGGAACAAAAGGGAAAAAATGCTGTTAATTATAATACTGTTTTGGTCTGTCTTTCTGTAATGGTATGGCTGTGTATAATACACGAACAATGAAGAAGAACTTTGGAATAATCTTTAATGAAAAACTCTCAGAAGAAACACAACCAAACACTTTCAAATGTAGCATCCAACAACAAAGACTGAGTGAAACTCAGGACTTAAATACAACTGACAAACAAAGGAAACTAATGAGATGATCAATCAATGAACGCCAGGTGATAGGGATTGCTAATCAAACAATACTGAGAAACAGGACAAGGTCCAAAACACAATGAAAACAAGGCCAAAACAAGACATATATGTTACATATACAAGGGAAAGACCAAAGTTGTAAATCCTTTAAAAACGTATTCAAAAAGAAAACCATACTGGTCCTAAGAAGAAAGTGTTCTTTTAGTGTAGTCAGTCTTTAAATGGAAGGAGGTGATAAGAGGAAAATTTAGTCCGACTTTAACAAGTAAGGACAAAAACAATGCGTGACAACACATTGCAATGACTGTAAATGTAGCGTTTCCCCGGACAAGACATTCAGCAGAGGATTGTGAAAAAAGTGTGGTATAATGTTTTGGCAGCAACATGCAAGGAAATTGCTGCATACAAAGACAGCATGTGAGCCACTGCTAATTTTATTTTAGGCTTACCCTTTTTTTTTATATATTAAATGATTGCTTCCGTGTAGTCAGCATGCTGAATTCTTGTCAAATGGTTAGAGGCCCTCCATGTAATCCTCTGTCTGAGATCACTAAGATAACTGAGGAGATACTGAGAATCCTTCCATTTATGGCTCTGCAGATGCCCCAGAACCCACACTGCTCAAATTGAAGAAGTTAGAAAGATGGTAAGAAGAAAAATATATGTGTAATCATGTGTTTGCCGTTTTATAACTTGACATTAGTTACTTAAATCTATGGATATGAAAAAAAACAAACAAACAAAAAACAACAAAAAAAAACCCACACAACTCATCAGACTGAAAAAACATGTTTGCAGTGTTTAAAATTTTCTGCATGTGAATGTAGTGTGGATGAAGCTAGAGCCAGTCCATCTGACGCATCTTCTCTTGATTCATCTCAGGATGTCTCCCTGTGTCCTCCAGATGAGCCTTCTGCCTCACAAGACACAGGGTTTGCACAGAGCGCAGCCACTGAGGATAACATTGATTTTCTTAAAAAGACCCTGCTAACTGTGGACTGTGATGGGCCCAAGTCATCACTGGTGCATTGCTTAATTTATCTAGTCAGCCAAAATACTGAGACATTATTAATTTCATTTCTGCAGTTAAAGCATTGCTTCGTAGAGTCGGAGAAGTTATTGAAATTTTGACGAGGTCAGTAACAAAAAGAATACATTGATGACCATGCCTGTATCTTTTTATCAACTCCCTGTCATCATATAATTCCAACACATTCTTTCATTGTTGGAAAGTGCATGGTCTCCTCCTCTCTGCTGCCATATTGTTACTCCTAACTAAGTTAGGATTCCTCTCCAAGCACTCTTACATAATTGAGCTGAGACCTAATGTCAGCAGATAGACGAGGAACACAGAGGTAAGTGAGTGAGTGACGGTGCGGGTAGATCTGCCGCCTCCAGGATGGAGCCGGGAACTCGGGGCCATGGCGGTGTGGGAAGCTCAGGGGGCGAAGGCGGTGTCAGCTGTTCAGGGGGCCAAGGAGGTGCTGACCAGTCGGGAGGCCATGGAGGTGCAAGCCACTCGGGAGGCCATGGAGGTACAAGCCACTTGGGAGGCCATGGAGGTGCAAGCCACTCGGGAGGGCATGGTGGTGCTGGCCGTTCAGGAGGCCACAGTAGTGCTGGCCGTTCGGGAGGCCACGGGGGTTCAGGTTCTTCGGGTTCCATGGCCCTAGCCCAGACCCCAGGCTCGGCCACCAAGGTCGGGGACAGATAGCCCACCCCCCCAAAAAAAATACTTGGGCAAGACTCTGGGTGTTTTGGCTAAAAGAGACTCTTAAATGAGCTTGTGGGCTGGAGCGGGCTCGGGGGCTGGAGCGGAGTCTCGAGCTGACTCGGGGACTAGTGTCGAGGTGTGTGTTGCCTAGACACACATAATTGCTAACGCCAGGATAGGCATGAAGAGGTCCTCTGGGCTAGGAGCTGGAGTTGCCTCTGGACTTGGGACGCAGGAGAGAGTCGCCTCTGGACTCGGGACGCAGGAGAGAGTCACCTCCGACCACAAGTCAATCAGCCACAGGTCCTCAAGACACTCGGGAGAGGACTGAGGCATGGCGACGGCTGTCTTGACCGAGAACTCAGGCGTGGCGGCGGCCATCTTGACCGAGGGCTCAGGCGTGGCGGCGGCCATCTTGGGAAGGGCCTTTGGAATGGTGGCCATCTTAGGAAGGGCCTTTGGACTGGCAGCTATCTTAGGAAGGGATACTGGAACGGACGAGGGTAACTGTGGTTGAGTGGTGGTGGTGTCATCATCAACATCACCGACTGTGAGGGAAGAACCACTCAACCACAGCACATAGTCAAGATACTGGGCGAGAGAACATGGAATAGTTGCCACTGGGACCTGCTGGTACAGATAATCGTCCAGCCCAATCCAAAAGAGGTTCTTTAAAGTCTCATTGTTCCAGGCCCTCAGGTAGGAAAGCTCAAGGAATTCCTCAACATATTGTTCTATGGAGCGGCCATCTTGAGTTAGGGTAAGCAAGCGGTCAGCAGGTAAGTGATGTAAACAACAGCAGGTTTATTGAGTGCAGATGAAACAACAACACAGCAGAGAAAGCAGTCCAGTTAAGTGGGTTTGGATAAGGAAAGTCTTGGTTCAGCTTATCTGTGACTGATGCAGTCTTTGTGTCTTTTCCAGGTGATCCAGGAACCAACAAGAATGGAGACAACGGAGAGCAGGGGATGAGGAGAGCCTGGACAGCTGGTAGGAACAAGTGGTGAGTAGATGACAGGTAAAATGGTCATGGAGCTTGACATAAGAGTAGACAAGGACGTGGTGCATATCCATAGACGAGAAGACAAGTGGTGCAGAAGATGACTGGCAGCTGGTGGTAATCAGTGATTGGAAATGGAGTGCAGGTGAGGAACCAGAGGGATGCAGTTTCAGAGTAGGTTTGGAGTTGACAAATCCACATAAATCCAACCTGGTTTAGATCAGGCTCAACGGGCTCACAACGCTCAGTATAAATGTTCTCTGTCAACTCAGGTTTTATCCAGAGTTTGCAATTAACTCTGAAGCGTGTGCACCTGAAAGTGTGATACGTGCGGCAAACAGCCAATCACGCGGAACATGGAGAGCGTCTGTTTGATTCACTTCTTGCGAGAGAGACTCGCACTTTAATTCTCTTATAAAGTTTAAGAGATCGTTATAAAAATATCTTGAAATTAAATGCATTAACAAAGCAGGAATAAACACTGCTGCTGCAGCGAAAGTTTGAGAAGGCAGCTGAAAGAAAATATCTGACTATATCAATTCATGTGACTCAAACAAATAGGCCTTATAATTTATATAGTTTCACAAAGTCCGCAAAAGAAAACATGTAAACTTAACCTGTTTTAAAACTTTACATATGAATGCATGTATTATATTTATTTTGATTTAAGCAATGTTTAATATTGTCAAATCACATAAATATAATAAATAATTAGCAGCAAAAAATGAGCAATTTTGTCTTTAAAACGTTTTTACTATAAACTGATTTAATTTGGAGTGAAAGATACAAGGGGAGTGGCTTTATTGCATCAGATACAGGTCACTTTACTCACAGCTGATTGGTCGAGTTTTGGTCTGTAATCTCTAACCCAGAATAAAACCTGCCTAGGAGCAGGTTAGCCGTGTAGCACAAGTTACCATAGCAATGAAACCTGCTAAAAACCAATCCACCTTCATGAACCCAACAAACCTGAGTTTGCTCAAACTAATCTTGAACTTACCCGGGTAGAAACTGAAACCGGCTTTGTGCAACAGGCCACTGGTCTTAACACTTAGGAACTGTAAGGATTAGGTCAACAGAATGAGGATCCATCTGCAGCTTTTATTGAAGTTAAAGGGTTAGTTCACCCAAAAATGAAAATTATGTCATTTATTACTCACCCTCATGCCATTCCACACCCGTAAGACCTTCGTTAATCTTCGGAACGCAAATTAAGATATTTTGGTTTAAATCCGATGGCTCTGTGAGGCCTGCATAGGGAGCAATGACATTTCCTCTCTCAAGATCCATAAAGGTACTAAAAACATATTTAAATCAGTTCATGTGAGTACAGTGGTTCAGTATTAATATTATAAAGCGACATAACTGATTCATAACACTCTGAAGTGACAGTCTTAACATAGAGGCTAAGTTTATGCAGCCGGCCAGAGAGCTGAGGAACTTCTGATAGGTCTATACACTTTTTATCAAGTCAGTTCCCAAAACCACACACAAAACTCATCAACACCTTCAACATGTTGGCACTGACTCCCCTCATACCCATCAGAATAGGTGGCACAAGATGGTTGGCCCACCTCCTACTAACAGCCACTTTTTTAGAGGATACCCTCCTATAGTCCAACACCTACTACAGGTGGGGCCCCTCTAATAAAATGCTGATTTTCTTAAGTTAAACTACTCACTGAAACATATCATGGTTGAATAAGTAATGACTGGCTTACTGGATTATGATTGACCTATATATGTTTTTATGCAGTTTTAGATGACATCCCTTGGTGCCCAAGGAGTCTGTGACATGCAGAAAAGCAAGGCCAAGAAGTTAAGCAACACTGCCAAAGATGCTGTGGTGCTTAGATTTTGTGGATTTCTGTTTGACACTATTGCCCATCTCAGTAGCTTGTCTGAATTTCTGCAGAGGTCCACTATTACCATTGCAGAGGCCAACAGCTGTCTGTGCTTCACACAAGCAGTGTGGCTTAAGTATAAATCCAGGTATGCCCTGTAATCTATCTAATACAGTATCTTTATATGTTAAAAGACAACAAATGCAGATAACACATCAAATAAGCAATTAAAGTTTTGCATTATTATTTAGAGAAGGATCAATGATGAAGGCCACAAGCTCCAGCATGTTCAACGGCATATCCTTGATTGAGGGTGAAGGTGAAAGTGAGGGTGAAGGCTCCTTATCTCGTCTTGTGAGATGGTGATTGACAGTATAACGAATTAGCTCAAATTATGGGTGATATATATATATATATATATATATATATCTACCTTGAGAGCCAGCAAAGAATCAAATTACCTTGTTAGGTCAGTTAAACTTAGCACATCTAAAATGGATGGGTACTTGCATGAGTTTGAGTGCTGAGTTTCAGATAGAGACATGTAGAGATTCAGTGCGCCCGTGGCTGAAGTTCGTTGGCTTCTTTCGTGTCTCTGCGGGAAGTTTGAACTGAGGAGAGGAGCGCGTGATGTGAATGCGGTCGCCGAGAGACGTCTGGGAGAGACATGTGTGAGATGGCGAGAGACAATCAATAGATGATTGAGAGACGATTAAGAGAGGTGTGTTGTTGTCTTTTAAGGACAAACAAGCCAAAACGCCTCCTTGGATGCACCAGCCAATGCCGAGTGTGCATTTTTAGCGGGAGAACTTTTACAACCTAATTTGTATAGTTTATGGAGTGTCAGATCTGAGTACATTTTATTCGAAGTACTATTAAAAACAGAAAAATGCATTTTACAGTAACGTAACATACATTGTTAATTAAAACATTCGTAGAGGTTTAAAACAAGACTAAACATGATAGGATGAAAAAGATATTAAGAAAACACACATATGATTACAAGCATTTAAACTTATTCTTGTGTGGAGACAAGAGGATCCTGGGAAATGGAGTCCGGGGAACACGGGAACTGTGACAGTACCTCCCCCTCCCGGTAGGTGCGGCCTCGCGCCGTGGAAGGAGCAACCGGGGAGGGGGGGTGGGCGCCCTGAAGACCTCACGCAGGTGCAAGGAGAGGAGCAGACGGGACCGGAGGTCTCCAGGGTGGATCCAGAAGATCAGGCGGCCATGGCGGGTCAGATGCCGTGGGCGGCCATGGCGGGTCAGATGCCGTGGGCGGCCATGGCGGGTCAGATGCCGTGGGCGGCCATGGCGGGTCAGAGGCCGTGGGCGGCCATGGCGGGTCAGAGGCCGTGGGCGGCCATGGCGGGTCAGAGGCCGTGGGCGGCCATGGCGGGTCAGAGGCCGTGGGCGGCCATGGCGGGTCAGGAGACTTGGCAGGTTGCCATGGCGGGTCTGGAGCCTTAACAGGCTCTGATGAACCTAGAAGCCCACCCAGGAGTTCCCCACCCACGGGTACCAGGCCCCCCCCCCAAAATTTTCTTGGGGGATTTCCCCGTGGATGGCAAGGTGGGCTCAGCGGCGGCAGGAGCAGCGGGCTCGGCGGCGGCAGGAGCGGAGAATAGGGCCCAGTTCATCCCCTCATACTCCACCAATAGGCCCACTGATACAGGTGCGGGCTGCACAGAGGCAGAAAACTCAGGAGACAGGGGTTGCTCGGAGGCAGAAAACTCAGGAGACTGGGGCTGCTCGGAGGCAGAAAACTCAGGAGACTGGGGCTGCTCGGAGGCAGAAAACTCTGGAGACTGGGGCTGTTTGGCGGTCTTCTTTTTCCTCCTTTTCGGCCGTTTAGGCCCAACGGAGGATCTCTCTTCGGCCTTCAGGGGTTTTAGGTCCGGCAGGACTCCGGGGAAAAACTCACTGGAGGGGCATGCGGAGGAAAGCAGCAATTGGCGAACCGGCCAGGCCGCCGGTGTCTCTGACGAAACTGGACGAGGAACACACGATTTCTCAAGAACCTCCTCAATAACGAAATCAGAACAATTTAGGAACAGAACCAGATTAATGGCTTCAGCTAGGGAAAAGTAGCAGGCAGGTTCTTTAAAACAAATCGTGTCCTCATCCAGCCCCGCCAGAAACACTGCGTTCAAACAGGCATCTGGCCAATTCGCCAAGTAAGCAAGCTCGACAAACTCCTCCACATACCTCTCCAGCGAGCGACCGTCCTGTCGGCACCTACACAGGCGATCTGACGCTGTAGCAGGCGTGGGAGGCACAGGAGACACAGGGATCTCAGTGAAGAATAAGCCCATAGTTAGCTTGTGGATGTCCAGTCGGTATTGGTCTGTTCTTCTGTTACGGTGTGTAGCTGTAGAGACGAGGCGAATACGGAAATCCACAATCATACAGGCTTTATTGAATCCAAGGGAAGACTAACAGCATAACACACTAAGAATAAACATAAGAACAGACAAGGAGTGAAGGGAAAGTGTCCATTATATAGGGGAGTGATGATGATGAAGTCCAGGTGCAGGTGATCAGTGATGATGGGGAGATGACGAGGAAGTGAGTGCAGGTGTGGAGACAAGAGGATCCTGGGAAATGGAGTCCGGGGAACACGGGAACTATGACAAATTACACATGGGGACATGCATACATAAAAGGGATACACCATATACTTTCTTGAAAGAATGGTTAACTTATAAGTTGAAAAGACTTTTTCTCTATATGTGTGTGTGTGATATGTATTGGGGTTTTGGCCAGTGTCTGTGGGCATAGCCCACCATGGGGTGATTTAGGTGCCCTTTGAAGTTGTTTTGGAGGATCATGGTATGCTGTCTTGTGTCGCCAAAGCAATATAGCTTGCCATCGGGGGAGTTTGGCGCAGACGGCCCGGAGCCATCATGTGATTTGCATGACGAGTTCAGGAGGTTAAAAGCATTCTCAAAATTCTAAAGTTGGTTTGCTAAACTGATCCTGTCCAGACACTACAACAGCCTTCTTGAGAGTACTAGAGATTCATTCATTCTAGAGATTTGTTCCTAAATGACACTCTCTCTTATATGTAGCTTTCAAAAAAGTCCAGTGCATCAGTTCATCCTAAACAGTTCTCTCTCTCGGATATACATTTGGAAATTCTGATTCATTCCAGTGAATCTCTACAATAACACCATAGGGCTAGAAAGTTTCATCCAGTTATCTATCCAAGTGGCTCATGGAATGAGTAGTTGCCTGGAGGACCAGCCAGCCTTACAGTCTCCCCCATCTACCCACCAGCCAGTTCCATCAGCTCCTCCAGAACCAGTTTCGGAGCCCATGCAAGTGGATGCGTTTCACCTCTTCCCACCAGAAAGACTTTGCTGACTGACCCAGCATATTTGCCTCTATTTTCTTCACCTTCTATTAATAGTAAACCACTTACCACCACTGTAATGCTTTGATGTATCATTCACTGCCCTCCTCGACTCTGGGTCAGCCAGGAATTTATTCTCGGGAGTGCTCTGCCAAAAGCTCCAGCTCCAAAAGGAACCCTGCTTGAATACTTCATCCAAACAATATCGGAAAACCACTGGGGAGAGGCATCATCAAGCACTGTGTTGAACCCTTGCAACTTCTAGTTATCAGTCAACATGTTGAAACCATCATGCTACTGGTTATGGAGCACTCAACAGCTGATGTGATCCTAGGGTGCCCATGGTTGGTCAGGCACAATCCGGTAATATCTTAGTGTACGGGTGACATCCTGGAGAGGGGCACCAACTATCATGCTAACTGCTTTATATTCCTGCCTGTAATAAAATGTCTACATCCACCTGTGTTGAAAATATACTCAACCTCTATCGAAAGTCCTCCAGATGAAAAAAATCAGTGGAAATTTCTCGTCTTGACCCTTTTGACACTATCACTTGGGAAATAAGATTTCAAGTGTCATAACTTGGTGCGCAGCAATAACCAGACAGACTCCAGACTATGCCTTAGAATGTGCTTTAATCATGGCTGGAGGACCTTATATCAATCTCAGAGAATCCCACCGACAAAAAGAATACAACAGCTTATATAGGATAGGAGCATGGCAAAACATTCTACAATATGGTTGGTTCTTCATATGTCAAACCCTTCTGTTACACAGTAGCGTGATGGGGCCCAGGTTAGGAAGCAAACAGACCGGCTAAGAGAATAAGCCAGATTTGGAACTGTCCGCCTGTCCGTTTTCAGTCAGTAAGCCGGTTTATGAACTGTCTGCCTGTTCGGTAGTCACCAGGGAGATTACCAATGAACTTTCTGTGTTCCCTGCCTTGATCTTTGATGCTGTGAATGCACTGTCTCTCATATCTCAGTTTTTCCTAGGTCCCAGGCTCCTTCGTGGTGGTCTCCTGCTCCGTCTGCTCTGGCCTGGGGATCTTCTGCTCCGTTTGTTCCGCCGTGGGGGCCTTCAAGCCTATCTGCACTGCTGTGGTGGTCATCGGCTCCGCTGTGGGGGTCTTCAAGCCCGTCTGCACTGCTGTGGTGTTCATCTGCTCCGCCGATGGGGTCTTCAAGCCCATCTGCACTGCTGTGGTGGTCGTCTGCTCTGACCTGGGGGTCTTTAAGCCGGTCTGCAAGGCCGCATGTCCAGCCTGCTCTGCCCTGGCCGTCTGTCCAGACTGCTCCGCCCTGGCCACCTGCTCAGCCCACTCCACTCTGGCCACCTGCTCAGCCCACTCCACTCTGGCCATCTCCCCTGCCTCAGTCTCCAGGCCTTCTTCTTCTCCATGCACCTGGACCTCCATCCCCCCCCTGGTCTGCCTCCATTCTGCCTCCCTCCTGGACTTTTAGTTTTTAGGAGCGTCCGGAACCCGCTCCTTTGAGGGGGGCTATGTCATGATCCCAGTTCTGTGTCTTTTGTTTGGTATGGACTCTTGCACCACACTAACTGTTGCACTTCACCCCGGACTACATTTCCCATCATCCACTGCACTGATTACACACACACGGCTGTATCCAATCACACACCCCTACATAAGCCATGGACTTTCTCTCTGTCAGGGCTGAGTATTGTTTAGCATTTTAGCTACTTTACGGAACTTGGTCCCAGTCCTTGTTTGAGTTTCTAGTTTTAGTCAAAGACTAGTCAAGTCTTGTTTTCTGATTGCCTGTTTCCCGATTACCTGCCTGTCTTGGACTTCTCTCTCGCCTTGCCCTTTGGACTCTGTTCGCACCTCTCTTGGACTATTGCCTGTTTCCCCTGGATTATTCTTTAGCCTAGCCCTCCTGGATATTGTTTGCCACAGAACGGCCACGCTTGTCCCTGGATTACTCTTCTGTTTTGCCCTCTAAATACCTGTATGCCATTGTCAGACCCTTGCCTGTTTTTGACTGTGTTTTGGAAATAAAGCTTTGCATATGGATCTGCATGCCTCTCGATGCAGTCCCTCCATAACACCACTCAAAAGTATGTACTTTCTCTTCACAAAAACTGTACATACTTTTAGGCCGTAGTATAAGTAAGCGAATTGGGACGCAGCATCGGTGTAGCAGAGCATTTACGATTAATTAACCGTGATGTTTTAAATCGTGGTTAATCATGAAATCGGTTAATCACTGCATCCCTACATAGCAGCAGGGGAATACAGCCCGTCTCCATCCATGTGCATACTTCTCCAAGAAACTCAACCTGGCAGAGCAAACAGAGAAGAAAATCCAGGAACTAGGAGGTTTCATTGAAACCTTCTTCCACAGCCACTGGGATTCCTGGTATCGGTTTCTGGCATGGGCTGAGTATGCCCAGAACTCACTCCCACCATTGTTCCCCTCGGATGTGGTACGCTCTGAAGGTCTGTGAGAATGAGAGGCAGGGCTTTCACGATTATAAAAAGCCAAACCGATGTCCAAAGTTCCTCGACTCCCATACTCCAACCAAGACAGAAGTTGTGGCTCTCCAATAAGGACATCAGGATGCACCTGCCCTGTAAGAAAAGTCCCAGATACATTGGTGCCTTCACCATCTTGGAACAGATCAACCCTGTGATGTACAAACTACAATAACCCTCCCACTACAGAATTCACCCAACATTTCATGTGTCACTCCTCAAAGCCTTTGACTCAACTTTGTCTGCTTCTTTCACAAAGCCTGGTCTAGCAGACTAGCATTATGGGTGCTGAAGCTTTCTTGCCTATTTGGCAAAAGGGCCAAACAGCCTTTTTTTTCTGTTTTCTCTAGTCAGGTAGCACCGATTTATTTTTTTCATCTTTCTACTGTATAGGCAGCCAAATTTTATTGAAAGCCATTTTGCCAGCAAAGTACTGCTTTAAGTATTTTCAGTGTGCATATTTGTTAGAAATGATCACACCTCCCATTTTGTCACTTTTTTACCTGCTGAATTAACTAACTCACCTTGGTGTGTTTGGCTTTTATAATATCTCATTTGCATCTCAGTTTTTGTCTCACAGCTTTCTCCACTCCTCTGTTCCTCAGTCCCCATCTACTGTACATACAGTACCTTTGTTCCCATACAGATTGAACTGAAAATGCCACTCATTTGCACTCACTTAATGCCAGTGGACACATAAGATTCTCTCCCTCTCCACTGCAAAATGTAAATCAGGATTTGATCTTCTATCATCATATTGAAAGTCTACAGCTTTAATTTTATATTCTTTAAGTATTGATTACATTAATTCTTGGATTACATTAACACCGGGATTATAAATTCCATCAACTGGAATAAGAGAGGACAACATTTGGACAAGAAAGAGAAGAGGGAGAATACACATGACCAGTTAGAAACACTGCAATAGCATAAACAGAAATTGTGCCTTTTTACTTCTTTAACACACTAAGTACACATACACACACTA
This sequence comes from Hypophthalmichthys nobilis, assembly GCA_037950665.1. NCBI lineage: Eukaryota > Metazoa > Chordata > Actinopteri > Cypriniformes > Xenocyprididae > Hypophthalmichthys > Hypophthalmichthys nobilis. The sequence goes on along the minus strand of CM075491.1, from coordinate 22,827,023 downwards.
AGTGAACATGCATGCTAAAAATCAATGTTTCGCAGAGCCAAGACCTCAGACAGGAGAATAAACCATGCATGAAAGTGTGTCAGTGAGTGGAGAGATGCTCTCCTCTTTCCACAGCATTAACATTTCCATTTGCATCATTAAAACCAAGAACTAATCCAATCCTTTAATCTCCTAATTCTCCTCTTTCTCACTCCCTGTCACTTTCACTGCATAAATCATCCAACTATAGACAGGATCACTTTAAAATCTTTCAGCACTGGTTTGCGTATCCTTTCAGTCTTCTCTCCTTTTTCCTCCTGATTTCTCTCACTCTCTATCAGTCACACACTCTCAAGACAAGCATTACTATTACTATTGTTCATATTAAGGACTTGGGATCTGAACAAACCTCTAATCCTGAGCATGTAACTCATCCTGCACTGTTTGCACTACAGACAAATGATACCTCAAATCATGTGTCTCCACCCCTAAAACTAACCCTCAGTGGGGTGTGAGCAGAATGTACAAACCCATAGGAAAGAAAAATCAAAAGTGAGATCCCTTTAACATCTCAAATGTTTCTCCTAGGCAAAAATGAGGTTACTTTAACATCAAATGGAGACTTTAGCTTGAGTCTCCTCCTTCTCACACTTGTCTCCTGAGACAAAACTCTAACACTCTCACAATGGTCTCCTTTAAAGTTTTAGAAGAGATCTCAACAACATCACACACTGTGCTAATTTTTTTCTCTTTACCTTTAGACTCTGGATCACTCACATTTGTCTCCTCTAAAGATTCATAAGAGATCTCAACAACATCACACACTGTTCTCAGATTGTTCTCCTTACCTAGAGTCTCTGGATCACTCACATTTGTCTCCTCTAAGGATTCAGAAAAGATCTCAACAACATCACACACTGTGCTCAGACTCTGGATCTCTCACATTTATCCCCTTAAAGAGATCTAGAAGAGATCTCAATAACATTGCACATTGTGCTCAGATTTTTCTCCTCAGCTAGAGTCTCTGGTGCTCTCACTCTTGTCTCCTCTAAAGTTTAAAAGAGATCTCAATAACATCACACACTGAGTCTTTTCTTATAAACTAAAAACTCTCTCATTTGTCTCCTCTAAAGTTTAGAAAATATCTTAACAACATATCTTAATAACATCACACACTGTGCTCAGGTTTTTCTCCTCAGCTATTGTCTCTGGAGCTCTCACATTTGTCTTCTCTAAAGTTTAAATGAGATCTCATCATCTTAATATTCTGTGCTCAGATTATTCTCCTTAGCTGGAGACTCTGCTGCTCTAACATTTGTCCCCTCTAAAGTTTCAACAAATGATGTGCCCTATGCACATAAACTGTACCGCTTTCTTATTGTACCAACAATTAAGAGTAACATTAACCTTATTTCTGCATATTTTCACTCTTAATATAGGCTTAAAAGCTGAAATTATGGTTTTTAAGTTGTTGTTTTTTTTTACTTTATTGTGACATGTTCCTCGTTTTGTGTGTCATTTTGTACTTTTATGTTTAGTCTAAGTTTCCTGTTTTCTGTCTCTTGTAGATCATTTGGCTCCCTTCATTACTCTCTGATTGTTTCCATGTGTGTCGTTTGTCATTTACCTCCTGTGTATATAAGCCATTGTGTTTTCTGTGTTAATTTGTTTGCTGTTGTCCATTGTGGGATGTATTGTCAGTGTTATCAGTTCTACTCCCTTATCTCCTGGTTTGATGATTTTGGTTATTGTTATTAATTAAAATTCACCTGCACATGGATCATCCCTCCCCATGTCTCTGAGAGCACCTGACGTTACAGAACACCAGTCCAGCCACTACTGATCAAACAGGTGAATACTTGTTTCGATAGCAGGGGAAATTACCCCTACTGGACTAATGTTTACAGTTTTGGGAGGCTGCTTCAAAGACTCACTGGGCCGAGCCCCTTTCAAACTTTTGGGATGGGACTTAACCATTCTGTGAGGGAGGTTGTTCCATTGGACTGCAAGCTTGTTCTGCAGCATTTCATTCTTCGGATCTTGCAGACAGTTCCAACACTCCAAAGTCTGGTGGTCTCAATGCTTCCAGGTCCAGTGGTCCAAAATCTGGTGGTCTCAAGTCGGTGGTTCCAGTGGTCCTTCCACTATCATCAGTGCTCTCTGTGATGGCAACTGCCAGCTTGTGTGTTTGGGCTACACACAGGTCTGCAGCTCCCTCTGAACATTCTGCCTGTTTTTTCAAGGGCAAGGAGGCTGTCTCTGAACCTTCTGCCTGTCCTGTCACGGCCAAGGAGGACGTCTCTGAACCCTCTGCCAGCTCTGCCCTGGCTCCCTGCTCTTCCTCAATCTCCAAACCCACTTCCACCTCACAACACTTCCCATAACACCTGATGTACTTGATACATTGTAAGAAGAATGACATCTACGTTTGTATTAGACTCTCTGTTTCATCCTTATTCTGATGTTACAGTAGTCAGATACGGATCTGGTCCGTATCCAGAACAGGTAGTGGACCTGCACCTGGATGACCACAACAGCCCTGAATATCATCAGAGAACATGTCAACTAGATGAGTTCTGAAGACCCTCTCTAGAGAGAGATCCCCTTTAAAGAATCGGCACAGATCCTTAGTAAAAAAAACACAAGAACCAGACAAGTCCTCTGCATAGACCCTATGGCCAGCCTTGACTCCTCCCCACCATATGCCAGTGTGATGTATCCCCATCTTCAAGCAGAAGGAAATGGATGAATTATTGTGAATGATACCATTCTACAATCTGACTGATGCTGCCCGGAATCATAACCACACCATGTTGGTTTGTTTGACCAGAGGAGAACTGGTCCCCTGACTGAGCCTGGATTCTCCCAAGGTTTTTTTTCTCCATTTCTTTCATCGATGGAGCTTGGGTTCCTTGCCATGGTCACCTTTTAGCTTGCTTTGGCTTGCTCATCTGTCAGGCATTTAAGGGTGTACTCACACTAGGCACGGTTGCCTTGAACCGAGCCCGAGCACGATTCTCCCCCCTCTCCACTCCCCGCTGGCCTACACTAATATTGCACTTAACGGAGCACACTTATGTCATATACGATGCAACTTTTTGTATGGAAGAAAAGCACTTTCAAAGATACTGCCTAATATATTTATCATTTATGCCTCGCAGTGATTTTCACTTGCATGTATCAGAAGTTTATTACAAAGGCAGCTGACATTAATGGAGGAATTTGCAGCTTTACTCGCAAAACTACAATTCCTGTTCATCAATAAGGTGAAAACCACAACTTTTATAAAGCCAAATACACTCAAATTAATTATATGCAATCGAGCTGGTCCATCCAGCTGACGTGAAGTCCGGCTTCTACAGCCCTTCACCGTACCCAAGAAAACAGCTGGGTTATGACCAGTTCTGGACTTGCGTGCCTTGAACCGGGCCTTTCACAGGCTCCCGTTCAAGATGTTAACACCCAAATGCATTTTCGAATGCATTTGTCCTATGGATTGGTTTGCAGCGATCGACCTGAACCGTACTTTCATGTCTCCATCCTTCTTTAACACATACCGTTCCTTCAGTTTGCTTTCGAGGGGCAGGCAAATCAATACAAGGTTCTCCCATTCAGGTTGTCCCTATCTCCCCGTGTCTTCACAGAGGTCACAGAGGGAGCCCTGGCTCCACTCAGGTAGCAGGGTGATGACTGACTCGATGACTGGCTGATTGTAGCTCACTCTCGAGAACATTTGTGGGAGCACAGGGACTTGGTGCTCAGTCACCTCACCCATTTGGGCCTTCGGGTCAACTGGGAAAAGAGCAAACTCTCCCCCATGTAGAGGATCTCTTTTCTTGGCATGGAAATAGACTCGGTCACCATGTTCGCACGGCTTAAGAGCGAGCACGCTCAGTCCTGGACAGGACCCTGACTCCAGTGGCATGTCAATTGCCTCGAGTTGCTAGCTGTACGGCTTGCTCTGCACCACTTCAAGGCCCTGTTCAAGGCCCAGGCCTAGGCTCTGAAGTGGAACCTCTTCATCTCTTGGTGTTCTTCTCGTCAAGAAGATGGGGTTATAAAAGCTACTTAAATGTCCTAATCCTGGTTTAGTTTAAACCCTATCTGTGAAACCAGACCTAAAGGTTTTGAAGCAATTTGTTGGTGAGTGAAAAAGAAGTAAGTACATGTATACTTAAAAACTGACAGCAATAAATGTATAAGCCAAATTGTTCATTTTTGGATGTTTACATTTACATTTATCTATTTGGCAGATACTTTTATTCAAAGCGACTTAAAAATGAGGAACATCACAAATTTTGTTATTAGTCAACAATATTTATATTGCACAATGTCAAGTTAAGAGTACAAAATACAGAATGCTAGAGCAGAATTGATATGCAGAGAAGAAGAAAAAAACTCTTTTAATAAAAAGGAAAAAATATATATTAATATGCTAAATATCAGTGTTCAGGGAAGATTTTTGCAGAAACCATCTAAAAAGGCTCTGTCACATCTGCTGACATGAGACAGGCGGTAGGAGGAAGCTTTGTGCAGTGTCAGGCCGTGTGGTGTGAGGGGACTCTGGGATATTGCTCAGAGTGCATTGCTCATACATCATTTTCACCTCATGAACAACACTTGAGTCTGCAGGGACACTCCTGGACACCAGACGCAATGCTGTGATGGATATCCAGCCAACCACAATAACACAGAGTCTGAATTTTCTCCATTTTTAAGTTCCGCATTTGGCTACAAAAACATCAAACCTGACGCGATGTGTCTGAACACACTATTTGTGAATTGAACACACCTACAGTTGTGGTCAGAATTGGTAAATATGATCAAAGATGACTGTAAAAATAAATCTGCATTGTTTATCCTTTTGATCTTTCATTCATAAAATTAGCAAAAATCTAACCTTTCATTGAAGGAAAAGAATTGAAAGTGGGGCGGGGTCACATTATGAAATAAATGTTTTTCTGCAAAATACGTCAGCCACAATTATTGGCACCCTTTTATTCAATACTTTTTGCAACCTCCTTTTGCCAAGATAACAGCTCTGAGTCTTCACCTATAATTCCTGATGAGTTTAGAGAACACCCGATAAGGAAGATCCAACCACGGCCCATTATTGGATTTCTAGCAGAAGCGGTCAGGTTTTGATTTTTTATCTGCTGGTATTTGATAGAATCCATGATACCATGTATCTGAACAAAATGTCCAGGACCTCCAGCAGAAAAATAGGTCCACAGCATTAAAGATCCAGGAGTATATTTAACCGTGTGGAACAGGAAGTCATGAATGGACAATTTCATGTTCATGATCACCCTGGTGTACTAAAAAAAAAAATGTAAATATGAATGGGAATATACTTTAGAGATATTTTACTCATAAAAATTCTAGGGGTGCCAATAATTGTGGCTGTAATGATGGGTCGACAGAGTGGAGATCCATTTGCAGCTTTTATTAAGATAATCACCAAAACAGACTGGGGCAAGAGCAGAACCAAAAACAGGGACAGGCAATGGTCGAGGCTGGCGGCAAACAGACAGAGTCGAGTCACAGGCAGAGATCAGGGCAGGCGGCTAGCAAACACAGTCCAGTAAACAGGCAGGGATCGGGGCAGGCAGCAGAGAATCACAGGGAATAAACAGTCCAACGGTAACAGAGAATCAGTCCACAAGAAAACGCTCAGAAATGATCACCAGGGCAAATCAAGACTTCGCAATGTGAGAGTGTGTGAGTGTGGCTTAAATAGTGTGAGTGTGATGGGGTGCAGGTGTGTGCGTAATCAGTCCCAGGAATGAGGGCCTATGGGAATTGTAGTCCGAATGGGAAACAGTCAATACTCAGGTGACGGCTCCCTCCGGTGGTGCGGAGGAGGAGGCGTGGAAGCCACATTCGTGACAGTGGCCAACGTGTTTTGGAGAAAAACATTTATTTCATAACGTGATTTTTCCCCCCACTTTCAATTCTTTTCCTTTAATGAAAGGTTAGATTTTTGCTAATTTTATGAATAAAAGATCAAAAGGATAAACAATGCAGATTTATTTTTATAGTCATCTTTGATCATATTTACTAAGGGTGCCAATAATTCTGACCACAACTGTACAAATTAGTTGTGTTGACTTAATTTTATGGTATTTGTTGTTGGTTATGTGGATCTTTACAGCCCAAAGAATTCATCCACCTTTTTCTTGTGGGCACTACTGTATAAATGTTTTTAAGGGACAAAACACAGTTGGAGGTAATAAAGTAAGGATCACAAACAATAACAGATGTTTTTTCCCCAAATATAGATTTTTTCCCCCTCAAATCATCTCATTTAGATAACATCATTGCTGATTGAGCAGCGCGCGCTGAAGCTAAAGAGAATCGAAACCCGTAAACTGAAGCACTTTGCTAGAAGCATCCTATATCGGATAATTCAGATATATTTATACAAGATAAACATAATATTACAACTTATATTTGCACAAAATCATGCACGCATGAACTTGAACTAAGTAACATAGTCAGAATGTAGCTCCTGTTGTGGATGCCCGTACAACACGCCGAAACACAGCAACTAAGCCCAAAGAATTCACAACATTTTATTACAATAGTGTATACAATTATATTGCTATTAATATGACAGCCACAATCATAGTTATGTTTTGCGTTGCTGTTTGAGCACTTGCGCTGAAGCTAAAGATGATCAAAAGTACAATGAAGCGCTGCTGTGTTAGTTGCCATGTTGGACACAAAAATGGCGGTGGGCATAGCGGAAGTGACATCTTTGGTACTCATGGATAGCTGGTGTGTGGTGAGCGCACTGGTGCCGTTGTACTGTGGCTGCCGTCGCATCATCCAAGTGGATGCTGCACACTGGTGGTTTTTGAGGAGAGACCCCCTGATATGATTAAAAAGCACATTGGGTGTACAGTAGTACATAAGAAAGCGCTATATAAATGCCTCATTCATTAATTTATTCAACACTATCCATCTTCATGGTCTGCTGAAGATGCAGCCTGATGCAGTACTGCAGTGGTTCCCAAACTTTTTAGAGTAGAGTACCTCCTGAGGCATTTAACATCCTTCTGCATACCCCCTCTCTTCCACTTCCACCTTTTCCATTAGGGACAATATTTGCCTTCTTAAATTGATTTCCAAGTGCATTTTTACCTTTATAAATACCTTTATAAAATAAATCATTTTAAATTATAACAATAAAAAAAAATTTAAATAAAGAAATATGCAATGATGGTAAAAATGAAGTAATACTTTTAAATATTAAATGAAAACCACCAGTAGGTGGTGGTACGTCATTGTCTTAATGAGTGAGTCATTAAGTCATTCATTCATTCAGTAAAGAAGCAAGTGGCTGTATTTATGAATAGATCATATCAATGACTCTCACGATTCGTTCAAAGCTGCAGATTTGTTCACGAAACACTGCTGTGTGTAACTTGGAGACAAAAGACTTTATATACAGTCTTAAAGGGACTTTGTTGGAGACAAACAGTTTGGGAACCACTGCAGTACTGGGTCAACTGAACTGCTCTTCAGTTTGAACTAATTTACTTACATGATTTGTCTATTATTGTTAATCAAAGCATCTGACAGTCTTTAACTAGACAAAATACACTATTTTATTTAATTAACATTATGAGCTAATAAGAGCAGATTTTTTTTTTTTTTTTTTTTTACATTCTCATAAAAAGGGAAATGTATGATTTCATTACTGATCCATGTCAAAAGAGTCTTGGTGACATTTCACCTATTTTGTCAGATTACTTAGAAAAGTGATAGCACACCTCTCCTCAACAAGCCCATGATTTGTTAGGTTTACGAGTTTGTTGAAGTCACTAACCCTAAGCTTGAGTAATAGTAAGAGATGTTTGCCTTAGTAAGCGCCAGAGTTTAATATACACCACACTTAATGTATGTGCCATTAATAATTCAGCCAAACCTGGCAGCCAAATGCGAAATGCATAATGTCTATCAATAGATGGCAACAGCAGTTCCTGGAGGCTTGCAGCACATGGCTGAACTCCTATAGATTTCTACGGATTTAATTAGGAGCACATATGCTCAAACACAGCAACGCATGCAGAATAATGCAATGAAGTTCAATCAGTCAGGAGTCAGGACTGCCTGAGAAAAACCAATGCTCATTTTATACATGCCTTATCTGCATTTATTGTGTTGAACAATGCAGTGTTAGTGTGCAGTGATGGGCAAACAAGAGGTACATGAGCTAGAAACTGCACAGCAGCATATACTATTGAAACTGAAGGGACAAAGACCTAGAAAAAAAGGCTGATACCTCTTATTTGCTTGTGAACATGCAGGGGGCAGGGGTGGTTTCGGATTTGATCTTCAGGGGGGCTTAGCTCTCAGTGATAATCTATAGAGACCATCACCTAAATGTTGCCTCTTTAAATCTGCGCCACTATATTAGTACTATATAGTAAGTCAAAAAGAGCCTACCGGTACATAAATTGGTACTAAGTCAATACAATTTTTTTTAATATGATGAAACCAGTCTTTCTGCAGTACACTTCAAATCGGTACACATGTAGGCTACTGTTTGACTAACTGAAAATTGTCATCATATCATTATTATTAACAAGTATCACTATTAACTAGCTAAAAAAAAACAAAAAACAAAAATGGACTCAGAGCTAAACACTAAGAATTTTTTTTTCTTAGATTAGATATTTATTTGCCCTGCCAAAACATTCACTGGCCTTGCCTAAATAAATAAAGTTTTTTTTTTTTTTTACCGTAACCTTAGGATATCAACATTTTAGATGAAATTTGAAGCATGAAACTAGTTGAACAAACTTTTCAGAGTAGGTTTGGAGTTGACAAATCTATAAATCCAACCTGGTTTAAGATCAGGCTCAACAGGTTCATAACACTCTGTATAAACGTTTTCTGTCAACTCAGGTTTAATCCAGAGTTTGCGATTAACTCTGAAGCGTGTGCACCTGAAAGTGTGACACGTGCGGCAAACAGCCATCACATGGAACATGGATAGCGTCCATTTGATTCACTTCTCGCGAGAGAGCCGCGCAATTCACTTCTCTTCTGAAGATGATTGTTATGAAAAATATAATGAAAATAAATGCATTTACAAGCAAGAATTAACACTGTTGCTGCAGTGAAAGTCTGAGAAGGCAACTGAAAGAAAATATCTGACTATATCAATGCATGTGAATCAAACAAATAAGCCTAATTATATAGTTGCACAAAGACCTAAAAAGAACATATGTAAGCTTAACCTGTTTTAAAGCTTTATATATTTATGCATGTATTATATTTATTTTAATTTAAAAGCAAATATTAACATTGTCAATTAATATAATAAATATATGAATATATTATATGAATTATACATAATTATAATTCATATAATATAAAATAATAAATAACTAGCAGCAAAAGATGAGCAATTTTGTCTCTAAAATGTTTTCACTATAAACTTGTTTAATTTGGAGAGAGATACAGGGGGAGTGGCTTTATTGCATCAGAAACAGGTCACTTTACTCACAGCTGATTGGTCGAGTTTTGGTCTGCCATCTCTAATCCAGAATAAAACCTGCTCCGGGGCAGTTTAGCCATGTAGCGCAAGTTACCATAACAATGAAACCCGCTAAAAACCAATCCACCTTCATGAGCCTTAAAAACCAGAGTTTGCTTAATCTAATCTTGAACTTACCTGGGTAGAAACTGAAACCGGCTTTGTGCAACAGGCCACCGGAAACATGCAACGACTAACAAGGGGGAAACAAGAACTAGGAACAAACTAAAAGTCTACAAAACAAGAGCACAGACAGGTAGAAATTTTACACTCAGACTGCATGACACACATAATAAAACATGCAAACCATATACATTCCTTTAATTGATCGAACAGATCCACTTTTATTGCCGCATTTATTTATTTTATGTGTATGAATTTTTCTTTGTTCTCTATGAGCAAAAACTAAGCAGCTGGGGTATATTCCAGAAAGCAGTGATGCACCTCAGTAAGTGTACGTAAACTGAAATGTAAACATATAACATCTCAGGGTTACGTATGTAAAGGGAACGAGATGCTCCACTCCCAAATAAACTACACATAGATTGTGCGTGTCGCCAGGCATTATAAAACGCGGGCATGGTGGAACACACATTCTAAACTGTTTATTTGCTTGCCATTTTTTAACTTTATATTTCTTTTCTTTTTCAAACATGCACTGCCTTTCTTTCACACACCACACACACAGGCGGATTCCTGAAGACAACAAAGCTGATTATGTGTAATGCAGTAATGCCTCAGACACTGGGTTCCACGGGAAGCATCAACTGACGCAGCATCGAGTTCTCTCGAAAGGAACCTCAACATTTGGTTGCAAAAAATGAGGTAACTTTCAGGGTAAGTAGCCATAGAAACCTATTCTTTAAGCATAACCAGCTCCATCACAATACTATGGGAATCCCACCTTTGCCCCCACTAGTGAAACCTCTGCTCTGTAAATTTTAATTTACCTAAAGCGAAATTGCATGAGATATTCAAATCGGTCAGAGATTTGTCACAGACGGATGCAGGCAAACAGCAGAAGACAACGAATATAGATCCAACAAAAATGTTTAATAACAGTAATCCAAATAACAGGCGAACTGACAGGAGCAACACACTCTACATGTAAACGTTACCAGACAAAGAATAGAACACAGGCAGGAACTTAAATACACAGAGATGATTAACTAAAAGATGAACAGCTGTGGTGATTAGTGTCCATGGTGACTAATGAGTGGCGGGAATACTAAGACAAGGAAACACACGTGATGAATTAAAACAAACTAGAGTCAATTAACAGAACATAATGGTGACAGAATGCCCCCCTCCAGGAGGTCGCGCTATGATGACGAAGATATGGGAGGCGGCTTTGGAGGAGGGCGCAGAGGTGTTGAAGGGATGAAAACAGGTTGAGATGCAGGGATGGTGACAGGATGTGGCAGTGGAGTGATGTGATGACAACCATCCCCTGGCGGCAGTGGTTGGAATGGTCGCTAGCACAGACCCAGAGCTTGCCAGTGCCGACAGCCCTCTTTAACAATAGTGAAGCTGGGTTTTAAATTACTTCAAAACAGAAACACATAATGCTATACAACTTTCAGTTTCTAAACGATTTTCTTTATAAATCGCAGAACAGCGCTGACAATAAGTTCTTATTAATGATTCAGAGTGCAACTGTGCATGCGATCTGACTGAACGTAATGTCCGAGCTGCTGTTACAAGGAAGCAGCGCGTTAGATTAGAAACGGCAAATCACTTATATGAAAATGGTTTAAAACATACATTTCTTCCAAACGAAATTGAGTATCCAGATAGCATAAACTGTGCTCGTGATTTAGCGACTGAAGCGAAATTCAACCAGGGGCAGAAAAACAAAAAGGATTTGAGCTGTGCTCTTACGGTTTTGAGCCAGCGGGGCTGCAGCAGCCTGATGCTGGAGGAAGGCCCATTCTTTTGCAGGAAGAGGGCGGCATTGCCCGAGATGCAAGCTTGGTGTTCAAGAGCCTTTATTGTCCATTTCTTTATGGCCGGAAGGATTGAATGGGCTGGAGTTGAGAAAGACGGGGAAAGAGATAGCGGATATTTTGCCTGTGGTGGCCAGGGTAGGCCTTGGTGTGCTGGGACCGGTTTCTTTGGGCTGAGGCCTGCAAGATGATGCCGAGGGATCGGTGGTGGAGCTGGGCGGAGGATAATCACTCTTTAGGCCAGAGGATTGCGGTAAAGATTCCTCGAGGACGAAGGATTTTTCATCGGACAGCATGAGCTCGATTTCGGACATGTTGGGAACGTAGGGTGGGACCTAATGCTGACAAACTGTCAAACAAACAGAGGTAAGTTTGCTGTATTTATACCTCTTGTCATTGGTTGAGTTAATTAACTGAATGCTCTCCACTTGTGCTAACTGGTTTAATTATCTGAACCTGCTCCTCCTGAACTTTGTTAATAAAACATCATTTAATTCATTACCACTATGTCCTAAACTTTAACTTGTCTGTAGGAAACTGACAGAGAGAGGGGAGGACAGTTGCTCGACCTCACCAGAATGTATACAGGTGAGATTTGTCTGAAAAAAAAGGACTGACTATTTTAAAGCAGTGTTTTCTATTTAGAATTTATTATATGAACATAAATGTACTTTGTACATTTTGAGGGTCACCTCACCTGACAGCGGTCTCCCCCCAGTTTTAAAATGGCTGCTACACCCCTGCTACCACGATATGCCTATTGAACACTTTCTGGAAAATTAATCTTTGTTCATGTTAAGTGCATAGATATCCAATTTAAATTCAAGCAATTCAAGTATACTGCAAAACTAAATTTCTTTTTAAGCACTTAAGGACCATGAACCCTGTTTAAGCCATCAAGCCATCTCTACCAAACTGTGCCTTGGCTGCAGCTGAGTACAAGCTGGTATAATGTTCCTCTGCTCACTGTGGTGTTGTGCTGGCATATGGAACACATGGGTTATCAGAATTTTTTAAAAGAGGATAGACATGTATGCTGGAGTGTAAATCCCTGGCAGGTCTGGAACCATCAGAGATGCTGGATTATCTCTGCAATCTTCTGGAGTGAGTGGCTACCCTCTTAAACATGCACACACAAATGACTGAGCCTAGGCTCTAATCCTCTGCTGCATACAAACACATACTTCCACACATATGGTGGTTTATTATACTTTATTATAGAAATTATTTAATATAAATGCAGCAAGTCTAATTTAAATACTCTGAAATGTCATAGCCCTGAGATGGACTGGTCATGCATCCAGACATCCAGGGTGTTTCCCTGCCTACATATTACAAGCGGTTTTGAAAATGAGTGAATAGATGGATAAAATATGGATAAGAGACAGAGAGAGAGAGAGAGAGGGAGAGAGAGTTCACCAGCTATCAGTGTGGGAACAGAAGAGTTTTGAAATAAATCTTTTCAGTAAATGTTTTCCTCAAACCCTGAGTTCTGGTTGACTTTCTCAGGATCTGTTGGTCCAGTGCTAACAGATGAGAACATACACAGGCATTATTCTAAGTTGCCTCCATTCAGTTGTAATCACTGCCACCTGACTAAAGGAAATGGTATAATGTCCTTTCTAGACAACCCATTTATCCTATTTTAGTGTCTAAGCATCTAGTCTCTGTACACAGTCCACAGTCTGTACACAAGATAATTGGAGAACATAAAGAAAAAGGAACATGAGAAGATTGTGCTAGTAAGAATATTTAGATAACATTTTGTAAATTGTCAAATGTCAAAATTGTCAAATTGTCTTAAAAATAAGCTTTCTATTTTTCTTGTAAAACATTACTACCGGTGATAACTTATTTTTTTTCTTTTAATTGTTTTCAAGTGAAATGTGACCATGACATATTTTTGTGCGATTCACCAGAAATACATATTAATATTTAAAAACAAAAAAACAAAAATATTGAAAGTATTTCAGCTTTTATCACTTATTTTAAAACTCAGATAGTTGTATACCTTTCTATCTGGCATTATTTGTTTAGTAACAAGCTATGATTTCTGGACAAATACCTTTGACTTGTTGATACTCAAATATTTTTTTAAGCCTGACACATAAAAAACAATATTGTAGCCGAGGTGGTCTTAAGAAAGTCTAGTCCACCTGGAATCAGGTTGAGTCTTGATGGCTCCCGTAGGCTGATTTGTCCTCTAGCTTACTATGTGGGTGTGTGACACTATTGAGATCGATCATCTCTAGAACACTCTGTCCACCCACTTGCCAGGTTTATAGCTAACATATATTTCTTGCTAGACAGACGAATGTGTCTGGGGAAAAAAAATACTTCGGGAGAAAACTTGTGCATCAGAAAACGATTCCTTTCACTTTTCACACGAGAGTTCAGGCTTTGCTTTTTTATTTTATTTGTTAAAGGCTGGTGGTGAGCCTTAGGATTTGTTTTGGATCAATGTTTTTCCAGACCACCTCCTTTTTGTTAACTGTTCTCACCTCTATCAATAATACAGTGGCTCTGCCTGGGAAGAAGCTAAATGTGGCTCTCACCAGGGCTTTGAACAGTAGGTCAAGCTCTCGAGGAGGTACTAATTAAATATACCCTCCTGCCCACTCACTAACACCCGCCTGCAAACGCAGCGTTCATTAGTCCTCTGAGCCCAGCAGTGCCCTCACCTCTCTAACCTCCACAAATAAACACACTTCCCTGCTGTCACAGCATCCCTGCTTTCAACACCACAAAAATTGTGGGTGGTCACAGCTGGGCAAAATCATAAGATATTCATTGCAATCAGATGCAATCTTATCTCAAGCTCCGTGTCATGCCTGCAAACACCGGACTGCCGGATTTTGGGATTTTGACTAGGGATTTTTTCTTCTAACGTTTTCTTGGAAAAAGCAGTTGAAATAGTTTCAGAAAATTCTAATATTAGAATAGAACTACATGTTTAGGTAGCAACGATCTTTTGAAACAACACAAACGCCTATGGTAACATCTTAAAATGATCATAAAATGATCATTTAAACAGCTTTAATGTTTAAATAATAAAAATAATAATAATTAAAACAATAATGCAAGTTTCAACAATAACAAGAAGTTTTATTAAATTATTAACCTCACATTTCAGCCTAATGAATGATCAATTCAGCCTATTTACACTACCAGTCAAAAGTTTGGACACGGTAAGATTTTTAATGTTTTTAAAAGAAGTTTCGTCTGCTCACCAAGGCTGCATTTATTTAATTAAATATACAGTAAAAACAGTAATATTGTGAAATATTATTACAATTGTTTTCTGTTTGAATATATTTTATAAAGTAATTTATTCCTGTGATCAAAGCTGAATTTTCAGCATCATTACTCCAGTCTTCAGTGTCACATGATCCTTCAGAAATCATTCTAATATGCTGATCTACTGCTCAAGAAACATTTATTGTATACATTTGTACAAAATATTTGTGTACAATATTTTTTTTTCAGGATTCTTTGAATAGAAAGTTCAAAAGAACAGCATTTATTTGAAATATAATATTTTGTAACATTATAAATGTCTTTACTGTCACTTTTGATTGATTTAATGCATCCCTGCTGAATAAAAGTATTAATTTCTTTTCAAAAAAATTAAAAAAAAATTCTTACTGACCCCAAACTTTTGAACAGTAGTGTATAATGTTATAAAAGCTTTGCATTTCAGATAAATGCTGTTCTTTTGAACTTTCTATTCATCAAGGAATCCTGAAAAAAAAAAAGTACACAACTGTCTTCAACATTGATAATAATCATAAATGTTTCTTGAGCAGCAGATCAGCATATTAGAATGATTTCTGAAGGATCATGTGACACTGAAGACTGGAGTAATGATGCTGAAAATTCAGCTTTGCCATCACAGGAATAAATTACTTTATAAAACATATTCAAACAGAAAACAGTTATTTTAAATTGTAATAATATTTCACAATATTACTGTTTTTACTGTATTTTTAATTAAATAAATGCAGCCTTGGTGAGCAGACGAAACTTCTTTTAAAAACATTAAAAATCTTGCCGATTCCAAACTTTTGACTGGTAATGAGGTAATCTAACTAAACATATCAACATGCGTTCTGACTTACGGGTATAATATTCCGAAAAGCATAAATACAGTGGTTATCCCTAAACACAAAGTTTTTAGTGTGTTACTATACGCTTGACAGGGTGTCTTTGTTGGTTGCGAGGGCATTGATGCTGACCAGCCCCAAGTCTACATCATATTCTGGTCTCTATAGAAATGGCTCAGTCCCTTCTACACTGTTCAACAGTAATAGTGATCTTTGCCAAAGATACATCACTAATAACTCTGTTATCATGTTTTCGAGCTGCTACACACCTCACAGTGGACTTCTAGACAGAACATGCTCAAGGCAAAGCAATTCTGCCTCTCACTGCTGCCAGACATTCAGCTTTACAAACACAATACTGTGAGCTCTTCAAACTGAGTATCACAAGGAAAATAAGTCATTTCAATAACCTCAGTGGGTGTAAATCAGTGTTCAGATTTCTCAAAGCAATCTATTCCTGAGGAGCCTTATATATCCATAAAAACCTGCTAAAATTTTTGAAATCAAAATGAACCCTGCTGGCACATTTAGCATTAAAGCCATTGCCATAGGCAGGTATATTCAGCATTAATTGCTTTCAGTGTGGACACATTTGTTCAGGTGACTATTCTGGTGGCTGCGTGGGCAGATCGCTTACAGAATCTATTTTAGTGACAGAGAACATGAGCAAATCCTTCTGTATAATTACTGTCATCTCGGCTGATGACAGCACTACCCGCGGAGCGACGGGTAGCTGGATTCATCCACTGAGGAAATGAGAGAGTTTCTTCAAGAAAACACTGAAGGAAACAAACACAGCTTATCCAGTCATTTCCATATCATAATGTTACTTATCTAGAAATGAATCTAATTCAGTCACTTCATCAATATACATTGACATTAGACAAATCATATGAAATTCCGCTGCATCTGCTGATACACTGAACTGCACAACTGTATAAATTTGGGAGGCCCAACTTTAATGAAAAAATGAAAATTGAAAAATTAAATTTCTGAAAATAAATTTACTCACCCTCATGTCACACCTATGGATTGGCCCCTAGAAGGACATGGTGATGGAAAAAAAAATAGATGGGAGGAAAAATTAAATTAAATATTTCAATGCTTTTGCACTTGCTCGCAAAAAAAAAAAAAAAAAAAAATATATATATATATATATATATATATATATATATATATATATATATATATATATACACACACACACACACATATATATATCTATTTACAGTGCTCAGGGTAAATGAGTACACCACCTTTGAAAAGTAACATTTTAAAACAATATCTCAATGAACAAAAAAACAATTTCCAAAATGTTGGCAAGACTAAGTTTAATATGACATCTGTTTAACTTATAACATGAAAGTAAGGTTAATAACATAACTTAGATTACACATTTTTTAGTTTTACTCAAATTAGGGTGATACAAAAATGAGTACATCCCACAACAAAAACTGCTACATCTAGTACTTTGTATGGCCTCCATGATTTTTAATGACAGCACCAAGTCTTCTAGGTATGGAATGAACAAGTTGGCGACATTTTGCAACATCTTTTCCCATTCTTCAAGAATGACCTCTTTTAGAAACTGGATGCTGGATGGAGAGTGATGCTCAACTTGTCTCTTCAGAATTCCCCATAGGTGTTCGATTGGTTTAGATCAGCAGCCAATGAATCACTTTCAACCTGTTCTTCTTCAGAAATCCAACAGTGGCCATAGATGTGTGTTTAGGATCATTGTCATGTTGGAAAAGTGCACGACGACCAAGGGCACAGAGTGATGGTAGCGTCTTCTCTTTCAGTATAGAGCGGTACATCTGTGAATTCATGATGCCATCAATGAAATGCAGCTCCCCGACACCAGCAGCACTCACGCAGTCCCACATAAGGACACTGCCACCACCATGTTTCACTGTAGGCACCATGCATTTTTCTTTGTATTCCTCACCTTTGCGACACCATACAGTTTTGAAGCCATCACTTCCAAAAACATTTATCTTGGTCTCATCACTCCAGAGTATAGAGTCCCAGTAGTCTTCATCTTTGTCAGCATAGGCCCTGGCAAACTCTAGGCGGGCTTTTTTGTGCCTGGGCTTTAGAAGAGGCTTCTTTCGTGGACGGCACCAATGCATGCCATTCCTCTGCAGTGACACCGTATTGTGTCACAGGAAATAGTCACCCCAGTTTGGCTTTCTACTTCTTAAGATAACGTGAACTTGCATGCCGATTTTCTTCAACCCTTCTCATCAGAAGACGCTCCTGTTGAGGTGTTAACTTCCGTGGACGACCTGGACGTTTCTGTGAGATGGTTGCAGTTCCATCTTTTTTAAATTTTTGTACCACTTTTGCTACAGTATTCTGACAGATAAGTAAAGCTTTGCTGATCTTCTTGCAGACTTCACCTTTCTGGTGTAAATAAATTATTTTCTTTCTCAGGTCTTGTAACATTTCTCTTCCATGTGGTGCCATTGTTGACATCATGAAATGGGAAGGGGTTTTAACACCCTTTTATAGTCAATTGCTGGACACCTGTGTAATGAATAATTAGACTCACCTGTGGTTGAATTCTTGTTAAATTAGACATTTGTAGTCTAAAATTTAGCTTGGCTCCAGAGACTTTCAGTGGGGTGTACTCATTTTTGCATCACCCTAATTTGAGTAAAACTGAAAATTTTGTTTTCTAAGTTATACTATTAACCTTACTTTCATGTTATAAGTTAAACAGATGTTATATAAAACTTAGTCGTGTCAACATTTTGGAAATTGTTTTTATGTTCATTGAGATGTTTAAAATGTTACTTTTCAAAGGGGGTGTACTCATTTACGCTGAGCACTGTATATATATATATATATATATATATATATGTGTGTGTGTGTGTGTGTGTTCCCCTGCAAAAGTATTACTTTCCCCAGAGAAACTTTGCATTTGCTCACAAAACTTTTATGATGGAAATAATATGAGGTGCAGGAAAAACTACATTTCAGTGCTTTTGTGAGTGAACAAAAAGTTTCTCTTGGGAATGCAATACTTTTGCGAGAGAACACAATACAATGGTTCCCTAATTCTTTGTACAGTTGTGCTCAGAATTATTGGCACCCTTGGTAAATATGATCAAAGATGACTGTAAAAATAAATCTGCATTGTATATCCTTTTGATGTTTAATTCATAAAATTAGCAAAAATCTAAATGTTTTTCTCCAAAACAATGCTGATATACCAGTTTAGTTAGAATGATGTAAACAATATTTATAAAAATTTAAAGAATATTCACAATGGGCAAATATCTGCATTAAGCCTAAAAACCATGATATGCAAAAAGGGCTTAATGGAGGAATTAACTTTAAGCTCTCTAGGAGGTACTGTAATCTGTTTTGCCATTTGGATTATTATTCAGTGCAATGGTTGGAGTGAATTAAAGTGAAACTTAAAGAGATAGTTCACCCAAAACTGAAAATTCAGTCATCATTTTCTCACCCTCATATGATTTTCTTTCTTCTGCAGAACACAAAAAGAAGACATTTAGAAGATTGTTCCGAACCAAATAGAAAGTCATACAGGTTTGGAGCATGTCTTCATGTCTTCACAAAATGTCTTCTTTTTGTGTTCTGCAGAAGAAAGAAAATCATATGAGGGTGAGAAAATGATGACTGAATTTTCAGTTTTGAGTGAACTATCCCTTTAAGTACACAGACAGGCCAGAGAACCAGAGTATTTAGCTGTCTCAGGTTTACGTTTTAAATCGAGCAGTGGAGTGGAATTTGCACTCTCAACATGATGACAAGCTTAGTGATGGCTTCAGGATATCAGTAAAAAGATTAAGAGGATGAACATGGACTTTGGGAGGAAACATGGGGCAGAAAGCATGGTGTCAGAATCAATGGGGTTTCAATGGGAATCACAGGTTTACCAGCTTTCTAAACAGCCTTTACTATGGTGACCACGAGGTGACATGTTCTGTTAACTTAGTTTTGTTGTGGCCATGACATATTAACTCATGGGAACGTGATAATATGTTGTGGCCACAAGATCATTTTTTTGAGGGAACGACATATTTCTCTAAATGCATAAACAACCTGCGCAACCATAGCAACCTGGAATTATCAGAAATAGATAGGGCTATAATAATTAATTTTTAATTAGAAAAAAGCGTGGGATTAAGAAGTGATTATATTAGCATATTGCCTATTGTACAGAAAAAAAAGTACGGCACTGTCACTGGGGCAGTACCCTAAGGTACAAAAGTGAAAAGGTACATCTTTGTACCTTGCTTACCCCTAAATGGTACATATAAGTACCTTAAAGGTACATATTAGTACTTTAAAGGGGTCATGAACTGTGTTATTTTATTGTTTTATAATGTTTCCTGGGGTGCACTTATGTTTTTTATGCTTTTTTACATCAAAAATTGTCATAATTTAAAAATAAAAGGCATTTTTCCTATCCTGATTTTATCCCTCTTATTTGAACGCTCTGTTTTAGGGGCATGTCTGCTGTGAGACTTCAGTGTAAACACTCACTGCTGTGACTGGCTAACATATTTGCATATGAAATAGCTACACTATATTGGCAAAAGTATTGGGACACCCCTCCAAATCATTGAATTCAGGTGTTCTAATCACTTCCATGGCCACAGGTGCATAAAATCAAGGACCTAGGCATGCAGACTGCTTCTACAAACATTTGTGAAAGAATGGGATGCTCTCAGGAGCTCAGTGAATTCAAGTGGTACCATGATAGGTTGCCACCTGTGGAATAAGTCCATTCATGAAATTTCCTCACTACTAAATATTCCATGGTAAACTGTTAGTGGTATCATAAAGTGGAAGCAATTGGGAACAACAGCAACTCAGCCACGTAAAATCACAGAGCGGGTCAGCGCATGCTGAAGCACACAGTGCAAAGAAGTCGCCAACTTTCTGCAAAGTCAATAGCTACAGACCTCTAAACTTTGTGTGGCCTTCAGATTAGCTCAAGAACAGTGTGTAGAGAGCTTTATGGAATGGGTTTCCATGGCCGAGCAGCTGCATCCAAGCCTTACATCACCAAGTGCAATGCAAAGCGTCAGATGTAGTGGTGTAAAGCACGCCGCCACTGGACTCTAGAGCAGTGGAGATGTGTTCTCTGCAGTGACAAATTAAGCTTCTCTGTCTGGCAACCCGATGGACGAGTCTGGGTTTGGCGGTTGCCAGGAGAACGGTACTTGCCTGACTGCATTGTGCCAAGTGTAAAGTTTGGTGGAGGGGGGATTATAGTGTGGGGTTGTTTTTCAGGGGTTGGGCTTGACCCCTTAGTTCCAGTGAAAGGAACTCTTAATGCTTCAGTATACCAAGACATTTTGGACAATTTCATGCTCCCAACTTTGTGGGAACAGTTTGGGGATGGCCCCTTCCTGTTCCAACATGACTGCGCACCAGTGCACAAAGCAAGGTCCATAAAGACATGGATGAGCGAGTTTGGTGTGGAGGAACTTAACTGGCCTGCACAGAGTCCTGACCTCAACCCGATAGAACACCTTTGGGATGAACTAGAGCGGACACTGCGAGCCAGGCCTTCCTGTCAACATCCCTGCCTGACCTCACAAATGCACTTCTAGAAGAATGGTCAAAAATTCCCATAAACACACTCCTAAACCTTGTGGAAATCCGTCCCAGAAGAGTTTATTGTTTATTTGGACCCCCATTAGCTTCCACAGATTGGTTGCTAATCTTCCTGGGGTCCACAAGTACAATCTCTGTACAATACAGAGACAACATTCAAATAAATGAAATAAAAACAAAAATACAATTATTACACTAATCGCATCAAAAAAATATACCTATACATATTAGCAGTAGCAGCACATAAAAAATACATTTACATATTTATAAGCATATTTTCACATTTCTTCGAAACACATATGTGCAATTACTCTTGCGTATATTTGTAGGAACCACATTCCAAGCAACAGAGCCACGATAAAATACAGTCTTTTTCATCAAATTTGATTGTGGACATGGTAAAAAGAGTTGAGCCTTACTCACTTGACGTGTTTTATAATCGTGCCTAAAACCCACATATACAAGCTTTTCAAAATAAAAACATGGTGTATGATACTTGATTACCTTATAAAAATATACCAACAGTCATAAATGTAATTTATCCTTCACTAAGAGCCATGACAATTTTCTATGCATATCAGCAACATTGGCCTGAAATGGATAATGAAGCACTAACCTGGCTGCTCTGTTCTGAACCATCTGAAGTTTTTTTTTTTAGGTATTTCTCAGATGCGCTTGACCATATCATAGGGCAGTACACAAGATGCGATAAAACTAATGATTGCACCACATCTTTTAAAACTAAAGATGGAATAAATGCAGAACATTTCCTGGCCACTGCTATACCTTTTCCCATAATGCTTACTATATAATCTATATGTTCGGACCAGGACAGCGTATTGTCAAGTTTCACACCCAACAACTTAACATTTGTTACTTGTTCCACTGGCATCCCATCAATAAATAAATTCAAGTCAGCAGCCTTAGTAATATTTTTTTGACTAAAAATAATACATTTAGTTTTTTTCTATATTTGAAATTCATTTTTTAATTCGAACCCACTTAGTAATTGTTTGCAGCTCATCACTTAAGTTTTTCTGAAGTTCAGCTGATGTGCTGCAGAAAACATTGTAAAATTATCTGCATACATAACTACATTAGCATTATCAACAACATATGGTAAATCATTTATGAAAATAGAAAACAATAATGGACCCAAACAACTACCTTGTGGAACACCACAATAAGTATTTTTAGCATCTGAAAAAGATCCATTATAAAACACTCTGTTTTCTATTAGAAAGATAACTTCCAATCCAATCAAGGGCTGTTAGTGAAAAACCATCACATTTTAGTTTAGCCATAAGAATAGCATGGTCAATAACATCAAAAGCTGCTGTAAAATCTATTAAAACAGCACCAACCAGTTTCTTATTATCTAGACATGCTAACCATTCATCTGTCATGTGTATAAGAGCAGTACTTGTGGAGTGTCCTGGTCTATACGCATGCTGCGCATTGGTAAGTAATCCATTTATACTAAAATATTGTAAAATTTGCTTGAAAGTAATCTTCTCTAAAAGCTTACTCAAAACTGGAAGTATACTAATTGGCCTACAATTAGAACCTAAAAAAATCAGTTTTTCCCTTTTTAAGTAATGGAATAATTTTAGATTCTTTCCAAAGATTTGGATATTTGCCACTAATCAAACACCTATTAAAAATATGACAGATTGATTGAGAAAGCTGACTAGCACATTATTCCTGCACATTATTTCATTTAATGTTTTCCATATTTTCTTACAATCACCAGCTGCACATCTTATTTTTTGCTTAAAATATTCCCTCTTTTTAATATAATTTAATTTAGAAACCCTATTTCTTAACTTACAATAGGATTTTTTATTATAGTGACTATAGACTATAGTCACTCTGTGTTGCATTGTCTTTGAAGCATTAATGACCTCATATCATCAACGAGCCAAGGAGCATTCTTAGCTTTTACTGATCTTTTTTTAAGTGGGGCGTATTTATCAATTGTATTATTTATTATATCCATAAAAATATTTAGGGCTACATTCACATCTTTTTCTTGACTTCAGTCCATTGCATACTCTGAACTTCACTGACAAACAGATCTTGATTAAACCTTTTATATGACCTAGATGATATAATCCTAGCTCTGGATTTGGGATTTTTTGTCCTTTTAGTTAATGCAGTCAAATTATGATCACTACAGCCAACTGCCACTGATATTGCCTTTGAACACAATTCCTGGATGTTGGTTAATATAAGGTCAATGCAGCTAGCTAACTTTTTTGTTAATGAGCAGTTTTTTGAAATCCAATCAATATTAAAATCACCAGGTAAAAATATGTCCTTATTTTCTTCTGTTACCCTATCCATACTTTCACATATGCTGTCCAAATACTGCACATTAGCACTAGGAGGCCAATAACAACAACCAGCTAAAATTGGTTTACAGTGTGGAACATAAATCTCTACCCATATGGCTTCAATATAACTATTCATTAAGTCTTCCCTTAAAATCACCAAAATGTTCTCTAATATAAAAGGCTACTCCACCACCGTATTTATCCCGATCTTTCCTGTACAATTTATAACCATTAATCATGAGCTCAGAGTTGCTCATAGCTGTATCTAAATGTGTTTCTGACAATGCTAAAACTTGAATATTATCTGCAATACATATTCTCGCCACCTCATGGATTTTGTTCCTGAGGCTACATATATTTAAATGTGCAATAATTAATCCTTTCTTTGACAACTTTGTTAAAAGAGATGAGATGATGTGTCTTGCTTCATAACAAAACAGTGAACAATGAGTAAATTGTAGAATAGTAAATACAAAAATAATTCTAATAATGCACTGCAATTTATGTTTGAATATTTCCAGTTCTAGGCAAGATGACTAACTTGTCATATTTCAGGATGGCTCTTTCACCTCTGTCCCGGGCAGCACTTAATTTGGGAAGGAGTTCCCTTCTTTTCAACTGAAAAGCCTCAGAAAAGTCTTCATTAATAAAAATATTTGTGCCCTTTAGCCTCTTGGCTGATGACATGATAGTCTGTTTATCTTTAAAACGTAAAAGTTTAACAACAATTTTTCTGGGCTTACCCCCCTCTTGATACTGTCCGATCCTGTGAGCACGTTCAATTTCCATTCATCTATTTCCATTCAATTTCCTAGTCATCTAGTCCCAATTTACTTGAGAGAATTTCCCGAACTTGAGACTGTTATAGCTGCAAAGGGTGGGCCAACTCCATATTAAACCCTACGGATTAAGAATGGGATGTCTTTAAAGTTCATGTGCAGGTAAAGGCAGGCCTCCCAAAACTTTTGGCAATATAGTGTAAGTATTACTCTCTCTCAAACTTTTAGCACATTTTTACTATTACAGGTCTCAAGGTTAACTAATCATGAAAAGTGTTGATTATAGCATTACATTTAGATCTATGGCATTATATTTAGATAGTGGCATGAAAGGTTGCAGTGATGATAAACATTGTAGCCAATCACAGACATGTTGTTGAGCGCATGAAAGCAGTGATCTTGTCATTGCAACTCAATTTCTGCACACTAATGAATGCTTTTATCATAAATAACAGTGCAAACGCGGTGAAACTACTGTAAGAGATTTGTTGTATAAAACGGGAGTTTTGGCGCGAGTCCACAACTCAGTCACTGATAAACTTGCGCTGTTTGATTGACAGCTCCAGAGTGTGCTGTTTGATTGACAGCTCCAGTGATTGTAAAGGGAGCATTCGATTGCTTTCTTTATATAATTTAATCACCGTTTAAATGACAGATTATTTTCATCCTACAAGAGAAACAACGTGAAGTTGACCATAGTCACTGGTTTGATTTATTGACACAAAGACAAAGAACATCTGACTGTACATGAATCAATACATATTAGATCAGGCATTAGAACAGTTACTCACATGTCTTTTAAATCCTTTCACTGATATAAGCTATCTTAGTTTTGTTTATTAGCCTATTTGTGTGTGTAGCCCTATAGGCTATATAAAGTAATAAATAATGAATAATACATTTTCCGCTTGATCTCATTATTTCTTTACTCAATTAACATTATGCATTATCTAATAACCTACTTACAGTAGCCATATAGCCTATGTTTTGTAAATACTGTAAATGCCCAACAGTCAAGACAATAATGCTTTGATTATATGACTATTTTTGTAGGCGCACAGGAATTTTACAGGAAGTTCACTTTACGGGAATGCTTATTGTAACATATTATATTTAATTTTATTTTGTTTTAATAGGCATAATAAATAAATAAATAAAGATACGATCAGTGAATGGATTTAAAAGGCTGTTTGATGGGATGGATAAAAATGTTTTCTTGTAGGCCTATTTTATTTTATGTTCTAACATATTCTTTTATCATTTAATAATAACAAACTTCATTCAAATGCTGTCTATGGCAACATCACAAGTAATATAATAGGCTATAATATATTAATATAATAATTTCTTAAATTTCGACCTTATTTTGTCATTCTTAATTAAAAATAAATATTATTATAGGCCTATCCATTTCAAATAATTCCAGATTGCTATGGTTGTTTACTCATTTAACTAGTGGCCATGAGAAAAATGTATTGTTCCTTCAACATAGGATCTTGAGGCCACGACTTTACATCATGTGGACACAACATAAGCATGTTGTTACCTTGACAAAATGATCTCGTTGCCATGACTTACTATCACATTCCCACAAGTTAATATGACATTTCCACGAACTAATATCTTGAGGCCACGACATATGATCACGTTCCCACAAGTTTATGTCATGGCCACGACAAAACTAAGTGAACCAAAACCTGGAAACAAGTTAGCATTTTAGCACTTCCGGTTCAACCATACAGAAGTCAATATGTTTTTTGAATGGGTTTTGGTTAAAAGCCTGAAATAAGATCTGTGGGGAACACAAGCTCAAGATATTTTCATGTTTTAATCTACAACATAAAATACATCAGTAAAATCTTTGTGATTTTTACTTTTTTTTTTTTTTTAATTGTCTTGAAAAAGACATGGTCGGAAAGCACATCTCCCAAATATATAAATGTTAATTTTCTAATTGGCAGATTGTTAGATCTTGAATGTCCACTAATCAATACAACCCCATAGACTTTCTTGAGCTCATTCCAAAGAAAAGGCAAATAACCTCAATACACCTAGGACAGTCATATCCTAGCCTCAACTTCCTCACTAAGAAATCACATTACTTTCTAGGCCCCTGGTAGTCTGTTGGTGTTCTGGACTAAGAGGTCGACTGCTCAGAAAACAGGCTTCTTCCGCAGTCCTGCTGAGCGAACACTGGGCGCTGGTCTTCAGTGCCGTTCATTACACTCAGCTCCCATGCTGGCAACACACACAGGGGAGTGTGCGCTTGTGCAGGCAAGCTAATTGCTCCCATCCAGACCCCAACTGTGCTCAGCTGAGGCAAGAAAAAAACAGCAGTGCTTATCACCATAATGAAGAACAGCTGCTCTCAGTCAGAACAACAACAAAAGGCTTGCAAATGATAGAGGCAGGCAATTATAGGCTGCATATGAATATGCCTACTTCCCTACTATATAGTAGTTGATAAACAGTATCAGAAGAGTAATATGTCCAAATGCATAGTATTCATTAACCAGTAGGCGAAAAGTATCCGGATGACCTACTACAGGGCTATTCAATTAGCTTCATTCGAGGGCCGGATTATCAAATCAAAAAGTTACCTAAACACAGGTAAAAACTATAGGCTACACACCTTTACAAAGAAATGAATTATATATTCCCCTACCCACATAATAAATGTAATGCAATATAAATGACTATAACATAGTATTCAATATAAATATTCCACATTTCTGCCCAAACCATGATAAATTACTACAGCACATACATACAGTACAATCATGGTACATTCTTCTAACTTCGATCATGGTGGTTTGTAACTGAGGGGTGTGTCGAACTGAAACACTTCCTACTTGATGTCGGAACTGGGACTGGGAATAAACGCAGCTCCTTTAAGCTTTCGTTCCGTTATCCACTGGGCTGTGCTGCGTAGTTCAAAGTAAACTAGTGAAACACCTGAAAACAGTGCTGTTTGTTCTGTATTTGTTGTTAATGACCGAGAAACCACTTCAGATTATTCAGTGACAGAGTGGTGCGAATAAATCCAAATCATTTCAGATCGTTATGCAAAGGCCAAATCACAGAAAAGTAAGAATCGAGCCAAAAGAATGATTAATTCACAAACGATTGGTATTGCTGGTTTAGTCGACAGAAATATGGAACACACAATATTTGCACGGAAAATGTTTCTCAGGTCAGTTGGAGGAGCATGCATGGTATGCACAGTGCGTACAGCTGTACAGCTGCAGGCGCCACTGTGGCCACGTATCTAACCAAATTTAGCCGCACTGTCAGGAAAAGAGGAGGAGGGAGGTTAGGGTGCCCTCAGGCAGGATGAAGATGATTGGCGGGCCAGATTTGGCCCAAGGGCCGCCAATTGAGTAGCCCTGACCTACTACGACCACTGAGAAGTGAACATCTGATGGACACTTCACTCTCCCATGAGGCCACGGGAGAGGATTTGTGATCTCAAAATATACATTAATTCTTAAAACATAAATTCTTAAAATTCAAAACATCATTTAGACCCCCACATTACAACTGAACAATAATAACAATTGAAAGGTTGAAGGGAGTGAAGAGTGAAGATATTAGGAGTTGTTTTCAGAGAATACACTCAATGTATTTTTTTTTTTAAGCATAAACGTCCTTAAATTTAGATAGAATTAGACTTAAAGAAAAAACAACATATTTTCTGAAAACAGCTTTTATTGAGGTTTACCTGCACAGCTCTTACTAGCTGGCCTCTGTTACACTCACCCCCTAAACTTCACTCCCATCTGGGTCACCAGAAAAAAAAAAAAAAAAAACAGGAAGAATTAACGTACCACTCCATTGACGCGATACAACAGATGAGTCGTAAAGCATTGGACCAATCCTACTTAAGCAGTCTAAACACATTAACGCTTGTACAGGACAAGTGGATTTTTTAAAGGGGCAAATAAAAGATAATTTTACTTGCCCGACCGGACAAGTAGCCTAGCCTGATTAGAACGCCAATAACAAAAAATAACTAGGGAATCACCAAAATGCGACAACAATTCTGCATTCATTTAGTGTAGTAGCGATCGATAGTGCATAATATATAATGTATAATGTACTGCCGCTAACAAGGTTGCGCTGTTGAGGCGCTCGTGCTGCCTCTTGAGGAGAAATCGAAACAAATGAGCGCAGCAGAAACAAAGAAACTCAGTTAACATACTGCCAGTAGCGGCTCCTGACCATAAATTTAGGTAGGGCAGATTCTGGGTCTTAGCGCTAGTTTATGATAAACATTTTGTAAGCTTTATATCCTAATCGCTGAACACAGACACACTTTTGGCAGAATTCTAATGTCCTTGCGTTATTCAGCCTGAGGGTTGCGCTCTTATGATGATTGACAGACTTTAGTCACACAACAAATGCACAGCATGGCATCTTAGAATTGCCTTGGCGGTTTCTCAATTCCAAGAACACAGAGAACGGACTTGCGTTCTTGTGGAGTCCGGTCTTGCCAGGACGAACTCGGAAGGACGCAAGGACACAGAACACATCCTTGTGAGAATTGAGATGTGCTGTGATCTTGACTGTCTCAGCATATTAGTAGCGGCTAATGCACAACAATTGCAACATAACATCACAAACAAATGTCACAACCTATAATAGACTTCTATCATATTATTATAGACATTTTCATAAAATTTTATATATTTTTTATTTTACCGCGTGTATTTATGAAAATGAGTAGCCTTTGTGTTACCTATGCTTTGTCAATGTTAAGATTATTTTTTATATGTCAATAAAAATACTGCAGGCTTTCTTCAGGTTATCACTTTATTAAAATTAAGCAAAACAAACGGACAAATGTTTACATTCCCAAGCTGTCACGTATTTGCGAGCTTGTAGCGGGAATCTCACAAGTGAGAACGAGAACTTTAAAGCTTGCAGGCTTCCGTACGTCGACCACCCGCAGCGTCTTCTGGGATTTTTAACGGTTCGATTCTCTCAAGTCTGCATCCAGTGCATCCTCGATATCAAGAACACATCCGGGTACTTTCATGCGTCCTCTGTTCTTGCGTTCTTCGGTGCATTCCAAACGGGATATATCGCCCTCCGAAGGGCACTTCGGAGTGAAAAAAATCATGGCCGCCATGTTGAAGGGTAATTCCAAACCGAAGTGGCCCTCCGGAATGAAGGATTTCGAAGGGTACAACTGATGGACACTTCGGGCCCCCATGATCCTTTGCACAGGGAAGTTGTTTGATGTCACAGAATGCACAAAAGGGTATAGGAGGCTAGGAGTTTGATTTTTACCTATAAATGTATGTATAGTATTTTTCTATACTACTGTAATATTTATACTAGTTGGTGCATTATTATGGTCAAAGCAACAAAAATACTTTACAGCTGCCTTTATCAGTCCATTCAAACGTTCAAATACACAATGTATAATATGGTGCGATAAACTAAAAATAAATAAATAAACTAATGTTGCACAATATACTCATCGTTCAGAGCGTGTTTTTGGGGGGGGTCAACCAGCGTACAAAATGTGCGATGAAGGTGCCTCCGTGATTGTCTCGTTAAGATGATGCAGAAGTGCGTTCCAAAAAAAGAGTTTTTTGACCCCTACACCCTTCATCCCTTCAAAGCTCTCACTGAGGAGGGTAAACCCTTTGAAGGGATTAGGGCATAGGGATGAGCCCTTCCGAATGGAACACAGGGCTTGAGTATTGGAACTGAACTTCGACGGTTGATGATGACGTAGAGCAAGAACACAAGGATGTAAGATCGCTTAAGATTTATTGCGTCTGAATGTTGTTTTAGAATGTTACAAGTTGTGTAGAAATTCCAGTGAAGAAAACAGTCATGTCTATTCTCAGAAAAACATAACACAAACACAACAGAACTACTGTATATAAAAGCTATTCACATGAGCATGTTTAAACTAAAGGATTTATACTCTCATTAATTTAATACGCTACTCCACATAGGAAGAACAGACATGCCAACTAGTTACTGACCTGATGCAGACACATATCTGAAGCGGACTGATATCGTCTTGGCCTGGAGCGAGGTTTAGGTGAGGTAATGTCACGGGGAAATAAGCGGGGCAGCCAGAAATCTGACCAAATGGCTCTCTATGAGAGGGTGCTGCAGTTCCATTTTTCACCACAGATTTACATTTAAATTTGTGGGGCGCTGTAGAGCTGGGGAGGGCTCTGAGACTGGCTGCCCCGCTCAGTAACATAATACATGCCTGCCGAATCCATGCGCTACATTTTAATATAACCTGCTCACTTTAGGGCTTAAAATAGTCTAGAAAATCTGAAAAATATTTGTTGCAGAACACATTTATAATTTATTATTAATTCAGTGTATATAGATGTCTATGTTTGGATGAATATTTTGGTGGGGCTCTGACTGTTTTTAGCAGCGAAAACAGTCAAACAAAGATCACAGCGGAACCATAGCGCGTCAGACTCACAGCAACACTCGGTTGAACTCGCTTTCACCTAACGTTACCTCGCTGCTCTCCCCTGCCAACTTTGGTAGTCTTTGATTAAAGAAACGCCATATATCCATAGTCACTGTCACACGAGATAGCTCAGCATAGTTGTTTTAAAAAAAAATGACAGTTAATGTTAAGCGGCAGCGCTATCAGAGATTGTATATTATAGGGAGATGAGAGGGTCTGTATCTCTTACCATTGGAGAAAGCATAACGGCTAACTTAATCACGTGCGGCACCTCTCAGCCTATCGTGTAATGGCAGTGACATTAGTCGCAACATTCCCTAGTCTGCCTTCTCTTAAAAAAATATGTTTTTATCAAGCTAAAATCTACATATAGTTCCCAACAAAAGTATTGTTTAGTGTAAAACATGCTGTTGATTAATTAAATGATTAGTTATTTCCTCACAAAAGCTGTTTAATCAGCATAGTGAAGCCTCTCATCCATTGACATACATTCAAAAAACAGCCTCTGGTCTCCTTCCCTGCGTACCGCCAGGGGCGGAGTGTTAGCATTAGCCGTTACGTTTTTTTGGCTAAAGGTTGCAGGCTTGCCTTCCAGTGGCTTTGGCGCTATGCTTAGCGCCCAACCGCGCTCGCTATCGACAAATCAATCAAATCCGTTTAAAATATTTTTTTAAAAATCAGACCAAAGACATTTTTATTCAGGAGTTACACTACCAGTCAAAAGTTTGGACACGGTAAGATTTTTAATGTTTTTAAAAGAAGTTTCGTCTGCTCACCAAGGCTGCATTTATTTCATTAAAAATACAGTAAAAACAGTAATATTGTGAAATTGTCACAAATCAAGCCTCTGTGGCTCTCTCCGATCGCCGCCAGAGGTCACCGTTCACCCGAGTATTGATCTTCCCCTCTTGGACTCCATTTCCCATCATCCCGTACCTGGTGCTGATCACGCGCACACCTGTAGCCAATTTATTACTGTAAACTATTTAACCAGCACGCTCACACTCACTCACTGCGAAGTTTTGTTTTGCCATGGCTAACATTTCTGAGTGTTTATTCCTGTTTATGATATCCCTGTGTATGACCCTGGACTGTTTTTTCTGTTTACAATACATCGCTGCCTGCCTTGACCATTGTTCTCTGTCTGCCTGGATTGTTTGTTTACTGTTTGCTGCCTGCCCTGATCTACTGCCTGGTTTAAGACTACGTCTCTGCTTTGCCCTGTTTGTACCTGACACTGGTGATCGACCCCTGCCTGTGTATAATATGAAGTACCTTTTAATAAAGCTGCAAATGGATCCCAACTCTGTTGATTCAGCATTACAGAAAACTTCGCCAGAAACCGATCCAGTGGCCTTTTATCATCTGTCGTCAGAAGTCTCAGCACAAGCGAACGTCCTAACAGCTCATCAACAGCAACTGAACCGTATGACCTCGCTCACTGAGGAATTAGTCAAGACGCTGCAAAGTTTTCGTCTTCCCGCACCCGAACCAAGCCAAACGCCGGTAGCGCCCGCGCCCAACACTTCAACCATGACGATGACAACAACAAGTCCATGCCTGGCATTTCCTGAGAAGTTTGACGGATCCCCAGACAAATGTAAGGGCTTTTTACTTCAATGCTCCCTATTTGTAACACAACAACCCGCTCTATATCCCACCAAACAAAGTGTCAATCACTAGTGCGCCTCCTGAGGCCAGGGGAGTGAGATTTTTATTCACAAAACTCTTACTTGGGCTCTGGCCTCTGTTACATATGTACAGCGGCACAGTACATCATCATGCAGTAATACAGTACATATGGCTTGTGTACGTTTCAGAAAACCCCTTGCAAATATTAAATGCAAATATTGCATAACCATGCCACGGCAGGCCAGACTAAAAACCTACCCACAGCTTACCTTGTATGGCTGATGTCTGTTTTAAACAAGTCAGAGTCGGCTGGGTTTTGAATTGAAGATGTTGATAATATCATTGTAATTCTAATTATCTCTTAGTTCTCTTTCAAAAGAAAAGTGTCAAGTTGTTATGGCATCCTGTCATCTTTGTCTAAATGTGTTTCTTTCTTAAGGCCCAGTGTCCACCAAAGCGTTTTTTTCCAGCTGCTAGCATACTTTTCCAATTGTTTTCAATGGGAGCGCCGTGTTTTTTAAACGGCAGTGTAACGAGGTGCTGAGTGTCTTTTTTTTTTTTTTTTTTTTTTAAATCGGTCGCCTTGAGTTGAACAATGTTCAACTTTGAGTAAAACGCTGCGCACATCACTGTCAATTTTAGCCAGCCATCCAATCATAATGGATGAGGGGCGGGACAAATACAACACCGACTAACTGTCACAGCATTCTTGCTGTGCAAAAACACAGCAAGGCTGATGATCCAAATGCAGTATTTATTAATAGGGTAATCCACAATCGTAATCCAAATCCAGAAAAAGGTCATACCCATGGACAATCAAACCAAACAAACACAACAGGGCAATAAACATAGGTGAAAGGGTAATCCAGAACAATGGGCAGAGAATCAAAATCAAGAGACTGGAAACAAGGAAACGCTGAGAAATGCAATGTGACAAACAGCAAGACTTAGCAAAGAGTGTCTGAGAGATACATGACTTTTAAGGGCATGCTATCCTAATTAATATTATTAAGAGTTCTAATGCATGACAAAAATCACACTTAAAATAATTATTGAAAGATTATTAAAACATTAGAAAGTTGTATTATTAAAAAAAAGAAGAAAAAAAAAATCTGACAGGGTGGGCAAGCTGTCTAGGCCCACCCAGACCAACCCGCAGATCTGCCCCTATGCAAGTTTCAAAATGTGTCAGACCACACTTCATAAAGCAGCAAATGTATGTACATGGTCACAAGATGTGCATTGTAAACTGTGCAGTCAACTACTGTCATGGCAGAGCAACAGAACATCAGAAAGAAAAAGTTAATGCATGTTAATGCAAAGACATGCAAAGGCAACACCATAGTACCCCAACACTGTAACACAAGTCTGTTCAACAAAACCAAATGCAATGTTATATCCAAGCAATCTCATCTGCATACAGTACATGATGGAAAAAGATCTTCCATCAAGAGTGGTTAGGTCTACACCGATGACTGACAAAAAAGCATCTGCACAGTTCAAATGTATAAATCTGGCAGTGTGCTTGCTTTAGCAGAGAAAGAACTGTTAAACTATGGACTGAAATGTGAACTGATTTCTCCAGCTGCTCTCTGTGCACTAAATTTGCAGGAGGCTTAATATATTTAAGCTAACTGCTGGCCCAGCAAGTTAACAGTCAGTCTAAATTGCACTGTAATGTTCCTTGCTGAGAGAGCAGTGAATTTGCAAATTAGTTTAACACTTTCTTTAGTCCAGTCACCCAGCTAACACCTAGAAGAAACACATACATACAGCATGAAATCATCATTTCCTCAATATCTGGGCTAACTGACCCATCACTGAGCTCTGTTCCCTCTGGTTACTGTGCTTTTTTACAGCTCTACCAAATATCCCAGAGAAAAGAACTGGAGGTTTTGGAGATTCCAGATGTGGACTAGAATCAGTTATGATGTTGCTAAGCATCTTTTATCTGCCATTTCTCATTAAATAAATTGTTAAATGATGCAATAGCATGATTAAAAACGGAAGAGACTGGGAATCAGAATTGAGGCAAATGCTTCTCACAGTCAACTGAAAAAAGAGAAGCCTGATTTGAAAGAGATGATGATAACATTAGGGTAAGTTAACAAAACTCTACAACACACACACTTGGATAATATCAGATGTGCATTCATACAGTAGTTACTTTCCCATTTGCTATGACCACAATCGTTCAAAGTTGCAAATCACAAATGCTAACAAAAAAAGTTGCAAAAAAGATACTAATTTAAGGTGCTTTACTTGATATATCTCTTTTTTCTGTCATCTGTCAGTCAAACTAAATTCAAAATTACGATATGGCCTATAGGGCACTTCTCAATTCGCAAAAGGCTGCAATTTAAAAAAAGTACACCGTCTGCTGCTCTGTATGTTTCAGAGTGAGGCATGGCACCAGTAGTGTAAAGTATTTGAGTAAATGTACTTATTTAAGTATGTTTTTTGCTACTTTGTACAACTGCATATTAATGATTAATTAGCATATTATTTTAACTGACGACAACCTTTATTCATTACATTTAGC
The DNA here is from genome assembly GCA_037950665.1 of Hypophthalmichthys nobilis. Taxonomy (NCBI): domain Eukaryota; kingdom Metazoa; phylum Chordata; class Actinopteri; order Cypriniformes; family Xenocyprididae; genus Hypophthalmichthys; species Hypophthalmichthys nobilis. The sequence goes on along the minus strand of CM075491.1, from coordinate 22,792,101 downwards.
AAGGCACACTAACTTTTCTGCAGCTCTTTGTTTCTGCTACGGAAAAGGTGATAGTGCCATCTACAGGGTACTGAATGTAGTAGATATTGTGTTTGGACTTGTCAACAAGGCTACTCCTTCTGAATGTATTAGCAGTTTGCCAAATAACAAATGTTCATACATGAGATTAGTGCAGCAGTTTAACCTAATACTGTTTTATCCATGTTACAGTGAAGAAGGCCTTTTGATATTGTTTTAATTGTGTCCTTTTTGAGCATTTGAACTTAAAGGGATAGTCTGTCATTTACTCACCCTCAAGCTGTTCCAAACCTGTGTGAATTTCTTTCTTCTGCTGAACACAAAAGAAATATTTTGAAGAATGTTGGTAACCAAACAGTTGATGGGCCCCAATGACTTTCATAGTATTTTTTTTTTTTTTTTTTTCAAGGATGCTGAGGATATTGATCCTTTTCCACCACCACCTGAAACTGAAGAAAGACCCGAGCTCAATCCAAATGCTTCTATTGCAGAGCTTGCAACAATGGAGACATGACTGGAATACTGGATTTAAAGAACAATGTAAAGAGTATCTAGACAGAGTATCTCGACCTCTTTCTGATTATGAAATATTAGCTTCTCTTACCAAAAGACTGGTGGGTAGATGAAAAAAGAAATGTTCACATGTTGAAACAGTTTAAAGAGGTTTTCTCATGTTCATTCTTAGGATTATGAGGATGTAACAGCTAAACGCCTGGTAGAAAGGAAACAAGGGGCACAAGAAAACATATTGTAACATATGTAACAATGTAATGTTTTCGATTAACTAAATGCATCTTATATGTAATTGATTTCAAATATATCACAGATCAAGTTCATATTAAATGCAATTAGTTGAACTTAAGAGTGATTTTTTTAACCACTTAAGTGGGACTTTAATACATCTTTATGTACTTTCATAATTGCTTAAAATAGAGTTAAGGTGTACTGCACAATGTACTGACAAGCAATTAATTTGAACTAAAATATACTTTAATGTCAGTTAACAATACACGTGAGTTTGAATTAAATGTAATGTTTTCGACCACCTAAATGCATATTATTTGTAATTTATTTCAAATATATCACAGTTTAAATTGATATTAAATGCAATTAGCTGAACTTTTCAGTGATTTTTTTTTTTTCACTTAAGCGGGACTTTAGTAAGTTTTTATATGTACGCTGAAATATTGTAAAAAGTGTACTTTTGAATGTACTGACAAGCAATTAATGTGAACTAAAATATACTTTAATGTCATTTACATGTACACTATTAAATAATTAAATATATATGTAATTATATTTTTCTAATAATGAAGTTGCAATTTAGTATCTTTAAAATTTTAATTTGAAAAAAATCTTAATTACCTAGTTACAATCAACTCAAATGTAAAATTGTAACCCTCTAGATTTATTGAAAAAACCACGTGGAACACGAAAGCACTGCACTGTGCACATCAACTGTGTAGAAGACTGACATGGAAGAGAAGAGATTGTTGAATAAAGTCATTATTTTTGTTTTGTTTTTGTGCACAAAAAGTATTGTTGACTCATAAAATTAAGGTTGTTGTCACATGGACTATTTTAACAATGTCTTTAGTATGTTTCTGGGACAGTAATTAAATTGCTGTCTATGGAGCTCTTGGATTTCATCAAAAATATCTTAATTTGTGTTCTGAAGATGAACGAAGGTCTTACAGGTTTGGAACGACATGAGGGTGAGTAATTAATGACAGAATTTTCATTTTTGGGTGTAATGGCTTGTAATGTGTGATAAGGGTGAGATGTTTGGGCAACAATTCATGACAAAACTTCATAACATCACCTCATCAATACAGGGTTGTGATTCCATAGAGCTTGACTTGCACTGTATCTCCAAAAACAAATCTGTACTTATCCTGAAAAGTGAATAAACTCCAGATAAGCACAAAAATATTACAAACACATAGCAATTTTGTATGTCGCCCTTATCTGACACACCTACTTCAGGTCTTGCAGCAAAGAGTATAGAACCCAAGAGGCGACACTCTGACTTTTTGGGCAACAGTCACTAGATGGCGCTCTGGTAGCGCGGCCGCCATTATGGGGTGAAAATACTAACTGGACCATAGAATCCTTCACATCTTACCCACCCAAAATCGGCGAATTTCACAACCAAATCAGAAGCGCAATAGAACATTTTTCAAATGAAATCATCAGTAAATTTTATGGCACCTACAGTTGTATTGTCTTATATATGTTTTATTTTACCAGTTGTGGAATCCAACCATTACACATCTGAGGTAACGTAGTTAGCCTATTTTATTGAGTATTTCCATTTTATGCAACTTTACACATTTATAATAGTAAAATAATTAATAAATTAAAGATCATCATGTTTGCAGCGAACAATATATTTCAGACCTAGTGGAGTAATAGTAATAATAGTATCACTCCACTAGGTCTGAATTGAAATAGGCTATATTGTACGTTTTAATGGATCACGCTACAAACATAACGATCTTATGAACATGAACGAATAATGCATTGCGGTGTCCGTTATCGCATAATTCCCGCTTTTGGACACTTTTGCTTTAACGGACATATGCAAAATCAAGCTGTTATTCATATATTTATTTTCCAACATTCCCATTTTTTCTGACGCATGTCCTTAATTTAATTTCATATGTTGGTATTAATTCAGTGTTTATAAGCCCAATGCTAATACTATCTTCTAAAGAATTTTAACCCAAACTGACTGGGTTTCTAGAGAGCAAAAAGGTTTTGTGAAAAAAGTGGAAGTCTGTAAAATAAACTGTTAAAAGGATTTGATGATCAATAGTGATAGTATTTTATTCTGTGTTGTCATAATTCAAGTTTGATTTCAGCTTTAATGTACGTTTTTTTTTTTTTAACAAAGCAGCTGATATTGCCATAGAAGCTAGTGGACCGACGAGTCGCTTTCACCCCAAAATGGCGGAAACGCAGGACTGCTGCTGGGCTCCGGTGTTGTAATGGAACGTTCTATTGAGTTTCGCTTCTTGTTAGTGTATATTCTTTGGTTATATTATTAATCACCCTGATGCTCCCAAGCTTTATAATTGTAGTAACTTCCGTGATGTACTACTGATAATTCGCTACGCCATGACGCACTACGCTACTTCCTACTTTATACGTCGCGCAAGATGCGCTTTAGACGTAAGTAGAATGGCTGGAAGCTAGTTATTTTACTTTATAACATGGTAAATATAGATATTTTTCTTACACAAATGCATCACCTTGCTTTAGAAGGCCCTTATTAACCCGGAGCCATGTGTGGAGTACGTTTATGATGGATGGATGCACTTTTTTGAGTTTCAAACGGTTTCCGTGCACTGCCATTATAAACCTTGGGAGAATTAGGGTGTTTATTGATATAACTCCAATTGTATTCATCCGAAAGAAGAAAGTCATATACACATAGGATGGCTTGAGGGTGAGTAAATCATGGAGTAATTTTCATTTTAAAGTGAATTCATCCTTTAATTAATACACCTCCCGAGTACGTCTTTCCTACTATCTGCGATTAAACTAAATACATGGTGAAAACCGCACAAATGGCAAGCCTAAATTCAAAAATAAAGAAAGCATATATTGAGATATACTTACTTGACCCATTATTCCCATCATCATGAGGTGGTATTTTTGGCGCATATGCATTAATCAATTAGTTAATTAATTTTGTGCATGATTAAATGTCATTTCAGGTTTTCCATTTCTGTGCAAGTTGAAGTGGTTGTAACTCATCTTATTGTGTTGTCTGTTAGTTGATAGAACTTGACTCATTCACCTAACTAAAAGTCAATCATTTTTACAGTGTAGTGTAAACTTAAACGTAAATGTATTTAACTGAATTTGAATGCAAATTAATTTTGTTTAATTTGTTGAACTTTTGCTTGCAATTAAATGTGTGCTTAAGCAATTTAGAACAACATAATGATATTGAAAGTATTCTATACAGATGTATAGGCCTACAGTACATTACAAGTACAAAAACAGTACTTCTCTCATAAATGACACTTTATGTCAAAAATTATGTAGATAACTGACACTTGTAGTTGAGTTCATAGAGCAGGAGCTGGTGATGAAAATTTAAACTGGAGTAGATAAGCTTTGAAGTTTAGAAGAAAAATACATTTCAAGTGCATTAAGGCTTTAAGTATATACTGAAGACTAAACAAATTTATAATACATTAACAAATGCAATTTTGGACAACACACAAGTTGAAATTAAAATAAATTATTTTAGTGTATTAGTCAATATATCAAAGTGTACTTCTTTAAAGCACTACAAAACATGTATGTTTAAGAAGTGCACTTCAGTGTGTTAAGAAATATTGTCATAATAAACTTGTGGCTATTGAATTTCCTACAACTGCTCCAGATTCAGAGGAATCTGGTGATTGTATTAGCATTTGGAGTGAATTCATCACAAGTGAGAGTATTATTTGTTTAAACAGCTTTGGACATCATTTGGATATTAATGGACTATATACCATCAGATAACACTCCAGCACACATCAGTTCTTACATTGTTAAACTGTGAAAACCTGATGCACTTTTCATATAATGGGCTATTCATTACATTGCTTTGTTTAATGAAATTTTTTTATTTTATGTATTAATAATTTTTGCTCTTTTTTGCTTGCTATGTATTAACAAATTTTGCTCTGTGTTTATGTGCATAATAATAGTGGAAAACCAAGGTGGTGATGATGGTGGGAGGAGCCAGGAGCAGAAGTAACCAGGTGAAGTAGCCAGAGGACAGCTAGGATGAGAGACCACGGCGGAGGGAGGAGCCATAGTGGAGACTTGACGCTGCCGACACCCAGGGGACGACTGATGGAGATGGAGCCATGGAAGTTGAGCCCTTGGCAGTGGGCACAGATGGAGAACAGATGGGACCGGGAGATACCGATGGTCCTGGAGGCTGAGGAAGAGCTGCAGCGACAAGCGTCCGAGGTGGAGCCAGAGTGCCTGAGGCAAAGCCGGTGAGACTGAGGACCAAGGCGGAGTCAGAGGGAAGGTGGAGCCTGGTGGAGCCAAAGTATAGCGGATGGCTCATAAGTCTGTGGCACAGGCAGACATTCAACAGAATGTCTATATCAATTCTTCAGAATAATCATATTTAACAGAGGCTCACCCTCAGTGGTGGGATTGTGGTCAGGGTGTTCCTCAATTCCCTCATATTCCACCAAAAGTCCCACAGCGATACACGGTGGAGCTGGCTCACACACCTGGTCAGACTCACATTGGGGCTCGGGCTCTGGGGCGATGGTAGGCTCTGTTTTTGTCTCAGGCTCTGGCTCGTTCATCATGGCAGGCGTGAGCTCCCAGTCTGTGGTGGGCTCTGGCTTAATGTCCATGCATTGGGGTGATGGCTGGCTGGGTCCACTGGAGGATTTTGGGCAGGCAGGGTTGGGACAAGTATAGCTGGTTGAGAGCAGGCTTTCTCCTCAACAATTAGTGAAGAACCAGCCACACACAGTGTGTAATCGATGTATTCAAATAATAATTCAAATAATGAGCAGTTGTCATACCCCACAAGTGACTCAAAGTAAAACACAACAATACTGGACAATGAATAGAAGGGAAAGAGGAACTTAAATACACAATGTTAATGAACTCAAAGACTAACAGGTGTGATCGTTAATGAATATCCATGGTGACAAACGACTGGTGGGAACAAAGGAACATAGGAAACAGGTAACTAAGCAGACAGAGTGAAAACAAAACCAAAATAGAACAAAACAGAATGTTCATGTGACAATAATACAGTTAACTTTCCATACCTGTTACACTGGCTACACTGTAAGCATTCTTATTTAATTTTACACACCTATAACTTGAATGTTGTAATTTGCTGTTGCAGTGTTGACAGACTATAGTGGGAACATTCAGGTTTAAACATCTTAGTTGATAATAATGGGAATTGCTTTTGTTCCTGTTTTTTTCTTTTCATTAAATGGTCTTGTTTGTTGTGTTACACACTTGCTGTGCAGTCAAAGTGTTATAGAAAGGAAGAGAAATCAGTTTATTCAGATTTTTTTCAGATACTCAGATTTCTCAGGACAACTGTCTGTCTGGTCTGAATCACAACTATATAATAGGCTAAACAAATTCACTGATGAGACTCAACCCTTCAATCTGGACTGCAATGTGAAAACAACAGACAACTGCAAAATATTAATGAAGAAACAACTTTGAGGTGAACTCTTGATAAATCTAAATAATTCTCAGCCTTCACAGATGTCTGTGTAACCTCTTCGGGTGATTTAGGGGTTAACTCACAGTAAAAGGTGTAAAATGACCGTAAATAGGCAATTTCTGCAGATGAACACTATGTTTATTAACAACCAGCAACGCACTACACAGTCAACATCATGACCCCGAACGTCCTCTCAAGACTTCCTTCAACTTTTGTGTGACATGAGATGTCGTTGTGGAAGGTAAGTGCAGTATCTCCAGAAATCTGGAATAGCAGTCGGACACGATTAGGTAATTCTGTCCATTATGTTCACAAAGATCAGCTGCAATCCTTTTCCAGGGTCGTTCTGGGAGTGGTGTGGAGATCAGGGGCTCTTTCTGCTGTGTATTTCTCAATTCACGGCATATCTGACATGACAGCACTGTGTTCTTTATGTCAGCTGAAATTCCTGTGCTCTCTCTCTAGACTTTGTAAGGCCCTCGTGACCTTCGTGAATCTTTTCCAGAATCTCCTTTCTCATCGCCCTTGGCACAACGATTCTCCTTCCCTTGATCACTAAACCCTCATGCTCTGGAAGCTCCGTTTTTGCAACCGTGTACTCTCTGGCTGCTACCGGAACTTGGCTCCTGTGTTGTGGCCATCCAGCTCTGATCAGCTTGATTATGGCTTGCAACTCACCATCCGTTGTAGTGGCATTTCTGATACAGTCGATTTTATGGGGCATTGCAGGTATACCTTGTATTACTGCATCCACATAGCACTCCACATCAGCATGTGATTCTGTTTCTTTAGTAATAGCAGTTTGTGGGCTCCTGGACAGTGTATCTGCAACGACAAGCGTCTTGCCTGGTGCATACTCTGCTTTGGGCTTAAACCGCATTAAACGCATCAAAAGTCTCTGGCACCGTACTGGAACATTGTCAAGACTCCTGTTGTTGATAAGAGGAACAAGTGGCTTATGATCTGTATGTCGTCCATGAAGACCTCTACCCCCTCCAGCCCTTGAAGCGTCTCCTGCATTTTCCTATGGAAGATCTCTGGAGCGCTCGAGATCCCGAAGGGAAGCCTCCTGAAACAATATCTCCCAAATGGCGTGATAAAGGTGGTAAGTCTGCAGCTATCTGGATGGAGAGGGATCTGCCAGAATCCGCTGGCTGCGTCTAAGGAGGAGAAAACTTTAGCACCGCTCAGTTTAGCAATAATCTCATCTGCAGTAGGTAGCACGAAATGTTTTTGTTTTACTGCTTCATTTAGTCTTTTGAGATCCACGCAAATGCATGCTTTGCCGTTTTTTTTTTTCAAAACGGGAACCATTGGCGCACACCATTCAGTTGGTTGTGTCACCCGCTCTATGACACCATTTTTCTCCATCCTCTGCAACTCTTTCACCTTTTGCAGCATTGGTATTGGAACATGCCTTGCAGTGTGTACTGCACATGGCAGCGCTGAGTCGTTTAACTGAATTTTGACAGGGCACCAAACGCATCATAGTGCTCAGAGGCCACTCTGTTTGCCTCCTCCACACAAGGTTGATGTCAGCTGATAGTGTCCGACTCAGCAGGTTATTGACATTGTATCCACGGACCACATAGGCAGAAAATGGGTATGACTGTCCTTTGTACACTGCAGTGGCTCGGAACTGACCCAGGCAGGCTAGCTTTCGCCCAGGGCTATCCAGTGTAACATTGGCTGGCTCTAGTGCCTTTGCTGGGACTAGTTTGTTGAAAGTCTCTTCTGCCACAATGTTTACGTCAGCCTGTCACAGAGGCGAACTCCGTGATACCCTCCTCTGACCATCGGAGGGAGCCCTCGCCTGAATACTAACACACGCACCTGCACTACATTACCCACAATCCCGTGCCTTGGACTAATTATCACGCCAGCTGTTTCCCATAACCCGGACTATAAAAGACTCTCAGTCACCTTCATGCTTTGTGAAGTCTTGTATTGCCACAGTGTACATTTCTGAGTGTTTTTCCCTGCTGATTGTCTGTTACTGAACCTGCTGTTACCCGTTTACGATTCTCTGCTGCCAGCCTTTGATCCCTGCCTTGTTTACCGTTCTGTGAGTGTTATCTGCCTGCCCTGACTTCTGCCTGTTTACTGACTACGATTCTGCCTGATCCTTACTGTACCTGTTTGCTCCTGACTTACCCTGCCTGTACGACTACGCTCTATTACAATAAAGCATGCAAATGGATCCCAACGCCTGTGACGAATCATTACACAGCCCCTGTATCTATTTTGAATTTTACAGGGGTCGCTCCAATCAGGAGCTGCACCATCCACTGCTCTTCTAGTTCATTTACATTGTAAACTGAACCCAGAAAGTATGAAGGTTGGTCAGAACATTCAGTGACTTCTCTCACTGACCTGCTACTGTGGCATACTCTGGCCCAGTGTCCGATTTTGTGGCATTTGTGGCATTTACCCTTCTTTGCAGGGCAGCGCTCATCACTTGCATGCACAGCATTTCCACAATGTCCACATTTTCCATGACTGTCAGCTCGGATTTTGTCTTTAGGTTTGCGCTGTCCCCTCACAGGTTGCTTACTTGTGCCGACAACTGCTCTGACCATGCTCACAGTCTCGCCTTGCATGCTGACTTGTGTGGCCTCCTCCGATTGACGAACAGTCTGGATTGTTTGTGCTAGTGTGAGATCAGTGATCAACTGCAGCCTCCGAGAGAGATCTTTATCCAAGATGCCGACCACGATGCGGTCTCGAAGTGTTTCGTCTCTCATGGCGCCAAACTCACAGTGCTCGGACAGCTCGTACAGCGCTCTGATGAATGCTTCTGCTCTTTCGCCGGGTTGTTGCAGTCGGCTTATCGAAGGAAAAACTTGATGGTGGATTAAACTTTGCCATTTTCGTCACTTCTGTCACCATGTAAAATGACCGTAAATAGGCAATTTCTGCAGATGAACACTACGTTTATTAACAACGAGCAACGCACTACATGGTCAACATACGTCCTCTCAAGACAATTAAATTAATTTGAAGTGGAGACTTTAAATGCAAAAAAAAAATAATTTCTCCAAAATAAATTAAATTGTATATGACTCCTGTATTGTATTTGACCCCCTTCTTTTTCTATATGACCTTATTTATGCCAATATTAACTCTTTATTAGCTTTATTAGCTCTTTAAAGATAAGCGTCTCTCATCGTTTCACGGCTGGCTCGCCATCTTCACACGATGAACATTTGAACCATGTATACATTTACTTATATAAAACGGGAACATTTTTTTCTCTCAAAACACATAAATACATCATTGAATCACCACATTTCAATGTGTATACAAAAATAGACATTTTAACTCACCGATTCCCTTGTGTATTAATGATATTTTTTTTTCTTTCAGGTTTTTACCGGATGACGTAACAATGGCCTACTCCATTGGATATCAGCGCGACAATGGTCACACGGATCAACAGAATAAAGGTAAGTTCTTCCAAAAACTACTACATTTTGTTTCTCAACAAAATATCGACAAAATAACTTAATACTTAATAACGCTATATGTTCCTTGCAGGTGTATTTCCCAATAAAATCGAATAAATCAAGATTTTGCGCAGCTTCTAGCTCACGCTTCTCTTCTCGTGCTCTCTCTATATTTCCTCTTTGAGCAGCTTCTCTAGGGGGTGAAGTCAGCTTGACCTAATTACACTCAATTGGTTGCTCACCTGCGCAGCACAAACCAAGAGCTTAAAATGGAATAATGATTTACTGCAATTATTTACATATTTCCTAATTTTATAAATAAACCATATTTAATGTGAAATATTTTGTATCCCATCTTTTATCTTATTATTTTTCTTTACATTCCTTGGTTATTTAGTCCAACTGTTTTCAAAAAACGGACTCAGACTACAAATGTTTTTGAGCCTGGGTTACGTATGGCTCAATGCTGTGAATGTTCAAGGAGAATCATCTCTCACTCCTGCAGTATGTCACATTTCTGTCCTTTTATAACTTACTCAGTTCAAATACTTAAGTATTACCGTGTGTCAAAACCAGGATATCAGTTAAATGCACTGCAGTGACTCTCACATACTTATGTTAGCATAACTTATTTAAAAGGTGCGTCATATTAGCAAATTTCAGTGGCATTTTGTATGCAAAAAATATCCATTGTCCATTGTCAATAGCATAGTGATGTATAAAGCACAGCTCACAAATTAAAACCAAGCAGCTTTGTTGGTCTGCACAGCGACTTCATGTGACTAACTTGACACAAGTGTTACGGCCCAGAGTGTTATTTTTATATTTGTCCACTAGGCAATGTTGTTCCGTGGTTTTCCCTCTCTTCCAGAGCGAGCGAGCGTCAGGTACAGGTGTGGAGTGTTGCCTGTGATTGGCGTTTGGGTTTAAAAGATGGAGATTCAGAGAGCAGTGGTGTTGTCTGGACTAGGCTGCCTTTCATCTTCCCTCTCCAGCCTGGATTGTTTTCTTTTTGTGTCTTTCTTTATACTTATAAACATTTAATCAAGAATTCCTGATTCCTATTGGAATGACTAAAACAATGATGTTAAAGGGTCGTAATAAGGTTTCATAAAGTTTCGTAATAAGGTTCATTCATAAATCCTCCAAATCACTAGGTTTGCCAGGATGCTGAAGCTTCATATCTTGAATTAAAAAATAATAATAATATGATCATATTATTCTATGATCATAATGAAGAAAGGGTGAAATAAAAAATGCCTATATTGTCTGTTAGTACAAAGCTATTACGTGGTCATGTGACAAGAAAAACATACAACAGAAAAATGACATCACAGATGGGATAGTCATGACAAGAGCTGTGTCCCAAATGACATACTATACACTATGCAGTCTGATGATTGCCTTCCCTCTCCAGTACATAATTAAAGCTGTGACAGTAGAGGTCATGAAGTGTTCAACATTCCACACTTTGTTTTTTTGTTTTGTTTTTTTGATTAATTAAGTGCATCATCCGAGAATTTGAAGGGCACTTTTTCTTTTTGGAATTCTGAGTGTGAACACAGTAATCACGCTGTTTGCACTAAAAAACGGCATATAGTAGTAATGCACAAGTACGCAATTTAGAACACACCTAGGGTCAGTTATTAGGCCACGTTTACACAGCAACAGAATACAGTTGTCATATATTTGAGTCCTTAATTAGGTTATGTTCACACACAGTTTGGTTATTTACAGGTGTGACAACCGCATTCAACTGATCTCACACTCATACATTTTTAGGACTCACAACCAGGGCCGGCTATGCATGGGCAGGGGTGAGCTGCGACACCCCAACTAAAATATATAAGATTTGCATTAGAATAACTTTCCCAGATTTAACTTGAGATAGGCTAACTGAAATATTCAAGTTGTCACTTCACATTTTCAGTTGACTAAAGGTAACATTTCATAGCAGCAAGAACACTTTAAGTTAAAACATTATTTTATAGTTTACAGAATGCAATTTTTCATCTTCAGAACAAAATTAATACATTTTAACTTACAATGTTACAAAATAAAAGGAACATCAAATTAAGATGTGTAATCAAGAAAAAAAATAGACAAAATTACAAAAATAAAGATGAATTTTTGTTTGACAGGTAATGCATCTGATTCTTACCATATAGCGTACCAAAAGTAATAAAATTATTTTATATACAATTTAATAATTTGGATATAATAGATTTAAAGCACCTTTGAATATTACAGAGAAACATTGCTTTAACCGGAGCAACACCATGAACGTGGATGCTGTGTATAGGCTAATTCTGTCATGTGACACCACATTTATTTGAATTAATGCCCTTTTTCTCAACAAAAAGTGTTTCCAAAGTCCAAACTAATTTTTGCAACATTTGAAGTATCGATATAGAATTTATGCACTAAAGGGGAAAAGATTGTGTCAAAACTTGATCCTAGTCCCAGACAAAAACTCAGTGCCATAGTTTTGTTTCAAGATGCACACCAGTAATGTTTTTTTTTTTTTTTCTCTCTCTCTCTAAGGCACGTTTATTAAAGCTACTTAAATGTCCCAGTTTAACTAAGGCCCAAATCCTGGCTTAATCTAAGCCCTGTCTAACCAGGCCCTTGAGTCAAGCAATAAATAAATAAATAGAAACCTAGTGAAAATAGTTCAATAAAAAAAAACAAATATATGTGTGTGTGTTATAATCAAAAACATGAATAGAAAGATATTATATTCTAGGAACATGATCCACGTCCAGTAGTGCTTCTCATATATTCAAATATTTTATGCGTATTTAGATCTTTTTCATTTATTGAACAGAAAATGGTATAAATTTTTAGTGAGTATTCAGTTTTAGTGAGCCAGTATTCCATTCTGAAAATGCTTAATGGCTTTAGTGCCATCTAGTGGAAACCATGCCATTAAAATACTTATTAAAATATAAAAAGTGCAGCATTTAAAAACTGCATTATATATATATATATATCTATATATCTCTATATATATATATATATATATATATATATATATTGCAACTCCATTGTATGAGTACATAAAAGTAATAATTTTACATTTAAATCTACTTCTCAAAATAAATAGGAATAAAAACAAGCACTTTTTTCTTGCAGCTGAAGAGTGAAAAAAATCAATTGAAACGTTAACAGAGGCAGCATTTAGGTTGCAACCACAAAGAAATGCGCCTGACTCTGGCCTGCCACTTGTTCTTGTGAAATAAAGTGTGCATTTGAGTTGCTTGCAGCAGGTCTTGATCTCTGTCAGCTCTTTGTTGTGGCTTGTGCACAGCAGCAGCAGCAGCAGCAGCGGCGGCAACGGAAACTGTCTGAAGATCATGTGCTATACTTTGGCATGTCAGCAGCAGTGCGGCCCTGCTCTTTGCGTCAGGAAGGAAGGCTGATGTCTGAAGTCCAAAGTGTCCAAGTTTGTGGTTTTGTATTACCCAAAATACTGAGCACATGAATTACAGCAGTCAATGAACCTCAAAGAAAGGCAAGTAAATTGTACGTAAAAATTTATTTAGCATAATTTAAAATAATTTCACGGTTAGTTCATTTATACAAATTTATTTTGGTTACAAAAAGGCAATTTTGACAAAATCGAGTTCCCAGTGTATAAATGTAGTACCACATACCATAGACACACAGACCGTATGCAGCGTGAAGCTCACTGCCTGCTTATGACAGTGCACTACGCTGAAAGGATGAAACAGAAACCAGTCACAATCACTCGTCATTCACCACTGCACACGCCGTCACACCTAATAGTGATATCAAGGTTTGCACAGATTTCATTTCCGAGAGCATTTCCCTTACATATTTCATCTTGGCAACAACACAGTGATGCTTACATAGAGTTCAGCAACACTCAATTTAAATCAAAATAAGGAATGAATAGCTGAGACATACTCCTGGATTTAATGACAGAAAGAAACATCACTGCGATTGGTGTCAGGTGTGACTCAAACGTCCAGTTATTCCACAATAAATCTTTGTATCCAAAGGCACTCTTTGGCCATGTTTGTCAGGCAATTAAGAAAAAGCAAAAAGTTCAAAAATTTAAAAAGGCAAGGCAGTTTAAAAATCAGTTATAAAATATTGTCTAACATTTTAAATTGAGTCACAGGTTTCCACGGCGTCTGTTTTCACACCACACTGCCATTCAATGTCAGTTTTGCAAAATGTTTAACCACGGCTTTTTCCAGTTATAAAAGCTAATCACATATCAGCACATGCAAAGGTCTTATTCAGCCAAGTACAATCACACATTATATCTCCATAATGCCTGCAGTTCACTGACTGCCTGCTACCATTATTTTAACTGCGTTGAGATGAACGAAAAAACACTTATGACAACAACGAAAACAGTCTAATTTCTTGAAAGGTTCATGTATGTGAGATGAGGATATTGAAATACAGTGGCCAGTGTTACATCACAGACAACATTTGGCCACTTACTGAACATAAGAACAAAAAACCTTGGTTGATCATAACAATAAAATGCCTAAAACCAAAAAAACATCCTTGAAAGAAACATTTATAATTGTATGTATACGTTGTACACAGTTTTGAGTGCTTCTTTAATGCGTGACAGTAGCGAGTGGCACTCGTCTTAGCACAGGGTTTGTACTATGGACCCAGCAGATCACGCATGCCTGCTGCTCAGTCTTTGGGCTTAAAAGACAAATCACCATTTTTGTCACACAGTGTAGCGAGAACGAGCCGTTCGCTGGGGTTGAGGAACGAGGCGTTGACTAAAAACAAATGACGGATGACTCTTGTGGAGCGTTATATAGCAAGTCAGGCTGAAACCTAAAAAACCAAACTGACGTGGTAGATAAGGCTGACTCAAACTTAAGGCTTTATCGTGAATTACAGTACGGCATGCAGAGGAACCTGACTGACAATCTCTTTTGAAGAAAATATGGGCTGCTGCCCAAATCTGCTATCTTGACAACAGTACTAATATAATACTTGTTTAGCAGCGGGATGAAACCCTTTAAAGAAGCACATAAGGCACAATTCTCAGGATCATGGGTTAATCTCAAAAACACCATTAAGAAATTTCAGGGTCATATTTAACCCCAAAATCACAAGTAAAAAATAAGTTTTGCATTAAAAAATTTTGGACCATTAAGACGTTTTGCACTTGTAAAATATAACTGGAAATGTACAGCATGATAGTATTTGTTGCACCATCTTAAAAAACAAATCAGCCATTGTGTCTGGACAGGAAGATTTTCTTCATTCTTGCGTTACAGGAAATGACTTTTTTGTGCCTAAATATCTTTTTAAAAAAATCTGAACTCTCCTAAAAAGCTTTAATTTCTTTATGAAAATTTTTTGGAGTGAAATAAATCCTGCAGTTTTCTACATGAAATTCATCATCGCAACCCAAACAATCCTCTTATTTTTTTCAACCCGTCTAAATATTACTTTTGAGATGACTGAACAGGTACGAATAAAACACACTGTGTGTGTTAGGCGGAAACAAATAATTTCCAAGGCACATCAAAGATTTGGCTGTGAAACATCCCACAAAAGGACTACAAACGTAAAGTCTGACGTGTCGACCTCATTCAGTCTTCATTATATTGCACATTTATCAGAACGCACAGGACACCGCAAGTCAAGGCAGTATTAAAGCCACAATCCTGCTCTACACACTCCTGACGGACACGGACAATTGTCAATCTATCTGCTAATGTATCTTTCATTAAGTGGACCTGGTAATAAACCGTTATTAATCATCAGAACAATAGGCAAGCAACTGCGACAGACTGATTTACAAGTAATGTGAAGGAATGAGATGTGAACATGTCAGCAAATTCAAAATCAGTGAGCCAGAGGAAGTCCTTAAAGAGCAAGAAAAGAGGCCAAGATGAGAAGAGATGGACACAAACACCAGGATCGCCCCCTGCACAGCTTGTTTACAAGTTCATATCCGTCGGCAGCCCCCAATGCACGGCCGACTATAAGAGCACACACTTCTTGGTATTCTTTTTGGTAACAGGGTAGAGCACTGCACGAACAGCTTCCACGAACACCTCCCGCACACCCTCCTGGAGGAGCGCAGAGCATTCCAGGTACTTCACGGCGCCGATCTGTTTGGCCAGCGCGCCGCCCTGCTGATTGGTAGTGGGCGCGAGCCCTTGCTCCTTCAGCTTCTTAACCGTTTCCGTATCTGAACGCAGATCCCTCTTGGTGCCCACAAGAAGGATGGGCACATTGGGACAGTGGTGAGACACCTCCGGGTGCCACTTGTGGCGAACGTTGGCGAATGATGAAGGGCTTCCGATTGAGAAGCAAATAATGAAGACGTTCGTTTGTGGGTAGGACAGCGTGCGCAGACGGTCATACTCCTCCTGCCCTGCTGTGTCCCAAAGGTTGAGGCTGACCGTACGGCCATCGACGCTCATCTGAGCGCTATAGTTGTCAAACACAGTGGGGATGTACTCCTCGGGAAAGGCGTTTGTCGTGTAAGAAATAAGGAGGCACGTCTTGCCTACCGCCCCGTCACCCACCACAACACACTTAATGGTCTGCATTCTGCGTCCACACGGGCAGCGGCACCTGCAATCAAGTCAAGGATGATTCTTTAAGACAGAGAAGCAGGTCCTGCTTAACAAAAGGCCTAATACATTTTGCACTTTGCAAAATAAAAATAAAATGTGAAAACCACAGTTTCTACCAAAATAAGTACAAAACGACTGGAAATGTGGTATCAGCAATACTGTCAAAAAAAAAAAGACATTAGGCAAACTGATTCTGACTGCTGACCTTATGTTATCTTTCAGTCATTTTGACTCAGAGGAACAAAAAAATGCTTTAACAAAAAAATCTCTTATGCTTTGTTATTACCAAAATTTATTTACTATACTTAGGCCCAAATTAGCAGAGGTTTTGAATACTTCTTTTTGAATCTGATTGATTGTAGGCCTCATTGATCTGAGCTCATGCACCTCAGTTTTTTTTTTGTTTTTTTGAAAATGAATTAGCTTGAGAGAACTTTTTTCACTCAAAAACTGAGATGCATGAGCTCAGATCAATAAGGCATACGATCAATCAGATCCCAACCTCTGCTAATTTAAAGAAAATAAGTTGATAAAAAATATTAAATTCGATATTTGGTAATAACAAAGCATAATGAGAGATTTAGAAGCGATTTTTAAAAAACTGGCCATTTTTGACAGGGAACACCAAATTAGGTGAAGGATTTTCAGCACAGCACAAGGATAAAAAAAAAAACACATTAATCTTTTTACAGTACGGATAAACCAAGTAACTGTGGTATTGCCTGGCAGAAACAATTTTTCTATGAGCTGTAAATCACTTTTGTGCATGTATTCATAATTTATCATAAAGAATTGATAGAAATCAAAGATTTTAAAATGAGGAAATCAAAATGACCTTGCGTTTCTTATCAGAGTCAACACATTCTGAAGAAAGTTTACAGGATCCCCACAGCTATCATAATTTGAAACTGATCCCAAAGCATCTTGATTGAATCAAAACTATCTTTAGGACTGATTCCGAATAATGAATCCAATAAAAATCCTGTCACATTTCATTCCTTTAAGGATTTTTTTTTTTTTTTTTTTTTTTTTGGCAAGGGACAGGGAATCAGAAACCGGAGCACTAAATCCCCTTCAAAACCTGCTAACTTACTACTAACTCTTAGGTTAGTAAAGTGGCATCATCTCTCTAAAACTGACATACTATTATTGCGGAAGCGGCTAATGCTAACCGTTAGATTAGCTATCGAAAAGTTAATAAGTCGATTAAAAAGTCTCATATTCATATTCAAGTTTTTTTTTTTTTTTTAATTAACACACCAGCACATGTTGTTAACGATGTGTTAATACTAGAGAGGTGAACACTTCCTTCATTTTGAAAACAGCTTAGACTGTGACATTGCTTAGCTGCTATTAGCAGTGCAGTGACTGTCTCAACACCCATCTACACTTCACACGACGATAAAGTACTACAATCCCGCTATTATTGTATTTGTAATGATGATTAGTTTACGGTACATTGTAATTACTTTTCTTATCATTATTACGGATAACGTTAACTGTTATCCTAATTTTTATTATTATTTTTATTTTAGTTTTACTGCTGTAGTGATACTATATGTATATTGTACTATATGACAATATATGTAAAACAATCACGCCACGAAAACACTTTTCAATAATAATAACAGTAGTACTAGTAGTAGTAATAAAAAATTTAATAATAAAGAAGGCTGTTTTGACGCGTATGGACGCAGTTCAGTCACTTCATTATCAGATTTGACATGGAGTTCCTGCGCGCGCCCAATGACAACAAGTATTTCCTGTATATTTTCACATCCATAACATATGTTTTACACAGCAACTACACACCAGAACAAACACGAGTCTTCATTTAAGCCCTAACACGATAATAAAACTTATTAAATGACTTTCAAGAAGTTCTCACCGCCTCAGAAATCCTCTCGCGCCTCTCCGACTAGCGTTCAAAATCGCGTTCGCCTGAACTCACACACTGTGATCATACGAAAGGTGCAGTAAACACAATTTCAAAATAAAAGTTCAGAACTCATTGACATAAATTAAATCTGAGCGACTGAAATTTTTCATAATTTTTTTTTTTCTTTTTTTTGTCCAAGAGAATTTTGTGCACTTGAAGCTTACTGCATAAAATGTTTAAGACAATATAGATATTACAGATTTAAATCGGTCTTGGACCTTTTTCAGGGCAAGGACCTCTGGCATTAATATAATCTTTATACTTTAATTATTGACAAAAGCTTAACTTTTACTAACCCCTTTGGCTGAAGTTCATAATATTGTATATGGGCCTAATGTTTGTTTTCATTTTATCACAAAATTAGTTTTAGATCATACAATAATTGGATGAACCTTTGATCTGAATAACAGTAGGCCTACATTTATGATATCTAAACCAATATCACAAAAGCAAGAGTGCAGCGTTCAAAATATCAGCACATATTGTTTTGACCCATCAGAACAGCAGAAAATCTTTATAGTAATTAATGTGAGTGAATGATAAGTTTTAAAACTGAGTCTGAATTTCTATTTGAATATAGTTGCCACGGCTGATGTCAAGCTGCAACACTAGAAAACTGATCAGCCAATCACATGACTTAATGGAATACTGCATCCTTGGTCATACTGATGTAACATGGAATGTTGAGGCTCAATGGATGGGAGAATGAAACCTTAGTGAGTTCTACAGTATGTTCATTAATCAACATTACAAACAACAGTGCCGGTGTTGTGAATATAAGCATGACTGTTCACTGCCATGAAGTTTCTTCTACACAACAGTTTCAACAAGATTTTAATATAGAGTAGTTGAAATCAGACTAGAAAGTGCCCTGAAATTGTATGGGTTATAATCAAAATGATTTTCCCCTTTCAAAGAAGGGTTTCATTATGTTCATAAACTTTACATCTTTTAAAGACTTGTGGAGAGAGGAATATTACTTTAGGGTGTGGTCCTTGTCTTTTATTTATGCCATGCAGTGAAATTGAAAATGTCCTAGAAAATAATCCAAAAAAAAGAAAAAGAGTGGGAATCCTGGTTAGGTACTTTTTGAGTAGTGATGCAGCACACATCAGTAATGGTGTGTGTAGGTATTCATGGGTCAGGCCACTTTAAATGTAATTTAAGATTATATGATAAGCCTGCTTTTTAGAAGTAGGACTATAACTAATATAGGCCTAAGTATTGTTTAAGGTGCAGGTTTGTGCAATGATTTGAAATGAAATTACACTAAACTTTAAACTACATTCGTGCTTCCCTTTTGTTGCATGTTGAGTACATGGGAAAACACCACCACTAGAAATATTTTAAAATGTAAATATATATATATATATATATATATATATATATTTAAGTACTCCCAAGATGTTAATATTTTAACATTTAACAGCATATTTGCATGTAATATAATTATTTATTTTTTAACTCTAATAATAAAAAAAGACAAAAAACATATTACTATATAACATAATAATAAAATTGTATATAAAATTAAAAAAAATGAACATTTGAGCTGCTTGTTTTAGGTACATAGTTTTTCCATTTAATATAGAGTAGTTGAAAAACTATGTACCTAAAACTATGTATAAACAAATGGAGCAATACAAAGTCAAACAGTTATGTTATTCAAAAATACAAACTCAGAGAAAAAAATATGCCACACAATCACAATGAAGTAGGTACAATATATTTCATTGTAAATATTTTTTTTTTTGTCAACCCTTCAATGATCTGTGCAATGAAAACATGTTCCATAAGTACATAAAACATGCTAGTTACACAAGTGTTTCAGAGTAAAGCGCAGCACTGTTCATTTACACAAGCAGCTCAAATGTTCATTTTTTTAATTTTATATACAATTTTATTATTATAGTAATATGTTTTTTGTCTTTTTTTATTATTAGAGTTAAAAAAATAAATAATTATATTATATGCAAATATGCTGTTAAATGTTAAAATATTAACTTAACATCTTGGGAGTACTTATATATATATATATATTTACATTTTAAAATATTTCTAGTGGTGGTGTTTTCCCATATACTCAACATGCAACAAAAGGGAAGCACGTAATGTAGTTTAAAGTTTAGTGTAATTTCATTTCAAATCATTGCACAAACCTGCACCTTAAACAATACTTAGGCCTATATTAGTTATAGTCCTACTTCTAAAAAGCAGGCTTATCATATAATCTTAAATTACATTTAAAGTGGCCTGACCCATGAATACCTACACACACCATTACTGATGTGTGCTGCATCACTACTCAAAAAAGAAACAAACTCAATACAGTACCTAACCAGGATTCCCACTTTTTTTTTTTTTTTTGGATTATTTTCTAGGACATTTTCAATTTCACTGCATGGCATAAATAAAAGACAAGGACCACACCCTAAAGTAATATTCCTCTCTCCACAAGTCTTTAAAAGATGTAAAGTTTATGAACATAATGAAACCCTTCTTTGAAAGGGGAAAATCATTTTGATTGTAACCCATACAATTTCAGGGCACTTTCTAGTCTGATAGCCAGACTACACACACAAAGGTTAGCTTTAAGCAATACTGTGAATCATTGATTCATAATCATGGTCCTGGAGCTCCACAACACTGCACATGTTTATCAGGTGCCCTACTTTAGACAGACATTCAGACTGTGTAGAGCTGCAACACTCCTGTAAACCAAATACACAGTTTACCTGGAAAGTACACAAACATGAGTTCAAACACAAATTTTTATTATAAAAGACTGCATTGGAATATTTCTTTAAACTCATTAAATCATCATTTTGAACATTTAACATTTTCAACAGACATCAGCCTTTGTACAGAGCTTCTATGGTTACAGATTATTATTCTTTAATGAACCAGAAAGTCATATGTAAGCACAGAGTAGATGGGCTTGTGTGTTACATTATGTTGTTATGGGACCAACAAACAGAAAGGAAGAATGTAAACCCTCAGTTCAGATGGCTAACTGAAAAGCTCTGCTTTTCGTCCATAACAGCAACATGTAACACTGATTTGAATAAAACAACTGCTCAAGTCAATAGTAAAGGTTGATTAGATAAATTCACCTCAACTACCCTTTACTGTGCACTTGACAAACCCACACAGATCTGTCCATCAATTCCTCCCATTTGTTTGAACATCTCTCTTGAATAACATCAGTTATGGAAGGACATTAAGTCATATCATCGTCAATGTGAGCTCTATATAAACCTGCTGGTATGATCAGCAAATTTTAACAGGAAAAAATATGACATATTGAACTATCAATTCCACACCAGCTTTTCTATTATAGTTTTTCATCATTCATAGTTTCAAACTCAACTCCACAAACGAACCGGCTCAAGCGTGGACACAAGCTTGAAATGTACAAATCAGCAATTTCCAAGCAGAACTGATGGACAGAACAGATATTATTCTATTTAAATATAAAACATTGGTGTCTTGAAACATCAAAGTCCTGATTTTATAAATACTCATTGCAGATATAAAAATCCTAAAGCCGTTCAGACACACATTCAGCCTCATTCATCTTCAACAACCAATGTTTTTGAAAAAATATTATTCTAAACAAGCAGTACACAACACCCTTAACAAAGAAATATCTTTAAAGACATCACAACACAAAACACTGCGCCCAATGGGTGGAATGCATGTCTAAATGGCTGAAGGCTCCATGAGCATGTATATCATCAGGCTGACCTTTAAATCCAAGATGGCAAATCAAGCACTTCATTGCACATTTTGCTTCAAGACTGATGCAGATTATTTTCAGCAGACACAAATGAATCTGAGCTTCTAGACATTAAGGAAAGTGGATGAGGAGACATGATAATATTGTTTTGTAGAGTTTACTGCCAAAAACACAGTATATGTGAAAAGATCTTTCATATGCTGCTCAGAGAAACACACTCGTGCTCCCAAGACATTCAGTCCCACAATGAACTCCAGTGCCACAGGCTTTACTGCTGGCCCTCCTTCTTCTCTCCGGATTCTCCTCCTGAACTGGAGCCGCTGCTGCCTTCTCTCTCTGACGCCATCTGTCAATCACAAACAAATTCAGGAGATGAGGATAAATTTTAGACATACCCGAAAAAATACCTCAGGTGTAAAGGATGAAAAAGGAACAATTCAGGTAAATTTCAGAGAATGTTTTTGTACATTTTGTTGTTACAGTTGCGATGTACATTGTTGTGCAAGTGTTCAAAAAAATGTAATAAAAATAGAATGTAAAAAAAAAAAAAAAAAAAAAAAAAAAAAGAGAGAATGTTGCTACATACTGTGTTTTTAGCAGCTTAATCACTATTAATAGTCTAAACACTATATTATTATTATAACAACTGTAAAAGCCCATTCACACAACAAATGATAACTATAAAGATAATGGTAACACTTTACAATAAGGTTCATTAGTTAAACATTAGTTAATGTATTAACTAACATGAACTAACAATGAGCAATACATTTATTACTGTATTTACGAATCTTCGTTAACGTTAATGAAAATACAGTTGTTCATTGTTCATGTTAGTTCACAGTGCATTAACTAATGTTAATAAAGTATTAGTAAATGTTGAAATTAACATTAACAAAGATTAATAAGTTCATCATTAGTTTATGTTAACTAATGTAGTTAACTAATGTTAACTAATGAACCTTATTATAAGGTGTTACCAAGATAACTATATTTGGTACTAACATTTAAATTAATAATTTGATACAATGCACTTATTGTGTACATACATGTTTTTACATTGTACTTGATTATATTATTATTATTATTAATAGTTACATAAGTAATTAATTTCTGTAATTACGTACATAACTATATATGACGATATATATATATATATATATATATATATATATATATATATATATATATATATATATATATATATATATATATATATATATATATATATATATATATATATATATATATAGTTACCATGGTATAAAATGTCTATCGTTACAGATTTTGCTATATCGTGTATGTCGCGGTATGTAAATATATAGCACTACTGTCACTTCAGAGTGATAAAAATGCATGAATAAACAGCGGGACGTGCTTGATGTTAAAGAGTTATAAGCCCAATATATCCTGAAATGGAACTTGGTGTGGTGCTCGTGCTGACTGGCACACTGTCAAAGTGTGCGCAAAGAAAGCTGCCTTTCTCATAAGACGATCGCGAATTTGGTACGTGCTTGATGTTAAAAACTGTTATTAAACACAATAAGTAGTGAAATAGAACTCAATGCAGTGCATGTGCCGACTGACGCAAGTGCGTGCACAGAAAGCCGCGTCTCTCGGTTTGCGATCATGAATTCAGTTCTCTTTCACATCTTATTGCACTTAAATGGTTGAATACACACGCAATTAAGTCAAAATGCCCATTGTGTGGAGTATTCATGTAAACACAGCTAGTTATGTCTTAAGTGAAAGTGTAAACCGGACCCTGTACCAATTCTAACTGCATGTTAAATAAACTTATTGTACCTAAAAAAACTTCATTTTTTTTAAATTCATATTTTTGTTATATTTTATTTGTTCCATTGTTTGTAATTTACTTTTTCTTATTTTTAATAACAGAAATGAGATTTCGATTTTGGCTTCCAACGATTATGAAAACAAGATAATCGAGGTAAAACGATTACTGTACCGCTGCTGCATTCCGTTCAGCACACCTTCCTTTCCTTCACAGTGGTGCGCTTTTATTCCTCCCTATATTTAATGTATACAGCAGTTATTTTACATTTGATTATTTTATTCAATTTCTGTTGGGTATTACTTATCTAAATACCACTGTTAGTACATCTATCTGAAAAACCTAAAGCACTGTTTGTTTCATTTGTATTTTTTTGTCTGCTTTGTTTGTAATTAGTTTCTTTGTTCTTATTTAATTGTTGACTGTTTATTGTCTTCTGTAGCTGTTTTGAGGACTTTATACTTAAACTAATACTAGGTTATTTAATGTTTGCTGAAGTATTGATAACTGCGAAAATTCACTGACATTTAAAATCCTCATATCATGAAATAAGACTTTGATCATATCAGCCACCAATAATCGTAATAATCGTGATTTCAATATTGAATAAAATAATCGTGATTATGATTTTTGCCATAATCGAGCAGCCCTACATATACTCCAAATGGCTCAAGAACAGCATGCAATTTACTTTGGGTATGCCCTTTTTTAAAAAAATATTTAATATTTATTCCCATCAACTGTCCCGAGTCTCTTCCACACTGATCCCGGGCCATCGGCAATCCTTATTGTTGAGCCTGTCAGTGCTTTCGTTATTGTTTTAAGTCCGTCTGAACTAGCACTGAGTGTCTCTTTAAACACAGGCAATGTATGCTGTTTAGGTTTCACCTGCGCTTGTGAGCTACAACCCGGGTGATGGCATAAATGACTGGTCATATCAGATGTATTTGCCTTGAGCATACAGCACTTGCATCGAACAAAGTTTAAAAATAGTGACCGTTTTGTCCACATCTTTTTGTGAACATCACTGTTTTTACATATTTGGAAGACAGAATGTTCCCAGACAAGAGATTTATATGATGCAGGCAGCAGCTCTAACAGCAACATGTCTCAAAACTTTTTTTTTTTTTTTTTCCATCCACACCAAAGCACAATATCGTTATTATAATGTGTGCTGCAGTTATGTCATCTGCTACTCTAAATGCTTAAGTTCTTTAAAGCAGGATGGATTCTGGCTGTCAATGATTTTAATGTCCATCATTTGGAAAAACTTGTTCTGAAAGGGATTCCAACGATATCGTTTCTCTGGATCATTATCTTTCAAGTTGTGGTGTGGACTCTGCCGTTCTTTAACATTTAGAAAGATTTTTAAAACTAAATCTTTATTGTTATAGTTATCATAATCATCCTTGATGTGAATGGGCCTTAATGCTCTTTCAAAATAGTCCACTGATTGACAAAAGCTTGTCAGGTTACTAAAGTCATAAGGCAAAATATGAGTGGTCAAAATCAGTTTAAAAGAGTAAAATGATTGACTGTACCTTCTTATATGCCATCTCAAAGAGTTTGAGTGATGCTTGCTGCAGGTTTGTGGCTGCTTGTTTGATGTTCTCTCCTGTCTCCGCATCCTTCCGTGACAGAAGCTCTTGTACTTTAGCAATCTCCTCCTTCAGTTTGTTACACTACAGAAACGGATCACAAAAGTTTATACAACGCCTCTGAAAAATACTGGAGTTTCAGCACTTCAGACTATTAATTAAAGTAGCAGTAAACTTCAGACCTCATCGGCTGGCAGCTGATCCTTAAACTCCTCCATCTTTGACTCAGTGTCGTGAACAATACCCTCGGCCATGTTGACAGCTTCCACACGATCCTTTGGATCAAAATCAATCAGTTTAGATGTTGCAACAGCTTTTAAGGTCCCACAAATAAGACCATGTTTAAAACAGTTTTAGATAGTGACAAAAATGGAGAAAAAGAACCATTATTGTTAAGCATTTGAAGACATTGAAAGAATATGTAGGTGAAAAACAGACACTACCTTCCGTCTCCTGTCCTCCTCTGCATACTTCTCAGCATTCTTGATCATGTTTTCTATGTCGTCTTTGCTGAGACCACCAGATGACTGGATGACAACTGAATGAAGCACATGCATAAAATCAGCAGAAGCAAGATTAATGTTTTTCATTAAGACTCAATGTGATATGCTCAAGTTAAACAGAATATTCAAATGGAGTGGACTGGATTGAAAGTAAGGAGGGGGATATTACCAAATTCTTATTTTATGATATGAGAAATTTATTGGAAACAATATATATCACAATATAATTGTCATTTTATCTACTTTCGATTATTAAAAAAAAAGGAAATCACAAACAATGGGACAAATGCAATATAACAAAAAATGAATTAAATGTTTTTTTTTTCCCCAGGTATGATAGGTCTAACATGTAGTTCGAAATAGTACAGAAATTTAATGATCAGATGTGAAAATAAAATATTAAACAGTCTTCACTGTATGTATTAAAATTAAATTAATTCTTTTCAAAGCTAAAAAAAAAAAGTTATTCAGTCAAAAGCAGCAATTTGATTCACATTAATGACACGCAGCAGCAGGTAGGAATATTAGGCTGCTGTCACTTTAAGACTAAACGCACTGATCCATTATACTGATACACATCCGGTTTACACACAACTGTTTACTTTCACTTGAGACATGAATACTCCACACGATGGGCATTTTGATATAACTGCGTGTATTTGATCATTCAAGTGGCATAAGACGTGAAAGAACTGAATTTGCAATCGCATGCCGAGACATGGGTTTCTGTGTGCGTGCTTGCGCTGTTTGTCAGTCAGCATGAACGCCGAATTGAGATCTTTTTCTCTCTTCTAAGAGAGGCAGCTTTCTGTGAGCACACTTTGGCAAACTTTCATAACAAGAAAGTTATTTCAGAAGTGGAGCAAAATATTTTGATGAACAATTAAGAACTGTTTCCCCATTCGGGGAGAAAAAAAAAAAAAAAAAAAAAAAAAAAAATCTCTCTAGACTTACTCTGCTGTTCTCGGCCAGTGCCCTTGTCTTTAGCGGAGACGTGCACAATCCCGTTAGCATCGATATCAAAGGTGACTTCAATCTGTGGGACGCCACGAGGAGCAGGAGGGATGCCGACCTGTTCAGAACACATAAATACAACATTTGAACTGTAAATGGATAGGAAATGTAAATCTCCATCTCAATATTTCCCCCCCAGAGCACATACCAAGGTGAACTGTCCCAGAAGCTTGTTGTCTGTAGCCATCTCTCGCTCTCCCTGACAAACCTTGATCTCGACTTGAGTCTGTCCATCAGCAGCGGTAGAGAACACCTGAGAAGACAGATCACCAACATCAACCCAAGCTAATATTCATCCATTTATCCAATATTCATCCATTTTATAGGAAACATACCTTCAAAAATAATTAATCATATATCTGCTCTATACTCTGTCATTCACTCACCCCCGTTTTGATCCAAACCCATTAAACTTGTTTATCTTCGAAACACAAATGAAGATTTTTTTAAAATAAAACCTGAAATACTTTTGCCCCTTCATTAAAAGTCTATTCCACAAAAACAAATTCAGATTTAATTAACTGCTCTATTCATATGGATTTATTTTACGATGTCTTTGTTAACATTTTGAAGAAAAGTTTTGCTGAAATAGAATCATTGAAGGAACAGAAATCTCTCAAGTTTTATTAAAATTATGAATTTGGAACAACATGAAAGTTTGTAATTCTGTCATGACTCATGAGTAAATGACAATTTTTTAATTTTTGTGTGAAATCTTCATTTAAATATATGAAATATGCCATGAAAAGACAAACTGTTGATTCAGAGCTTTGAAATATATTGATAGAGACAGCTTTGATAAAATAACACTGAAAGCCACATCTTTAAATTAGTGATGCTATGAAAACATCCTTCCCACATTGCATACTTACAAGGTGTAAGGAATAAGCTTTAGAAATTTTTTTTTTTTTTTTAAACAAAAACTTTATGGTCAAATAAAAAGAATATTCACAATGTTGCTTAATTTTATAAGAGTGATTTATCACCAGCCCTGCTACACACAAACACACAGTTGTATTCATGATGAAGATTGGTTCTTGATATTGTGAGTTGCCTTGTAATTCTAACAAACAGACTGTGCAAAGCTGCTTTGGGAAGAAGAGATGGAGAGAGGGGGAGAGAGAGAGAGAGAGAGAGAGAGAGAGAGAGAGAGAGAAAAAAAAAAAAAAAAAACACTAGCAAACACCACAAAACAACGTTACCAATCAACAAAACAAATAAGCAATGCAAATGTCTTTGCAATTTCCCTGTTTATTACCCCACCTGGCTTTTCTTTGTAGGAATGGTTGTGTTTCTGTTGATGAGTTTGGTGAAGACGCCTCCTAGAGTCTCAATACCGAGAGACAGAGGGGTAACGTCCAACAAGAGTACGTCCGTCACATCCCCTGCCAGAACTCCACCCTGGATGGCTGCCCCGATAGCCACGGCTTCATCAGGGTTAACGGACTTACTGGGAGCTCGACCAAACAGATCCTGAACCGTCTGCTGGACCTGAGAACGCAAGGGAATAACAATGAAGCCGCTTCATTTGAGGGTTTCCTTGTAGAGTGTTTCAGTTCTGGGTTTAGTTCTTACCTTTGGCATTCGGCTCATTCCACCGACCAGCAGTACTTCACCGATGTCACTCTTGGAGACTTCGGCATCTTGCATGGCCTTCTGACAGGGTGCCACAGTCCTGCGGATGAGATCTCCCACAATGCCTTCAAACTGAGAGCGCGTGAGCTTCATGTTCAAGTGTTTCGGACCAGAGGCGTCCATCGTCAGGTAAGGCAAGTTGATGTCAGTCTGTGTGCAGAAACATTAAGATACGGTTACTTAAACTAACCAGTGCAAGCACAAATGTATCATAACATGATGGTGTTATATATATATATATATATATATATATATATATATATATATATATATATATATATATATAGCCATTTGAAGGAATGGTAAGGAACCCACGGTGTATTGTCATAAAACTTAATGCGATGCATCGATTTAAAAAAAAGTGTGCATCGGATACAAGTTGGTATTTGTATTGCAATGCATCGTTTCTAACATTTTTGCATCGGTAAAAAACGTTATATATATATATATATATATATATATATATATATATATATATATATATATATATATATATATATATATATAAAAAATCATTAGTAGATGTGCTATACTTTTATTATTTAGAAATTGATCAATAATTTGTGACCAATATTTTATATGTAGATTGATTTCTCCTCTCTAAACTGTTTCTCAAGCATTCTCTCATCACCACTGCTCCTATGTGAATGACATATCACAACACTACAGACACTGAGGCATGTCCTGAGAGTCACACAGAATAAAGATTAACATGGCACTACAAAGGCCTGTTTATGAAAGAGCCATGCGTTAGAAGTCAGAAGGTACTTCAGTTAATTTATGATTTGCTGTCTGTCTGAACCAAAAAAAAAAAAGCAAACTATCTGTACCATATTTAGGGCCATATGATTTCCACGATGCAGAAAACATGGACTGAATCATGGAATCCATTCATAAAAAGGGAATTTACTGTATAACGCGAAATGTCACAATTTAAAAGTAGGTGGGTACACTTAAATCAAATCGCGAAATGGACTAGTGTCTGTGTATATTAAACCGCAAGATGACTATTTAAACGTATGAATCCTGCATGTTCTGCATGTCTCCGTATGAATGAATGGTGCAAATGCACAAATACGTTTACTACACATACTGAAGCACGCATGAAGCTCGCTGTGTTTCCAGCGTCTGCCATCTGACTATATGACGACATGAACTCAAACTTCATCTCCAGAGCTGCTCTGAGAGTCACTTCATGAGCATTTTACAGTTTAACTTGAGAAAAACTACTGTCATATCCTATACACCAAGGAAAGCGATATCTTTGTCTTTGTCCTTTTACACTGAGGAAAGCAATATCTTTGTCCTTTTAACATACAAGAGGATTTCCTATGACAGTGCTAGTCAATGCATTTGTCATCAGCAGTCTTATGCTTTCATGCGCTATTGGAAATTTCATAATTCCCACTTCAGAAGTCGTGATTACGAGCTCTTTGCATTCAAGTGCATTGTTGTCAGAATGAACAGGAATCATGGAGGACACCAGATTTTCTTGCCCGTTTACTGGGAAAATCTTAAAGCCAAAATTTTATTTAGTGTCCCATGCATTGACAACCATATAAACATTCATGACGCTATAGTCCGCTTGCCGATGATTTCCCTGTCAAATGCAGGCTATTTTCACTGTGTATAAAACATACGCTTCAAATGATTATTCATATATGTAATATGCACTAGATTTATGACGAGACAAGACAATCTAGCTGTTATGTAGGGTTGGGAGTCGGTAGTGTTTTTTGAAAAGAACCGGAACAGTGCAAGATTTCTAAGTTTCGGTTCCGAAAACGGTTCTGGTGTGATGGGTGGGCAAAGTGCTGGAAGCGTATCCTTTAATAGAGACGTCTCACCTCATGAATATTATAGCAATGAATTCACTGAAAAGCCCTCGCGCTACTCATATATGTCAGATATCAATGCAGAGAGAGCGAGAGAGAGATGCACAAAGCTGCACAATTCATTTTTAAAAGATTGCGTTCTCGATTTCATCACCCACATGATCTAATTCCTAAATGACAACAACTCACCCATGTATATTAAACCTTTGCCAAAAATAAAATCGTGGCATTCAAATCTGCGTTCGCGCTACCGTTGATCTGAAGAGAGTTGTCATGTGTAGATATAAACAGCTTCACAAACAATCTTTTCAAACGCACAGTAGCATTATTTCTGTGTGACAAATATCCAATTATAACAGAAGTATACAAAACTTTATTATTCAGATAGAAACGCTGATGTTACCGATCAAAATATAGTAGTCAACATTTGAAGTGGATCAAAACTTTATCAAAGTTGTCCTAAAACCCTCTTCATAGGACAACTTAGTCCTTAGGACAACTTTGATGAACTTTTTTTGATCCACTTCAAAGGTTGACTACTGTGTAATAAATTACCTTCTGAAAGTAACTGGACTTCAAATAACGACTGTATCGATTGCATTGTTACGCCACTAGGTGGCAACAAATTACTGCTAAAAATGTGTATCACTGAATCATTCTTTCAGAAACAAGTCTTTATGAATCCAACTTACAAAAATATTCTGTTTCACCTGTCTGGATCTTACATGTGTGCTCAAGCATCTTATCTCATTTGTGGTAACACTTTACAATAAGGTTCATTTATGAACTAACCATGAGCAATACATTTGTTAATGTATTTGTTAATCTTTGTTAATGTTAGTTAATAAAAATACAGCCGTTCATAGTTTGTTCATGTTACTTCACAGTGCATTAACTGATGTTAACTAATACAACTCTTGATTTTAATAATGTATTAGTAAATGTTGAAATTAACATTAAGATTAATACATGCTGTAGAAATGCAGTTCATTATTAGTTCATGTTAATGTAGGCCTAGTTAACTGATGTTAACTAATGAACCTTATTGTAAATTGTTAGCGAATGAGATTAGCAATCTTAAATTCATTTTACAAGAATAATAAACATAAAAAGGACTGTTTGAGTTGAGTATTGTGCATTTTTCCCTTACTACCATTTTTTTTATTAGATGTTTAATTATTTTAATGGAACCGGAATCGTTAGGCAGAACCAGAATTGGAAAATTTCTTATGATTCCCAACCCTACTGTTATGGGGAAAAAAAACTAAACATGGTGTAGGGGAGAAATACTGCTTTGACAGGTATGATTTATTAAAGTTTATGGCCTGCCCATCTCGGGAACTTGGGTATCAAAATTATCCACAAACTTCCCAGTGGTAAACACGACATCAGGGCGTTCATGTGCAACTTTTATCTAGGAAACACATATGTATGATAATTCCGATAACACATGAAGGCAGCATTAGAAAGGCTCTCGTCCAGTCAGATTCGACGATCAGAACTAACTATACAAACATAAGCCCAACAAGCTTATTGTCAGATTTATGTTCAGTTATGTGGACCCTTACTTTGACATTCTGTTCCGTTTCCCCGCTCTGTTTAGTTTCGGTTTCATTGGTTACTGATTATGCACTCGTTTGTTTCTAAAATTACGTATTGGTTTCACATGTCTAATTTACTTTCTTTTGTTCTACCCCTGTTTATAGCTCTGTGTTTCAGTTGTTTTTGGTCAGTTCTCGTTTATGCATTGTGGGTTTTGCATTATTCTCCTGCATGTTCATTCAAAGCGTTTGGATTATTAATAAAGCCTGTTTTGTTTTTGAATCTCCTTAGTCTTTGTGCCTGCTGCCCACATCGTAACATTTATATTGCAAAATAATAACAATTTTGAAAAATATTGCAAAAATGTATTCCTCCACCATGACAGCCCTATATACACATTTGCACCTTTAGATGTGTAGTGTCAGGTTTGATGTTCAACAGTCAAGCTAAAAAAAAATAAAAAAAAAAAAAAAAAAAACACACTGATTCGACTGCTTCAATAGAAGGGAAGATTATTAATAATTACAGACTTAATGGTAAAGTTCACCCATAAATGAAAATTCTATCCCTTACTTGCCATCATGTTGCTTAAAACCTGGGGTGCATTTCCCAAAGCAAACTATGGTTGCAAGTTCCGTCATTACCAATAGAATTCAGTGGAAATTGTGACCAAAGTCGGCTAACAATACTTTTGGGAAACACATCCTTGTATGACTTTCCACAGAAGAAAGTCATACAGGTTTGGATTGACATGAGGGGGAATAAACAATGACAATTTTAATTTTTGGGTGAAATATTCCTTTAAATTCCAGTCTCTTCCTCACACAAATCTGTTATATGACTTCAGAAGACTTGGATTATAAATGCCAAAATAGACAGGGCTGTAAAATGTTACTTCTACTGGGATGTGAATTTTTGCACATTTATAATGTTTCCTGTATTTTCTGACTGGAGAAGAATAACTCAAATTGTCTTAAACGGTTTATAAACAAACTGCTATTTTATCAAATGTTTGTCTGATGTGTTTAGTGTTTCAGAGGCACAGATCATGATCAGGGCTTTTCAGTGTCAGTGTTCAGCAAAAGCTCTCTCTATTGGGCAGACAATTTGCCCACCTGAGCAAAAACATCTCTTTTACCAAACCAGTGCACAAAGAGTGCTTAGATCATGCAGTTGCAAGTTTAAAATGCTTTTTTATTTGACCCCTGATGTAACAGTTGATTCACTAAGTTACTAAATATGAATCACATTTTCAGGTTACATAAGAAAACTTTCTTACAGTGCGGTGTTAACTGTGCCCTTCTTTATCAAGACATTTTATTTAAAAAGTCATTTTAAAAAAAGTCTTAATATAACATATCATAATATAAAATTGTCCTATAATAAATACTGCAGTTCATCCAAACACCATTTTTTTTTTTTCCTCATTCAAAAAACAAAATACAATCAAATAGCTTTCCCCACACATTGTGTCTGCCTTCTGCACGGCATTTTATTTTTCCTGCATGAGTGCAGCTTACAACAATCTTTCCAAATATCAACTGAGAATGGTTTATAACTCTTGTCAACAAAAGAGACTAAATTTCTCCCTGCAGTTTTACACCACAATAAAAACTCTATGACAAAGAAATAATAAAAGTGCTGTATGATTATTGGGTTAAATGACACAGCCCCTACACTAAAGTCTACTTTAGTGTCACTAAAACTACTTTGTCTTTGTCTGATCACATGACTGCTCTTAGCAGACACTCATTCACTCACCTGCAGAGAGGAAGACAATTCACACTTGGCTTTCTCAGCAGCCTCTCTCACCCTCTGCAGCGCCATGTTGTCTTTGGTCAGATCCACACCAGACTGCAACAAGACGACACACCACATTAATAAGCAGCACAAACTGTTTTCAACAACAGTTTGACATCTTTACATTTTACCTGCATGTTCAAAATCCTGCATTAGGTACTACATCAAATCATGTAACCTTTATTTTTTTATAGCGCTTTATGCAAGTTCAATTAAAATGGTTTTAAGACTTTATTTGCAATCTTTTATTTGTTTTATTTAATTACAATAGTTATTTTTGCTCTTAAACAGTTTGATTTGATTGCATAAAAAAAAAAAAAAAATCTTAGTCTAAGCTCTGTAAAACTGGGCCTTGAACTTGACTATTAATTAATATCCACAAAGAGTCCATTCCAATCAAACAAAAATCAGTACTCTCTGCCCAAGGTAATGTATTAATTATTTATTCTATAAAATGCCTCACAAATAATGAAACTAGGGCTGTCACTAACGATTATTTTAGTAATCGATCAATTATTTTGACGATTAATCAGATATGTTCTTTGAGGTAATAAAAATAGACCTAATAATAACAATGAGGCAATAATATTTGCCTGCAGAGGGCGATAACGGCCTGGCGTTGTTGCACTTTACAGAATGATCAAATCCTTATTTAATACTGACCAAACGACATTTAATTCAAATGTTTACTTAATCTTTAATATTTGGCTGCTTCTTTAAAATAGAAATGGCACAGTCACTGTAATTTCTTGAAATTGACATGTGGACATCAAAACATGCAAACTCGGAGTGAGGGTTTAAACTTTTATTTTGAAATAAGTTATTTTTGCGATTAACAGTATGCATATTTAGAAATATATTGATGTATTCACCTGAGTTTGCCTAAGTTTCTAAATGATTTACCTTACAAATCTGATGAAATGGCACACACTGTGCTCCCAGATGAACGTTATAAACAACCCAAACTCACAGCATATGAAGAGATGGAGACGCGGTCCAAGCATGTAAATGATAACAGTTCGTGTGGAGCAGCATTTATATGGAGTTACTTTTTTGCAATTAAAACAAACTGTGTTTGAGAGCAAAAATAACTATATTGTAATTAAATAAAAGATTGCAAATAAAAAGTCTTAAAACCATTTTAATTGCAAAAATAAAGTAATTGAACTTAAACGAATCTCAACCAAACCTCAATAACGCACAAGAACAAACCTCTTCCGGAAGCTCAAACATGCTGCGTAACCAATGAGGTTCATTCTCGTGTATTATGCAGCAGGTTTGAGCTTCCGGAAGAGGTTTATTCTTGTGCGTTATTCAGGTTAGGTTGAGATTCTGATTATGTTCGCTGATCAACATTTACCTGCAAGTAAAAGCCTAAATTAGTTCTATTCATCATAAGTGATTGAGTCTCTTCAGAAAATTTGAACTAAACCGCTCAATTCATATGAATTAGTTTTCCGATCTCTTGATGAACTTTTTGAAGCGTCAAATTTCAGTAGCAAAGGCAGTCTATGGAAGGAAATCTGTAGGGCTGCCCCCTAATAGTCGACTAACTGTTAGTCGACAAGAAGAGGCTTAGTCGACCAAAATTTTATTAGCCGCTTGGTCGCAGAAAAAAAAAAAAAATCCACAGGAAGTGACAAAGTCAAGCAGTCTGTGATGGACAGATCGTTAACAGCTGGTCTATGTGGTAATTACAGTACATCAAGCAGGACATCCAAACGCTCATCTATCATTCATCTGCCTCAAATATGGCTTATTATCTGAAACACTTTAACATTAACCTAGAAAAATATGGGCTATTCAAGTGTTTGTGCTGAGTGTGAAAGCTGAATAGTAGCGTGCTTACTGCATGACAGTGAACATGGAGGCGCCGGTGCGATCACTTGCACTTAAACACACCATTGACACCATTTTCTTTAAGAACTGCTGTGCAGCCAAAATTATATACCAGTTATCACTGTAAAGCTGCTTTGACACAATCTGCATTGTAAAAGCGCTATATAAATAAAGGTGACTTGACTTAAAATACTGATACTGATAATAATAATGGAAAACAAATCTTCTTAGGTTATGTAATCCGTATGAAACGTGCACTACTGCGGAGATGAATCAGCATTGTCAACTTCATCACTGCAGCCGAAAACACAGAACACAATAGTTTATCAATTAATTATAAAAGTGTTAAAGCAATCTCCTTGCTGTTGTTCCCCAACGCATTTATAATCATTCTGCCGGTGCTCTGTGCTGTGGCAATAAACTTTATGTGCGCCTGAAAGCTGATTAGGCTATGTAGGCACTAAAGGCTCTTTAATATGATTTATATGGTTTATTAATAAACGTGCGATTAGTCAACTAATCATTTAAAATTAACGACTACTAGTCGACCAGAAAAATCTTTAGTCGAGGGCGGCCCTAGAAATCTGACAGCATTTTATCATCAAAAAGATCTTCAGTTGTCTTCTGAAGATGAACGAAAGTCTTATGGGTTTGGAACGACACAAGGGTGAGTAATTAATGACAGAATTTTCATTTTGGTGTGATCTAACCGTTTAAGTGCAATTGTCACAACTGTTCGCTGGAACATGAGAATTGCATTGCATGTCTGCAAAATGTAGTTACTCACCCATAACTTAATTCATGCTTCAAAAGCTAGTTGTGTCAGTAAATTGGCAAATGGCACCAAATTAAAAAGTCTTTTTGTCACCTTGTGAGCCACACTGGTCAAAATGTTTACATGTTTTTTTTTCACTATGGAAATATTTGTTATAGACAAATTGCATGCGTTTTCTACACTATACAAGAATGTCAGTTTTGTCTAGCTAAATGCTCTTGTGTCTCACACAGAGCTTTTCAGATACACATTTGTTACAGCAGTCAGGCAGTGTGGAGATATAAGAGAAAGTTTGAGTGCTTTTCTTGTGCCCTGCGCCTCATTCAGTTGATTTCTCACTGTAGCAATTTTGGAACTTGTAATTGATATATTTCTCTTATTTTCTGAACATTTCACTGTTGTTTACTGGTTGCCAGTATGTCACAATGATCTTTTATAGTAAAAACAGCACTAATCATAACTATTTTTAATTTAATTTTAGTATTTTACACAGTGTAAATTGTCTGAAAAATTCAGTGTGTGGTACATTTTAATATAGCATACTAACTTGTATGGGTAAAAAAATTGAAAGGAAAATCAAGGTTATGACGACCCTTTCAAAATAAATACCGGTAATCATTATCAGCCTTTAAATTTCCACTACTTAAACACACGCACAGACCCATTTTTTTGAGTGGGTGAATACAAACCTCTCTCTTGAACTCCTTCACTATATGCTTGAGAAGGTGCTGATCAAAATCTTCTCCACCCAGGAATGTGTCTCCATTGGTGGATTTCACCTCAAAAACACCCTTCTGGATCTCCAACACAGAGATATCGAATGTTCCTCCACCAAGATCATAGACGGCAATTCTGGAATGAAAACAGATATATTTCCCTTTTGAATAAAGTCAAAGCTCACATTATCTTGCATTGGTAACAAGCGTCCAGATATAAGATCTGTGCATTCGGTCTTAAAGTGACAGCGACCTAATAATCCTGCTGCTGAAAAATCTGGAAAAAAAAAAAACCTGCGCTGGTATTGGATTGGTATTGGCCGTTACTCAGAATTTATGGTATTGGATCGGTTCTGAAAAAAATGGTATTGGTGCATCCCTAGGTCTAAGTGCCACTTTAACTGAAGCGCTACAGCGATCTCTCCTGACACATATATATTAAAAAAAAAAAAAAAAAACAGAATTTGAAAGCTGAAAATTCATATCAAAAGTAACAAAAAGTTTTTTTTTTTTTTTTTTATTGTATGGCAGGTGTGGTACAAACAATGTTTAATGACATTTTGGTCACACATCAACTGAAAACAGCACAGACTAAATGATCGATTCTTGAGATTTAAGAATCAATATCAGTTCATCAAAATGAGAAGATTATTTTCAACCCAGCCCTGAACTTTAGTAGCTGTAGTAAGAAACGCTGTATATTTAATTCATACAGTAAAGACTATTCAGTGCTTTATTTTTATATTTCATTCAATTTTTGTATTTCTTACTCTCTACTGTTAAATAGACCAGCTGTACCTGAAAAATTATGGGGACATATGCCCCTTTTCACAAGATGTAATACAAGTCTCTGGTTTCCCCAGAACATGTCTGAAGTTTCAGCTCAAAATACCCCACAGATCATTTATTATAGCTTGTCGAATTTGCCTCTATTTGGGTGTGAGCAAAAACACACCGTTTTTGTGTGGGTCCCTTTAAATGTAAATGAGGTACTGCTCCCGGCACCCTTTCCAGAAGAGGGCGGAGCTTTAACAGCTCACGCTTCGGTTATTCAAAAACAAAGCTGGAGAATCTCACGCAGCCAAAATGACAATTGTTAGTAACAATGTTCAGCCTTACATTGTTCAAAATGGAGTCGGACACTGATGGAGAGACTCAGGAAGAAGTTACAACTTTTAGAATGCAACTGGACATTTCTGAATGGTTAGTGGATTGTAGTTGATTTTGTAGTTTTGTAGATTCAACTCATCAACTAGCATGTGCCATCATGTTAATCTATTGTGCAAATCCAGCACTGAATTGCCCCTCGTTTGTGAAGCAGACTAAAGTATCCCAACATGGCCTCGCCCCCTTTGTTGCGTGTTCCTGGGGGCAGGGTTTATGTAAATTTAGGGGTTTGTGATGTCACCAACCCAGGAAGAAGCTTGTTGTAATCCCTACCAGCCGTTTGTTGTAGTCCTTAAAATGCGATTTCTGTAAAAGAAAATATCTCCCTTTGCATTGAACTTTGAGAGCTGTAACTTTGCAGATGTTGTTTATGCTCAAAGAGCAACATTACAAACTAAAGTTAAAGTGAAATCATGATCAAGGACCCCTTTAAAAGCACTGTTTATTTAATTTGTACTTTTCTTACACTGCATTTGCCCTATTGCTTGCAATTTGCATATTTATTCATGTTTCAATACTAAATAAAATAAAATCTGTATTGTGAAATAGTTATATACTCTCTATATGCGTGAGTTTTTTTTTTTTTATTGGATTGGTATCAGACATGAATAAGTGGTATAGAGCAGTCTATGTTGGTATATAAAGGAAAAATAAAATAGTGTAGTAGGAGTATCTGATACTTACATTTTGTCTTGAGTCTTATCCAGCCCATAGGCTAAAGCAGCAGCAGTCGGCTCATTAATAACACGCAGCACATTCAAACCTGCGATTTGCCCTGCATCCTTGGTCGCCTGTAACACACCAGATTTTACAGACAGTAATGCATCTGATAAATCAAAGCTGTTCACAATGTTCTCAACATGAGTGAATACTGAGCACTCACATTTGTAGCTGATAACAGAATGTTTTCTAAAATGTAACAATGAGAAACATTTTTGGTAAAGCTGCTTTGAAACACTACGTATTAAGGGTGTGACGAGACAAGACAGGAGATTGAGTTCACGAGAACAACATTTCTATACAGTATTTTTAAGAAATCCTTAATGATGAAATACATGAATAGAAAAATAGTCTGCAGGTGCATTTGAAATGTTTCAGTTCTTTCATTGTACAAGATAAGACATTTGTAAGACGCATAGGCTCTTGCGCAAGGAATCCTCCAAATTAAATGCAACAAATTAAATAGTTATTTCTATGAAAAGCAAAACGACAGTGGAGGCATAATGTAAACACAACGGTGGCACATTCTATCCAAATTTCACCCTCACACTCAGTCATGGCAATATCAAGAGACAGCTTTTCACCTCGATGAGAAATCTTGTCACGTTTTATGGTGTACTCACACTAGGCGCTCTGAACCGTGCCCGAGCGCATTTGACCGCCAAAGCCTGGTTCGCTTGACAAGTGTGATCTCTCCGTTCCGTGCCCAGGCGCGGTTCGTTTAGCCGGCCCTGGCCCGCTTGGAAGAGGCGGGCCAGAGCGCGGTTCAGTTGGGCTCGAGCGTGGTTTAATTTGAGTGTATTTGGGTTTATAGCGGGTATAGATCTCACTTTATTGATGAACAGGAATTTTAGTTTGCAGATAAAGCTGCAAATTCCTCCATTAACGTCAGCTGCCTTTGTAATAATCCTCTGATACGTGCAAGTGAAAATCGTTGCGCGGCATAAATTATAAATAGCCTACGGTATATTAGGCAGTATCTTAGCGAAAACTTTCTTCCATTCAAAAAGTTGCATCGGCAACTGTGCCTATATGTGCCTAACCGTGCCTAATACACCCTTAATCTCACGAGATCTCATAGAATAAGATCTTGTCACACCCCTAATAAGCATTTTAAAAAGCGCTAGAGAAAAATAAAATTGAATTGAACAGAATATTGACAAACTTATCTAGGGCCCTGGTTTTAAGATGCGTTTTCGTCAATTCCAAACACAAGTGGGCGACGCTAAATACAGGTGTTAACGGGCCAGGGCTCTACAGTGCAACCATTTCAGTCGCATTTGCGACTAAAAATAACTGCGTGCGACTATGAGAATATTCAGGCGCATTGGTGCGAGTGACCCGATCGATTCTCATAAACAGATCTATAATACAATCGGAATAAAAAGCACAACTCCCAAAATGCATCTACACTGAACAACAGTTATGTTTCATCCTGCAATCAGCTGCTTTTCATACCTTCATTCAAAGACTTTGCTTCAGTCAGCACAGCAGAGCAAGTGCAAAAGACGTGCGTGAAGGACTACACTTTAAAGATTGTATAAAGGTGAAAAGGGCATGACACACTTCTCATGATGCAGATGTTTCAGCCAAATTAAATGGAAATACTACATTTGGATTATCATAAGCAAGGTTGGAAATCAACAGGGGCTTGGGGCAAAAATTCATTTAAAAAAAAAAAAAAAAAAACACTTATGAATGCCCGTGCGCATACTTTCACTTTTGAAGTAAGAGCAATTGCTTGAATGGTGGGTGGGTTTGTTCTTAATGAAAAACACAACAACAAAACAGTACAATGACAAACATTCAGAAAAGTGAGGCGAAATGGATGAAGTGAGGTAAAATCTGACTCCTGCTGCTGATCTGTGCTGTGACTCTCGTTCGGCTCACTGAATTGAGCAGACGCATTCCGTTTTAACTGTAGTGTCTATTCTCTAACTGAACTAAATTTTTATTTTTACTATTAAAAAAAATATAATAATCAAAACAACGTTGGAGGGCGGTGCCATGGTCACAGTGGGCAAGTAATGTAACCGGTGTTGCTGCTGAACACCAGTAACACCATCTATCGCAGCCATTTCTCCAAGTATTGGCATGATTGCAAATGTGGTACTTACTGATCTTATTGAAGTCCAATAAACAAGTTGATATTACGTAACTTAACATTTTAGCCACAATACTGTCTGTTTTTGCTCTATTTCGTGAAAATGGTTTCAAACAAAGCCACACCAGAATTGTTGCGCATCTCCAAGCACCGGTGATTTTGAATGAAGCTGAACGACTGAATGAATGACTTGCACATTAAGATTTACCCCCACCTACTGGCGGTTTTATTTTCATATTTACACTTTACATAGACTGTTTTTACTTAAATATCCAAAATTTTTTTACATATTTCTATATTAAAAAAATTATATTTACAAATGAGCTGCATGAAGCAGTCTATGTAAATGTGTCTAAATAATAACACTTCAGATGGAGCTGCTGTGTCACTTCTGCAGTGCAAAGATGGATTTTTTTGATGATTTCTTTTGATTGGTAACAGACTCATTGGGTGTTATTGTTCTAACTGAATTTATTGCTTAACATTTAAAAACAAATTTTCTATTTTAATTTAAGAAATTGACAAAATATGATGCATACATTTAATAAGCTTAGAAAAAAAAAAATGCTCTTATAAAATGGTAAAAATGCCCCTGGAAATTAATTTAAAGGGAAAAATATCACCCTGTAATGGGAAAGTTAATGTCGGTTATTGATCAGAAAGTGCTCCTAAATTTTAGACTTTGCTCCTAAAGAAAAATGTTAGCGTAGAGCCCTGCAGGGTCTAAAACGTTTTGAGCTTGTCGGATGGAAATCGACTTGCGCATTCTGCGTACGGTCGTCCACCGGAAGCTAGTTATTTGAATTTATAAAAGTTTTAAATATGGATATTTTTCTTACAAAAACGCATCGCTTCGCTTCAGAAGGCCTTTATTAACCCACTGGAGTCGTATGGATTACTTTTTTTTTTTTTTTAAATAGATGGATGCATTGTTTTTTACTTCAAAACGCAGCCCCCCATTCACAATCATTATTAACCTTGGAGGACTAAGGACATTTTTAAATATATCTCTGATTGTGTTCTTCTGAAAGAAGATAGTCATATACACCTAGGATGGCTTGAGGGTGAGTAAATCATGGGATAATTTTTGGGTAAACTATCTAGGGGTGTGCACAAATAGTCGAATATTCAATCTGTAATTAATATTCGAAAAATAAAAACACTATTCATTCAATTTTACTATGTTGCTTTGCTGGCCGTAAATGCAGTGAATCCATGATAAATCCTAAGCACTAAAACTCGCAGTTATAACTAAATGCACTGGGTGGCGCTGTGGAGTATGTTTAACAACTTTATTGTTATTTAATCACAGAACATTGTCGTCTGCCTTGCGAAGTTTGGAATTAGATGAAAATGATCTTACAAAATGGAATTACTTTTGATCAAATGAATTAATAAAACAGAGTTATCATAATATCTTGAGCTTAAATGCTTTTGTTCTTTATATTTTTTTGTTTACACATTTTGTTTAATGCTTTGCACTAAAAGAAAACCTTAAGATATAACATAAGCTTGTTGTGTATATTGCCTAATCGTAAGCTTGTTCAGAAATGGTTATAAAATCTTGATGAAAAAAAAAAAGACGCCTTTCTCATTTAATGTCATTTAAATAAACGAATACTCGAATATTCATTTTTTCGAGCCCAAATATTTGATTACAATATTTTTGAAAAATGCCTATCCCTAAAACTATCCCTTTAATACCAGGTGTAAACAGGGCCTAGTAGAATGTAGAAAGTGTGTTGAAACAGTGTTCACCTGTCTCTGGGAGTCGTTGAAGTAAGCTGGTACTGTAATAACAGCGTTCTTCACTGCATGGCCCAAGTAGTTCTCTGAAGAAGGAAGGGAAAAAAACAAACAAAAAAAAACAGTGGTTTGATGGAACTTTTGATTATTTCAGTTTTAAACCACTTTTCTTCAGGCAGATGGACTCACCTGCAGTCTCCTTCATCTTCATGAGAATAAAGGCTCCAGCCTGACTGGGTGAGTATAGTTTGCCATGGGCTTCCAGCCAGGCGTCTCCATTAGAGGCACGCACTATTTTATAGGGCACATTTTTCCTGTAAATAACAGCAAAATTCATCACTTATTTGCAAAAAACAAAAAACAAAATTATAGGGAGGGATGTTAATGATTAATTGACAATTGTTTAAATCACAGTTAATAAGTAACCCCTGGTTTCACAGAGAAGGCTTAAGCTAGTCCTAAACTAAAAAGCATGTTTGAACTGTTTTAACTGAAAGCAACTTGCACTGACATATCTTAAAATGTCATGTCAGTGCCATTGTTTTGTCTCAAGATGAACACCAGTAATGTTTTTTTCTAGGGTATGTTTATAAAAGCTACTTAAATGTCCTAATTGAACTAATGCCTAATCCTACCTTAGTCTAAGCCCTGTCAGTGAAACCAGGCCTAATCGATTAAGCTTATTAATTGATTGATGGCCGATCAATCAGTTTCAGTAATCATGCGAGCAAATGGCAGACCCTGCCTATAAAATCACCCAACGCTACAGTGCGCACTAGAGCTGTGCACTGCATGCATTTTAGAAAAATAAACAGTATCAAATTATCATCAATTACTTTGACGATTAATCGAGTAATCAGAAAAAAAAAAAAAAGAAAAAAAAAAACTGTGGCAATAAAAATATACCTAAGTGAAAAATAACCTTTAAAATGACTTTAAATAAACGTATAATAACAATCAGGCAACAATAATCGATTCAAATATAGCACCAAAAGCAAGTAATCATAAGGTTTGATTAAACAACACTTAAAATATATAATATAAACATATAGTGTGGTGCAGAGATGACGTCAGAACCCAGAAGACTAATTTGCTGCTGGTTCCTTCGAGAATTTTTTATGGGGTTTTTCAATTTAGGAGTAAAATAAAGCCTGGGGTAAACATAACTTGACAATACATATACATATATTTTACATATTATATATATATATATATTAAGGCTAAATCTTATTAACCACTCTTGCTAAATGTGGTAAGCACACTTACGTTCTCATTTCAGAGATGTTCTGAGTAAATGATTTGTTATACAACGATTCAGACTGACGTCT
Source organism: Hypophthalmichthys nobilis (assembly GCA_037950665.1). Classification (NCBI taxonomy): domain Eukaryota; kingdom Metazoa; phylum Chordata; class Actinopteri; order Cypriniformes; family Xenocyprididae; genus Hypophthalmichthys; species Hypophthalmichthys nobilis. The sequence goes on along the minus strand of CM075491.1, from coordinate 22,748,023 downwards.
CGTGAGTTCTGTGTTGGACAGATCAGTTTTTAACTATTCATTAAAATGAATCGGCTCAAATAAGTCATTAGGTTGCGAATAGGACATTAGCGGATGTGAATGCGTTGTGCGAATTCCGGCTGTTAGGACATCGCAAAAGAAAACACCATCGCTGGATAGGATTTTTTTCGTTTATTGAAAGTATGGTTTATGTCAGCTGCATGTGTGGAGCGCCTGTCAAAGAAGATGAGGTGACGTTTGAGCACTATTCACACCCAGCGGTAATTCAGGAAATTCTCAGAATATGCAACGTGAGACATGTATTCAGTCTTCTAAACTTTTAGCATCGTGCCAGTTGATTTAGATTAATATGTGCGAGGGAGACAGAGAGCAAAGACAGTGCTTTGTTTGAAGACAGAGAGAGTGCGCGCGCACGAGGGAGAAGCTCTTTGCTCGTTCTCTCCATCAGTTAACATGCACCCTATCACAAGCGCAGCAACCATCTACATTACTCAAATCACAATAACTGCTCAAATAAGGCGTTGGCGGGTAAAAATTAGTTTTGGTGGCTGCCAAAAAAATTTCAATGCAGGAAAAACCCTATATAAAATTGAGCACTCAGATTTAAATCGAGGAATCGTAACATCCCTAATTACAAATTTGCTAGAATAAAAATGCACATATAAATATGTATGTGTATATATACAAGTTGGTGTGTGTGTGAATGTATACAATGACATCAAGTTTGAAATTAAATGCCTTACAAATCTTTCTGAACTTCAGGGTCATCATAGCGCCGTCCAATCAGACGTTTAGTAGCGTAGAGAGTATTGTTGGGGTTGGTGACAGCTTGACGTTTGGCCGGCATTCCCACAAGCCGCTCTCCATCAGATGTGAAGGCCACCACTGATGGGGTCGTCCTTGCACCCTCTGCATTTTCCAGGACCTGTTACGATGATGCATTTTAGTTCAACAGTATTTTAATTAAATGTCAATTTCAGGCAGACAGTATTAGTGGTGATTCATCCTAGTGACTGAAGTTTCATTCAGATTTGTTCATGTTCTCAATAGTGACTTTTATCTGCACAATTAATCATTTAAAAAAAATATTATTCCTAAATGACAACGATTCCGCTATGTCTATTGCAAGCATCAGTGGAGCGTGAACAATGCGTGTTTTGTCGCTGCCCAGTGTTGCTCACGCTTGCGATGTGAAACAGGCTTTAAGACTGTTTAAGACTTTCAGGAATTTTGGTTAACCTTTAAAACTACGATCACCACATTGCAACATTCAAATCTGCATTTCCACTGTTGATGATCATTAAAAGATCACGATCACGATTCAAACAGCCATGCGATCTTATTCCTAAATGACAACGATTCTGCCATGTCCCTGAAGTGTCAGCAGAGATTATGTCAACTAGACCATCCCTGTGAAGGCCTCATCGACACGACAGCCAGTCTTCATAACGGCGACTTAATACAATACAATACAATAAAGGTGACTTGACTGATCCAGAGAGCGCAGCTGCCATAAATGTATGTACAGTATGAAGCAGCCTCACTAACAGTCTTTTCAGCCACTCATTATCACTATTTGTGTTACAAACATTTAAATAACAGGAGATAAAGATTATAGTTTGGGAATGAACACGTCTACGGTAGCGATCAAAATAGAGTAAATCACCTTTTGAAAGAGTTTGGCACTTCTATGTATTGTGCCATTTAGCCAGGTGGCAACCTGTTTAAAAAAACGTTTAAAGTAACTTAAAAAAAAATAATAATAATAATTGAATCGTTCATTCAAGAGATTAATTCACAAATGCTGATTCATCCAATAACAAAAGTCTTTATGAATGAGACATTAACTCCTTCATTCAAATTATTTTTTAATTATATTCAAATTATGTTCAAATTAATATATTTTTAAATAGAAGGTAGCAGTGAACATTTTGTCAGAACCTCAAGTTACATGTCATTTTGTTTAGTTGTCTGAGTTTTGTTCTTCAGAATTGTGGAAGAATTGCAATCTCCATTTCAAAAAAAAAAAAAAATGTGATTCTCAACAGAATCGTGCAGCTCTAGTGGCTTTACATAATTTCAAATGTGCAATTCATAGTAATTCACAAGGTTTCTGCAGGTTTTACGAAGGTAAACTTAAGACCTTTTTAAAACCAACTTAAGACCTTTTTAAGGGAACATTTTACTATGCGTGCGTCTCAATCAGCCCCTAGTTCAGTAGTCAGGGCACTGATCAGGGAATCGGCCACATTCATTTACATGATATACTGATTCACAACCTAGGGAGCTGATTGAGACGCAGGGTTTACCTTCTGATCACAGCAAAAAAGTGATCTTCCTTTGTCTTGTTTTCCAGTGCAGTGGTCTAAAGATGCATTTACTAGAGATACAAAATATGAAGTCTTGTTTTCTGTGAAATTGATCAAAATGAAGTGAATTTATAATTAAAATGAGAACAAATATCTGCCAAAAGGCTCAGAAAAAAAACTTAACTCAAAGGGAAGATTTCAATACTCATTGACAGATATTTGTCTTTTCTTCAATTTTTCCAAGACTATTTTACATTTGCATTTCAAAGATGTTTAGATATTTGTATTGGAAAACAAGACAAAAATACTGAGAAAGATGCATTTTTTGCAAAGCATCTGATTTAAGACCCTTTTAAGATCATAAACTGTGTAAGTGTAAATTTAATAAAATTTATAATGCTAACTGTCAGCTCACCAGAAAGAAGAAAGTCATATACACCTAGGACAGCTTTCGGGTGAGTAAAGCTTGGGGTAATTTTCATTTGAAAGTGAACCAATCCTTTCACCGGTAAATTAACACATCATTAGTTATAGCTTACCTTTGCTTGTTTACCCTCCATCACAGCCACACAGGAGTTTGTGGTTCCCAGGTCAATACCAATGACAGCGCCTCGGATCGCCTCCGAACTGAAAAACCATCCGGCAGCTTAGACACTCATTCATGGACCTTAATTGTCTATGACAAAACAGTTTATATGATACTCACGCATAATGACGTCTGGCTGCAGTCTGGAGAGTTTGTTGAGTCAATCCATTCCAACAAGCCTAAGAGAAATAAGAAAAAAAAAAATGCTGTTTAATAATGTTTCACTAGAATATAAAAAACTATAAAAATAGAAACAAGAGGCGAAGAATGGCTATATTAAATGCTGTACTGTGTGCAGTTAATCACATCAGTTAGTGCCAAAAGAAACAGAATTATTAATTTATTTGAAAGGTCTGACCATGTGGTCATGTTGAAGCAATGAGAATCACGTGGATTACAATAATTTGCCATAATGGCAACATTACTTCAAAAAACTCAGTACATGTTGTTTATGAACAAGTTATTTATCAGTCAAACAGCCAGATGAAGGTAAGCTCATCTCATAACATGGGGCGGGATGCTACAGGGACACTTCATGAAGGTCATTCAAACACACTCTTCCACAACTCCACAGACACCAAATGAATGACCTCCACTGCTGTTCAAAAAACTATAAACTGTCTAGATGATTTAACAGATAATCAATCATCATGTCTCTTAAACAAATCACTTACATAATGCTGTTACAGCAGAAAGCAGGTTAATCACATGGACATTTGGGTTTTTCCAAACGCAAAGGGGCAAATGATTAGCTTAAAGCTTCTATTCCTACTGTTTTGTGACTTTGACAGATATGAAGCGAATTGCTACAAACACATTATTACAAATTACTTCAGGCAAATATCAAACACACATGCAAGGGATCCTATTACCAAACCTACATCGCTGAAAACTACATCTCCACATCACAAACTGCTCACTAACGATCATGTCGGCTCGATATAAACACATTTGCCTGAATCAAATATCACCGAGGAATCAGTCTGACTGATTCAGCACTCTTTAAGGGCACTCAGTTGTAGTGCAGAACTCACTCACCTTCTTGATAAGACCAGACACACTGCTGGAGGTTTTCTGAGAGTACGACATATTTCTCACTGCTGTTCTCGCCGCTGACAACATCTTTGACGTATTTAATAGCTAATGTAAATCAACGTTGCGTAACCGGTCTTTGCAAAGCCACTGAATGTCAAATAAATTAGCTCTGGTGGGTCAATCTCAGGCCCGGTGCTTCTGTAGCGCTTATGATGAAGTCTCACTGACGTACTTCTAGAATTATCCAACACCACATGGCGATCAGAAGGACCTCATAGCAGGCCACAGAGCGCCTGAACAGAATACGATATTCCGCTTTAAACTAAACAGTACTATTGTTTAATGCAATTATCCAGTGTGTGTTATATGCTATTGTTGTCCAAAATTATATTAATGCTAGCCAAAAAATATGATTAAATAATTATTGAATGGCAAAAAGCACAAGGCACATATGTGGGCATCAAAAGTTGCAATCCTGAAGGTCAAACCACAATCTTTCGTAGTCATTACATCATACAGCATTCTCATTATTTCTATTTCATTGTATTAATAATAATAATAATAATAATAATAATAAAATATATATTATTATTATTATTATTATTATATTCTGCCAGGCTTCTTAATGCATCTGAAAAACATTATATTTGGGTATTTTTATTTAGACACACAAAAAGAAAATATCTGTTTTATTATTCATTTAATTTTTTCCTAAGTAGAATTTGGGCTATTCGTGTAAAATTTAAAGGGAAAAAATGTATATATATATATATATATATGGGCTATATATACACTATTTATAATTTATTTATAATATTATTTACTATTATAATTTAAAAAAAAAAAAAAAAGAATTATTATTAGTTTCTAATTTTACAAAATGCTAATTTTTTTATCTGTTTGGTCTGCATAAATATGTACTGGAAATACCATTGTGATATTATTATATTAGACAAGTTTTACATTCATTGGAGTCATAGGCGTAATTTGCGGGTGGGACATGTCCCTATCACTTTTTGCCAGGGTCGATATTGTCCCCACCACTTTTTGAAACATCTTGCGGCACAGATGTATCTAATACAAAAGAAACATCTCTAGTTGATTAGAAATTCATACGTTTGTGTTAAATAAAAAGGCGATCTGGTGCTGTGATGTGTTGTTTTTGAAATCACGCTGAGTCCTCGTTGGCGCACGCTTAACAAAAATCACTAGGCCATATACAGTTCTATAAACCTACATATAAACACGGGTTTTATGTCAATAAATTTTGTGCATTTATTATTGTACATTTCTGTACAATGTGCAATCCTCTCCCCCAACCACACACACACTCCTGTCCCACCCACTTTTTAAAACAAAGTTATGCCACTGATTGGAGTAAATGAATGAACCATAAGCCCTTATTTTCTGTTGTTCTTAAAAAGATAGATATACAGATACTGTTTTGAGGCCCTTTATGATTTTTGTAAGATTTATTTAGTTTGTTTCAGACTAAAAAGACTAAAATACATCAGGCATCAGGTTTCCTTAAAAACCTGGAAAAAAAAAAAAAAAAAAAAATCAGAAAAGTCATGCTACCCAGCAGTACTTCTACAGACAGTGTTTTGCACTTGATTATATACATAGGTATGAGAGTGAAAGATCAACTGAGAGTTGACACAGTGACATAGGCCTAATTCTGTGAGAAGACTTTAGCCACCTTGCAAAGCCATCTAGCCTAATTCATTTCTTTCTAGTTTATCTCCTGTATTTTTGTACAGGCATTAGAACCATGACTTCATGTGATACTGGGCCCAAACAACCTGATGCTTGACATTCTACATCCAGACATCATCACAGGAGGTATCATCTGTCACAAACTTCAGACGTGGTTTCATGGTTTTTTATATAACAAGATGAAATGAATGAATGAAATGCACATTCAGACTCTGACAGTAGGTGGCGCTCATGGAAAAGCAGAAATGGTGACCCCTGAACACAAGCAGCGCTGCGCTACTTTCTGCTTCTGAGACCCTGTTGTTGTCAATTGTCACAATTCTCACGAAAGAAAAAAAAAGTAAGTCAAGGAGTATTTACAACAGCCCTTCAGATGTTTTGTATTTGCTATGGTGTTTGTCAAACAATAGGCTACCAAATACTACTTAAAAATTCCTTTTTGTTTGTCAAACATTTGTTTACGGTTAGGCTACTCTATAGCTACAATATTGCATTTTAATCCGGATTAAAACATGCCAGCTCATAAAAGATATGTAGTTATTGATTAAATCTATTTATTTATTTATTTATTATTATTATTAGTTATGTTAATTTATTCAGTTACTCATAGGCTAGGCTACATGTTTTTACTATATACATTTTTTATTGTGTATTTGTTTTAGGGTTCTTTTTGTTATTTGAAAAAAGTTAATTAACTTCTTATTCAGAGGAAATGAAAACACTTAAGTGTGGTTATGTTTTCAATCTTTTTTTTAATGGAATGCAATTCATTGCGGTAATAAAAGTGTCAATAATTATTGTAACTATCACATGCCCATTTGACTGGTCTGCTTGAGATATATATTTTTTTCATTTATATATCTCTCAGTATTTTTGACATGGTTCAAATTTGCTTCACACTTAAAGGGATAGTTCACCCAAAAATGAAAATTCTATCATCATTTACTCACCCTCAAGTTGTTCAAAATCTGTTTAATTTTCTTTGTTCTGCTGAACACAAAGGAAGATATTTTGAAGAATGTGTTAAACTGAACAGTTTTGGGGCACCATTGACTTCCATAGTAGTTTTTTTCCTACTATGGAAGTCAATGGTGCCCCAAAGTGGCCTTTTTAAAAAATATATTTAGTTACCACTTGTAGTACACTATGCGTTCAAATGTACTATAAGTGGTTTCTAAATACATTTTTTAAATACAGGGATAGTATATTAAAAGCACATTTTAGTTCATATTTCATGGTGTCTCAAAATAGCACAGTTGAGTACACTTAGATGTTCTTAAGATTATCTTAAGAAGTACTAAAGAAGAATTTTTAGTATATTAAGTACAAAATTAGTGCACGAAAATAGAGCACTTTGAGTAGGCTACATTATAGAAATGTACTTTTTTTACCTGGGGTGAAAGGTTATCATTTGCACGTGTTTTGTCTTGCTAGTTTACACATTAAATAAATATAAAACCATTCCAGCGCTAGAAGAGGCAAAAGAGGATTTAATTCGGTATCGCACGCCACGCTGTTATCGGTGCGCACAGACGCACATACATACAAGTCTCGCGTGCACACACACACACAGAGAGAGAGAGAGGCGCGTTTCAGATAGCTCGCGAATGCATTTGGATGGAGACATACGGCAAGTATTCTCGTAAACACATTCGGTTATGTCTTAAGTGAACAAGGTGAGAATTCGGATGTGTATCTATCGGATGTGTGCGTGCATGGAGTCTTACTTTTAAAGTGACAGCAACCTATAAATACCTGCTGTTGTCTGTCATGTAAATCAAACAACAAAACAGCTTTAACAAAGATTAATCTATATTAAATTTATACAGTGAACAGTGTCATTTTACATTTTAATTACTACATTTCTGTACATGGAAATTAATACTACAGTTAGACCTTATACTTTATGATGTATTTATCTATGCTTGTAATTGTTATTTTTACAGTCAGTTCACTTGCCTTTAATAATGTATTAGTTAGGCTAGTTTCTGCTGTGGTATCGGAGTAGTTAAAGTGGGCTGAGTAATAAATGCAAAGTTACTCTATTTGCTTTCAAATACGGTACTTTGATGTCATACACCAATCGGTCTGCACAGTGCTGCTTCAAGTCGAACACACCTTTGGCATTTTTGCACCCTTGAAGGGCACTTCAAAAAGGGGACACCATTTGTAGGGGTGTTCCAAACGAAAGCCTTTAGCGAAGGTTACATGCGATGGTCACTTCAAGGAAGTCATTTTATTATTTATGGTCATGTGACCCAGCAAATACCTAGCTTTACATTTTAAAGCTAGATGGTGGGAGAGTTCCGGTTATCTTACAAACATAGCAGTTCAAGTTGTTTTGTTTTTTCATGATATATTTCACACATTTTTGTCATGTTATGTTTAAATAAGTTTCATATGTAAGAAATGTGTTAAGTAATGTGCCCTGCTCCCTCCAAAGTCCCCACTACAAGGGCTCTGCCCTACAAAAGGCGTAGGGCATATAGGGATACGCCCTTCGGTTTGGAATTTGCCCCTTAAATCTGCTGTGGTCAGGTGGTACAGTGGCCATGGAGTACAAGTTGTAGAGGTGCGTTCACGCCATAACGTAAATGCTGTAACTACGAGATTCTGGCTCATAAAAAGCATTCACGTCCTCGTAGAGGTCGTAATTACAGCTTGTAAGCTGGGAGTTTTCTGAAACCTCCCACATGTACCACGTGGCCTCTGTACCACCTTACTGCTGTAGATTCATTTAGGCATTGATAGTGGTGCCATAGAAACATATAATTCCCAGTCAAAGGACTTGAACAGCTCCGAAAACAACGTCACGTGTTGTCATCTCAAAATTCCGTTAAATACAAGGTGGCGTGAACCCAGCATAGCTCTCAGAAAATTACTAGTTTACATATTGTAATTACAAGTTCTACAAGCACGTGAAGGCTGTTTACAGTTCAGAATTGTTACGGTAATTACGACATGGGATGATCGCACCTATAACCACAAGGGAGATTGACGAAGATCTGAGTGTTTGAAGAAGTGGGTGGCAGGGAGGAGTCTTTAGAGAGAGAGTTTATGGTGAGTATATGTGCAGCCCCTGATTAGCAAGTGATGAGAAACAGGTGTGTATGATTTGCAGTCCAGGCAGAGTTTGCACAGAGAGTGAAATGACGTGATGAGCCCAATTGGATGATCAACTATTGGAACATACCCCACACCCAGAGGGTTCAGGTTAAATGCCAAAAAGCTGATCATAGGGGCTTGATGGTTCTGATATCATATTACATTTTTCTTTCATGATTTGTGATAGTGGTAACTAACCAACCTTACCAATCCCCCTAGAAGAGGGCTGGACAATGATTAATAGAAGAGCTTCTTGCATATGCTATTTCCATCCCTGAGGCCGAGTGCATGAGTGTGGTCTATATTTGACACCAAAGGGTTTGGTTCACCCGTTTACTGTGGAGTCAGCTGTGTCAGATGGACAGACTGTAATGTGAGATGAGATTTGAATGTACTTCCTTACTTTTCTCTGCACCTTATACCTACCCAGACAACCTGTAGTCAAGCTTGTGAATCTCTTTACCAATTGCCCAGTCTGGTTCCTGTCCCCACTTCTCCATTTCTTTTACCGGGTAAAAGACATCCTGTCAAAGAGTGGGGGGGGCAAAAAAGATTTGAGGTGCACTCTCTTTGAGAGGGGAAGCGGGCAACAAGGTGGGTTTTTCTCTTCTTAACTTCCTTTAGCTTTGGTTTTGTCAGCCCAGTGGAATTTTCATTGGCCCCTCCACACTAACAGGATACAGCGGTAAGGCTCCAGCTTGTGAAACAGGTGCACTGGTGGCACACATGCAAAGAATTTGTTTTTCTTAGCCTGAGAGGTGGCTAATTATTTGCTTTGACAGAATGGATGTTTGTTGTAGTTATATGTTGTTTTGTTTCAAGAGGATTTGCTCATGTTTGACAGAGAGACATTACATGGTTGTGCAAAAACTATATCTGGCTTCATTGCTGATACTGAAACATCTGTTCATAGGTGTTACACTAAAACTCCACTCCACTCTTCAAAAGGCTATCCAGATGATTTTCCAAGGAAATATTTGGAAAATGTAGATTAATCTAGTTGGTTAAAGTACTAAACAGACAAAGTGTATTAGAATGCAGTCTTTGATGCTGGGCTACATATGTTTGATTAACCAATAGGAAAAATAATTTAATGTAATTTAATATTTTTATTATCATCCCATCAGGATACTTCAATTGCCATTCAATTTTTCAGTGAATCTTTGCAAGACTTTGAGAACCCTGTTCTTATCTGTCTGTATGGGATCAGGAGTTGCTATATGGTTCTTTGGAGTTCTTGATGTTTCATTTTAGGTCCTCCAATGGTATACGATTTTGTGTTCTTTAAGGCACCAGTACATAGATGATTTTCAAAATAACTACAGAAATTAAAGGTTGTTTATGGAAAAAAGTTTTATTTTTCCTCCCATGACTTCAGGCATTGTAACTGGAACCTTTATTTTTAAGGTGTACCTCACTATGGAATGAAGGCACTATACTTTTATTGTGGAAACAATAAGGGTAATTATTATAGGATAATTCTTATTAGTATCCCTTGAAACTGACTCAGAGGAGGATTTTTTTCTGATTATTTAATAAATCCTCAAAAAAAAAAAAAAGATTTTTGCTGTTTGCTCAGTTTATTTAACTACAGTGAGCTAAAGCAACTCAAATGCTTTACTTAATTATCATTTGCATTCAATTTTATTACGTCAACTGAAATTAAATTTGTAAAATCTTAAATTAACTTAATTCATATGTGTTGGGACTGCATGAATCATTTTGTTGCATTGACTGAAACTGAGCAGTGATTTCTAGTATCCAGAATGCTTTGCATAGGGCTGGATTAGGGGAGTAAATTTTGAAATTAAGTGTTTAATGTTTAGTGTTTATGTTTGACATTTTATGTTTGACATTTAAAAGAGTTTCTGTTGTGTTGATTTTTGTGGTAACAATTGTGCTGAATAGCTTGTGGTTAGGCTGTGTGTGGCTACATAAAATACAAAGATACTGTACTTAATGAGCCATAAGTGTACTAATGCCAGTGACAAGTTAATTTTCTTTTACTTGTTTATTACATTTTGGTTTTTACAACTCATCTTAAGCACAAGCTCACCTTTTCACCATAATGGTAACAAAACAAAACAACAACAACAAAAACCTCATAACTTCTATAAGCTCTTTTAAATGTCTAATATAACATTAAACACAGAAAACTCTGCATAGCACTGGTTGGATCAACAACAAGAGTGAGTTATGTTCAGGGAAAGCTCACAGAATACATGAAGTGAAATTGGTATGATCTCATTGAATTAAGATGAATTTTACACATCAGTACAACTGTGTATGTTTTGAGATGGCACTTTCAAATCCAAACCAGGGTGAAAGATTTATCCTGCACCATGTGTTTCTAAATGCAACACACAGAAGGCACAACCAAATTAGCCCAGGAGCTGCTCAGGTTTCGTTGCTTCACTCTATTGAGTACTAGTGAAAGGACAGTAAAGGGGTTAGACTCAGAGCATTGCTATGGATAAAGTCAACAATCTGTTTACAAACTTGCTCAAGTATACTTAAAGCAGAAGACGGTAAGAGTGCAGAAAAGAGAGAAATATTGTTTTTTTTTTTTTTTTGGTTTATTTATTTATTGTGTGGTGCTCACTTGCAGCTTTATTGTAACTCTACACTACAGGATGGCTGTTCTTGGTATTGTTATTTTATTTGACCACTTCAAGTTTTGTTTCTGCTCTGTGCTTGCAATATAGAAGGTCTACTTTATGCCACAGATTTTTATTGTATTGGATGTGTATCAAGGGTGATGTGTGAGACTTTCTCAAAAACATATTACAAATTCCACCACTAGTGCAAATTGCAATTGTGCATTAAGATAAAAATCTTCTTTTTAACAAATGTATTTAAACAAAAATAAACATGATAAACCCTTCATGCCCTGTTTAACTCAATGTTTCTCTTCTTGAATTTTCAAGTGTCTCCTACTGGGCTCATCAACACGCTTTGGAGATACTGGAAACATGGCACAGTAAGAGACAGACAGAAAAAAAGATGCTGTTTAAAAAAGAAACCAGACAACTCTGTCTATATTTACTCACCCACAAAACCTGTGTGACTTTCTTCTTTCTTTAACCATAAGTTAAAAATTATGAACTAGTTATTAATTAGGTTACTTTTTTTATGCAGTTACAATGAACAGGTATTAAAGCTTTCATAGCACCAGAAGTAATTCAGGTATTTCAAGACTTAAATTTCAGTGTATCTCTCAGGCATATCGCTACTGACTTGAAATACAGTGCACAAGTTGTATGAATTTACATTCATATACTTTCATGGTGTTTGTTTGAGTTGTTTGAAAAAAAAAAAGTTTCAGTTACAGACCAGAACTTCTGCAACAGTACACATGAAAGACACGTAAATGTACCATTAAGTAGTTCCTCACTTTGCATTGCCATTTATTATATATTTAGTTCTGTAGATTTCTCCATCTTAAAGCTTTAAAGGTTTCACCCAAAAATGAAAATGTTGTTAATTACTTCCCATCATGTCGTTCCAAACCTGTAAGCTTTTTGTTCATCTTCGGAACACAAATCTTTTTAATGAAATCTGAGAGCTTTCTGTCTCTCGATTGACAGCCTCTGTAACTACAACTTTCAAGCCCCAGAAAGGTAGTAAAGACATCATAAAAGTTATCCATGTGACTCCAGTGGTTTAACCTTAGTTTTATGAAACGACGTGAGTGCTTTATTTGCACCAAAAAAAAAAAAAACATAATTTGCCACTTTATTTTCAAAATATCAACACAACAAAACATTACAGAATATCAACACAACATGCATGCATCATGGTGCTCTCTTGAACGAGCGTTGAAAATTAATATAATTTTTGTACAAGCAAAGCACTCGTTTTGCTTTATAAAATTGAGGTTAAACCACTTCAGTCACATTATCACGTGATTACTTTTATGATGTCTTTACTAACTTTCTGGGGCTTGAAAGTGGTAGTTGCAGATACTGTCAATGGAGAGATAGAAAGCACGCAGATTTCATAAAAAAAAAAAAAAATCTTCATTTGTGCTCGGAACATGAACAAATGTCTTATGGTTTTGGAACGACATGAGAGTGGTTGCAGGCAAACAGACGAAGATGAACAGAGTTCCAACACAAAGTTTTAATATTAAAAATCCAAATAACAGGCAAAACAGGCAGGGCAACACATTCTAAATGTAAGAGTGACCGTTCACTGAAAGACTGTGAAGGAAGAACTAAAGTAGTGACTCAAACTAAAAGTCCAGGATAACTAAAATTCATTGAAAACTAAACATAAATGTGACATTACTCCCCCCTCCAGCAAGGCACGATCTCGCACCGTAACAGATGAGCAGAGAGAGGGATGGTGGGGGCTTTGGAGGGGGGTGAGGAGATGGCAAAGGGATGGTGAGAGCAGGCAGTGCTGTTGGGATGATGGTGAGTGGACGACAATCCCCTGACGGCAATGGTGGAAATAGTCCGCTGGCACAGAACCAGAGCCAAACAGTGCTGACAACCCAAGGTGGAGTCGAGGGAGGGAGGAGCCAAGATGGTGTTGTGGCTGATGACAGCTGGGGGACGACCGCAGCAGACGAGGCCGTTGGATCCATAGGTGCAGCCGTAGGGGTGGAGAGACGGAGCACAGCGGACAGCCCGCAAGTCCGTGGCAAAAGTAGTATGATGACTGACCAAGGTGGAACGGGTGGGACAAGGGAACCCGGTGGAGCCGAAGGTGGCAGGAGCCAAGGCGGAGCTGACAGGTTGACGGGCCGGGATGGAGCGAACATATCAGAGGCCTGAGGCAGAGTGGCAGGATCCTCTAGCACAGACGCTGCTGGTGGTAGAATGACCTGCGGCTTGACTTCACAGCAGAGCATCCCCAGAGGTGGCACAGGGATGTAAACATCCAGCAGCTGTGGGGCTGGAGGACTGGCTGAACTTTGCGGTGGTGGTGGCAATACGAATCTCGACAGGATAATGGTTAGTATAACACAGTCCATGCAGGTCGATGAAATTAATAAATCATAGTTCATACAGTCTTTAGTGCTGTCTAGAAACAATGGATGATGAAGGTGCCGGATGGGATAGGGTGGGAGTCAATACCTCCTCACTGAAGTCTCTCAGCCCGTCCTCATTCTCCATATTCACTATTCCCTCATCTGCTGATGTCCCGGGCTCACACCCTGGTCAGACTCACCATGGAGCTCCACTTCCGGGGCGAGGGTCACCCCTGTCCTCTTCTCCTAGGGCTTTGGCTGACATGTCACGGCGGACTGTAGCTCCCATTCTGCAGGGGATCACACAAATTCTCCACGGTCGATGATAGTGATTTGGGCTCTGGGTCTAGCTGAGTTCTGGACAGGGCAATACACTCTCCAGACACCTAATGATGGTATTCCTCCAGTTAAGTCCCGATCCAGAACAGGCTCTTCAGGGTCTCGTCGTCGAAAGGGCTGGTGAGTGCAAGAAGACTGAAGTTAATTGTGAAGCTCAAAAAATCTGGGTTCTCCGGAGCCACCGAAATAAACTGAGCTCTTATATTCATTTTGGAGGTCTGGTCATCTGTCATGGGTGGTTGCAGACAAACAGACGAAAATGAAGAATATGAAGAATGAAGAAGTTCCAAACTGAAGTTTTAATAATAATAATAATAATTCAAATAACAGTCAAAACAGGCAGGGCAACACACACTAAATGTAAGCGTGACTGGACACTGAAATACTGTGAATGAAGAGCTTAAGTAGTGACTCAAACAAGATAATTAATGATATGCACAGAACAGAATGAACTAATAACAGTAACCATAGAAACAAAGGAGTGATGGGAAAATTAAACAAAGGAACACATGAGAAGAATGAAAACAGTCTGTGTCTGTGAAAACTGAACATAACTGTGACAGGGAGTAATTAATGACAGACTTTTTATTTTTGGGTGAACTAACCCTTTAATGGTTAAATGTGTATTTTAAATGTTTATATACTTATGAATGTCTTAGAACCAGTATTTTATACTGTTTTGTCATAAATTTAATGATGTTATTTTCTAACTCTTTCAGGGTTCCGAAAAAAACATCAACTATGTCCCTAACTATATCATCATGTTCCCGTGAAACATCCTCCTCCTCTTCATCATCATCTTCCTCTACAGTGCTTCAGCAGAGGCACTCCACTTTAGTACAGCCTCTCTGCATTAGTCCTCAAATGGTAAGAACATAAATAGATAAAATGATTTCTGTTTTTTATAGTTAATCAGAGTTGTTGAAGGAACTTGAATTAAGTGAAGCCTAAAAAGGACTGTAGGCAGTTGTAAATGGGGGGAAAAGTTGACTTTAACCAATCTGCCATTTTAGGGATGACTACTCTAACCTGAAAATGCTGAGATTTCTTTAACCTTCACTGAAACCATCTGTCTTCATCTGTGTTCTTTTGAGGGTTTGCTCTTTTATGTAATCCTTTCTGCTTTATAAATGAATTGCTTGCTTACTAATGCTGTGCAGTAAATGTTTGATTTGAAAGTTCTTTCCCCTGTACTAGAGAAAGGCAGATGAGCGCATGATTGCATTTTAGCATCTTAGGGATGGAGCTAATCCCTGTGGGACAGTGGCCCTCCAGGACCCGAGTCACCTCTGTATTTGTCTGATAAGACTAGTGGTACTCTTTGACAAAAATGTGAAGGGCTACAGTATATTTGGCATCTGCAAAAAGCCCAACAGCCAGTTAACACCCTATCAAGCATGTTGTTTTTCAACTGGAGGAAGTAAAGAAAGTAGGAGAAAGTAGAGAAAGTTTTTTTTTTATTTATTATTATTATTATTATAAATAACCGTACTGCCAGCCTAAACACAGATTGTTCATCTGTGTTTTTGTCATGTTTCAGGTTCAGAACACAAATCAGGGTTCAGGAAATGCTGGAGTTTCTCCTACATATGTCAAGGTAATAAACAATAACATAAACCTGAATTTCACTGGATCAGTATCAAGTTGTTATTTGACATTTCATTACCATGCTGTGAGCTCTGACATGGTTGTGTCTTGACAGCGTCTCCATGACGTGAGCACCGTGAAGGGACAGCTGGTGGTTCTGGAGTGCAGGATCAGAGGAACTCCTCCACTGCAGATCTCCTGGTTCAGAGAGAATGAGCAAATCCTTGATTCGGCAGACTTCCGCATTCTTAGAAAGAGTCAGTGGAAGATGTAGCATTATTTGACATGTTCTCTGTTGTTTAAAGGAATAGCTCACCCCAAAATCTAAATGCGGTCAACACACAAGTAGAAATTTCGGAAGAATCTTTACACAGCTCTTTTCATACAATGACAGATCATAGTGACCATGTCTGTTAAGCTCTAAATGGACAAATATAAAAGCACCATAAAAAGTAAAATATAACTTGTGTGCGATATTCCAAGTCTTCTGAACCTCCACAATAGCTTTGTGTGAAGACCAAAATTTAAGTTGTATCTTTTGGATTATAGCTATTCAGTGTGAAGACCAACATTTAAGTTGTATCTTTTGCATTCACTATTCAAAAAAAAAAAAAAAAAAAAAAAAAAAAAAAAAAAAAAAAAAAGGCAGAGATGGAAGTTTTGGCATCAGTGACATTTGTGAACTATTTTTAACCTGGATAGAAAGGATTGAAAATACCAACATATAGGTTTGGATTTTCAAGAAATTTCATTTTGGTGTGAACTGTTCCTTTAAAGTAATATACACAAATCATCTTACTAGTTTCTGTATAAGTGAATAAACCAAAACTGTTTCTTACTTTATGTATTTATTTTTTTTGTTTGTTCTTGTCAGAGGCAAGTTCAGCTTCTGTTCCTGGTAAGTAGACATTTATCTCAATTGGATGGTTCATAAAGGCATGGACTTTCGTCTTTTGAAACAAACATATTTGTCAAATATTAGACTTTTACCTCTTCTTTGTTTTATTGCAGAGGAATTGTGCACGCTAGTGATCACAGAGGCTTATCCAGAAGATTCTGGAATATTTAAATGCACAGCATCAAATCAGTTTGGAACAGCAACATGCAGTGCCATGCTTGAAGTATATACAGGTAACTTGATTGTTTGATTCAATGCATGGTTACAAATCAATCTAAATGAATGTATAATTTATAAAATTCAATGATTATGCCATAAACTTTACAGAAGTATATTATAACACAACGGGAAAAAAAACCCACATAAAAACAATAGGTTACTGTTTGTAACCCTGTTCTCTGAAACATCAAGTGGAGAGATTTTCCTCAGTGAGCATATTCGCTTCTCGTGCAGCAAGTGGTGCAAGCTTAGTGGATCTCTCCACTCAATGTTTCAGAGTACCGGGGTTTTGAACAGTAACCTATTGTTTTTATGTGTTTTTTCCCCGTTGTGTTATAATATCATCTGTTTGAGATCCACCTATTGGAGATATAGACAGCTCCTGTTGCGCCCAATAAACTCACAGTGAGGCCCTGAAAGCCAGAGGGCGGTCACCTGGAAAGGTGGTGCATGACACGTCACAAAGTAGCACACCGTACTAAGTGAGCCCTTCATAAATCTACGAATAAGGGGGTGTTGCTCCACCGTAGTATTGTCAAACTCGATATGAAATGCAGCAATAGCGGCTAAATAGACCTTAATTGTAGAAAAAAGGTCTAGAAGGTCTAGCAGAAAAAATAAAATATCAGAAACTGAGCACTGATATGATATCAGCTAGCGCCCTTCACACCACTCCTCAAACACACGGCACTTACAGTCATAAAGAAATCGTATAGAAGAGGCCCTAGCATTCTGAATAGTGGCAGTAACACGTGGAGAGAGCCCCAATTTGTTTAAATTTGCCCTCTCACGGGCCAGGCCCAGAGGACAACCCTGTCTGGATGAGGGTGGCAAATTCCCCCATTCGCTTGGGACAAGAGGTCTGTGCATAATGGGAGGGGCCACATCTGGGCATACAGCAGGGGGATAATCTCTGTGATCCATGGTGCTTTGGGCCACCTGGGTGTTATCAAAATCAGAGTCAGGCTCTGTTCTCTCACCCTGGCCAGGGGAGGAAATGCGTAGAGCAACACGTCGGGCCACGTATGGGCCAGCACGTCCATCCTGAGGGGTGCATCCTCGTCCCATAGTGAGAAGAACATAGTACAATGAGCATTTTCGTATGGAGGTGCCAGTCTCCATAGAGCGGGTTCCCCCTCAACAAGAGGTCCCTCGTAATGACAGAAAGTGCTCCATATTAACAGCTTGCGAGATGAAGCTTGGAGGAGCGCATCCCCGCTTGCCGGTTGAAATGTGCTAAAATGATAAATGACTCATAAAATGATTCAGAGTCTTCCACACAGTTAGGAGCTCCAAATCATTTACACTATATTGCCAAAAGTATTGGGACACCCCTCCAAATCATTAAATTCAGGTGTTCCAATCACTTCTATGGCCAAAGGTGTATAAAATCAAGCACCTAGGCATGCAGACTGCTTCTACAAACATTTGAGAAAGAATGGGACGCTCTCAGGAGCTCAGTGAATTCAAGTGTGGTACCGTAATAGGTTGCCACCTGTGCAATAAGTCCATTCATGAAATTTCCTCACTACTAAATATTCCACGGTCAACTGTTAGTGGTATCATAACAAAGTGGAAGCAATTGGGAACAACAGCAACTCAGCCACAAAGTGGTAGGCCATGTAAAATCACAGAGCGGGGTCAACGCATGCTGAGGCGCACAGTGTGCAGAAGTCGACAACTTTCTGCAGAGTCAGTAGCTACAGACCTCCAAACTTCGTGTGGCCTTCAGATTAGCTCAAAAACAGTGCGTAGAGAGCTTCATGGAATGAGTTTCCATGGCCGAGCAGCTGCACCCAAGCCTTACATCACCAAGTGCAACGTAAAGCGTCGGATGCAATGGTATAAAGCACGCCGCCACTGGCCTCTAGAGCAGTGGAGATGTGTTTTCTGGAGTGACGAATCATGCATCTCTGTCTGGCAATCCAATGGACGAGTCTGAGTTTGGTGGCTGCCAGGAGAACGGTACTTGCCCGACTGCATTGTGCCAAGTGTTGAGTTTGGTGGAGGGGGGGATTATGGTGTGGGGTTGTTTTTCAGGGGTTGGGCTTGGCCCCTTAGTTCCAGTGAAAGGAGCTCTTAATGCTTCAGCATACCAAGACATTTTGGACAATTTCATGCTCCCAACTTTGTGGGAACAGTTTGGGGATGGCCCCTTCCTGTTCCAACATGACTGTGCACCAGTGCACAAAGCAAGGTCCATAAAGACATGGATGAGCAAGTTTGGTCTGGAGGAACTTAACTGGCCTGCACTGAGTCCTGACCTCAACCCGATAGAACACCTGTGGGATAAATTAGAGCGGAGACTGTGAGCCAGGCCTTCTCGGCCAACATCAGTGCCTGACCTCACAAATGCGCTTCTAGAAGAATGGTCAAAAATTCCCATAAACACACTCTTAAACCTTGTGGAAAGCCTTCCCAGAAGAGTTGAAGCTGTTATAGCTGCAAAGGGTGGGCCAACTCCATATTAAATCCTACGGATTAAGAATGGGATGTCATTAAAGTTCATGTGCACGTAAAGGCAGACATCCCAAAACTTTTGGCAAGATAGTGTATATGGGCTGAGTGAGGTGTGCTTGGCCACAACACATTCACTGTTCTGCCCTCCTGGACAGCTGAAGCCATAAGACCCTGTAGCATGAGACATGCGATATTGTACCCTCAATCTTTCTCTGAATTGTGAGAGGCAATTCATTAAGGAGAGAATGTGTTCTCGTAAATAGATGTGCATGCATTGTAATTGAATTTATCTTCAGACCCAGATATATAACATTCTGAGCGGGAATGAAATTGATTTTGCTCACATTCACTCTGAAGCTGAGCACAGTGATATGTGTCTTGCATCACTTTCTCTCTCGAATCGACTATAATCAGCCAGTCGTCTATATACAGTGCCGGTCCTCCCTAATTGCAAAGTACACAAGGGCAACCTCCTTGTTCTCAAAGATGATTTAATGACTAGGAGTGTGAGATTAATAGAATTTTATTTTCGTTTTTTATTTTGGCTTCCAACTATTAACACAATGCCGCATTCTGTTACTTTCCTTTAAAACAGTGCACTGTCGCCCATCCTACATAACATCCAAATCAGTCAAATCATGTAATGTGTCATGTACAGTCTCCTGTCGGACATGCTTGATGCTAAAAAAGAGTAGAGTAGGGTAGGTAGGGTAAGCAATTTTAGAGAGGCTAGCAATAGCAAGCTAGATTTGAAAGCATAAGATCCTACCCTCAATTCAGATTGCTTTCCAAAGCCACACCTCCTCCAAAAGACATGAACAAAAGACAGTCTGCAAAGCATTTAAATTAATCACGCAAGGTGATTTACTTAGATTTGTGCTTGTCAATTTACTGGTATTTGCACCATTATTTACCTCCCCAAAAAAAAGCATGTTTTAAACCAGACATTAATTTGCGCTGCTACGATAGGCAGAACTGGTGTCCAGAAGGCTGGTCGCCCGTGAACATGGACTTTGAGCCCCCTGTGGCCGTGCATCAGGCTGGCTGCTTACGTTTAGGGGGTTTCTTGGCCATGACAGCGGCCAAAGACATTTTCCCCAGGTCTTAGCAAGAGGGGGTTACTCTGCTGGGCTGGCGGCTTGCTACGGGATATATTAGCCCTTCCTTCATTATGGAAATGGCGTCCAGTAGCAGGGGTGTTAGGTGGCCACACAGAGGGCGTCTGCCGTGGCTCAGGCTTTCTTAAAAGGCAAAATTTGAAAGCCTCATCCTTCTCCTTTTTATCGCAGTGCTGTTGCATTAAGGCGACAGCAGGACTAAAGAGATGCTTTTGCCTATCAGGGAGACCAGATAGATTAAGCCAGAGTGCATGTTCTCCAACCATGAGAGAGCCATATAATGCCCGCTAGATTGGACAGCTTGATGGGCATTATGAAGAACAAGGTCATTAACTGTAATGATCTCCTTCCAGAGAGTGGGTGAGGGTGGCCCTTTCTCCAGTTGTCCTCCCATGTCGACCAAGAACTCAGCCTGGGTGGCGGAAAGCAGGGAGGAGACGTTGAGGGTTCTTACATGCAAGGCCGAGGCTTTATTAGAGGCCTGGTGGATGGACGTGGTCTCAATAGCTGGGTGTAACCCATCCCTTGTTACCAAGGCCATATTCTTAACTTCAAGTCTCCCCAGCAATGCTTCATGTGTTTTGCACAAGCAGGGAGGACACGGCCACTCGCTTACAAACTTCAAAGAGGACAGAATGGGGTAAAGCAGCTGGAGCATTAGCCTGAGGCATTACAGATAACAGGATGGCATCCTTGTCTTCTGAGCCATCGAGAAGGCCAGCATCGTCCTGGTCCCTGGGGCTGAGTGGCTCACTAATATCAGATAAGACATCTTGAAAAGAGCCAGGTCACTTTGGTCAGCCCAGCTCAAAGTCTGGTGGAGGCTGATCCAAAAAGTTGTGTCCTCCTATAGACAATGGTGAAGTCCGTAAAACCACAAGCTGAGAGTAAATATTCCAGAGGTCAAGAGAAGCAAATGAAAACTGAAACATTGTACCAAGTGTAAATCTATTCCATGGAATTCAGCAGAAAAACAAGGCAGCAGATTCTATTTGGTCCTACTGATGAATTGATGTATTTGATTGATACATTTGTATATACTGTAATCAATCAATTTATCTAAAATGACAAGGGAAAGAAATATACTACATTTAATGTTTAATAATATAATTCTGTTCTTTCAAGACCTAGAGGAGGTTTTGGCAGATGAGGATGAGCCTTCCTCTATAAGCTCAGCTGGACTAGAGCAAGATGACCATCCCTTGTTACTACAAGACACACTAATTCCTCCTCCAGAATGGCCTGACAGTTCTGAGGAAGATATTGCCATCCCTGCAGCACGGTAGGATATTTTTTTTTGCATTTGAGGACAAAAGCACACAAAGACCACATTTGGAAAGTAAAGTAATGCTAAGACATCTATTAAAAAAAAAAAAAAAAAAGTGGGAAAGTGCAGATGACCTCTTTTCTTGGTGCCTTGTTGTCAAACAATGAGTACAGAAAGTCAAGAAGTCCAGAAGAAAAAGCCTTGCAACCACTGTTCCCTGTAAGCTGCCTGTGTGCCTGACTGCACACTTCTGTTGTCACAAAAAAAGAAAGTTCAGAGGGTAGACACAAAATGTGTTTGAAAAGCCATTTGATTGCATTCTAGTGAATGACAAATAACTGCAGTGTTAGTGATAGTTCCATTATTATTTCATAGAAGGAGAATGATGTCAGCCAAATCAGTCGCTGTTGGAATACTTTATTGGTTAGAGTACAAAAGAGCTCAATAGGAGAGGCAGGGCAAAAACAGACATGAGGGGGAAAAAAGGTTTTTGAGGGTACGTAACGACTATGCAACAATGTACTTAAAAACAGATACTTTTCCCGGTAACACTTTACATTAACAGTACATGAATAATCATGTAGAAATACCTAAATTAATAGTTACTTCAACATGAACTCATGATTAATGAAGATATGAACTAATCATGAACTAATAAAGAGCTATCCTTAACCACGACAGGAGTCATAAGGATTCATGCATGAAAACAGCAGCCTAAACTACATGTTAAAACATGTTTGATAATTAATGCATTAATTAACATTTAGGGTAAACTAAATCAAACGGTCTCTATAAGAAGGAAAAAAATATTTGGACTTTGAAATAAATTTAAACAATTTATTATTGTCATAATTTAAACTACTGACTTCAGCAGCTTCGTTATAAACATTATTGAAAGGCACAGGATTAGTTTGTCATTATTTTCACTGATCCTCCTTATCAAACATATAAAATACTAAATCAACTAATAATTTATCTTAAAAGGTCTTAATCTGTTTTGTGATATTCTTTCCCATCAAACTAAACCTACTGTGACTTACAACGGTTCCTGAGGAATGGTTTCCCAAAAAAATAACCAAACAGGAAACATGAACTAAGGTCAGGGAACGTTTGCTGGAATCAGATTCAGTGTTCACTCTCCATCCAGATGCAGACCTACATGATACTGTACCTCCATTCTCTGACTTTTTGAAAAGCCACACAACATCGCTTAACTGGGCTCAATACTAGTTGTACTAATACATGTGTATTTGATAGTAAGTTAATGATAAATCATGAGCTGAATTTGGTAAGTAGTCAACAGTGAATTAATTATTATTGTGCCCCCTCAAGTAAAGTCATGACAAAATTATGCATTAACAAGCCATTAGTTGATGCTAGTATATGGTTAGTTAATAATGAATTAAGTATGATGTGCCCCCTCAAGTAAAGTCATGATAATGCACTTACAAATCATTAAGTAATATATGAATAAACACTATCCTGCCATAAACACCATCCTTATTCCTTTACACTCCTGGTACAAAAAACAAAGATAAAAAGTTATTGATTTTGTGTTGATAGACGAAACCGTTTTTGTATACCGCTGCAACGAATTTGAGGCATGATGCCAAAATGACTCTGAGGCTGTATCTTTGCACCTCTTCGCCCTATTGACACCAAACTTTGCATGTTTCGTTGTCACCTTACTCTGACCACACCACATCAGTTTGGTCACAGTAAATTATGGTAAACCTTAGTAAACCTTTCAATCAAGTTTCTAATGACTGTATTTATGATTTTTCAGCCAATTTGCCAAAAATCATCATTAATTGTCATTACTTGCTTCTTGTTGCAACTGGTCTGATGCTCCCAGCCATGTTGGCATGGCTTATCGTGCTCTTTGTGCTTGGACCTGATAATTGCTGCTTGCAGCTATATTTATTTATTAATTTCTTCAACAACATAAGGGCAGATCCTTTGAGCGCAGCTGATGATGCTTCGAAATGACACTCGAGAGATCAAAAATATTCCACTATACGAATAAGTTTCTTTCAATTCCTCTGTCCTCATTTTCTTTTCTTACATCCTTCCCTCACATTCTACAGGGGGTGGAGCTGAGACATGAGGAAAGGAATTGAGGAAAGGAAAAGAGGATACACAAATAAGAAATGAGAAACACCCATCTCAGCTCCACCCCCTTAGGATGCAAGGGAAGGATACACCTGTGTATCCTTGCTCATGACTCCTCAGGATGCTTCCTCGTTTCTCATTCCTCACCTCCTCATGGTGCAATTAGAGAAATGAGATTTCCTTCAAGATGGCTGAGTTGTATCGGTTTCCGGGTCACGGGCTTGAGGACGTAGAGCAAGGAAATGAGGAACCATCAATCTGAGTATTGAGAAACACCTTAAGTAGACTCGCTCCCTCTGTCAAAATTGAGGGGTCGAGCATCTGTCTAAATAAACTTCCAATAAACTTCCCTTGTCCACTTGACGAAGTTGAACGCACTTCAAAATTGCGGTGGGGATTACCCCAAGGGGAAGTGTTTAGGGAAGTTTGCGAGTGTATGTCTAAAAGTGGAGTTAAACACAGCCCCATTCGTTTGAGTTATCCACCTTTTTCCTACGCCCCATGACACTTTGCATGATTTATAGGAGTAATTTTCATTAAACTGTAAACAATCAGCGAAAGGTTTGCTTTATGAATGCAATAATAACTGGGTACAATGAGATGACATTACTCTACTCACCCTTCAACCATCGAACATTAAAAGGAAATTTAAAAGTGTAAAAGCATTAACAAAACAAAAAGTGACAGTGACGAGTGCTGCGTTTTACCCAAAGTTTTCAATTCTCATGGACAAAAATAAAATCAAATAAATTAAAATCGACAAGCACCCATCTAAACTTATCTTCCAAGCACTAGTAGTCCCTGGGGTATATCAGAGTTTGAGTTGAAGCTGCTTCCTCGAGCCTCTGCACTGTGACAGCAAGCCAAATATGTTTAACACCAATAGTTTAAGATTACTTATATGGGCAAAACAAACTTGTGAAATATTATTATGGTACATAGAGTTACCAAATTCAGAGTTTTGGTTTGGTTCTGTTCCTGTTTGCCTTTGTTCCCGATACTTGTTTGTTTCAATGGTTACTGATTATTATGCATCCGTCTCTAGTTCTGTTGATTAGCCTCATTGTGTATTTAAGCCCTGAGTTTTTCCTTAGTTCTTTGTCTAGTGTTAACTTTGTTATAGCATGTAGTTCTTGGTTTTCCCTGGTGTTCATTAAAAGTCAGTTGAATCATCTCTCTTAGATTACAGCTTATTTAAGTAGCTTTTATAAATGTTCACTAGAAAAAAAAAAAAAAATTACTGGTGTGCATCTTAAGACAAAACAATGGCACTGACATATTTTAAGATTATATCAGTTTAAGTTGCTTTGAGTTAAAGCAGCTCAAACATGCATTTTAGTCTAGAGCTAGCTTAAGCCTTGTCTGTGAAACCAGGGGTACGTCTATGCATTATTCTTGTGTTGAATGGGTGGTTGTTCAGGAATGGAGTGGGCGTGTGTCTGCTGCTCACATAGTTTTCTATAGATAAACAGCCCAACAGTGTCTTATTGAGTGAACAGATGCCAAAGAATCGCACTACACCTTCAACCTTTCAAACCAACTTTACTGGCTAGCAAAATCATTTCAAAGGGCAGGTAAGCACAAGATTTCTAATCTGAATTATAATCTTTTACACTTTCTTACAGTCAGAATAACCAGAAAATCTGTAATAACAACTTCATTTTTCGAATATTTCAATTTAATCATTCTGTTAATGCATAACCAGTCTTTATTTTGCCTTCCTGGTTCAGTATAAATGTGTTCCTTGCTTTATAAACTGTAAGTTTGACCCCTGTAGGTCATACAGTATAATGACTCTTTGTTCATTGCTGAAGCATTTTGACCTTTAACTCATTGCTGTGTGTTTGTGTATAGAATACATTGTTGGTTTAGAAACTATTTAATATTTTTTGTTAAGCAATGGGCTTTTTGTGTTGTGATAAAGAGAGTTTTTTGTTTTAATCCTGTATAAGGCTCAAATTTTAATGTAAACCTGCAAGTGATTAAAATAGCTAAATAAATCTTGTATTTTTCAAAAATGTACAGCAAAGAAAGTTTTTAGATTTTATAAAGAGATCTGTACTCATTTCTAAGTCACTATTAAAAAATAATAAAGCAAATTTGTGACACTGACTCTATGTGGAACTCTATACAGGCGCTCAAATGTTAAACCTCAATTAAAGGTCTTTTGAGCAAGATGCTCTTTTGAATATTCTCAAATCATGCTGGTTAACATGATCATCAAGTTTTGTTCATGTCAGCTTAAGTGCTACTGTCAATAAACAAAAAGGGACATGCCAGATACTAAGTCATTCTTAAATTCATGGTTGCATTCAAGTGGTTATGATGATAATTTAATTAATTTAGAAAAAAACTGTATTGTATAAGGTGCTATATAAATAAACGTGACTTGACTTGACTTTCTAGCTGCTGATCAGAATAGCACAGCTGTTAATGTTAAAACATTTTATCCTATTCCTGTTTTTTTTTTTTTATAAAAATATTTTTCTTGAATATTATTATTTATTTATACCTTGCTTGGAAATAATATTGCTTTAATATTGAGCAGTGATTTCGCCATCTCAAATGTATACATTGTATTTTCTATATTATTGAACTGAAGTGAATGTCATTTAGTGTGCTTGGACCCTTATTCACAATGACCTCCAAACAGGGTAACTGAGTGCCAGTGTAGCTGTAAATGAACTGCACCTGGCATGTCTGTCAGTTTCTGCCCCATGACACTTTTTTTTAGCCACATAGCTTCCTCACAGGGACACACCAGCACCAGCAGTATGGCATGTTCATTATAGGGTAAAAAAGATTAACAATTTATACATTTGTACTTTAGGTTAAAGCCATAGGTTAAAGCATTAAACAGAAGTTGCAATAGCCTTTTCTTCCCTATTGTAAAGTATATCCGTGTGAAATGACTTCTGGTATAAGAACAAATGTAGGGCGGGGCTTGATTTTGTCCATGGGGAATTGATTGGATGGTTGTGGTTTGCTATTGGTTGATTTCATGTGAATGACATTTTGTCCCGCCCCTTTAGATTAAAGATTATGAGCGCACATGAATTAAAAACAAAATGATATGCACAGATAATATTTAGGTCCCACTTTATATTAGGTGGCCTTAACTACTATGTACTTCCATCAAAAAATAAGTACAATGTACTTATTGGGTTCATACTGAATTGCAAAACACTTTTGCTGCTATTGAGGTGTGATACGGGTACGGTTAGGGAAAGCTTTGGTGGTATGGGCAGGTTTAAGAGTAGGGGTAAGGTGTAAGGGATGGGTCAACAGTGTAATATTAAATGTAATTACAGAAATTAATTACAGATGTAATTACATGCAGGTGTTTTTAAAATATAAGTACAATGTAAAAACATGTATGTACACAATAAGGGCATTGTGTCAAATGATTAATTTAAATGTAAGTACATAGTAGTTAAGGCCACTTAATATAAAGTGGGACCAATATTTATAATAATATAGTAATTATAATAAATACTGCAGTATCCCTCAAATAACAAGAATTATCTATTTTGATTCCATGGTAACTTTCATTGAGTAATAATTTCAGACATTTAAGATGGCTCAGGTTCACGGTTATATATGTGCATAAATTATTATTATTATTATTTTACTTTTAAACATGGCAGAGTCAGGCCAGCATTTAAGGTCTGTCTTGACAAACGTAACTTTTTCTTGCAAAATCACACTTATTTGGCCTGTTTACATATCTTTGAATGGGGCAACAAACTTCTGTATCCTGTAAAACAGGTTGCATCGCTTCCGGTTCAGGTCTTTTGTATGTGCTTCATTAAATATTAAGATACCTTCAAAGGAGCGAACAAAGATGAGCATAACTGATGTATATGCAGATTGATATCTATAAGTTTTTTTAAATTTTCTTCTCACTAACAGTTAGAAATTCAAATAGAATAAAACAACAACAATAAAAAGAACTAAGTTAGCTGATTACCTTAAAAGTCCATAGATATCGCCATCAGTTTGCACTGCCATTAAAACTTTCTCCGACAAGCAGATGCAGTGAGACCAGTTTTCCTGTTTGTTCATGTGACATTCAGCCTAAAGCCTATTTCAATTAATTTTAATTCTGCTATTTGTAATTCAGTTATAGTTCCTGTCTGTATAACGGAGACCAGAAAGTAACAATTAAACCACACTCCCTTGGCCTCAAGAGGCGCACTAGCGACTAGCGTGCTGCCCATGCTGATCAAACTGGTTGCATTTCTAACTTTAATTTAGATGAAACTAAATGGTAATTTAAAAGCATTCTTAATTCAGCTCTGAATGGTGCATAACCCTGGTTACTAGTAGCCATACCTTCAGACTGACAGCAGAAGGTCTGGACTCTATTGCAGCTTTCATTGGCCAAGGACCGCCCAAAAGGACGTTTGACTGACATGTAAAGCAACCAATCACAGTTCGTTTTGTTCCGTGTCATGTTTAGGGGCATGAAATGTAAAGTCGATGTCCCTACAATAACAGACCAGCGTGCAAAATTTAATTAAAGAATGTTGTGCAAGTTTACTGCAACAGTTGAGCTGCAAACGTCACATAAATCCAGCATTTAGTTGATCCTGGTAAGCGCACAGTTGTAAACATGACAGCGTTCTTCTTCCACGAGGGGGTCTGGCATCACGGCATTTGTTTCCAGGGGACCGTTAAAGAACGCGACACACACATCTCCCGGACATTCTGTAGAATTCAACCAACCAAATGATGACTTTAAAAATCCTGAAGTGTTTCCAGTTAAGTGTGCCATATACATCAGACGTTCAGCCAACGGTCCATGGGCATGACGTCTGAGGCTGAGACTACTAGTAGGAGGTCCTACTCTACTGATGTAGGATACAGAGCTGCTGATCATGAGGGATTCACTATTTACACTCCTATTTCCAACACATGGCAACACCGTTAATTTACATTCAAATTAAACTATAATAAACTTTGCTATACTAAGGTCTCTTTCGCTTTTGTTGAATTAGGTCACATGGCTGCAAATCATCAGTGTGAACTGCATTTTTGAAACACATGTTAACCTGAGTAACCGAAGCCAAATATTTCTTTCCAAACAGACTGCCGGAGTCTAGCATCAAAAAGTCTCTTGCGGACACAGAGAGCAAACAGAGTTCTGCCAGTCAGGTGACTGAAGCTACGCAGCTCTCCTCAATGATCAAACTTGATCCTCCACCGAAGGGGGTTAAAAACAGTGTTCCACATCCATTCCTTCCCACCAGCAAGCTGAGTAAACCAGTGGAGCCCAGAGCCAGTGCCATGAATGTGGCTGACTTGCCCACCTTCTCGCCATCACTTTACCCCCCCAGCGCCTTTAATTATGAGCGTCCTCGTCATTTCATCCAGTCCCTGCCCAGTTTCCACACACCCGACAATGAGATCAGCAAGCCGAACAATCTTAGCTGCCCAGCTTCAACCGCTGCGCCGTTAGTGAGCCCTCCTCAGCCTGCAGCCACTCGCACATCAATGTGCTCCAGCATGACTTTGATTCCTAAAGCACGGGCTGCTCCAAACAGTGAGAATCTGTCACCAGCAGCTTTCCTATCATCTGTCCTGCCTTCACTGCCGAGCTCCCAGGCAAAATGCATTTCCATACCTCAACCGCCCTCTCCCAGGCGCTCCCCTAGGTCACACAGCCCATCGCCAAAGGCCCAAGAACATCCTGTGTCTCCTCCAGTAAGTCGATCACTGAATCATGCTCCTTCAACTGTCCTGCCCCAGATTTCTCCAGATTCCCTGAAAACTCCTGTTCCACCTCTACAGCCCCCACCTGTGCCTCAGATTCCCTACTCACCCAACACGTAAGTGTGTTATCACTGAAATCCTACAACGCTGTAATGTATGGTCATATCCTCCTATAAAAATATTTGCAAATAAGATCTTTTTAATACAACCCCAATTCCAGAAGAGTTGGGGCATTTTGTAAAATGCAATAAAATTAAGAATCTGTGATTTGTTAATTCTCTCGAACCTCTATTTAACTGACAAAAGTACAAAGAAAAGATTTTTCAATGTTTTCACTGAAAAACTTTATTGTATTTTGTAAGTATAAACAAATTTTGATTTTGATGGCTGCAACACACTCCAATAAAGTTGGGACAGAGCCATGTTTACCACTGTGTCACATCACCTTTCCTTTTAATTAAAATTTTTAATCATTTGAGGATATGAGGAATTGAGGATACTAATTGTTGCAGTTTTGCAAGTGGAATATTTACCCAATCTCGCCTGATACAAGACTTCTGCACAACAGTCTGTTGTCATCGTTGTCTGATTCTCCTTTTCATGATAGGCCATACATTTTTAATAAGAGTCAGATCTGGACTGTAGGCAGGCAGTCAGGCACATACACTCTACGGTGTAGAGTGTCTAGAAATGTCTCTGATGTAGCACGTGCAGAATGAGGCCTGGCTTTATCTTGGAAAGATGTCATTTTGATGGCAGTTTATGTCTCTGTACAATTCAAATATACAGGTGCTGGTCATATAATTAGAATATCATCAAAAAGTTGATTTATTTCACTAATTCCATTCAAAAAGTGAAACTTGTATATTATATTCATTCATTACACACAGACTGATATATTTCAAATGTTTATTTCTTTTAATTTTGATGATTATAACTGACAACTAAGGAAAATCCCAAATTCAGTATCTCAGAAAATTAGAATATTGTGAAAAGGTTCAATATTGAAGACACCTGGTGCCACACTCTAATCAGCTAATTAACTCAAAACACCTGCAAAGGCCTTTAAATGGTCTCTCAGTCTAGTTCTGTAGGCTACACAATCATGGGGAAGACTGCTGACTTGACAGTTGTCCAAAAGATGACCATTGACACCTTGCACAAGGAGGGCAAGACACAAAGGTCATTGCAAAAGAGGCTGGCTGTTCACAGAGCTCTGTGTCCAAGCACTTTAATAGAGAGGCGAAGGGAAGGAAAAGATGTGGTAGAAAAAGTGTACAAGCAATAGGGATAACCGCACCCTGGAGAGGATTGTGAAACAAAACCCATTCAAAAATGTGGGGGAGATTCACAAAGAGTGGACTGCAGCTGGAGTCAGTGCTTCAAGAACCACTACGCACAAACGTATGCAAGACATGGGTTTCAGCTGTCGCATTCCTTGTGTCAAGCCACTCTTGAACAACAGACAGCGTCAGAAGCGTCTCGCCTGGGCTAAAGACAAAAAGGACTGGACTGCTGCTGAGTGGTCCAAAGTTATGTTCTCTGGAGGAGAGGCACACAATCCACGTTGCTTGAGGTCCAGTGTAAAGTTTCCACAGTCAGTGATGGTTCGGGGTGCCATGTCATCTGCTGGTGTTGGTCCACTGTGTTTTCTGAGGTCCAAGGTCAACGCAGCCGTATACCAGGAACTTTTAGAGCACTTCATGCTTCCTGCTGCTGACCAACTTTATGGAGATGCAGATTTCATTTTCCAACAGGACTTGGCACTTGCACACAGTGCCAAAGCTACCAGTACCTGGTTTAAGGACCATGGTATCCCTGTTCTTAATTGGCCAGCAAACTCGCCTGACCTTAACCCCATAGAAAATCTATGGGGTATTGTGAAGAGGAAGATGCGATATGCCAGACCCAACAATGCAGAAGAGCTGAAGGCCACTATCAGAGCAACCTGGGCTCTTATAACACCTGAGCAGTGCCACAGACTGATCGACTCCATGCCACGCCGCATTGCTGCAGTAATTCAGGCAAAAGGAGCCCCAACTAAGTACTGAGTGCTGTACATGCTCATACTTTTCATGTTCATACTTTTCAGTTGGCCAAGATTTCTAAAAATCCTTTCTTTGTATTGGTCTTAAGTAATATTCTAATTTTCTGAGATACTGAATTTGGGATTTTCCTTAGTTGTCAGTTATAATCATCAAAATTAAAAGAAATAAACATTTGAAATATATCAGTCTGTGTGTAATGAATGAATATAATATACAAGTTTCACTTTTTGAATGGAATTAGTGAAATAAATCAACTTTTTGATGATATTCTAATTATATGACCAGCACCTGTAAGCCTCTATGTCAATGGTACCTTCACACAAATGCAAGTCACTCATGTTTGCACTGATGCACCCCAATACCATGACAGATGTTTTCTTTTGCACCTGTTGCTAATGAAAGTCTGGATGGTCCCTTTCGTCTTTGGGACTGAGAACTCGATGTCAGTTTTTTCAAAAAAACAAGCTGAAACATGGACTCATCTGACCACAGCACACATTTCCACTGTCTTTTAGACCATCTGAGAAGAGCTCGGGCCCAGAGAACTTGGCAGCATCTCTGCATAGAACAGATGTGTAGCTTTCTCCTTGTGTAACAGAGATACGAGTTGTATTTCTTGATGCAGCGTCATGTTAAGTGACAACTGTTTTCCAAAGTACTCCTGAGTCCATGTTGCTTTATTTAACACAGTAGCATGACGGTTTCTAACGCAATGCCATCTGAGGGCTAAAAGGTCATGCACATTCAACTGAGGTGTCCTATACCTTGCCCTATATAGACTTAGATTTCTCTGGATTCCCTGAATCTTTCAGAATATTATGTATGGCAGATGGTGAAAGACATAAATTCTTTGCAATCTTGCCTTGAGAAATGTGATTTTTGAATTGTTTGACAATTCTCTCATGACATTTGGCACAAAGTGGTGAGCCATGACCCATCTTTTCTTGCAAAGACTGAGAAGCTCTTTTACACCCAAACACGATACCCTCACCTATTACCAATTCACCTGCTAATTGTGGACTGTTTAAAAACAATTTAACTTGGATATTATATTATCTTTTCACTTTTATGTTGCTTCTGTCCCAACTTTTTTGGAGTGTGTTGCAGCTTTCAAAATTAAAATTTGTTTATATTCACAAAATACAGTTATGTTGGTCAGTAAAAACATTGGAAATCTTTTCTTTGTACTTTTGTCAGTTAAAAAAAAGTTTAAGAGAATTAACAAATCACAGATTGTGGTTTTTATCACATTTTACAAAATGTCCCAAATCTTTTGGAATTGGGGTTGTATATTAGTTGTTTCTTCTAGAAAGAGGAGAGATTTTTACTTACATTGAGGATCTGAACAACATTTCAAAATGTGCTAGTATATGCCAAGATACCAAAGTTTGTAATCAAAACTCAAACAGTTCTCATCCAGTACTTCCAAGACCATGTTATCTAACCATTTTGTATTTGTAGCTCTCTGTCAAAATTTGTTTTTATTTTACTTTACTAGGTTTTTAAGAGTAACATCTGAAAAAGAATGATAAAGTTGATACTTTAAAATAGGAAATATAACTAAAATCTCTGATGACTCCAGAGCTTTAAAACTTTAAACAATACAATTTTCCCATGGGTTGTTTCATAGTTTGCCAAAGCCAATCTTGAAGAAGACTGTTTCCCGTCCAGTGTCTCGTGCCACAGATGAAGACATTCAGGGTTCAAAAGATGCTCTTATTCAAGACCTTGAAAAGAAGCTACGAAACAAAGTTCCTCAACAAAGGAACAGTCAGGTATCTAAAGATTTTCCTGAGTTCCTGATTTGACTATTGGTGATAAAGTGCTCCACTGAAAATCTTAGAATAAGTGCATTTTTGTCCCCACAGCAGAAGATGTCTTATGAGGAGCGGATGGCTAGAAGATTGTTGGGTGCAGATAATGCTGCCTCAGTATTTGATCTTGAAAACCCTTTCAGTTCACAACCTGCACAGGTATTGTCATTTTCAGTTATTTGATGTTTAATGTAATTGCCAAATACCAAGTTTCTGTGCAATCCAATATGACTGCTCTATGGCTATATTCACACAGCATCATGTTTGTTTCACTAAATACTGTGTTCATACACAGTTTGATTAAGAAATATATTGACAACCACATCAACTGAAGAGACTCCCTCAAATCTTCAAGAGTCTTTTCAATTCATTTGATATTTTCTTTATGAATGGACCTGCAACTTGACAGCTAGTTGTATTTTATATTTAATTGACGTGTGGCATCTGGCATGCTTCATGCGTAATTCTTTGCAGTCAATCGCTTATGTTAGAGCTGTTAACCTCTCTTGGTGATGGACAATTGACCTCTACTTTGGCCTTCCTCGATGAAAGGAGAGCAGGAAAGCAGATCACCTGATTGGATTTATTACATTAATATAAATAAATGGAAGTCCAAGCACAATCCAATAATCAACATAATATTCCAGGACTCAAAGACTCAGGTAACGAGC
This sequence comes from Hypophthalmichthys nobilis, assembly GCA_037950665.1. NCBI lineage: Eukaryota > Metazoa > Chordata > Actinopteri > Cypriniformes > Xenocyprididae > Hypophthalmichthys > Hypophthalmichthys nobilis. The sequence goes on along the minus strand of CM075491.1, from coordinate 22,714,046 downwards.
AAAGACTTAAAGACAAGCGGACCAATCCAAACAACACTGTAACATGTGGTGTCAAAAGTGCTCATGGTCTGCACATGTGTGAACAAGCTAGAGTGTCTTACAGAGAATCCATGTTACATGATATGATATTATATTATACTTAAGTAATGCCAAAAGTGAAGCTAAAACCCCTGGTATTCAAGAGTGGCAGTTTATGCAGCTATACTTTATTCCCATTTGTTACCATCACTCTAGTTGTCTACAACAGGAATTTTCAAAGCCAAAGCAACAGATAACAGTCTCTCCATGGGCCTAAAATAGCATGTGTAAAATCCATGTGCTCTTCAGCTATCCCGTTCATCATGATGCTATTATTAAAATAAAACGTGTACATACACCACAAGGTCTCAATTCCCTTAGTTTGTTTGTCTGTCTATCATATTTTTAATGTTATTCAAAATATGTTATTTTTATGCAAAATTCTAACAGCCAGGCTCTCCAGAAGATCATTACCCTGGAGGAATATGGTAAATGTCATTTTGCATTAGCAGTATCAGTTTAGAGTTTGTATCTGAAGTGCTTTCATCTAATTAGAGTGCATGTACACCTAACAGTTTTGAGGCCTGAATGAACGCTGGCTGACATTTGTGAATGCATTAGATATTGAATTACGGTAACACTTGATGGTTTCCTTTAGACGTTCTGTTGACTGTAAGTAACATTGCACCTACAAGTCAACTATCATTAGAGAATTGGTGGTGTATTAGTAGACTGTCTGCTTGATATCTGCTAACACTTTATGTTGATGCTCCCCACAGACATTCTGCTGACTAGAAGTAACTTTACAAGTACGTCAACTTATACTACCAACCCTAACAGTCTACTAATAATCTAATGAGAGTTAGTTGACATGTAGGTGCAACGTTACTTATAGTCAGCAGAATGTCTAAAGGGGACTATCAAAATAAAATATAACCTGAATGACTTTTCTAGCACAAGCTGATACAAGCTGATGCTCTGAGCCCTGCCTGTGTTACTGTGCTACTGTTGTTTTTTTCTGATAAACTTAAAGGGTTAGTTCACCCAAAAATGAAAATAATGTAATTTATTACTCACCCTCATGCCGTTCCACACCCGTAAGACCTTCGTTCATCTTCGGAACACAAATTAAGATATTTTTGTTGAAATCTGATGGCTCAGTGAGGCCTCCATAGCCAGCAATGACATGTCCTCTCTCAAGATCCATTACTAGAAACATATTTAAATCAGTTCATGTGAGTACAGTGGTTCAATATTAATATTATAAAGCGACAAGAATATTTTTGGTGTGCTAAAAAAACAAAATAACGACTTATATAGTGATGGCCGATTTCAAAACACGGCTTCAGGAAGCTTCGGAGCGTTATGAATCAGCGCGTCGAATCATGATTCAGATCGGGTGTCAAACCGCCAAACTGCTGAAATCACGTGACTTTGGCGCTCCGAACTGCTGATTCATAACGCTCCGAAGCTTCCTGAAGCCGTGTTTTGAAATCGGCCATCACTATATAAGTCGTTATTTTGTTTTTTTGGCGCACCAAAAATATTCTCATCGCTTTATAATATTAATATTGAACCACTACTCACATGAGCTGATTTAAATATGTTTTTAGTACATTAATGGATCTTGAGAGAGGAAATGTCATTGCTGGCTATGCAGGCCTCACTGAGTCATCGGATTTCAACAAAAATATCTTAATTTGTGTTCCGAAGATTAACGAAGGTCTTATGGGTGTGGAATGGCATGAGGGTGAGTAATAAATGACATTATTTTCATTTTTGGGTGAACTAACCCTTTAACTTTGCAATATGTATGACTTTTTATCATTTAAGAAGGCTTTATACAAGCTATAGGCCTAAAATATTCCAGAAATAAGAATTTTTATATTTGTCATCGCTCATGAATTTAGTTTGGTTTCATTCAGTTAATTTCCACCTTTTCTTGTGCAGGTCCAGAAAAAATCGTCCTGGTGGGGACAGCACCGAGGCTTCGACCATCCAAGAGAAGTGTTTTGCTCCTCGTTTTATACAAGTGCCGCAAGATCTAACGGTTGAAGAGGGACGATTCTGCAGGATTGATTTTAAGGTAGGGATGAATCGAGACTACGGTGTGAATGCAGCATTTGTACACCAACATTTAGCTTTTCCTTCTTTTTTCCTGCAGGTTGTAGGTTTGCCAACCCCGGATATTTCTTGGTATCTGGATGGGAAACCCATCCGACCTGATGATTACCATAAGATGCTGGTGTGTGAGAAAAGTGTCCACTCCTTCATTATTGAGATAGTTACCATTCATCATGCAGGTGTATATGAATGTGTAGCAAAGAACCGTGCTGGAGAGAGCCACTTCTCCCTGCGCTTGGATGTGATTGGTGAGCAGTTTTTTCTTACCCGTATAACGTTAAGAGTAAAGTTATAGTTTCTGTATTGGTGTGCTTGTGAAATACAGTGCCTTGTGAAAGTATTCATTCCATTTCTTTTTTTTTTTTTTTTTTTTTCCACATTTTGTCATGTTGCAACCTTATGCTAAAATGCTTTATTTTTTTCCATATATGCACTTCAGACCCTTTAATGACAAAGCAAAAACCAGATTTGTGATAACTTTGTAAATTTATTAAAAAGCAAACACTGCCTTTCCAAATCATGTCCAGTAAATTGAATTTGTCACAAGTATAGAAACATCTCAAAGATGATTCAGAGAAGTTGGAATGCTTCTTTGTTAAATTTTAAGTGCCACAGAAAAGGGTTTGAATGCTTATGCAATATAATTATTTTAGTTTTTTTAGCATAAAGCATTATAGAATCAGGTTGCAACATGAAAATAATGTGGAAATTGAGGGGGGAAATACTTTTGCAAGGCAAAAAGTTTCCAGTCATTTTATCATATGTTGGAATGTTTGATCATTTTGATCATGATTTGTTTTTCCACTGCATTTGTGCATTGGTAACTACACTGAATACTAAACAATAACCACTGTCTTGCCTAATACAACATAATTTCAAGCAGAATTTGATATTTTTGGAAGTTGGTATAGAATCCAGTGATAAGTGGATACTTCACAAGTTATTAGCATTTTATTAGTCATCCATGAGCATATATGCGGAAAAACTATTATTTTCAACCCTCATTCTGACCCTCTGTCTAAAATGATCCATTTTTAAGGGGCAGTTTCTTTAAGGCTTATCAGTAAATGACCACTTTTATGATTGGTTAACGTCATTGCATAGGAAACAGTATCAATGCAAGTAAGTGTTTTGAAAACCTTATCTATATAAAACCATAATTTACAGACAAAGCATTATGAAATAATTTACTTACGGTTTGTGATGCAGCTGCTGTCAGATCCCATACAGTTGGCTGCTTCATCTGTCAACAAAAGTTTCTTTGTGAACTCTCCAATACACTGTGCCTCATTGACAAAACAAAATGCTCCGGACAAACATATGATCCTCTGACACAATCTGGGATGCCATTAAATGAAACCATCCACTTGTTTCCCAAGCTGGAATCCTTCTGAAGTCTGTACAGAGACGCAAACGAGCTGTTTAAACTGGACATGTGATAGCGAACATTCCTTTACTTTTCCAGTTGTCCTGTTGTCGGCAGACTCAAGCTTTTGACGCGATGCGGCACTCACATCCAGAGTACATATTCAAACGTCAGCCGTTAAGCTTTAAGAGAGTACTTTGTATCTAAATGTGGATTTAGATGTAAAAAGATTTGCATCTGTAAATCCCTGATGTGATGGGTTCGTTGATAGAATGACCGTTGTAGTATTGTACACGGAGTCATGGATTGGGGACGATATTTTTAACCAGTGATTTAAAACAAAATTGTTCATTAATTTTGATTTGTTCTGAACAGTATTTTTACATTCCGACTCCATCATTCTATGGCCTCCTTTCCAAATGACAGCCAGCTACAATGAAATAATTAAAAAAATGGTTAATAATGTTCTTGTTAAAATGCATGAATAAGGATGACTGATGATGGATAACACATCTTATCACATCATATCCAACTAATAATGTTATTAATTGGTTATTTGTTTCATTCTCAGTTGAATTACTGGCCCTGTCTCAAATACCCTACTCTACTGCAGTCACATTAGTGACCACCGTTCCACTTACATTATATGACACAATGATTCTGAAATAAATGTAACAGTCCACTCTGTCTCCTCAGCTCAGGAACAGTTGTGTCCTCCCACATTTGTGGTGAAGATGAGGAACTCTCGAGCTCTAGAGGGAGACGGCATCAGGTTAGAGTGTAAGGTGACTGCGTCTCCAACCCCTCAGCTGTACTGGAAGAAAGACAAGGAAATGTTGCGGATTGACCCTATGAGAATGAGGTCTGTGTCATGATTATGGACACTTATTTTGATAACCTGTTTTGTTTCCTTTAGTTCTTGTTTCCCCGCTCTGTTTAGTTTTAGTTTCCTTCATTTTTGATTTATGTCCTCGTTTGTTCCTATGGTTACATATTATCCGCACTCATTATGTCATTATGTTTGCCTTGTATTTATACTCTGTTATGTTTAGCCCCTTGTTGGTTCTCATTTCAGTTTGCGGGGTTCTTGATTTATTTCCTGAGCATTATGGTTAAAGCCTGTTCTTTCTGATACCCTTCTTCGTTGTGCAGTTGTTACAGACATTACACGTTACAGTTGGACACAGTTTTATACACCTAAATGACTATTTTATTCCATTTTGTGGTCATAATGTTAGAGATGCTTCTATGAACTTTTAACCAATTGGTTTACAGTAAATGATAGTATTTAGATGAAAGCTTCAGAGTCTCTGTTGACATTTGCATGTTTGGTGTGTCAGTCTTTCTCAGGACAATTCAGGAAAGCAGTGCCTGATCATCGATCCAGTGGTGAAGTCTGACGCAGGCTGGTATACTGTTTCCGCCATTAATGAAGCAGGCATGTCTACATGCAATGCCAGGCTAGATGTGGCCAGTAAGTGCATTTACTCTATTTACTTTTCTCACTTTATGTTTTGAGACTTGTTTGAACATTTGTGAGTGAAGATTATTTTGCTTAGACTGAAATCTGAAACTTTTTTGCTTAGTTTTGTTTAGGTGCATTGCATTAGCATTATAAAACATTTTCATTGATAAAGTTAAAATCTGTATAAATGTGTAAATTCTGTAAAGGATGTGTAAAGAATCTATAAAGTGTGTAGTAAGGTGCTGTAAATGCTCACCCTTTCTTTTCCCCATTTTTACATAGCCCCGTTTGACAAATTAATTTATAAAAGTATAAACATTTCATGTAGTCTCTCAATTAAAGGTGCAATAAGTGATTGCTGAGAAACACTCTTGATATTTGAAATCAACACCCCAACAAACACACCCCTATAAGAAACACACTCCTCCCTTCATTGCATTGGCCCCGAAAAAAAGAAAAGGCTATGCAACACAGGCAATGATCTTAAGACCGGGATATACTTCATTTTCCACATCCCACTCTTTTTCAAAGTATACTACTTTGGCCGCGAGCACGGAAGGACGCAAGTGGTGCTCACTGCAGAGATGAATGACGTCCAGCTTCTGTTACAACTTACCAAAGATACAGTAATCCATTGATATTGATATGCAGCCAGGAATCGTATATGTAACATTTATATGTGCCTGATTTTGATGCTGGGTAAATACATAAAGGAAATTCACGTTTCTCTGACTGGAGTCCAGTTGTTTCTGTGAATTGCAACGATCCATTTGCTTCTCTTTTCTTTAGCTTTCGGCAGTCTGTAAAAATATACCTCAGATTTCTTGTCAAATCTATTTGTACAGTCAATCGCAAAACTCTTTCTCGTTTTAAACGTGTTTTGTGTGTTTTTCGCGGCATTCACGCTGAAAACCAATGCAGCCACTCAGCCTGTTTGCCACTCAGTGGGCGTACCCGCAGTCACTCCGGCTGATGGTGACATCACATGCATATCCTCTATAGCTCTATGAAAGGGAGGTCCTGGAGCTCGTGGCCAGAGGCATTCGGACAGGGTCGAGGGGACCTCTCGCCCCTGAGTTTAAAGCTCCAGTTCCCCACTCCCTCACCAAGATATAAGCGGGAATCCCGTTTGTGAAAACTGCTCATATTTAATAAAATAACATTACATGAATAGTTCGCGCAACTCTATTAACTATATAAGCTCCGCCACTTCCGTCCTGGGGCTGTGGGTCTGGCGCTGCTGGTCTGCAGCTGGATATATCTCGCTGCTTGAGGAAAGTGAGTTGCCCGCTGTGTGAGGAGAGTTGACATGAAAGATAGCAAAACCAAAATTACTTACATATCGAGCAGAACCAGAGCAATCTCGGAATCCTTTTTCAGGCCTTCCTGCTTAGGTCTCTCCAGCGCTAGAAAGATTTCCAATATTAATGCAGGTCCTAGCACTTGCCTTGTCTTTTTCCAATTATGTTCCTTTGATCTTTTCCTCTTTGGTAATATCTCAGCCATCTCTCTTTCTACAGTCTTTCTACAAATGTCCCGCTTGCTCACGCTCTCTCCTCCCCTATCATAAGCTTATATGCCCCCTACTGCTGATTGGCTACATTGTTTTGGTGCTCAGTCTGAGCAACTCTGTTTGTTCTCCTATTTACACAGCCAGGACTATATACAAACACAATATTATTTTCAGCACACACACAGAACAGACATCTAGCAAATGTTCACAAAATTGTTCGTTTGGGTGTTGATTTCAGTTTTCAACTTCATCTCTCAGAAATTGCTTACTGAACCTTTAATGTGATCTCATAAGACTGCATGTTTAAAATGAGTAAAATATTTTTAGATACATGTCATAATGCATTAATTATCACTGATTAATATATCATCTACTCAAATATTGAATTATTTTCAGTTAACCTGGATTTGCCTGTGTATTGCTTTGTCTCTCGGCCCTAAATAGCAATTCCCATTTTCTTCTAGCTCGAATGAACAAGACTACCCCTCCTGCCAGGTCGATGAAAGGTCTTCCCATCGTAAGCCAGTTTTCTACATTAAGCACCGAGCATCGTCCTCGCCACACTGCCCCCCTATACGAGAGTGAAGAACTGTAGACACTCATCAGACTCATGCAACTGGTCATCTGGAGACTGACATCTGACATTATTCAGTAGTGATGTAGTATATTTCTCTGTAAATGAGCCAGTTAAATAGTGTGGTTGCTCCTATGATCAGTCAAATTCGCTTTAGCCAGTGCCTCTGAAGTTTTCCCAAGGAATGATTGGAAATGAGTTTACTATTACAGTGGAATCAATAGCCTCACCCTGGCACGACTTTACTGTTACACTAGTTTGCACGGTTTGCTTGGTTGGAAATGGGTACCCAGTCTCATGTAAAGCTACATATTTATGAACCCCCTATAAAAGGAAACATGAATCTTATTTTTGTTTATTCAGTTATTTCATGAATTAGAATAATGCCTTGACTGTTTTATGCAACAGCTGTAATGTGTGTTGATGATGTAATGTCTGTCAGCTATGGAAGCGGAATATAGTATGTGTGGAGCCTTGTCATGATACACTCTGACTTACACTATGATGTTATATGTCTTGAAAAAGATATTTGTTTGAATTTTTGCTACTAGAACAAAGGATTTGGTAAAATGTATAATGTTGGTAAAATGTTGATTACAGTTCAGAACACATATCATTTGTGTTATATATGATGTGACATGAACATTTGAGTAAACTTCTTTGTGAGAATACTATACATTTATCTCGGAGGTGTTTTTTATGACTATCATGACAAAATACTGTAACTATGAGATAATACAATAAAAACATGAAACAACTGCATAAAACAAACAAATGAACTAATGGCACTGAGGAGGATCCAGCACACTTATGGACAGTTCTTCAGGTTTTGACTGTAGATAGAAGTTTAAGAAGTTAGAAAGGCTCTTTTCCAACAGGTTTATTACAGAAACATTCTATAAACAAAATATGAAAAAGCCAAGGCAAAAATATTCAGTTAATCATAACCACTTGGATATTAGGCATACAATACAATGCAATCATTCATCACATGATTTCTGATCCTTTTCAAAACAAATGCAGTATCTGTAGTACACAGGACTCAGTGTGAAGTTCCCTTTTATAGCTAAACTTTGATAAAAAGGAAATACTGTTGTGACAAAGTTCTACACAAGGGCCAAAAACACAGTTACAGTGCACATAATGAAAAACTATTCAAATTGGCTTTTATACACTCATCACAATGCAGTCAAGTATTATAGATATGGCAAGGAATGGATACCATCGTAGCTAAAGACCCATGTCAGATCCATTCTTCGTCAGATCTCCACATCACTTTCTTTATCATTATCATGGTCACCATCATAAAATTCATTCGCAGCTTCAGGCCTGTGAGAAAACAGACATAGTTGGACAGGATATAGTCAGGATATCTAAAATGCAGTCAAGCAGCTGACATTTGTTATTCTCTTCTGGAAAAATGAAAGAGACCACTGCAAAATTAGCAGTTTCTTTGTATTTATTATGTACATGTATGTGTTTTTGTAAAATGAACATGTTTGTTTTATTTTATAAACTACTGACAACGTTTCTTCTAAATTTAAAATCATTTAGAGCATTTATTTGCAGAAAATTGATTAATGCAAAAAAAAAAAAAAACAAGTTTATATTCATTTTTACACACAATACTAATGTTTTAACTTCAGAAGAGTTCAGAAATCAATGTTTGGTGGAACAACCCTGATTTCCATTCACAGCTTTCATGCATCTTGGCATCCTCTCTACCAGTTGGTCACATTGCTGTTGGGTGACTTTATGCCACTTTATGCCCGATTCCAGCCCTACTGAAGAACCCCCAGATCATCACCAATCCTCCACCAAATTTTACAGTGGGTGTGAGACACTGTCGTCTGTAGGCCTCTCCAGGTCCCTGTCTGACCATTAGAGGACCAGGTGTTAGGCAAAGCTGAAAACTGGAGGAATCAGGAAGATCTGTCTTTGTGAATGACACATGACTCAAGCCAAGGTTATCCTGGAACAAATCTTGCTTCCTTCTGGAGGACCACCACCAGATCAAGACCCTGTCATGGCCAGCCCAAACTCCATACCTGAACCCCACTGAAAACCTCTGGAATGTGATCAAGAAGAAGACTGAAGTTCACAAGCCATCAAAGCAAGTTGAGCTGCTTGAATTTTTGTGCCAGGAGAGGCATAAAGTCACCCAACAGCAATGTGACTGACTGGCAGAGAGCATGCACATGAAAGCGGTGATTGGAAAATCAGGGTTATTCCACCAAATACTGATTTCTGAAAACTTCTGAAGTTAAAACATTAGTATCTTGTTTTTTTAAAAATGAATATAAACTTCTTTGCATTATTCGAGGTCTAAAAACATGGCTTTTTTTTTTTTGTTCGGACTAGTTGTCATTTTCTGCAATAAATTGTCTATATATATACACATACACACACACACTACCAGTCAAAAGTTTGGAATCGGTAAGATTTTTAATGTTTTTAAAAGAAGTTTCGTCTGCTCACCAAGGCTGCATTTATTTAATTAAAAATACAGTAAAAACAATAATATTGTGAAATATTATTACAATTTAAAATAACTGTTTTCTGTTTGAATATATTTTATAAAGTAATTTATTCCTGTGATGGCAAAGCTGAATTTTCAGCATCATTACTCCAGTCTTCAGTGTCACATGATCCTTCAGAAATCATTCTAATATGCCGATCTGCTGCTCAAGACACATTTATTGTGTACAATTATACAAAATATTTGTGTACAATATATATATTTTTTTCCAGGATTCTTTGATGAATAGAAAGTTCAAAAGAACAGCATTTATTTAAAATATAATCTTCTGTAACATTATAAATGTCTTTACTGTCACTTTTGATCGATTTAATGCATCCTTGCTGAATAAAAGTATTAATTTCTTTAATTTCTTTTCAAAAAAATAAAAATAAAAATTCTTACTGACCCCAAACTTTTGAACGGTAGTGTATAATGTTACAAAAGCTTTGTATTTCAGATAAATGCTGTTCTTTTGAACTTTCTATTCATCAAGGAATCCTGAAAAAAAAAAAAAAAAAAAAATACACAACTTTTTTTTTAACATTGATAATAATCATAAATGTTTCTTGAGCAGCAGATCAGCATATTAGAATGATTTCTGAAGGATCATGTGACACTGAAGACTGGAGTAATGATGCTGAAAATTCAGCTTTGCCATCACAGGAATAAATTACTTTATAAAATATATTCAAACAGAAAACGGTTATTTTAAATTGTAATAATATTTCACAATATTACTGTTTTTACTGTATCTTTAATTAAATAAATGCAGCCTTGGTGAGCAGACGAAACTTCTTTTAAAAATATTAAAAATCTTACCGATTCCAAACTTTTGACTGGTAGTGTATATATCACAGGATAAATTACAATTTAAAAAAATATATTACATATAAATTATATTACAATAGAAAACAGTTATTTCAAATTGTAAATATTAATAATAATATTATTATAACATTAATATAATAATAAGCAGAAGAGACTTCTTTCCCAAAAAACAAAAAAACCTGAAGAGTTTAGAACGTTAGTGTTACAGTCACTAGTTACAGCCTTATAATCACCTAGAGAAGTTCTCTTCTGATCCTCTCTCATCAGGATCAGCCTCATCCGGTCGCTCATAGCTTAGCAAATCAGAGGGAACGTCATGGATCTGAACACTTGGTGCATGATTCAACATCTTCAAGTTCTCAAACACAGTTTGACGAATCTGCTCCAAATACTACAAAAAGAGGTAACAAAGTACTGGTTAATGTCCGCACTGCTGAAGACATCCTGAACACCAGTGAAACATTTACTTGAAGCACCACCTGAGGTTTTAAACAAATGCTCTAACCTTAATAAATACTTTTGTATATGAAATCAGAAATGTTACATTTTGACAAACCACAATTTTAATTTAAAACGTCCTAGAAAATATTCAAATGCCAGATTGATGTAAAACACCTACAGTTCAAAGTGTGTCACTGTCAAAATGACTATATTCCCAAACTTTATTAGTTCATCCAAAAATTAAAATTGCAGTGTTTCCCATACATTCATTTATTTGTGTCGGCCAGCCACATTATCAACATTGACCGCCACAAATAGATTTCAGTGCTCCCCATTTATTAACTAGACCTGGCCCAAAAATATATTTAAACTTCTCATAATAACATAAAAGGTCTTTAATGCCGTGTTTTGCGCCACCGCTGTCAAACAAACTAAACTCAAAAGCGTGATAAGGCTTTGTGTCCTTATCAAATCGCAAAAGACTGTCTGTTTGCGCTGTGCAAAGAGAAGTGCGCAATGAACTCCATTTCTGCATGAGCTGAGTTTAGCATACATTTGGGAACCATGGGCGTAAGTCATCGTGTCTCTTTGGAAGACTTGGATTTGGATTAGACCACTCGATTAATTATTTTTACGATACCTATGACATTTTTGGGATCTTTTAAGTTTTAGGGAAATAGACTTTAAATGGAGGGACAAAAATCTCATTAAAAATTCCTAAAAAATATCGTCATTTGTGTTTGGAAGATGAACAAAAATCTTACAGGTTTTAAACCACATGAGGGTGAGTACATGACGGAATTTACATTTTTGGGTGAATTATCCTTTGTAAATCCTTTATACAGTAAGCTGAGTCTTGGATAAAACTAACTGTATAATCGCAAATCATTGTTTACATCACTGATACATATCGTCGCATTTTATACTGCGATGTCTCAATATAACAATGTATTGTTACACCCCTAGTTTGTAGACATAAAACAACAATATATGTAAGGAAAATGCATACTTGTCTAGAATTCTGGTTTTCTATTCTTGTGCTAACATCTGGATGAAGTGTGAAGTCTGGAGCAAAATATTCAAAGTATTCTGTGTAGAGGACAAATACAGAGATGAGAAAACATTTTAATATCATCATCAACAACAACATCAACATCAACATCAACATCAACAACAACAACAAAGGAATATGGGGTATTTTTAAAGCAGTGCATTGTAACCTAGATCATGGGTTCTCAAAGTGGGGTCCGAGACCAATAGCCAGGGGGTCCGTGAAATAATTTGCTAAACTGTATTTTACAGATTATAGGTCACGTTTTTTATCATCTGAAACATGCTGCGACTTATATTCCATAGTGACTTATTTAATGCATTTAACGTAGCAAAATGTAGACACTTAAAAGGTTTTTATAGACATAATTCTCATGTCTGTGAGGCAAGTATACGCCGAGTTTCGGTTCATTTTTGTGACGCGCTCCAGAAACGAGTTCACGGAGCCAGAGAGCCTTAGACGGCAGAAGGTGTATCCGGTTTGTTTTCTTTATTTTACAAAAGCAAAACGTTTTGTTATTTTGAATGTACACAAAAAAATATACCCTTTACAGTTTTTAATGTCGTCTTACACTTATCTGTATGCTCATAAATGTTGTTTCCACTGCTAGAAGGAAAAAAATCCAAATGATCGTGCCAGCACCTCGTGTGCACGCACAACATATCAGTTAGTGTTGCTAACTGAACATCACAGCCTATTCATCAAACTAAAAATGCAGTCAGCCAAAAATAGAAAGTTATTCGGGTCAATTGGACAGGCAGCATTGATCAGTGTGAACACCACCTTACCGTCGCACTGGTGTTATTCAAACACATTTTTGCACAAGTAAAGGATGCTGTTTTATGTGGATATTGAGACACAAATGAAGTTTTGAGACACAATAATGCTTTGTAGCATTATTGACATAATAAATATTAGTTTAGCTTCCAAATACATGCGAATATGGAATCATTTGGATTTGTGCTGAATGAGAGAGGAGCCCAATGCCGGATGCAGTTTGTTTAAATAAATTTGTTTAGGCTGTAAAATAATTGTTGTTTGTAATGAATGCCACTATAATTTATGTTTATTCTATAGGCTACTATAAAATAAACATAAAGGGGATTAAAAACATGTTTATAATGTTTGTAAACAGGTTTTATTTACTGGTATTTTACATTATTTTTTAATGTAATAAAATGTGACTAATTCAAAAGACCTTTTTTTTTTCTTCAACAACTTAAGTTTGACATGGTGCTGCTGTATTATTAAAAAGTCCATATTTACAGATTGGAGCCATTTGCACCAATAAAACAACCATTTGTGTTCATTACTCCCACCCACATTAACTTTGGTTTTAATCACTTAGTTATAATTATGAGGGGGTCCTAGGAAAATTTTCCACCCTATAAGGGGTCCTTGGCCCCAAAAAGATCGAGAACCCCTGACCTAGAGGACACTTATTCACGCAACCACTAGATAATATGTAACAGATGAACAGAAACATGAAATAATTCTAGATGTCTAGATGACACAGTTGTTGTCTTACCACTATATGGTAGTTCATCACTTATGGACTCCTCAACTAGCAAGGATGTTTCAAATGTCCTAAAAATGAAAGCTATGATGCATTAATGAAAATATCAGAAAGAGAACAGTTGAAAATAGCAAAGTTATTATATACTCAGAGATTAAAGGGGTCATATTTTTTAAAAAGAAATTAGTTTAAAAAAGAAGAAAATCTGATAAACTTTTGAAAGTTTTCTTGGCCTTCCAGTCCTTTTCCATTCCATTTAGGCTTAAGAAAGCCAGGTTCCTGCTATTGCTCAAGTATAAGGAGGTTCACTAAATACTAGCCACTTAGCCTATAGAAGTCGTTTTTTTTTTCCTGTTTTTAATACTGCATACAAATTTCCTGTATTTTCTGTTTATATTCTAATAAAGAGACTGAGAAATAATTATATATGGTCATTATACCATTGCTAAAACATCTAATGGTGGCCTAAGACTACACAGGTAACACTTTACAATAAGGTTAATTTGTTAACATTAGTTAATGTATCAACAAACATGAACTAGTGCATTAACTAATGTTAACAAATACAACTCTTGATTTTAATGTATTAGTAAATGTTGAAATTATCTTTGACTTTAACATTAACAAAGATTAATAAATGCTGCATTACTAGTAATTAACTAATGTACATTACACATGTACATATATATACATACGCACACACATTATATATATATATATATATAAACTGAAACCAACATTTACTGAAACATTTACTGAAACCAAGCAGAAAAAACAGCTAATTCTGAAGTTAAAACCCCAAAGTCTGAACATAATCCGATCATAACAGTATGACCTAATATTGCGTTGGTCCCCCACTTTGCTACCAAAACAGCCCTGACCCATCGAGGCATGGACTCCACTAGACCCCTGAAGGTGTGCTGTGGTATCTGGCACCAAGATGTTAGCAGTAGATCCTTTAAGTCCTGTAGGTTGCGAGGTGCGGCCTCCATGGATCAGACTTGTTTGTTCAGCACATCCTACAGATGCTCGATTGGATTGAGATTTGGGAATTTGGAGGCCAAGTCAACACCTCAAACTCATGCTCCTCAAACCATTCCTCCTGAACCATTTTCTCTGGTGGCAGGGTGCATTGTACTGCTGGAATACCGTTTCCATGAAAGGGTGTACATGGTCTGCAACAATGCTTAGGTAGGTGGTATGTGTCAAAGTAACATCCACATGGATGGCAGGACCCCAGGTTTCCCAGCAGAAACAAAAAGCATCACAATGCCTCAGCCAGCATGCCTTCTTCCCATAATGCATTCTGGTGCCATGTATTCCCCAGTTAAGCTACGCATACGCAACCTTCATCAGACCAGGCCACCTTCTTCCATTGCTCCGTGGTCCAGTTCTGATGCTCACTGTTGGCACTTTTTCAGTAGTGGACTGGGGTCAGCATGGGAACCCTGACCGGTCTGCATCTATGCAGCCCCATACGCAACAAACTGCGATGCACTGTGTATTCTGACAACTTTCTATCAGAACCAGCCTTAGCTTCTTGAGCAGTTTGAGCTACAGTAGCTCGTCTGTTGGATCAGACCACACGGGCCTTCGCTCCCCACGTGCATCAATAAGCCTTGGCCGCCCATGACCCTGTCGCTGGTTCACCACTGTTCCTTCCGTGGACCACTTTTGATAGATACTGACCACTGCAGACCGGAAACACCCCACAAGAGCTGCAGTTTTGGAGATGCTCTGAACCAGTCGTCCAGCCATCACAATTTTGCCCTTGTCAAACTCGCTTAAATCCTTACGCCCATTTCTCCTGCTTCTAACACATCAACTTTGAGGACAAAATGTTCACTTGCTGCCTAATATATCCCACCCACCAACAGATGCCGTGATGAAGAGATAATAAGTGTTATTCACTTCACTTGTCAGTGGTAATGATGTTATACCTGATCGGTGTATGATCTCCCCGATGATCAGAGACTTGATAGAGGTGAGATATGAACTACATGTTCTTCTGAAGAACCCCAAAGTTAGAAAAGAACAGCTGGGAATGGCACGTTTCAGTGCAGACTATTTTAACAATTAGGGATGCACCGGCACTTTGGCCTCTGAAATTTTCAGCCATTGCCTCTGGCCAAAAGAGCTTAATTGAATATGAATGTGTGTCAGTATTGTTCTATGCTGAGATTTAAATATTTGTCAGTATTGTTCTATTTAGAGATTTAAATATTGGTTGGTTTTGTTCTAAGCAAGAGTAAGTGATTATCAAAATGTATTGATGAAAACATGACCACAGTTGGAGGTGAAAAGTCTGATGCTAGGATACACGCCTGAATGTTAAAAAGTAATTAAGGGATTTAATAATTGTTGGTTTTGTTGTGAGTGAGAGTAAACAATTCTCAGAAAAGATCAATGAAGATACAATTCGGTTGTTTTAAGTGAAACATAAGTGGCTGTCAAAGAGTCTGATGAGAGTTTAACATTTTCCAAATTTAATTTGCAGTCATTTAAGCAACAAAATCGAGAAATATAGGGTATGGCTTTAATTATAATAAGTAGCATCTACATTGTGACAGTGTTCCTTAGTGTATCATGGTAAAGATTTTATTAAAAATGATTAATTTTCCACTTACCAAATCTTCTAAATTACTAATTTCGCCCACCTCTATTAAACAGGAAGTTCAAAATTTTATTGGACTTGACAGTAAACCCAGAGCCTATGTGTTAGCAACAGAAGGCACTATTGCTCATTTCACAATTTAAAGATGCAGCAGCAAAAAGACTTTGGTGAAAATACATTCATTGTAAGTGGACCTCAGAGAGAGAGATAGAAAAAATAAAATATGACCCATTTAAAGTTGACTTTTTTTTTTCTTTTTATGATTTATACTAAATGGAGATAAAATGATGAAATAATGAACGCACCAACATCTAGCAACGTTTCGCACCGTGTAGCCTCCTCCACCCAGTACAAGCAGTGGGATTTTGAAGCTCTTCACAAACTCCACACATTCTCTACAAATACAAGTGTTTTAAATGAAATTATCAAAGAGTTTTACATTCAAGGTTTCAAAATACTGTGTGTAGTTCAAGAAAAGATGTGAGGAGAAGATGATGTGAGAGTTTGGCGTCTCTTACCCATGGCCTCGTATGCTGAGATTGAAGCATCCTAATCGATCACATCCCAAAGAATCTGCTCCACACTGCAGACAAAACCAGAGAGATGAGCGACAAATACAACACAATATTATGACTGACTGAGAGATCAGATCTCACCTGAAGAACGATACAGGTTGGCTGATAGAAGTCCACCACCTGCTTGATAACTGGCTGAAACAGCTGTCTATAGCCTGAGAATATAAAAGCAAAAACTGCTTAAATCATCTTGGTCTTTGTTTGAAAAAAAAAAAAAAAAATCAATATTAGGTAGAGGTTTTACCCACAAGTTGAGTAAACTAGTCTGTTTTCGCACAATCAGATTCAACATTCCCATTCCCATTCCCCATTGATTTTTTGATAAAATACTTGATCTAACAGGTGGAAAAATGTTTGCATTGCTCAGAGAGCGCAGAGAGTGGTTATAGATTAAGTTGCTACAGCTACTTACATACCCTGAAAGTTTTTGGAACCAAAATTTGAGGTTCTCGGTTTACTCTGAGCAAACTTAAAATCTCTTAACCTGCTTTCTGGAAAACCCTCTGCACATTCTCTCAACCTACTCCATGAGGTGCATCCTAGGATGTTTTTAAACATCAATGAAGAAGCTCCCATGTATGCCATAAGACTGCTTTTACTTTACTGCTTTCTTTACTTTATCTTTACTTTATTTCTTTACTTTATCTGCACAAAACAGTAGTTTATTTCTTCACAGATTTAATGTGGTTGATTATATGATATAATCATATAATCAACTAATATATATATAAAGTTAAATATTATATTTAAAGTTGATTATATTATATCTTGTCCATATATCACCCAGTAAAACAGCAGTCTATGGCTTTGCTATTACAACAACATGATCTGAGTGAAACTACGCTTTTTCAGACTTGTAAGTTTAATTGTATAACGACTCAAATATGAATATTAGTCCATAAATCAACTCACTCTGGTCATCAATGCCATCTCGCAGTGGGACATTGAGGCAGTAGTAGCGGCCGCTCTCAGCCCCCACCTCATACATATCACCTTAACACATACAACAAAAAACATAGTACATTATTATTACAGTGTCTGTGTGTTTGTGAATATTAAGCTGTTTAGTTGCTGCTTTTTAAAAAATGCATTTATGTTTCCATATGAATGTGCTATTAACCAGGGCTCTGAACCTGTTTAAGAAACAAAAACAAACAGAAACAAACTAAATTAACAGGAACAAACAAAAATAAAATCAAGTTGAATCATTCTGAACAGAAATGCTTATTTGAAATTATTATTAATAGGTTAATAACGTTATTTTATCATTCTGTTTAATATTTTAATTTGGCAGTCAACCAATCATGAATTGCAAATGTGACGTTGACGCATCCAATATGAGTGAAATGTCCATGCTCAGTTGTCAAATCATCATAGGTAAGTCGCAATGGCAATGCACTGGCATTAGCTGTTGGATCGCAGTAATTTTTCCGAGGATATGTCACCAACCGTTAAAGCATTACATTTTAGTGAAAATTAATAGCAGGTAATATCCAGCATAGTGTGTGTTTTGAAATCAGCGAAAAATACAGGTTAGTGTAGAACTGCTACTATTCAGGAAATAATAAAAAAAAATTTTTTTAATTTTTTTTTTTTTTTAAATAATTAAGTTAGTATTGTGGCTTTATGTATGGTCAGACTTGGACAGACATATATGGGCACACTTGCATCATGTGTCATCATATTATTAACATTTTACCAAAATCAAGCTCAGTGTAGTTAAAAGGTTTTTCACCAGCGAATGTCTGAGGTTTGTGTTGTCAGTTATTAAAATGGCCGCATCTGAGACAGTAAATGCATCACATTAAGCCACGGTCACACTCGAAAATTTCTTCGGAAACTGCAATGGTCGTGATATGACGTTATGCTCTGCAGTGTCTTTTCTATAAACATGAATTCAACATATAACAAATAGTAATACATTCAAAATATAAAATCCTCTCAACTTTACTGCAAAAATATAGCTTTTTTTAAATCAGCCAACAGGTCACGCTGTGATGTACAGTATCAATCTTCTACTGGTCACATATCTTCACATGATGCAAATATGCATGTCAAACTTGAACTTTGGAATGCAGCGAGATAAACTTTTCACATGAGCTTGCCTTTGTGGTCTGTTGCATTCGCATGCATATTAATGGAAGTCAATGGAATGAAAAGTGTAGTGTGATCGCCCTTTACGATCAACTTACAGGTTACAAAGTTTATTGTAGCTATGTGAGCGCTCAGTTTTACCTGTCATTTAACACATTTGGTCATAATCTTGTGTTATAAATGATGAAGTGTTATGCACAAGCTGTATTGCCTATGACTAGACGGAAAATACCATACTAAGACACTATTCTCCGCTCCTCAAATACATAAAACATTAGCCTTTACAAACAATGTTTTTTGAGTGAAGAAAACTCTATATTTATTTAAAGAACCCTTATTTATTTACCCTTGCACTGCAAACAAACAGAGATGGTCCAAAATGGAGCTACTGTATGAGGTTTTGCCGACAGTTTGAGTTACAAGGTTTATTCAAGCTCTTGTATAAAGTATAGGCACACTAAATAAAAATTAATTATTTAATTAAAATAACGTTATTAACTGGTATTTTTTCTAATCAAACCGTTTTCGGAATGGTAATGGTTACAGAAGGAACACATGAACAGAACCGGTTGATTTTTTTTCCCTGGCTAAAACAATGTGGATGACACTGTATAGATAACTTATATCAGAAAGTAAGAACATCATACCAGTTCCTGGGAAAAAGTAGTTCCCATATTTGTGGAAGGATACAGTCATGACCCTGTCTGTGAGATAAAATGCTTCCTGTACACCATCACCATGATGAATATCAATGTCAATGTAGAGCACACGTGGATGATACCTATCAGAGACAGAAACAGTAAAAATATGTATAGATAAGTTGTAGCCCAGATGTCCATTCTATACTCCATCTAAACTGTTTCAAAAAGCATTTAGCTAATTCTATCATTATGGATGCAGCTTTTACAAGATCATATTAAAAGTGTGTCATTTCTATACCTAAAAACAACTGCAGTCATACAAATACTGTTGTCAAACAGGATTCAGACACCAACACTGGTCAAACAAACAGGTACTGCTGCCCCAAACCCATGTCATTAGTTGAGCCAATGTTGTTATGTCTGCCCTATTTGCTACAAAACAAGCAGGTTGCAGTTTCATTTGATACTCCGAGTAGTGCAGAAATTACATTTTTGATTGAGAAACTACATGGGATATCTGTATTTTTATTAATTTATTTGCCACACCTGCAAGACTATTTAAGGTTAATTACAAAAAACCTAGAGTGATTAAAAGTTTGACTTATACATTTATAAATATGTCTGTATGTCTCAGAATCATTTTGAATGCTGCATTTTAGAATAAGCATTAATCATAGATCTAAGTGAACAGCAAAAACTATCAAATTAAATGCAAAATATCACGAGTGTCTAGTTATTTAGTCTGATGTCACTTCCTCTCCATATCTCACTTACTTCAGGAGTTCGAGAATACTGATGACAATGTCATTCACGTAGCAAAATCCTGACGCCTGAAAATAGAAAACAAAATTATTGCTAAAGTGCAGGTAACTGTATGTTTTTTCCCCCTTCACCTTTGTATTAATTTGTGAAAAGAAACCATATGCTTACCTCAAACTTTTTTGCATGATGTAAACCTCCAGCCCAGTTAATAGCAATGTCACATATCTATGCAATGAACAACTGAATTAGTCTTTATCAAAAACAATGCAGGTATTCAAAGAGTTCAAGATCTGTATTAAGTTTCAAGTTTTCTTCTTTTTATTTTTGAGTTAAAAATACTCTTTTCTTAGATTTCGAATACAAGACATTTGCAGGGTTTTGAAATCAAATTAAAGGCTTTTAAAGGCCTGCACAAATAAAATTAATACCATATAAGCAGGGTAGGGCAATGTCTATGTTAACATACTAAACTGTAAAATGACTGTAATATTGTGAAACATTATTACAATTTAAAATAACTGTTTTCTGTTTGAATATATTTTATAAAGTAATTTATTCCTGTGATCAAAGCTGAATTTTCAGCATCATTACTCCAGTCTTCAGTGTCACATGATCCTTCAGAAATCACTCTAAATTGCTGATCTGCTACTCAAGAAACATTTATTGTATACATTTGTACAAAATATTTGTGTACAATATTTTTTTTCAGGATTCTTTGATGAATAGAAAGTTCAAAAGAACAGCATTTATTTGAAATAGAATCTTTTGTAACATTATAAATGTCTTTACTGTCACTTTTGATCGATTTAATGCATCCTTGCTGAATAAAAGTATTAATTTCTTTAATTTCTTTTCAAAAAAATAAAAATAATTCTTACTGACCCCAAACTTTTGAACGGTAGTGTATAATGTTACAAAAGCTTTGTATTTCAGATAAATGCTGTTCTTTTGAACTTTCTATTCATCAAGGAATCCTGAAAAAAAAAAGTACACAACTGTTTTCAACATTGATAATAATCATAAATGTTTCTTGAGCAGCAAATCATCATATTAGAATGATTTCTGAAGGATCATGTGACACTGAAGACTGGAGTAATGATACTGACAATTCAGCTTTGCCATCACAGGAATAAATTACTTTATAAAATATATTCAAACAGAAAACAGTTATTTTAAATTGTAATAATATTTCACAATATTACTGTTTTTACTGTATTTTTAATTAAATAAATGCAGCCTTGGTGAGCAGGCGAAACTTTTAAAAACATTAAAAATCTTACTGTGTCCAAACTTTTGACTGGTAGTGTATATATATATATATATTTTATATAAAAAATTATATATGAGCCATTACATTATGACCACCTGTCTAATAACATGTAGGATCTCCTTTAGCCCATGTTTGACTGGGTTCATCATGTTCCTCGAAACACTCCTTGACGATTCTGGCAGTGTGGAATGGCGCATTTTCCTGTTAGTATTGGCCATCACCAGCAGGTAACACAGTTGCCATGAACTGGTGCACTTGGTCCGCAACCATGTTTAGATACCTGAGAGCTGTCAGGGATTGTGCTATTGGGATATTGGCCTAAAGTGTCCCAAGAAAACCGCTGCCGGCCTGTGTCCGCCCAACAGCGCATCCAGGTGCCATGGCCTCTGTTGGTAATTGGCGAATCTACGCTTGGCCCTCAACGTGATGCACCTGGAATCTTAATTCATTAGACCACTTTTTTTAAATCATTGTGCGATTAGCATGGGGACCCAACTGGGTCATCGGCTACGCAGGCCCATACGCAGAAGTCTGCAATGAGCTGTGTGCTGTGACACATTGCCCTGGTCACCACTGTTGTAGCTGCTGGTGATTTGTCACACTGTGGCCTTGCGGTCGCTGTGAACAATGCGGTTATGGGGCGCCATGCCATCACAATTTTTCCTTTATCAAACTCCGATAACTCGGCAGCTTTTCTCATTCTCACACCGAACACTCTACTGACCGAAAGCCAGTCCTTGTGTGATATATATAGTATACTACTCTCTCTGTGAACTGCACCTGTGGCACCGTTCGGTTTCCAGGCGCGCTCATTGCTCTAGGCTGGGGGTGGTCATAATGTAAATGGCTCATCAGTGTATATACACCTTATTATTCTAATTGTTTAGATTTTTTTAGAATGCAGCTTCGTCACTTCACC
This sequence comes from Hypophthalmichthys nobilis, assembly GCA_037950665.1. Lineage (NCBI taxonomy): Eukaryota > Metazoa > Chordata > Actinopteri > Cypriniformes > Xenocyprididae > Hypophthalmichthys > Hypophthalmichthys nobilis. The sequence continues at coordinate 22,691,754 of CM075491.1, read as the reverse complement.
GGTTAACTTTTATAACATTGCGTGTATGCTGCGTAAAATTATGGGTCGATTTTCACAAATTCATTCTCTGCCAGTAGATGGCACTTATGAAAAAGCAGAAATATAGCAGTTACCACAGTAACCCATGAACACAAAGCAGTGCTGTACTTTTAACCAGCAACAACAGCATTTGAAACGTGCAGCATTCACATTTAATTAAATCATCGCCTGTTTTGAAGTTAATAATTAATCACATTCAGCCATATTGTGATTCCTGTTTTCCCATCCCCAAAATTTAAGACCTTGTGAAATGATAATTAAGACTTTCTTACACTATGTAAGATATTTAAGACTATTTATGGCCTTAAATTTGATAAAACTGAATTTAAAGACTTTTCAAGAACCCACGGGGACTCTGGAACATCACATTTTATTTTCAGTAAGCAGAAATCAATTTTCAAGTACAAAATTATGTAAACTTATAGATTTTTTTTTTTCCAGACAAATTGTTAGCATCAGTTGTTTTAAGGATGTGAATATGAAACCTGTGGTAAAGCTGTCCAACAGTACAGAACAATGCAACAGTGAAAAGCAAGTAGTTTAAGAAGGCACTACACAAAGAATGAGATATACAGTGCTCAGGCAGTTAGTTAAGACCATTCACCTTTAAAACATTGCTGAGTTGACCAATCCTACCTTAGCAAAGCAACTGTTGCTGTTTATAGAATTTAACAATTTTTATGTCAGGTTAAAAAAAAAAAAGGTTTTCCAATGTACAATGCATGTGTAAGGAGAACATTTCCATCATCTGACCTTGTGGTTTAACTGAGTTGCTCCTTGCAAAGAGGCACCTGTGTATCTCGAACAAAACTCAAACAGACCTGGAAAGACGGGACTAAAAACAAAAAAAGGACAAATTATTAGAAAAGTCTTAATTACACATTTAAAAGCAAAACAATATATTAGGGCTGGGACACAAAATCGATGTATCGTGATTCTCCAAATGATTCTGGATTGATTTTGAGATTTTTTAGTATGCATCGCAATTCTTAACATTTGATATTCAACAGTGTTCTGATCTGCCTGCATTGACACCATTGTATGCGAACTGAACTGAGCTGGATGATGACATCACTGTTTAGTGCTAATATAGATAAATTAACTAAATTAATAACTATTGATTCTAACAAAGGAATGAATCAATACTGAATTTACTTAAGCTGGACAATGACACCATTTTCTTTAAGAGCTGCTGTGCAGCCAAAATTATATACCAGTTATCACTATAAAGCTGCTTTGACACAATCTGCATTGTTAAAAGCGCTATAAAATAAAGGTGACTTGACTTCTCTCTCCAATCGATTCTGAGCTTAGCTTTTAACGACTGATGAAGCTGGGTGCTTCAGAAACAGCCATACTCTGTTTGCTTGCTTCCGATTCCTTATAAACACCACTTGAATATTCCATAAAATAATTTTTCATAAAGTTCAAAAAGATTGAAGCGAATTACAAGGGCGTTCACAGTGGGCTGTGTTTACATTAATTTCACGTCAAAAGTATTCTGAGGTATAAGTACTTTTAACCACTTACGTGGATTCACACACGTTCTTCTTCATAAGCATTTCAGCGTGCGGTTAAAACTAGCCTAGAGCTCCATCTGCTGTCGAAAACTAAGCTCACAATTGATTAGAGAGAGAATCACGATGCATACTGAAAACCTCAGAATCGGTCCATGAATTGCGATGCATCAATTTATTGTCCCAGCCCTACTATATATAATACCAAGCAGATTTGCTACTTAGGGTGCATTCACACTGGCTGTTTAGTTCAAAATGGGGCACGGTTCATATGAAAAATTTCAAATGTGAAAAATTAATAAAAACACAGGCGTTCTGTACTTATCATATGCCGTGCATGTTTGTGATGACGTAAGATGAACGCAAATGTACCAGGGTTCGATAGAATCAAGTTGAGTGTGAAACCAGACCAACGCTGCGGGGGGCACTGGGAACAATCACGATCAGACTCGGACCGCAGCAAACGTGCCCAGTGTGAAAGCAACCTTCCTTACTCTCACATTCATTAAAACACATTTGGCTTGTAACCTAAAACTTAACATAAATTCTTAAGCCAATATTTTAATCAAGACTTCGACAAAAATAATTATTTAAAACAATAATAAATATATAAAGAAAACTTACCAGTCGTCTCCTACGTTGAAGGCATTGAGACTCTTGGTGAAGCCCTGCATGTTGTTTGGACTGACCTTCTGCAGGAAGTCGATGTAATCTTCCGAGTGGAACCTGCACATGTCATGCTGGGATGCCTTGTATGGTTTGAAAACCTGTAGAGAGAGCTCTGCTTATGAGCATCTGATGTTGTCAGAGAAATGTGATTGGACTAAAGAAGCTGATCATACCATCATCTTCTTGTATAGTCCATAATGCAGCACAAGACTGTGTGTGAGAGATAGTCGGTGAGGTTTCATTGGGTGTCCTGCTCCTGGAGTGTAAAAAAAAAAAAAATACAGAGGTGAGAATAATAATAATAATAAAAAAGTCCTTTCTGTAGTTCATCTTATGTTCTGCCCCTAAATATCACATTCATATCTAATGATGTTACCCCAGCTGGGGTTGTCTATTATGATTTCTCTTTACACTTGTCTTTTTGGTGACAAGTGTAAACGTGCTGCATAACACGAGAATTAACCTCACTGGTTCTTGGGGAAGCTCAAAGTGCTGCGTAACACACAAGAATGAACCTCACTAGTTCTTGCGGAAGATCAAACGTGCTGCGTAACACATGAGAATGAAGCTCATTGGTTCTTGCACGTTGAAATAGTTCATAAAGAGATCGTAAAACTAATCCATATGTATTTTGATGCTTCAAAGTGGTAGTCGCGTTGCTGTCTATGGAGGGACAGAAAGCTCTCAGATTTCATAAAAATATCTTTTTTTGTGTTCTGAAGATGAATAAGGTCTTATGGGTTTGGAACGACATGAGGGTGAGTAATTAATGACAGAATTTTCATTTTTGGGTGAACTAACCCTTCAAGGGTGGGTTAATGGGTAAGGGAAGGTCAAAGACGAGACATCCCCATTTTTGTGTCTGCATCATATTGAATTTACAAAAGTGATTTTTATATACATAGAAAACCTATTACATGCAAGACAAGTCTCTACTTTAATGTTTCAAACATCTTTTGTTAAAATAAAATTTCAAAATATGGGTGAAATAACTGGTCCAAACTGCAAAATTGTCATTCGATGTAATGGTCCACACTTTGATTTTACCATTACATCTTTAAATAAACATAAAAGTTAAAAAATTATATATTTGTTTTCTTGGCATGCCAAATAGGTGTTGGCTGTGATATATTAAAAGGACTATGTCTTAATGTTTTTCTTAAGTATTGAAATAACCACGGGTCTTTTGTCCTGAATATGAGGTCATTCAGTGTAATAGGATCAAGAAGTCATTTTAAAATCATAAAAAAAAACCATAGTCATTCGACAGCCTGTAACATCATCAATTTGATGTAACTACTTCATATACAAAAAAATCTTCTAAGGAATTTTATTAAAACTAATTTATAATACAGACTAATACTGAAAACACTGCAATAATGGGAACAATGACAATTCCAATACTGTCTCCCTTTTTGACAAAACGTCATTTCAGAGTAACAAAACATGGTCATTTGGTGTCACAGATACATTTATGTAAAAATTAAATAATATACTTATTCTGAGCTGTACTTATTAAAATATATAAAAGAATATGTGATCATACTAAATTTGTATTATATTTTAAATGATTTTCACTTCCTTACAAAAACTTCTAGCTGACAAATGGGTAAAACCTAGTGGTTTGAAGGATATAAGCAAAGTAGAAAGATTTAAAATTACAATTAATTATTATTTGCGGGTTGCACAGTGATCCTTTACATGAGTATATATTAATATTTCATCAAATAATTGTTTTTCTAATTATGCCTGGAAAGATTTTTGTACATAAACTATTGTTACACTTAATGACATTTTGGTGGGTGTATTCTGTAAGTTGTGGTAAAAATGTATGATCGACATTATTTTTCTCAGAAAAAAATAAAACACATTCTAATATACAGAAAAAAGATCAAATTTAAAGTGGTATTACAGTTTTTTTTATTATTATTATTGTTTTGGTGCAATTTTCACAAGCAAGTGTTATATTTTCAAAATTCTTTGTACTAATATCACAACAGATCATCAAAAGTGCAGTTGTTTCAAACATTTCAGCATGTTCTCAACTGTGTTGGTTAGTACAATACACAAAATCACAAAGTACCTTTTTCATTACACAAAATTTTATATAACATTTTATATAAATGTTTCACTCACAGTAACTGCCTTTCGTAATGCTATTACTATCAAACTTTTGATTTGCATCTCTTTTCGTTTAGTTTAATACATTTGTCTATTATTTAATCCAACTGATCTTAATAGTTAATCAATGAATCATTTAGTACACCTATAGATTTCCATAGATAAAGGTTCTATAGATATAGAGTCTACTTTTTAATTTCCAATACGGATAAAAAGGATAGAGCACAAGGGAGAGGAAACAGTCAATGACTGTATAACATCAGAATGATCAGAGACACATCAGAAGAAGGGAGACCAATGACATAAAACACAGCATTTTTCATTACAGTACATTTACCATGTGATTCTGTAAACAGATTACCATAGTAGAGACTGCCACATTACTGTAACTCACCCTTATAAAGGTAAAGTTATATGGCAAAGTGAGAACATTTACTGTATTACCAGCACACTGTTCTAGCACAAAACCTTATGGCCTTGTCATACTTCATCACACATTTTGATAACACACTGAATAGATGCTATTACAAACATTATGGATTTTATGTTACATAAGTTAGGTAAGTGTATTTTCTAATGTGGCATCTGTATCCTGTTACTGTAATTATTTCAGCAACAAGGGTGATTTGAAACATATATTGCATTGTTTAGTAATGAATGAACTGATTGTTAAAAGCACTAAATTGAAAGATCATACTGTTGTGTTTCAGTGATTAAACCAAATGTTCTTATTACGTATTACAATAATCTTGTGTTTGAAACAATGCTTTTGTGGACTGAAAATGTGTATAACTGTAATGAAAGCATGAGATCAGGTTTTTAAAGAATGACTAACTGTGTTGCAAGTGTGATCAGTTGAATTTTTCTACTAAGAGTTTTAAAAATGTACCTTTTACTTGTGAAAATAGTACCAAAGCAAATAAAAACAACTGTAAGCTTTTATTTTTTAATGCTTGAAAACCAGTTTTCACCCAATTATAGATGTAATTACAGAAATTAATTACAGCTGTAATTACATGCAGGCATTTTTAAATATAACTACAATGTAAAAACATGTATGTACACTATTAGTGCATTGTATCAAATGACTCACTTAAACGGATTTGATTAACTGTTGATAAATGTGATAAAGATCACACACACTACAGGTTTAAAAGCGCTTTAAAAACGATTTGCTCAATAATATTACTCATCTTAACACTGAAGTATTAGGTGTATCACATACAATCTTTCTTATTTTATGTGAAAAAATGCATTTCAACTTAATAACATTTTTCTAAAAGCCCATAACTATATTTAACAGTGACTGTGATTACAGACATACAGATGTATTTCAGTTCAAGCTCAGGATGCTCTTTTGAATATTCTCAAATCATGATGATTTGAACATGATCACCAGGTTATGTTCATGTCAGCTTTAGTGTTGCAACGCAACACTGACATGTTCATGTTAATGAATATTATATTCTATTTAATTAGATGAAATGCACAATAAAAACTTTTTTATTCTTAGACTTTTAGATCCTACTGTATAGTACAGCCTGATGCTTAGGCATACCAGTTTAAGCTCAAATAAATCAAACGCCTGTCACTTATAAAAGTAAACAGTGGGCATTTGCAGTGTGATCATTGATTAGCCACATCTGCTAACAGACACAAATTAATCTTACCGTAGTGAAAATTCCCCACGTCTGGGTCGTAGAAATACGCCGTTCGGTTCGACATTTCGTCGCAGAGTCTGGATAAAATGTGTGGTTTCTATCACAATGAAAGAAAAAGTTTTTTTTATTATTTATTTATTTACTTTCTGCAGCTCACTGTAGCCATCTTCATTACAGAACCGGAAGAACTCACTTAGTCTTCTTCGTGGTTCCTGCTGCTATGAGGAGATTATGGAGCACAGCGCCGCCTGACAGCTAGTAGAGCAAATACACATTTCAATTCGTTGTAATAGCAACATAACATTTTTTTTAAACTTTAAATATTATTATTTATTTATTTATTTATTACTGATCAAAAGGTCGAGTTTTGGCTGGCTAGAATGGTCCGGTTAACCCTTGCTGACTGTCACTTCAGTCACTCACTGTGCCCCTATCAGGGCTTCCCAAACTTTTGTGTAAACTGAAAAAAAGAGTCCACACTCAGATGCCAATAGAAATACTTGATTTTTAAGGATTTTCACAATTCGGTTCAATCTTTACAAGAACCAAATAAAACCTCTTTCAGTGATCAACTTGAACAGTGATCAAACTGAATATAATTTGAATACATTTGGATGTGGGGATTTTCTGCCATTCTTCTCAGCTGATCCTCTCAGTCTTTGTCAGGTTGGATGGGGACCATCAGTGGACAGACATTTTCAGGTTTTTTCTTGGCTGTGTGCTCAGGATCATTGTCCTGTGAACCTTTAGGCCAGTCTGAGGTCCTGATCACTCTGGACCTGGTTTTACCCTGAGTCCCCCAGTCCTTCTGAAAAACACCTTCACAGCATGATCCCAGCCAGGGCCGGAGTTAGGATGTCCAGGGCCTCAGTGCAGTTTAAATTGCTGTGGGCCCCCCTCGATTGAAATCGCCACTACCTTTCTCTGCTCTAGGGATGGCCCTGATCCCAGCTGCCAAAAATAGGTTCTAAAAACGTTTGCTAATATTCCCATTAAGTTAAGAAAACATTATTTCTGAGTGTTCTCTGGATGTTCAAAACGTCCAGTTTTTTTTTAAATGTTTTAAGGCCAATTCAAACTTGCATCCACAGAAGGCAACAGCAGGGATGCAAACAGGTAAGGGGGATAAAAGGTGAGAACATTGTGTGGGGCGGGGGCATGCTCCGCACGGAATTTTTTTACAAAAAGTTATTTGCTTTACATGCTCATTTCTAGTTACTTTAAGGGATTTTTTTTATCTATTTTTTATTACCTTATATGTCCAAAATGGTAATTTTTCACGAAAAAATAACATTGTTGCAACATTTCACAAAAATCAAGAATAAATACATTTGGTCAAAATCTCATGTTATACAAGATGAAGTACTGTGCAGGCTTTTTAATTTAATATTGGCTGATTAGACGGCAATACTGAGTACAGTACTCCCGGGTGAGGAGTTTGCATCTATGAACAGATTCGTCAGGTTTTGTTGTACCGCTGTCAGCGTCTGTAGGCATTGGTTGGCTCTTTTCTTCTCTGATTGAACATGTTGAATCGGCATTTGTGATGTCGTGGAATGTCTGAGAAGTGACATACTGTAATCTAGTGATTGTCGACATTGGTCAGCGTCTGACGATGCAGTGTGAATTGGCCTAACATTTTTTCAGTGTGACGGCTAATCTTTAAAAAACTTTCTTTAGCCCCTTGAAGTTAGCGCACGGAGATGCAGTCGTAACAAGAAAAAAAAAAAACAAAAACGTAGTTTATTAATCACAATCTTCGGTTTACTTTCCAAAGAAAAACACAAAACGAAACTTTCAAAATTGCGAAATACAAGTGTGAGTATGCGATTAAAGAAACTGTTGCTCTCCACCCTATTCCTGTCAAACAATTCTAGCTGGCTATTAAGACTTACACTTTCGCGCCGTAGTGATGCGTCAAGGAGGAGGAGCATTCATATGAACAGGTTAGTCCAAGTTTATTAAACAATAATCAAAATCATAATGTTTTGAAATAGAAAATGAATCAATTAAGCTAAATCTATTTGGCTAGTGCACAAGAATCTAAATATGGCTCCAACATCCTGGCCCCTAATCCTGTAAATGTTTTGTGAATGTTAAGGAAATATTCCATTTAATCACTTTGCCTACATTAAGGGAATGTTACTTATGAATATTCTCTGAACATTCTGAACAAGTAGACGAAAGTCCAACTAAAACATCTCCAAAAAAAGTTCCATGAACAATGTATAATGTTTTTATGCTAATCTTTTGAGAACAATACTAATGACCATAACTTTGTTCATTCTAAACTTTGAGAAAACCATGCCAGAAAGGTCTGAGAACGTTCCCTGCTCCACCACATGCTTCACCGTCAAGCTGGTATTGTGGAGGTGATGAGCAGTGCCTGTTCCTCCAGAAATGATGCTTGGAACTGAGGTTAATTAGGTTCATCCTTTACGTGCTTTTTCTTCAGATTTACAGCAGGTGTTTATGTGTCTTCACTGAGGAGATGGAAATCCGGCATTGCTGGTCACCAGCACTAGGTCTGTTTTGCAAGCTGGGCCCAGCATGGGATGCTGGTGTGCTGGTGGACCAGCATAAAGCATGTTTTACATGCTAGGACCAGCTTGGTATGCTGGTGTGCTGGTGGACCAGCATTTGATCCCAGGAAGGCCACAACAAAACTTGCATACATATTGCATATCACGTTTCTTAGTGTGTGTTCATAGTTAAAATAAAGACCAAGACCATTTACAAAATTAATAAAGAAAAATGCATGTTGCTGGTAGTGGTACACAGTAAAGTCCTCAGTATTAAGTTTATCGTTCAGTTTCATCAATGTTAAGGTTTGCATCTGTTTCCTGAGAGTTTCCTGTGGATATCTGGATTAAAGAGTATTTTGTTTGAATCTTCGTCTTTTAGCGGCACCCATGACAACATCACTGACAACATGGCAGATGTAATAAGTACAAATTTCATACACTCATTAATTTATAGAACTTAATTTTTTAACAGTCGCAAAGCAAGATTTAAACCAAATTTAATACCTACTATACAGTAGGCTATGTGATTTTTGGATTTTGGAGTCATTCATTCAAGTGATTGGTTCCAACAGCTGATTCATATAATATTGAAAATACTGTGAATATTGACAATGTTGGCTGTTTACATAACATTGTTTTCAACTAAATCCAGAAAACGTTTCATGCGTTCAATTCATTTACATGACAACAGCATTTTGGGGGCCTGAACATACAAACTTTTAAAAATGGGCTTCAAATTGTATCTTTTTGAAAATGATACTGCTCTTGTCTCTATGTAAACTACAAAAACGTGAATTTGTGAAATCAGTGACATCATGCGCATGCATAGCCGATTAAATGTTAAGTCTACAGGTGCGTAGTGTTTGTTTACAAAGTGACATCGCCAACTACTGGCCTGGCAGCAGAATACAGCATTTTAGTTGTTTTCATGGATCCGTGTGAACGGGGATTGTTTTGACTTTGTTGTCATCTGTATGCGAAAAATGCAAAGGAAAATACAAACGTCTTGTTTATTAAACTGTTTTATACAGAAATGTAGAAAGTGTTTAGCACTAACCTAAACCAAACACGTCCAAACAAGTGTAGTGCCTGAGACATGAGTTGAGAAACTATTGCAGACTTATTTATTAAACAAAAATGGAGATGGAATATATTCAGGAAAACAGGATAATTCATAGGAAGACACACAATATTTAAAGCAGAGAAATAACCTACTCTGAGGCAGTTTATGTTCTGAGTAAGAGATCTCAAACCAAAATTGGACCAATCAGCTGTGAGCAAAGTGACATGTTTGACGCAATAAAGCCACTTCCCCACAGCATGTGATTGGCTGTTTGCTGCTGATGTCACACTTCATGTGGAAGAGCTCCATGAACTTGGGATTAAGAACTGATTGTTTAAAAAATGCAATAACAAACATATTTGTTCTATTTTCCAAAAACAAAATAAAATAGCACCTAGAGGAAAATTCTTTTGGAACTCTATTATTGATAATATTAATTGGAAGACTGCTTGATTAATCCCCTTTAAATATCGTATTAATGATATAACTAAAGGAATACATTTTAAAATTTTGCATACCATCTACCCTGTTAAATTATTAATTTCAAGATACTCTGATGATTTATGCTCCTTCTGTAAAAGTGAGAAAGCGTTGTTGACTCATGTTTTTTGATTGTAAAATTACCCAAAGTATTTGGAGGGAATTGGCAGAATTTATTTTTAATTTAGTAAAGGTTAAATACTAGGAATGCACCGATATCATTTTTACCACAAGTACCGATACTTTTTTTCTAGTACTCTTAGATACCGATACCGATGCCTATACATTTATTAATTTCTCTCTCTCTCTCTCTTTTTTTTTTTTTTGATGTTGCAGTTTTCCTAACACAACACAGTGAGACTAATGAATGTAGGACAGCTTCTTTATTATTACTCTAATGAAAAAAGTAATACTTTTTATGTGCTTGTCACAAACTTAAAGAACAAAAATTTCAGTGTCCAATAACCTTCAAAGGGCATAATTACCAATTTATATAATTGATGTTATATAAAAAGAAATTTACAAACAAATTACAAACAATACAACAAATACTATAGAGATACAAATTAAATAAACTTGTTTTTCAGATACAGTAGGTTTATTTACCATGTATACATTTATTTAACATATTTTGTTGTTTTATTAACATTGACAAATATAGGCTACGGTCCCTTTAAGACTGAATCCATGGATACTGACACATATCCTGTTTTCACCATGGTTTTCACCCAAATGTTTACGTCCAGTTAAGCTGTTGTGTCTAGATAATAGACTGTAAAAAAATATGGACGTAGTGTCCGTGACGTCACCCATAGATCTCTGAAGAGCATTTTTGAAGCGAAAATGAGGCCGCTGCCATCTTAGCTGCGCGTCACCGCACGTCACTCCCGGATAACTGAAAATGGGTAAAGAGGCGGGACGTGGTTGGAACTGAGGTGCCATGGTTACTGAAACCACGCCCGCCTAGCTCGACGTGATCATGTTAGCAGGCAAAGGAGCTATCTATCCATCTTAGATACTATCTAAAATATTAATATTCTAATGATATAACTTATCTTTATTAGTTAATAAAGATAAGTTATATCATTAGAAAGTTCTAAAGGTTTACTGTCAATCTACGGTGTCTTTTTTACGATATGCAGTAATTGAAATTTGTGTCGGGTTTGCACATGACAACACGAAATGAATCCAGTCCGTTGCACTTGGGTAAAATGTCCATGAGTGTCCATTGAAAAACAAAAAACAGTTCTTTTTGTCCACAAAAGCATTAAATCCATGAAATATTGACATATTATCCATTGTCTGCATCACATTTCTTCTGAATGATCTGTTCTTCATCATCGTTCTTCAAGAAATTATGCAACCTGAGCAGCGTTTATGTTGTAAAATTGTATGTGATCATACATATCTCACAAACAAATGAGCCCACGTCGAAAGTATATATTTTTTTTAGTTATAATATCCAAGCAGTGCTGTCGGAGTTTGTGGTGTCTTGAGAGGCGTATTCTCCAGCCATAGTCATAGTAAATCTCACGAACAAAACTTTTAGCCAATGCCAAGACGATCCAACAACTTGTTCTGTTTATCTTCCACATGCGTGCACATCTGTCTCGAGTCTCGATCATTAACGCAGCAAGCCATATTATTTTATAATTGTATAAAATAATCCCCAAAAAAAAAGCACAAACACGGCAGAGATGCCAAATCGGTCTTTGTCAGACACGTGATTTTGTTGTGTGTGACGTCACCGCGGCGCCTTATTTGTGGTATCCCTGCTGACTGTGAGAATGAAAGAGATTACAAGAGTAGATATAACAAGTAAATAACTCGCAAAAATGAAGAAGCACAAGAAAACTGTGAAAAAGTCATATCGCGATAAACTCACCAAAGATGCCAGGGACCGTTATTTGGAGAAATTGTCATCCATTAATAATATAGATCTGTACGAGCTGACTGCAGTAAGTTGGAGTGCTGACCCCGCATTGCTACCTAAATCGTCATACTTAAATATTGTATCTTGTTTATGGTATAAGCGCATATACTAGTGAACAATTTAAAAACTATAAATCCCTCGAAGCCCACAGACATTTCACTAATGGCTGGGTGCAGGATTTATTTATATTCCGAACGAAGGACTGCGACAACACAGTAGTAACAGCAAAAGTAAGGTCTGCTGTAATGATGATGATGATGATGTCATGTTGACTGTATATCATAAGTGCCTGATCAAGGATGGTTTAGTGTTGTGATCAGGAAGAATTTTGAATTATGTAATTATGTACCCCTTTTTCATGCATTTTTTCTTTATTGCATTAAGTACACAAGCCAATGTATAACACAATAAACATTGTTCCAATAAAACAAGTCATCATCATAAATGTATGTAGAATTTAATAGTGTATTTTATTATAGTACATTGTGGTATATTATACCTTTAGAGCCCAAATAATTTGTAAATTATTGTCCTCCATCTACCTCTGTGTTGTCTGGTTCAATGACGTGACGGGTCATTTTTTTGTCCAAAGGCCTTAATAATAATAAAAACAAAGGTATGACATCCAAAGTATGTAAGAAACTAGATTTCTTTTATTGAATCCAAAAGGTTTTAATTACATTTTGCTACAAATAAAGGTATTTTAAAGATTTTTAAGTGTCAAAAGTTCATTCGGTTTAACCGTCCAAAGGCCAATACAGCCATTTCATTTGTGATTAAAATATCTTAAAATGTAATAAATGTATATATTTTTTATTCTGCCATGATTTTATAACATCACTGCATCCATCCTCATTCATGGATAAGTTAAATATCTGGTTTACGGATTGTGGATATTATTAATTATCTTATTAACACTATAAGTGCATATACCTGTGAATTCATGAAATAAAATAAATCTACAAATCACCCTGTGTACAGCATTTGCTTTGCATACTTCATTTGGCTGTTGAAATGTTGATTACAAGAAGACAATAAACAACATTTTGAAAAATGTAATTATACATACTTTATTGTTCATGCAAGACTGGATAAAGCATCAGCACAAAATTATATTATAAAATTATATATAGTATTCTAGGTGCAATACATCAGCACATTTTTACACTACAAAAGATTTAAGCATACACTGTCAGATTGGATGTTTCTCTGTGAAAATCTCAAAACAGTCAATAATCTCTGCTACTCTGTATTCAAACAAAGGAGACATATTTCTGTGCAAATCATCTCTGTCTGCCCATACAGCTGAAAGTAAATGTAATAACGCCATAAAGGTTCCCAGGACCCGTATAGTACATTACCATCATCTACAAAACAAACATCAGACATCCTGTACATATCAAGTCCATGCTGCAGCTGTCAGTTTACTTTTGCACATGCAGATCACCATCTCCTCCTGCATCTTCTCAGTGTGAAGCCGATCACTTTCTCCAGCCTGATGGACCATAGTGTCAGGTGACTGCATTGTTTTTCCTTACTTACTGTCTGTGTGTGCATCTCAATCAGCTTTGAGCTCTTGAATCAGTATATTGTGTACACAAATTTTGCGACTGAGACGGTCCTGATCAGTGCCCTAACTACTGAACTAGGGAGCTGATTGAGACACGCCCTGTGTTTAATGCTGATGTGGCCCTAATGTAGGGAGGGATGGTGTCCAGTTGGGGTCAGTCTCCATAATCTTTAAGCAGGTTGTCCTGCTATGAAATGAAAAAGTTTTTAGCTACATAACATAACATAGGACCACAGCTGTAAAAAGTAGTCAGAAAATTATAATCAGTATATGGATACTGAGCAAAAATATGTCTTACCTAAGTATATAAAATAAAAATGTAAAAAGCCTTAGCAAAATTAAGAATAAAAAAAAAGACATATTTAAGTAAAGGGATTCAGTTTAAATTGATTGTTGTTTCATAGCACATACAATCCAAAACAATGCGTTGATATAACGTTTGCTACTTTAGAAAACAGAAATCTCTAACTTACCTTTGTGAAAATATAGAGAGCAAGCATACATGAATGGAGAAAGTGATGTTTTGCGTCTCACCGCTGCAACCCATGCGATCGGGCGCCTCTGTTATTGCCTCTACATAATCTCCATACAGCCTTTTTTCAAGTAGGAAACCGACTAAATCTTGTCTCTGTTTTTGACATTTTCTATCGTGGGACATATTATTGCAGCTTTTCACACAACAAAAGTGTACCGTTTTTACAATGAAAAGAAGCCAATGAAAAAAACAACAACCCTGCACTGATACAGAGATTGCTTGGATACCTTACAAATGGCGGCGACACCCATAATGCACTTCGGTTTTCACGAGTGTGACGTCACCTGACAAAGACCGATTCAGCAGCTGGTGACGGCTCACAGACAGCAGCGCAATTCACCTGTCACTCAAGTGACCACGCCCTTAATTACGCAGAACTTTAAGGCTTAATATAATTTAAACGGATGAGTTATAAAAAAATTCACCCCCCTCAGAGTTGTCATGAAGGGCAAAATTAGCAGTATAGACCAAAACCGCAATTTGTACCAAGCTGTAAACGTTTTTTTTCTGCTGTAAAATTGGCCATTTTAACATGTGGGTCAGTGAGATTCTGCTCTCTTTTGGAGCCTGTCCCTAGCGGCCAGTCGATGAATTGCAGTTTAAGTCACTTCCGTACTGGCTTCAAGAGAAACTGGGGGAGGTTGCCGCTTGATCTAGAACATAGGTTGTGATATATAGTAATTGGATTAATAACAAGCTTTCTCAATGGTTATCATGTATGCGTATGTACGTATGAGGAAGTGTTCAGTAAAACACTCTAAAACACAGCAAGTCTACCGTGATTCATGACATGGTGTTAGAAGCGGGATTTTAGCTCAGTGGATAGTGTCAAATCGATGGCATATTGCCCCGTTGAGTGAAGAGCTATACAGTTGAGGACCATGCTCAAATTTTCGCCACCAGAAAGTTTCCCGTTTGAAAGGCCGAGCGAATGGCCGGAGTGGAAACAAAGATTCACGCACTACAGAACAGCCACCAAACTATCATTAGAGGACGGCGATGTGCAGGTCAGTGCTCTCATTTACTCCATGGGGAAGGATGCAGAGAATATATTCAAATTATTCACGTTCGACAACGATGATGACAGCGATAACTATGAAGTCTTGATTCAGAAGTTCGACGAGCACTTCATTCCCTGAAGAAACGTGATATACGAACTCGCGCGCTTTCATCAGCGGTGTCAGCGCGATGGAGAGACAGTGGAGGCGTTCGTAAGGGGATCGTATGAGCTCTCAGAACATTGCGATTTTGGTGAACTAAAAGACGAATATATCCGAGACAGGATTGTGATCGGATTGAAAGACAAATCTCTGTCAGAAAAGCTGCAGCTTCAAGGAACATTGACGCTCACTAGAGCAATTGAAATGGCGCGTAGCCACGAGCTCATTAAAAACCAAAACGCTGAGCAAAGTGAAAGTAAATTGGAGGAGGTTAAATTCTCCCAACGACTTACGAATCGTGGCAGAGGAACAGAGTGACAGGAAGAAATGCACAAGATGTAACAAAACACAATCAGAGAGAATATTGTCCTGCCAAAAAAGCAGAATGTCGTAAGTGCAGAAAGACTGGCCATTTCGCTGTGGTCTGCCACACTAAGACAGTGCAAGAAGTGACATCTTATGAAGATGTGGGGTCAGCGATGTTCTTAGGCTCTGTTCAAAGTGAGGATGCACCCATTCCACCATGGACTGTCGACATTCTCATGGATGGACAAATAATTAATTTCAAAATTGACTCCGGCGTAGACGTCACCGTAATATCTGAGAAAAGCTACGAAAGTCTAAAGAACAAAATACCACTGAGCAAAACAAATGTCATACTGAACAGTCCTGGTGGCAAGCTGGAGTGTATGGGCCAACTGAGAACAAAAGTATGCGTGAAAAAAAATATGTACTTGATGAATGCATATGTGGTGAGAGGAACTCATGTTGGAAATCTGCTGGGACGCAGTACCGCAATTCAAATGGGGCTAATAAAAAGAATAGACAAAATAAGAGAGAGTGTGTTTGGCTCTTTGGGACTGATGGCATGTGAACCAGTTAAGATAATGCTCAAAAGCTCAGTAGAGCCGTACAGTGTCCATGTAGCTCGTAGAGTACCAATCCCAATGCTTACGAAGGTCAAACAGGACCAGTTCCTGTCCTGTAGAATGGAGCGGCTGGGCGTGATTGAAGAGGTTTCAGAACCCACCCCATGGTGTGCCCCAATGGTGCCAGTCACCAAAAGGAATGGAGACATTAGGATATGCGTCGACCTCAAAAGACTGAATGAAGCTGTCATTCGTGAAAAGTATGTTCTGCCAACCTTGGATGACATCACTTCTAAACTGGCAGGGGCAACAGTCTTTTCCAGTCTGGATGTGGTCAGTGGTTTCTGGCAGATTCCACTAGATGACGCCAGCATGAGGTTGACTACCTTCATAACCCCCTTCAAGAGGTACTGTTTTTGTTGTTTGCCGTTCGGCATAACTAGTGCTCCAGAGATATTTCAGAAACACATGACTGCGCTACTTTGGAACATCGAGGGAGTATGCTGCTACATGGATGACATCTTGGTATATGGTCGTACATGTGAAGAACATGACCATAGACTTGATGAAGTACTAAAGGCCATTCATGCCTCAGGGCTAAAGCTAAAGAAAGAAAAATGCATCTTTGGCCGAAAGGAACTGGGTTTTGTGGGACACCGTCTCAGTCAAAAGGGCATCAGGCCTGACCGGAAAAGGTCCGTGCTATTCGGGACCTCAACAAACCCCAAAATCTGACTGAGTTAAAGCGGATGCTGGGTATGATTAATTACCTTTGCCGTTACCTGCCACACAGCGCTACTGTGTTACAGCCATTGAACGAGCTACTGAAAGCCGATGCAGTGTGGAGATGGGATAAATGTCAAGAAGAGGCGTTCGCAAAGGTGAAAGAAATGTTGGTTGCGGCCCCAGTGCTGGCATATTACGATGTGAACAAGCCAACAGTCGTCACTGCCGATGCTAGCAGTTACGGAATAGGGGGCGCACTGCTTCAAGAACATGATGGGACGATGCTTCCAGTGGCTTTCTGTTCCCCAAAATTGAAAAGGAGTGTTTGGCTTCGGTTTGGATGTGCGAAAAGCTCTCACGATATCTCTGTGGTTTGGGGACCTTCAAAGTACTTACCGATCACAAACCTTTAGTCCCTTTGATAAACCAGAAAAACCTTGACGAGGTCCCCATTCGCATTCAGAGACTCCTAATTAGGATGATGCGCTTCAATCCAGTGGCAGTGTATACCCTGGGAAAAACTCTGCTTATAGCAGACACGCTGTCCAGACACCCTCTGGCCAACTCAGAACCATCAGAACTTGAAGAGGAAGTCGAGGCCTACATAGCTGGAGTTGAAGAGCACTTGCCAGCTTCATCTCAGAAGCTACAGCAGATAGCTGATGCTACGAAAGCAGATGAGGAGCTGCAACGTGTGCTTAAATACGTCCGGCAGGGGTGGCCTAAACATATAAAAGCAGTGCCTGTTGATTTGCGAGTCTACTTTAGCCAACAGGGCTTTTTGAGCGAGTCGACAGGGCTTCTCTTGCACGGGTCAAGAATTGTGATCCCAAATAAGTTGAGAGATGAAGTACTTGCTCGCATTCACGAAGGCCACCAAGGACTTAGCAAGTGTTGCGAGCGAGCTCACCTATCAGTATGGTGGCCGGGCATCAGTACTGATATAAAACGCAAAGTGAGTCAATGCCAGTTGTGCCAGATTAATAGGCCAACTCAACGGAAGGAGCCATTGCTGGTGACAAAGTTACCCCCAGGTCCATGGAGACATCTTGGGGTAGATCTCTGCGAAGTAAGTGGCCATCAATACCTTGTAGTAGTGGACTATTACTCAAGATTTATTGAAATAGCACACTTGACAGACATCACAAGCAGGAGAGTAATCGGCAAATTAAAGAGTATGTTTGCACGTTTTGGCATCCCTGAAAGGCTGTGCTCTGACAATGCTCGACAGTTCACATCAGTTGAGTTTAAGACATTTGCAGAATAGTACGGCTTTGTTCTTGTGACATCCAGTCCTCACTTTCCACAATCAAATGGAGAGGCAGAGAGGGCTGTTCAGACAGCAAAGAAGATACTGAAGCAGGATGACCCTTTTTTGGCCCTTCTCGCATATAGGGCAACTCCAATAGCAGCTACGGGGTGCAGTCCATCGCAACTTCTCATGGGTAGGCACCTCAGGACTACAGTTCCAGTGACGGCAAGTAGCTTGGCACCAGAATGGCCTGACTTGAAGAGAGTGAAAGCTAAGGATCACAGAGCGAAGGAATCTTATAGATACTTCTTCAATCGACGACATGGTGCTAGATCCTTATCGCCTCTACGTCCTGGGGACTCTGTGCGCCTAAAGTTGGATGGTGAAAAAGAGTGGATGACAAAAGGGATCGTAAGTCGGCAAGCTGAACAGCCGAGGTCATACTATGTGTCAACTGACCATGGAGAACTTCGCAGGAATCGCAAACATCTCCAAGCCATTCTAGGGAGTACAGCTACTCAACATGAACAAAATCTACCCGACTGTACAACAGATACTGAGGAAGGTAACCTACCCGTGATTCCAAGGGAGCAATTACCTGAGGCGAATCAGGAAACATCTGTTCCTTCCTTAGAACCTGCTGCTGCTGTGCATCGTACTCCACAACACATAGTGTCACCCAAAACAACATGTTGTGGGTGTGTGATAAGAAAGCCTTTGCGCTACCAGTCATAATACAGATCCGAAGAACAGAAATACCCAGAATGTGTTTTTTTTTTCTCTTGCTGTTGTTTGACAAGTGCATCACAGAGACTTTATATGTGGAAAGATTTGTTTGCATGTTTTAAGTTTATAACTGAACTTGTGTTCTAATTTTGTTTGTTAAAACGCTGATATACTTTACCCAAAAGGGGGGAGATGTGATATATAGTATTTGGGTTAATAACAAGCTTTCTCATTGGTTATCATGTATGCATATGTACGTATGAGGAAGTGTTCAGTAAAACACTCTAAAACACATGCAAGTCTACTGTGATTCATGACATAGGTCTAGAAAGGATACAGCAACGGCCGGAAGTGAGGCAAAATTTCATAATAAAATAACAGTAAATTAATTTGCTACTTATCAGATTGTATTTTACTAACGACTACACCTACCCCCAACCCTAAACCTACCCTTACAATACTGCAAATACAGTTATTAAATTAAATAAATAAATATTAAAAGTGGCCGTAGCTGTATCCCTTCTAGTCTTTACCCAGTTAAGCCATAAACGACTGTATTTACGTGAGATACTCCACACGATGGACATTTTGACAACTATGTGTGCTTTTGACCATTCAGGCGCGAGGAGAACTGGGATCGCGCGCAAGAAAGAAAGAGAGAGAGAGAGAGCGCTTCTGGTCTGTGTCATTCAGCGTGATTCCGCCTATCCCGCCTTCACTAATCGATAACAAATTGTGATTGAAAGCATGCAGTTCGCAATGTGTGGGTTGTCATCATTAATTTTGAAGTATTTCCACACTTCTGAGGCTTACATTGTTTCTGCTGCTGCTGCCGGTGTCTGTGCACGGAAAATGCTGTCAGTTACATCACGTGAGGTATCGGTCTTTGGTATCGGAGGTATTTTTACGAGTACGAGTACAAGTACATGAGCTTGGTATCGGCAGTATCGGTGCATCCCTATTAAATACTGTTTGTCATTAAAGGATATTATTGTGTATTATGGAAACAATGTTAACAAAGGTCTTGAATACATTACGAATTTATTTATATTGCTGGCAAAATTTTATATACATAAAGAAAAATGTTTAAATTTCTCACAAATGTTTAAGGTGTTTATAGTGGAATTTGATTGTTTTATGTCTTCTCTGAAATTGTTAAAAAAAAAAAAAAAAAAAAAAAGGTCATTAACATGTTTAAAATATTATGATATAATTTTCGGTTCCCCTGTTATCAATTAATGTCACATTTTGTTATTGCACTATTTTATACTATGCTATGTTTGTTATTTGTTTTATCTTCCAAAAAAAAAAAAACATGATTGGATTTGGTTTTTTCAGCTCAAAACTAATCTCAACCCTCAACAACTGATGTTGTTCAACATCATGGTACAGGCCCCTGTATCTCTGCCAGCCATCTATTTAGCTCCCTTGTGTCATGTGACCGAATTTGGAACGTGTGTGGTTAAAAGTTTGGAGAGGATCTTCTGGGTAATGTAGTGTGAGGAGGGACTAATGTTTCTCATTAATATTTGCAAAATATTTAAAATTCTGATGCACAATTTCTAGGTCATCGAATGTCAGTAAATTTTTACCATTGAGCATAGTGACAGGGCTGGCTGACATGGATAGTGTAAAAACTTTTTTCAACTTTTATTTTAATATTTTATTTTCTATTCTCAAAAACATACACAGGTATACAAAATTGTACTGAAATGGGAAAAAATGGACCATGGAAACCAAGGATGTCATACATGTGGTAAACTGAGTACAGTTGTAGCAATTTTTGCTTTTTACTGCACAAAGACTGATCAGAATGAAAGTGATTTTTGTCATGATGAATTTATCTGTCTATCACCAACATATGTAAAAAACCTACGTATATAGTTCTTATTTAGCACTATTAATACTTGAAGACAAGGAGCACTTTTGTTACATCTATCAGTTGTAACACTACCTCAGGACTTACTAGTCATATAATGGTACGACAATCTCAAACAAATACAAATTTTTAAAAGATTTTGTTACTATCTTTGCAAAACTTGCAAATCCAGTGATTACTTCATCCTCAAAACTGAACTGATAAAAACACCTATGTGCAGACTAGATATTGATAGACTGAAAAAGTGTTTTCCAGTTTTATGTGCAATATGCATCAGATTGTTATACCGAGACGGACCGCGGCGGTGACGTCTGAGGCTGAGACTACTTCTCCATACTGTATCTCTTGCTCCAAATTAAAATGTGCTTCACAGAGAAAGAATTTTAGAGGTAAGTGGTTAATAAGTAATGTTTGTCCCTCTTCTTTTCAGTGATGACTTTTCAAACTTTTAAAATCCAGAAATTTCAGCTATAATCACACAATTGCCCATGACATCAAATGTATTTTGGCATTCTGACAACTGATGAAGCCATCTGGATGAGTGGTAAAATGTCTTTAATAAATAGAAATGTTCATATTTCTATTCATTGATGACCTGCATAACTGACACTCTTTGTTTTGCAGTCTTATATACATGACACAAGTTTAAATAGTTCATGTATATTACCCTATAACTCAACTGAGTACAGTGATATTTTAATATGAGCTATGATTGCCCACTGTATTAAGCTGCTTTCTAAAGATGTGAACAGAAAGACACTAAATTGTCAATATATTTTAGTGCCATTGCTTTTTGATAAGGCCCATCATATTTATAGATTTAATATGCAATTAATTGAGAACAAAGTGTATTTTTGGTAAAACCGGTGTTGTGGCAAATTACAAGTTTTCGCTCTCAATAAACAATTGTCTGACCATCTTATAAATTTATTATGTTATGCTTGTGGAGCTGAATCATATCTGCTGATTTGTCTGTACTCTCCTGACTAACTTGGCCAGTCTTAATGTCCTCGTGTTTTGTCGTATCATCTCCTCTATAGTCAGCAGCAGCTGCAGGTGGGATGACAGTCTCTTCCGTAGTTCGTACCACCGAAAATCTAGAGCAGCCATTAGAACTATCGGGAACAATCTCTGTTGTGTTTGTGCTTAATTTGTCTTGTGATTTCACATATGAAGTCACTTCATCAGCCTTTTCGTTCTCTAGGCTGATCTCCTCTAATTTACTACCAGAGCCTTTATTTGATTTTTCATCTAAAGCCGTTTCATCAGTCGGAGACTGCGCAACTGAGCTCAAGCCTCCTTCTAGAGAGACAGGTAATTGATCAGCAGTGGTTGACGCCTCTTTGTCCTCCTCAAACACTTCCTGTCCCCCTTTGATCTCCACAGGATTACCAGCCTTATAGAAGCCAAGCAATGTGACACTCTTCTTCCGTTTGCCTCCATTTGGGACTTTGCCGTTGGTTGCTCCAGTGTTTTTGAACATGTTGCGGATGTTGTATTCCTCTTGATGTTTTTTTGAAGTGTCTTTAAATCCCGCCCTGCCATCAGAGAGCGTTGTGTCATTTGATGCATTTCCTGGCTTAGAGGTAGGAAGATTCTGTGAACCTTGAAGGCTGTTTCTTTTCTCCATGTGGGTGACACGAAATCTGTGAATTTGAAGTAAGTGTTTGTTAAGTCAGCTTGGCTGTATTCTGTCAATTTTGCAAATAATGCAAATATTAATTTTAGTCAAAAGTCTGGACACGGTCCGTGTAACGCTTCACAATTCAGTTTTCAGACCATATAATGCAAATGCAAAAATGAAAAATTGAAACCAGGCATTAATTTTTCTTGTTTTTGGATATCAATGGATATTTGCCATTACCTACTTATTTGTTATTACTTTTTATTAATTTACTCTTGGTCAGGGGATGCAGTTCATTTTCAGTGGGATAGGCAGCAGACGGAGGGCAGCTCGCGAGCAGCAGCGCTTGCCAAGATCCTTCACGTCAATCTAGCATGAAAGATAAAAAGGCTACCAAGCGAAAATATACAAAAAAATAAGCATCATTAAAAAAAATTGTTAGGTTTTTAGCTCTCGTTTGTTGTAGCCTACAATATTTCATATAGCTCGTGCTGCAAGTCGAGAGTAGGCTACTATACGATTTATTTAGGTTCATTATCAAATGTTGGATTCCCGCAGTAATAATTTGAGTACACCACAGGCATGGAATTAAATAAAGTAATAATGAATAAGTCAATAAATAACTACAAACAAGATGGACAATGTGCCAAATCAAAGTAGGCCTTCCTTATTTATTTATTTATTGAAATTAATAATTGAAAATAAATATACCATAGTGTTCTTGACTTGCAGCACTATCAGATTCGCCTCATCACCTGCGAACCGCCTCTACTGTAATGAACAGTTAATAACTGTGCTAGATTTAAGGGCATTTTAAGCAAACGAGAAGCGTGTGAGGTGCGGAAGCTCAAGCGGTTGCTGTGGTAATGAACAATGCCCGCTAGAGAAAACATCTGCATCTTTACTGTTAAATATTGTATTACAAACGAGAGCTAAAAACCTAACAAAATTAAAAAACAACTGCTCAATTTTTTTGTATATTTTCGCTTGGTAGTCTTTTTATCTTTCTTGCTGTATTGACGTGAAGGCATCTTGGCAAGCGCTGCTGCTCGCGAGCTGCCCTCCGTCTGCTGCCTATCCCACTGAATATGAACTGGGATCTTGTGGTTGTACTGTACCAAGTAAATGCATCCCCCTGACCAAGAGTATAAGGTATATAAATAAAATAAAGTAATAACGAATAAGTAGGTAAATACAAACAAGCTGGGCAGGCCACGCGGGATTTCACTTTTCCCGGCTGCTCGCGATGGCCAGTCCGAGACTGCCTTATATTTAGCACAGTTATTAATAATAAAAATGATAGTATGCTACTTCGGGTGAAAAAGGTCATCCTCTACAGTCTTTTAAACTACTCCTCAACGTGCATGCAGTGTAAATAAAGCAATTACATCAATGAGATGATAGTAGTCCACGGCCACACCCCCGTGCTAATGGTACAGCCCACAGCGCAAATTACAAGACAAAAAAATGGAAAAATAGAAAATCGGTTCGATTGCATTTATTCAAATGATTGTTTCTAAAGTCATAATTTAGCAAAAGTATCTATTAAAAAAAGTACACAAAAAACAAGAAAAATGAACGTCTGGTTTCAATTTTTCAATTTTTCATTTTTGCATTTGCATTGTATGGTCTGAAAACTGAATTGTGAAGCTTTACAAGGACCGGACACACTTGACAGTTTATGTTTCTCATTATCCAAAAATGCTTTTTTGACCTAAAGGATAACGCCTAAATGCTTAAAATTAGTTTTTTGATAAATTTTAATCATGCTTACACATGAATTTATTTACAAAACTGGATCAACATTATCATGTTCAATTTTTTTTGTTCATATTCATTCAAAATACATTAAAATGCAATTCATAGATTTACTGACTTGAATACATTCATTTTGATATTCATTTTGATTCATATTTAGTGTATAAATGTAAAAAATGTCAGGGGGGGACTTCCGGTGAGCAGTGTAATGGAGTAGACGCGTTTGTCTCTCTTCCCCATTCAGTTTCGTTTATTTTTTTTAACTACCCCACCGACTCTCTCTGACACACTACAAAAACTAGTAAGACGACTTTTGACTGACA
The DNA here is from genome assembly GCA_037950665.1 of Hypophthalmichthys nobilis. Lineage (NCBI taxonomy): Eukaryota > Metazoa > Chordata > Actinopteri > Cypriniformes > Xenocyprididae > Hypophthalmichthys > Hypophthalmichthys nobilis. The sequence goes on along the minus strand of CM075491.1, from coordinate 22,667,324 downwards.
TTGTCCATCTAAAATGGCAACTAAACTGGCGAAAACATCCAAGAAAGAAGCCAACGTGAGAGCTGAGGCGCCCGCGACGCCAAACGAAGTGACTATGGTGGCACTAACAGACTTGCTGGAAGAGCATAGAGCTGCTTTGGCGGCCGAGTTCAAGGCTGCAATTTCAACCTTAGAAGTGGAAACTGACTGTGTGCAAGCCACGGTATCTGACCATGGACAGAGACTCATGAGACTTGAGTCCCATGCGGAGTCGCTAGATGAGCGGATGGAACATCTAGAAACATCCCTCGCAGCCTTAACGGAGAGCAACGCAAATCTCAAAACCAAGACCGTGGATCTGGAGGCCCGGAGCAGACGGAACAACATTAGGATCATCGGCGTGCCTGAGTCGATAGAGGGTCTGTGGCCAACGACTTTTTTCTCCGAGTTACTTTTTGAAGTTTTCGGTGACCAAGTACTGTCCTCCACCCCAGAGCTGGATTGAGCACATAGATCCCTCACTGCCAAACCAAAGCCTGGGGAAAGACCAAGAGCAGTTGTGGTCCGCTTTCACCGCTACCAGCTAAAAGATAAAGTCATCCGCAATGCGCGTAAAAAATTACAGTTTCAAGGGAAACCAATCGCCATCTATGAAGATTATAGCCCCGAGGTAATGGAGCAAGGGGCTCGGTATCGTGAAGTCATGGCCGAAATGTACAAACAGGGATTCAGACCAGCTCTTTTGCTCCCAGAGAAGGGAGCAACAAGTGGTTCACCTCGGCAGAGGAGGGCAAGCGGTTTTTAGATTCCCAGCGCGGCAGTTCTGAATAACCTGATGTTCACTGACATGGTGCCATTGGAATCGTGAAGCAAGAAGTGGTTTATCTCAGCTGAGGAGGGCAATTGGTAGTAAGATTACCAGCGCGACGTTTCTAAGCAACCCGATGCTGACTTACTGTATCATTGGAACTACTATGTAAGTTGAGAGCGATTTAATTGATCGTATTCTCATCGTCATATTTTGTTCACTATTTGACTCTGTTTTGAGTTTTTCACGGTTGTTTGTTCTACAATGCACTTTCTAGCTGTCATGCTTAGCAAAAGCTGTTTTTGCCCCTGTTCGGTTTAAACAGGCCCTAATGTCCTTGGAGTACAATATAAGTGGAATAGTCATTGTATACAGTAATTGTGACTGAAAAAGTTACACTTGGGGTGCTGTTAAAAATATATTTATGTTTTTTTTTTTTTTTTTTTCTCTGTCATTTGAGGAGTTTTACATTTTACTTATATGTCTTGCAGTAAGAATTCTAATTCCGATGTTCTCACGATTGGGGGTAATGAGTTATGGGGGAAGTATAAGGTTTGTAGAAAACAGGAGTTAAAAAGGAAGATAAGGTATCTGGAGAGATACGTATGTTTTTGGTTTGTTTGAACAAAACTTTTGTACAA